>CAMAPE010000025.1:360000-1821250 GCA_945859875.1 Cuscuta europaea | reverse complement strand
CTCGCACCCAGGGTTCATTCCCCCAACCTTCCCCAGTCTATGCACAGTCTTTGCAAGTCCCCAAACCTTCCCATCCCCTGCGAGCTATTTCCGGCGAGCCACACTTCCCAGTCGATGAGGACACCACGGGTGTGGCCTCGCCACCGCCAACACCACAACCGTCACCCCTTGACTGCCAACGGTCCCCTATCCCAGCCCCCTTCCAGTTCCTCAGTCGTACTCCTCTCACCTGCACCCCAGTCCTATCCCATTGATCCCAAATCCACACCCGCGGTCCCCTCTTTTACTCCCCTCCACAGTTCCCCAACGGCGTCCCACCGTCACAACCTACCACACCCCAGCGCTGCCCAACCCCCAACCCAAACCTGTGACCATCGCCCCCGCTACCCCAGCCACCCTTGTAACCCTAACCCGGCGTAAGAAGAAATAAATAGGAGAGGAATTGGAACTTCGATCTAACAGCGAAGGGACGCAATTTCTATTGGTGATGTGATTCATAATGGTGATGGTGATGCAATTAGAAGGCGTCAAAGATGGTACGAATGTGATTCGTAGACAGTGGTGATGCAGGGACAGTCGGTGGGCGAAGAATCGATGCAGGAACAAGCGATGGGCGAAGAATCGATGCAGGGACAAGTGATGGAGATGTTGTGGAGTTCCGAGTACGCTTGATGGATGCTTTGCCACTGGATTTTCGATGGATGCTTTGCTGGGAGCCGAAGATGGAGACGACTTTCTTCGCTAGGGAAGACGGAATGAGGGGAATTATACTATTTGTTTTTAATTGTTCACTTTTTTGGAAAATGAAAAAAATTGTCATATTTTTTTAAATGAAAACTCTTGTAGTAATATAGGGAGCATTTTTTCAAAAACTTTTTGACTCTTGTAGTAATATTTACGCTAGTAAACGGTGCTTATTAAGACTCACGTTAATAAACGGCGCATAAAATAAGCATTGTTGTAAGCTCATATTTACTTTAAAGGATTTAAAACACCGTTTAACATTAAAATGTCCAAAATAACCCTATAGATATATACACACACAACATTCATGAACACAAGTATATAATATAATATGTGGGGTCACCTCGTACGCTTAGTCGCTTACCCACACCTCTAACCCCTACCCCGCCCTGTACCCCCACCCTACCCCCAGTTCCACACTCTTGACCCCCACCCCTTCCCTACCCCCTACCCTTACCACGACCTTACCCTCCATCCCTACTCCCACCCATACCAACCCCCCAACTCATCCCAGGTGGGGGTGTGGGGTCAAGGGTGGGGGTGGGGGTAGAGGTGGATCGAGGTAGGGGTAGGGGGTAAAGGGGTAAGGGGTTGGGTTAGGATCAAGGTAGGGGAAGGTGGTAGAGGGTAAAGGGGTAGGGTAAGGGGTGAGGGTGGGGGTAGGGCGGGTGGTGGAGGGTAGGGGATATGGGTAAGGTGGGGTGGGATATGGTCGGGTCAAGGGTGGGGGTGGGTGTAGGGGTGGGTCGAGGTAGGGGTATGGGTAAAGGGGTAGGGTGGGGGTAGGGGTGGGGTCGGGTCAAGGTAGAGGAAGGGGTAGGGTGAGGGTGGGGTGGGGTAGGTCAGGTGGTGGAGGGTAGGGGTAAGGTGGGGGTGGGTATGGTCGGGTCAAGGGTGGGGTTGGGGTAGGGGCGGGGTCGGGTCAAGGTAGGGGAATGTGGTAGGGGTACATGGGTAGGGGTAGGGGTGGGGTATAGTCGGGTCAAGGGTGTGGGTGGGGTCGGGGTAAGGTAGGGTAGGGCGGGGTAGTTGGGTAGCAATAGGGTAAGGGCAAGGGGTAAAGGTAAGGGTAAATTCGGAAACTGAAAAAGCTTAAAGTGTCGCTTAAGCATCTGTTTCGGTTAATAAGCAGCGTTTTAAGTAACTTGCGTGTTTATTTCACCTGTCTTACTAACCTAACTGTGACTTTAGCAGCGAAGTAAACACTATATTCTATTAGTAAGACTTCGGTCATTTAAAAGTAATCGATTGTAATCTTGACTATGAAAAGCTTTCCACAATTCCACTTTAGATTCTCTATAGTAAGACTTTAGTTGTGTAAAGGTCAGTTCGTGATATACAGTAAATTACTAAATTAGTACACATCTTTTGATCAATCTCATTTATCATCATTCAAATGAAGGTGCTTTTTACCCCCTCCTTAATAGCTTGCAACAGGGGTGGGCAAAATAACCGAACCGGCATGGTACCGGATCAGACCGGTATGGTATCAGACCGGAAAACAAAATTTCAAACGGTTCTCAAAAAATTTGTCCCGAACCGGACCGGACTGATTCCAAACCATGCCATGACCGGTTCTCATAAAATGAGAACCGGTACTGGATCGGACCGAACCGAATTATAATTTTATTAATTTATATAATTTTATAATTATATATACATGTATACCATATTGCCATTACTTTGATTACTCATTTGCACTTTGCTAATTGCTAGTTAACCGGATCGGTAAAAATGAATAATACGGAGTATCATATGAAATTCATTAACTATGTTATTATAGTTATTGCTAGTTATTTATGTTTTGTACTATTATAGTTTATAAGAAATTCATTAACTATGTAATACTACCTCTGTCCCAAAACAAATCCATTTTCAAAACTTTGACCAATTATATTTTTTTATTGAGAATTGTTTATAATATAAAAATTATATGAAAATGTTCTTTGTTTAAAATACTTTCATAAAAGTATAAAATTTATAACTTCCATAATACTATACTAATCAAAATCATGGTTCAAAAGTTTTTTAGGACGGAGGTAGTATGAAAATTGATAATTGTGTGGATTTTTGGATGATGATTAAGTTTTAATTTATCAGAAAAATGGCATTGTTTAGCATTGGTATGACATGGTACCGGACCGTTTGAAAATGGAACCGAATCGAACGGGTTTAGGTCTAAGACCGGAACGTTTTAATTTATTTCATGTATGCTCTTTTTTAAAATATATCACAATTTGAAATCTGTAATAATCTTTTTCCTATGACATATTTAAAATTCTTAAAAATGGATATAAATAGATATTTAAAAAATAGTTTTTCCAATTTCTATATGCAATATTGGTACTATTTGAAAGATTGTAAAAAATATTTAATTTGATATATTTTTTTATAAAGATTGGATCATAAATAAAAGATATTACCTCCGTTCTTAAATAATCGCAACATTAGAAATTGTACACTATTCACATGCTTTACTTTGACTGTATTTATTTACTAATGCATTAAAAATTTATTTTTAAAAAAATATAATAAATTTCCTCCCATTTTATATTTTTAAAAAATGATTTTTAAATTTTTTTATAAAAGGAAATTAAATATATTAATGATCAAAGTTGTGTGTTGATAAACATGAAAATGAAAGTGTTGAACGAAGGAAGTATAATAATTTTCAAAACTAAAATTGTGAATTTGTGATGTCATCAGACAACAAGTAAGGAATCGGTGACCATTACAGACTTTGGAGGGTCTGAAAAATACTCCACCCATTTTTGTGTGCACAATAATCGTTGTCACATCAATGGGGTGGCTAGATTGGATCATGATGGTAATCCTCAGTTGAATACTAAGAACAATTGGGCTTTTGCAACTATAAAATAAGAAAAATTCTATTTGTATATATAATTTGTACACATTTGGCACACTTTTCTGTGTATACTGACATCTCATTTAGAAAAAACAACAATTGTTTATGTACACGGACGAGTGTAAAATATACACAAAATGTGTACACCCCTAGTTATCTTTGTAGAAAGACAACTCATTTAGAAGGCATCAATCGTCCATGTAAACAGGAGAGTGTGCTAAATATGTACAAATATTGTGTATACCAAGAATGATTGATAAGATAATGTGCCAATTGAAATTCATATGGTTGGGACTTGTGTGCCAATTGAAATTCATAAGATAATGCACTAATACAAATGAAATTCATATGGTTAGGACTTGTCAAAATAGCAAAAAAACACAAGCAAAGAAAAAGTCACATTTTAAAACATTCATTTCTCTAACTTTCATCTCAATCATGAATAATTCAATCCCAAGTGATATGCAAATCTCGAATGAAGTTTCCTCCAAGCTTTCTTCAATTTGAATTGGTCTTGTAAATAGAGTCTCATCCGTAGTTTCTCATCACAAACTAGGGGTGTTCTTCAATTTGGTTTCATCGGTTTCGATTTTATTGGTTCAGTTTTATCAATTTGGTTTTAGAAAAGGTGAAACCGTAAACCGAACCACACTACTTGAATCAGTTTTGATTCGGTTAATTTCAGTCGCTTTTATCGATTTCAATCAATTTAGCATGTTTTTATTGGTTTTTATCGATCAGTTTCGGTGCGGTCAATTTTTTTAACTCAAACCGTGTAACCATAAATCGAACCACCAATGGTTAATTGGTTTTAGTCGGTTTCGGTTTTGATCGGTTCAGTTTTGGTTGGTTTGTCTATTGGTTTCGATTTTTCGGTTTCTTTATTCACCCCCCTAAGTATTTGTGACACTCATATCTTGCTACGTGTTCTTCCGTTTAGAGCATATTATATCTCGTTAGAAAGATAATTTGGAGTTCTAAAGTCATTGTTCCAACTTCATTTACAATGCATTAATTAAAAGTTACAGATTAACCATAAATTCACAAATGTATGTTCCGACTTCATTTTTGAAAGCTTATAGTTACAACTTGTGAACTCTCTATTTTCATTTCTCTTTGTGAAAGTAAGAGAAGTATTTTGAGGAGTAGCATATAAATATACAATGCTAGAGTAACAATAACACTTCACTTTCCATGCATATACTTGGTGTGTCATTGCTATATACCAAAAAGGAAAATAAAAATTAATGTATGCTATATTTTTAGAAATTTGAATTAAATAAAAATGGGGCCAAAGAGTTAAAACTAGAAATAAAAATTAAAGCATTGGGACCACAATTGGTAACTCTGGCCCCCATATTAATAGAACCCAAACCCAAATTTAATGATATCAGAGCCTATTTGGCAACCTCCATTTTCAACTTATCAGTTCTATAACTTTTGATTTCGCGCGTTGAATTGTTTAATAATCAATAACATATGTAAAAAAATAAAATAGTCCTCCTTAGTAAAATCAACCAATTTAATCAAAAAAATAACTTACTTATTCTCATTATTACAAGTTCAGCGTGCGAAATTAAAAGTTTATTGTTTGGTGAAAAAGGTAATTGATAAGACAAATAAGCTGAAAATAGAGGCTATCAAACGGGTCCTAAATAAGATAAGATTGCTTTTAATAGATTCCCTTTTTTTGATTAAAATAGGTATTGATGTATTAGCTTTGCGAGAGATTAATATTACATTCTCAATCAAACAATGATGTTATCTTACATCCAGGAGGTAACCATTTTACCTAATGTAATCTAAATCCGTGAACCACATCCTAAAAGTTAAGTCATTTCATCTCAAACGTGGAAGTTTTAGAGGAGCCATTACTTTAGCAGCTATATGCCTATATGTATCTTTGTGCATGAACATGTCCTCTCTCGACCAAATATGTTCCACTGTATTAGACTTAAGAGACAATTCGCAAATACTAAGACCGGAAAGTTTTGAGTGATAAACTAAGGCAAATTCCAGAAGCAAAGAGAGAAACGGAAACTTTGCACACAGGAAAGCCAATTCCCTAGCAAACTGGTCTGCGGACTTACATGCACATGCCTTTACATTTGCTTTGAAGAGCTGACAGATTTGAGACTAAGTGTCTCGAGACTCTAGCTCTTGTCACTTTTCACCATGCACAGTCTCACAAATATTCTTTACTCCTATGTTGGATATAGCTTGGTTTCCGATGCCTGTTCCTGCAATGTATCCACCTGACCAAGCATTCTGCAGCAGTTCCGAATCAAGATAGTTGGTGATGAGCAAAAACAAGTTGTTACGACTAACTCTCCAGCAGAAAGTAAAAAAAGAAAATCAAAGCTAGCCAATTTCATAAGTCACGATAGAAAACGCCTCTAAATTACTGCTCCTTCTGAGCCTTAAACCGACTTAGCCCCAAATTATTTGATGTTTTAGACATTTTATGGTCCCAGAGTTATGTTTAAATGAATGATATTTATACTAATCTTCCAAATATGCCCATATCATATCTCCCGACATTAAATGATTTTGAGCATTGAGGAAAAGTGTATTTAATGTTAAAACTTAAATAAGAATAATGATTATTTAGAAGATCCCTTATTATGTATGCCCTTTTGTGTAATGATAATTGCTCTGGGCCAGAGGGTGGAGGGGGTACTTAATTCATTTATTAACTGCATAATAAATTACATGTTATAGCTGTCAATGGTGGGAGATTGGTACATTATTCCACCTAGTAGCCAGAATACATTCCTATTACCTGAAAATTAAACCCTCCAGTTATACCATCAACATTTAGTACCTACAGAAATCAGAAGGCATCTCGATATGTGAAATAAGATCCTACATACCACCTATATAAGGTAAGAAACTCATAAATAGGATATTGAAACCTCTCCAGCAAAGTATAGACGTGGATGAATCCTGCTTTGCATTGTATTCAAGTAGATCTGCTAGAAAGGTATTTGATATGTTAAATCTCAGTGATCAAAGTGCATATTAGCTCAATGGGTTTCAAAGTGACAATTAATATATTATACATAATTTATATAACGATTAATGATGTATGCAGAAACATCCCCAGAGAGTAAGGGGGAAAGGGAAAAGAGAGCACCTCAGACAATGGAACTCCTCCAGCCGTGACAAATTCATCCTTAAATTGTCCCTTCAAGTGATATGAGAGCACAGTATGGTTTCAATGGTTTCACACACCAAATGAAAATGTAAGAAGGCTAGAAAACTGGTATGCTTTACCTTTCCCTTCACAGTAAAGGAGCAATGCTTTAAAGTAAACACAATGGACATTAAAGAATTGTTGGAAATGGAAGACCACAAGATATCTCCATTTAGTCCCTGCAAAGAAACAGTTTGGACATCTATAATCTAGGGACTATAAGAATTGATGCATAGAATAATTAACATAAACAGTGATCCTGAAACTAGAGTGATCATCCAACCTCATGGTCTAAAAGATACTTCCAAAATCTCTTGGGAAGGCCAAGTTCCAAGGGAGACGAATTGAGCAACTTTTGTCTCTGCATGAAAGAAAGGATATATGACATAAAATCTTTTGTAAAATCCAAATAGAAGATTGTGAAACTGAAAGCTATTAGATCAAGTATGTTATTAACAACAACGATACTATAAGGTATGTCTATACCGTGGGCTCAAAACTCTAGCATACCTGGCCCCCTTTTGAGGTTATAGGGTGGCCATAATTGCTATCGTTTTTAGCTCTCTTTCTTCAGGTGTGCTGTGTGCATATAAAAACGTTTATCTTTAGATTAGTGGCACTGAATAAAATATAGCCTTTTGTTTCTTTCCTAGCATTTATAAGTTCAACTTTAATGTTTAACCTACACTGTGTAGTTCTTTATTTGTTGGCATCAGAAATATGAAATTATTGGGGGGGGTTTGTAATTCCCTTTGACCATAAATCAAAGAAACAATAAATACATAGTTTTATTTTATTGTGACCAGAGTGGGTACTGATTTCAGCAAAATGCTTAACATGTTTTATTTTACATTAATTATTACGCCATCCTTTTACTTGCCGATCTAAACGGCTGGACCACGAGACTTGTGACCCTCTTTTCTTTCGGAGTTTCGGATTTGACATCTGTTCCGGGTTTAAGAACATCTCTACTATGATAGACCATAGATAAGTTTCTATGTAGTAAATATTGAATAAGAAACCAGAAACTTCATGTCTTCATGACGTTGAAAATGACAGAAGTACCGCAAAATGATGCTTGTGCTTAATGAATATGGACTTCAAATCATCAATGTGATGCTCAGGAGCAAAATCTACCAATAAAACTCCTGCACAACACTGCATTAATGTATTACTTTAGAGAATAAATGGGACAATTATTACCGGGAATAAATAAAATTCACTCAAATCATACCCTTATAATCTGACTTGGCAAGATAACGTGCTCCCCAAGCAGATAACCGAAGTATCACTGGCCCACTAAGTCCCCAATGTGTGACTAACATGGACCCGACCTAAACGCAAGTGTTATGGTTAGTTACTGAAAAATTTAATGTGACTTCGTAATTCAATAACTGCAAGTAGTCCGAAAAGCTTGCCTGTGTAAGTTGTGGTACATTCGTCCGAAGGGCTTCGAATATCAGTTTTGCTTCCACTTTAGGGAATGTGACCTGGAGGGATGATAGGAACACGGACAATAGTATTAATAAGAATAATAGAATAGTACTACCTCCGTCCCACTAATATTAGGACGGAAGGGGGTGGCACGATTATTAAGAAAAGTGGGTTTATGTGGTTCATATTAGTTGATAAAGTAAGAATAAAGTAAGAATGATTTAGAGCCACACAAACTTTACTAAATTTGGTATGAGACAATTTTAGTGAGATTTTCCGAAAAGGTAAAATGGGACAATATTAGTGGGACGCAGGGAGTATTAAAGAGTGTAATAGTGTATAAATGAAGGTTCTGGGCCATGTAGTGGAATAATGGGCCAGCACTTAAAGAAATAGAAGTACTATAAGAGTAAGGAAGGGGGGGAGAAGAAGGGAGGCTGTTATTTTGTTTTAGTTGAGCTGGGAGATCTGAGACCTCTCTAATTGTCTCGTTAGAGCTAGCATTCCTTCTGTAAACCTTTCATTACTGAAATAAAGCTTTCTTGTTCATTTTCTTGGTCTATCTTTACTGATTCTATATTTTTCTAAGTTGGAATTACCAGTGTTCTATCAAGGGAGAATCAGAAATGTATGGAGAAAGAATACATGATTGTAACATTACCAAAATTATCTATGACATGCAACAAGGCATAGATTTCTGTTATAGAACCAAGATTCTCAAAGCATTTCTTGAATGCCAAAAAATGTATTCCTATTAAGAAAATGTTAAGGCAACTTTGTGATAAGAGACTGTAATGATAGAATGTAGCTACCCCGGATAACTCTGTCAACCGCAAATCATCAATCTTGAAAGTGAATAAACTTGGAACAGGTTCTATAATGGAGTGGCCAAGTTGAGTGGCAAGATTGTAACCCTGAAAGAGCAGAAATACATGTCAACTAAATTAGAGGTGGAATTGAGCAGTGTCTTAACTATGCAAAGATGAATTACCGCCACGACAGACACATAGAAATACCTGCTGACTACTCCCACTAGCAATCAACAGATAGTCTGCTTCTAAATACTCAACATAGTCAATAGAGCGTTTCTCGAGCTTGACACTGAACTTCCCACCACTAATGCAAGACACATTTGTGACAACTTTTCCCGTTTGCAGTGAGACTAATTGAGAAACTAGCATATCAGCGGATGAATAAAATAACTTCTAAGGCCCCCCAGCACCTTTCCTCCCCAAATCCAACAAAATGGCGTACTGCTGTATGGGAACATACAACAGGAAAGAATGCATTAAAACATCCAAATCCAAGCAAAACTAGAGTATATACCTCCCCTATTCTTTGCTTCAGATATGAGGCAGTCAATTATGGAAGATGAACTGTTACTGACTGGGAATACCCTTCCATCTTTCTCAATCTGGAGAAGAATCAAAATTATATCTTTTAGGGAAAAGGGTCAAATAGGCCCTCGAACTAACTTAAAAAGTGCAAATCACCCCTTATATAGGAGGCTCTGTCCGGCCGTCGCCATTTGGGGCGGTTTCCGGTAGAAATTTTTAATGAAATATTTTGAGCATCTTCTTCATTAAGTCTAGTTTACTCATACCACATTTCAGCTAAAAATTCAATTGGGAAGGCAGTCAAATGAATTTTTGAAGATAACTGCGCAGTTAAACAGCGCAGTACATTACAGACAATTATTTGACTGTCTTCCCGGTTGAATTTTTATCTGAAGATTGGTACGGGTAAACTGGACTTAATGAAGAAGATGCTCAAAAAAATTCATCAAAAAATTCCACCGGGAACCGCCCAAAATGGCGACGGCCGGACAGAACCTCCTATATAAGGGGTGATTTGCACTTTTTAAGTTAGTTCGAGGGCCTATTTGACCTTTTTCCCTATCTTTTAACTTCAACCAGAAGGCAAGAAGAAACCAAAGGAAAAAAAATCAAATGTCTCTATAAATAAAGAGTATTACTTTCAGCTCCACTCCTTTTTCCGAGAACCAAGACATAGTATCCATTGGACCATGGATAGTGAAAAATGAGCCTCTCAGTTCCTTGTTTCCCCTTGGATAGTTCTCTGCCAAAATCTACACATTCAGTGTTGCATTTAGCAAGTAATTGCAATAACTTTATATTGTTATTTGACTTATTTATATAGAGAAAATAACACTCTTGTAGCTTTCTGGAATAGTGGGCAGGAAAATATAGTTCAGATGTGTGTATTTTCCATGAACTTTTTTATTAAGCTCGTGGTAGTGTCAACATTTTATCAGATAACGAAATCCAGCTTTAACATGCTCACCATATGGTCTGCAAAATGTCCATTTGTCACGTTACAGCGACCTCCTCCAGAAATTTTCACCTGTAGAGGAAGTGCATAAGTTTCTCATAAGGGCAATTTTAGCAGGACATTCTGAACTACTAATAAATGTAATTGCATCTTAGTAACGTACATCCAATGCACACAAGCAAGACTGCAGAGTAATCTATTACAGGTAGAGAGAAATGCCAACCTTGGATAAGGGCTTAGCTTTCTCAATTACAACAACTTTGAGGTTGGGCGCAGCTGTCTTGGCGTTAATGGCGCCGTACATTCCGGCAGCGCCACCACCTACGACCACCACCACCTCCTGTTCACTTGATTGCTTATGAGATGAATACATGCTGTGAGTTGAGGAGCAGTGAAACTGTAATCCAATGTTTGCAGGGATAAATGTTACCTTTGGGTTTGGAGAGAGCGAAAGAGCATTATATCTTCTTGTATGGTGGCCAGATAATGAATACCTAATGATACTTGAGAACTTTAAAGGAGTTTCAGAAGCAAAACTCATTCTGTATATGAATCGCGGAGAGGCGAAATTCATGATGTGCATTTTGGCCTTTGCGTCGACTAACGAATTGAACTGATCAACTCAACTGATTGCTTCAAGCCTATGCGCCCAGCACAGTCTGTGCTCTGGGAGCCCAGTGCCAAAATTCAATTAAATATGGAGTGTAGTACATGGTACGAGTATATTGCAACAAAAAAGTTAAAATGTAATACGTAGTAAAATAATGTCTATTCAATAAATTTATTTTCAGGTATAAAATAATATCTATTGCAATAAACATGTCAAAGACAAAAATAAATATTATTGGAATAACTGGATAAGAGTTTTTGTCAAAGTCAAATACAAAAACACCACAAATTACAAGAAGATGTCTATTATAGTATGTCTTCAGTATATGGTTACAATATTATATTTATCTATTTATTTTATTAATAATACAGTACAATCGAGAAATTCATGATTCACATCCTAACATATTGAGCAAGATGAAACCAACTTTTACAAATTCATTTCCAGCAAATTTATGGGAAAAAACTGATTTGGAGTGCATCATTGCAAGTCAGATAGAGTGTAGAAGTTCCTCATGTTGTATGCCTGGATTGTTACAGAAGAGTCATAAAGGAATTCACAATACATTCAAAGGTAGCTTAATTGTTCGAAAGTGGAAAACTACATAAAGTCAAAACTGAGAAATGCAAAACATACATACCTTAAAATCAATGCCAATTAGATCGTATGAATTTGTCTGATTGAATTAAGAAAAAAAATTAGCAGAAAAATAAATTTTATTTACCAAAGCTACTTGGCAGGCAACGAAAGAGCTGGGGGCTGGGAGAGGAGATTGAATCCATGAAGCAAACAAGAAGCCATGATCAGATATGTACTGTCCGAGAAGAGCTATTTTCAATTATTTTGAAATCTGAATCGATTGCAAAAATCATAGAGTCGGAGTGAAGGGTTTAGCAGAAGCAGGTTTGGTTCAGCCTTCAGGTTTGCTTTAAAGTTTGAAAGAGATGCCGCGTATTGGAGGAGAAGGTCTGGTTTTTAGTGTAAGAAGAAAGTAACTTGGACGGTTGGACCGAGCTGGGTTCAGTTTGGGTAAGATAATGGAATAATTTTTTTTTGGCGGGGTTAAGGGTACTAACCTTCAAGAATATAATGATGTTACTATGTTCATGTAACATTATATTGAATTAAATAATAATGTTTCAATAATGACGGATATTTGTAATAATTTCCGTTACAAGAACTACCTTGATGGTAGGTGAGAGGTGACTATTTAAGTGGTTCATAGTTCTCCCACTCCTCCACGCATGCATAACTCCATAACTCAATAGGTTCAAAACAATATACACCATCTAGATAGTGAGTAGTGAAGTGAGAGACGAAAAGGCTTTCCAGTCGTTCTTCTACGTTCTTCAACCGTTCAACAACAATATGGCTGGAGGTTAGCGATCCTACTATGTCCGTTGCATTGATATAATTTAGTCTAACATTTGGTATCAAAGACTGTTTAATCTCTGCCTATTTGTCGTATGAATATCGTGAATTTTATATGAACATTCGGCGTATACGTGTTCATATATGTGCTCGTATATCATCTCTCTCTCTCTCTCTCACTCACACACACACACACATATATATATACACATTTGAAATGATTTCATGGGCATACACGAATATGATGAATTTTAATATGTACGAAACATGTCATAAGTATGTTTGGGTGTGTGCTCATATATGTGTATATTCGTATGTGCTAGTATGGAATGCTTTATTATTTGTGTGTGATATAATATTTATATGTTTATATATAATCGTGTGTATATATACATATATTGTTCGAAAATTATATATATTGATTGTTCGGAAATCATATATTTATATGAGTTTATGAATTGAGATTGCTATATATATATATATATATATATATATATATATATATATATATATATATGTGTGTGTGTGTGTGTGTGTGTGTGTGTGTGTGTGTGTGTGTGTATTTGATTGTGAGAGATAGCGGTGAAGGCAGCAATGAAGGAGGCTATGGTGGCGGCTACTACAGGCATGGCGGGCACTAGGGACAATGCGTCGGACTACGTAGAGGGAAGACTTCTCACTTGTTATGTACATTTCCCTTTTCTACCTTGTACTAAGTGTGACATTCTTTTTCAAAAAAAAATTAATAAAAAAATGTTAGTTAGGTTGAAAAACAAAAAACGAGCAATCTCAGCAAAAAGGGTTTACACAAAAACATGAGTGAGTTGGAAAGGATGAAAAGATAAAAAGAGATGCTAGGATGAAAACCTGAAAAGGCTTCTAGACACAATGAGAGATATGAGAGATGCGTTTGTTTTTACTGTGCATTGAGGATATCAGGGAGAAAAAGAAAAGAAGAGAAGAAAAGAGATGAGCATAAGGCCATAAAACCCAAGAAGATGTTATTTTTGAGCTAAAAACTCAATGTAAAACTCATGTGTTATCCTTGGTGATCTTTTGCCCTTTCTTGATAATTATTGAACTATTGAGGACTTTGTAAACATGTGGCTTTACTCGAGGACGAGTAAAGAAACTAAGTGTGGATGTGTGTGGGGGTTGATATTCGTGTAATTTCTGATTGTATGTTTGCATTTTTAATTAGTTTTGTAGTTTGTTATTTTGGAAATTACACACTTTTAGTATAATACTTTAGTTTGTTAAATATTTTGTAATTTGTTTAGATTAGGATTATTCTGAGCTTAGGAAAGCTCAAAATCATCAAAGGAATCAAAAGATGGATCCTAGAGACCAAAGAATGTGCAAAAGAGGCAAGATCAATTAAGGATTTGAAAATATTTCGTGTACCCGGTCGGGTATAAGCAATACCCGATCGGGTAGTTGCTGTGATTCGAACGTCAAAATCAAATCCGGAAGAACATTGGAACGTGGCTGAAAATCTGCAAAATCGGTTAATACCTTACCGGGAAATTGCTGAAGGTATCCGATCGGGTACACATTCGTGCCACCTCCAAACACCTATAAATACAACCCTTTTCCTTCACATTGATTTCACCAATTCCTATATACTTCTAAGCTCAATCTAGTCAAGTACTTTCTTTATATTTTTAGCATCTTTAGTCTCCAAATTAGGAGCTAAACTCTTCCATCTTAATTTTGCTACGTTGAAGCTTATGATTTGTAAGTTGTGAGTTATTTCCTTTAATCGTCGTCCTTGAATATTAATTACATTCCTATTCACATTTCATATTAATATATTGAGCATTACTTAAAGAATCAACTAGTTTTGTTTCATATATTAATTATGATCGACGAATACTCTTGTTAATTGATCGGTACTTTCACGATAGTAAACTTAGATTATTAATGCATGCGTCTCATGGTTAATAATCTAAGGGGAATTAATTATATTGATTAAACCAATAAACCTCTTGTGTTGAGGTTATCAATCTCAATCGTTTTCATCTTAAGTTTTATTGCTACTATCAGGTCAATATACGACGCTTGTTCTGTATTAACTTGATAGTAAGTTTTATTAATGAACGCGTCTCGTTATTAATAACTACCCTCGATGAATTTGAGATACTCCTCGATTGAGTATTCGAGAGGAAGATAGTTAAAGATATAACCGGGATCGATGAACATTTTATGAAGTGGATATAAGCAAAACCAAGTTTCCATCTCTAATTAATTAAACCACATAAGTCGTTCAATTTAGTGTTTAAATATACTTGAAGTTCAACAACAACTTTAACCCCCCTGTTACTAGTTCTATAAAAGAGAAGTATTTGTTTCCCTGCGGATACGAACCTTACTACGCTATACTACGGTATTAGTGCGAGTATTGTATTTATTTGAGGCACACAACAACTTTAGTGTCGTCACCTCTTCTCCGTATGTGATTGTATCATCTTCATTCCCTCACGTCTTCAACCTTTTTTTGTCTAACCATTTACATCTTCTTCACATGCTTTCTTCTTTTGACGTCATTGATATTTTTGTTCTCCAAACCAATCTCTAAACATACGTGTGTTGATTAACGTAGATGGCGAGTGGGTGTCTAACATTAAGTTCCAGAGCTCATCCACAATTGTCAGAATGCATTCAGTGACAGCGTTTTGTTGATACTTTATATAATGCATTGAATTTATGGAATGACGATGAATTCTTTTCATTCAATGCAATCAAGTTTTTCATTTAGTGCAATGTAATACACTTATTGCCATGCTATTGCATTACATAAACAATCAATAATGCATGAATTCCCCACACACTCAACCTTCTTAATCACCATGTATATTACCGATTCAATCTTTAAAATGTAATAAAAAGTAATTGACGACATGTATTTTATAAGTTAAAGAATTGCACAACATAATTTAGTGCAATGTATTCATGCAATATATCAATGACATCATTGAAAAATCATTGCACTCATGAGAAAGAGAACATTCTCATCGATTCTATGGGCCTCTGCTTCCCATGAAGTATTTACTTCCTCTATCGATTTTGGGGTGCGCACGATTATAATTGGTAGGTTAGGGTATTAATTTTGGTTAAATCGTTCATTAATCCCACTCCTAAAAATATGGGATTGGCCTACTTTTTCTCCATCTATATTTCTGCATTTATGAAGGATTTGATTCTTTCTGATCTAAAATCAATTGGATGAACGTACGTTTAAGGCTAATTTTGTCTTTCAATACTCCATGTTTTTACGGATGTAGTTATTTTAATCTCATTGGAGTCACATGGTGGGAAATAAACATACTAGATCATGTTTTGAGAATTGTAATGAGTTTTACTCATATATCTTTATATTATATAAAGCAATTGGGTGACCAATTGATCTTTGGAAATTTCCCTCCTAAAGCAATTGTGGTGCTCAATTGATTTTACAATTGAGTTGTTTGGTCCATCCAGGTACACAATTAATTCAATTAAAAGTCATTTATTATTCATACGGCCATGTATTTTAGTTCATATTATATACATATTTGTAGGAGCCAAATGACCATTAGTAGTATTATAATCTTTATATTATATATATAAAGCAATTGGGTGGCCAATTGATTTTGCAATTTACCTTCTAAAGCAATTGCGGTGCTCAATTGATTTTGCAATTGAGTTGTTTGATCCATCCAGACACACAATTAATTCAATTAAAAGTCATTTATTATTCATACCGCCATGTATTTTATATTATATACATATGTGTAGGAGCCAAATAACCATTAGTAGTATTATAATCTTTATATTATATAAAGCAATTGGATGACCAATTGATTTTGTAATTTTCCCTCCAAAAGCAATTGCGGTACTCAATTGATTTTGCAATTGAGTTGTTTGGTCCATCCAAGCACACAATTAATTCAATTAAAACTCATTTATTATTCATAAGGCTATGTGTTTTATATTATATACATATGCGTAGGAGCCAATTAAATAACCATTAATAATATTACAATTGATTTTGCCGTGGGAATGTTCTCATCTTTATATTATATCTTTATCTTTATATTATATAGAGCAATTGGGTGGCCAATTGATTTTGCAATCTTATCGCCTAAAGCAATTGGAGTGGGCAATTGATTTTTCATTTTTGCAATTCAATTGTTTGATCTATTCAGGCACAAAATTAATCTTTATATTATATAGAGCAATTGGGTCATTTGGGTGGCCAGTTGATTTTTCAATTTTCCCGCCTAAAGCAATTGGAGTGGCCAATTGATTTTACAATTTTGCAATTCAATTGTTTGGTCTATCCAGACACATAATTAATTCAATTAAAAGTCATCTATTATTCATACAACCATTTATTTTATATTATATACATATGTGTAGGACCCAAATAATTATTAGTAGTATATTATAATAGTAATATATACTACCTCCGTCAGTTGAAAGGTTCTTATTGCAAAATGTCAAGATTATTTAGAATATAATTAAATATTATAGTCGAAGTATATTTTGAAAAATAAATTTGATAGGTATATAATATGATGAGGTTAATGGTGATAATTGTGATGTTATAAATGCATTTTTTTAATATATGATGATTAAGTTGTAATACTAGTATAAGAGTGTTAATCGTTTCGTAGAAGGGAAATGAGAACTTTATATGGGACGTCTAGAAAAAAAGCAGGAAGTAAGGAACCTTTATATATGAGACATAGGGAGTACTTTGTATATTGTGGGAATAGCAAATAATTTTGACTACTTAATTGCACAAATGTCACGATAACAATGGAGATGGTGTTCATGACACCACATTTCGATCCGAAGAAAATGACATGCATAACAATTGATTTTGCAATTTTGTAATGGAGTTGTTTGGCCCGTCCAGACATGCACTTAAAAGTCATTTACTATTCATACGACCATATGTAGTATTTCCGTTCTTAAATAATTGTAACATTAGAAATTTTACACTATTCAGGTGCTCTACTATTACTATATTTTATTTTATTAATGTATTAATAATTTATTTTTAAAAAATACTCTCTATAATTAAATTCCCTCATTCTAAATTTTCAAAAGGTGTTTTTGTGGTTTAATGAGTTTATTTAGATAAAGTAAAAAATTGTAATGTTTTTTTCATAACATAATCATTGATCAATTTAATAACACTTCAAGTATCGAATAAGTTTGTAACAAAATAATCAATAGATCTTTTTTATGTGAACATTAGTATTGACTTCTCTATATCATGATTATTACATTACTTCTCTTTTATGCCACCCAAATTGGGGAACTTAAATGCGGAAAATGTATTTCGTGTGGAGAAGGTGGAATCAGACGCGGCACGGCGGTGGTGGTGGACCATGGCACGGGCAGCCTCAGCGGCAGCCTGGTCAACTACTTGGATTTCCCACAAGGCGGACCTTTTGGCATGGCCGTTGTGCACAAGGGAATGCCTCCACGGCATAACGCCGCCGTACTGCTTCAAGAATTGACCGTACCGGGTTCGGAGCCGCACCACCCCTTCCCCCTCCATCTCCCATTCCGTCGCCGAGTTCAATCTATCCGGCAAGCTCTGGACAACTTTCTGGCACCTTCCCCTGGGGAGTAACGGCATGTTCGACGCCGTTAGGTATTTCCCGTGACAGCTTTTCAGCCGCAGGTAACGGTGCGTTCCTTCCGCCACCATTTCCACCGTCCAGAGGGCGTTTTGCGATGAACCATTTCCGCCCCGCCGCAGCGTTTTCTGATCCTTATCCGCCACCAGAAATTTTCCCTTTTTGTACTCCTTGAGCCGAATCACTTTTGCGTTCTCCAAATGCTCCATACCTGCGGATCGATCGATCCCTGCCGGTAAATGTTAATTACCATTTACCAAACATTAACTCTTAAGATCAAGAAGAAAATTAAAAGTAGCAACTTCGTATATAATTAAAACACACAAATTATTTATGCATACCTGCGGTAAAGCGGGTGGCGGGGAGATTATGCAATGGTAATTCCAAAGGTGGAACTACATATGTTTAAATTAATTAAATTTATAATTTCTGATAATTAATTATGCTAAACCTGCATGGCAATGGTTGACCTGAGTACCTGATCGAGATGGAAGGCTTAAATTAAATTATATGGTTTTGGACATTTTAAATTAAAGGCTCGGCGATTATGAAGGATTACATTTACATGCAAAATATCTACATAGTTACGTATTGTGTACTAATTATGCTGAACATACTTTTGGATATTTGACCAAATAGACCCATGAAACTAGAGTTTTTTTTATCATAAAAGAGCCATCATTATATTAAAATCAAGAACACATACAAGACAACCTTCAGACAGTAATTACAGATCCAATCGTGAATCCTAAGAGTAGATTTAGAGTCAGTCATCTCATACAAAGCAACATGGCTTGCTAAACCTGAAACGGACAAATTTAGACCTAAAACGATCGGTACTGAAACCCTGTCTATCAAAAGAACTCCAAAAATTCAACATTCACACCGAATCGATCTACTCGGACTAAAACAGAAACAATTGCAACTAAATAGAAAATAATACTGAAATAAAATCTTTCCACAAAACTCTTCCTGGTGTGAAGGTGGTTCCGGAGGAAGACAAGCTCTTACAATATGAGTGAATACCAACTCCACCAGTGTCGGAATGACCGACCAAGGCTTCACGATCCAGCTTCAATACAACCTCTCATCCACACCTCGTTCAATCGCCACCGCTATCCCCTCCGACGTAGTTGCAATCTCAAACGTTAGAACACTTAAAATCAGTATAATCTGCCTCTTCAACCCCATATTAATAGGGGTGACGGAAAATCTCAACCCTTAAAAAGAGGGGAGACGACCACTAGGGTTTCTCTCTCAAGAGGGAAGAGAAAACCAAATCCAGTTAAAAAGTGCTATGTACCCATGAAACTAGAGTTGTAAACCAATTAAATATTTTATGCTCGATTCGTAATCACGTATAACCTATGAAGCACGGATACTTCTCTAGGGTAGCGTATCGGCGTATCGGATACGTTCCCGTATCCGATACTCTAGGATACCCGTACCGTACGTTCCCGGGCCGTATCTGTAATTTTTAAAAGTTTCCATTTTTTTTTGTAATTTTTTGAAAGTTTCCGATACTCGTATCCTGACGGATACCCGTATCATTGGCAGTTTTTTTGGAAGATGATATTATTCCTGGAAATTAATACTTCTAGTGAAAATATGTATTAGATGTTAGAGCTTTTAAAATATTGTTTTCTATCTTAATTATTCTAGAACTTTGGTACTTGCACTTTTAATTTCAAGATTGTAGTTGTTTGACTTATTTCTCATTTTAAATTAATGACTTATCGACTACATGTCTACATTTATATTTCGAGATGCACTAGTGTATATGAGAAATATTATGATGTATATGTAATGAATGGGTATATATGTATATATAGGATATATATATATATATATCCAAAAAAATTATTTTTTTTGTATATTTCATAGGATATTATATGTATATATTTCCAAAAAAAATCTATTTTTAATATTTATAAATACACCCCTGTAACTTTTAATATTTGTAAATACACCCCCATAACTTTTAATATTTAAAAATATGGCCCCGTATCCGTATCCTACTTTTTTTTGTTTTGCCGTATCCCCGTACCCGTGTCCGCGTTTCCGCGATTCCGCGTACCGGTATCGGTGCTACATAGCGTATAACTATTTGAATTCAAAGAAGCTCAAATACAGATTTAATTAAGAAAAGCAATTTTGATTCGAACATTTTGCGATTCAAATACACATTGTTGGGATAATGGGCCAGGTCCAATACTATCGACCCAATATGCCTGGGCTCGGGCGCGAACCAGGCCCAGCACACGGTCCGGCTAGATAATATGGTCCTTGGATTGATTAGTTTAACTCTGGGCCCGACCAGCCCATTGGCCTGGGATCAGGCTTCTTGTTTTAGTTGTTTAATTGGGCCAAGCCCATTAGTATTCAAGAAACCTCTTGTAAGCGCCTATAAATAGGCCGCCCCTCTTTTTGTATTGGATAAGTCACTTTTACTGTACTGAATTGCTGCCGAATTTTCTACTCAACATATTTTCTACCAACATTGGTGCTTTCATTGAGAGCTGAGTTGTTCTCTCAGTTTTCGGTAGAATCTTTGAGGAGGAAAATGGCAGGATCATCAAGGCAAGAGCGAGTTTCCGTTCACACCGAGCATTCAGAACAACCCAATGGCCATCGTGTGAGAAGCCAGGTGGTGAGACCGATAGGAGATCTCTGGAGCCATTTGTCGGGCTCAGGGGACCTGAGGGGCTCGCTAAGCCGTAGTCATGACAGACAATCCATTCGTGATCGGATTGGAGGTCGCCGTCGTCGGGCTCCGCGCACGAACCGACTTGACGCTGGAGTGCGGGCGTTACAGGAGGCCACGCGTGCCATTGGGGCTTTGGCTCAGAATTTCCTGGGGATGATGCCGCAGAGAGCTAATCATGAAACTCCGAGGCACGCCGCCCCTGAAGACATCGAGACTTCCTCTGGGAGATATGAAGGGCGACATACTAGTTTGGACGAATCACGAAGGGAATCCTTGCCCCGGAGGGAGCATATGTCCCGACGGGTCGAGCAGCCTCGACGACCCGAAAGAGGAGGGCCCCACCGAGACTCGTCACTGGAGGGCGGGGATGACTTCTCTCATCACCCCCGTCGTCTGAGCGGTCGAACCGGTTCCATAGAAGGCCCCCGTGGTGGCCGTCGGCCTCACGCGCGTGAAAGAGTCGCAGAATCCTATGTGCGGGTCCAGCCCCGTGCTGGACGCGTGCCAGAGGAACCGGCGCCGGAAGCTGTGGAGGATCTCAGACTGAGGTTGGACGAGCTAAGGAGGAGGGTTGTTGGGGGAGAGTCATACGTGGCCGACCTCCATATCCCGGAGCCCTTCACTCGTGCCATAATGGAGGCTCCGTTGCCAAGGGGCTACAAACCTTGCAATGTGGATACTTACAAGGGCACTTCAGACCCGCAACACCACATATCACGTTACCTGTCATATATGGTCATGATGGGGTACGAAGATGCCATACGATGCAGAGGATTCGCGGCTACTCTAGATGGCCCGGCTCGTGAATGGTATGACACACTGCCCGATGGGAGCATCGGGAACTTCAGGGAGTTGGCTAGGCACTTCCTCTTGAGGTTCGCCGGCTCACGAGATGTGAAGAAGAATTTCAGCCACCTGTTTAGCCTGAAGCAAGGAAAGAAAGAGGCCCTGTCCACTTTCCTGGCAAGATGGAGGGTCGAGTCGGTCAAGGTTCAGGGCCTTGACGATAGGACCGGAGTGGCAATGCTGACAAATTCTATCCGATCAGGAGAACTTTACAAGGATTTTGTTAGGAATCCACCCGCTTTATACGAGGAAGCCCTGAGGCGGGCTGACCGTCAGGCTGAGGCAGAGGACACTGAACAGAGGAAAAGAGATGAAGAGGATGGAAAGAAAGAAGACACGAAGGACAAGGGAAGACGTGGTGACCCAGATGATGAAGATGCCGATAGGAAATCTGGCGGAAAGGGCGGCCGGTTCAAAGGTAAGAAGAATAAGAACAAGGGAAGGACGGACGTCCCGAACGGTCCGCTCCTACCTACCAAACTTCTGACACCTTTGGCTCAACCGGTCGGGACGGTCCTCGACTATGCCGAGGAGCAGGGTTTGGTTTCCTTCCCAGAGGAATGTGACGTGGTCACTGCCAAACGCAACACCGACCAGTACTGCAGGTTTCACCGAAATTTCGGGCATGATATGGACGAATGCATCGTTCTCCGCAGACAAATTGAGGCACTTATCAAACAAGGATATTTGGGCCAATTTGTAGGAAAACCGGGAAATGCCCAGAAAGGGAGGAACATGACATGGAGGCGTTCCGATCAAGCCACCACGTCCAAGGAGAAACAGCCCCTTTACCAACCTCCAAAGAAGCGCGAGCTCGGGGCTCTGTCCGAGGATGACGAGTGCGACCTAGGGGAGGGAGCCCGGAAGCATCACAGATGCTCCTACATCGTGGGCGGCCCCCAAGGAGGGGACACGTCAGGCGAAAGGAAACGATGGGCTCGATCCTTGTACGTCGGGGAAATTACCCGGGTACCTGCAGGAAAGAAGATGAGAAGAGATCCGATCTACTTCACTGATGATGACCTACCATCCATGCCACCACCGCATAGGGACGCCTTAATGATTAAGGTGGAGATCAACAATACAATCATTCATCGAGTTCTAGTAGACAATGGAAGCTCGGTGAACGTAATGTATTACGACACATTCCAAGGCCTTGGTCTGAGCGGGGCGGATCTGAGTCCGGTAAGAACACCTTTATCCGGATTTACCGGGGACTCAATCGAATCGGAAGGCAGTGTGGTGTTGCCTGTGATGGTGGGTTCAGAACCCTGTGTAGCAAAGTTGAACCTTGAGTTCATTGTCGTACGTTTAACCTGTCCGCACAAAATCATCATGGGAAGACCCGCGTTGGAGGACTTGAGATGCATTATCTCTCAGGAGCATTTATGTATGAAGTTCCCCACCCCGAACGGGGTCGGGATAGCTCGGGGAGATCAAAGGATGGCCCGGAGTTGTTACATGAAGGCGTGCAAACAACTCGGACAAAAGGACCTCAGGGTCCACACTATCAACAGCAAAGCCATGAAGTATGAGGATGGCCAGCTCCGCGTTGAACCCACCTCCGAGGTTGAAGAAGTTCATATCGATCCCGGGCACCCGGAGCGAAAGATCAAAATCGGGTTGGGGCTCCCAGCCGGGATGAGAGAGAAGATCATCCAAGTGTTGGTCACATTCAGTGTGATCTTCGCATGGGGCCCTGAGGATATGCCGGGGTTGGACCGAAGTGTGGCCGTTCACAGGCTAGCGGTCGACCCGACGGTGAAGCCGATCCAGCAGAAGAGAAGACACCTCTCGGTGGAACGAAGGGATTTCGTGAAGAAGGAGGTGGCTATGCTCTTGGCTATTAAACACATCAAGGAAGTATTATACCCAGAATGGTTGGCAAACGTGGTCCTGGCACCGAAGCCCCCGACTTGGAGAATGTGCGTCGATTACACAGACCTTAACAGAGCATGCCCGATGGACCCCTTCCCTTTACCTAACATAGACCAGCTAGTTGACGGGACAGCCGGGTGCGAACTCCTCAGCTTCATGGACGCATTCCGGGGGTATCATCAGATATCCATGCATGAAGATGATGCGGAGAAAACCTCTTTCATCACACCGGAGGGGATCTTTTGCTATCTAGTCATGGCTTTCGGCTTGAAGAACTCCGGGGCGACGTACACGAGAATGGTTGCAAAAGTGTTTCGAACAGTGCTAGGAAGGAACATGGAAGCGTATGTAGACGATATGATCGTCAAGAGCGTACGAGCGACAGACCATGCCGACGACTTAACCGAAATTTTTGGGATCATGAGGGCAGTCCGGCTGCGCCTGAACCCAAAAAAGTGCATGTTTGCTGCCCAGGGCGGAAAATTTTTGGGGTACATGGTCACCCGGAGAGGGATAGAGCCGAACCCCGAAAAAGTGAGAGCAATCCTTGACATGGAACCTCCGAGGTCGGTGAAGGAAGTGCAGGTTCTCACTGGGCGGCTGGCATCACTTGGGCGTTTCATGTCAAAATTTGCGGAGAAGTCCCTACCTTTTTCCCGGGTTCTCAAGAAACAAAGTGGATTTGCGTGGACGGATGATTGCCAGCGGGCATTCGAGGACCTAAAGAAGTATCTTCTCTCTGAACCGTTGTTGAGCAAGCCGAGGAAAGGAGAAACACTGGTATTGTATTTGGGAGTGTCGCATGGCGCGATCAGCTCCGTGCTGGTCCGTGAGGAAGGCGGGATTCAGAACCCCGTATACTACGTAAGTAAAACCTTACAGAATGCGGAGCTGCGGTACACCCCGCTCGAGAAGACCATCTATGCCGCTTACATCACGGCGAAGAAGTTGACCCATTACTTTCAAGCACACCCGATCAGAATCCTATCGGATCAACCCCTGGGCGCAGCATTGAGAACCCCGGGAACGACGCGGGTCGTGAAGTGGTCGATGCTTCTCAGTCAGTACGAGGTCGAATTTCAGCCCCGATCATCCATCAAAGGGCAGGAACTTGCGGATTTCATTGTGGAATGCACGGCGAGGGAAGTTACGGAAAGACAAAGAGATAGTGAAGAACAGTGGTGGACCCTAGCGACCGATGGATCGTCCGGGACGAAAGGTTGCGGGGGCGGGATCGTCTTGATCTCGCCTGAAGGGTTTCGAGCGTACTACGCTTACCGGTACCTGTTCAAAGTGTCCAATAATGAAGTTGAGTATGAAGCCCTGTTGTCGGGGCTACGGATAGCTGCGGCCATGCGAGCGGAATGCATAACGGTGAAGTGTGATTCTCGATTAGTCATATCCCAGGTGAAGGGCGATTTCGAGGCAAAGGAAGAAAGGATGGCGAAGTACAGGGATGCTGTTCGGGAATTACTCGGATTGTTTAGGCGAGCTGAGCTGGTTTGTGTGCCGCGGAGCCAGAACGGGGATGCCGACCTCTTATCACGTTTGTCCCAAGGAGTACCCGAACACATATCCAAGATTGCACGGGTTGAAGAAATGATAACTTCAAGCATAACAGCTTCCCCTTCGGTAACCGTCCTTCCTCTACAAGAAGTAAATTGGAGCTGGGTGGACGATTTGTTACGTTACATAGCTGACGGGACCTTACCCGAAAAGGAACAGGAAGCGAAGCTCGTCCAGCGACGGGCCCCGAGCTATGTCGTCCTGGACGGTAAGCTGTATAAACGGTCTTACAACGGAGCATTGTTGAAGTGTCTACGACCACACGAAGCCGAGATGATTGTCGCGGAGCTCCATGGCGGTGTTTGTTCGGCCCATCAAGGTGCATGCACCTTAGCCAGGAAAGTTGTCCTCCAAGGGTATTTCTGGCCCACAATTATGAAGGATTGTGCCGATTACGCAAGGAGGTGCGACACATGCCAAAAGTTTCAGAAGAGCCCCGGAAGGCCGGCGACGATGTACACGCCTGTTAGCACTGCTCTACCATTCACTCGATGGGGTATAGATTTGGTTGGTCCCTTACCAAATGGGTCCGGAAATAGAAGGTTTGTCATCGTGGCCGTGGATTACTTCACGAAATGGGTGGAAGCAGAGCCGCTCGCTAGCATAACACATCTGCAATGCAAAAAGTTTATATGGAAGAATATCTTTTGTCGATTTGGAGTTCCTTTGCAAATTATTTCCGATAATGGAAGGCAGTTCGATTGCGAACCATTCAAGCAATTCTGCGCCGAATGGGGCATGGAGTCAAGCCGGGTGTCCGTTTGCTATCCCCAGGCGAACGGGCAAGTGGAGAATACCAATCGCACGATTGTAGATGGCCTCCAAAAGAAATTGGAAGCTCTCGGGACAGTGTGGGTTGAAGAGCTGAGTAACGTGTTGTGGACATTCCGAACTACCCCCAGGAAGGCGACAGGCGAAACCCCTTTCGCTCTATGCTATGGCTTTGAGGCAAGGGCCCCGTTTGAGGCGGTGATTCCCAGTCGTCGGGTGGAGGAATTCGAGCCAACCAGCAACGAGGAGAGGCTCAGAGCTGAACTCCACCTCATAGAAGAAAGAAGAGACCGGGCATTCATTAGGGCTGAGAATTACCGTAGGCAAGTGAAGGCGTACCAAGATAGCAGGGTCGTGCCACGGAGCTTTGACGTGGGAGATTACGTGCTAAGGCGGAGGAAGGCAAGCAAACCCACGGAAGGGGGGAAGCTTTCCATCAAGTGGGAAGGCCCCTATGTCGTCGAAGGCGTGATTGGACCAGGGACTTACAAATTGAAGACTACGAAGGGGAAACTCATTGAACGTGCATGGAACGCGGAGCATTTACTTAAGTTTTATCAGTAGTGATGTTTAATAATTAATCCTTCCATTGCTGTAACACGGTTGCTTTAATAAAAGTTCGTTTGTTGTTCTCTATTTATTATTGAATTGACTGAGGTCCGACCTCACTTGGGAATGAACGGGCAGGGGCAAAAAAAAAAAAGACAAAAAAAAAAAAAATCACGCCCTGCTCTCGGTGTTTAGTCCATCACTGCTAGATCCTCGGAAAAGGAAATGATCAAACTATTTTCCAAGTCAAGGACTAGCTACTCGGTCAGGGCGACCGTTAGACCGGCCCTCGGGTCGAAAAGGTAAGCGAGAGGTTGCGCCCCGAGCCGCTCTCGTACATCCGTTGTCCGACGTTGCTGTCTAAACAGCCCGTCCACTCATTTGATCTAATCGACGGTACACCAACTATATGACCGGCCCTGGGCCGAAGATATGCGAGAAGTCATACTCCGAGTCCTTCTCGCAAGTCCGTTGTCTGACGTTGCTAGGCTTAATAGCATGTGTACTCGTTTACTATGATCAATGGTGCGGGTCCGTTCTGGTCTGACCTTGAGGGCCTTGCCCTTATGTTTGGCTGACTTCCGTTCGACTCTCAGAAAAGGAAATCAGATTTTCCTAAGTATGAAACAAGTTGTACAAGTCAAGGTGCAGGACCGGCCTCCGGGCCGGAGGTATGCGGGGAGTCGTGCTCCGACCCCTTCTCGCACATCCGTCGTCTGACCACGGCCAAACAGCTTGCTCACCAGTTGGTCCTAGACCGATGGTGTGCGGGTCAGCCTCGCCTTACCAAGCGGGGCGCGGTCAAGGTTGGCCCAGCCGACCTTCCGCCCCTCGTGGTTTAGGTGGGGAGCCAGATCCCCGACTAGTTCCCCAAGTGGTCTCGAATCAAAAATGGTTAAATGAATGGAAAAGATGAACCATGACACGGGTGCAAAGTTGCGCAAAGAGGAAAGCTTATATGGCTAAGTGTGAGAATAAATAAAAACACAAGTGCGGAATGTAAAGCGGAATGTCCAACAAAAATGAGAATAAAGACGACAATATAAGAGATCCATATCTACGATCTAAGGATCAGGCATGTTCTCAGGAACACCATTGAGGATAGTCTCAAAATCAAAGCCATGAACGGCATCTTCCAAGTCATGTGGAATATCCAAGTGCAAAAGGGACAAATCGTTCGCTTGCTCGTTGGCCCCGTCAGGATCTGGCATGATTTCGGGCAAACCAAATTTTTCGGGATCGAAGTCGGGATAGAACTCTGCCAGCCTATTGTACAACGTGGTCTGCATGTCGTATCGGCCACACCTGAAGGACATGAGAATTTCCTTATCCCGCCAAAGTTGACCCTCCTCGGTTTTCAACCATGCTTGGACCTGCTCTGAGCGGTGAGCCTCCAGCTTCGAAGCGATGATTTTTGAAAATTCCGGGGATGTTTGAAATGCCGCAACTGCCTGACGCCCCGCATCCGTGAACGATGCTTGCAGTCGATCATACTTCGATTGTAGGAAGTCATATTTTGACTGGAGCTCGGACAGAGCAGCTGTTGCTTCGTCCGCCTGACGCTGAACGGCAACCGAGTGACGGTGAGCCTCGTCAGCCTGGTGCTGGAGCTCATCGCGACGACGACCTATTGTTTGAAGCGCGACGGCTGTGTCCATTAGCCCCTGCAGGAGACGTAGAATTAGTGAGGATTATAGTGACAATGATAATAAAAAAGGAAGAGTGAAACGTCAAATTACGGCATACCGCGCTGTAAGATTTGATAGAGCGCGCCATATCCAAAATCGATGAAGCACTGAGGGTAGGAGCTGGCTGGTTAACAAGAGGGGCCCCGTGTTGTTTTTCCACGATGAAGGGAATGACTTCAGTCCTCGAAGGCCGGAACCTGGCGTCCTCCTCTGCGGCCAGAGCAGCGAGCCTGCCCCGCATACCAGCAACCTCTGCAAGAAATAAACAGAGTAAAATGGATTAGTACCGGTTGAACTATTTCTCCGCTCCCGAATCAAAGAGGAGGATTCACACCTTTCTTCTTCTTACCGGCTTGTTCCCCATGACGTGGGGGAACCCCGCTCTTCACCCCGACGTCTACCTCGGGCATGGTGGCGTCGGGCATGCCCCTACTTGCAACGGGTACCACGGACTGGGGGGCAACACCCTGCCCGCTCTTCACCCCGGCGTCTACCTCGGGCATGGTGGCGTCGGACACGCTCCTACTTGCATCAGGTACCACGGACTGGGGGGCAACACCCTGCGCCGTAACTAGGCCTGCTTGAAAAAAAGAAGAAGAAGGAATAAATAATAAAAATAAACAAGAGGGTGGTGGAGTTATTTCAGCCGGGTCTTTCTCCTCTTGAATTAGAGTGGAGTTCACACCTTTTCCGTCCATGGCAACCTGCTCTTCACGGAACGGGGAGGCCCCGCGCTTCTCCCCAAGATTGGGCGGACATAAATTCGCACCAGGCGCAGGAGGTGGGAGCATGGTCCCCAATGACACATTGGGGGCAGCAACTTCGTGTCTGTTGCCTGCCACATCTGAAAATATTAGCAAATTAAGGGATGATCTCATATGGCATCTGTGACCTGCTGGGACAGAAGATTTACCTGTATACGAATTAATCGGGAAAGGGCCCCCTTGGAGCAAGGCCTCGACCTTCTCCTCAAGGTCAGGGGTGAGAGAGGCAGGCTTGTACTCGCGCATTGAAATACCCCAGGTGGATGTGACGGGGAGCGAGCGGGGAGCGGATGCCCATACCCATTTATTCGACCACTTCCTAGGTGGATCTGGATACTGATCAAAGAGCTTGCGGTGCGGTAATTGGCAAAGTGACACGAACCCGCCCTCATCTGTCTTATTGTTAGGGCGGTTCCACCTAAAGCATGCACGGAACAACGGTATGGATGGCCGGATACCAACGCCACTACAACGTGCGACAAAAGCAACCGTAAACATATGTGCGGTTGGGGTCATCTGGCACGGCGATACCCCGATATGGGCAAGGAGTGCCACCAAGAATGGACATAAAGGCACCCGCATGCCCCGCGCGATAGATGCAATGTGAACCCCGAAGAACGAATCTGGAGGAGGGCTGGTGAGGCTACTCTCGGGATCTGGCAACATGAGGGTGCAATTGCTATCGACCAAACTTTTCGCCAACTTCAAATCTGCCTCCGTACTGGTGGAACGCAAACGTTCCCTCCAAGCGTTAGGATCTTTGACGCTATCCGATTCGCCATTTGATTTGGGGGAGCTATCCGACTGTGAGGCAATGTCCACTACAGGGGTGACGTTGTTGGAGGATGGCACAGACTGGTCATGTGGCCCCCCCGGAGCAGACCGGAGATGTCCCTTAACGATCACAATCCGCGTAGCGGGTCTGTCCAACCGCGAGGAGGTGGTGACCTTTTCATGCATCGAAAAATTATCGGAGACCCCTTGATTTTTCCCTGATGCCCCGAATTCGGGCTGAGACGTTGCATTCACCCCGCTGGCTTGAATTTGTTTAACCGAGCCTCCACGCACAGACTCTTTCCCCACCTCGCCACGATGGGCTCGTGCAACCAAGTTCCCAGACTGTGGCAGTGCGTCCGCCTCGCCCGGGGGGTCTCGCACAGATGATATTTGACCCGCTGGAGGTTTCTGGGACTGTTTGACAGACGGACGACGTTCACGGGTGGAGAGGGCACTATGATGAGCTCCGTGTCGTGAACTGTGTTGAGAACCTGTGCGTAGGCTTGGAACAGGCGGCGATGATGACTTTGAATCGCTGGGTTTTTTCCGACCGCCTGGGCTACGAGATCGCGACGGCGAACAACGTCGTGAATGACCCTCCCTCCGGCGCGACGGAGAAGGGGAGCCGCTGCGTTTCCTTCGCCGACTGGGGATGGAGCGACGCGGCGATGCCGTGGCTGCGGCTGGAACGGCTGAAGCTGAGGGGACCTGCATGGCTGAATTGCGCGTGGATGATCGAGGGTGTTAAGGCTGAAGCTGAGGGGACCTGCATGACTAAAGCCCATGTATATCCGTCGCATGGTCAATATACGGCTACAGAAAAACAAGGCTCGCATTTTGGAATTTCAGGCCCAAATTATTGAGACCCCCGTCCTTTCGCAAGCAGTAGGGAGCAAAGCAAAGGGGCCGATCAAGGCCTGCAAAGTATGGCCCCCCTACGGCCAACGATTACGTTGACGAGCACCCCAGACTGCTACAATGGAGGTGCGACTAGCCAGCCGATCCGATAGACGAACCGATCGTTGATCAACTTGACTACTCCCTTCTAGCCGAGTCTGCTACTCGACTAGGGGAGTGGGGGACTCGTGTTGGGATAATGGGCCAGGTCCAATACTATCGACCCAATATGCCTGGGCTCGGGCGCGAACCAGGCCCAGCACACGGTCCGGCTAGATAATATGGTCCTTGGATTGATTAGTTTAACTCTGGGCCCGACCAGCCCATTGGCCTGGGATCAGGCTTCTTGTTTTAGTTGTTTAATTGGGCCAAGCCCATTAGTATTCAAGAAACCTCTTGTAAGCGCCTATAAATAGGCCGCCCCTCTTTTTGTATTGGATAAGTCACTTTTACTGTACTGAATTGCTGCCGAATTTTCTACTCAACATATTTTCTACCAACACACATAATCAAGAATATTGATAAATTAAATTCGAAAAGTAGTCAAATATGTTTGAATGATAATATAATAATAATATGATGAGGAAGCGGTACAACTCAACTTGTCGAACGTAACCCGTCTCTGGTTCGAAACTCCATGGAGGGATTTTCAGCCATGTATGCTGAATAAAGAGATTTGCAATTGCAATTTTGTTTCCAGTTCCCACAACTTTAGACTATTTTCATTATTGGTCCCGTAATTTTAGTCACTTGCAAGTTCGGTTCTGTAACTAATAATTTTTGCGATTTAGGATCATTTCTCCAGAAAAGTACACTTTTCAGCAAAAATATATCGCAAAAGATGCCGCCAGCACTGGATTTTGTACCGGAAAGTTTACTTTTACGGGAAAGTCTTTAAATTGCAATTCGTTTTAGTTACAAGATGTTTTTGAGTGAATATAAATTTTTGGGTTTGGTTTGAGTTGGTCTTATTTTGGCCTGTTTAAATCTAATTTTATTTTATTTGATAAATATTTATTCTATGTCTATTTTACAATTGTCTAAATCTGTTTTGATCTATTTTGATTTAGTTTGCTAAAGTTCAATTTGTTTTGATCTAGTCTGAAACTAAAAGCAGAACAATTAACTAAAAACAATTCTTATAGTAATTCTAAGGCATTCATATTAAAAAACTATGCAAAGTCATATTTTGGAATTCCTAACCTCATTATTCCTATTTAGGGTAATTCCCCAAATTTTAATAGTAAATATTTGAACCTCCAAAATATATGTGCTGGATCCACGACTTTATAAATTGCATATAACACGTTATTATATGCCGAGTATATATACAACCGATAGGAAAAGCACAAATTTATTCTATTAAATTGATAATGTAATATACTTCGTAAATTAAATTTAAAAACTGAAACTAACGTTTTGTTAGATAAACCATAAACATAAAAAACGGTAAAATCTAAAAGTTAAGAGTCTAAATTCACACATAATTATAGAAAATTAGAAATGTAGACGAAGTATACTACTCAACGACCAAATATATATACCGGCGTAAACGTAAACAACTTAAATTCAAATCAAAGAGCCGTGTATGTGCGCTCCCAAAACCAAGATATTACTCTTGGCCGTTAGCGATAATTATCGGTTTCTTTTTTATTTCTTTATTTCAAGTATTTCTTCCTTCTCTAATTGGAATAGTCCACAATTTTCACCATTAATATCTTTCATTCTTTATTAGTAAAAAAATAAAAAATTCAGATTTTGAAAATTTCAAATGAGAAGAATTTAATAATACTTTTTAAAAATTTAATTTATACAGAGTAATACATATATTAATACTCCCTCCGTCCCGCTTGACGGTTTAAGATGCTTGACTGACGATAAAGCAACTTAATCTTGTTCACATTCTGATTATTTTTAGTAAATAAAATTAACATATTCATAAACTACATTAAAACTACTAAGTTCACCATGTGAATAGTGTATAGGAACTTTGAGACGAAGGTAGTACAATATAGTCAAAGTAGAATATATGAATAGTGAAAAAAATCTAGAGGCCGTTTGGCCACCCTCATTTTCGGCTTATCAGACTTATCAGCCAACTTTTTTACCAAACACGTAAATTTTGCTTCCGCGCGCTGAATTGTGTAATAAGCCAAAAAAGTAAGGTTGGAGTTACTTTTCTGGCTGTATTGACTGAAGTTACTGTAGATGACTATTTTAGCTATTTTTACATATAATTTTTTCTTTATTTTATTAATAAAATATATTTTAAAAATATTTTTTTCTTGTATCAGCAGAATCAGCCAATGCAGCCACTTCAGCCAGAACTTCATAAATTTCAGCAGAATCAGCCAGAACAGCCAATTTTCGTGCTGCCAAACGGGCTCCTAATTTTGCATTTAAAAGAGAACGGAAGTAATAGGAGTATTATTTAACCAAAGGAAGGATATCGATCTCAGAACATGACTGCCCAAGGAGAAGGCGGCGGCGGTCCGCCAGCTTGTGCGGCCTGCAAACACCAAAGGAAAAGATGTTCGCCGGATTGTGCCTTGGCACCTTATTTCCCGGCCAGTCAGCCCAAGACATTCTTGAACGTGCACCGCCTCTTCGGCATCAGAAACGTCATGAAAACCCTGAAACAGATAGACGAGGACGATGACAGGAAGAGCGACACAATGAAATCCATCATCTTCGAGGCCGATATGCGCGACCGGTTCCCAGTTCTTGGATGTGTGGAATACATTCAGTATCTGAATCAGTGTGTCAAAGAAGCGGAAGATGAACTGGTACAAGTGCTGGCACAGCTCACATACTACCAGAATGTATTGATAATGTCAGGTAATGATCATACTGCTGGACCAGTGTTTGGTTCTGATGAAGAGGAGGAGGAGGATCATGAATCTCCTCCATATTCTTCATTGTATGTCGATAACCATAATGCTATGTTAGACTACTCAAGTGTACTTTCAAATCCCACCATAGAAACATACTCGTCGTATGATGATGACTAAAACTCATACGACGTGGGAGTTAATATATGTCTAATTACGAGTTGTAGGTTATTAGTAAAGTACTTATCAAAGTAGTTCTTATGTTATCTCCTAATGTTCTATTTAGTGACCATTTTTATCTTGTGGTAGTTCTTATGTTATCAAAGTAGTTCTTATTTTGAATGTTGTAGGAATGTGTATTTTAACTTTTGGTTAGTGAATATTTTTATCTTGTGATGATAAATTCGTTGATCCATCGTCTCTTTCAATCTTGGAAGATATTGCTGAAATTCTTACTTTTGAATGTTGTAGGAATGTGTGTTTTAACGGTTCGTTAGTGAATATTTTTGTAATTTATATTTTGGCTTCATTGTTGTGATAAATTAGATTTGATTTGTGATGTTTATGGAATGTTTTTTAATGGTCAAATGATTGTTTGATAGTAATACTATTTAGAAGAACAGAAATATTTTTTAATAATGCGGTTACCCACGGGAAAACCGTTCCCCGTTTCAACTGGGTACAGTTCAGGTAACCAATTCCCCAACGGGGAACGAGGCGGGTTTGGGGATAAGAAGTTAACTTTTGGGGCGGGTACGGGTATTAGGGTATACCCGACCCCGAACCGCCTCGTTGCCATCCCTAGTGGGAAATGGACCAAAAAAAAGAAGCATAATGATAATCTAAACACCTTCTTGAAACATCAAGTCTATAACAAGGATCAAGAATAAATGCAATACCATATATATGTGGAATATGTGATCACCCTTTTCCTTTGCGTGAAGTAGCCAAGTAGGATGATTTGTGCCAAAATCATCTTAGCCTTTAAAAGAACACCCTTTTCCTTTGCGTGAAGCATCCAAGTAGGATGATTGATCCCAATCTCTTTCTAACGGTTGCATTGGATGTTATCCATATCTAAAGAATGTCTACCACTTTCTATATTAAAATGGAGTAACAAATATTAAACAATCCTTAAATATTTAATACTTTAATATATATATATACTTAAAATATTAATTAAATGTAATATGTAAATATAAGTAAATAACAAGCATATAATTAATAGATATTAAGTGGATAATAAGTATATACTAAGTAGATAATTAATATAAGTAATATAATATATGTATTTATATGTAGATAGTAAATATATATGTAGATATAGTAATTGTATAACTTAGTTAAATAGATATGATATATATTAATTAGGTGTAGAGAGGATTAGAGAAGATTAAGATGGAGATGATTAGAGGGAATTAGAGAGTAGGAAGAATTGGAGAATAGGTGTAAAAAAATGTTTAGAAATTAGGAATATTTATAAGATGGAGATGATTAGAGGGAATTAGAGAGTAGGAGGAATTGGAGAGTGATTTTTTTACGCCCAACTCCAACCCCCAGGAGCCTCCAACGGCTATAGAACCGTTTGGAATCTTTGGACACCCCACAAAGCCATTTTAAGTTTAAATAAAAAAAATTAAAAATATGGTTGTCGTCCCAGATCAGTCCCGAACCAACCAGACCGGTCTCCATTTTCTGTGACCCGTGGCTTCCCCCCTAACCCCAATTTGGGCCCCAAAGCCCGGTCTGGGGACCAGTCAGCCGGGTCGGGCCGGTACCGCACAGTGACAGTCCGGGCCAGGTTCCAGGCCGGTCAGAACCGGACCGGTCCACCCCTAACTCTTTACTTGTTTTGGATGCAGCGTGACTGCTTTTGTTTTATTTGTTTTGATCAAAGTATTAAAAATAATACTCAGTATATAATAACGTTTTACACTTTTACCGTTAAAAACTTAAAATATAGTGAGGAATATAACAGGAATACGAACTCTTAATTAACTCTAATAAGTTTTCTATAAACAGACCAAAAGCATTATGGGTAAATGGTAATAAATAGGTGGAGTGTAAACTCAGAAGATTTGCATAAACACATGCGGTACAGATCTAGATCAACAACAAAAAGCAAGTGCTGCCAGCATTGTTCCCTTTGATTTTCCAACAGCCTGCCCGCCTGCCCATTAACAAAGCTGCTAATTACGTCTTTTGAAGTAATTAAAAGGGCTCGCAGACTGTAGTTAAATAAAGAGCCTCAGGCACTATCTGAGTCATCGTTGCCTCCTGTATCCATATTTGTTGACTGTTGGTTGTTATTGTAGCCAGACATCTGTTCAGAGTAGCGCAGCTTATCAGCCTTAGACATTGCCTCGTACGGTTCTTTCTCCTCGGCTGAAAATAGCACCACCATTTGAAAAATGTAAGCCCCACTGAAGAAAAAAAATCAAGTATGGAACAGATAGTATGTGTGTATGTAATGATCACCAGAAAGCTTATTCCATTTGTCTCCGAGAACCCAGGATTCCAGGATTAGATTTCTTCACATTCAGCAGAAAGGGTGGAAGAAAACCACAAATTTACTCAGCAATCAAACAATAAAATACTACACAAGTAGTTACAAGCGTCTCTCTCACCCTGTGAGAAGAACATGAAAGCAGTCATTGCCCTCTTTGGGACACTTGGATCCCTCTTCTTCATCATCAGCTTTTCTTCTGCTGGGTGTTGGTTTAGGAGCAGAACCTTCTTTTTTTGGCTTACTGGTTTCTGAGTTCCAACATTCACAACACATTATAACCATACTTCTTTTAAGCATTGAAATCCGAGTGTGATGGAAATACATAAATTTAACTATATAATTCATTAAAACATGCTTACCTCCTTCTCACCCCCGCTTAAGCTGCCATCAGATTCCTCTTCCCCAGAATCATCAGTTGGAGAGCCTTCATCATCCTTCTCCGCGACAAAATCTTCATCCTGACAAAAAATGATATACTTAGGTCCCTCCTGTTTAGAAGAAAATATTTTCCTGGAAAATCTATCATAATACTCTGTATTCTTGTGATTGACACAGTAAAGCATTTTCAAGGAAAGAATTTCCTATTAGCACCAGATAATATTTATTTGCTGCTAAAGACTTCTTTGGATAATAAATTCCAAGTATGAAAATAAGAGGTTATTTTCTTAAAACAGTTCTATATTCTCACGTAACACCGTATTTTCCAACAAAACATATACTTGGAAAACTTTTTCGTATGTAAAACCTTTTCATCGGATAATATTGTCCACAAGTTATTCTTCTGAAAAAAGGAACCTTAAAATCAATAAGATTCGGCATACGATCTAATCTCCTTCACAAAGAAAGAAACATATATTTACCTCTTCATCACTCTCAACTTCACCAGCTTGGATCCTGATTCGCTTAAGATGTGGGTCAACAGCATCTTCATCTTCAGCTCCCTGCAAACAGCTGTAACACCATCTGCGGGTCGGGAATCTCTCAGGTTCATTATTTTTAGACCCTTCGCACTGTACAATTCATAAACATTGATGTAAGGTTACTATCCTTTGAATTTTTTGGGTTCATTCGGAACCCGGAAATTACTACGGAAAAACCAAGGGAAGTAACATAAAGGAAAGAATTGGAGGAAAAGGAAATATTAGGGAAATAATAAAAAATAGCCCAGAAAATAAATTTCTTTTAGATATTTGTTGATACTCATATTTCAGTTTCCTTTGCACTTTCCAAGTAAAAACAAAACACATGAAAATAAATGCACTTGGCGTTTGTTTTATTTCCCTAGCATTTCATGGAAGGAAAGCTAATCTTGATGAATATTACAAGAAAAACATGACTGCTGACCTCATGAAATTATAAAGACAATGGTACTCGCTTCTCTGGATATTCCGGAAGATATGTTCTTGCTCAGTCTTAAGTCTGACAAGAAGATCAAAGTAATGCATGTTTGCTGTACCAGCAGCGTGCCTCTCACTCCACATAGTCAATCTGCATGAGTGGTTAGTGGTTAGTATATATCCTTTGTGTAAATGTGCTCAAATAACCAATGGCAGTGTAACATCTTTAATTTTACCTCATCATATAGCATAAGGGTGGGAGGTTTAGGCAGAAAGAAGAATCTCTTGTCAAGAGGATATAAGAGTCCATCTTCAGCTTTAAGTGATGATTTTACAGCTAAACCTTGTGTATGTCTACGAAACTTCCCAGGTCCAGTGATTTTAGCACCAGAAAGACCACACATTATTTTGGTAAAGACATCATGTATAAGTCCCTGATATAACACGAGGAAAACATCCAAACATTTATTAGCATGATCACAGGTTTTTCCTTGAAAGCTGAAACCTAAATTAGTCTGATTAAATAGATAAACCTAAGATAAATATGAAACGAACCTTATATGTCAGCTCTAGTCTGTCCTTGTATTTTGTATTCAGAACGTCTTCACTCATTGTTAGAGCAGTGTCTACCACATACTCAGATTCAAACTGCATTACAGGTAAAAAAAATCAACCACGTCTACTGCTAGATCAAGAGAATATACACCACCATTTACAAAATTTATGCAATACAGATACCTGCAAAACAATGTTTGGGTACATACTACATAGTTTGACCTTTCCGGATTGGTGGATCAAGGGTAACAACCACAAAGGTGTGTGGTTGACTAACCTGCACAAGCAATTGCACCTTGCTGAGGAAGTGTATATATTATTTATCACAAATCCTTATTCATCACTTAAATTATTATTAATGAATTGACATCAACATGCTTTATATGAATGTGTAGGATATATACAGCAAGGGGGATGAGGGCATTGGTGCATGGCCAGACTGGCATATAACAACAACCTGACCTATTGTGACTAGTGATCTAGTATCACTTTTTTACTATCATAGTATCATTCTAGAAACAAACATACAATAACCAAACAAAAACAAACAAACAAACAGAAGCAAAGGTAAACAAAAATGTGGGCAAGACAATGAGAACCTTGGGGGAGTAAAAATATACGCTGAACACTGCTGTACTGAATTTTAAAGTCGTTAGCTTGCCCTTGTAGACGCAAGAAAGAAAGATGAAGTTCAACATTATATCTACCCCTACAAGAGAAAAGCAAAGGTCAATTATAAGAAAGCATATACATATAACAAGAAAAAAAACAATAATCAATGGTATGAAGAACTTATGCATTTACCAAGGAGTCAGTATTGCTATGCCATCAAATGTAACAACAGCTTCCTCCCCATCAGAAACATCAGCCATTGCCACAATTTTGTCACGAAATACCTACTTGAAAACGTAAATAATCATTTATAGTGACATCGAACTAATCACTTCTCTATAATAAAAGGAAAAAAATAGAAATTAGTTTGGTGGGGAGTGGGGGACGAAGAGGGTTTTCACCTGAGCAGGAGGACAGTTTACATCGCCAACGAACTGGGTATTTGAATTGGGTACGTGAAAACTTATCTCCATTAATGAATCTTTCTAAAATCGTATCAAAGACATTAACCAAGTCAGAAGAGTCTTTCGAAAAATGAATCTGGAGAACAACTAGGGGGGTCTCCAAATAATCGACAGGCAACTTGGATGATTCGAAAAATCGTATCACTGCCACATTGGATGATTATGATAACCGACAGGCAACTTACCCTGAAAGACAAATAAATGACAATTGACAAATACTATCGTATTAGCTAACAATATACCTCACTTGCTCCAGTTGTATCATCAACATGAAACTCTAACATGACATCAGTTTTTCCCTGTAGCTGTGTTTGTGAGACATCTGCCAGTGATATCTCAAATGCTTGCTTAGAACCAACAAGAAATAGTAGCATGTTGCCTGAAAAGACCAAGAACAGATGCATATTTAGCACTATGGATACTAGTATGCAGGGTCCCAGATTGCAAAAGTCTCATGTATTCACTGTCCACTTTCATGTATGTATTCATTAAGAAATTAAATTCTCATTAAAAAGATCAAAGATACAAGATGTGTATATTTAAGATAAGCCATGAAATATTATTATTACAAATAAATCTTCCTAGGTTCGGCTCAGAACAGCTTTTCAAAATAACAACTAATAGTCTTATTTAACAGCGACAATGTAACAATAAAGAATTAATGAATTGGCTATATTATATAGTCAAACTTTTTAGCAAACTTATATCTTAGTGTCTTGAGTTAGAATTCAATTGGCGATTGAAAAAGGTTAGAGGGACAATATGAAATGGTGCAAGTTAAAGAGCATCATCATTCCCAGTCATGAACTTAGTTAGAAACATAAAACTCAAAACTTAAGCAAAGTGTACTCATGGTTAAGTCCAGAGTTGAAGCAACATTATTTTCATAATAGATAATTTTTTTAAAGGGAACAAAGATAAGTTCTAATCATGCAGAAATATATTTTTTCAATCAAGCTGCATGAACAAAGAAAACTGTAAAAGAAGTAAAGCAATATGAATTGGAGAATTACAGGTATCATCTAAAGAAGAAGAAAGGGGTCAAATATTTTGCCTCGGATTGGATTGAAAAAAATTACAAATACATTTGTTTGTCAAGTTTTCTGCTTTTCCATAAACAATATGTTTAACCAATTTGTCATACAGAATTTGGCAATCAAAAACAATTTATTACCCAAAACTATGTTCTCATGATGTTAAAGTTTATTAACACAATTTCTAATCCACTGACCTTCTCAACAAAAAAAACAATAAAAGAAAACTAAACACAATTGCAGTTTTTGAGAACAGAGGGTTCACTTAATGGTTGCTAGACATATCACTTCAAAGTCCAAATTGAATCCCAATTAGAAACACCACCTGCAAATGTTAACCATACAATAAGGTAACTAAAAACCATACTAATGACTGTTAAAAATTTCTTTCGATTTTCCTTGGTTTATGGAACTTATTTTCTCTTACAGTTCTCAAAGATGATTGAATCAAGACAAATGGTGTGATTTTGTGAAGCATCGCCTATTTGTAAGGAGCAATATGTATGTTCTTGGTTTTCTCTGAGTGCCTATGTTTGGTATTTGGGTGATGTATATGTTTTTGTGATCAGATGGTGGTCCAAGGGCATGTAATATGCCCGTGAAGCATGTGATATGTGTTGGCACAGAAAATTCACAGAAAACTGTTGAAAACGTTTGGGCATTTCTGTGAACATGCAAGCACTTTATACCGTTTCAGTAAATGAAAGAACAACTTAGAGTTTACATTGTGAAAGAAATTTGTCACCCAAGAAAACTTGTTATAATATATAACTTGTAATCCAATTCGTTCCTTAAGTTCAATTTGTTGTTATAAAAAAAATTCTTTATTCAAAATTCATATTCCCTTATAAGTTTAAAACTTTGAACGTAGATAGTGGTCAAGGCATTTTGTAGAACATGAAGAGTACATTCATGAATACCTTAACTATGAAAACTACTTTCTATTTTCCTTCTTCTTTATTTTATTTTCCCATACTTCCTCTTTGCTTTCCCTTCAACTCCCCTCCTCTTCCCCCTTCCCTTTCCCTTCGACTACCCTCTTCCCTCTTCCCCCCTTCCCTTCGACTCCCCTCCTCCACCAAGCCTGGCGAGAAGAAATGCCACACCAACCATCCGCTGAGCCGCCGCCGGATCGATGAGCTGGTGGTCCGGTATCGCTTCACCCGGCCGCCGGCCAAGAAGCATACATAATACTCCGTAATACTAATGTAGATCTGACTGAGGTAGTCGAGGATGAGATAGCAGAAGCATACATAGAACCCGTTTGGTAAGATTCTGCTGAAATTTATAAAATTCCGGCTGAAGTGACTGTTATTCTGCTAATACAAGAAAAAAATATTTTTAAAATATATTTTATTAATAAAATAAAAAAAAAATTATAGGTAAAAATAGCTAAAATGATCATCTACGGTAACTTCAGCCAATACAGCTAGAAAAATAACTTCAACCTTACTTTTTTAGCTTATTACACAATTCAGCGCGCGAAAGCAAAATTTACGTGTTTGATAAAATGTTGGCGGATAAGCCTAACGGAGTGACAGTGTATGTAGTGGTGGGAGTAGGAGCAAGCAGCTTTGTTCATGGATATATGCACTCGTTTCTTTCATTTTATTCCACTTCTAATGAGATTTGAGCATTAAAATTTATGAAAAAGTAAAGATAGTGGATAAAAATTTGATTTTGTGATTATAATATTGTTCAAATTTTACACCACACTCACTCTAAAGCCACATCATAATAACTTTAATCTCATTTTTGTTCATGAAATTTTCAATTATTAATATTTAGGAAATGCCCCAAAATTTAAAATGTTCAAACATTTCCATCGTTAATAATTTCACTTTCTCCGCATCTCAAATTAAATGTTTAAACATTTGAGATTTTTGCTCAAATCTTCCTCATTTTCTTCCCTCTTTGATCCGTTTTTTCGTTCATTATTTCAATATTTTCCAATTTATATTATTTGACGATTCGACTATAAGGTAGAACTGAATTGCATGCCACGTGGACAGATAGTCGGTTGCAAGTTGAAGGGGTGATAAATGTCTTGACGAAACGCACTCATTTTATTACGACTCTATTGCTTCATTTTAAAAAAATTGTTTGTGTAATAGAAATTGCTCACACACAAATCAAACAATTGGTTTGAATTTTTATTTATTTTAAGAGTTTGATTAAAAAAAGCGTAACGAGTCAATAAGATTGAGGTGCCCACTACTTTCAATTAATTTTCACGCCTTTTGATAGTCGAATAACTCGGTTAGTAATATAGTCATGTTAGTTGGTATTTTTTCCAAGTGAGAAATTAGATAATAACATGTTGAAAACCATTTGATTGTTTCCCTAGCTTGGGGTAGCAGAAACCGAGGAGGAGGGAGAGAGTGCTAAGTATAGAGTTGGTAGAAAATTTGGCAAAGTAATGGTAAGCTTGTGCTCAAAAATGGTGATCGATTTCCACAAGTTGGAATGTGATATTTATAGTGTAAAAGGAACTACTTGGGCAACAAGTAAAATGTGCTAGCCTAATAATACAATGACACATGTAAAGGTTGATTGGCGATAGAAAATGTACAGCTGGCTGATGGTTCTGTGGAAATCTGAATTAGTTTCTTTTGTACTGGAATGCACATGCAAGCCACACGTGTAAGGCATAGAACCTTCTGTGTATAACAGTGAGGGTGACACCAGTTTTGGACAGTTGTTATATTGATGACGCAACCGTCATTGTTATGTGGAACTTGAGTAAAATTTGTGATGACATTTTTGATGACGCAATCACCAATCGTATGAAGGGAGTTTTTGTGCTGACATTTTTGAAACAATTAATGACGATAATTTGTGTCACATAATTTTTAATTATTATGAAAATATCATATTTTGTGATTAATTGTTTTGTAAAATATTCACATTATTATTTTATCATTAATGTTACCTTTTGATGACGATAAACGTAAATATGTCATAGTTTAGTTTTAAACGAAATTGATCTATATATAAAACCAAGTGGAAAAACTGCTCAACTTCCCCCTCAAAAACATCGCAGTCATCAGTAAAAACAATTGTAATTGGATGATAATGGGTAACTCAGTAACTAGTGTCGTCCATCCAAGGCATACCCTTTGGATAATAGATGGCTACTCGCTCGCGTGAAAGTAACATGTCAAATAAAGGTGGTACATAGTGTAAGTGGTGTGAAAATTGTGAGTCACTTGGCCGACCTTCTAGTTTTTCAATGCCCAGTATTGCCTCTTGGTCTCTTTGATTCCTTTTCAAGGTATTGTATATGAAGTATGTGTAAATCTACATATAAAAGTATATGGAGCTCTGGGTTTGCATCTGCAAAGCAATGGAAAAAGAACAAGGAGTTTCGAAAGAAGATGAACAAGACTCACTAATTGCGTGAGGTGTATCCACCTGAGCTTCCATCTGCAGAATATTCGATGTGTGAGGTGTGGACACTAGAGCTTCCGTCTAACTGATGTCTTCTTCAACCTCTTCACATACTCTTCCAAAGGCCAAAGCCACTGACGCTCGCTGCTCGCAACAAGTTGGCCTTCAATGGTCACGCCCTAGGTTCGCAAGCAGAGCCCTTGGTCTGCAATACACTTTCATCCCAACTGATTTCTTCTTCCCTCCACAGAAAGCAACAGTAATGAGCAAAGGCAACATACATCACTAGCTCTCGATGATGAACGCGAAGAAGATAGGCGATGAAATTTGATGGGTCAGACCAGCCGCCGAATCACGCCATAGCCATCAAAGCACCTCCCACTACATCTTCCTCTTCGTCTCTCACCTTCGCGCCTCAACAGAAACACATATTTAAAGCGTAATCAATGAGGGAACTTGATGTCAAGAAGATTTTGGTTATCAGATTGTCTAATCCCCTCTTTGTGCTGTAATATAAATTTCTTGTGCATTTAAACAACTATAAAATCTACCAAGGCAAGTAGCATTGTTGTTGCACTTGCTTCTGTTGATGGCCTCTCAGAGGAATGAAGACCGGTAGTGTCTCTGCAATAGCAATAGGTACATGTATACCAAAATGCTTACCTGGAAGTGAACTCTATCATTATCATATTGCACCTTTATTTATGTATAGGAACTGTACTCGGCACCTTTAATTTGAAAATAACAAGTTTTAGTCATGCTGAAGACTCTCAGCCTTATGTCTATTGAGATTATTGGTTTTCGAATATGCATAAGGTGTTTGTTCAAGCGTGAAATTTGGGAAAGAGTTTGTGAATGCATGTACTTACCGTTGGTTAGTAGTTATCGTTTTCGATTATCCAGTAGCTTTACATGAAGTATATTGTTAATTTATTTTGTAATCATTGGGTTTACCTTAGTAAAGAAAAGTATATTTTTAAACTTTCAAATTTTAGTTGCATATAAGGTTATTGGTGCTTTTGTCTATGCAGTAGCAATACCACATGGACTACACACACGTATGCATTATCCAACATACATGTCTCATAAAGTCACGTTTGCTATCTAATCCCTCTCCTCCCCATCTCCTATAGCTTTCACAAACAAAATTTTATGAGAGAGTTGTTAATTATGAATTAATTATGTTATTCTAACAATTCATACATACCAATACTATTATTATACGAACTAGTCTCCTATTATATATATATCATCTACCAATTATAATATTTTTAAGATTTTGTAATTGATTTCATTTTCATATTTATTGTCCATCTAAGGCCTAATGTATTTTAAATTCTATTCAAATCATTATACTTTAATATAATAATTTTGTCACTTCACTTATAAAAATAATTACATATACATGGTTAAAATGAATGTTGTTTACAAAAATGTGGCTTCATGACTATATACTACATATAACAATAAATTAATCACAGTAGTTTATGTTCAGTTATGTTGTATTATGTATTTGAGACTATACTATAGTAACTATTCATTGTGTTTTGGTAAATAAGTTTCATTTCAATAATATTTTTGAAAAAAACTCTTACTTATATAGTTAAGTTGTATTATCATTATTAAATTAAAACTCAACAAAAAATTCTAATTATGAATTTAATCATTTGTATAATTACATATATTTAGTGTTGAGTGTTGATCGTGTCTAATGGTCGTTGACCACGCTGATCCGCCGGGTTCGGGTTGACCCTTGACTCGGTAATCTTTCGTGAACTGGTTTTGAGGATAAAGGAAAAAACAAGTGGAAATTACTCGTGTGGTTCACTTTTGTGTGCCACATATCATTTATAATCTAACTATTTTTTCTTTTCATTTTAATCTTTTCTGTTTTCAATTGTATTTTTTATTTCACTTTTAGACTGGACTTCTGCCCACCTCCTCTGTATATCACGTGAGAGACGCAGAGCAACATCCCGATTACAGTTTCTCTTCACCCTATCGGTGAAACAATTTGGGAGAGCGGCTGGGAAGCTTGGAGAGCGGCAACGACATCCAACTTTCTTCTAAATACATGGGATTCCATCGCTATGACTGAACGCCCATGAACCTATTTTAGTTCGAAGATGGAGGACTATCGATCCCTAACATTTCATCTCATGTATCTTCTTCGCAAACGGATAACAGGGCGTCTCCTGGTAAAATCTCAACTAGAAAGCTCTTCTTCTTCTCCTTCTAAACATTAATTAGATAAATCTGACCAAGCCTTGCTGAGTTCATTTGTCACGCCCCGGACCTACCCGGACACGTCAACAACCCGCCGTACAGTACGAATAGTCAACCGCAGTCCAACATATCCATACTATACAAGGCGTCTTGAATACCATTCACACATAGTATATCCATAAACAAACATAATGTAAAATATTCATTTAAAGCAGCGGAAACATTTAATACAAGTGTTGAAGCCACACTTGGCAACTTAGGCGTACAAGCCCCCAAATAATTATTCAGAAACTAATATCCATGAGCATTACTTTAATTGTTTTTAAAAACAGAACGGAAAAAGCACGAACCACGTCTTCTTTCCTTGATCTTCCCGAAACAACGGGTGATGATAGCAACCTTCTAAGTTCTACCTGAAACTGTGAGGTGGCCTCCCCCGTGAAGGCGATGTTACAATGACAACTACACTGAATATAATCAATGTTTTAATTTCTAAGACCCTCAAAATAGGGTGATATCATAACATAATGATAATTCATATTTGCCCCTTATTATCTTTATAATAAGTTACTTCATTAATTTATCGGCACGCGACCCCTTCTTATGTTCCATTCCTTTCGTCGTTCACACGACGCAACCCGTAGGTCTCATTATTTCTACGGGACTTGCTACCGCTGTCCGAGACCTAGTGACGTCCTCGGTTCGGATTCCAACATCCCGCCCCTAGACTCATACCCATCATCTCGTAGGAAGGTAAGGCCCTTCAGGGTCCTATCTTATGTGTTACCGCTGTCGAAGCCTAGTTAGGTCTCCAATTCGGATTCCACCCTACACGTGATCACGCTGCAAATCCATGCTATCCAACCACGCTCTCTAGAGTAGGGAAGGGTCATGGTCCTTACTTATTATCATAATTCAATCAGCTATCCTCAAGGACTACCGAACACACCCGTAGGCCAATCATATATCTAGGATCAATTTATTATTCACTTTATCTTGGGCATCCCTTAAGGCCTACCCCTAGTACAACTTAGAGTTCATACATGTCTACCTCAAAGTATCTCTTAAGACTACTTAAGGCATAATAATTCACAATCCAACCTTAGGATCAATTCTAGCATAATCTCTCATTTAATTCCAGACTAGTATTCCGATACTAGTTGAATAAATCTTAGAACAATCAAGTCCTCCATTCATAGCCATATGGCCAATTCAAACTGATTTTCCAATCAAAAATATAATTTATTCAATATACAAAATATCACTTTTCACATGCATATAATCCTTATATGAAGTAAAAGTATATTTTATCAATAAGCCTTATAGTTATCCAACTATCATGTCATTATCCCTACAACACATAAACATACATAATTTATTCCAAATATGTATATCATGCTCCCTTCCTTTATAGACCATAGTGTTCTCGCTTTAGGCATTATTATTCATTAATAATCCATACAAAACATATTTAATTACCTTAGGTAATCTTATGAAATCAACTCACTAATTATAAGCAATATAGTCATCCATCCTCACCTCGAATGAGCTTTAAGAAGTTCTACCCTTTCTTGGTTGAACTCCGGCGAAACTCCGGCGAACTCCGGTGAAGCTCCGGCGACAACTAGGAACACCTCAGTCAAGCTCCGTAATTCTTCACATTTTTCCTATCCTTTTCCTTTCTTATGCTTCTTCTTTGAACCACCTTGGCTTGAGCTCGTTTTTGGATGATAAAAATGGAGTATTGCAAAGTTTCTCCCCTTAGATGATGGCTTCGTCGAAATGATGAGGGTGGGTGTGATTGAGAATGCCTTTTTGGCATTTCTCTCAATAATACATAAAGGAGGTCCTACCCCATTTAATACCTTGCCTCTTCATTCATTTGATTTCTTGCATCTAGTGATTTGTGCGGCTCATCTTTGCTAAATGCAAGACTAAAAACGTGGGTTGGCCCCCACCCATGTGGAAGGTCATCCCAATATGTCTCAAAGTGTATACTTGGTCCCGAAAGTTGTATTTTCTGGACAGTTTTAATTATATTTTATTTTATCGGGTCAACATAGCACTTGGGTCTCCCAAACATTTTTACCAACTCGGTTGGCCCAAATAGGAACGACCCATTAACCCCTGAGGATCACCAGACGAACGTCCCTAAAAGCCCCAACAGTCTGGGGACAAATACCCTCAGAGTGGTCAAATGCAGTGACGACGTTCGTCTCCTGCATCGAAATGGCAGTAAGCGGTGACGACGTACGGCCTCCTCTCATGGGGTAACTAATCAGGCAAACATCGCATCAAGAGACGTACGCCAGGAGACACAGTGCCTCAGCAACTTGGAAGGCACCACGAGACACCAGACAGCCAATGCCTGGGGACGAACGTCGCCACCCATTAGCGGGAAACCATGCCAAGGAAGTCACTGTCACGTCAGGAGCATCGGCTAAGGGCAACACGAACGTCTCCAAGGACTAGGGCAGTTGGAGATGCTTTCCCCTACTTCAGTGGATGTACGTCCCCAACGAGCCAGCAAGGCCCAATGGCAATACAAACGTCTCCAAGGACTAAGGCAGCTGGAGATGCTCCCCCTACTTCAGGGGACGTACATCCCTAACAGGTCAGCAAGGCTCAATTGCAAGACGTATGTACAGAACCTTGGCCTTGGGAGCAAGCAGGACACTTGAGACAAGATTGTGGGGATGATCGTCCCCACTACTTTGCAGGAAAAATCAAATACATATTGCATTTTAAATTCAAGTACATCCGGGTGCGGTGTCACATCATTAGATCAAGTTTGTTACCTTTCTCTGCTTAAATTTCTATTCGACTATCACATATTGTCTTTCTCTCCATCATTTTCTATTCGTCAGATTCCTTTTAATTCTATCCATACTTTTTCGTTTGTTCACGTTTGTTCAGGTTCATGCTCATTTAGGTAATCTTAATTTTTATTTTATTTTATGCACTTACATCAAATAAGGCAAAACAAGTTTGAATGTGCTTTTTAGAGAAAGATAAATTGTTTGAACGTGCAAATTGATGTAGGCAGTGGCGGAACTAGAGAAAAAATTAAGCAGGGGCACAATCACATAACTGGCGGCTGGTGGAGTGGCGATCCGTGTGGCACCGTGGCGGTTTGACCGGCGTATGGCGGGCCTGACTGCGAGTCTGCGACGGTGCGACACTGGTGGTCTGTGGAGCGGCGAACACTACAAAAATACCACGGGATTGACATTGATTTTGGCAGGGATTAGACAGGGATTTTGGCAGGAAAATGCCAAATTCATGCCAAAAACACTTTGGCACGAGCTATTTGGCATGAAAAATGGGTAAGTTCGTGCCAATCCCGTAATTTTTTTGTAGTGGGAAGGGTTGCTGAATTGTTGAAGCCAGGTGGGAAATGGGAAGTGCGGAACTTCCTTTTGTTTGCATATGAGATACCACACAGTGCCAAACAACTTCCTTTGGGCTGCAGTAGTTCCAGGCTTTGGGCTTCACACGGTTGGCCCTTATTTTCCCCAAGCAACATCAAAACGACGTCGTCCAGTTTAATGAAAAAAGTGGTCTTCCTTTTCCCGGCAGCAGCGCTGGACGAACAACACAGCTCCAAACCCAGTTCGCCGGAAACTTCAACGGACACCCCCGGCCCCGACGGCCCCCAAAACCCCTATATATACCCTACCTCCGGCGGCCGAAGCAGGGGCACCGGCCCCCCTGGCCCCCCTGGCAGTTCCGCCCCTGGATGTAGGTACAAACATAAGCTTTGTAGAAGAGCTTATTAGAAATGTTAAGCAATTTTGTATGTGTTAAGTTAAATTTATGAATCTCTGTTTTTTATATTTTTTATGCACCCAAATTTTAAGTTGGAAATCTGGAATGTTTAGACTTGAAATGTTGCTTCCTATTGGCTTCCAAAAGTGTCTATGTTATTGCTTGATGCTTTTCCCTTGAGAGGCCAACTATGATACTTTACTAGATTGACAATATTAGAGAACTATTTGGACATAAGGTGGATCTTGGTCTCATAAAGAAGAACCCTATATGTCGCCTTGGTCTTGAGTAAAAGGATTCCACTATTTTAACTGCTCTTTAATTTTTTGAAAATATTAAAAAATTCATATATAATTTTTTTGTGACTCTTACATTTTTTATTTACATAATTCATACTTTTATTTTTTTTCCTAACTTTTGCAGTTTTTTGCATGTTAGATATTTTAATTTTCATATTCTTGATTTTCAACTTTTTAAAATTTTCCTCTCTTTATAGCTTAGATTAATTTTCTGTTTTTAATTTAAAATTTTTTATTTAAAACTTGATTTAGAAGTTTCAACTTTTCATTTTTATTATGCATTCATTGAATTGTTTCATGTTCGATTTTTTAGGGTTTCTTTCATTTTTATTTAGATTTAAATTTTAGTGTTTCAATTCCTAATTATTATCATATTTTAAATTTTAATGAAGTTTAACACTTGTATATAAAAACAAAAAACTCAGTAATTGTCATACAGAGTATTTAAGAAAGTGGATTAACTTTAGAGCTTCGACCTTATAAAATCTATGTCATACATATTTTAGCACGTACAGTTGTTAGGATGGAGCTTCGGCCATTATTTTTCCAAGTAAGTGAGTTTTGTATGAGGAGGTCTATTTCTGAAAAGAAGTTTAGCAAGTCTATTTTTGAAAAGGGAATTGAAAAGTGAAAAAAGTGATATTATTTCTACTTTTTTGTCTAAAAAAGTAACTTCAGTCCAAAAATCAGGACAATCATGGTTTCATTCTAGTCCAGAACTACGACTTGTCTAAGCATATTATAAAAATAGCTACACAAACATAAATATCAATGTCATTAAAATCAAGGAAATTGTGTCTTTTTGTAACTTCTTTATTTTCACTCTTGGAACATTGAAAAATACATGTTAATTAAAAGCTTGAATTTTTAACACCACTTTCTTACAATCCACGTGCCATCTGTGCCAGATGTATTCCTAAATATATAAAGGCTTCTGGTTTTTATATGTGCGCCAAGGAGAATAGTTTAAAACAGATGGCGATGAAAGGTGCGATTTTATTGGAGAGGGGGTTTGCCTCTCTTTCAAAGCTGCGATAAGCTCTCAAGAAGATTCAACCATGTTATTTTCTGAGCGAAAATAGGCTTCTTAGCCTCTTACCAACCAGCAACCGGATTAGAGCAGCCAGAACAGGAAGAGTTGTGACCATTGCAACATAGGCAAGAACGCAAATTGAACCATTGCTCCACCGTGATATCTGATTTAAACATTTCCAAACCAGAACAACCTTTACATTGTCCTTTTCATTACAGCGGTGACAAGATGAAAGAGCATGGTAGAACAAGATTGTCATCGCCGTCCTAGTTTCTAGATCTGAGGCAAAGATCCTGGCAGCTAGGATTTAGGTCCTTGATTTTCATATCAAGTCGATAGCGATGATGCCAACCCTATGGTTTCACGTGGCTGTGCTATGGCTAGGTTTCACCTATGCAAATGGGGCGCGAAGGTGGTTCAAAAGCAGGAGCGGAGCATGGGGGCACGCTGTTGAGAAGCGATTGTGCAGGGGGGCAGGGTGTGGTGGGGTTGAGGGTTGGGGTGTGGTGGGGTTAGGCGCTGGGGTGTGGTGGGGTTGGGGGCTGGGGTGTGGTGGGTTGGGGGCTGGGGTGTGGTGGGGTTGGGGGCTGGGGTGTGGTGGGGTCGGAGAGGCGGCTAGTAGGGTCATAGTTATTGTGGTAGCAGTCACCAGTGATGGTTTTGCTAGTGGCGATTAACGAGTGTGTTAGGCCGAGTTCATGTGTGGTGGACCTGGTGGTTGGGAAGCAATTTAGGTTCCTCGTTCATGCTCATTGATGCATTTTGTCATAATTTGAACAAACAGTTGTACAACAAAGGAATAATAATATCGTATTTTTTGATCATGAACAAAGCATACACCATCCCTATTTATAGCCTACTGCCGAGAATGTCCAAGAAAAACCTGAACAGGCCATCCCGCTAATGTCCATGAGACAGGAGAATGTCCAAGAAAAACCAACCAACAATGAGACAGAAAAATGTCCATGAGACAGGAGAATGTGGACGAATACCCAAAAAAATGTCCATTGATATTTATGTTTTTGTAGCTATTTTTATAATTTGCTTAGACAAGTCGTAGTTCTGGCTTAGAATGGAACCATGATTGTCCTAATTTTTGGACTAAAGCTGTTTTTTGGGAATTTTTCACAAATAGACAAAAAAGTAAAAATAATATCACTTTTTTCACTTTTCAATTCCCTTTTCAAAAATAGACTTGCTAAACTTCTTTTCAGAAATAGACCTCCTCATACAAAACTCACTTACTTAGAAAAATAATGGCGGAAGCTCCATCCTAACAACTGTACGTGCTAAAATATGTATGACATAGATTTTATAAGGCCGAAGCTCTTTTAAGATGGAACCCCGAATCATACCCGTACATAGTAAAACATTACAGTGAACTTAAACTTGATAGGTGTTTGGAATGCAAATTAATGGGAATTAAGTTTCAACCACACCAAGAACTATAAAATCCACAATTACGTTTTCTAAAACACATATAAATTGTATAAATAAGATTGCTTATGTTTTATTATTAAATTAAATACTCGGTAAGACTTATTTGATCCTGTTGAAAATATAAATGGCATACTATTAATTAAGTTGATGAGCCGCCGCTACCATGTTTGTCGGGGCAGAAAGTAAACCAATACTTGTCTGACCAGCAGTTGACCGCCGGAGAAGGCCTATCATAGGCGTAGCTAACGTAGGAGGGGCATGCATTCTTAAAAATCTTCGAGTACAACGTCGGCTTGCATTTGTCGGGACTTCCGTACTCGTTCCTGCAACAAAACGGGTCGGCGTTGAAAGCCAAGCACGCGCTTTTGCACGCCACGACTTTGCCGGCGTTGTTCAGGACTCGGAGCTCCGGCGGGCAGACGGAAGCATCATTCAGGTTCTTGGAACACCCGCCGATGTAGCATTCCGGCGAAGACCGAGTCGTTGAAACGGAGACGGGCAGGTTGTATCCGTCCACCAAGCTCACGTCGTAGGAACTGGGCCTGCCCTGGTCAACCTACTCGATCAAAAACATAAAAAATCATGTTTACTTGGTATCATCCATATTTTGGATATTTTAAATTATTTTATCCTTTTAATATGATTAATCAGGTCTCATTTTAGGAATAAAGCATACTTACTCATAGATTTTGAACTTTGTTCATGTTATAGAGTGCTTTGACCAATTACATAAAGGTGCTTGCTATGGTACCCAACAAAAATAGGAGGGTACCATACCTAGGATGCATTTCATTGGCGCAACTCAAAGTTTTACATTTTATTTGCATTTAAATTATTCAATTGAAATTTTTTTATTAGTCCATATCATCAAGGTACCATAGAAATTGCCTTACATAAAATAGGTGGTTCATATAGAATTTCATAACCATAGATTCTATGGTACCGTTAAGGTACATACATTTGTCCACATGGATCAATCATAATGTTGCAGTTGAATTATTTAAATGTAAATTCAAAATGATATAATGATTTGAACCAATCAAGTGAGTGGTAGATACGGTACCCCATTTTTTAAATGTGTACCGGAGTTGTCACCTTTCATAATATCTTTTCTAGACAATTTTTACTCAAATTAAAGCAGACTTCATCTTCTATTTCAAGGGTGCTACATGCCTACATCAAAATCTCATTGTTGCCAATAATCACGTTTTCGATGGATACAGATTATATGAGATCAGACTTGACTAGATTTAAAGAGTCAAAAGACAAGACGAATCAATTTGGGGGCATATTGATTAGTTACCTGTAATGTTATCTCCACCAATGTAGCTGGCGGGAGACCAATGCTTCCACAACATTCGAGTTTTCCATCGCAATCACCAGTCTCACATGAAGTTCTGTGGTAGGAGTCAAAATCGCATCCCGTTCTTGCCCATACACGGCCGCTCCAATCCTCGGGCACTTGGAAGCTTCTAGTTTTTCCAGACGGAAGATAGAAGCCGCCATTTGCCACTACAGGATGCCCGACGTTGGGTGCGGTTGCGGGCCATATATTAAATGGGCATTTGTTAGTAACGAAGAAAGTACACGATTCTACGCATGCATATGATATAAAATGAGTTATTATTAGCGTAACAAACAGGACATAAGTCTGATATGGTTTTGATAATCCCATTTTGAAATGCAATAACAATTCGATTACAGGTTTCTTACTTTCTTGTCGATCCAATGTAGCTTTGATTTATATAACAACGAGGTTGAACTTTTGATGGAGATGGGCAGACGGGGAGCACTTAACTTCAATAAGTAGTACTTGGATGTTACTTCAAGTTAAAGAAGTGTGTGACACTTCTAGAAATCTTTAATTAGTTCGAAAGTAAGAAAACAGCTAAGCTTGATCGAAGGCATTTATGTACTTCATCCTCCCCTAATCGGACACATAATTTGAAAGATAAGAGAAACTCTCAAAAGAAAATGAATTAAACTGCGATAAACACTCGAGCATGAATCAAGAAAATGGTACGAATAAGGAAAGAAACTAAGGAAGTTTGATAGGCTGAAATTGCATGTAAAAATTGTTTCCCTAATTTGAATTACAACCTGCCTTTTATAGACGTATACAAATCGCATTAATTGCATGACCGTTACTCTTACTGGCTGCTAGGTCGGCCTGACTGACAGGCCTGACGCTTTGAGCTCCCTCTCTGTCGGGCTGGTAGGCAGGCTCCCTTCTGGCTGGTAGGCGGGCTCCAAGCTTGGGCTTGGACTCACGGGTCAAAGTTCAGGCTTGGGTGGAATATGCTCCGGGCCTAGTTCCGTAACTCCATGTTGATCCAAAATATGATGCTCATAGGCTTTTAGGAAGCTGCGTTAGACACTCAAACAAGAATTAGAAAAGTAGTACAAAAATGGAAAGTTGCTAGAAATAGTGTACCTTTATTTGGAATTTGGCTTACCTTTTATAGACATTTAAAAAATGTAACCGTTATCAATAATAATGAGTAATTAATTACAACATTAATACGGAATTAAATACATAATTAAATAGTACATTAATTAATTGCTTGACCGTTACTCTTCTTGGTTGTCAGGTCGGCCGGCTTGAGCTTGAGCCTGGTGGCTCAAGTCGTGAGCTTGGACTCACAGTCCAAGTTCAGGGCTTAGACCGATTAGGCTCTGGGCCTAGTCCCATAACCCCATCAGTGACTAAGCGTGTTTCTATTTCTAATTATAATATCAATATAAATGATTTCTAATAAAAAGAATTGGATTTTAGTACTCCAAATACGTTTGCAACAACATGATGTACTCTTAAACGAGCCTAATTTGACATAAATGGACTTGGAATTAGAGTAAAATGCATAATTGGTCCTTGAACTATCATGACCATATCGTTTTGGTCCTCGAACTATTAAATCTATCATTTTAGTCCTTAATCTATTTCATTTATATTAATCGAGTCCTTCCGTTAAATTTGTTGTTAATTTGACGGAAGCTAATTAATGTATTAACATCTCATAATTTTAAACATTTTGGAATAATACAATCATTCTAGTTTTTTTAAATATACATATATGTACACATACACATATAAAAAAATATAAATAAATAATATAAAATCAAATGTACGGCCTAAATAATACGTAGTATATAAGAGAGAATCAAATAATCAATTATATACATATGAGCAGATAAAATTAAATAAGAAAACGATGTATATTATTTAAGTCATACACTTGATTTTATATTATTTATTTAATTATTTAAATAAATGAGAAGGATAAGGAAGGTCAAACCATAATCTCATTGGCAAAACACTCTCGGAGACTCAAGAGAACCAAGAGAGGTCGGGTGACACTACGGCCGAAAAGATAGTGGATGAAGAGGCCTTCCAAGAGGCCATCGACCCCACCGCGGACCTTCACAACAAGCTCAACGTCAATGCTCAAGACAACCGCATCGGGCGATGTGATTTTTAGGAAATGAGTAGGATGTTAGAGTTTTATAAGAGTATATTCTGGTAAAAAAATGTAAGCACAAATTAGTCCATAAAATTTATTTATTTATTTATTTTATTAAATATTACGAATTTAAATACGGAGGATTGTTTTTTTTTTTGGGGGGGGGGGGGGGGGGGGGGCTAATGAGGTGATGTATTGAGAAAGTGAATGAGTTTTAGTCATACCTAGTTTTAATTTTTTTTCTTAATATAATTAATAATAATAACAATCACCCTTGTTTTCGTATTTAATTTTATCTGCTCATATGTATATAATTGATTCTTTGATTCTCTCTTATATACTCCCTCAGTCTCTTAAAACTTTGTCAATTTTCCTTTTTTGGATGTCCCACTAACTTTGTCACTTTCTCTTTTAAGTAAAGAATTTGTGGTTCTGGTTAATTCTCTCTCCTCTACACAAACCTCAATCACACTGTTTTTACTTTATTAATCCCCGTGCCAGTCAAACTTGGCAAAGTTTTAAGGGACGGAGGGAGTACTACGTACTATTTAGGCCGTGCATTTGATTTTATATTATTTATTTATAATTTTTAATTCTTTATAAGTGTATGTGTACATATATGTATGTATATTGTTGAATACGGTTGTTTTGTTGATGACTAAACCATACAGGGGAACGACGGATAAAACCGCTCCCAGTTCCTTGAGTAACAGGAACGAATGAATATTATTAATTTGATTGACTAACCATGCAGGAGAAACAAAAACACAATCCATGATGTGATTTGAGTTAAATTGCACCTACTTACTCGTTATTGGCATGATTTCCTTATATAAGTAATTATTCTCTTTCCACGATTGATATAGCTTAAAGTATGGTGCGTAAAATATTCCAAAGCTACACGGTTGTGATAGAATAAAATCTGGTTGAAATATATTTCATATCTAAATGAGTTGATTGCTTATGTTGAGAAAAATATTCTTACCTTCTTGAGTATTGACCAAAGTCTACCTTATTCGGTAATTAATTGATTGAATCAAAAAAGATGCACAAGATATTTTGTATCTAGTCCAGGGCCGATATACATAATGGTTGATCCGGCTACCATAAACATTGAGCTCGAATATGGGAAGCATTATAAAGAAGGAAAGCAATTCAAAATATGGGGGCAAGTCCCAAGATTAGAAGATCAACTATTCAAGGAAGGATGCTTAAACGGTCTGCCCAAGACAGCCTATATAAATGAAGAAGCCAAAGAGAAATGGAGTGTGCTTGACCAAGCTTCTATTGAGAAATATACACGAGAATATTTACTAAGTCCAAGGCACCTGAACCTGCTCTCGGAGTTTCAAACAGAGTTTCCTTTTCCCTTCTTCTCATTGTAATTGGGGTTTTTGAGGATTGACTAAGTGTAGCATCCTCGGGTTGGTTAGTGTGTTGTGAGAGCTTTGTTGTAAAGCTGAGAGGCTCTCTACTCACAAGGTAGAGAAGCATAACTCTTCCTAGAGATGATAGAGTTGGGGTGGCTCAAGGGTAGACTATGAGAGTTTCCCTTGTAATCATTCAAAGGCTTTTTAGTGAAGTTGTTCAAATTCCTCCGAGGGAGGTTGAGGTTTTTTTAATCCCTTTGAGCCAAGGGATTTTTCCTCGTTAAATCCTTGTGCACTTTATTATTTCGTAATTCCCTGGACCCCACACTAGAACTGTGCGAAAAACTGCCACGGTTCCACACACACACAATTCACCCCCCTCTTGTGTTGCTAACCGTTTCATCATATATATATATATATATATATATATTAATTTACTTAAGTCTCTTTCCCGCTCGTGACTAGGGAGATTTGCGTAAATACTGGGCTCTATATCACAGAATCCTCAACACAGGACTTCTCCCTGAAGTTGGAGTCTCTATTGCAGCTCTCTTTTCTTCTCTAATTTCTTCGATTTCACTTCTATCTGTATCGGCCTCAGTGTTTCTCCGTTTCATCTGGTGCACACCCACACCTTCCATTCCTACGAAAGGTGCTTCTCCTCTTCTCCAGAGAACGCCAACATCTTCGAAAGAACACCCTAGCCACTCAACTGCTTCTTCTTCATGCAGATAGAAAGAAGCTTCGACTGTTTGAAAAAATTTCAGACTCCTATTCATTGAATAATTCTTTATCCAATGCGTTTAAAGAATTCAGCAGGTCTTCCATTCATTAAGGTATGGCTGAAACTATAAATTGATAGTCAAGCAATTTCAATATATAGCGAACTGCTAATGTGTGCTAACATAAGGTATTGAGTTATTCAAATTATCGTTTATAGAATGAGATGTGTTGTACTGTTGTTTGTGTTTGTCTCTACTAAGCATGTGTTCTATAAATTTTCTTCATTTTCGTAATTTTTTCAAATGACTATTTCAGCTTATTGATGTTTATTGCAATTGACCATATGTACAACACCTATATTTGGGAAAACTTTTTTTTTTAGTTATGGCCGGAATGATATATTACCTCAATTATTCCCATAAAGAATCATGTATTTGAAAAAAATCCAAAGGAATAAGCAGTAAGGATGTTTTTACTTGGACTATAATTTGCTGGTCTGGTCTGGTCTGGTTTGGTCTGGTCTGGTTTGGTCTGAAATTTTATTTTTATATTTTTTGCATAAAGATTTTATTTTTTATATATATTATAATCCATAAATAATTATATTTTATTCATTTATAATTACAAATAATAATAACAACAACAACAACAACAACAACAATAATAATAATAATAATAATAATAATAATTAGGGGTGTGCACTATCCGGTTTAAACCACAAAACCGGACCAGACCGGATCGGAAAAACTGGAACCGGGTCGAACCAGAATGATATCCGGTCCGATTCGGTACGGTCCGGTTCACACCCCTAATAATAATAATAATAATAATAATAATAATAATAATAATAATTAGGGGTGTGCACTAGCCGGTTTAAACCGGAAAACCGGAACCGGATCAAACCGGAATGATATCCGGCCCGGTTCGGTCCGGTCCGGTCCGGTTTTGAACCGGTGCACACCCCTAATAATAATAATAATAATAATAATAATAATAATAATAATAATAATAATAATAATAATAATAATAATAATTAGGGGTGTGCACTCTCCGGTTGAAACCGGAAAACTGGACCGAACCGGACCGGAAAAACCGAAACCGGATCGAACCGGAATGATCTCCGGTCTGGTTCGATACAGTCCGGTTTTGAACCGGTGCACACCCCTAATAATAATAATAATAATAATAATAATAATAATAATAATAATAATAATAATAATAATAATATGGTCTGGTCTGATCTGGTCTGGGACGAATTACAGTCCAAGTAAAAACAACCTAACTAAACATCAATAGATAACATTAAAAAGGGAAGAGATCGTGAGTGAAGGTTACTAAGAAATTTTTGTTACTCTTAAGCTCCCTGAAAAAAAGGAGCAAGTGTGGAACTGATGAAAGAGGAGTGAGTTTGAGAATCGATCCATTCATGGACAAAAGAAGGATTTCTTTTGTTTCAAAATAATAGACTTAGATATGAAACATTTTCTAAGACACATTTTAATATTGCATATTTGAATTTCTGTTAGTATTAGGAGGAAGAGTGGTTATTCTTAAAGAATGTGTGTGTCTTCTTTGAGAACACACAACCTATTCTCAAAGTATTCAGAAACATATCCGTACATCGAACCAAAATAACTTTCTTAAATTATTCTCAAGTCCATTAACAAATTTAAGAAACTGAAAGTTTTTTAAAAGACCATAGACACTGGCAGGAAAATTCAAAATTTCATTGGAGCAGCATTAATATTCTTACGGTATTTAAAAGGTAGCATACTTCATGACATTTTGACTAGCTTTGCCATAGTTTTTTACTACTCCAAAGGTTTTATATGAATTTTCGGTTGGTTAATATTCTGGATTTAAACCACATGGTAGTGCCAATGGTGGGCTATTTTCAAAAAGGTGGTTTTACTTTTCTGCTCATTGCAGTTTTCAAGAAGTAGGTTTAATAAAGAGGTCAAAATCACAGTTTTGCAAATATATGGGTTCAAGAGGTAACAATATTCAAATTTCAAGAAGTAAGGCATTTTGGTTAATATTCAGTTTTTTTATAAATGATCAGAGACTCTTATTCATGTATTCTTTTTCTAAAAATTTATCCTATACTTTCCTTTTCATTATTTTACTTTGCATTTCATGAGTAACGCATCCTCAATGCATTCGAATGAGTAATGACCTTAACTGTGCTCCACCAAAGATCATTTTATTGTCGTAAATGGATACTCAACCAAAATACCTATATATTTATGTCACTTTTTGTTCTTTCCATTTTCAGAATATCCACTTAAAACCATCAGCTTTATACAATTGATAAGTAACATTAACCAAGCTTGAATTCAAAAGTGATCTACACATTTTATGTAAAATAACGTGGTAGCATGTAAAACTTACACATACAGAAATTATAGCTACCACTGTTCTCCTTTCTTTTATTACAATGGAAAGGATATATTGCTTGAAACTATATTCATGTTCTTACAAACAATTCATTTGTCATGCATGCCTACATACCATGCTTAGTTCACATGTTCTCATTTTCTCCCGAGCTATGTACTCATATGTTACTGGTGTGAAGGAGTACACATAGTTATTCAGCCTAATAGTAAATAGTTAAAAAAATAAAGAAATTGTGTTTAGCCGATCTAAAGTTTGGGTGTTTCTTCTTTCAAAAACCTTGGTAACACTGTAAATATTGCTACTCTTTGTGGTTGATGAGTTTAAATCAAAGCCTTGTTTCCTCCCTAAAGATTTCTTTCCCTAAAGATTAATCGTACACTTTCAACTAATATTGTAATTTCTTAGTCCCTTATTTCCTGTATTCTTTCTCTATTTTCAGTTTTTTTGGCTGCCCCCCCCCCCCCCCCCCCCCCCCCCTAAAATGGAGTTACTGAGGTGGTAGATTAGTGTAGTGTGATTTTAAGTCTTATGTTTTGTTTTACAAAAACTTCGCTTGATTATTACACACTTCCGTCATTGCCTTTGATGGTTAGACGTTGTTGGCCAGAGAACTTTCAATTGGATTACTCTTATATATGATGATAACTACTTTCTTTAATTTCTCATTCAACAAGATGATTTTCAGAGTTCTTTTGCTGTTGGATGCTCTTTCACCACTATGCACTAGGGGCATTTGTGGAAACACAGCTAGGCTTTATACTATTCCGAATACACTCTCGAGTATTCTAACGTTTTTATACCTCTTCTTTTCTAGCTCTTCACAATAGAACCTGGACTCTCTTCTCTATTTTCCAACCATCTTCTCTTAATCAGCTAGACGATTTAAGATTTATCTCAAATCAACTCGGAGAGCCCATCTTCGGATATCAGTTAGTACGTGGTATAATCTCTTAAATCTAACTCTGTATATCTATCTATCACACTCATGAAACATTACTTCACTTTCTGTTCCCCTCTAATTAAACTATGTATATCAAATCTCTGAGGGGTGAAAGTAATAGCCTTATTAGCGAAGAGAGGGGTGCAGATTTTCTGAGATGGGGAGGAGACCCACTCTTCAAATTTGAAATTTTGCCCGAGTAAGGTTTCCCACAAAAATGAATAGGTTTATTCATAAGTTCGGTACACACTCTAACAAAAAAGTTTATAATAGAAATAATTTGCTCTTTGAATTTCCTCTTACAAATAAGAAAATTTAAACATCATAAAATATATAGAGATTAGGTTTATATCTCTGAAATTATAGCCTTGGAGAATTTTTATAGAATAAACTTGGTAGAATCCATACACAAAAGCTCTAAGTTTAGACTGCATTTTGCACCTTTTTATTCAACCTTTAAATTTTTGTTTCTTTCCTTTCATTGTTATCTTCTTGGGCTATAATTTCATGACTCTGTCACTTAAACTCTAAGTTTAGGCTGCATTTTGCACCCTTTTGATTTAACCTTTAGATTGTTAGTTATTCTTTCCTTATATGCTTATCTTCTTGGGCTATGATTTAATGATCCTGTAACGTGGTTATAATCTTCTTCAAGTATGAAAGTACATAACTAATATGCAAGCCTGAAGCTTTCTTTTTCTGACAAACTTTGGATGTGTTATTAGTTTGTAGCAAATATGAGCAACAAGTTATAAACAATATAGGATATATTAGATTACGTACTGTTAAAATCTGCAATATATCTCTTCTTACTATTCAAATGTATTGTTTACTTAACTCATGATGAAAAGAATTAAAGAGAAAGGATCTGCATTTTATCTTCTTCTGCTTTCCGTATTGTATATCCAGGTTGAAGAAGTAATTTTTCTGAACAATCAGTTGTAATTTTTTGTGGGCCAGTGTAAAGGATAAAAAAGGGAGAACTACCAAATAAGCTCTCGAACTTTCATAAAAAGTGCAAATAAGCCCTTTTACAGGAAGCTTTGTGCGACCGTCGCCATTTGGGGCGGTTTCCGGTGGAACTTTTTGATGATTTTTTTAAAATCTTCTTCATTACGTCTAGTTTACTCATACCAAATTTCAGCTAAAAATTCAATCGGGAAGGCAGTCAAATGAATTGTTGAAGACAACTGCGCAGTTAGGCATTGCAGTGTATTTCAGAAAATCATTTGACTGCCTTTTGGTATGAATAAACTAGACTTAATGAAGAAGATTATCAGAAAAGTTCATCAAAAAATTCCACCGGAAACCATCCAAATGGCGACAACCGGACAAAGCCTTCTGTAAAAGGGCTTATTTGCACTTTTTATGAAAGTTCGAGGGCTTATTTGATAGTTCTCCCGATAAAAAATGATAAGGCGTATAAAATCTGCTTGACTACACATGAATGTATCTAATAGCATTCAAAATGAATAAAATATTTAGCTTATCAAAAAATTGTATACCAACCATTTAAAGAATAAAGTAGTTTATGAAGTGTCTTCCAGAAATTCCTTCTATTTTATGCAAATGTCTTCATTATATTTTACAGAAGTCCCGCAAGAAAGCAATAGTCAGAGTAGATCTTTAATTTACATGACCAAACCTCAAGCTTTACAAATATACAAAGCAAGTGTGTGTATATATATATATATATATATATTATCTTTCCAAAATTTATATTTGTGATCAACTGATCATTACTTTTAGTGAAGAGCTTAATTTCCTTTTCTTTTCAAAGAATTGAGCTACTGTGTCAAAGTACTATTATTGATTGTGCGATCATGATGCATGTGTTTTAATCTAATTTTGCCTCCCTCTTTGTAATGCAGACTGCACAATGTGAAAATGGTTTCATTTGCAGTACACTCATATCAGTGATATTTCGACGAAATGCTTACTTGAATACCATTAGTTCTAGGAAAAAGGTCGTGCTTCAATTAGACCTATTACATATTTGCTTGGAACTTCTCATCCCGAAGCTGTTGCAAAGGTAAGCCTTCTGCAATATCTTCTATGTTTACAGAAAAAGGTCGTGCTTCAATTACACTTATTACAGAATTATAAACATTTCTATAGTTGTAAGTGTCTAAGGTGCCATCTCTCCAGTAGCAACCATTAATAAAATCTTAAAATTAGTAAATTTTAACTCTCATAAGAAAAGAACAACCTTCATTGGTACTCAATCTGTTAAGAATAATATGAATAATTATGGAACACTTCAATGATTTATGTTTGAGTCCTATATATTCAACATGTCCAGTAAATGTAATATGTTCTTCTTTTGTGCTTAAGTAAACCACTCCCCTTTAATCTACAATTTCTCATTTTCTCTTTGGTAAAATTACAAGTTTGCTTTAATCTCTTTTAGAATATTTTAAAAGCAAAACCATTAGATTGGTTAAAGGTTTTTTTTTGGTCGCATGATTAAAGGTTTGTCCATTTTAATATTTATTATATTAAGAACCCTTTTAAAAAAGTTTTACTCTTGGAATGAATTAATGGTGTAGATTAATTAGCATTAATTAATCTACGCGTTGGCTCATGGTGATCTTTTGGTCCAATATATTCCTATGAAGTTTCAGTCAGCTGATATTTTCACAGAGTTTGGCTCCTCAGCAGTTTTTATTCTTACGTGACAATCTACGTGTAGTTCCTCCTGCATAGCTTGAAGGGGTGTAATAGTGTAGATTAATTAACATTAATTATTAGGTAGTATCCTAATTCTATTTGGAGACTTATTTATTATAAATATACAATCAGGGCTACCTGTCTGGTCAAGTCTGTTATTATTTCTCACATGAATTTGATTGGTTAGTTACTTAGTTTGAAGGCATATAGCTGATGTTTCTTTCACACACTACTCTAAATAGCATAAATCAGTCCTAAATGATGATTTGTTTTGACCATTTAAATATGACTTCTTTTTATAAATTCCAAGACTTAATTTTTCCTTCACTTGGTTGAAAGATTTTCAAAATTTGATTTCTAAAAATCTTCTTTCAACATAGGTATGCTCCGATCGCATTACGTTATCTCTCCGTTCTTCATTTTTTTAGACGTATCTTAGTGTAATCTTTTGATGTGCTTCACCAATCTAGAAAAGTCCAAATTAAATTACTAATGCTTTTTTTGCACATAACATACTAATGCATTTGATACCATTTTGTATTCCATATCGTACACTTCATTCTTATGTTTTTTCTTCATATTGTTCATTTTCTATCAACTTTCTTACCTATGTGATCTGAAATTAATTAAGTGATATAATAAATCTCAAACAGGTTTGTAAAGATTGGAATGAGAATTTTGGCCAACAAATGTTTTCTGCATCTGAAGTTACATCACAAAGCATTATCTGCTCCAAATTGAACATTTGAAGTTACTTGACCAATGAATAAGCAATATGAACATTCCAAAGTATATAACTCACAAGCGTCGGACACCAGCAATGTTGAAGGGCTGCTCGATCGCTAAGACGGTGAGCTGAGGCTCTATGTAATAAGTACTCCCTCCGTCTGACTATAATTGTTCCATTTTCCTTTTTCGTCCGTCCCACTAAATTTGTCTCATATCATACTCCCTCCGTCCCTCAATACTTTGCCATGTTTGACCGGCACGGGAAATAATAAAGTAAAAACTGTGTGGTTGAGATATGTGCAGAGGAGAGAGAAATGAAAGGAACCACAAATTCATTGATTAAAAGGGAAAGTGGCAAAGTTTTTGGGACATCCAAAAAAGGAAAGATGGCAAAGTTATAAGGGACGGAGGGAGTATTTGATAATATTTGTGTGGCTCTAATTTATTCTTATTTTATTTCACTTTAACAATTCATTATCAATCACATAATTCTACTTTTTTTCTTAAAAACCACAACACTCTCCTTTGTCCCAGTCTTAGGGGACGGAGGTAGTATTTTAACGGTTTTGATTACATTTTTACTCTATGTAAAACTTACTTAATATGAACATTCCAGAATATACAACTCACAATCGCCGAACACTAGCAATGCTGATGGGTGGCTTGATTGCTAAGAAGATGAGTTGATGTGACAAGAAGCAAAAGCTAGAGTAAGAGGTTTAGTTTGTTTTCTTTCCCCATTTTCTTAGTGTATTTTTAGTTTTCATCTCAATGGCGCGGTTTTTATCAAGTATGATAAAATTCAAATCCCAAAGTAAATGATACAAAAATTAGCAAACATTCCGAATAAATCAGGGGCAATCTATGTATGCTTCCATTATGTTTGCTAGTAAACAAAAAGTTAATATATTTCCTTATAGACTCTAAAAACTTTGATGACATGTTGATGATTAACGTGTTGATGTATTTCAATTCATAGTTATTTTAGTAGCATGATCTCTCATGTGAGCTACTGAAACTATGGCATGGACCCTATGTAAAATACTTATGGACCTTTTGCGAAGAAATGACAGTTGTAACGCTTATTTTATTGCTGAATTACTTAGTTTTCCATTATCTTAGATTACACATATTGAGTTAATCGTGTGGGTTTTCATCTGAGATACTGAGTAAAAAACGTGTTACGTGAGGTTTAGAAATAGAAAATTATTTTTAATATTTTAGGTGAACTTATTCTTAAGTGATTGCATATTGAAATGATAAATAAGTGGTTAACATTGCAAAATGGTAAAGGTTCGTATCTTTTTTTAAACCCTCTTTCAATTTTATTAAAAGTTAAAATGTTTTTCTTGCTTGCTGGTCATGTTTGCTATTACTTCAGCAGATTCATTCATGAAATTTTACCTCATTATTTTAGAAGTCTATGAATCAGGAGGCTGATTTCCCTATAACTTTTTGGTTGTGAGAGCAAAATTGCATTAAGAAAACAAATTACCAATGTGAAGAAAAAACAATATTTTGTGTATTTTGGCACCTGTTTGTTTGCTTACCGGTCAAGTGTCATTTTCCCTTTCCAGATATGATGTATAAATGCAGTTTCTTTCCTTCCTTTTGGACTATAATTTGCTAACACTAAAATTATTTGTAGTGGAAAATGTAGTTTTGTTAGTATAGTACATACTGCAGATCAGGTGTTTTTCTTTGAGATTTGATGGTTGTTTTTTGTTAGAGGTAGATGGCTATCTTTTTGAATAGTTAGTATAATAGTAAGATTTAAGTTATTGTAGGTCACTACGTTAAATAATGATTTTGCTAAGAGTTTATGTAGTATTTTGAGGCCATGTTATTTAAAATGGAAAATGAGAAGTAATTTTTTTCTTTAGTTCTTATCTATTTGTTTAGTTCTTATAATATCAAGTACGACACTATACTGTCGCACCTCCACCCAATTTTTTCAGGATAATTTGTATATTAAAGAAGATTTTTCGTTGGTTGCTTTTGTAGTTCATGTGTGCTCAAATGCATTATAGAAGAGGACTTATGTCGTTTTTGCTTTTATCACTTCAGAAGAGATTTTTTGCCAATTAGCTTCTATCAGTTCAAAAGAGAAGTTTCGTCCATTAGATCAGCATGTGGGGACTATGTGCATTTATAGCATTTATAGCTTCATCCATTACTCTATCATATGATATTTTTGGGACTGAAAAATATGCATGAATAACTAATTCTAATAGCTATGAGTAAGAATTTAGGCACTTGCAAATATACTATGAGTATTTAAGTCTTTTAAATAGAAGACTACAAGTCAAATTGATTTAAATTTTAAAGGGCCGCCCGTTAACAGGAGAAGCAGGCCTCATGCTCATTCTTTGCTTGAGCATTTGCTTTCTCAAGAGACAAAATGAATGTGTATATGTGAACTTCTATCACTTTGGATGTGTATGTTGAACATGTTTGGATGTTGGAATGGTTGATGCATGCTCAAGCTCAAGAATGTCATTTTAAAACGAAGTTAACAACTGAAATAATTTATGTGCACTTGCATAAACCTGGGAACTACCATACAACTTCTTAGATAATTTGTTATTTCGGCATCCCGTGCAACGCACGGGTAAAAGACTAGTTTTAAAAAAACTAGATTAGCTACTTAAATTTTAAGAATGATTGTATTGTTCCAAAATGTTTAAAATTATGAGATGTTAATAAATTAATTAGCTTCCGTCAAAGTTGACGGCAAATTTAACGGAAGCAATCGATTAATATAGATGAAATGGAAGGACTCGATTAATATAGATGAAATAGATTAAGGACTAAAATGATAGATTTAATAGTTCAAGGACCAAAATTATATGGTGATGATAGTTCAAGGATCATTTATGCATTTTACTCTTGGAATTATGAAGAAACATACACTAAACTAAATTATTTGAGCTTGGAATTATCTTCTCCAGCATAAGGGGGTGTAGGCCTACGCTAGGGTTTGTAGCCGCACAAAGTTGTCGGCGGTGCCCAACAATTTGGTCTAGGATTATTATGGTGTCGCAGTCCACGATCGTGGATAACAGAGAGCAAGCACACATAGGTTCAAATTATTCAACAACTTTGTCTTCGTTTCTTCTTTCTAGAGCAAGTCGAAGTAGCGAAAGTAATAGCTAGGGTAGGGGCCATGTATAGGTTCTTCAGTGACTTTGCGTAGGTTTTCATCGAGATCGAAGCATGCAGGATGGAAGGCGATGCAAAAGGTGGGATGGAAGGTGATGCTACAAGGAAGTTACAGCCAATAAGAGGAATTTGGGAACAAGAAGGCAGCAGAGTGATGCTATTGCAATTGACTGCCCCCCTGAATTGCCGCCTTTGATTTGGCCACCTGTGGCTTTGTGGTCTATTTTTCTTTCAAGATTTTTCTTTGTTATGTCGTACTCTTTTATTCAGACAATAGTTGTGTGTTTTGGGTGGTTTGTGAGATCGTGGATTGTTTTGTTGTCTTGGGTGGAAGTATTTTGACTTCTAGGCTCAAATGTTTCTTTGAATCTCTCGCATGTGCCACAAAGAGTGCTGTTATTTTCAGGGTGACCTCTTTTACGTATGATCATATAGTGAGGGAATTGTTTGATTATGTGAGATCTAGCTAGTAAAGAGGGGTTTTGTATTGTGGTGAGGCGTTCAGTGTTATGGAACATTTTTAATAATAGTTGAGCATTTATCCATTCAAAAAAATTATTTGATCTGGTTTTCTCCTTAATATGTTGCAATTCATATAAAGCCTTATTTTAAAATAATTTTAAAAAAAAAAAATTAAAGAGGACAAACATTTATATATTCCAAGTATATAGATATTAAAAAATTATAAAACAATTATTTGTATGGTAAAATTTTCTTAACTTATAAGAGAGTGGGCACGTATCCATCTCTAATCAAATGAAACAACTATTGTGAAAAAAAATTCCAAGAAATAACAACGAAATCAGAAGAATGATTGGAATATTTTCCAAGAAAGTCTTGTTTAATAAAATACTAAAAAATAATAATCATATACTCCGTATCTTTTAATAGTAATACCATAACTATAGTTATAGTTATTATGTTATAAATATTTAATCACTTCTACTATAATTATAATTATAATTATAATTATAATTCTATTAACGGTGATACATCGTTACAAACCAAAAGTTAGTCCCTCTGGATGATGATGGGTTAAGGAGCCCAGATAGAGTGCGATCAGAGAAGTTTGAGAGATTTTAGAGTGAGAAATTAATATTTTTTACAAAATAACAAAACAAGGATTAATAATGAATCTCTTTCCTTATCGATGAGGAAGCTATTTATAGGTAAAATAGTGGAATATTTCACAAGAGATTAATGTTTAATAAAATAGTCCAAATTGATAATCATCTTTTAATAGTAATATCCTAATTGTTGTAGTTATTCCGTTGTAAATATGTAATCAGTTTTGGTATTATTATAATGATATTCATGATAGTACAAAGTTACAAAGTTGTAAATGATGGATTAAGAAGTCCCTATAGAGTGAAGTTAGAAAGGAGTTTGAAAGATTTTACACTAAGAGAGTACTAATTTTGCATAATAACATAACAAGCATTAATAATGATCTCTTTCCTTATTTTGTAAAGATGCTATCTATAGGTAAAATATAAAGTTTGTGCTACAAGCAAAATACAAGTGTCCCTTGGATGTCTTGGATAATACGCCAATGATGCCAGCATTGTGTGAAGCAGACACACGATGGTGTTAGTAGCGATGGCAGCCCTTAGGTTTCGGTCCATGGAGCTATCATAAGCGACTCTGATGTAAGTCTTGGATGTACATGACCGAAACGTCGTTTGGAAACGACTAATTGTAGAAACTGTAGTCGAGCTGAGGCTGATCAGATCTGTTTAGCCTCGCTTGGAAGCATTAGTGGGAACTAAGAATAAAGACAATCTCGCTCGGTATGGGTTACACACAATATCAAGGAATACTTCACCGTTTAATATCTCATTGGAAAGATCTTACCGAGTTCTAAAACTTGTCTTCAGGCTTTTGTTTCAAAATATCAAGGAATGATTGCCTAATTACTAAAATACACTGTATTTCCGCTAAAAGTGCTCTATTTTCGTTGAAAATGCTAAATCATAGAGATAAGGCTGAGTATTTGTGACACTCATATCTTGCTGTGTGTTTATCCGTTTTGAGCGTATTATATCTCGTTGGAAAGATAGATCGGAGCTCTAAGGCTATTGTTCCCACCTCATTTACAATGCATTAATTAAAAGTAACAGATTAACCATATATTCACAAATGTTTCTGATTTCGCTCCGAACTCGTGTAGAATTTGATGTGATCATATCTTGCTCTATTTTGTGCCATTGAAAGCGTTTAATATCTCGTTGGAATGATCTTACCGAGTTCTAAAACTTTTCTTCAGGTGCTAGTTTCAAAATATCAAGGGACGATTGCCTAAATACTAAAATACACTTTTGTTACGCTAAAAGTGCTCTATTTTCGCTGAAAACGCTAAATCATAGAGATAAGGCTAATTATTTGTGACACTCATATCTTGCTGTGTGTTTATCCGTTTGGAGCGTATTATATCTCGTTGGAAAGATAGATCGGAGCTCTAAAGCTATTGTTTCAACTTCATTTACAATGCATTAATTAAAAGTTACAGATTAACCATATATTCACAAATGTTTCTGATTTCACTCCGAACTCTTGTAGAATTTGATGCGATCATATCTTGCTCTATTTTGTGCCGTTGAAAGCGTTTAATATCTCGTTGCAAAGATCATACCGATTTCTAAAACTTTTCTTCAGGCGCTGGTTTCAAAATATCAAGGGATGATTGCCTAATTACTAAAATACACTGTATTTACACTAAAAGTGCTCTATTTTTGCTGAAACGCTAAATCATAGAGATGAGGCTAAGTATTTGTGACACTCATATCTTGTTGTGTGTTTATCCGTTTGGAGCGTATTATATCTCGTTGGAAAGATAGATCGGAGCTCTAAAGCTATTGTTCCAACTTCATTTACAATGCATTAATTAAAAGTTAGAGATTAACCATATATTCACAAATGTTTCTGATTTCACTCCGAACTCGTGTAGAATTGGATGTGATATTATCTTGCTCTATTTTGTGCCGTTGAAAGCGTTTAATATCTCGTTAGAAAGATCTTACTGACTTATAAAACTTTTCTTCAGGCGCTGGTTTCAAAATATCAAGGGATGATTTCCTAATTGCTAAAATACTCTGTATTTACGCTAAAAGTGCTCTATTTTCGCTGAAAACGCTAAATCATAGAGATAAGGCTAAGTATTTGTGACACTCATATCTTGCTGTGTGTTTATCCGTTTGGAGCGTATTATATCTCGTTGGAAAGATAGATCGGAGCTCTAAAGCTATTGTTCCAACTTCATTTACAATGCATTAATTAAAAGTTACAGATTAACCATTTATTCACAAATGTTTCTGATTTCACTCCGAACTCGTCTAGAATTTGATGCGATCATATCTTGCTCTATTTTGTGTCGTTGAAAGCGTTTAATATCTCGTTGGAAAGCTTTTACTGAGTTCTAAAATGGCTCGGTCCAAGGTAGAATAGGCTACCAACTTAATGTCGATAGACCCCTACATCTAGACCGTCTTCTTTTAGACCCCTACAATATATTCATCACCATACTTTATTATTTTTCCATATTTAGCTTTCGAATATATGTAAAACTCTTTATTACTTTTCATTTCGATTGATTAATTTGTGAATTTTCTTATTTTTCACTCTCCTATATAAATATGAGGGAAAATGGGTAAATAAGCTCTCGAACTAACTGAAAAAGTACAAATCACCCTTTTTATAGGAGACTCTGTCCGGCCGTCGCTATTTGGGGCGATTCCTGGTGGAATTTTTTGAACTCCTTTTTCATTAAGTCTAGTTTACCCATACCAAATTTCAGCTAAAAATGCAATCGGGAAGGCAGTCAAATAAATGTTTGAAGATAACTGCGCAGTTAAACAACGCAATATATTTCAGAAAATCATATGACTGCCTTTCCGGTTGAATTTTTAGCTGAAATTTGGTATGAGGTAAACTAGATTTAATGAAAAAGATGCTCAAAAAAATTCATCAACAAATGACATCGAGAATCACCCCAAACAGAGACAGGCGGACAGATCCTCTATAAAAGGGATGATTTACGCTTTTTTCGGTTATTTCCCTAAATCCGATCATTTTTACTTCATTATTTCAGACATTAAACTTGGCAAAATTATGATCTGGTTGCCTGTTGACTGTAGAACAACAGACCAATCCCACTCACAAACCCGAATCCAGTGGGCGCTCCACTTTCCACGATGCTGAAATCTCCGAAAGTATAATTTCTAATGGAGTAGTTCCCAAAAAAGGAAAAGAAAAAAGAAAAAAGAAAAAAGAAGAGACTAGTTTCTCGGTTTTTCCAAGTCGACGAATTTTGTTGTTTCAGTTCCTTCCTTGATAGGAGAGGAGTAATACATAGATAGAGTTGAATTCAAACCTTTAGATACCAACCTTCTGATACGATCATTGGTTGTTCTTTCCATTATAAAGTAGTAGTGGAGCACTTCAAAACCCATCGTTGATTTTCCGTGTTTTTCATCTTCATCTTGTTCGCCATTGAAGAGCGAAAGATCTGCTTTGATTCACATTGTGGGATGGATTGTCGGCGTCTTGTTTTGCTTTCGCTCTGTTTACTTTCCGTCTTCCCTGATCCATCTCTTCAATCGTCCAGATGGCGTGGAGATGAAAAAGCGTATCTTTCTCACTCTTTCTGAGGATCATTGCGTCCGCTACGGATGTAAATCAACCACGGCTAACTTGCGTTTCTGCCTTGCACAGGAAAGAGTCGGTGCTGCGATTGGTGACCGGAGCTCCGTCAACTGCTATTGATCCGACCCGGGTTACGGCAATCTCTTGGCACCCAAGGTAGGTTTAATTTTCATTTTTCTTTATAAAAGTATTTGTTTCAAAATTGGTGTGCTGAATATGTTGATCTGGCGGTAATTCAAATTCTGCAGGGCTTTCTTATATAAAGGATTCTTGACATATGAGGAGTGTGATCATCTCATTACTCTGGTCGGTCTATGTTAATTTTAGTAAAAAAAGATGCAATCTTTAAAGCCTTCCTCATTTTTCCTTGGTCCATGTAATCTGGGATAGTACTAAGTACCCCCTTACCAGAGTCGTGTTTAACCAATGTATAACTTTTTATATTTTAGCAATGTGCAATATTTATTTAGTCCTAAATTATATAAAACCCTTTTGATAATTACACTATAATTATTTTCTACTCTGTTTCGGGAGATTATTTGAAAATTATCTATATATAATCAAACAAGACTCTACTTTTGGGACAAAACAATGGTTTTGAAAAATGACTTTTCATGGAGGGAACTGGGGAAGAAGTAGTATAACACTCCTCCGTCCCATTTTACCTATCCTACTTTCCTTTTCGGTTTGTCTTAAAATAAGTGTCGCATTTCCCTTTATGGAAAGAAATATGTGATCTACAACATTTCACTTTAATACACTCAAATCTCAATCATATCTTTTAGTTTTTCAACCACTTTATTAATAATTGTGCCAAATTAAAGACATGATGTTGCTTGGTAGTGTCATTTCTCTTAGGTTCAGCCAAAAAATAACTTCTATGTTTTTTCTTATTGGTTTTCTATCAACCTGATTCAGCCAACATAGTCCAAATAGTTTAGTTTTTCTGTAAAACATCTGGCCCATAAGTCTGATAATGAAACAATAGGAAGCCATTAGGCTGACTTGATTAGTTGTTTAGCTGGTGAGTGATTTGGATGAATAGGCCAAGGACAAGCTGGAGAAGTCCATGGTGGCTGACAATGAATCTGGAAAGAGCGTAGAGAGTGAAGTTAGAACAAGTTCAGGCATGTTTCTTTCAAAAGCTCAGGTTTGTAAAGCTCGATTATTTTGATATTTTTCATAAAATTGGCTGCATTTTTTCTCTTCCCTTGATCGATTGCATATACTGTTCCGCAAGTTCCTGTTAAGTTTTAGGCTTCTTACATCTTATTATAGTTTTGTTTGACATGCTAACAGTTATCAATAAATCTACTTTGTGTGTAAATCACTTGGAACTTTAATGTGGGATGATTTGTCTTTAACACGAACTACTAAAATATTAGTTATTTTACTTAGGTAAGTCCAAAACAGAGGGTATTTCACTAAATATTACAATCAGAGCAGCGTTTCTTTATTTATGTCCATTATTTAATGATCTTCTGTATTTAATTAATAATTTTCTCTATTTATGACCTAGTGAATACTATCCTGTCCCAAAACTTTCAACCATAATTCCCAGAGTCAACTTAACTCGATCATAATCTATGATTTTTTGTATCAATCTCTTTCAAATTCAATTTCTCTTTTTTGGGATTCATAGATTTTTTGTGTGTAGTTTCTAAAAATGTAAATTTTAATCATTACTACTAATTTGAATATTGTCAGGAAAGAGTTAACTTTATATTCCATCATTTGCAATGGAGCCAAAGACTCACTATTTTTTGGCTTGAGAATATGATGGAATAAAGCAAAATGGCTCACTAAACTGTCTGCGCTTCTTTATTTTGAATCAACAGTCAGTCCATGCAATTTTCGACGCGATTTTCGCTATGGGTCATCCGGAAAGTGCTTTAGTACAGGGGTAATACTACGTACATCCAACCCCCCCTTACCCCACCTTAGGTGGGAGCCTTTGCGGCACCGGGGTAATGAAGATGTTGGTGATGATGATGAAGAGTTAACTTTATAATCAGTCAAACCATCATAAATCAAAGTGTGAGCTTGTTTTTGGGACAAAGGGAGTAGAGGTTTAGGAATAAAAATATGGTGGTCATGCGTGAAGAAAATGGTTATCTTTTTGTCATATTTAGGACCCTCTTAAAATCATTTAAGTAATAAAGTAGCTGAATACTTGAAGATGAGAAAAATAAAAATACGCCATTCTTTGCAGGACGAAGTCGTTGCTAATATCGAATCCAGGATAGCTGCATGGACTTTCTTACCTCCAGGTAATTAGGTAGATGGTTTTATTGCTATGCTCCCTATTTGAGTAAAAATTAGAGTTATAATATTAAAAATTGGGTCAATCAAGTGGATCTTAACGTTCATGCCTACAACACTAGAAGATTTACATCAATTAGTCCAATCAAAGGCCTCAAAATCTCTATGCCATGTTTCTATGTGCGACTTTTAACATAATGAATCTTCCTCACACAAAAGTGTAATGCTTCAATTTTGATATTTAGAGAATGGAGAGTCAATTCAAATACTGCATTATGAACATGGACAAAAATACGAGCCGCATTTTGATTATTTTCACGACAAGGTCAATCAAGAGTTAGGGGGCCATCGTGTGGCTACTGTTCTTATGTACTTATCATCTGTTGAGCAAGGCGGAGAGACCGTATTTCCTAGTTCAGAGGTGTGCACTGTTTTTTTCTTTTTTCTAGTTGAATAAGGCTAGAGGCAGTTAAAGGCTGATGGAAAGGTTCAAGGATTGCCAAAATCACCCATCAAGAGATTGTGTGAGGGTAGCTCCCACACTCACTTAAAGGGCATTTTTTTCTAATTGATAACATTTCCTAAACCTTCTACTGCACCTTTCCAACCCCTAGCTTAATTCTTTGTAGTTTAATTGTTATGCCTTTTTCTAGTTGAGTTAGGCTAGGCGCATGGAAAGCTCATGGAAAGGTTCAAGGAATGCTGAAATCACCCTTCAAGAGATGTGTCAGGGTGACACCCACACTCACTTAAAGGGTATTTTTGTCATATCCACGACATATCCTAAACCTTTCATTCCACCTTTCCTTGCCCCTAGCTAATTCTTTGTATTTTATTTGGTCTCTGGTGATATGAGATTATAACAAAATTGTCTTTTTACCTGCAGCTAAAAGACAGTCAGCCAAAGGGTGACGACTGGTCTGAATGTGCGATAAATGGCTATGCAGGTACGTATATCATTATACAAAAGGACATGTTCTTCCATATAAGGGCCTGTTTAGTAAGACATAAGCTGACAAAGCTAGTGAAGGGCTACCAAACACACACTAATTTTGTTTTATGTGTGGCTCACAGTGAAACCATATAAGGGTGATGCATTGCTGTTTTTCAGTCTACTCCCAAACGTGACTACGGACCCCCTGAGCTTACATGGAAGCTGTCCTGTACTCGAAGGTGAGAAGTGGTCTGCTACAAAATGGATCCATGTGAGGTCTTTTGATAAACCACCCAGCGGATGCGTTGACGAGCATGAAAACTGTTCCATATGGGCTTCTTCTGGTGAATGTGATAAGAATCCTGTATATATGGTGGGGTCCGAACTCTCTCTAGGAAAATGTAGGAAAAGCTGCAATGTATGTTCATCATGATATATATGTATTTTAGATACCTGGGTTTCTGTTACTTATTGTTTAGGAAGCAACCCTCCAAAGAAACAGTGTATCAGTTTATATACTTTGTTTTAGACAGAATAATCGTTATAATCATGTTTGAAGAAGATTTTAATATAGTTTGCGGATATCATTTTTAACTGTTGGAAGAGGGTGATACACAGTGGCTGTTATAATGGTTTATTTGGATGCATTACCAATTAACTCACTCATTCTGCACCTGAAATACATTATTCCCCTTGTGTGAGAGAGAGTGAGAGAGAGAATGCATGCATTATTTTTCATGTCATGTAAAACAGTTATATTGAGGCTATGATAAAATCATGCAATTGTTGTTAATATGGGAGCCAAATTACATGCATTCCGTGCTCTCTTTTCCCAGTTTATTCACCCCTTCTTTAATTGTGCTCTCAAGACTTGTGAAGAAGAAGTTGCATCACCATTGCACCAATCTCTCTCCCCCCTCTCTCTCTCTCTCTCTCTCTCTCTCTCTCTCTCTTGTGATCCATTTTTGGATCTTGGTTTGCTTGCTTTTGAGATGATGGGTAGGCCACCTTGTTGTGACAAAGCAAATGTGAAAAAGGGGTCATGGACTCCTGAAGAAGATGCAAAAATTCTTGCCTATGTAGCCAGTCATGGGACTGGTAATTGGACTTTGGTCCCTCAGAAAGCAGGTATTTATACATTCTCTTATGTACATCAGCATATTGGTCTCTGTCTTCTCATTTCTTAATGGTACCAGACATGAATAATAATTTATTATAATCTATGTTATTTTAATAAAAAATTGATGATTATTTTGTGGGATGCATTTGTAAAGGACTGAACAGGTGTGGGAAAAGCTGTAGGCTCAGGTATACAAATTATCTGCGTCCTGATCTCAAACATGATAACTTCACCCCTGAAGAAGAAGCATGCATTCTAGAGCTTCATAAAACTATAGGAAGCAGGTCTGATTCAATTTCTACGCTCTTTTGTTTTCTTTCAAATCTCAATATGTTTTTCACAATTTCTATGATGTACTCCCCATCAAATAGTACGACCAAGAATAGTTTTTTGTCCTCGACTTTTTTGGGATTCTCGACTATTGGTCTTAGACTTTTTTGGGACTCTTTTTTTTCCTTGTTGGGCCCAAAACAGCTGCTATACATCGTTGGTTCTACATGGGGATGCATTTTCATAGGAATTTTATCAATTTGGGACCTGAAAGATAGACGAATTATCAATTCGGGACCTCAAAGATGAAATGTATCATTATAGGACTCGAAAGATGAAAAACTATCAATCTACGACCTAACATTTCATAGGTTTTGATTTATTTAATTTTTTATTAATTCCATTGCTAATATTTGATGAAATTTTCTTCACAAAAGTTTATTAGTTTAGTATAACTAAATATTATATAAATTTTTTAAAATAAAAATAATAATAAAATTTATGAAAACTTAGGTCCTAAATTGATAGTTTTCAATCATTCGGGTCCTAGATTGATAGTTTTCCATCATTTGGGTCCTATACCGATACATTTCATCTTTCAGGTCTCGAATTGATAGTTCGTCTATCTTTCAGGTCCCGGATTGATAAAATTCCATTTTCATAGATCCATTAAATGTGGACCCAATTTGTGAGTACACTTAGCCCTCATTTCCATAAATTTGAACCAATTTAGTTCTCAACAGGCAAAAATATCCCCCCATAACTACAGTAAATATGCTTGAGGACTAAATTGAGTCTAACCTTTTCAGTGGACCTAGTTCAGGACTCAATTTAAGTCCCCAACAGTGTAATTAGGAACCAATTTAGTTATCAACAGGCAAAAGTATCCTCCATATTTAGATTAACATGTGCTCCAGAACTACATCGAGTCTCTTTTTCTAAACCAATTTAGTTCTCAATGGGCAAAAAAACCATATTGTTAGAGTCACATGTGCTTGAGGACTAAATTGGGTTTAATTTTCATATTGAATAACCTGTTATTTCGTCTAACCCGTTCTTTTTTTGTTCAATTCACGATTAGGTGGTCTCTAATAGCAAGGCGTCTACCTGGGAGAACAGATAATGATGTGAAAAACTACTGGAACACAAAGCTAAAGAAGAAGCTCAAGAGCATGGGAATTGACCCATTGACTCATAAGCCCTTTGCCCAAGTATTTGCTGAGTTTGGGAGGCTAAGTAACGGCCTCCCTTTAAACAACAGCACCCCCTCAACCGTGAAAACCGAATCCCTATTTGAATCATCTGAACTGCCTTCTTTTCTTCCAAATATGACCGAACAATTCCAGATCCAGAACAACCCTCCTCTGTCCATGCATCATGATGATGACATTTGTTTCACACATTTCAGCACTCCTCATCAGCAGTACTATTCTGGGTATGAGCAATTCCCGGCAGCGGTTTCTTCTTCTTCCTCTTCCTCCACTCCTTGGAATGACTTTATCATTCAAGATCCAGAGATGGAGTTGCCAAGACAGGAGGACTACAGGAGTGAAGGTTTAGCTGAAAAGTGTGATGGTGGAGAAACTTTGGCTGGAGATTTGTCGTTCGTGGAGAACATGTTGGCACGTGATAGGCAAATGCAGTTGGAATTTCCTCAACTTCTGGACGATGGCTACTTCGACTACTGAATCTATCTCCATCAATAAAGAAAATGCATTCTCCTGGTTTATGGATGTTATCTTTTGTGATGGAAAGAAATAGAGCAAATGCATTGTCTAATGTCTGACTTGAAAAAGCACTCTAGGTAATATTGTTGTCATTACACATGACTGCATGCTCTTTCTATGGGAGTTGCATCCAGGTTTGTTGAGTACGCGGATAATGATTCGATCTGCAGCTTAATTTTCTTCTAATTATAAGTATTAGTAATCATTTACTCATTACCAATTCCAGGGATGGATGACGTATCTAGCGATTAACTCGAGTGTTCTCAAATTTTAAACTAAATGTTACATCGATGACATGAAAATAAAAGTAAATTCATCCGTAATGATAAGTATTCTACAATTATTTGAATCATGTTTCACCTTTTAAATATCGTATAAGTTCCTCATCACTGATTCTTTGACTCTTTCAAGGTTCAAGCGCTATATTCAATAATAATTTTATGGTAACTAAAAAGCAAAGTAACACTACCACACCAATTCATGAAGTATTGCTTTGTATAGATACTATGAAAGAATGTCTATCTAGTTTTTTCTTTTACATATTATATATGCTTAGACTCGCTATAATTGTCATATAGATCAACCTTGGAGTCTTTAAGTAGAAATTTATTTGCAAGTTTGGAATTCAAGAATCGTTATCCTTCTCTTAAACAAATATATTTAGTGCATCACTAAAGACACTAATTGAAGAAATTGAATAAAGAATATTAACCACGATTAGGTTTTATTACATGTAATTTATTTTAATTAGACAAATACTAGTATGTTTCTACTTTGATCTCATTTTGTGTATAACTGTATATAGGTGGTGGTCTAAAATTATTTTTTAGAAAATATATAGCTTCGATCATATGTACAACTATAAAAAATATATCAATTAATTGACTCCACTTCAGTATATTTTGATATACGTTATTAAGGTATGGGGTTGCATCTTAAAAGGTCTATTTGATAGGAGGTATGGGTGAGGTCAGTTCTTTCGGTTTTGACCTAAATCCAAATATAGAACCAAAGTAAAAAGTTCGGTTCGGTTTCGGTTTGGTTTTACACTCCAAAATTTGGAACCACAGTTTGATTGGTTCAGTTTGTTTCGGTAAGGTTTTGATTTTTTCGGTTTTTTTCACCAAAAATAGTCATTTGATTTAAAATTGATATAATATTTAGAGGGATCAAACATATTACATAAATAGTTAATTACCTAACTAGGTCAAAAAAGAGGCCCAAGAGCACAAATAAGACTACATGTTTTTAATTCCCCCTAATAGAACTATTTATGTGTGTTTGGACAAATATATCCTTGTAGCTTTTGAAACTTCTTAATTAATAATAAAATCATAAAAAATAAAAAAAAGTAAAAAATAAATAAAAAAACGTCAAAAATTATTAAAAAATTTATAAAATATTTATAAAAAAATAAAAAAAATAAAAAAGAAGGTGAACATAAAAAAAATAAAAGGTAAAAAAAAGCCGCCACCTCTGTCACCCTCAGCACCACCAGCTCCCATCATTAGTTGAAAATCTGCCAAATTTTTTAGTAATTCCATAATAATGGCAGTTTCAATGAGAGTTTTGGCACCGTGACGATAATAATGCTATTTTCTTGGCATTTTCAAAAAAACATGACATTTTTTTTTACAAAAAATGGCATAATTTTCACCGATCGAAGGTATCCATTATTTTTTATTTTTTATTGGTTTTACTATATTTTATTAATTTTTCTAAAAAAAGTAAAAAAACAATCTGCCAACATTTTTAGTAATGCCGTAATAATGCAGATTCAATGTGAATTTTAGCATTATGAAGAGTAATAAAACCATTTTCTTGGCATTTTCGGGGAAAAATGGAATTTTTTATAAAAAATGGCAGAATTTTTACCGATCAAAGGTGGTGGTGCTGGGAGGCAGTGGGGAAGCTATCCATATTTTTTTTATGGGTAATAATATTTTTTATTATTTCAATTTTTAATTTTTATTTTATTTTTTTACGATATTTTTACATTTTTTTTTATTTTTTAAGATTTTATTATAAATTATAACATTTCATTATAAAATAATACCCTTAAGGGCATTTCTGGTAGGAATCAATGGTTTAGTCCTATTTGGGAGGGTTAAAAATGTCGTAATCCTATTTGTGCATTTTATGGAAATTTTAGTCTTATCTAGAGCAATTACAATTACATAAAAGCACACTACAACAAGTAAAATATAAATGAGAGGAAATAAATTAATATGTCTTTAATTATATGTGTACGTATACGAGAGAGATAAAAGTGTATATATTATTAATATACATTGTTTGTGATTAGTTTGAAAAAAGTTCATAAATATATACGTTCTATGTGATATAGTTGAGATCGATGAATATTTATTGTTTTATCAATATAAAATCTTTAAGTTACATAAAAATAAAAGTTAATTACTACTAATAACTATTAAAAACATATCATCATCATTCAATATAGCTACATTACTATAGGCCAATGAATGTGTAAGTGAATTTATAAATTAAACTAAACTAAACATAACATAAACATTATGTCTCTAGCACAAGAAAACCAAAGACTATTGATGATATTAGGATTAATTAAGATTAATGCTTAACAATTAACAAATAAATTTCATATTTTAATTAGTTCGGTTTGTTTGGTTCGGTTCGGTTTTGAAGGGTAAAAACCAAAAGTGAACCAAACAACTACGGTTCGATTTCGATTTTTTAGTGGTTTGGTTTTATTTGGTTGTGCTTTAATTTGATTCGGTTTTCAATTTTCGATTTTTTGTAGCCAACTCTGATAGGTGGAGACGTGGAGTAGCTCAATGTGTTATGTAAATATTTATTGTTTATTGTTTAATAGTTTTTTAGATAAATATTTTAACATACGTATATACGTATATAAGTATTTGGAGTTCTGGTGTCATTTCATTATCTCAATTATCGAGCTATCTGAGCTATTTAAGTTTGTGCGACTAAACTTGTCAACTATAGAAAGCCTTAGTTGTAGTGGATATTTTAATAATTAGAAAAAAAATTAGTAGCATATAAATTCACTAAATACTATCTCCATTCTGAATTTAATAGCAATTTAAGGATTTTAAAATTGACTGATGATAAATTAAAGTTAAATTATTGGTAGTTAAGTTGGCTTCAAAAGTTAAAATTTATATATTCGAAAAAGTTGTAAAAATCAAATTAAAATACCACTTCGGTCTCAAATAATTTCTTCTGATTTGACTTGACACGCTTATTAAGAAAGTGAAAATAAAGTAAAAATGTATGGTTCTAGATGAGTAAGAAAAAAAATAAATGAATATTAGTCACACAAAAATTCCAAAAAGGAAAATGAAAATAATTTTCTAGAACATCACAAAATGAGTGATAAATGGAAAGAACTTTGTGTGATATAAGGAGTATAATAAAAAATGGATATACTAAATTATACTCGGTAAGTATTTAGAGTGAAACTGTGTTAACAAAAAAAAGTTAAAAAAGAGTACTTTCTAAATCCTTTTTTGTTGAAGTCCCACGTTGGAAATCTATAAAGTAGTAAAATGTTATATTAAGACATGAGTTAGTACTCCTATCAGGTTGACTTTTAGGATTGAACACATGTCTTAACATGGTAATGTCTTAACATGGTATCAGAGACAAATCGATCATGGTGTGGGTCCTCTTATGAAAAATGACGACATGATTATACAAAATGACAATAACGAACCGACAAAAAAATGATGGCACGATCCAGACAAAATGTCTGATCGTGAAGAGGGGTATTAAAGTCCCACAACGGAAATCTATAAAGTAATAAAATATTATATTAAAACATGAGTTACTCCTATCAAGTTGACCTTTTAGAATAAATTTTAAAAACGTTTTTAGGGATCGACACTCAGATTAAAGCAAATAAATAAAAAACTTATTTTAGTCTCAGTAAAACATGAGTTTTACTGTTTATGTAAGTTGAATCCTTGTACCTAAAAAATGTATCATGTATGTGTAATTTTACAATAATCATTCTTCGCGTATCCGAAATTTATATACATTTGACACACTATCTTGTTTACATGCACTACAAAAGTAATCAGGACCTGTACACATTCTGTGTATACTTTACACTTGCCTGTGTACGTAGATAATTGTTTAAGTTTTTTCTATATGAGATGTCTGTCTACACAGGAAAATGTGTCAAGTGTGTACAAATTATGTGTACAAATAGAATTTTCATTTTACAATAGTACATATGACAATGTTTATTTTTAATTCAATAATACGTAGTACGTTTTATTTATACACAAGCATGGTTCATTTATTTAATTGATATGTGTATATATTATGTGTGTGTCCTGGAATCATTAAACATTAATAGGAGGAAGAACATTTTAGTGTATAAAAAAAGCATAAAGAATTTAAAAATCTGATTCAAAAATCTGAAAATTTAGAAGAAGAATATTTTAGTATTTACATAAAGTATAAATAATTCATAAGAATATTTCGAGGCCATTTAATAGTTTATAATTTCAGTTTATCAGTCAACTTTTTTTATCAAACACATAACTTTTGATTTGAAACACTAAATTATATAGTAATCAAAATAAATATAATTGAAATTACTTTTTGATTGAATCGGTTTAATTTAGTATAGAAGATCATTTGAGTCATTTTTCATATAGTTTATTTTATTAATAAGATATGTAGTATATTTGTAATATAACCTTTCAAAATTTAATAAATTATGTCAATTCAGTCAATTTCAATACAAAAAAAGAGAGGCTTCTCTCTAATTTCCTTTACAAGCTTCAAAAGTCCACGCCCCTTTAAATTCTTGGTCTTGTAGTGAGGTAGTGTTTGTGGGAGTGGGAGTCACTTGTATATCACGGATTATGTTACATTAGCATTTTGCAAAAAAAAAAAAGGATGACACCCATCTCGAGCCCTCCAACTCCGACCGGACGGTACATTGGGAGGATGTAAATTGGACTATAATCCCAATCTGACAGATAGAGAATGTGGCTCTGTCCCCGGTACTTGCAGAGACCCTATGCATATTTTAGCATAGTAACCCCTCATCGTAGTTGCCGGAATTCGAACCCGGGACCTAACCCTTGTGGCACTCCCTCGCTACCAGTTGAGCTACGCCCACCGATATTACCATTTTGCAGTATTAGGTTAGCCAGCCAGCCTTGTTTGGTAATGGGGCAGATAACATAAATCTTCAGAAACCAATGTCATGATATATATATATAGAGAGAGAGAGAGAGTCCTTTGGGTATCCTTATTTTTTATTTTATCTGGCTTATCAACCTTTTTTTTTATCAAACACGTAACTAAGTAACTTTTGATAATAAAAAGTAAGATTGAACTTATTTTTCTGGTTATATAGGTTGAAGTTAACGTAAAAGATCATTTAACTATTTTTTATATAATTTTTTCTTTATTTTAATAGTAAAATATTATATATAATTTTTTTATAAATCAAAAAAATCAAACAATTCAATTAGTTCATTCAAAACTTTATAAATTTTAACAGAATCAATATATTCATTCCATTTCTGTACTACATGTTGATGTTATCAAACGGGCTCAGTGACCAACTAGTGATCAGAGGTTTTCGTAATTTCGTCCTCTCGATCATCTTGGGTCAAAACTTCCATCATTAGATCTCATCCAGCTAGCCAATTTTGGAGTTGTAGCTTTTATTTTCGGGTTATTTAGAGTTTGCACCCTGTTTTATACTCCTAATTAGCCTATGCACCCTAATTTTAAAATCCTTTGCCTTTACACCCTAAGTTAACCGGGTCTGTTAGTTAGACTCCTAAAAAAAACTAAATGGCATTAATACCCTCCTGGCAGATTCACAGAACAAACACATGGTTTTCCCAGTAAGCTCCCAGACATGTCCCAATCCGGTCCTTTATAAACAGAACCCAGAACACAATTCTCAGAACACAAAACTGAGAACAAAAACCAGACCTTCTCACCATCCTCACCTCTATTCTCACCAAAACTGAAAAAACAAAATATTTTTCTTTTTGGTAACATACAGAACAGATTAAAAATAGCTTATCTGCAATTTTTTTTTTCTTTTTCAAGAGAGCTCTTGAAAAAACAGACTATACATAAAGGAAAAATATAAGAACCTAATTAAAAACTAAGAAAGAAAAAACAGAGCATAAATTTGGTGTAGTGGTCCTATAATGTTGTTGAATAGTTACTAGTCAAAGTTTAATAAATATATACATCCAACCATAAATGAGTCATAAATGCTCATCCAACAATATGTAACCACCCATCCACATTACTCCCTATAAAAGCTTGTAATGTGAGGAGTAAATATGTATGTATTGCATCAAAATAATCGTAAGGCTGCACATGAAGGAGGAACAAGATTGTATAAGGTATGACTTTTGTTAAATTAATTTGTTCTTGCAAAAAAGTATAACATATTCTCTATTGTTTAGTGTTTTCATTGTGGAGAACAAGGTCATTGGGCGAAGGCATGCACCTATAAACACATACCTTGTACAAAGGGCTGCCCAAACAACATGGAGCTATACACATCTCAACAATCAAGAAGTTATGGATGCAGATTCCTAAGATGCAAAGGTCAGTCCCAATGCATTGCATTCAAATGGGTTGATTCACCAAAACATAAAGAACTAGCAACATATGTACCAAACAAGGAAACATCATCCACAAGTGAAGCAACAACAAGCATTCCTATGCAAAGCCATAGTGTTAAAGTGACTGTAGAACAGGATTGGGGGAAAGTAACATACGAAGGCCAAGTATGTGATGTAATTCAGCTTATGAGTAAAAAACTCATTATATAATAATGTAGTGTTGTTCTACATACCTTTCATATTACATTGAGCAAAAAACTGCAAGTGCAATGTGTTAATACTTTGTTGTTATCTAATTCTAACATATATAGTTAGCTCTAGTATTTATACAAAAAAGTGAGCTTCATGTCTAGAATTTACAAGCACAAAAAAAAAAACAGTTAGAGCACATATATTGCATCTGTGCAGTGAGCAAAAGTTGTTTTACCAACAACTAGTTGTGTAAAACACTAGTCGTGTGAACAACTCTGCCAAAACATATATATAATACTTACTTACTGGTGGTAGGCAGTAGTACTTCCACCAACTCTTCTACCCCCTCTACCACCAGTACCTGCACCATCCCTTGCTCCAAGCCTAGCACCAGCCCTTGAACCACCCCTTGCAGCATCCCTTGCAGCACCCCTTGAACCACCCCTATCTGCAGCCCTTGAATCAGCCCTTGAACCACCCCTTGAACCAGCCCTTGAACCACCAGTAGCACCTCTCCCACCACCTCTAGCAACGGGCCCTCCTTGACATGACCTCTTGTTGTGCCCAAAAGATAGACACTTGGTGCACTTCTTCTGACTGCTGGATTGAGTCTCGGTTTCATCATGCCCCTTTATTCTAGTGTTTTTAGGCCTCCCGGGGGCTCTTGAAAGATTAGGTGGCAATAGAAATTCATTTCCCTGCATAATTTTAAAAAATTGGTTAGCATTTGTGCATAATGTCTCTGGAATTGGTTTTACAGTATATATTGGTTTTAGATTTGTGTTAGTACTACCTCTGGCCAATCACTTTCATGTGATATTGGTTTAATATTTGTTTGATATCATGCTTTGTAGGCCTTGACACTTAGCAATGGACTACAAAACCTATAACCACCAACAAGATGAAGTGAAATACATAAGAAGCTTTCAGTTTCAATTTAAAAATTAAAGAAAGAACTAAATTAAAGGTAATAGGAACATACTGAGGTAGTGGTAGTCTCAAATGGCTTATCAAATGGACTGCATGTACACATGGTATGCCTGTGACCTGCCACTCACAACACTCACACTCTTGCTTATATAAGTTGATAATCCAGTGTTCCCCAGTAAATTTCCTCACACAGAAAGTCCCTTCCCCTGAAGGGCATGTCACATAATCATTCTGCTTCTCCTTATAAGCTGCCAGGATTGCAGCTACCCTAGGTACCACATCATTATCATTCCAAGTAGTAGCCTGAACTTTCCTATCATACATAATCTTCATTAAAAGGAATGATATACCTATTATCATTGAACACACAGGTTTATCCCTTTGACTTAATATGAAACTGTTATAGCTCTGCGTGAAGTTGTTTGTCAGGTGGTCACTCTTACATGTTGTATGAAAATGTGCCCTTGACCATAACTCTGGACCAATCTCCATTAAATAGTCCTTGATACCAACCGGTGCCTCATCCAATCTTTGAAGACTTCTTTCAAAGTGGACCTTTTTATATGCTGAAGCAGTAGCCCAGGCCAGGTCTTTTATGTGTTCCCCTTTCCACCACTTGGTCATATTCTTGAAGATGTGTCTAAAGCAGCTTCTAGGATTGCAGCCTCCTAAATGTGTCTGAACACTTGTTATGATTGCTTGAGCCCTATCAGATGTCACAGTAAGTGGCAAAGGGTGTTTATTCAGCTCAGAAGCTATTAATGCCAGAAACCTGTCCCAGTTCTCACCATCTTCTTTTCTACATATGAAGACTGCTAGAGGAAATAGTCCATTATTGCCATCCATGCTAATAGCTGCTAGACAGACTCCTCTATACTTCCCCTTTAGAAAACAACCATCCAACCCTACTAGTAGCTTGCAGCTAGCTCTCCACCCTTCCAAGCTACACCTAAAAGCAACACATAAATACTGAAATTTGTTTTCAGAGTCATATTTGCACTCAACCAAACTATCTGGATTGGAAGCTAGAATCTGTCTGCACAATTCAGGAACTTGAGTATAACTTTTCTCATAATTTCCATGGAGCTCTTCAAGTGCCATCAGCCTAGCATTCCAAGCTTGCTAGTATGAAATGTTTAAAGTCCACCTACTCCATGCTATAGCAATGATATCTTGGGGTGTATAACTGTTGTGGTGCAGCCTCATGTCTTGAGCCAGCATAGTAGCTATCCATCTAGCATTTGCCCCTCTATTCTTGTTCCTGCCATCATTCTCACATGTATGTTCTTCTTGGAGAGACTTCACTTCAGTTGTGTGACCATCATTTTTTCTAATAACATAACACCTCCAAGGACATCTTTCCCCTTTACACCTCAAAATGAGCTTATCTGCACAGTTTTTCTGAAAGAGAATCTCAAACTTGTTCTTGATGGCATACATTCTAATGTACTTTCTGCATGCATCCATTGCCACCCATTGTTTTCCTATTGCCAAGTCCAATTGGTCTTCCCATTTCACATTTTCTGAGCAAGTAAAAGTTTCCTCATTGCAGTCATATGCTTTGTGTGGCATACCATTCAACACCTCACCTATATCCTCCTCATTTCTTGTGCCTTGAACTTCATCCCTATCACTCCCTTCTTCTGTATAAGAACTACAATGATCTAATTAATCATCTGATTCATTCGGATCATCTGATTCAATGAGGTCATACCCATCTAGTCCATCCACAATTTGTTCAAATTGAATACCTATATAGCACATTAAGTAACATCTATATAAACAATATATGGAAGGGTAAACAAATCATTTAGTAAAATACATATATAACACAACTTAATGAATTTATATTGAACCATGTACACTGCATATACCTTCATAAAACTGCGAGGGATCTTTGTCATTTGCAGCATTGACAAAGTTGTTGAGTGGAGGTAATTCAACGAATATATCACCAAAATCATCACTATTTATTCCATCATCTCTGCTGCTTTCATAGAAAGGTACCCTAACTGAAAGTGACAAATTCATATACTATTCTTAATAACCAAAAATCACAAACTAAGTATCTAAACTAAGTATAACAGAATCTTTATAAAAGAGTCTCCATAATCAAATTTGGCAAACTAAGAATCAAACTACTCACTTGGCGCGGGTAAAGTGTCCAACTTTCTCTTTACATGTAGCTTTGATGTCCTCTGAATCCTTTGTGCAGTACTTTCAGTGCGTCATCCTGAATCCACCCATACGTTTTCGCATCCTTCAGAGTTGTCACCATCTTCCATTGCATTGCTTTCGTTCATCTCAGCCCTAATTCACTCGCACCGCCAATGGAGAGAAAACATAAACTGATTCTCTGAGGGACGGTCGGTTGTGAACGAAGCTGGATGTTAGTTAGATCAAGGCATTAGCGTCATTTCACGCCAACGTTAACCTCTTACCAGCTGACTAACGGTTGGAGGGTGTAAAGGCAAAGGATTTTAAAATTAGGGTGCATAGGCTAATTAGGAGTATAAAACAGGGTGCAAACTCTAAATAACCCTTTATTTTCATCCTTGCTGATTATGTCACTTCACACTATGAACGATAATTCAAGAGTTTTTCAACGAGTGGGCTAATAATCTAATATCATTCGTCCATTCTTTAAAGAATAATTGTGCCTATAAAAGATTTTTTTAGAATAAAAGATTTTTTAGAATAAAAGATCAGAGTTCTATTTTGATATAGAAGTAAGGTAATGATGTATTTGAACATTTGTGTTTTGATTTAGTACTGTATAAATAGTTTTCTCTAATTTCTCTTTCGAATAAGAAATAAATTAAATTAACGGAATAAGAGTTTGTTTAGTGACCTAGTTTTTCGGCTTATTAGACTTATCATCCACTTTTTTCATTATACGCGTAACTTTTGATTTCGCGCACTGAATTATGTAATTATAAGAAAAAGTAAGGGTGAAGTTACTTTTTTGCTGTATTGGCTGAAGTTAATGTAGATTATCATTGTAGCTATTTTTTATACGTAGTATAATTTATTCTTAATTTTATTAGTAGAAAATATTTCAAATATAATTTTTTCATTAATCAGCATTATCAGTCAATCCAGTCAGTTCAGTCAGAACTTCATATATTTCAGCATAATAAGCCGATTCAACCAATTTCAATGTTAAGGACTCTAAAGTGCCATCTTATACGGAGTATTATATTACTCTCTACGTCCTTAAAAACTTTGTCAAGTTTGACCAGCACGAGGATTAATAAAGTAAAAACTGTGTGGTTGAGGTTTGTGCAGAGGATAGAGAACTAATTGGAACCACAAATTCTTTACTTAAAATGGAAAGTTACAAAGTTAGTGTGACATCTAAAAAAGAAAGTTGGCAAAGTTTTAAGAGACGAAGTTAATATCATATTTTTCATAGCTTTGGGGTGAGCTGCATAATTACTCGGTTCTTCGTACAATAAATTTTTATACGGAGTAACCAACTATATGTTTCTCCCAAAGCAACGCATTTGAAACGTACTTTAATAGAAGTTGGCAGGAAATTAAGATCCCGCTTCGTGTACACGTCGGGTTACACGTCGGTCAAATTGTCTGTATGCAGACAATTTGATCGGCTAGACTGACAATTTGACCGGCGTTTTATGAAGAAAATCGATTTCCATATAGATAAAATATAAATAGTTGTTTGTATCACAGACATTTTAAACCTGATTTTTTCATAAAGTGTCTGTGATACAGACATTTTTTTCATTTTTGTCTGTGTGAAAATCGGTTTTCTTCGTAAATCACCGCTCAATATGTCTGTGTAGTCGATCAAATTATCTGTACACAGACAATTTGACAGGCGTGTAACCCGGCATGTAAAACTTTGTGTGTACAAAAGGAATTTTCCGGAAATTAAAGCATACGGAGTATGTAATTTAGTACGGAGTGTTATGTATATCGATGACTCAAAAGCTATGTTTAAGAAATAGGATGCAGAAGCGGCCCAGGCGTCCAGCCACGTGATCGGGTCACGGGTCAAACCAGATCCGATTGAGTCAATCGAATCAACACCATAAAATCGGTCAATCATATGATAATAATATACTCCCTTCGGTCCTAAATAAATTTCACACTTTGACTTCACACAAATTAAGGAAATAAATTTGACTTTACTGTGGAGTACATTGTTGTGACACTGTTTGACAGTGTTTGACACTGTTTGGCACCGTTTTGCACTGTTTTGATGTAGATAATTTGCCAAATTAGGAAGGGTGAAGAAGTGTGAAGTTTATTTTGGACCTACCCAAAAAGGAAAGTGTGAAGTTTATTTATGACCGGAGGGAGTACATATAATTGTATACAAAATTGAAATAAAAGGTAGTTATTTCATCATAATCAATTGATGATAATACTTAGGATGTTTTTACTTAGAATATTTTCAGTGCCATACCAGAAATGATCAGACCAGATCAGACCATACTTAACTTCGTTAGTTATAAAATACATAGAGACCAGACGTTTACTAGACCAGACTAGACAAGTTCAAACCAGATTAGGCTTAAACAGACTAGACCAGACCAGACTTAAACAAACTAGACTAGATCAGACTTAAACAGATCAGACCAGACCAACAAATTACACTCCAAGTAAAAACATCCTTACTAAGCATTTAAAAGTCAAAAGAGACTCATAAAATTCCAAAAAACCATTTTGATCTTATTAAAATGTATAGATACTCTATGTTTGTTATTTGTTTTGTACAATTATTATATAATTTGACATGATTGTTGTTCTTAAATAGAGAAGTAGTATATAAATATATTGCATACTTTTTCTTTTTAGGGTATTGAAATTGGAATTTTATAGGTTAAAATGCTTTTAAATTGAAAACAAAAGTACTTTGTTTTTGATAAAATCAACCAAAACCGGGTATTTGGGGTTTGTCGGATTTTCCGGTTCCGTGCCGGTTCTGGGCCGAGTTTTTTTCCGATCAACCATGTTTTTCCGATTTTGACTACTTCTGAGTTTTTAACTAATCGAACGGAGTTGTGATCCAGGTCACCGGGTTCCGGGTCGACCCGACCAGTCCTGATCGATTTTTTAAACATAGCTCAAAAGTGGTTCCCTTTTCTTTAAGGAACTTCGCTTATAAAATTACTTATTTACCTTTGAAAAATGATTTGTGTACACATTTTGTGCATTCGTCTGTCTCACGCATATAGACTTGTCTTCCACAGACAACTCTGTAGAATTGTCTATGAAAAGATAGTTTTTTGTGTGTGAGACTTACAAATGTTCAAAAGATGTACAGAAAAATGTGTAGCACAGCTCTTTACTTCGTTCGAACGAAGCTTCCTCTAAACTTCTCTTTTAATAGCAACATTTCACGTTAGTCAACGCACAATTTTGACCATTAATATATTTCATTTTCTATTAGTAAAAAATTTTAAAAAAATCATATTTTGAAAATTTAGAATGAGATGAATTTAGCAATATTTTTAAAAAATTTAATTTATAATACATTAATTAATGAAATATAGTCAAAGTAGAATATGTGAATAATGCAAAAAAAATGCAATGTTGCAATTAAACGAGAAGGGATGTAGTACAAAATATCTCACGATTTTCTATCATTAAGAATACAATCAAGTAGTGTATATTCTAAAGAGATTTGCGAGCTATTTCCGAGTTTTATTAGAACTTGTAAATTTCATTTTCTCTATTTTATACGAAGTATTTATCGAATTATTTGTCTCATATTTGCTTGTAATGAACTAATGATCTTAATTTCCCGGTAATTATGTCCAACTAAAACACGGGTACGGCTTTGATGAATAAAGATTGTGTGTACATGAAATGTGTACACATTTGATACGCATTTGTACGTAATTGTCTGTACATACAGATAATGTGTACACAGTACACCCCTAGTTTTCTGTATATACGAACAACTCGTGTAACAATTATTTGTGTGCACATATGATTAAGTATAAGTGTGTGTCAAGTGTGTTTAAATTTTGTGCACTCACTTATTGTTTGATAAAACTTAAACATTAAATCATTAAGTTGACTGAGTCACTGTCATTTACAACCAACCTCTCATATGCCTTGTTGGATCGGGATGTGGGGACACTTGAAGTTGGGGATTTTTGGATGAATGATAAAACATACACATGAGTGAATCAAACATCAAAAACCCCGCATGGGCAGCTCAGTTGGTCCAGTTGTGAGAAATTTGGAACAATGGTCAAGGATCGAAACCCACAACGGTCGTGTGGAGTTTACACCTCCTGTGTGTTAGGCTGGACCTCTGGTGCGCACTGGTACAATGCCAATTACCATTGAATCAACTGAGTCATCGTGACTTACTCCTCCATCATTCTGTCGGGTCGGGATGTGGGGCTCCTAGTGTGAGAGATTCCACCTTCTGGAAGAATGAATCAAATGTCAAACATCATTTATTCTGCACTCACCCGGCCATCAACGAAGTATAGTTGTCGGGGAATCAATTTATTCCCTTTCAACTTGAGAATGGAGTTCATGGCTCCCCTAATTGTGCTTTCAGGGCTCAGGCACATAAATCTCAACTGATTAGTTTAATTATGGCCGCTTAATCTCAGGGGAATCTTTTCAATGGAATCAATAAATGGCCAACAGATCAGTTTATTATTCTTAAACCTAAACAACGGTCCCTAGTTAGCTAGCTAACAATAACAATGAGTTTGTGGGCTTCTTTTGAACTACTCCGTTCCAAAATACACTTTACACTTTTGTTTTTGGGTAAGTCTAAAATAAAATTCACACTTTTACTTTTGCTAAATTTTTAACATAAAGTTATGATTATACTCTTACTTTATTATCTACTTTACACTCATTTTCTTTCTCTCATTACGTCAAATCTACTTTTTGTAGGGGTATAACGTGAAAGACAAAGCTACAATTCCAGTTTTTTTTTTAAATCTTAAAATCAAAATGTGAAATTTATTTGGAACTAAAGGGAGTATCATATTTTCCTCTTCAAAAGCAGGTTAAGCAGCTATCTCTTACTCGATCATCCAAATTAGTGGTACTCCGTATATACAAGCTTAAGCGATCATATTTAGACAAACAAATAATCTATCATAATTTTTGTATCACAATATTATCTTCATTCTTTCCTTTTTCATATATTTTATAAAATTTCATTTTTCTATTATGGCAAAAGACTAAAAGAGTGTGATTCATATTATTTCTGTCTTCTGCACAATGTTTAACTAAATAATTGTTTTTAATTTACGTTAAAGTCAAACTGGAGTTAATATTGAGAGGAAGGGAGTACAACGTTTTATGGAATAACAATGTCTATGCGTAAAGAATTGTTGCTGCATCCACAACAAAAACGTCGAGTTCACCGAGTTTGGTACGGACTACAATGCATCATACTTAAATTATTTATGACCAATTTCATATTTTATTTTACGATACTGGTTTCAGGTTCATGATCTAATTAAAGTGGCTTCATTGTATAATTTATATGGAGTTTATACGAAAAGTTGTGAATTAGGTAGATTCTATGGTATCCTTAAAGTATCAGGATGATGCAGTTGAAGTAATTAAATCTAAATTAAAAATGATATAATGATTTGGACCAATCAAATGAATAGTAGCTACGATATCCCAATTTTTAAACGAGTAACGAAGTTGTCACCTCTGAATTATCCCTCTCATCCGCTTTTAGAGCACGTTTGGTGACTATGTTTTCCGGCTTATCAGGCTTATCGGTCAACTTTTTAATCAAACACATAATTTTTTATTCGTGCGTTGAATTGTTTACTAATAAGAAAATGTAAGATTGAAGTTACTTTTCTGGCTATATTGGTTGAAGTTACTGTAGATGGCCATTTTAACTATTTTTCATATAATTTTTTCTTTATTTTATTAATAAAATATATTTTAAATATATTTCTTTCATAAATCAGCAGAATCAACCAATACAGCCGTTAGGATTGTATACCAGTCATATAATTTATGCTCGATTCGGGATTCGAATTCGTATAAGACGATTCGAATTCAAAATATTCAAATACAAATACAAATACTAAATTTGATTCGAATTGTTATCAAATACAAATACAAATATCAGTATATTCAATTCGAATGTTAATCAAATATATTCGATTAATAATAATGATAATATTAATAATAATAGTAATAATAATAGAATAAACTATAATAACGGTTGCTAGCTATACCCTCAAATTGTAGCCTATATATACATTTACTTGCACACGTTCCAAGCCAATTTGTAATAAATCAAAAGTATCATAAAGAGTAAGGATTGTAAATGAAACTAAAAAATTTATTTCCATTCGTGATTTGGATTCATAAATTACGATTTAAATTTGAAAATATAGAATATAAATAAAAATACAAATCAGATTTTTTATTCAAATACGAATGCAAATGATTATGTAATTGATTCGAAGAGTAATGAAATATATATATTCGTTTGTACATAAACACAATGAGTTGAGTTTTTATCACTTTTAGTCTCTCGACTATTATGTATTTGACACTTTTGGTACTCAACTTTGATTTTTTTCACTTTTAGTCTTTGACTATTGTGCTAGAGACACTTTTGGTACTCGTCTTTGAAAACATCCATATTTAGTCCTCCGACTTTCATAAAAGTTACACGTTTGGTCATTCAACTATTATAATAATGACATTTTTAGTCCTCCTTTTATAGTGTCAAAATCACAGTGGAAGGACTAAAAGCAAGTGTCAATTTGATAATACTCTGGGGACTAAATCTGAAAATCTTTAAAGTCGAGGACTAAAAGTGTATCTAGCACAATAGTCAAGGACTAAAATTAGAAAAATTAAAAACCGGGTGCCAAAAGTGTCAATGACACAGACCAATATTCAGGGGACCGAAAATGGAAAAAACTCTAAACACAATGTATTATCTAGTATGTGTATGTGCATCAACTATCCACTATATGTGTGTAGTATAAACTCTAAACACAAACAATTAAGGAGTAACATTTTTTTTATTATCAACAATGCCAAATATCTAACATAAAGTTAGAGTCCTTTGATTTTGATAAATACAATTATCAACTTATTTTACACATATATGTATAATTTCTAATGTGTGTGTTAGTGTTTATGTATAGTAATCATAAAATTGATTCACTTCAGGATATTGTGGACAATCTAAAAATGAACTGATCCATTAAATTTAAAGAAATATGTAATGTTACAAACTAAATTCTAAAACACATACTAAGTCATAGCATGCATTTATAACATAAGAAATATAGGAAAAGTTGTTTTAAAATGATAAAACAATACAAAAAAACGCCCGAAACTAGACCCATGGGAACTCTCTAGATTGAGACCTAGTCTTCATACTGTGCCGCCTTTTGTTTTTTTTAGACTTCCTGTATATTTTGAGTTGTGTTTTCAAATTTTCTGTTGGCGGACAATTTTCTGAGGTAACAAACTTGGATTTGCTGCAGATCGCCCTGTTGAATTTTGATTTCGTAATTTCTGCCGGAGTTGAGATAGGTGGACGATGGTCGCTTTCGGTCGCTTTCTGCTGGAGACAATCTGTACTGTTTTATTTTCTTTCTGTAATTTGCTTTTCACATTAACTTTTTATTTTTTTCAATAAAATTCACTTTCCTAAAAAAAGTTGTTTTAAAATGATATTTGACTAATATTTAACTTATGATCAAATCGATTCGTTATTCGTATATGATTCGTTAAATATTCATATTATTACACGTATACGAATACAAATCGAAATGAATATTCGTTTCATATTTGAATTCGGATTCGTATTCAAAAAAAGTAAACAAATATAAAATCACACTATTGGACTTGATTCGGTTCGTTTACAACCCTAACAGTCACCATCAACAAGAGTTTCATAAATTTTAACAAAATCAGCTCATTCAGCCAATTTCAGTGTTATCAAACGAACTCTTAGTGTGAGTCTCACACTTTATTTTTTAATTTTCTCATTCTCAATCAAGGCCTGTCCTTTTAACAGTAAGGTTAGTATTTAAAACTTGAACACAACTCTATATAATCTACATATTGGTGGACTGTGGTACAAGTTTTTTTTTTTATTTTCACATTAATAAATGGCTACATTGTAAGAAAATAATTTACTACACTGGATTTTGAAGACTAAGCAAGGAATAGTAAACCCCACTTGGGCCTTTAGCCAACAATGAGGAGTGGGTACCTTCCTCCACCAATTCTCCTTTGTCCAAAACCGCAACCACGTCACAATTCCGTATGGTGCTTAACCGGTGTGCTACGACCACGCTAGTTCGACCAATCATGATCCGGTCCAGTGCTTCTTGAACCAACCGCTCAGATTTACTATCCAACGCGCTCGTGGCCTCGTCCAATAACAACACCGACGCGTTCTTCAAAATCGCTCGAGCGATTGCCACGCGCTGTTTCTGGCCTCCCGAGAGCTGTACTCCCCTCTCGCCGCACCACGTGTCATATCCGTGTTCCAACGCGTCGATGAACGTGTGGGCATTTGCTGCCTTTGCCGCCGCCACGATTTCTGCCTCGTTGGCAGTTTCAGAGACTCCGTACGTAATGTTCTGCCGTACAGTTCCGGCGAACAGCATCGGCTCTTGGCTCACTAGCGCGATGTGTTTCCTTAAAGACCGTAGATTATAGGATCTTAAATCTCGGCCGTCGATTCTCACTGAGCCCTTTATTGGGTCGTAAAACCTCTGGATTAGGGCTATTATCGTGGACTTACCTGACCCGCTCGGCCCAACTAACGCGGTTGCTTTACCGCCTTGAATTACCATCGAGAAGCCTTTGAAGATAAAAATATCGGGCCTTTCCGGGTACGTGAAATGGACATCTCGGATCTCCACATTTTCTACCAGTTTTTCTGGAATGTAGCTATTCGGGTCTTCTGGATCTATCCGGGTTTCTCGATCCAAGACAGCGAAAATGGATCTTATCGCATTTGAACCCTTGGCTAGGTCGCTGGTCATGGTTGCAGCTTCTGCTATAACACGACTGGTGGTGATCAATATGAAAAATGTCTGAAAGAGAGATTTGACTGGAATAAGGCCATGTTTTACCAATTTCCCACCGTACCACCAAGCCAAAGCTACATTGAAGGTTATTAGGCTTGTGGATATTGCAAGAACAATGCCTGCACACCATGACTGTCGAACACCATCTCTAATTGTACCTGTTAGTCATAAATTGCCTCCCAGTGTGAAAAGATACTCTGTAAGTGTTATTGATATAGTTTATTGGCTATTTTGTGAGTATAATGTTGTGTTTTCTTTTAAATATTTTTCACTTTTAAGATATTTTCAGGCATGAAGTTTTATGGTGAAATCATTTGGTGAAACTTGTTAATGTCTAGAGTCTAGGTAAATGGTATGCTTAGCTCTTGCTTAGTAAGGTATGATATGTATTATGATCTAATTCTGAAATGTTTTTGTATGTTAAGTATGTTTATGTAAGTCTGTTATGTTTAAATCTAATCACATATGATTTGAGACTGAAATCCATTAAGTAAAACATCTTTAGTCTTTTAGCTGTTATTGTAGAAACACTGATGGCATATTGGCATTGTTTTTTATTTTTTCACTTTGATTCTATTTACTACTCCCTCCGTCCCAAAAAACTTGGCCGTCCCCCAAAAAAATTGTCATTTTCATTTAAAGTAACAAATGTGGCTAAAGTTATTTCTCTCCCCTCTGCACAAATATCAACCACACAGTTTTTATTTTATTAATCTACGTGCAAGTCAACATTGGACAAGTTTTATGAGACAGAGGGAGTATTATGAATGCGACACTTATGATCATTTGACTATTGTCACAATCACACTTTTTGTCTTTCACTATTGTGCCAAATTCACGGTTGAAGAAATATAAAGTGTCACTCTTATGATAGTCGTTCGATTAAATGTTTAAAACCTAAAAAATGAGTACTACACATGTCATTGTTTCGATTTTTATTACCTAAATCAGAAAAATTAAAACAGAGTATAGAAATTGGCATTGACACAATATTCAAAAGACTAAAAGGGATTCCTTTGGTCAAATATGAAGTCTATCTAGCTAATTAATTGGTTCTATTTTTTCCTGTCGTCTAACTAAAATTCTTAAACTTTTAGTATAGTTTGACCCAAGTATCATATAACACAACTCAGTGATTCCCATTAAGTTCTAAATTTCATTAATATGTATCCCGACCAACATATTTAATTACATTACATTTTAGAAAGCACATAAGGTGTGTACCTTCTTGAGCTTTCTTTAGCATTTGGAGAATCTTTGCTTGGGATGAAAATGATGTCACTGTTCGGACATTAGCAACAGCCTCTATTGCGATTTTACTGCTTTCACCTTGAGATTGCGTAGCTTTCTGGGACATATTCTTTAAGAAAACACGTCTATAGTAGAATCCCATTATAATGGCGGGTTGTGCAGCCATCATCAGTAATGCAAGCTTCCATGCAAGAACTAGGCTAAGCGTGCAAGACACAACTACAGATGAGCATGTTTGAATAAGTAGAGCCATTCGATCACCTACCAAAGATCTAACCTGTGGCATTGCGATATATAAGTCATCCAACTCTTATTATTGTAAAAGTGTTATACTTGTTAAGCCAAAACACGCTAAGCTATCACAAAAGTCAATCAATAATAAAGACTCAAATCTCTCGAATTGTTCAAACCATTTTGGATAGAACGACCATTTAAATCTTTCACATCAGATATCTATGACTTCCGACTGTATCGATAGAAAAAAAAAATCATCATGTTGGAGTGAGTTGGACCAATGTTATTACTACTTGGTCTTTTAGTAGAAATCTTAAGTTTAATGATATAAAATGTCAACAAAAAGTAATATATACCACATTGGCATCAGTAGCAAGTCTAGAGCAAATTGCACCAGTGGAGTTGTTATCCTTGTCATACCACCCAATTTCAAAAGTAAGAATCTTGGATAATATTTTCACTCTCATCCTTTTAGTTAAGTACTCCCCCATGATCGCAAAATTGTAATGTTGAACTATACTGAGCAAGATAGCGAGAATAGATAAACCCAAAAAGCACAATGAGTAAATTGTTATCTTTTCCTTAATCTCAGCATGGGAGGGCAGGAAAAACACAGATAGCATTGCCCCCAACACAAATCCATACGTCGGTTGAACTGCACCAAATAACATTGCCCCTATAGATCCCAATGTTGCTTGCTTCCACTCTGGCAAATTCAACGCAAAAAGACGTCTAAATGATGGTGCTGGAGGTAACTCTTTGTCTTCAAATTTGGCACAACCACTTTGCAAATCCATACTTGTGATAGATAATGGTAGTCCTAGTTCTACTAATTCTTTGCTGGTAGTAATAGTGTGAGGATCACTCGAAATGTCTTGAGATATTGGTATTTGTTGGCGAACAAGAGAGGTGTAGATACCGTTTTCATTTTCAATAAGATCAGAATGCGAGCCAATCTCCTTTACTTGACCATTTTGTACAACCGATATAAGGTCTGCATTTCTGATGGTAGAGAGACGGTGGGATATGATAATTGTGGTGCGCCCTAAGGCAACTTTGTCTAGAGCTTCTTGGACTATCCTTTCAGATTCCAGGTCAAGTGCACTTGTGGCCTCATCAAGAAGGAATATTTTTGGTGCTCTAATAATGGCTCTCGCTATTGCTATCCTCTGCTTTTGCCCTCCAGACATTTGGACCCCTTTCTCTCCTACCTGTTAAGCATGTCACATTACTTGATTGAATATAAACGTATGAACGAATTTTTAAGGTAAGGTTTCTTTCATTCTAGAGAAATTGATTTTATGAATAAACATGTGACTACATTTTCTATAAGTACACTTATGTGGTACATTACAAAATTGAACATAATTATGAACACAAAAGTTACTATCAAGGTCAATGCATATTAAGAATCATATTTTTGTTTACGTACTTCTTTTTGGGATTCTCTTAAAATATTACTAAAGTAGAATCTATGCACAAAAATGTTACTTGGAAAAAGGGTCAAATAAGGTCTTCTACTATTACGGAATCATCACATAAGGTCATGTACTCAATAAAGTGTCATATACTTATAAAAAGCAATCATATGAGTTCTAACGATCAGTTGATAACCCCCTAATTCCAATTTTGGCTTACATGTCGTTATTTTTGCCTTGTATTTAAGTCAATCTTGGTAAAATATTTGACATGAGCATTGTAATCTATTTTGAAAAATTAGCCAGACGTATGCTAAACCAGGATTACGAGTTTCTAAAAAGGTTATTAGGACTCATCTGATTGCTTTTTATGACTAGACGTATCTGTATGGCACTTTATTGAGTACATGATCTTATGTGACGATTTCATAATAGTAGAAGATCCGATTTGACCCTTTTTCTCATATTTCGTTAAAGTACTAAAGAGAAACTTCTATCTTATTAACCAATTATTTTTGGGTAGAATTCATTGAAAGAAATTTGTCTTACTGCTCTACCTGGGTATCATAGCCCTGATGCAACTGGGAGATGAAGTTGTGAGCATTAGCAGCTTTTGCAGCCTGAATGACATCTTCCATGGATGCATCCTCCTTCCCAAATATTATGTTTTCTTTAATTGTAGTGGCAAAGAGAGAAGGCTCTTGGCTCACTAATCCCATTTGTGACCTTAACCATTTCAAATTGATCTTATCTAAAGATATCCCATCAAGAAGAACCTCTCCTCGAAGTGGATCATAAAACCTCTGCAACAGCGCGACTGTTGTTGACTTCCCAGACCCGCTACCTCCGACAAGTGCCATTTTCTTGCCCGCAGGAATTCGTAGGTTGAAGTTTTTAAGGATCGTGGTTTCAGGTCTGGATGGATATGCAAACTGGACATGCTTGAATTCAACCTCGCCCGAAACATGGTCCATTATGTGTCCATCCCTGTTGTCTGAGTCAATCTTCGGCACTCTTTTTATAACTTCCATCATTCGTTCACATGCTGCACTTGCCTCTGAGAAGTACTTCACATTGGACAAGCTTGATCCAAATGCCCTATTCAGTATCAGAAATGAACAAGTTGTTCTCAATAAAAACCCGATACTACAAATTAAAAAACCCAATATTTGGTGATCCATTTTTGTCTTATCAGCTAGTAGTGAGTTTTGATTGTGTATTTAGTTACGAAATATTTATTAATCAAAATAAGTAAGATTTGAGTTGATATTTTGATCGAACTGACTTAATTTACTCAAGAACATAATTTTAGCTTCCTTTTACTTTCATAAAAGTATAAAACCTATTGTAATTTATTATTAAAATATATTTTAATTATAATAATTTCATAATTTAAACGATTTGAGTAATTTGGGTGATGAATGTGTTAAAACTAATATAAATGTAATTTAATCTACTTAACTATGAAATAATTATACATAAAATAAATTCTTATAAAATAATGAAAAATATACACTATTAAAAGCTAAAACTGTTCACTTAAGCATATTCAAATCCTACAACATTCTTTATTTTAATTGCTAATAAGTAACGCCTAAGTGAAGCATTTAGTGGTTGCTAAAAAAACCTACTCCATATGATAAGTCAAAAAAGTGGTTACCATATATATATACTATGGCTAAAAACTTTTAATCCCATATATAACTACTGTTATGATGAGTTGATGACACATTTTTTATTCACCTTTAAATTTTTATACTCTTAGTAGTCGTTCTTACATTGTGATATCAACATTTTCATAATCTCTTTGAACTTTTGACTTTAAAATCCTTAACAGTTGTCATTTCCCAAATCTTTACTCTCAAAAGTATCATCATTATTATAAGTGGGATGAATAATTTAAAAGGGAGAAATAAAAAACTGAAGTGTAACGAAAGAAAGGGAAGAGGTGATTACAATCCACCGGTTGTTATCGCAGCACCAACCGCAAAAGCAGTGCCACCCTGAACGCCGTGATACATGATCAACCGGCTGTTGTAATATGACATGTATGACCATATTGCGTAAACCACTCCGTTACTCCCAACGGCAAGGCCTTTTGACAGGCCTTGCCTTAGGCCAAGTTTTACCGTCCCTTGGAGAGCCTTGGAGTAATTCTCAATGGTTTTACTTTCACCCACAAATGAGTAAACTGTTCTGATGGAAGAAAGGGCCTGTTCCACAATGTTACCAGCTTTGCTGTACTCAACTCTCATCTTTTTTGCTATTGCTGCAAGTGTTCTCCCATACATAAAGCCTGGAATCACCAAAAGTAACACAGATGGAAGTGCAATCACAGCTAGCCTCCATAGCATTATGAATGAAACCAAATAAGCCCCAATAAATGTTGATATGTTTGCAACAAACACTGGTACCTGTTTCACAATTATGCATATGTTTTTGTGAATTAACTCAAATAATCTCATTTGACCGATATAAAAGAGATCATAAGTAGTAGAAAAAAGTTAGACTTAAAATGCAATGACCATGTGTAAAGTAAAAGGAGGTTTACAATTTTAGATCTGTAATTTTTTACCATGCTCGATATATTAATTAGTTTCGATCCTTTACCGGTGGGCATAGCTCAACTGGTAGCAAGGGAGTGTCACAAGGGTTAGGTCCCGAGTTCGAATCCCGGCAACTGCGATGAGGGGTTACTGTGCTAAAAATGCATAGGGCATCCCAACGTACCGTTCGGTCAGGGTTGGGGGACCCTCAGGGATGGGCTGTCATCCTTTTTTTTATCAGTTTCGATCCTTGAGTTTACTCGCATACAATGATACGAGTCTGAATGTATAATAAATTTATCAATATTAAGTACTTTTCCATTGGAAATTGCACTATCCGGGAAAAAAACACCTAAAAGACATTGTCGGTGTCAACTTTTTACCATAAATAGTGCAGAGTACAATTTAGGTGAAAAGATTCTTAATGTTGACAAATTTATTAATTACGTTACACAATTAAATCTGCAAGTGCGTAAAGTTAGAAGACTAAAAATGAACAACCACATGCATAAGAATGAATTTACAATTTTTTCGTAAAAGAACTATAAATCAATAATGGACAAGATATTTTATATGAGTAACCATAATATATAGCAAGTGTGATAGCCACTATTATGTTCATTATTTTTATAGATACATCAGTGTAAGTGCACTCATAGCAAGTATACACAATATTTTTATAAATATTTCCAAAACCTAAATATAAAATTAAAATATACGGATTAATATTATGTATGCATTTTCTTCCACGAACTTCAGTATTCTGGTGAACGGAGGGAATATATTTACCATCGAGCTTCGTGTATACACACTCAATTAAATTATTTGTACACAAATAACTTTTACGGAGTAATTTTTTTATTTTTTAGGAATTGATTGTATCATCGGTCAAAATAAATAGGGGTAAGTGTACAAAAATGTGTGCAAATAGCGTGTACAAAATTCCAGAACTTTCCCATATTATACGAGGTATGTAAAATTTTGTATAAAAGAGAATGAAAATTGTTGGTCTGGTTTGATCTGATCTGGTCTGGTAAACGAGCTGGTCACTGTGTATTTTATAAATATCTAAGTGTAGTCCGATCTGGTCTGGTCTGAGTAAAAACATCCTTAATGTGAAGTCCAATTGAAGCACCATTTAATTTAAACTTTTGGTTCCGTTGAAGTGAGATGCACGGAGTGATAATATAGCCTGAGATTAGTGGCGAAAAGCCTATGCCAATGTTTTGTAATTATTCAAACAAGCATTATATTATGGATTCATCTCATATATATAAAAATAAGGTAGTGGCTAGCAGTGGAATTGAAAAAAGCCTATGCCAAAAAAAAAAGCTTTTTTTTTTGAAAAAGCTTATTTTTTACACGTCTATGTCTGTGAAAGCTTTTTTTTTGTCTCTAAATACCGATTCACAGACAATATTTTGCACAACAAAAAAAGCTTCACAAAACATGGTGTGTATAAGATGTGTACAAGGATGTACATTAAGCATGGTCGAATGAATGCACCTTTTCGCTGATAACATCTTGAATAACAAGGCTATCGGCTGATAGAGTTGTGATAACATCGGATGTGTTTGTGTGGAGCGAATCGAAGTAGGCCACATCTTGTCTCAACACTGCTTTCATGTATTGTAACCTTAGCCGTGATGCTTGCCTCTCGGCCGTCCTCGTCCAACAGTATCCCTCTGATACCATTTTCGATCAACAACTTAAGGATAAATAAATTAAACACGCAAATACCATTAAAACATGTATGAATAAAACAATCAATATTTTCTTCCTAAAATAAAATAGGACTCGTTCATTCATAATTGGCTGGTCCTATTTGATCGAATAGAGCCCCAATTCTTTAATAATTTTTTAGTACTTTATACTAGTATCATACAGAGTAGATTGATACGGATCGGTAGAGTATAGGGAAGTAAGAAAAAATAATGCAGATTCACCTTTTTTTATTCATTTATCCTTTTAAACCTCTTTTACACAAATTGTTTGGGTAATGCGTTGTGTTGCTTTAATTTAAGTATTATGTGACTTTTAGCAATATTAATTGCATTATTTAATGGGTGCTCAATTGTTTTTAGTATAAATATTTAGATTGGAAATATTTTTTTGTTTTTTTTTTTAAATTCGGAACCGGGGCATCCGATCCAAATCATTAGATGCCCAGTTAATTGTTGAATTTTTGTACTTTTAATTGAATCAAACAAGGTTTATATTTAAAATAAAACATACTACCTCTGTCTCGAAAATGTTCGCCATATTGATTACTCCCTTCATCCCATAAAATAGTTCCCACAAGGATTTGGATCGGAGTTTAAGAAAGTTAGAATAAAGTGAAAATGTATGATTGTGGTTGAGTAAAAAAAATGTAAATGAATGGTAGCCACACAAAACTTTTCAAAAAGGTAAATGAGAACAATTTTTTGGGATGACCCAAAAAGGAAAGTGAGAATTATTTTACGGGACGGGGGAATATTTTTTTGTCAATGATAACAAACTTTGGATAATGATTTAATTACAATATCTGTATATAATTTATAATTTTTATAATTTTACGAAAATGTTTTGCATAAAGAACATTTTGATATAATTTTCATATTCAAAATAATTTCATATTAAAAAAATCATTAACCAAGGTTGATCGTCGTTGATCAAGTAAAATCAAGTAAATAGTTATACTTATTATTGTACATTATTTAAGTTTTAATTCTATTTGGAACCATTGTAAAAAACAATTGAAATACATGGTTGGGTTTGAGGAAATGGAAGACTTAAAATGATGGGGGTCTCACATGCTATGTACAATTTTCCATCTCACATGCTATGTACAATTTGGCATGACACACTTTGTGTCAACTCGCTAAAAACCGATGTAACTATTCAAGAGTCCCACTTAGTGTACACGCCGTCAGGTTACACGTCGATCAAATTGCCTGTGTACAAACAATTTGACCGGCTACACAGACAATTTAACCAGCATTTTATGAAGAAAATTGGTTTCCACACAGACAAAAATAAAGAGTTGTCCGTATTATAAACATTTTAGGCGACAATTTTTCATAAAGTGCCTGTGATGCAGACAATTTAAATGAGAATATTAAACGAGAATTTTAAAATGTCTGTCATACAGACATATCTTTATTTTTTTCTGTGTAAAAATCAATTTTCTTCATAAAACGTCGGTCAAATTGTCTGTACATAGACAATTTGACCGACGTGTAAACCGACGTGTAAAAAATGACATGTACAAACAGAATTTTCCACTCTCCGATGAGTGAACATTTGGAGCAATGTGTAGATCTTCTTTTGGAATTTGCCGACTTTAAGAAAGTAAAACTAAGTTTCCACAGGTGAGAAATAAAGTAGAACAATAAATTGAATTTTCAGGGGGAAAAGTCAAATAAACACTTTTACTAATTTGAATCTGTCACTTAAACATCTGTATCGAAAAGGTGTCATATAAATACGTTTACTTTACAAAATTGAGTCATTTGACCGTTTAATCAGTTTTTGACCTGTAATATCGGGTTTTAGTATTTAAAAACTATAAAAAAATTGATAAAATTTGATGAAATATATACAAAACTTGTGAAAAATTTCAGGATATCAAAGTCATTCCTTAATTTTTAAAAATATTTGTATCTTCTACATCTATTTAAAAGATTTTTAATATTTTTTATTTTCACTTTATTTTTCAGTTTTATGATTTTTTTAATGTTTTGAAAATTTTATCTATTTATACTATTTTTATACTATTATTAGATGATTTATTCAAATTTGTATGAATTTTGTAATATTTATCAATATTTCTAATTTAATTTTTTATAAATTAACCTAGTATAGCAGGTCAAATGGCTTGATTGATTGTATTTTAAAAGTAGACGTACTTCGATGATACTTTTTTAATGCAAGGGCTTAAGTGACAAATTGGAAATAGTAAAAGAGCTTATTTCACCCTTTTTTCCTTTTCAAAATGACAGCCTTTGTATGAACCAAGACTATGTTTGGCACGCATAAGCCTTTGTCTTGTAGCTTTTATACTATTCAAAAAATCTCAAAAAGCTTCTAGTTTTATGTTTGACATGACAATTTTTAAGAGCTTTTCAAAAATTAAAAGATCTTTTTTTAGATGCTACGGGGAGTAGCATCTGAAAAAAGCTCGTGACTTTTAGTATTAATTAGTTCTAACAACTTGTATACCAAACTGAACTAAATCAAACAGTCAACTTTTTACCAAACGGCAACCACCTTTTCTTTTTAAGATCTTTTAAGTCACTAAAAACTAACAGTTATTAAAAAACTTACAAAAGTATCTTTTCAGCTAGTTGTGCCAAGCATACCCAAATCTTAAAGTTGGAAGCTAACAAAGTACTACTATTGTCTCAATTAGTTTAATGTATGAGGAGATGGTACTATTATTGTGAAAAGGGAATTTATATAATTCATAATATATTAATAAAATAAAAACAAAGTGATTGATTCAAAATTATATAAATATTATGGGGTATCACTTTTGATATGGGACAATTTTAATGAGACAGATCAAAAGTGGAGAGACATGTCAATTTTGAAGGGATGGATTGATGAAATAGTGAAAGAAGAAAAGTGCAGCTCAATTTCGGACCATTCACAGCTTGGGGTGAAAAAGTTAAATTTTAAAATTTCACCCCATTCTTTTGTGCAACCATATCAAAAAAGGTATAGGAAGGATTTATAGTTGACACTTGTGAGTTTTTGGATATATTTCTTAAAATGGTTTTTGCTCTTTCATGAAGTAGAAGCACATATAAGAAGAAGAGTGTTTCAATGAAAAATGAAACAGAAGCAGAATCAATTCCAAATTAAAAATCATTTATATAAGCCTATTAAGCAAGCCCTAATGATAGAAAATTTAAATTTTTGAAAAAATTGTACTTTTTTTAATTGTTCTCCATTTTTATAAAAAAAAGTATATCAAAATTAATAATTTCTACTTCTCTATGAGCCTTAGGTCAATAATTCCATTTCTTGTTCATTTTATCAATAATATAAATATTATGATTTTCATTAGTTTTATATGACACCAATAATTTATACATAAACAAAAATTTGAATATCGAATTATCTGATGAGGGGGTTTTAGGTCCAAAATATTTCTTAAGTAGATGAAAATGTGTAAATTAAGATCCAACAGTTATATTGGTTTAAGATTTTCAGGTATTGTTTTTAAAAATAGGTCCGAAATATGTATTAAAAATAAACTTCAAATCTATGTATTTTACTTCAAAATGTGTGATTCTTAATTATAATTATTCATAAAAATAAAAGTAAATGTTTTTAAAACATGTGATATTTAAATTATAATTAGTCAAGAATCATTTATAGAAATAAAAGTAATGATTTAAAAGTTATAACATGTTTTGTATAAAGTAAATTGATAATTTAATTTTGGACATAATTGCGTGTAATTTTAACAGGTTAGGGGGGGGTACATTTTTCCCCTTTCGAATAAAACCTACCGAGAAAGCAAAGCAACCACTGCGCGCATGCCATGTAGCACAAATACAAAGCATTCTGAAACAACAAAAAACACGAAAAAATTACGTGAATATTAAAATAAGATGGCAAATAAAATCTTTTATATTTGGATAAAATTGACGTGAAAATCAATACCGTGAAGGCGAGCTAATACATATTCCTAAAAAAATTAGTCCCATGTTTATTTGATTATTTCCTGAAAACTGAAAAGAAATTAGGCCCTAATTTATTTCCTCAATGTTTACCGTGTGTGAGTTAATTTTTATATATAAATGATATCACATCATTTAGATATGAGGTAAAATGATAAAACAATCACTGGCAACGGTCGACCCTCGAACCAGACTTAGAGTTAATCAGCTCCAGAGAAGCAATATAACTCGTTGATTCTTGACTGAGCGCAAATGAGACAAACATGGTTAAAGTAGTCCTCCCACCACCTAAATCCAAACTCACAGTCTTACGGGAATAGAAAAACAAAACTGGAAACAATCGGTATGATCAAAGAAATTAAAAAGCAAAAAGACAATAAAATAAAAATCTTGCTCCATCCTCCGGAGCACCACCACCTTCCACATTCCCATCCATCCGATCGGCTTTTGATGATCCGGTGGGCCTAATGATCGGAACCCACTGTCTCCCTGTTTTTTTGGCTTGTCTAGAGCCATGTTATCACCAATTGGGTCCTCCTCTTCTTGAACCTCCCAAACAAGGCGGGCCCGGTATCCAACGCCCACCTCCCTTCCATTTTTTTTGCTCTTTCAGCATCATGTTTTCATCTTCCTGGCCTCCCTCCGCCTGCTTCTACTCCATCATCATCGGTTGATTCTGACGCTCTATACCACCAGAGAAGCCATCAATCTTTAGTAAGAAATTACAATTCCTTTGAAGATTGTCGAATTCGCTTGCAAAATCGGCCAAAACAGCCGCAACCCTTCCCCACGCAGATACACGAGACACGAGATCCTTGATGTTCACAAATCCTTCACACCAAATACCACAAAACTCAGATCTACTTCTAAATTTGTTGTTTTGCTATGAAGATTATGCCTCAAATTGGGTTTGAAGGAAAAACGAAAAGTCGCACGATTGGAATCGGAAAGAAAACCCTACGTACGAGGGACTTTCTGCAACAGAATTATGGATTGCCCAAAACCAAAGGGTTGACCACAAATACTCTACATAATGAACATACCAATTCAAAAAGAAATAATTTCAAAAATAAGTCTCCCATGTTTTGATTAGTAAAAAAATAGGGCCTATTGAGATAACTTAATATGCTAACTAATTCAGGCTGTATATAACAAGTTAGTTAGAGTTAGTTAGAGACCCCCTGTATATATAAAACAGATAATTCGTCATTTGCAGATAGATGATCAATGAATAACATTTTCTATGATTCTTCAAGATTACTTTCTTCTTTATTATTTTGCCTAGACTCCATTGTTGCAGGTCTCATGTAAGATTCAGCAATGGAGATAACATTGCACATGGTATCAGTCGCGTAAGGTCTAAGATCCTGACGATTTCCATAAGCTTCCGAATACTATTCTTCTCCAATTCATCATGCCTACTTCAGATCAAAATTCACAGAATTATGAATTCCTGAATGATCCGCTTTATCTTTCTCCATCAGATCAACCTAATTTGCTCTTGATCAGTACGAAGCTGACAGATCAAAATTACATCTATTGGAAACGTGAAGCCTATCTCGCGCTCATATCAAAAAACAAGGATGGTTTTGTTGATGGAACTGTTGCTAGACCTGACAAAAAGGACAAAACATATCATCAGTGGATTAGATGCGATATCATTGTTACAAGCTGGATGAAGAACTCGATTGAACAAAATATCAAAGAAACTGTCAATTATATCTCTTCTGCGAGAGACCTCTGGAAAGAGCTACATGAAAGGTATGGTCAGACCAATGCTCTTGAAATATATCAACTCAGAAAAGATTTAAGCTCCATTTCTCAAGAAAATAAACCACTAATTGAATATTATGGCCAAATGAAACGAACTTGGGAAAGTATTGATACTTTAGATCCTATTCCTTTGTGTACTTGTGGTGCGCTTGATGAATGTACATGTTCATTGTTGAAAAGACTGCTTGAAAGAGAAAACAATGGTAAACTCATACAAATGCTGATGGGACTTAATAGTGGATATGAGAATGTTAAAACACATGTTCCATCTATCCATGGATCCTCTACCTCTTGTCAACAAGGCCTTAGGTCTATTACAGAAAATTGAACGCCAAAAACAGATTTCTGATGCTGTGGATGTTTTATCTGAAGCAAATGCCTATGCGGCTAAACAATCTGATTATAGGCAAAATGATTGGAAGAAACCTAGATACAATTCTGAAAATGAGTTCAAAGGTTCCAAACAATGTTCCTATTGTCACCAAAAAGGACATATTCAAGAGGATTGCTATAAACTACAAGACTGCTCATATTGTGGCAAACGAGGACATATCAAAGATATCTGCTACACTTACAAAAGACATCAAGAAAATAATCTAATTTCTGGCCAAAGTTATAAGTCTGGCAAAACCAATAACAATCAAAGAAACTCTGATTTTAGAAGAGCTGCAAATGCTGATGTTTTACAGTATGAAGAGGAAGAAGAACTTACTCCACTTGAAGAAACCTCTGATTTCATGGAAGAAAGAACTACACGCCAGAAATGTTTTACCTCTACTGATGATATACATCATCATGACTTGGATCCACAAATGATGAAAGGTATTGTCAACAATGTTGTTCAGCAAGTACTCAAGGCTATGACAGATCAGAATTCTTCAATCACCAAATTTCCTACTATGGCCTCTACTTCATCAGCAAATTTTGCAGGTACAATCATTTGCCATAAAGCTTACTTAGCTGTGAATAAAAATAATCCTAAAGACTGGATTGTAGATACAGGTGCTTCAGATCACATGACTTCACAGGCTGACAAATTATATGATGTTCGAACTCTTTCAAAACCTATTTTAGTAGGTTTACCAGATGGCACAACTAAAACTGTGACTCAAATTGGAAAAATAAAGATCAATGCTGCTATTACCCTAACAAACGTTCTGATTGTCCCTGATTTTCAGCAAAATTTGTTATCTGTTGGGCGAGTTGTTGAAACATCAAACATACATGTCATTTTTACATCTACTGAATGTATTTTCCAGGACCGTTCAAATAATGAAGTGTTAGCTACAGCTCGGAGATCTGGTGATCTTTATTGGCTCAGACAGTTTGTTAGTTTTGGTTCTATATCTCACAGGATACCTACTCATAGCATGTGTTTAGATATAAATAAATGTAGTAACAATTCTACTGTTTCCAATAATTCTTGTAACTACTCAAAGGAAGTTAGCTTGTTACATGCTAGACTAGGCCATACCTCTAGTGACAAATTGAGACATGTTCTGGGAACAAGTTCTCCTGAAATCAAGAAGTTCTTTTGTGAAACATGTATGCTTGCTAAACATCACATGTTACCATTCAATAAAAGTATTTCTCATGCTCCATGTATTTTTCATCTTGTACATATGGATCTATGAGGTCCTTACAAAGTTTCTGCCATAAATGGAGCCAAATACTTCCTCACAGTTTTGGATGATCATTCTAGATGCACCTGGACCTTCTTAATTCAGAACAAACAACAAGTGCCTTCCTTGATTAGAGATTTTACTGCTTATGTTGAAAATCAGTTTTCAACTACTATCAAATTCATAAGAACAGACAATGGGACAGAATTCTTTCAACAACAATGTTCTGAATTTTTTAAAGCAAAAGGCATTGTTCATCAAAGAAGTGTAGCAGGAAGGCCCCAACAGAATGGCAGAGTGGAAAGAAAACACAGACATCTAGTTGAAACAGCCAGGGCACTAAAAGTCCATTTTGGGGTCTCAGCAAAATTTTGGGGAGATTGTATCCTAACTGCCACTTATCTGATAAATAAAATGCCATCTACTGTGCTAAATTGGAAAACTCCATTTGAGATATTATTCAAAGAGAAACCTACATATGATGAGCTCAGAATATTTGGCACACTATGTTATGCCAGTATGCCAATTACTCACACATACAAGTTTTCTGCAAAAGCAAGAAAGTGCGTTTTCATTGGTTATCCATATGGTCAAAAAGGATACAAGCTTTATGACCTAAATTCTCATCAAGTTCTGGTCAGCAGAGATGTTGTATTCAAAGAAGAAATATTTCCCTTTAAAACTTCATCATCCAATCTGAATGACACATCTACGGATCACATGGTTGATCCTGTATCTTCTCAACAGATTGTTTACTCTAATACACATCCTACTGGTTCTATCACAGAAATTCCAGATGTTTCAATTCATGGAATGTCAGAATCCACAAATTATTCTGTCCAACCTGATATTACCCTCAGAAAATCCACCAGACAAAAACATCTATCAGTAAAACTTCAAGATTATCATTGTCCCATGAAACTACCAGTTCAACATTCTACAACATCTTCATCATTTCATGTCCAACTTATTCAAGAATTAAAGGATTTTGATTCAGAATATGTTTCTTCCTTAGCAAATGTGATAACTGAGTTTGAACCCCATTCTTATCAACAAGCAGCTACTGATGAAAGATGGAATCTAGCAATGAAAAAGGAGTTACAAGCTCTAGAAGATAATGGTACATGGGAACTTACTTCTTTACCTCCAGGGAAAAGGACTATTGACTCTAAATGGGTCTACAAGATTAAATTCAAACCAGATGGCTCAGTTGAAAGATTTAAAGCCAGGCTAGTTGCTAAAGGTTTTAGACAGGTCAAAGACAAGGATTACAAGCACACTTTTTCACCAGTTGCTAAGTTCACCACTGTCAGGACTTTAATAGCATTGGCATCATCCAAACACTGGTCATTACACCAATTGGATATTAACAATGCTTTCTTACATGGTTTTATAGAAGAAGAAGTTTATATGAAGCCTCCTCAAGGATATACACAAGCTGATTCTGGTCAAGTTTGCAAACTAAAAAGATCATTATATGGTCTTAAACAAGCCTCAAGACAATGGAATGTTGAAATCACCAAGTATCTTAAGAGCCTTGATTTTGTTCAGTCCAAACAGGATTATTCTCTATTCACTAGATACAAAGATCAGTCTCATACATTCTTGATTATCTTAATCTATGTTGATGATCTTCTAATTACTGGAAATTGTCCTCAAGAGATTCAAGAACTAAAACAAGGACTAGATACTACATTTACTATTAAAGATCTTGGTGAAGCTAGATATTTTTTGGGAATTGAAATTGCTAGAAACCAAACTGGTATTCTATTGAATCAGAGGAAATACATAGTTGATATTCTCAAAGATCTGAAAATGGAAAATTGCCATGAAACTGAATTTCCTTTACCCAGAGGTTTGAAATGGAGCATTGATCAAGGTGATTTGATGGAACAGCCTGAAGTTTTTAGAAGAATCATTGGCAGATTACTCTATCTTAATGTCACAAGACCTGATATTTCATATTCAGTTCAACATCTTAGTCAATTCCTTTCTCAACCTAGATTACCACATTTTCAAGCTGCTCTTCATGTTGTGAAATATCTAAAAGGAACTATCAATGTTGGATTGTTCTATCCTGCTGCTTCTACAATGAAATTAACAGCATTTACAGATGCTGATTGGGGGCAATGTCAATTCTCATGTAGATCTCTTAGTGGTTATTGCATTTTCCTGGGAGATTCTTTAGTTTCTTGGAAAACAAAGAAGCAGAAAACAGTAAGCAAGAGTACTGCAGAGTCTGAATACAGAAGTATGTCTTATACAGCTAGTGAAATGGTTTGGTTACATGAGCTTCTTAAAGATCTCAGGATTCATATATCATTACCTATTCCACTTCATTGTGATAATAAAGCAGCTCAATACATTGCAGCAAATCCTGTGTTTCATGATAAAACCAAGCATTTGAAGATTGATTGTCATTATGTACGAGATAAGTTGCTGGAAGGTTTTCTTACAACTCAACATATATCTTCTCATATGCAGATTGCAGACATCATGACCAAACCACTGGGAGCTCAACAACATAAAATCCTTTCTTCCAAGCTTGGGCTTCAGTTTTTCCCACCCTGAATCCAGCTTGAGGGGGGGATATTGAGATAACTTAATATGCTAACTAATTCAGGCTGTATATAACAAGTTAGTTAGAGTTAGTTAGAGACCCCCTGTATATATAAAACAGATAATTCGTCATTTGCAGATAGATGATCAATGAATAACATTTTCTATGATTCTTCAAGATTACTTTCTTCTTTATTATTTTGCCTAGACTCCATTGTTGCAGGTCTCATGTAAGATTCAGCAATGGAGATAACATTGCACAGGGCCTAATCGGGTTTTGGACATAAAAACACTAAAAGTGGCGTCAAATATCTGAAACGGCCTCAACCTTATTTTGTTTCTCTACATCGGCCGAGCATGTCCATCTACCTTGCGGCCAACTCTGCTACGTCTCTCTCGCTACACAGAAATCTAGAGACAGTGTTGGCACAACGAAGGCAACGACACGAAGATGGCTACAAAACTCTTAAGCGATGAACCGAGCTTCAGTGATGGGGTGAGCCATTCACAGCGTCTCCAACCTCAATGAGCAACTCTTTTTCCTCCTCTAGTTTTGATTCGATGTGGCAGCGGTTCGATTTCATATTTGCGACAAAGTCAAACAACGAAGGTGGTGTGAAGTGCAACGATTAGGGTTTCGGGGTCGAGGATGGGGCAGGGAGCGGGTGGGTTGGGGCTATGGGAGGTGGAGAGGGGGGTTGGGGGAGCCGAAGAGAGGGTTGGGTGAAGCAGAGAAGGGGGGTCAGGTAGGGGCTGGGTTGAGGCAGGGGAGGTGGCTCGGAGAGATTGGAAAGAGGGATTGGGGGTTGCAGGGGGCTAGGGATCGGAGGGTCACCAACGAGCGGAGTTGGTCACCGCCAGAGTGGCGGTGACTATCACTACCATGGAGGTTGGGGAGGTTGGCTACCATAGAGGGGCAGCATAGGGTGGTCACTGACGTGGTGGTTGGGCAGTGTAGGACAGCGTCGAGCCACCAGTGGCAGTGGACAGCGGCGGCGGTCGATGGCATTGGTAGGCGGTGAGTATTGGCCATTAGTAGACTGGTTAAGTAATTGTAACTGGACGGATTGAGTAATTGCAATTGGATGGGTCGGGTAATTGTAACTGACCGGTTCCGATAACTCTAATTAGTCGGGTCACATGACTCTAACTAGGTGGGTTGTGTAACTCTAACTGAGAAGGATATAAAAGTCACAAAGATCTCTTTTTGGAAATATTTAAAAGTGGTCCCATTTTGGTCCATGAGTTTCTACCTACTAATATTCATTACCTACCCCATTTAAAAATGAAGGGATATTTTTTATTTTAAAGTAGTTGCCCATAATACGAGTAAAACATATTTGACACTTTAAATAAGTATGAATGATTTTATTTGGACTAATCATGTTAACACTAAATAGGACTAATCATTAACCTTCTACTACTAATACCCTTTATATAATTAATTGCCACTTAATTCCCTTGCAAAGCCGGGACAGTCCGCTGGTGGTGATGGTAGTAGTGACAGATGAATTCTAGAGATTCTCGACAGCGCCAGATTTCAGCGGCGACAGAACAGATTTGACTGATTTCTGGCGATGCCTATGTCGGCTGCAGTGTAGTGGCTGGCCCAAACCGTGCAGGAGTATCCTTATCCAACCATGAAAAATACTCTTATGTTGGAAATTTTAAAACCTCACTCCAGTTTTTGCAATACTCCCATGTTTTTGCAACTTATTTCATTATATATAATATTTTTCTATAATGGGGTTTTACATGTAGCTTTATTCTATTTCACACTTTAAATAAGTATGAATGATTTTATTTGGACTGTTTTCGGTTTTGAATCAGACCAAACCAAATCTAAAGAGTTTAGATCTGACCAAACCAGACCTAAACAGATCAAATCAGACCATATCAGACTTTTATAGTTATAAAATACACAGAGACCAAACATTTACCATACCAGACTAGTACAAACCTTACTAGACTTAAATAGATCAAACAAGATTAGAACAATCAGACTAGACCAACAAATTTCAATCCAATCAAAAACATGCTAAAATTTACCGCTAAAACATACGGAGATATAGACTCGTGACAGAGCGGCTCATAAGTCATGGTGTCTCGTAATAGACGGTATCCGCCATTTCTTCCGATAATAAAAGGATGACATCTCATCCATGAGGGCCCCCCAACACTGACCAGACACTTAGACGGGAGGATGTAAATTAGACTTTAATTACAAGCTGACAGATAGATAGTGGGGCTCTAGCATTTGTACTTGCAAAGATCCTATGCATTTTAGCATAATAACCTTTTTTCGCATATTCGCCTATGGTTTTCTTTCTCATTAAAAAATATTAACGCAATTACTTTTACATCCTACTTTTTATAACCTTTATATCTATTCGTGTATATATTTATATACTTTTTTGAATGTCCTATAACTTTAATTTATTGTTTTTTACTTTAACTTTAGTTTATTGTTAAAGTCTTAAAAACTATGGAGTAATGAACAAGTAAACATAATTAGAGCATCTTTAATGATATCATGGATTGTTTATAATGCATTGCCACATCATATTGAGGATGAATTTATGTCTCCGACAAAATATGAACTCCGGCTGTGGTGCTGACTTGGAATGAAAATAAATAGACATTGTCTACCTCCCCTTCTATATGTAGAGGACGGGTCTCACATGCTGACTCAACCAAACATTAATTTCAATGTTTTTTTTTGCCGCAAATGTTACTTCCATTCCGCTGATGCAACACCGGAGTGTAGCCTTCAGTAGTAACCCACCGTCAGAACTAATGCCCAATATCTATCTAGCCTTGAAATAATAAAGTAAATGTTTTTATCTAGAAAACGTATGCAATAAAGATGAGGAATTGAGGGCTGCATCGGAGAGCCTATATGATTTTCATGGTCTATCCGTCCACGTCATCTTCACAGGCTATGTATATAAATGACATGTCCATTTTTAAGGGGTGCAATTCACATCCCTACTGGAGATGGTCTTACATAACTATGTGGGTGTTTGGATTTGATTCTTAAAACTGCTTCTGCTCCTTCAGGGAGCAGAAGCAGAAGTTGGAGTGTTTGGGTAAAAGTGTAGAAGTGATTCTAGTGCTCTAATTTACTCCGAGAATCAGTTTTTTAGAAGCTGGAGGTGACCAGCTTCAGAAAACTGATTCTGATTCTGCTTCTGCTTTAAAAAAGATGCAGAATCAGAACCAGTTTCAAACACCCTCTATATTGACTATAACGTCGTCAGGCTTGGTCTCATCAAACATTGAGTTTTTTTTGTTTTTATTTACTCCGGGGGGTCTGGGGGAGGGGGCTGGAGTAATCAGGGCTGAAATTAAACTCACTCCATTGAGTTTCAAACTCTTTATGTGCCTAGCGGATTTCGAACTCGACACATCTCACTAGGCATGGTAACCTCGCAACCAGCTGAGCTAGAATGCTTGGTTATATTGAGGTAATCATAACATGAATTCAAGAACGTAGTATAATGTAAATTTTTTATTAAGCTTTAGTTCAAGTGTATAATAAACTAAAAAAAGTCTCTCTCTATTAGCATAATTAATTCTATTTTTGAGTCATCAAACCTATTAATCATTTTTTATCAAAAACATAACATTTACATCGCACGCTACATTATATAACAATAAAATAAGTAAATTTAAAATTACTTTTATGATTGAATTTAGTTAGTTTAGGGGCATTTTTTCATGTATATTTATTTTCTATTGATACTTTTATTTATGGTGTGATTTTTTCCCATCATATACGTTCACGTAACAGAGTAGATCTAGTGTATATATATTGCCGATTGCTGTAATATTATGAGAAAATGTACGAATACACCCACCATGCCAACTAACTGCAATTGATAAAATGCCCCTAAAGTTAAAAAAGATGTAGAAATATCTTTAAAATTTATATTTAGGAGCAAATTTAAACTTATTGACTTTATATAAATAATAAAAAATTTAAAAAAACAAAAAATAAATTAATGAATAAATTGAGTTTCAAAATTTAAAATTAAAAAAATTAAAAAACCATTTTGTGTTCAATGCATGATTCCTTAAAATTTATTATTATTAAGATAAAAGGAAGCATCGAGTACAAATTGATTTTTAAATTTTTTATTTTTCAACACATTTTTGAATACTTCAAGGTAAAAATCATAAATATATGTTAAAGTTTTGAAATATTTCTTTTATGTTAGCAATATTAAATTGATATAAAATTTTTTAAAGGGAAGCATTGAACAAAAAATGGATTTTTTTACATTTTTCAATCTCCGAACAATATATTCATGATTTTTTACATTTTTAATATATTGTTTTATTTACTTAAAATATATAAGGGTAAATTTGCTCGTAAACATGAACTTTAGGGATTTGTTTGAACCTATTAAAACATTAGGGGTGTATATATGCACCTCAAGCTAAAGATCAATGATATATTTGTACCATTTCCCTTATTTATTTGAAGTCAGTTAGGGTAAATTTATTCCTAAATATAAATTTTAATGAACTTTTAGCACCTTTCTAAACATTAGAGGCATATCTGCACCTGTAAGTAAACATGGATCGGAGGGTATTTTCGTAACTTTCCCTTATTATTATAGAATAGATTGAGGAATTTATCTCTGAAATTTCTCTTTAAATATTACTGATATACTTCGTATGAGTTATGGTTAAAAATAATAATGCGTACTATAAGTGTTATGCATAGTCACTATAATATAGAATTGAATACAATCATATCATGATCATTAAAATTTATATGATAATCATTAAAGTATAAAATTAAAAAAGATTTTTTAGAAATTTCTTTTGTTTCGATCTTATGTTCAACGTTATTTCTTTAACTTTCCTATTTTCAGTATTTTGTAAAAAACAAAGTCTTACCAGCTACAATTGATAAGGTACATACTTCGTATAAGATATAATAATGGCTGGCAAAAAAAAATGACAATAATAATCTCATCAATTTTCTTATAATAACAATGTCCGATTTACACAATTACACCTCATTTTCTTTTGATTTGTGACATTTTATTTCAAATTTTTTACCTTTTTTTTAAAACACATTAAATAAACAATCTCACATTTTACTAATCTTATCAAAATAATCTCATACTCTTCTATCTCATTTTTTAATTTTTTTTCCTCCATAGTAGTTTTCTTTATTTATTTTTATCTCTCGACACTTTTGTTTTCCTTTTTATCTTCTTATTTTTATTTCTTTCCATGTTAATAATTCCATTTCTTTCTATAGTAGGTGAGTTTTTTGTAAAATCTCCTTCCAAGATAGTCTTATTTACGTTTTTCTTCTTCTTTTTCCCGTATTTTTATTTCATTTTCTCTTTAATATATATTTTGTTATCTAATTCATTCTCTGCTTATAAAAGATCGTTTATAATAAATTTCATTATTTCACCATATTGAACTGATTTAGTGTGTTCAAAGGGGCTCTAGTGGAGCAAATTAAGGAAAAGACCTGGTTCATAAGGGAAGAGTTCATAACACCGCCGGTGGATGAAGCATTATTTGCGCCGCCGCCAATATTGTTTAACAACATGCCTGTGATAAGAAGCGTCAACTGACTGGAAACCCCCTCGCCGACCGCCGCTAAAAAGCCGATACTCATCAACAATATATCCACTCCGTCAGCAAGGCTAAAAGGATTGAAGGAGAAAAGGATTGATTTTGTCTTCCCTACAATCTTACTCTGAATATTTGTTTTCTTACTACCCATAATTGCTTTTCACCAAACAGGCCAAAAGAAAAGAAGGAATGAGAGAAAAAGAAAAATTAAAGGCAGCCAGCCAGGAAGCATATGATGGTCGTATTCTTCGATTGATTCATGTTTTCTCTTCAGTTGTGGCGTATTAATAGTTCATAATAAGATACTGTACAGTGTCACCCATTTAAAATTCATTTCAATTTTATTCCCTTTGTCCTACCAAATGATTACATTGAATAAAAATTCTACAGGATAATTTCGACTTTGTATCTCATTTTTTGGAAAATATTTAAGGTTGTACAAAAGGAAAATTTAACAAGAATAATCCAACATTTGACCGTTCTTTTCCATGATCGATCATACATTTAGGTTATTTCAGAATAACCATGCCTTTGAACTACATTTTCTTTCATTGAATCCTGATCAGTTAATGATTTACTACTTTCGTCCCACTAAGATTAAGACAAAAGAATGTGTCACGATTATTAAGAAAAGTGAGTTTTTGTTGTTGATATTAAATTGATGAAGTAATAATAAAGTAAAAAATGATTTAGAGCCACACAAACTTTACCAAATTTGGTATGGGACAATCTTATTTCTCGAAAAGGTAAAATGGGACAATCTTAGCGGGACGGAGGGAGTACTATATTAGGTTTTCTACTTTTTCTTGAAAACCTAAAATAAATAATCTCAATTTTCAAAATTTGTTCAAAACAGTCTCGTGTTTCATTTTTTCTTTTTTCCATATGAAACTTTTCTCTCTATTTTTATCACTAGACACATTTCCCCCCTTTTCCCATCCTTTGATTCTTACTCCCTCCGTTCTCTAATACTTGGTCCTCTTTCCATTTTGGGATGTTCTCTATTAGTTGTCTCTCTTTCCATTTTTGGTAAGTTTTTTCAATAAATATACTCATTTATCCTCATTCTCTTTCCTACTCTTTCATTCTCTTTCATACTTTTACCTTTACACACAACTCACTACACCTTTTATTCTACCCCTATTAACTCTTTCTTAAATCTTGTGTCAAAGGCTATACTTCCATCTATTAGAGAACGGAGGGAGTATTTCTTTTTCATAATTTTTTTTTCTCACTCTATAAGGAGTGTTTTTTGTAAAATTTCCTTCCCAAATAATTTTTTTGTCATTTTCTTCTTTTTCTTGTACTTTTTTCATTCCTCTTTTTATGTGTTTGAGTTTCTCTTCTTAATCATTCTCTTTTTATTAACGATAATTTTCTCAATCTATTTTTTGTTATATTTTCTTTTTATTTTCGCTTTCCCCTTTTCCCCCTTTTACTTTTTTATGTTTTTTCTTCTTTCTTCTTGTTATCTTAATTCCATCATCAATATATTTCTTCTTCTATCGGCATTATCCTATATTTCTAAGTAAGTTTACTCATTAATTCCATCGGGAAAAGTCTATGTGATGGAAAGATTAGGGAAATATAAAATTTGAAAGAGAAATAAAACGGGAAAATGTAAGAAAGAAAAAAGTTACGTTTTCCCAAATGTTTTATTTTTCTTTAGATTTCCCAAATGTATGTTTTACTTTTTCTTTAAATTTTATTTTTGCCTAATCATTTTATCACAGAGTTTTTCCCAAAATTGATGTGATAGACTATAGATCTAGAGCGAAGTGAGAGCTAGAGAGACAAAGTGCTTGTAATTAATATTTCTAAACCTCCTACAACTATTAATAGAGGAAATGTGGGTTGGGCTATCAGGCCTTGGACCTGGGAGGCCTGATACAATAGTGGGCCTCTAATGGGCTGATTACACGAATTTATGAAGCTAAGTAAAAGTATAAATTATTGGTGATCGAAGTACTGGCCGAGGGAGGACCTGGAAGAGGATGCCTTGCCCGAGGGAGGACTTGGCCAAAGGAGGACTTGGCCGAAGGACACCGAACTATAGAGAACGCCGGTCTTCGGTCCCTAGGTTTAAAGGTTGCTCTGTGTGGGCCGCCTCATCTGGCCAAGGGAGCCATTCGAGGGTCAGGTGTCTTGTTCATGCCTTCTAAGTGTGTGGGCCATGAGGTTTGGGCCATATACTCTATCATGATGGAATTAATGTGTGAGTTTACTTAGAGAAGTACAATAATGAAGAAAGGAGAAAAAAACATATTGATAGTGAAATTGAGATAACAAGAAGGAAGAAGAAAAAAAATAACATGAAGAAAAAAGCGGGAAAATGAAAATAAAAAGAAAATATAACAAAAAATAGAGTGGAAAAAAGATCTTTGATTAAAAAATAGAGTGGAATGAGAAATAGAATAATACATATTGAAAAGAAATAGAAAAAATCCCATTAGTATTACTCTTTAAATTGTAGTGGACAAAAGTAATAACTATTGGGGACTATATAATTGTATTCAAAGTTTACATAGAAGTAACTTACATGTAAGTACTACGTATGATGTAAATTTAAATAAAATTATAGTCACTAATAGTTATAAGTAATATTTTTATCCATACTTTTTATTAGACCATTTGGAGCGGTATGGAGGCCAAAATGTCAAAATGGACCCCATTCATATGGAAACAGTGTTTTGAAATCTATTTTCATGCATTCCAGCACCGTCAATAAAATACATTTATCATATTTTTTTTACATATCAATTTAATACACATTTCGATGTAAATATAAATAAATTTCATTAATTTTTTTAACGTTTTTTGGTTAAATAAAAAATGAAATTAGTTCAAGTAAAGTTTGATTATGGATTATTCGGTTGTTGGTGAAGCTCCACGAATTTAAAAGTTGTGTTTCATGTTTTTAGGCTCAGGAAAACTTCAACGGCTAAAACATCAAAAAAATTATCATTTTTATATATTACATATTGGTGTCATATGAAAGATAATAAAAAATCATAAAATTTGATATGTTTTTTATAAACTTTGGATTAGCAATAAAAAGTTATACTACGTAATACATTTAAAAAAAATCTATGATGGACACGTACCTTCAGATTTCCCCCACTCCTACTCATCTCAACACGTCCACAATATTTTTTAGCCTTGAGAGTCAATCTTCCCTCTATATTTACCCCCATCCACCCCCCTTTTCCATTTTTACTACCCATTATAGCCTACCATTACATGGAATTAGTAGTCCAAAAATCTCATCTTTAACATTTGGACTCCTAATCCTACAGCACTCCAAATAGTCTTAGTAATATTTAAGCAAAAACCCCAAGAAAATAAGAGTAAAATGATGGGAAAAGGAATAAAAATACTTCCCATGTTCCCTTTTAATTGCAACAGTCAAATTTTCACGTTTGGCAACGCACAAGTATGACCATTAATATCTTTCATTCCCTATTAGTAAAAAAATTAAAAAGTTCATATTTTGAAAATTTAGAATGAGAAGAATTTGACAATATTTTTTAAAAATTTAATTTATAATACATTAATTAATAAAATATAGTCAAAGTGAAATATGTGACTAGTGCAAAAAGTCCAATGTTGTACTTAAAAGAGAACGTAGGTAATATCTAGATACAAATAAAGCATGAAAAAAATTAGGGAGAAAATATGTGAAAAAGAAAAAAATGAAACATGATACTATTTTGAGCAAATATGTGAAAGATGAGATTATTTATGTAAGGTTTCCATAGAAAAGGCAAAAAACCTAGTATAGTAGGTCATCAACCGGTTAGGTTTTAGCGAAAGAAGATGGAGTGAAAAAGTGGGATATTCTGGAATTACGTAAAGGTGGGATTATTATGAGAAGATTAATCAAAAGTAGGATTATTTTTGTCAATTTTCCTTTTCAAAATGATTAATATATGCACTCCAATTCATTACCGCCTCATTTGACTTTGCACCTCACTCTTTCATAATTTTCAGTTTAAAAAAATAAAAAATAAAAAACTTTAAAAAAATCATAATTTTCAGGCTGATGTGGTGAACACGTTAATAATTTTGAAAAAGGAGTGCAAAATTCAATATCATCTAAAACATTGAGTTAAAGTTCAATTCCACACTTTACTATGTTACTAATGTAGACAAAGGTAGATTGTCATTTCTAAAAATGTTTTTACTTCGACTTATTTTAATCACATAATAGGCTTAAACATATTGCACCAAATTTCGATAGTTGTAAAATACACATAGATCTGATCTGGTCTGATCCAATCTAATGTGGGGCTGAACACAATTCAAGTAAAAACATTCTACGTATGTTCTGACTCTTCCATGCTATGCAAGTCGTAACAACATGAATCCCCTCCTATGTAATCCCATGCCCGAATCTACATCATTGTTTTTAGTTGTATGTTTGGTCATTGTTCCAAAAGTTGTAATTCCAAAAGTTAAGAATCAGTCTGAATTCCCTTCCCTTGGCAGGCCTCGAAAAGAAGAGGACATAGTTGTTGTTTCAACTAATACCACAATAAGTGTTGGATGAACAACAACATTTGCGCGATACTTAACCTCAGCAATTTGGTCCAATTTCACTTTGAGAAATACTCTACCAAGGTCAACATCTAACTTTACTTTTGAGTTGTAGTATCACAGCTAATCCCCCTCGAGCCCATAAACAAAAATTAAACAAAAATGTATGCATATATGGATATGCCTAAGAATGGACTATCAATCATTCTTGGTGTACACCTTCTTATACACATCAGAACACACATGTGTCTGTGAGAGTTTTTTTTCTGTGATTCTCAGTCCACATACAAAAATCGGTTTGTTTTATCTGTGAAAAATTATACAGACAAAACAAATATATTTTTGTCTGTGGACTGGGATTCACAGACATAAAAAAACTCTCATAAATACGGGGGTGTACTGATGTGTATAAGAAAAGTGTACAAAAGTAATTTTTGATGGACTATACTTGAGCAAGAAATCAAACCGCACGAATTTGCTGTTGAGTTTATTCTCTCAAGTGCGTTCCCCTTGCTTTTTGGTGCCTACTTGGTTATCTCGTTGCTTAGAAATGAGAAGTGTCTTTTTTGAAATATTGCGTTCCCACACAAAATGCATACATATCTTCTAATGGTCCGTGTATAATTCGTTTGGAAAATACAGAAATTATTTATGTACGCGGGTCATTATGCAAAATGTACACAATATATATACACCATCTAATTGTTAGTGTACATAGGCAACTCATTTAGAAAATGACAGAAATTATTTGTATATATAGGCGCCAAATGTGTCACCTTTTGTGTACACAAAATTGATTTTTTTCTCTTTGCGAGCTGCCTTTCTTTTCTGCCCAGTCGGTTGTCCCTTTTCTTAAGAAAAAGGATGATACCTCATCCCTCATCCCTGAGGGCCCCCAACCTTGACCGGACGGTACGCTGAGAGGATTAAATTGGACTATAATCCTAATCTGACAGATAGAGAGTTGGTTCTGTCCCCGGTACTTGCAGAGGCGCTATGCATATTTTAGCATAGTAACATCTCATCGCAGTTGTCGGGATTCGAATCCGGGACGTAACCCTTGTGCCACTCCCTCGTTACCGGTTGAGCTCCGGCCCACGGGTAGGCTGTCCCTTTTCTTTGTGCGGCTCGTTGCTTCCTCTCCTCTTCTCAGAAGGTGTTTTTTTTGTCCTAAAAGTACATGCCTTTTCTTTCCCTATCCCCCACTTATCTCCACCCACCTTTTTCAATCTTTTTATGTTTTTCTTTTTGCTTTTTCTTGTGTTAAAGCAGCTGACCTGCACTCCCCCGTTTTACATTCAATGTTTCACGGTCTCAAACGTTGATGTTTGATCATTGATATGTAAATAAGTACACTTATAAAACTTATAATAAATCAACATTTCAATAATATATACGAAAATGAAGAATTCAAAATTATTTTGATATTATAAAATGATACAGTTTTTGTGTAATTAACGGTCAAAGTTTACAAAGTTTGACTCAAAAAGTCAATGTAAACTTAAATATGGGACGGGGGAGTAAAAAACATTGAAACATAATAAAATGATAAAATTTGACAAATCACAAAATAATACGTACGTTCTCTTTTAATTGCAACATTGAACTTTTTCACTATTCACATTTTCTATTTTGACTATGTTTTATTTAGTAATGCATTATAAATTAAATTTTTTAAAAAATATTTTGAAATTCCTCTCATTTTAAAATTTCAAAATCTAATTTTTTTTCTTTTTTATTTATAAGGAATGGAAGATATTAATAGTCAAACTTCTGCATTGACAAACGTGAAAAGTATACCATTGCAATTAAAAAAGAATGGAGGAAGTATAATTAACACACTTAAGTAAATAAATGTACACAAATCAGTTCAAACACTTCAATTAATCGCAAATTATTAGGGGTGGGCATAAAACCCGAACCGAACCAGTACCGAATCGGTCCGTAATGCTACCGAACCGAATATCGGGTGTTTAAACGGTTCTATAGATTTTTATCCTGAACCGAAACCGTACCGTTTGAAACGGGTACGGGATCGGTCCTAGATTTTTAGAACCGAAAAATACCGGACCGGACCGATAAAGAATAATGCATTTGAATTTTTTATATATTTTCATCCATACCAATAAATATATTTTATAGACCAACAATTTTATACCCAAATACGTATTCATGTGTCCCTAAAATAGCTAAACTTGTGTGTTTATATGTATATTGTTGTTTTTTCTTTTTAGATAATTTTGTGTTATATTTTGGTATGTATTGAAAGAATGTTAAAGTTTTAAAAATCATTAATGACTATTCATTTATAGTAATGTAGTGTATATGACTTTTTTTTGTATCATGTTTGTGCAATTGTACAACTTAATTAATATGGTGTAAATCTTACCTCTCACGGTTGAACTATAAATTAAATTAGAACTAATATTTAACCTAGAACTAAGAAGAAGAACGTTGAATTTTTCTATTATATTGAACACTTTGATGATATTCTTTTTATATTTTCATACGAACTTAGTAAATGAAAGATGATTTGCTATGGGAACCTTCCAACAGGACGGAGGGAGTATTTATCTCTTGTATATCAATTTGTTGTACTTTTTCTTAGTTGTGTTGCACTATTTGTGTATTTGTGAAATTTAGTACTACATATGCAATTTTGTGTATTTATATCAACACTTAATGTGAGTTGGTTGATGTGATGTTATTTACTAATTGCAAGATTTGTCCAATTTTTTAGCATGTGTTTGGCATTGTACCGTACCGTTTTGTACCATTCCGAAACGACATGGTACCGAATGGTTCCATCCTTAGAACCGGACCGTACCGAACCGTTAGAAACCTCACGTATAAATTACGGGTTTTACTAATTTCACGGACCGTTCCGGACCGGGCCCACCCCTACAAATTATTTTAAAATGTAAAGTGCAACACTAATTTTAAACATTAACAAAATGCAATAAAAACGTCAAAATCTATTCAGTTTGCCCCAACTTTAACAAGACTCACTATAAAAAATGAGTGAAGAAATATGAAAAGATAAGACTTATTAGTACACGTGAAAACCGGTCTATATATAGCCAATGCCCTAAAACGTATGTAAGAAGGGCATATGATGTCGCTGATATTTGATGTGTGTTGGACGAGAGGCGTATGCACTCGTCCTCATGTAGATGGAATGATGTGTTGGTGTCTCTGCTATGTTATTGGCGGTGTACTTCCCGACGTCGAGGGTGCGTGGTCGATGGTCAAGGGTGATCCGATTAACTAGAGTAAGAAACATATGTAGGTGATTCGATCTCTAAGTGTCAAGGTTGTTGTCCGACAGAGGGGCCCAAATGAGGGTGCATACAAAGGAGTTGGGATGAGGGGCCTGATCGAGGGTGCACTCCGTAATTTGGGCCAGTAAAAAATGTTCGTGACTCAGCGAGTATGTAGGTCTAGGATCATATACTCCATGTATTATATTAATTAGGAGTCTCTCACTCTCTTCGTTGAGAGTATCTGAGACAATAGGGAGCAGTTTTTTCTTCTGTGCTGGATTTGTTGATGTTGAGGTGTAATCCCCCACTCCTTCAGGCTCAGAGTATTATTGGGTGGAAAAGTAGCTTTGTGTATTGCTGAGGCGACCGATTTTAAGCTGATGATCTGATCTCGTTAGCGAACCTTGACCAAAGCAAAGTTGTGATAGAAACTCTTAGCCAAAGGTCACATGCTTGAGACCATCACAGGCTCAAAACTGGTATCAGAAATTGGAGCTTTGTCATGCTCTGAAGTGTCATTGTCGTGTTAAGAGCCGAGGGGCTCATTTGATTAATTTCTCTTGTGTAAAGTTAAGTTGTGACGGGCTTGTTGTGTATTGATAGCTAGGGTTGATGGCAAGTCGATAGGCTATTGTGAGTTGCAAGGATGTCGACCCTTTGTTTGATTGAAGGGTTATCGTTCCTCCTAATCGAGACGAGAGTAGGGATGGACTCGGGTCGGGTCAACCGGCCCGGTACTGTTTCGGCCCGGCTCAGCCCGGTACCCGGGTCCGTCCCCGGCTCGGGCCACCCGGCCCAGTATTGTTTCGGGGCGGGCTCCGGGTCTCAAAAACATGAATCGACCCGGCCGTACCAATTTTTTTTGTTTTTCAAAATCTTTGGGATGTAAATGGGTTCGACTGGGTGTTTTGGAGGGGTGTGGGGTGTGGGGAAGGGGTAGGAAGTAATTAGAAGATAAAAAAAAAGGTAGCCGGCCTGAGGGTCGGCCCGGCCTCGCACAAACCGGACCCGATAGCTACCCAGGCTAGTTTCGAACCTCAAGAATCCAGAAAAAAGCCCGATCAAGCTCGGCCTGAGGCCCAAACTAGACCGGCCGGAGTCCATGCCTAGACGAGAGGGTGCTATATATGTGGTGCAAGCTAGATGGTTGGAATAGAGGTTAGAGCACACCTTGATTGAAAATAAAACTAAAAAACCACATTAAAATAAATGTGTATAATTTTTAAAACTTTTTACAAAACTTATTAAAAATAAAAAGAAATAAAATTAAGTTAAATATATAGACATTTAAATTGATATCCTAATGATCATTTTAGGTCTTAATAATTGATCGCGAACAGTCAAGTTACTAACATTTTACTTCAACCCGCTTATGAAAGCAATTACTTAAAAAAGCTAACAGAATTCGCTTGTATCAATATGTTGATTTAACCGATGTTATCAAACACGACATGCATTTTGTCCTCCATTTCTTATGACAAATTCAAAATAAAAGGACTGAAAATGTTAATTTCACAATAATTAGGATATGAATAATTAGGATATGAATGTAAGAAATTCTGATATGGCCACAAAAACGGTAGTTCGTCCATGTCCACCTTAGCCATGATAGTAGTACTCAAACAGTTATACTACACAAGTACACAGTTCACCTATAGGTCACAGTAGCAATCTTTAAATGTAAAATTTTAAATATGAGAGACGTAGTTGTGAAAAGTTATTTTGTCTACAACTATAAGTATATCCCTTTTTTCCCATAAACATAATTCAAATATACAGTTCACATTAAACTTGTTTTGACTTAATATTTAAAGGTTGACGGGTTTTCTGAGCTCGAAATGATGAAACCTAAATGTTCCACGCATAAGCAATTATACAGTTGTGCCAAAATCTTATACGAAGTAAAGAAGTGATTCAACGGCAGATAAAGAACTTTCATAGCAGGCTGCGGAGTAAATTCTGTTATGAAACTCAACTTCAAACGGTAAATTAGCAGTGACATAAATACTTTACAAACTTCAGCCATACAAGGCACGCCAAGGCTCTTGGCTTACTTTACCACTTATCTTTTCCAATGATGATTCCAATGTTATCTTCTGTCTTGATAAACATAGAGATGAGAAGCTGGTCAGATACTCCCCTATCTCATATAAGGCCTGCCATGCATAGTCACAAAGGGTGGAAAGAATTACTAACTTGCAAATGGCGGTGCATCTGTGGAATATGTTTCAATTGGCGCTTAAATGAGAAGAAATGTATGGTTTCAATAAACAACGCTCTCAACATTGTTTATATGGGAGACGCGCCTGTATCCTTAATAGGGATGTAATAAGAAAATCATGGGGCATCCAATGAAATCCTGGGCAGTCATAGGTAAGTCGTGATGGAATGGAATGTGATCAGATGTATGAGTTTTGTATATTTATATTAAAAGTGTATACTCCAAGCATCATGTTGGAGTTTGCCAATTTTGACTAGAACGTGGACTAAAAAAACTAAAAACTACGTAGTATGTAATTGAGTTCTGTGGGGAGAGAAATAATAATAAGAACCACATATCCTGAGAGTCCAAGGCCAAAGAATTTGAAATTTTGTTCTTCAAAAAGCTTAAAGGGAAGGTGGAAAAGTTTTTTATACAACCAAAAAGTTTGGCAAAGCCCAATGGGATTACATTACCAAACATTCCATTACTAATAATAAAAAAACTGATCCACTTCAGAAAGCAAAAACTGGATGATTTGTGTTTTTAAGTAATGGCTGCCACAAAATGTATGACGTTGTCTATCTAGTCATGCTTAACCTCAAGCAGCCAGAGATGCTTTTCTGCCACGGGTATTTTTATTCATTTAGCAGCCATAATAACTTACTGCTTGGAAACACTTGCCCATTCAGCTCGGCAGGCTGCAAAATACAAGCTGCATCTACTAGACTACTATTATAAAAATCATTTATCTTGCAAATTTCTCAAGTTCTTCAAGTTCCTGATTTACAATACTTCATGAAAATTTTACAGAATCAATGTAAGGCATTATCTATCTTGTCTTGCTGAAGCTGAGGCATACAAGAGCTGGTTTTATAGCCATTAATTTTACTTTAGCAACTGTTTTGACTTACTGGTTGGCAGTACATAAGCCAATCAGCTCGGCCAGTTGCAATAGCAATATTTGGAACATGAATACTACCAAAGCAACTCATTATCCTGATTTACAATACTTCATGAATATTTTACAGAATCAATATAAGGCAGTATCTATCCTGTCTTGCTGAAGCTGAAGCATACAAGAGCTGGTTTTATAGCCACTAATTTTACTTTAGCAACTGTTTTGACTTACTGGTTGGAAGTACATAAGCCAATCAGCTCGGCCAGTTGCAATAGCAATATTTGGAACAGGAATACTACCAGAGCAATTCATTATCAATTTAGACATTCTAATAACTACGACTACTTTTGGATTTTCACTTTAAGGGATAATCCCTTAGCACCTATGCAAAATTCATCTTGAGGGATAATCAGATGTAGTAAGGGATAATATAGTACAGTGCTTCTACATGTTTTAGTTTCTACAAAAAATGGTTATTGTAAATCTGATGGAGATGTTAAGTACAACAATTTTCAAGAGACTTTTCCAAAAGAGTGACTCCATATAAGAAACAAAAGACATATCCACTAAACCTTGATCTTTACCTGAAGCTGCCCATTTGATGTCAGGTTGTGTTTACTTGGAGCAGTCTTTCCGATCAAAACAGTTGTAGGCAACGTGAACACACGAACCAACTGGAGCAAGCAAGCCAGTTGTTCATGATAAATCTGCAAAGATGGTGGTGGATTTGGCAATTTTGCGCTCAAAGCTTGAGTTATATCATTGGAGGGTCCGAAGTGCAACCCATATATTTGAGTTATGTCAGAAGATTTACTGTCCTCCCTAAGTTTACTTGCAGGAATAACAAAGGGGACTAGAACTGTAGGCATAGTTGATGATTGTTCACTAGGCACTAGTGCAGCCAATGTTTCACTAACTGCACAAAGTAATATTGGGGGCTCATAATTTTCCAAAAGCAACACTGATACCTAAGAAACAGCAAAAAAAAGGCCTTCATTCATAATCCAAATGCAAAAAAATGACTATTGTATTCATACAATAAATATAATCTGTATATGAGTTTATTAGATTTCTGAAAAACAAAATACCATATGAGCGCCAGTGGGAGCTTGAAAATGGACAATCTTGCCAGAGGCTTTTAAATCCTTGATTCCGTAGTTTTCCAATGACAATTGAAATGACTCTTCACTGGAAATGGAAAAACTGAAATGAGTAAAAGACTAGGTGGCTTGCGGGAGGGTAGAGTTATGAAGAGATGGTGCTTACCCAGATTGAACACCGGAGTTGGGGCATGGCTCGAGAGCGTGGAAGATGGCTTCACCAAAGCCGTTTGAATCTTTGAATAGCAGTATCACTTTCGGGGCAACCTTCATTCTCATCTACGCTGCTTTCTTTCCCAGGAAAACCCTCAACTTGTTTGCACTTTACAAATAATCTAAAATGTCATCATTGCTAATAGTCATAAATTAAGCAAAATGTAAACAAAACGCCAATAAATTGAACAAAGTATTTAGCAAAACTATAGAATCCAGTCAATCCTCGCAACAAATCTTTTAATATTTTCTCAATTTCAATTTTCCTTTAACCGCAAGGCAAGCAGTGGGAATTGGGAAATGAATCTGTGAATTTCAAAAAAGTTTTACAAAAATTAGGTTGTAAATTTGTAATATGTGTGGGAGAGAAGGCTAACCAGGGGTGGAGCTGTGCTGCTGTGGAGGCGTGGAGGTGGTGGACTAGTGCCTGGTGGGCAGGTGGATCAGTTAGCTGTGGATTCTGGTGCTGACTACCGACTGGGACATTTGGATCTCGCGAGGCTGGAGGCTGGTACGATGGCGGGTGCTGTCGACTGAACTCGCGACGCTAAAGGCTGGTACGGCGGCGGGAGACGGCGACTGAACTCGCGAGGTGGACAAGGAGGACTGACGGACTGGAGGAGCGAGCTGCTACTCTACGAGCAACTACTAGCCTAGGGCTATAGGGCAATCGACTATTTGCCTATTTGGGATTTAAAGTTTTAAACTAGATGACCAAGAGGACGAGGGATTGGGGGTGTCTGCCTTGCCAGAGGACGGGGAATTTTAGGAAGACGGATCGTTTGAAAGGGATGTGGAGTACGGCTGTCAATGGGTCGGGTAGGGTTCGGGTCGGAACGTAGTATTTCAGATCCGGATCCGCTAAGTTAATAATAGACTCGGACCCGACCCGTTTACTCGGCGGGTCTGAAAATTTGGACCCGGACCTAGACCTAACGGGTCTCGGAATCGGATCGGGTAGACCCGTCCGCCATGTATGATACGCACACCATTATAAACTTTGTGAAAATAGCAAAACATGTATGTGAAATATACAGCAAAGTTTGCAAATTTAAAAGCAAAATATATTTTCTTTTTTCAAAAAAATCAAGGCCTTTCATAAAAAAAATAGTACTTTTATCTAATAAAGTATCGATTCTTGTACAGGCATATAGCTCCACACTTTGCGCCGCTTTCTCTCGCACAAAAAACTCGTAGAATAAACTAGAAATTAAGTCATAAAAGGTCTCTTGGACTACTAAGAGTATAAAATCATATATAGTATTATATATGATAATGATATAATAATATTAATAATAATAGTAATAAGTATTAGTTTTAGGGTATCTTACTATCTTGATCAGTATCACTTATATACTTCGTAGTATTTATGTATTAATGTGTATATTTTTATTGAATAATCACAAATTCATAACTAATAACTTTATGTATTATTATGTATATATGTATATTAGTTTCTATTTTATTTAAAGTGTTATAACTAATCACTTTATGTTTGAGTGTATGTGCATACAAATAAGAAATTTTAAACGGGTCCGGGTCCTTAACGGGTCGGAATCATATGTACCATACCTGACCCGTTTATTTAAAATACTAACGCGTCCAGATCCCGGTACGGGTAAACGGAATAAAATATAGATTCGTACCTATTAAAAACAGCCGGGTCTGGGTCGGGTCCGAGTCTAGACCCGACCCATTGACAGACCTAATCTGGAGCACGTGCCTTGCTTTAGAGGCAAAGTGGTGCGTTATATTTGGGAAAAGTAACTCAAGTTAAGTTACCGTAAGTATGTACAGGGGTGGAACCGCCCCATTGGGCCGGTACAAAGAATACATTGTGAAAAAAAATTACACGTAATTTTTTTATACGTAATAGTAAAAATATAGATATCTTTAAAGTTCGGGATGGGCTAGGACCTAGTCTAGCCACCCCCTAGCTACGCCCCTGAGTATATACCACATGAACATCATAATATAATTTAGGACACAATCGTGCTCATTAAAGTTCATATTTACAATAGTCATTAACGTGACTCAAGTTATGTTACCGTAAGCATCTCTTTATCGCATATCTCTTCATCTACCCGATGCTTCGTTCGTTCCCAACCCTCACATCTGCATCGCTTCGTCGCAGCTTCCTAACCCTCCCACCACTTCATCGCAGCTTCCCAACCCTCTAGTCGCTTCGTCACAACTTCCCAACTCCTTTCTTCTTCCGCTGCCCATCAATCTGAAGAGACACGACCTTGGGTCTAGAGAGCAGTGACCTTCGATCTGCTTCGACTCTAGAGCTCACGCTACCACCCATAGATTTAGAGAGCAAACGACCTTCAATGAGGGTTTGGCTAGACTGACATGGGCAAGTTGCAAGGGAAACAACTAGGGTTTCTGGGGGGCAAGGAAAGGTTAGGGCAGGGGGGGAAGGTGGCCAGGGGTGCAAGCAACACGCGGTATGTTTGTGTGAAATGGTGACCGGGAGAGTGAGGGCAGTTTGTGGGATGGTGGTGACCGACAATCATGGTGGGATGGTGGTGACCAGCCATCATGATTGGTTGGAGGTTGGGGATTGGGGCTGAGGTCAATGACTGGTGGTCTATGTTGCACGGAAACATAAAAATCACGAGGAAACAAGAAACATCAATTTTTGCTCAAAAAAGGCTTGTTTTGAGAGTTTCTAAAGAGTTTACGTAGAGTTTTCGAAACATAAACGTACACTCACCCAAGAATTTCCGTGCTACATAGCTAGTGGTAATGAACTGTGGAGGTGTCACTGTAGCCAACGACGATCACCGACTAGCAGTGATGTCACTGCAACAAGTGTCATTGTGACGTGTTTTGTAACTATAACGTAAAGTCACTGCAAATTAGAGGTAGTTTAGTAAGTTTAAAGCTTATTAGTCACGTTTTATGAATATTACTACTACCTCCGTCCCAGTGAACTTTGACAAGTGTAAAGTAGGTGAGAAATAAGAATAGTAAAAACAGTGTGGTTGAGATTTGTTGTTTTAATAAGAAAGTGGCAAAAAATTTTGGGACAACAAAAAAAGGAAAGTCGTCAAAGTCCAATGGGACGGAGGGAGTATGTGATAAGTCATTTTTTGGAAAAACCCAAAAGAAGTCATACTTTTGGAATTGGAAACTCTAATGGTAATACAAGTGCCATTTTTCAAGAACTAAATGTCTATTAGTATTATCAATAACATTATCATTAAAAAATTATAAACATTTCATACACATCAATTGCCTATTATCATGTGTCCCATGGACACTTAATAAAACCATTTTCTAATTTAAAAAGGTAAGATAAAATCCTTCTTTATCATTGATATTATTGTTATTTTCACAGCAATCCAACAACACAGCTTAGATGTAATCTGTTTTCCAGGCTTCTCAAGTGATGGCCAAGTAGCATGCACCTGGAGAAGAAGATGAAGACAAAAACAAAACAGGGTTTTAACAATTATGCCAACCTAAAAGAAAAAAATTACATGCAATTTTATTTCAATCAATTCTAAAAAAAGTTTTATACTCCGTAAGTCTTATGTAAAAAACTAAAAGATATAAAATGCATAGCACACTATACTAACCAGAAAAGAAGCTTTGCCAAATAATCCCGTGAGGTGTCTACTTCAAGCAATATGCCCGTTTCACACTCAGCTTCAACCTCTTCTTTGAAAAACAATTGCAATATGTTCTCTGCCAGTTGGTGAATTACTTGCTCCACTTCAAATGACGATGGCTTAGAAATTTCACTCACCTGTTATTTTCTCGAAATCACACAAGGGTGATTTTGAATGGGATAAGATTGGTCCATATTTTAATGCGGAGTATAGATATGAATCATTTGAGATTTTATGAATTTTAAAGAAGTTTCATGAAAAGGTGATTATAAACAATTTAGTCATCCTTCATTCATTTTTAGAAACAACCTATTCATCAAGATTTAGACTAAACCTCCAATCCATTCCCCTCCAAAACCCTACATCCAAACTGACCCTTTAGAATTAGACAAAAACATTTCCTTACTCGTACTTGCATAAAAGAAAACAAGTTTACCATGTCAGGTTCCAACAAGCGCAAGTAATCTAACAGATTATTGTTGCTTTGTTCGTCATCATCTATCTTCAAATTTTCCTGCTTCTGAGCATTGAGTTCCTGACACAACAAACAATACTCAGTTTAACATATGCAATGTACTTAGATTAAAGATGTGGGCAAAGAAGGCTAAGGGAAAGGTTCATTTAATATCGCAATCACCTTTCAAGGTGATGAAGTTTCGCACACCCTTACTGAATCACCTAAAAGACATTTATGTCATATTTATCACTTGAAACATGTTTCCTAAACTTATGATATCCCCAAACTTACTTGATAGAATTGTACTCCCTAAAAAATGAATCTTTGTTTCGGTAATGTAGAATTTTAATTATAAGCTAATTTTTATTGAGTCAACTAATAAGCATTTGATGTTTGCTTGAATTTAAAATTGAAAAGAAAATTCAATAATAAGTCGCCTTCTTTTTCTTGGACAAACAATTATTATGTAGGAGTTTTTTAACAGTACGAGTGAATAGAAAGAACTTTACTCATCCCAAAAGAATATCCCCTGATCTTATGTATTGGTTTATATTAAGTCGAAATGCGACAAATACTTCAACGGGCCTATTAGTTTAAACGGGCTGGACAACTCAAGAGTAAACTGTTAAAACCATGCTAACTCAAACTATAGGTTCCGAACCTACAAATCAAATCACGCACCTGGACGTTATTAAGACTTGATATTTCATACTAAAAAATTAACCTCACATCAGTTATAGCCCAAAATCTTATATGTTGATTTATTATTCTATATTTTGCAATGAGATACAATACTATAAGAGCCAGAATGGCAAACCCTCAAATACTTTTTTAACAACAGAACTCAATCAACTCATCTAAATTGACATTGGCCATGACAGTTTAACAACAAGCCAAAGTCCAATGTGGAGCACAAAACAACAAATACGACAATGCATTCCTAATTATTCAACTTATATCTAATCTCATCAAACCTGAAAAGCATTAACGATTCAAATAATTGTTGAATAGATCAACAAGTTAAGAATCACTCTGGAGCAAGTCAGAAGAATGCCTTCTATAATAACCTGAACTAGGCCAGTGACACGAGACGCCTTTCGTTGTTTAGGGGATACGCAATCAGTACTGTTACTCTGTACACACACTCCAGAGCAGCAGCACTAGAAAAGAACTGAAAGATCAATCACCACCATCTATCAATATTCTCACCCATTCCTAAACAAATTTTCAAATAGAGTAACATTTTTAGCACCTGTTTGACTTTTAACAGCTCCTTTTCTAATTTCTGAATGTATTCCAGAGCTTCAGGAGACAAATTCCCAAGATTTTGGAGACTGCTGGTCGTCGGAGAAATTCCATCGAATCCATCTCCTCTGCTTTGAATTTCCTGATTAACAACTTCTTCACTATTTACCAACGACTCCTTGCTTCCATCCTCAAAGTTCAAGTTTCTTGAACTGTTCGACGAAATGTCAAAATTCTTCATCAACAATGTTCTATACTCCACATTCCACAAGGTATACCTGTAGAAGTTAGCAATTAAATCATAAGTCATCTTACAATGAACATCTTTGGGCATTTTTTGTACAAACAATTGAAACTAATAAATTCAACTCAGTTCTATGTTGAAACTATCTTATTCAAATTGGGTTTTGGAATATAGTTTTTACTTTACAGTATTTCATCATCATCATCATCATCATTTTCATTTACCCCAGTGCCGCAAAGGCTCCCACCTACGGTGGGGTAAGGGGGGGTCGGATGTACGCAGTCTTACCCCTATACTAAAGCCCAGAGAGACTGTTTCCGGATGACCCATAGTGAAAATCGCGTCCAAAATTGCATGGACTGACTGCTTCTCCATAACAAAGAAGCGCAGAAAGTTTAGTGAGCCATTTTGCTTTATTCCATCATAATCTCAAGGCAAAAAATAATGAATCTTTGGCTCCATGTCAAATGATGGAAATCTTTACAGTATTTCAAACTAGATATTTTAATGTGATTCCTAAATAGGTGAACTTTAATTACTAATGCTAAATCAAATATTCAGATTGAAGAATTACCTTTATTTATGGTTAATTGGAATAGGAACAATGCAGGAGTAAAGTCATAACAAAGTTATTATCTTCCAGAAGACCATGGATATTTCAACGCAGATAGAATTACTGAAGAAATGGAAACCCTCACCCGGTAATTATGGAGGATACAATTAGGCGGCGGAGCGGGTGTTTTGAAACCCGAACTGTTACTGAGAACTGATCCGATGGTAGCAACCCTAGCATAGTGGATATGGTCTGCTTCATAGAGTCCTTTGCAGCGCTAGAAACGCTTTTAGAAATGACTGAGGTGTCCAAAGGCTGAATCTGCTTGAGCATATTGGCGATTACGGCGAATTCGCGGCCGAACCCAGACTTTTCGGTGGAAACGAAGTCGTCGGAAACTCCGCCGCCGTCAACTCCGGAGACGAGGCAGCAGGTTGTAGCAGAAGATGACGGACGGCGTCCAGAGGAAGTGAGAGCGGCCGGCAGAAAGGGGCGGATGAGGAGGTGGTGCGCGAAGGAAGTCCGGGGAAGCTGTGGTGGCTGGAGGGGCTTCAGTGACAGCTCAGAGAGTGGAGAGGTGAGAACAACGCGAGACATCGAAGCCATTGAAAGGAAGGTTTAGTGAGATTGAAGAGGCAGAGGCGGAGCGATCTCTAGCGACTCCCGGCCGCTGTCGCCTCCTCAGTCCGCCTCATGTTCTCGGCGGACACGTCAATAGGTGCTGATTTTGTTCGCTGGCAATTTGGTTTACTCGATGCCCCTGTTTTTGGCATGTATTACGGATTCACCACTGTACGGCTGGAGCTGATTGTAAAGCTGACGGCTGTGAATGAGGGCCAGTTTACCGACTGACATATTTTCTGTTTTTCTAGAAAACTAGAAAAGGAAAAAATGAAAAACGTGTTTACCAATTAATTTTCCAAAAACGTGTACAAAAAAAATCCAAAAACGAAAACATGAGACATATCTCTATTTTTTGTTCGTAAAGAGAGAACTCAATTTTAGGTGTTTTCCGAATAGAGAAAACGCGATGTTACAGTATCCTCTTTAATAATCGTTGCCTACCCTCCGCCTACCATCTTAAGTTCTTCTCCAACTTCTCTATCGCTACCCTCCTCTTTAAGACTCGTCACCTACCCCTCTCCGCCTACTCTCTTCTCCTCTTCCATCGCTATTTAAGTCGGACGGAAGCTCTAATTCTCTACCCTCTTCAATATTGTTTCGTTGTCATCGCTAGGAGCTGCGGCCAACATCACGGAATCTCCATCCTCTTTGATCGGCTCTTGTTATGTGGTCAAGGTAAGCTCTCAATTAAAGTAATTCCCAACTCTTGAGTGAGCTCTCAATCAAAGTTTAAAAAATTTCAGAAATTAAAACAATTGTTCAGTTTCACAGTTGGTCACATTTCAATATGGGATTTCGGTTGGCATATATGAAATTGAAGTCTGTATCTTGGATTAGAGCTTACGACCAGTTTTAGAGCTAGCCGATGTGGTTTTATTTCAGTTTTTTATCTTGATTCCATACTGATGGATAGTCTACTCGGGGGTATATATCCGAAGGGTTATTGCGGGGAACAACTTAGAGAGAAGTCAGAGCAAGTAAGTGAATGTAGAGAGAGAGTGTATCCAGTATGAATGTCGTGGTTACAAATGGGGAAATGAGGTGCTATTTATAGTAGCAATAAATGCCGGACAGGGACATGTGTCAAGCGCTCATTGGCCGAGGGGTCACCTCAACTGGTTGGCGCTGGCAGCCGCATGTGGCCGCATTTAATGCGGCTGTTGGATGGGACGTCTGTGCAGGGTACGGTGATCTGTACGCATGTGAGGCGGATATCTTGTCGAGTGAGATGCCTTCGGCTATAGAGCAGTAGCTGAGGGCTCCTCCAACCGATGGCACCCTGGTGCCGAGGGCTCACAATGCCGAGGGCTACTGTTTTCGCCGTTTTCTCCCAGTTTCTTCATTTGCTTGAGAAACCCGTTCTGTGAGAGTTTAGAGCCTTCGGCCAGGGGGCCGAAGGCACCCCTGGCGCGTAGTGCGGGCTGCTTGGTACTCTGGGCGCTGTGATTTGGGCCTGCTGGGCCTTCTGGGCCTGTTGGGCTTTTGCTGGAGTAGTGGGAGTCTGTGGGCCGGGGGTTCCCGGGCCATATACTCCATCAGGAGTCCCTCACTCCTTTTGCCGAAAGGTACTTGAGGGAAAAGGAGTAATCTGTGCTTGCCCTTTGACGTTGCCCTGTCGTAACCTCTGAAGTTGGTGAGGAGTTGTTGCTTTTATGTCCCTGCCGAAGGCAGTCCCTCAGTTACCCACATGTTGGGACTTGAGGGCTTGCTTTGTCGTTTGTGGGAATTTCACTAATTTTGTAATTTAATGAATTTCCCGAGGGGGTCCTCCAGTCCCCCACTCCTTGAGGCACTTGTAAAGTGGTGAAAAGGAGTAGAGTAGTTGTGTTGTTGTTGTGGGCCGAAGGCTGACGCTTTTCGTTTCATTTTGGGGGGATGCCTCGTTAAAAACCTCATTAGAAAAAACCCTGTGGGAAAAAATCCTAATGAGGGAAAAAGAGTGCACCGAATTCCCCCAATGATGAATCAAAAATGTCAAACCTTGGTAAAAAATGGAGAATAACGGTAATGCCGAAGGCTCTTCTTTTTCTGAGGGCTCATGTGTTGACTAGCCGAAGGTTTGCTGTTGATGTCCTGGGGGTGCCGAAGGGTAGCCCTTCAATCTGGGGATCGAGGGCATGATGGATGCGGGCAGTAATTTAATTGTCGCCGGGGGGTCCACTGTTTGTTGATTAGTTGGTGATGAAGATACCCGAGGGCTCCCATTACCTGTGTGCCATGGGTTATCCGTCAATGAGGCAACTCCCCGGGGGCTACCCGGTTTTGCAGTGCTGAGGGGGAATCCCCGAGGGGTGCCCTGATATGAAGCCCTGGGTTTCTGAAGGAGTGATCCCGAAGGCGTCTGTTATGTGGTGTGTGGGGCACAACCCGGGGGCACTTCTGGGTAAGTGTACCCGGAGGCTATCCTTGATGAAGTGGAGTGAAGTAGAAAACCCGGGGGCTTCCAGAATATAGCCGTTGGAAATATAGCCGTTGGAATATATAACGTCAGGTTTATAGCCGTTGGGGGGGTACACGTGTCATGTAGCCATTGGCTGCTCGCGGGCGGGCGTCACCAGTTGGGTGAAACGACGGTGCGTAATGATGGCTTTGGCGGCTGGGAGCCCGGATCTCGGCCCAAGCCCGGATCTGGGAGCCTATAAATACCCCAAGCCAGGGCCATTCCTCCTTTACGCATCCAACATCCCTAGCGAAGCTCTGCAAAAAATTCTAGAGAGAGAAACTCAAGCCTTCGGTCAAACTCCTTTCAAGGTCAGTGTCCCGCTTTCCCCTCAGCACTTTTTGTAAGTTCCGCCCTCTGGCCTTAGGTTAGGGTTAGGGTCCCGTAGAAATCTTTCGAAACCTTAGGTGCTTTTCGTGGCAAAGAATGTCGTCCGAGAGCGATTCCCAAAACATATCGGGGGACCCTTCGGTTGATGAGGAGCACGCTTCAGATGTGGAGTCCGTGAGCGAGCCCTCGGACGGTGCTGATGCCGCCCTGGCCCGGGAGGTCCAGAAGGAACTCATTGCTGAGGTCGAAGCCGAGGGCTTCGAGCAAGAGTGCGAGGATGAAGACTTAGCCCTCACATGGCAAGCAGCGGAGGATGAGGCGCAGAATGAGAGCTCGAAGGTTACAATTGTTGTTCTCCCCCCCCCCCCCCCGGGGGGGTTCTGGGGAGGCCAGTAGCTTGAGGCCGCTAGATCTGATACCTCTGAGGGCGGTTTCCGGGTTGAAGAAGAAGAAGGAGAGGGCCGTCGATCAAGGAAAGCCAGTGGACATGCCCGAGGGGTACAGTTGGCTGAACACTGAGGCCCTCGAGATTAGGTCGAAGGCTGATAGGGCAGATCTGTACGTGACTCAGCTGCACGTGGGGCCCTCGGCCGAAGTGGTGGAGCCAGGTCCTGACGACGTGTTGTCCAGTGCGCTCGAGGGGTGTATCGCCATCCACGTCCTCTCGGTTTCTATGGGACTTAGGTTCCCTCTGCACCCGTTCCTCCGGGAGTACTTGAGGTTTGTTGGTTTGGTCCCCTGCCAACTTACGCCCAACAGCCACTCCTACATTGCGGGGTTCCTCCAGCTCTGCAAGTCCCGAGGGGTGAAGCCCAGCCTGGATCTATTCTTCCAGAGCTTTAATTTGTGCCGGGGGGGCACGAAAACGGCGAGGGGTACGCAAACCTGCAGCAGATTGCCCGCTTCAAGCTATTCTCCGATGCTCCTTCTTCCCACAAAGGATGGAGGGAACGTTGGTGCTACGTAAAGTTGGGTGAGAACCCATTCCCGAGGGAGCTGCGCGATCGATTCCGAAGGCACGAAAAGATCAGGAGTGCTGCCCTCGAGAAAGACGGCCTAAAGCTGGCCAAGTTCCCGGAGGGGAAAAATAAGAACGTGGCGATCAAAGATTGCACCCTCGAGGAGGATTTATACACCCTCGGGTTCCGGAGGTACCGCTTCATAGGGGAGACCGATGAGAAGTACCCTCCCTTCAACAAGGCCTTCGGAGGAGCCGGAGGTAGGAGCCGAGGGCTTTAGATTTTTGTACTTAGTTTTTTTTTGCTTGGATGTCATTGTCCCTTCGCTTAGTCCCGTCGGCCTAACCCTTTGTCATATTTTTTGCAGGTATCCCCGTCTCCATGGTGAACGTGAAGGGCCTCGCTCGCCTGAAGAAACAGGACCCGAAGGGGTCTGGACAGGGAAACCAGAAGCCCGCCACTGCCCTCTTCAAGAAAACCGAGGGCGATGCCGCTGCTAGCAAGAGGAAGGCGGCGACCAAGGGGTCCCCCCCGGCTATCAAAAAGCCGAAGAAGGGGGACATCACCGATAAGGAGCCCCCGGTCATCATTGCTGATGAGCACCCTGCCTCCGGGGTTCATGTGGAGAAGCCGTCGGGTGGAACGCCGGCGGGGGCAGAGGAGTTGCTGCCTGAGGTCCTCCAGGTTTCGTTTCCGAGGGGTACCTCCCTGGCCAGCGGCGCCGTCGACCCGGGGGCCATCTTGAGGGGCATAACCCCTGAGACGGATAGAGCTGCCCTCGGGGCTTATAATGATGCGGCCCTCGAGGACCACATTCTCCGCTCCTCCCTCTCTGTAAGTGTTCACTTGGCTTTCTCCATCTTCTCCTTTGATCATATTGTGTGATTGCCTTTAACCGTTTTGGTTGTTGGTCTGCAGGCTTGTCTAGCCCTCGGTGAACATGCCCGGAGGCTTCAAGAATGGCGCCTCCATAAAGCAGAGCAGGACGCCAAGATGAAGGAGTGCATCCTCAAAAATAAAGAGGCGGTGAAGCTGGGGGCCAGGCTAGAAGAGGAGCTTCGGCAAATGGAGCTAAGATTGGAGGCTGCAGAGAAGAGCAAGGCTGATGCTGAGGCCGCTGCTGAGGAGGCCAGGAGAGCTGCCAAAGAGGCCGAGGACTCCAAGGCGCTAGCCGTCGCCAAGGCTCAGGAGGAGGCCGTTGATGCCTTCGTCGCCGAGGGCTGGAGAGCCGAGGGATGCAAGATGTGGCTGTCCTCGGTCGTGGAGGCATACGTCGAGGAATGGGCCGAGGGCCCTGGGTGGGAATGGATGGCCCGGAAGGGCAGAGAATATTATGAGGCCGGCGAATTCTTCACCCAGGCCCTCATCTACCGGAGGATGGCTCGCCATTTGGGCATTGAGCCAAAGGATTTTGCCCCCTCGGCATATGGCCTCCCTCCCCTGCAGCCTGATGTCCGTGAATCCCTTCCCGAAGGTGTACAAAGGCCCGACCTCGAGGACACAGAGCTGAGGAATGAGGCCGAGGACGACGCTGTTGAGGCCGGAGCGGAGGCATCGTCGAGGCCGGCTGCAGAGGGCACCCCGGTGAATGATGTTGTTGAAGTTGTTGAGTGATTTGTACTTAGAAATCCCTGAACATATTTTGTAACGAACAACATTGATCCTTCGGCTTCGGCCTGTTTGTAAATTTCACACTCACTTTTGTTTTTGATGAATGCATGCTGCCTCCGGGCTCTTTACATTTGAATGCGCCTTATGTTTTGAATGTATGCCTTCTCCTTCTTGAATGTATGTTTTAGGACTTAGAGTTTTTTCTGACTGTAGCTTGCCCCTGGAAGCCTTCGGTAGTTGGGCCCCCTCTGCTGGATATGCAACCGAGGGTTCAGCAGGAATTAGGACCTAGAAAATTTTTCTAAGTGTAGCGCAGCATGGAGCCTTCGGGTGTTTGTAGTAACCCAATTCCTGGGACTTAGAAAAATTTCTAAGTGTAGATTTTTCCCTTGTGAGCCTTCGGGATATGGCATCCCTTCCTGATGTGTGAATATTGGACCGAGGGCCCAATGTTCAGGACTTAGAAAATTTTCGCAAGTGTAGCATGTCATGTAGCCTTCGGCTACTGTGGAGCCCCAACAGAATTATTGATTAGGCCGGGGGCCAATTCTTTAGGACTTACAAAATTTTCTTCAGCGTTGATTCCTTGTGTACTATAGCCTTCGATTGATAGGTAGCCTTCGGCAATTAGGTCCCTTGAGATGAGGGTGAAATATGTAGGACTTAGAAAATCTTCTAAGTGTAGAGTTTCCCTTGGGAGCCTTCGGGAGATGGCGTCCCTCCATGATGTATGAGTAGTTGACCGGGGGGGGGGGGGGGGGGGGGAATATGTAGGACTTAGAAAATATTCTAAGTGTAGATTTTCCCTTGGGAGCCTTCGGGAGATGGCATCCCTCCTTGATGTATGAGTAGTTGACCGGGGCAAAAACATGTAGGACTTAGAAAATATTCTAAGTGTAGATTTTCCCTTGGGAGCCTTCGGGAGATGGCATCCCTCCTTGATGTATGAGTAGTTTGACCGGGGGAAAAACATGTAGGACTTAGAAAATATTCTAAGTGTAGATTTTCCCTTGGGAGCCTTCGGGTGATAGGTGCCCTCTGACTCCACATCACTTTGCGAGATGCCCGGGGGCTGCTCATTTAGGACAGAATATTTTTTAAGTGTTGTTGTATTGCATGGCCTTCGGCTACCATATTCCCTTGGCTGTAATATTGATTGGGCCGGGGGGCCAATCTTTAGGACTTAGAATTTTTTCAAGTGCTGCTTCCTTGTGCAGCCTTCGGGTGATAGGTGCCCTCTGACTCTACATTACTTCGCGTAAATTGATGTTGAATCCTGTTGTTGTGAAGAATGCCAATGATGAGTGTGTGCCCTCGGCATACACTTTAAAAGTTGTGGATTTTGGCCCTTGCTGAAGCCTTCGGTGTTTGTGTGACCGGAGGTGACCAGGCAGTGGACTTAGCCGTTTCTTGATGATATTTGTTTGAGTAGTATCCTTCGGGAAATAGGAGCCTTCAATTACCGGAGGTGTCCCTGTGGGGAGCCCTCGGGATGTTGTGATCTGTTGGAGTGTACTCTTTGATTTCTCGCTGAGTCTACTCCCCTTCACCCCCTTTTTTTTTTGTTGGTGGTGAAGGGAAGGCATCAAGAAACTTGGTTTCTTGGTAAGGCTGGGCCTATTAGGAGACCATCAGAATACACCAATGGCTCTCCTCCCTCGGGTTAACCTTCCGAGTTCCGAGGGGATCGAGGGTCGTTTCCTGGGCACAAGATATGGTGGTCCGTAACCTGCTTCCCCTTGGGGGATGGCGCGGAAAGCGCCTCATTTTTGAAAGTCGTCCCCTCGGCGTTAGACATAGTCCGTGGCCTGCCACACCCTTGGGGTGGTGGCGCGGGGAGCGTTTCGGTTTGGAAGTCGAATCCTGGGCATTTCTCGTGCCTGTCACACCCTTGGGGTGATGACGCGGATAGCGTTCCGTTTTTGAAAGTCGAATCCTGGGCATTTCTCATGCCTGTCATACCCTGGGGGTAGTGACGCGGAAAGCGTTTCAAGGAAGGGTTTTCATTTGCACACTAGTTGCAAATGGCCGGGGCACTACGTGCCGCCGGCACCGATGGTGGCGCCTTCGGTATATGCGTCCTCGTGGGGTACGACTTTTAGAAATAACACTTGGTGTTAGTTTCGATGTGTAGCCCCCGGTACTTGGTACCGAGGGGTCTTCTGTAGGAACACTTAGTGTTCTCTTTTGTTGTAGTTGATGTAGGCGTCTACCCTCGGTACTTGGTACCGAAGGGTCTTCAAATGAAACACTTGGTGTTTCCCAACAGATGTTTGGAAGTTGATAGGAGAACATATCCCTGGCACTGGGTGGCGAGGGGTCTTCTTTGAAACATTTGGTGTTTTTTCTTCGTTTCGATGTTTGATGATGGAGGTGTACCCTCGGCACTGGGTGCCGAAGGGTCTTCTGTAGGAACACTTGGTGTTCTCATCTTTTCTTTTTTGATGTTGAAGGTGGGGATGTACCCTCGGCACTGGGTGCCGAAGGGAAATGAAACGCATGGCGTTCCTTGTTGTTGGTGATAGGAGTTCCCTCCCTCGGTACTTGGTACCGAGGGGTCTTGTCTGAAAACACGTGGTGTTTTCACTGTTGTTGTAGGTGTTGATGGTGTCCGCCCTCGGCACTTGGTGCCGGAGGGGGTTCTTCTCGTGGTGAGGCCTGGGGCCTGTAGTCAGTATGAGGGCTTGATGTCTTGAATGTATCTTCATTCTTCAAAAGTGGAGGCCTTGGGCCATAGGATAGTACATTCACTAGTTATGAGGGCTTGGCCGCTCTTACATTATTGGTAAAATTTAACTAAATGGTGTACATTCCAGTGCCTAGGGACCTCTTTCCCGTTGGGGCGTTTGAGCTTGTATGTTCCAGGTTTGATGATGGCTGCAATGATGTAGGGACCTTCGAATTTTGGTGCCATTTTGCCTCCCTCGGTTGGTTGGCTGGCTTCCCTCCTCCAGAGGACATAGTCCCCCACTTGGAATTCTCGGGTGCGAACTTTGGTGTCGATGTAGCTTTTGACTTGCCTTCGGTAATTTTCTGCCCGTATGAAGGCCTGCTCCCGGCGTTCTGAAATGAGGTGGAGGTCGAGGGCCATGTTGCTGTCGTTGACCTCGGGGTCGTATTGGATCACCCTTCGGGTGGGAAGGGTGACTTCCGTAGGAGCTTTGGCTTCAAAACCGTAGCAGAGGGAGAAGGGTGTTTCACCTGTTGCTCGCCGAGGGGTGGTGCGGTAGGCCCACAGGATGTTGTGGAGTTCTTCCACCCAACCACCGCCTTCGGCCTCCAGCTTCTTTTTGAGGCCCTCGAGCAAGGTCCGGTTGGCGTTCTCTACTTGCCCGTTGCCCTGAGGGTAGGCAACAGAGGAGAAGGTGTGTTTGATGCCCCATGCCTCCAGAAGGGCACAGAAGGGGGCTGCCTCAAATTGTGTCCCATTGTCGGAGATGATCTGCTGGGGGACGCCAAACCTTGTGAGGATGTTCTTGAGGACGAAATGACGGCACTTCGCCTCTGTGATACTGGCGAGGGGCTCAGCCTCCACCCACTTGGTAAAGTAGTCGATGGCCACAATGATGTACCTGTTGTTGGAGGTACCCCTCGCCAGAGGGCCCACAAGGTCTATCCCCCATCGAGAAAAAGGGACAGATGTGCTGATGGGGGCATAGTTGACCGCTGGCCTGCCGGGGGCTTTCTGGAAATGTTGACATGCGGTGCACCTCCGGGCAAGGTCAGCACAATCTCTGGCCATGGTTGGCCAGAAGTAGCCCTGGAGAATGAGCTTTCGGGACATGGAGAAGGGTCCCTGGTGAGCTGAGCAAGTGCCACTGTGCACTTCCTGCATTGCGACCTCGGCTTCATCTTGATGAAGGCACCGAAGTAGTGTGCCATTGTAAGATCGTTTGTAGAGCCTTCCATCTTCAATGACGTAGCTAGGAGCCCTCAGCTTCGCCAGTTTAGCACGGGTCTCATTCTCGGGTAGCTGCCCTGTGGAGATGAAGGCGGTGATATCTGAGATCCAATCCTCTTGGCGTTGTTGTATGTTCATAACGGGGCTTGCATGGATACTTGAGAGGCTGAGTTCCTCAATTTTGGCAATTTTGGAGATGTGCTCGGGGGAGTCGGCCGAGAACTTAGATAATATGTCGGCCTCGGAGTTCTGAGCCCTCGGTATTTGAGTGAGAGAGTGTGCCTCAAATACCTTAAGCAACTCCTTGGCCGCTTCCTTGTATTGTTTCATTCTTCCCTCCTTGGCCTCATATTCTTCGGAGATTTGGCCAACGACCAACTTGGAGTCGCATTTGATGTGGATCTGCCGAGCCCTCATGTTGGCAGCCAGCCGAAGGCCACATAGGAGGGCCTCATATTCGGCCTCGTTGTTGGAGACTTTGAAGGAGAAGCGGATTGCATAGTAGGCTCTGAAGCCCTCGGGAGTAATGAGGACTACCCCTCCCCCGCATGCTTTGGTCGCGAAGGAGCCGTCGGTGTAGAGGGTCCACCAGTCGTCCGAGGTAGCCGAGGGCTCCCCGTCCGTGGCTGCCCTTGCGGTACATTCCGTCACAAAGTCCGTCAGGGCTTGGCCCTTGATGGCCGGCCTTGGATGGATGTCAATGTTGTACTGGCTCAAGAAGATAGCCCATTTCACCATGCGGGAGGAGCTGGTGGGGCTCCTCATGAGGGCGCCGAGGGGTTGATGTGTGAGGACCTGAACCGGGTGAGCCTGAAAGTAGTGGCCCAACTTCTTGACAGTCCAAACGATGGCTAACACCGTTTTTTCCACAGGGGAGTACCTGAGTTCGGCCTCCCTTAGAGTCTTGCTAACGTAGAAGATGGCATGTTGGATGCCGTCTTCCTCCCGGATGAGCACAGAGCTGATGACTGCCGGGCTGACCCCAAGGTAGAGGTAGAGGGTCTCCCCTACCTTTGGTTTTGAGAGCACAGGGGGTGAAGATAGATACCGCTTGAGTTCATCGAAAGCCTCCTGGCATTCCGGAGTCCACAGAAAGCCAGCCGTCTTCCTCATGATCTGGAAGAAGGGTAGAGATTTCTCCGCTGATTTAGATAGAAAGTGGTTGAGGGCTGCCAGGCGGCCCGTCAACCGTTGAACTTCCTTCACGTTGCGTGGGGGCTCCATGTTGATGATGGCCTGGATCTTCTCGGGATTGGCCTCGATACCCCTTCGGCTCACCATGTAGCCCAAGAACTTGCCCCCTTGGACGCCGAAGGTGCATTTCTTCGGGTTTAGCCGAAGGTTGAACTTTTGCATGATGGCGAAGATTTCCCGGAGGTCGTCAGCATGGCTGGAAGATTGTTTGCTCTTGACGATCATATCGTCAACATAGGCCTCCATGGTGCGCCCTAGAACGGCTTGAAAGACCCGGGCCACCATCCGGGTGTAAGTGGCCCCTGAGTTCTTTAGGCCGAAGGCCATTACTAGGTAGCAGAAGATGCCCTCGGGAGTCATGAAGGCAGTTTTTTCGGCGTCTTCCTCGTGCATGAAAATTTGGTGATATCCTCGGAAGGCATCGAGGAAGGACATGATCTCACACCCTGCGGTCTCATCCACTAGTTGATCAATATTTGGTAGAGGGAATGGATCCATAGGGCACGCTTTGTTGAGATCGGTGTAGTCCACGCACATGCGGAAGGTAGGGGCTTCTGTGCGAGGACTACATTTGCTAGCCATGAGGGGTATTTCACCTCCTTGATGTGCTTAATGGAGAGGAGCATGGCGACCTCCTTCTTCACAAATTCCCTCCTCTCGGCGGAGAGGGGTCTTCTTCGTTGCTGCACTGCTTTTGCCGAGGGGTCCACCGAGAGGCGGTGGGTGATGACCCTTCGGCTAATTCCTGGCATGTCCTCCGGCCCCCATGCAAAGACAGTGGAGTAGACGCGGAGGGCGTCGGTGATACCGGTCTTCAAATCTTCAGGGAGCTGGGCTCCAATCTTTACGACTCTCTCCGGCTGGGCCGGATCGAGCGCAAAGTCTTCTACGTCCTCGGCCGGTTCAGCCCTCGACCTTTTTTCCTCTTGGTCGATGGTTCCGGTGATGGTGTCAACACGGAACTCCGTCTTACTTACCTTCTTAGTGACTTGAAGATAGCAGGCGCGGGCGATTTTCTGGTTCCCCCGGGAGTAGCCAATGCCCCCCTCGGCGGGAAACTTGAGGCAGAGGTGCCTCATGGAAATGATGGCCTCGAGGTCCTCGAGGGCTGGCCGGCCGAGGATGATGTTGTGGGCGCAGTCAATGTTGACGACGACGAACTCCACCTCGATCTGGGCTCTATGGAGCCCGTCGCCGAAGATCACCGGGAGGGTTATTACCCCCTCGGAATCAATAGTGTCGCCGGTGAAGCCGGCAAGAGGGGTCTTAATGGGACGAAGGGACCCCCTCTCCAGATGCAGCTCTCTGAAGGTGCTGAGGTACATTACATTGACGGAGCTGCCCGTGTCAATGTAAGTTCGGTGAATGATGGTGTCGTTTATTTCAGTCCGAATCACCAAGGCATCCCTGTGAGGAGAAGAAGTAGGAGGGAGATCTGCGTTGGTGAAGGTGATGGGTTCCTCCCTCAGTCGCTTTACCGGGGGCATATGAGTGACTTCCCCCACGTAAAGCGATTGAGCCCACTTCTTTCGCTGGCTGGTGGAATCGCCCCCTGTATTGCCACCGGTGATCATGAGGATGTGGCGTTTTTTCTCCTGGTAGTGGGGGTATTCCTCTTCCTCTTCTTCCAAGTTTCCAATCTCCCTCTTCTTGCCGAGGGGGGTGGTATTCGGGTTTACCCAAGCATTTACCTTCGTGTGGTGCCCTCGGGGAGGCCCCTGATGAGAAGGTCCCTCTTGCCGAGGGCTCTGAACAAATTGGGACAGGTGCCCTGCATGTATTAACCTCTCGATGGCCGTCTTTAGCTGATGGCAGTCATCGGTCCTGTGCCCCTGGTGCCTATGGAAGCGACAGTAGGGGAACTGAGGGTTGATAGCGTGTACCTCCGGGGGTGCGCGAGAGTCGCGCTCAACGAGGCCCCTCTCCTCGGCAAAATCGAGGATGATGCTGACGGGGTGCGTCAATGGTGTCCGAGGGCGGTCCAGGAGAATGGGCTGTGCCCAAGTCTTAGGGTTGCTCTTATAACCTCCCCCGGGCTTGGCTTGGCCTTGCCGAGGGCGGTCATCAGAGGGTCCCGAAGCCTTGGGGTGATTTGGAGGAGCCCCCGGCCCTCGGTTGTATTTGTTGTCAGCCCTCGGGGGCTGCTGATCCGGATGCTGGTGATATTTTTCCACCTCCTCGGCCTCAGCATATCGGTCCCCCCGCTGCAAAGCCCTTATGTAGTCGCGGGGGGGTTCAATGATGAGGCTCCTTGAAAAGTTGCCGGTGCGGAGGACGGTTTGTAGGAGGGCCAGGAGGATCCCGTCATCAGCACCGTCGACTTTGTCGGCTTCGGTCCTCCATCGCTCTAGGAAGTCCTGAAGGGTCTCATCCCTCTTCTGGCGTATGGTTAGGAGGTGGGAGAAGTGCTTCCTTGTGCGACGCCTCCCGGCAAATTGTGTCAAGAATCGTTGGGCGAGTTCTTGCCACGAATCAATGCAGCCCTCGGGCAGCCTGTTGAACCATTCGTATGCCGGTCCCTCTAAGGTGGAGAGGAACCATCGACACAAATATTCGTCTGACGCCCCCACCATCATCATGCTGTTCTGGTATTTGCTGTAGTGTTCCTGGGGGTCCGTTTTCCCGTTGTAGGGCTGTATGTGTTGCCCTCGGTATTTCTCCGGGATCCGGGCCGCCAATACCCTTGGGGTAAATGGCGTCCGAGTCCGGAGCTGGATGACGGGTTCCCCGGAGCCCTCGGCCACCTTCTTTTGTAATTCCTCCATTTTGGCCATCATGGCCTCGTATTTGAGGTCTGAGTGAGGGGTGGAGGTGGTGGCGTGAGCTTTGTTGGACTCCATATCGTCAAGCCGGCGTGGGAGGGCCGCAATAATCTCGTCCCGGGGATCCTTCGGGAGGGTCTCCGCCCCTTGCGAACGAACCCGGGCCGAGTGGGCCTGGTTGATCTGGTGGCGAGCATCATTGGTATGAAGGGGTGCCTTGCCTTTGTCCCGAGGGGGACGCTCCTCGTCTGCCCTCGAGACAGACCCTCCACTTTCCTGAGGCCTTTGGAGTGCCTTTCCTCCGAGGCGGTCTTGGACCCCTCGGCGGTCTGGCCCTCCTCCGAGCCGGTTGAGGGCGGAAGTGCGGGGCCTCTCCCTGTTGTCATTGTGGCGGTCCCGGGACTGCACCTCCTGAGGGGACGTATCATGGGCCACTACCCCTTCGTCGTTCCTCACTCGAGAGGTGGGATTTCCGAAGGGATGTGGCGGAGGGGGGAGTATGATGTTTTCCCCAACCTGGGGGTGAACCGGAGCCAGGGTGCCGAAGGCACCCGGGTTCTGAGTGAGCGTCTGGATGAAGGCGGAGAGCGCCGATTGCACGTCGATGGTGAGAACCGGAGGGCTGACTTGGTCATCGCTCCGGTTTTTCTTCTTGGCCTCGATGCCGAGGCGGGCATCGGGGGCATTTTGTTGGATCTGAAGGCGTAGGTCGACAGCTGCCTGTTCCAGCCCAGCGATGACACCGCCCTCGGGAGCCCTGTGAAAGGTTTCGGGGGCGTTGACGTCGCCGAGGGCCAGGTTCTTGTCTTCTACGTTCTTTGAGTTGGCACGTGTTGTCCTCACCATTTTGATATAGGGCTAGTGTTTTGTGTTTGGTCGAGGGGGAGGGTTTCTTACTTGATTGTTCGACCTCTCAACGAGAGCACCAAATGATGGATAGTCTACCCGGGGGTATATATCCGAAGGGTTATTGCGGGGAACAACTTAGAGAGAAGTCAGAGCAAGTAAGTGAATGTAGAGAGAGAGTGTATCCAGTATGAATGTCGTGGTTACAAATGGGGAAATGGGGTGCTATTTATAGTAGCAATAAATGCCGGACAGGGACATGTGTCAAGCGCTCATTGGCCGAGGGGTCACCTCAACTGGTTGGCGCTGGCAGCCGCATGTGGCCGCATTTAATGCGGCTGTTGGATGGGACATCTGTGCAGGGTACGGTGATCTGTACGCATGTGAGGCGGATATCTTGTCGAGTGAGATGCCTTCGGCTATAGAGCAGTAGCTGAGGGCTCCTCCAACCGATGGCACCCTGGTGCCGAGGGCTCACAATGCCGAGGGCTACTGTTTTCGCCGTTTTCTCCCAGTTTCTTCATTTGCTTGAGAAACCCGTTCTGTGAGAGTTTAGAGCCTTCGGCCAGGGGGCCGAAGGCACCCCTGGCGCGTAGTGCGGGCTGCTTGGTACTCTGGGCGTTGTGATTTGGGCCTGTTGGGCCTTCTGGGCCTGTTGGGCTTTTGCTGGAGTAGTGGGAGTCTGTGGGCCGGGGGTTCCCGGGCCATATACTCCATCACATACATAAAATTGAATTATGTGTGTTAAACTTCTTTTAACTTGATATGTATTGGTCTTTATTTCAGTTTGTTTATCTTGATTCCATACATAAAATTGAACCCTGTGTGTTAAACTTCTTTTGACTTGATATGTATTGGTCTTTATTTCAGTTTTTTTATCTTGATTCCATACATAAAATTGAACTATGTTTTAAACTTCTTTTGACTTGATATGTATTGGTCTTTATTTCAGTTTTTTTTATCTTGATTCCATACATAAAATTGAACTAAGTGTGTTAAACTTCTTTTGACTTGATATGTATTGGTCTTTATTTTAGTTTTTTTATCATGATTCCACACATAAAATTGAACTCTGTGTGTTAAACTTCTTTTGACTTGATATGTATTGGTCTTTATTTCAGTTTTTTTTATCTTGATTCCATACATAAAATTGAACTCTGTGTGTTAAACTTCTTTTGACTTGACATGTATTGGTCTTTATTTCAGTTTTTTATCTTGATTCCATAAATAAAATTGAACTCTGTGTGTTAAACTTCTTTTGACTTGATATGTATTGGTCCTACTGTGAATGTGCATAAAGATTAATAAAATGGTTAGAGGTTGGTTAGAACAAGAATCCAGTCAACTCACTCGGTTACCATTTTGGGTTAGCAGTCGATTCTTTCGTAGTGGAATGTAGGGTATGGTTAGTGGTAATGTTCTGGTATGCAATGGGTGGACCGTTGGTCTCATTCCCAATTGATATATGTGTTTCCAAACCATCTTAGGCAGTGTTCTAGTATGCTATGTTTGCCACTAAATTTTGGTGTTTAATGTTCATATATATAATTTTCTTAAAGGAACTGAGGTCTTTTCTCATTCAAATAATAGCTTTTGCTCTGTACACATACTTTAGCCACCTAATGAATTTTGGTATGTGTTGTACAAAGTATACACCTTGAAATTTAGTTTGGAGTTAAAGTATACTATTAGAAATGATACTATTATTAGTGAATGGAATACAAACTTCAGTTTATACTCTATATAGAGTTCATATTGAGTAGTACCTAAACATAATAGCCTCATGTAAGTAGAAACAACAATACTAACATGAATTTTGATTCTATCCATAACTTGAAAATAGTTGAATGTTGGATCCTGATTTAGACACACATTTTTTTGCCTCTAACCACTTGAAAGGTTCGTAACAGGAATATGTTGTCTCTTAAATGTCATTTATAGGTTCTTAAATGTCAAATCACGTATCTAAAATGTGAGTTGTATACTGTGTTACAGATAGACAATGTCAAATCACGGAAGTGGTATTGAGACTTCACACACTTCAAGTGATGATGGCGAAGAGTTTGGGGGCCTACTCCTGATGACGACATGTGTTTTACTTGATGTTGAAAGAATTCCATGTTGAACATCTATACTTACAGGTAACATATATATTAATGAATTAATGATTGGTCATCCGACTAGATGCTATGAGAGTTTTAGGATGAATCCACATGTATTCCTACGTTTATGTGTGAGAGGCTAAAGAATTTGAATGCGCTAGATTCAAGATTTTTATGTGCTAAAGAACAATTAGCAATAGGTCTTCCAGTATGATGCCAAGGTGCCGGTCAACGTACATGTGCAGAGCGTTTTCAACATTCAACACGAACTGTTCACTTGTGTGTGAAGCGTGTGGTACGAGCACTTGCACGATTGGCTCCTGAAGTTATAAGGTCGGTTAATAGGGGGCATGTCCAACCAGAAATTTTACAAAAATCAAAATGGTATCCTTATTTTAAGGTATTTGAAGGTCTTATTACTTTTTATCAATATTTGGTTAGGCATATGTATAACGGCACAAAACTATTGTAGAAATGTGTAGGTGTCATTGATGGTACTCATGTCGTAGCTTGGGCACCCGCTTCCAAACAAAAGACGTTTCACGGTAGACATGCAACGGTGATTCAAAATGTCTTGGCGGCTTGTAGTCATGATATGCTATTTACATATGTATATGCAGGTTGGGAGGGAACATCCAATGACTCTCGAGTGTTCTTAGATGCAATTTCAAGAAGCACAAATGGGTTCTCAATGTCGTCGATCGGTAATAGTTTAATCATTAAAATTGTGTTAATAATGTTATAATTGCTCATTGCCTTGAAGTGCAAATTTTTATTCATCATTAACTTAATTATAGGTTATTACTATGTTGTTGATGGTGGCTATCCAAATGTTTTGGGTTTTTTAGCCCCATATCGTGGAGAGAGTTATCACCTAAGTGATTTTCGCGGTCGAGGAAGAATACGTAATAAGCAAGCTCTGTTTAATTATCGACATTCGTCAGTGCGCAATGTGATCGAGAGGTGTTTTGGAGTATTAAAGGAAAGGTTTCCCATTATAAATTTAAGAAAAGGTTACCCCTTGAGAAGACAGGTGCAAATTCTAATTGCTTGTTGCGTTTTACATAATTTCATTCGCATGGAAGATAGAAACGACAGATTATTCTCGGAGTATGAGCAAGATGATATGATATTTGATAGCGCGACAAGTACCAGTGAAAATGAAAAGGTGCAATTTGATATGACTCAACAACAACAAATGCATGAAGTTCGAGAAACTATTGCGAATGCAATTTGGCATGACTATAATGTTTGAAGACAACATCAAAGTATTACTAGTGTTTGTATTTTGTTTTTAAAACAAGGTTGTATCTTACTAAAAATGTTACTTATTAAACTTTGTTTAGTGATTATCATTTATGTTCACCTTTTGTGTTATTTCAAATTTGGAAAACATGTTTTCACATTTGGAAAACGGATTTGGAAAATGAAAATAGAAAACTGGAGAACGGAAAACAGAAAATTGGAGAACAGATTACAGAAAATGAAAACAGAAAACTGGAGAAACAAGTAAACGGGCCCTGAATATATTGTTTTAATACTTAAATAAGAATAATTATTATCAATCTCGGAAAATATTGTCATGTTTAAAGTTAGGTATTGTCAAAATATAATAGTAATTACTTCTATTTAAGGAATAAAAAATGATTGTTCTATTTTGAAATACACGCTCGTTTAGTCTTATATAGAAGAATTTTCCATAAGAAAAAACAGTGTTTCAAGACTCTTAGTTTATTTTGCATTCCAAACCTAACAATAGAAATAATATAGAATAAGTGTTTCGGATCCAGACCTAATGAGTCTTAAAAAACCAAAGTCATCATAGTTTAACTACTATAGTGTCGTGCACTCATGTTTATATACTACCTTCGTCCCAAAAAACATTGTCATTTTCAAAGTTTTGACCAACTATATATTTTTATTGAAAATTAATTGTAATTTAAAAATTATATTAAAATGTTTTTTCTTAAAAGTAACTTTATAAAAATATAATACTTATAACATCCATAATATTATACGAACCAAAATCATATATGGTTCAAATTTTATGAAATGACAAAGTTTTTTGGGACGGATGCAGTAGTATAAGCTTTGATAAATTTTTTGGTAACAACTTCAATACTTTTAGAAAATCAAATTTATAGTCAATAGCTACATTAATGATACAAAGAATGCTTCATGCGCAGTTCAATCTAATGTTGTAAGCATTTCCAAAAAATCAACGAACAAACAGACATTGATGGTGATGGTTATCTTAAATTTAAAAGGTGGGAGGGATGTCGTTCTCCACAATAGATATATTTTTAGATGAGGTATAGGGCTCATCTTAATGCTAAGTGGTGTAAATAATCAATATCTATAAAATATCTTTTAAAAAATGTGAATAAAGGTCACGATCATGTCAAACTGGATTTTATGATAGCACAAATAAGGAGGCTCTGAACATTATCTGGATGAAATCAAATTGTATTGTGATTGTCAGTATATTTCGATATGTGAGGCGATGAGAAGAGTATTTGGGTTTGAGGTTCAATGTAAGAATTCATCATTTGAACGTTTGAGTTTTCACTTACCCGATGAGGAGTATGTATATTTTGATGATAATGTCACGAGTAATGGTGTACAACGTGAACCGATTAAAGAGAGCCTTTTTAGCATGAATGAAAGTAGATGAATTGTACTCAGAAACTAGAGAATTAACTTGCACCGAATTACCTCGAAAATTTATTTTTAAACTAAAGCAACACGAGGAGAATTTGTACCTCGAACAAAGAGGTTTGCTCTAGGTTGACTAACAAATATGCCTTTAAAATCCGGTGAATCTTTTTATTTACAATGTGTCCTCAAACTAAAATGTGATCCTACATATTACAACGACTTAAGAACAGTGGACGAGGTTTGTTATCAATCATATTGTGATGCATGTTACCCATTAGATTTGTTGGACGATGGCAGAGAGTACGTCGAAGGATTTTCTGAAAGTAGTTATTAGACTTCCGTGGGCCTTGAAAATTTGTCATATTATTCTATATATATTTGGGATAATATTGGATATTTTTATATAGTAACATTTTCCATAGACAATGAAATGCTTCACTACATCCATGTAATAAAAAATATGACAAAGGGTTGACTATTGTTAAAATATGATAAAAGGTTTCCATTTGTGGTGAAGTTTGTTGTTGAAATGCTGCACTTAATCATCGATGATGCAAAAAAAATCATAGCAAACTCAAAAAAGACACATAACTCAAGGAGTATACGAACTTATTTGGCAAAATCAAGCGAACCTGCTAAAAATAATGAAATTACAATTGAAAGGATTGTATTGGTGAAAAACATGTACCTAGAATATATCTTATTTATAAATAAAGCAAAAGTTACATAAAAACATAGCTAAAATAGTCATCGTCAATAATTTCGTTCAATTCATTTAGAAAATAACTCTAACTTTACTTATTTTGGTTATTACATAGTTCAACGTACAAAATCAAAACTAATGGCCGATTTGGTATCATTGGAATCGACTTAAAGTGTTGAAATTAGTGAAATTCTGGCGAACGCAACTGAAACTGCTAAATTTTGAAAAAATTATATTTAAAATATATTTATTAACGAAATAAAGAGAACTTATATGAAATAATATGTAAAATGGTCTTTTAAAATAATCTTAATCAAAGCCGTCAGAAAACTAACTACTAACTACTGACTGTTTTCAGTTTGTTATCTGAAAATGTGAGACATGTGTACCCTTTTCATTAGCTCTTAGCTATCTTAGACCCCGTGTTATTTCTTTACTAACTCTTCAAATTTCAATACATACTCTCTGTATGTTTCGAACTACTTTTCCCTTTTTTTGGAAGAAGATGACTTATATTAATAATAAAGAACATGAGCAGGATACAACCAGACAAGAAATCCATTGTCTACTGTCCGCCCTTGAACCAGACTTAGAACCTGTCACCTCAAGAGAAACAACCAGATTCGCTAATCCTACTTTGGGCTTACCTGAGCCAATGACTAACAAACTACTCCCCATCCTGAATCCTATGTTCTATAGTCTCGACGTAAACAAAGTAAAAAGAAACCAAAAAAACTACTTTTCCCTTAACTCATTTGCATATACTACTTTGACTGCCATAATCCATAAATATATTTAAAATGCACATCAAAATTTTCATTCAATGCAAGAGTGACGTCTATGATAAAAAAACTGATATCTTAAAGTAGAGATTGAGAACTGAATTGAGTTCAACAATCACTAGTAAACTCTTACAATTATTTAGGGATGGAGATATGTGAGTTGTCTGCCGATAATTCTATTATAGAGTTGTATGTGGACAAACAATTATGTGTGCTTGAGATAGACGAAAGTACAGAAAATGTACACAAATTATGTACACTAAGCATTTTTTGAGTTTTTTATTGTGTGCATTTTAGGTTTTATAATACTCCCTACGTCCCGGAATTATCTTCATACTTTCCTTTTCGGTCCGTTCCAAATTTATCTTCTTTTTCCCTTTTTGGTAAGGAATATGTGGTTCACAATCATTCTTATACATTTTTCTCTCCTCTGTATAACTCTCCACCACACAAATCTCGCTATCTTAAAACTCGTGCCCGGTCAAAAATGGAGTTAAATATGGGACGGAGGTAATAAAAAATAAAGATACTCCACTTGTCAAAATAATACGTAATAATAAAGATATTCCACTTGTAAAAAAAACAATAAAGATATTCCTTTTTTAATTATTATCAGCTGGAAATGGGGGTACTAGCCCGGGATACAAGTAGGTCGCAATCAACGACTCTTTAGATCATCTGTGCGTTCAAACGTCAAGGCTCAAAACTACGCGATCTCGGCCTCTCCTTCTCTGAATCCTATCTTCCAATGGCTCCCGCCGCCGTCAACCGATGGCTACGGCCCGAGGTTCTTTCCACTTTTATTCCTCGATCTTCCCTTATAGCTCTCTTCCGTCCCTATTTCTGTAATAGTTGAGATTTTTCGAGTTCTGTAAGATCTGAATGGTATAAGCGTATGCGATTTCAGGTTTACCCTCTCTTCGCCGCAGTAGGTGTAGCCGTTGGGATCTGTGGAATGCAACTGGTTCGCAACATCTCCACCAACCCTGAAGTCAGGTATGATTTTTGCGTTTTGTAATTGGAGATAGTAAATTTTGTTATTCATAATTCATAACCTTATACTGCCATGATCTCTTCTTACCTTTGCTGCTTGCTATTTCACAAAAAGTATTCAAGTAGGCTCTTTCGGTCATGCAAATCGTGGGCTTGATTTCTAGTTTTTTTTCAGTTTGTGGAGTCCGGCGCTATAGATTTTGAAATAGCTATAATGATAATCTGCGGTACAGATAATTCAGTATTGTGTGTAAATCTGCAATTCATGTAACAAAGCCAATAGAAATATCGATGTTGTCTAGCGAGAAGGGGAAGTAATGAATTTATAAAGTATATGAGTTCACGTGATTGAATTTCGTAGGATTAAATGATTTTGCTAATTGAGTCGATTGTAAAGGATTATAACATTTGTGTTGTTTTGAATATAAAGTAAAGACTTTAAGAGAAGAATCTATAAGTATGAACAAAATATAGCACAATTTCCTCAAATAAAATTATTATTGTTTGTTTCGGGAAAATAAGACTCACACTCTAATGGAGTAAAAAAGAAGTTTTAACTTGTTTTGTTCTTTTATTAGTATTGAATGAAATCGATTTGTAGACAAAACAATGATACTTCTATTTGTGCACCGGACTCTTGTTTTACTCATATTTGCATCAATTTCCTTAGACTAAATTGATAATAGGGATAATATCTATTCATAATTAAGTATAACCAAGCATTCAATCTCAGCTGGTTGTGAGGTTACCGTGCCTAGTGGGAGGTCTTGAGTTCGAAACCCGCTAGGCACATAAAGGTTTGAAACTCAATGGAGTGAGTTTCAGCACTGATTACTTCAAGCCCCTCAGGGCCCCTCCCCCAGACCCACCTGGAGTATATTGACTACCAGTGGTGGAGACAAGGAGGGGTTGGAGGCTAGAGTGGTGGAGCCTCCCCCCAAGAAAAAAGATCTATCTGTATCTATCTATATATAATTTTTTATTATTTGTAAAAATATGTTGATGTTAAGTTTTGGCTTTCGCATTATAATACTTCTAAGCCCCAACCCCCTAACTTTACATTTCTGGCTCCTCCACTGTTGACTACTATGCCCCTTTTTACTACGGAGTATAACTTTCATTGGAACTGTATTTTAGTCTCTTTGGAGGCTAGAGTCTTGAAGCATCCACACTTTAATTCTGCATAAATGTTCTGTTTCCTTTTACCATTCACCCTTGGCTGTACTCAGTGTTGCTTTGCTTGAATGTTATTTTGGGGAACTGATGATGGGTCACATCATCTTTGCAATGTGTAGGGTGACCAAGGAAAAGCGAGCTGCTGGTGTGCTGGAAAATTTCGCAGAAGGAGAGAAATATGCAGAACATGCAGTCCGAAAGTTTGTTCGTAATAAGTCTCCCCAGATCATGCCATCCATCAATGGCTTCTTCACTGATCCTAAATGAGATATTTCAGTCCTGTGGGTTAAAATATGTGACTTCTATTTTTCTAACCTTACTGGTTAGCACTGTTTAAAAAGGAATGCAAGAAACAATGCTTATTATACTGAATGGAATTTCTAAGCTACAGATTGAAATGTTTGAATAAATGCACTGTGGAGACATGTATATTTTCTGTTTGTTGTATTACATTCAACACCTGCTACTTGGTCTCCCCTAGTCCCCTTATTTAGCATTTGTTAGTTATTTTTTTCCTAGTGTACCAACTACCAAGAGATGTTCTTACAAGCATAAGTGGTGGTGGGCATATTCACAACTGGGAGAACCTCAACTGAATGACTTAAGTAGGTTTTGATCTGATTGTTGTCGATCTGCTTTTGTAAGTTTTGTTGGACTATCAGTTTTAATATAGTTTACCTGCCCAACACTTGCAACACCAACTAAACCACCACTATATGGTAGGAGGGCTTGATTGGTGCGATTTATTGGTCAGTTTCAGTTTGACATTATTTAGAATGTTTTTACTTGGACTGTTTTCATTCCCAAATTAGACAAGGTTTGAACAGTTATAAAATACACATGAACCAAACTTTACCGGACTAGATCAGATTAGACCAGACTAGCAGTCCAAGTAAAAACATACTTATATGAAGTATATGTTGTCAAAAGTTAGAAACTCAGAACCTATATTGAACCGTGGGTATAAACTAAAAAGTCTATTTTGGTTCATAGGGCTGGGAGCTCTGGTTCTAGTCTTCTAGACTTCTAGTCGTGATTTAATGGTCAGTTCCAAATAGAGCCTCAAACTTGAAAAACAAATGTCAAATAAGGCCATATTTAGGATGCTCTGTCTGGCCGACGCCATTTGGGGCGGTTCCCGGTGGAATTTTTTGATGAATTTTTTTGAGAATCTTATTCATTAAGTCTAGTTTACTCATATCAAATTTGAACTAAAACTTCAATCTGGAAGGCATACAAATGAATTCTTGAAGATAACTGCGCAATTAAAAGAGCAGTTATCTTCGAGAATTCATTTGAATGTCTTCCCGATTGAAGTTTTAGTTCAAATTTGATATGAGTAAACTAGACTTAATGAATAAGATTCTCAAAAAAAATTCAAAAAATTCCACCGGGAACCACCCCAAATGGCGTCGGCCGAACAAAGAATCCTAAATATGGCCTTATTTGACATTTTTTTCCAAGTTAGAGGCCCTATCTGACCCTTACCCCTGTCCACTTTTGATCCTCCGGTTGATAAAATTGGAATTATAAGTTAATACGGAGTATATAAACAAGTGGAATGTCCGGGTCCCCCAGGACACGTTTCGATAGTGTTGATTTGGCATAGATTAAGATGAGAAATAGTAATAGAGAATTAGAGGTATTGAATTATTTATAAGATTGAAAATTATGAATAGAATGAATGTCTATTACAAACTAACCATAATCAAATGTAAATTCGAGTATTTGTTAAATGATTATTAGCCATCATCATAAAATATACTCCGTGTATATATATATATATATACACACACACACACACACACACACACACACATATATATATATATATATATATATATATATATATACTTGAAAATTTGAGGATACGAATGATTTCATAATTGTGGAAGCAAAAGTAGAATTAAACCTTTTCAACCTTTTCAATATTAACATTTTATTATGTTGAGTTGAAGACAAGGTGACAATTAAAGAAAAATATAATTAATCAGAACCAGTTTAAACCTACATAGTTTCCGCTTAAATTGGTTTGGGTTGATTCAATTTCAGCCAAAAGAAATTGTTTGTTCATGCAAATTTGAAGCACGTTTGGGCACTGGGCACTTGGGCAGTACCAAATTCCCAATTGTGATTCTAGATCAGGACCTCCACTTACTTCTCAGAGTACTAGGAATGGACTCGGGCCGGTTCGGGCCTGGGCCCGGCCGGGCCTCGGTTCTAGGAAGGCAGGCCCGGAACCGGCCCGGATAACCCCGGGTCCGGTTCGGTTCGGGTCACCCGCCCGGTTCACGGGCCGGGCCGCCCGGCGGGCCGGGCCGGGCCTATTTAATTTTTTTTTTAATTAGTATACAATTACATATATATTTAATTTATAATATATATGTATAACAATATATAGTATATAATATAAATATATAATGCGTAAAGAATTATAATATGAATGTGTATAAGTATATATTTATAAGTAGATAATTAATATTATAATATATGAGTAGATATAATAATTATATAAATTATATATATGTAGAAAGAATTTGGAGAAGATGAAGAATGAAGATGATTGAATATGAGAGATTAAGAGAATAGAGAATTTAGATTTTAGAGAGTAGAAAGAGTTGTAGAAGAAGAGGTGTAAAAAATGTATAGAAAATAGGAGTATAAATAGGTTTTTTTTTGTATACCCCGGGACCGGGCCCAGCCCAGCACAGTTGCCCGGGACCGGGCCTGGAGGTGTTTTGAGGGCAGGCTCAGGCTGCAGGTTCTTTGGAACCGGCCCGACCGGTACGATCCGATCCCGGGCTAATATTTTTTTTTAAACTCCAAGGTGGTAGGCAGGTTGGGCTGTGTGTTTTGGAGGGGTTTGGGGTGTGGGGGTAGGAATTAATTAGAAAAGCAAAAAAAACACTACCCGACCCGGGCCCGGTAGAATCCCGGGCCGGTTCCGGGCCTTAAGCCCAAATAAAAAGCCCGGTTTGGACCGGCCCGGCCTGGAACCGGTCTATGCCTAATGCCACTTGCTCTCTTTTCACGCTTTTGCAATAGAAATGTTTTAATGGTCGTGAATTGTCATGTTTTTGAAGCACCCCATGTCCCATGTCCTTTATTCGATCAAGCCAAAACTTTATTTGGTTCCAGGTCGCATTGAAATATTCCGGTTCCAAGGGCATATAAAAAAAATCATTAGGATACTTCTAAGCAAGTTAAACTGTTTGGATGTGTTGCAAGTATTGCATTTCCTGTTTTGGCATGCATGCATTATGTGTTGATGTATGACGTTACGCATCTGCACCTGTACACTGTTTATTATGCACATTATCTTACAAGTCTAATTGAAGGCGAGGTGGCAAGTAAAACCAAAAGAAAACCAGCTTTCTTAGTTCAGTCAGTGAACCAAAACTGACTTCAATAATGTGGGAATGTAGGGTACTAGATGTGAGCTACATCAAGAAACAAAACGAAAAACTACTTGTTCTCATCTGCAAGAGGATGAAGAGAATACATGTAGACTCTGTGCTGATCATACAAAGCTGCCGTTGGAATGAGAGGAAGCAATCAAAGTGGGGCGGGATGGATTTGATCATGCTTACTCTCATCAGCCGCAATATACCATGAATTCCACGCCTCAACATAGTGACCAAATAAATCACTTGCAGCTGCGATATTGATCACCAAAACAAGTTTGTTTTTTCAACTCAGAGGTAGCAATAAGACAACATATAATAAGGAGTAATTTGGAGGCCTCGTTTTAAAAGGCCTTGTAAAAGGACCCTTTTACCCTTATTTACGTTGAGCATTCAATGAAACTTTCTTGTTTTGAATGGCATAAAAGCATGAAATGCAGAAGAAGTTAATATGGGCACTGTTGGGAAGATTAGTAAAAGAACATGCATTGAAATCCAACAATAACACTTATTTTGAGACTTTGGGCGCCTAATGAGAGAATTGAGTGTTTCTCTTCACCTTTATTTTCTTATTACTTGTGCTTTTTTTATTAAACCTGACCAAACCATAAACCTTCATACTAATCAAGCCTGAGCAGACAAATTCAAACCCGACAATATCAGATCTTTGAAACTTGATCGAACAAGTACTTAGTTTGGAACAGAGAAGAGCTTTAGAAACTGCAAACAGCTTTTACATACTTTGTACTAATGATACCAAAAGAACTACTAATGCCATATAGTCAACATTTGGACCTTATACATGCAAGGGGGTAATCATCAGTCATCGGCAAGAGATGAACAAGACCTTTTACATAAACTAGATAAATATATGTTGGAGTAATTAGATGTTTCCATCTCGATGGTCATGGGTGGAAAGGAATGTCGTTAACAATTTAAATGTTTGGTTCTAGAGATTACCCTTATTGCAATACCGAGGGCGATATGTAGAAGCCAGGTTCTCCCAGTTGTGAATATGCCCACCACCACTTATGCTTCTAAGAACCTCTCTTGGTACACTAGTGGGACTGAAAGGACCAAACTCAAATTCTTTGGAGCCTTGCTTATGCCGCTCAGGTGACAATTTGCAGTTTTCATCCTTCGTGTAACCATGTTTCACATACTGTGTCCCATATTCACATGGCTTCACATCTGATGATGAACCAACCTTGTTTCTCTTTGACACAATATTTGTAATATCCGTCCCAAATGTCCTCTTTAGACCATTCATATTGGCAGCACTACTGGACCCACTCCTGGCTGGATTTCCTAACTGCCCTATCCATCTGAATGCTGGTTTTCCACTTTCTGGGTGACGAATCTGAAAAAATTACACAAGAAATTATGATAAGGAACTGTCTCCAATACTCATCTTCACAACATGAAATTATGAATCATAGCCAACCTTCTCAATGAGGTTCATAGATGCAAAGACATTCGCAATGTCATACAAGCGTCTAACCTTTGCTGCAGATTAAATAGGGAAAATGCAAGTTAAAATTAAGAATGCATTTGCAAAATCTTTTGCCACTTAACAAAGATAACATGAGTAAGTGTGTCTTGGAATATTTGGAATATGAGGGAACCAGGAAGTAAAGTAGGAACGGAAATGGAGACAAGGTTGTAGAGGGAAGCAAATGATAGAAAAAAAGACTGAGAAATAAAGACAAGCCATACACTTAGAGAAATAGAACAGAATAAATATATAGTGCTGAGAAAGAATTAATTGATTTTCCCATTTTGGATCAGAAATTAATCCATGGTGCTTTCCGCATGGGATTACTTTCTTCCCTTTTTTCCATCTTTATATTACTCTTCAACTTTTCCTCTTTCCTCTCATCCAAATTTCAAACACACCATAAATGAAGGGAAATTACTTCGCATGGCAGTTGGATCATGCATGTTACCCAGCAAAGCTGATGCAGCGTTGTCTAGTGAGATGAATTCCATCTAAGGTAGATAAAGAAGCATTGAACATACTTTAATAAGCAACTTTAAAATATGTAAGTTTATGAAAATATGAGAACCACGACTGCTCCACTTACTTCAGAACAAAGAAAAAGTTTTACAAAGTTCTGTGTCAGGAGAGCCAGCGATTTTTCCTTCCTGTTGTCTATACAATCAAGCATGAAAATTAATTGACACCAAAACATAGAAGCCAGTAATACTCACTATAAGTTCATTTTTGCTTTCACTTTTCCTAGAATAATCATATGACTAAATTAAAGGGTATAGAAGGCAGTAACCTCCTTTAACCAATTCATGTGTGCTATCTTGTGTGTTGCTTGAGCTCACAGTTACTTGGTAATCATTTTCCATTGAAACCTATGTTAAAAAACATAATTATAAACTTAATAGGTAATGAAGGAAAAACTTTACACTGAACATTGAAACAGGGAACGAAAAATGAGAGAAGCTCAAGAAGGAGAAACCGTATACACTTGCAGTCTTTTGGCCATTGAGATTCTCTCTCAAACCTTCCTTCTGCAAATTAAATGAAAACATAAGGAAACATAAGATTATCCAAGCTTCAGTTATCCACAAAGATTACTACAAGAACCTTAAGTGCATCACCGAAGTTCTGTGTCAGGAGAGCCACCGATTTTTCCTTCGTGTTGTCTATGCAATCAAGAATGAAAAAAATTGACATCAAGACATTGTAATACTAACTAAAAGTTCACTCTTGCTTTCAGTTTTCCTAAAATAATCATATGACACAATTAAAGGGGAAAGAAGCTAGTAACCTTCTTTAGCCAATTCACGTGTGCTATCTTGTGTGTTGCTTGAGCTCACAGTTAGTTGGTATTCATTTTCCCTTGAAACCTATATTCAAAAAAATAAAATTAAAAATTTAATCGGTCATGACAAAAAAACTTTAAGGCGCCAATTGAACGGGAATGGAAATGAGAAGCACAAGAAGCAGAAAACACATACACTAGCAATCTTTTGGCCATTGAGCTTCTCTCTCAAACCTTCCTCCTACAAAAATGAAAACATAAGGTAACATAAGATAATCCAAGCTTCAGACATCCACAAAAATTACTACAAGAACCTTAAGTGCAACCAGAGTCTGAGGAAGTGCAGTGAAACCCTTGCAAGTGTACTGATTCTTAGCTCTTCGGGACAAAAAATCATGTTTGCTATCCTGTGTGTTGCTTGAGCTCACAGTTGGTTGGTATTCATTTTCCATTGAAACCTACATTTAAAAAAACATAATTACAAATATAATTGGTAATGAAGGAAAAACTTCAGGGCAGTATATGAACCAGGGAATGTAAACTGAGAGAAGCACAAGAAGGAGAAACCACATACACTTCCAATCTTTTGGACATTGAGCTTCTCTTTCAATCCTTCCTCCTACAAATGAGATGAAAACATAAGGTAACATAAGATAATCCAAGCTTCAGTCATCCACAAAAAATACTACAAGAACCTTAAGTGCTTCCAGAGTCTGAGGAACTGCAGTGAAACCCTTCCAAGTGTACTGATTCTTAGCTCTTCTGGACAACAACTGGAGAGAAAATTGTAATTAGCTTCAGCTTTTGATGACTAAAATTTAAGGTAAATGCCAAAGAAAATTACCCCAACACTCTCTAGTATGTTAACAATGTCGTAAATTCGGCGTCTTTCAACACCTAGGACACAAACATATTCATAAATCATAAATAAATTTTGTTAACCAAGACTTTCCTATACCTGGTTGAAGAGAATAACAGATGATGCGGAAATTAAACTGAAAAAAAGCATGACAGATAGTTTGAAGACCTAATTGATCAGCGGCATGATCCAATCCAATGCAATCCACATCATCTCGGTCGTACAACCTCAAGAAACTGAGCAACACGAATATATCAGTTCGTACACGAATACATATATCATTTCTAGGTGCATCAACCATGTATGTTCATACATGCAGTTAAAAGAAATAAAATACTGTGCGTAGAGAGCGAGTTACTTGGAGCAGAGAACGCCGAGAGATTTCTCTTTGCGGCTGTACAAGGTGATAGGGTTTTTGGATTGTGAATCGCTATTGACTGACAACGACATTCCTCGCTGTCAGCTTGAATTCTGTCTCTTAGTCGGAGCTTCGGCGAAATCTAATCCAAAAATGGAGCAATTGAACTGAGGCAAAGGGGGAGAAAGAGCGTTCCCGTGGCGGGCTCTGGAGTTCAAAAATCGGATTCGGATCCTACATATATGTATGCGGGATTGCTGGTCCGCAAAAGCGACAAAAACATGCCCGCCGCATATTTGGAAGGAGTGCTTTTTTCAGTTTTTGAATGAAGTTTTAAAAAGATGATAAAAAAATGAAGTTTTAAAATGAACCATTTTGGTACACTTTCGTCGTGTACATACCCTCTTTTTTTGAAAGAAAAAAACTTATATTAAATCAATCAAACAAGAGTAATAATCATGTTCCAAGACTTAAATCTCCCTCTCTTCAAACAATATCAAAGCCCAATGCCCTCTTACATCATAACCAGACATAGAATAGTCTGCTCCGAAAAGAGCGAGACTAATCGCTGAAACAATGAGAGCATAAATGCTATTAGCGGTTGAATCAGCCTGATTGCCTCCAACCAAAATTCTATCTGCTACACAAAACCAACACACTCCCTTTCAACTGGCATTATCACATCGCCATCAACAAATTCAATATACCCTTCCCCCTTATTGTACGACGAAATAAAGACACAAACAACAAGCAAATTTAGTCTGAATCCGTTGGATCCACTTTTGCATCCACTTCTTCTGAATCCTCCATCCATGGTGGTGGCTCAGGAGAGGGGCGAATCGCTAATACTTCATCTTCTTCCTCACCATTTTTCCTGGACAGCACCGATTTTGCTATTCCTTCCCATTCGACACCGAGGACATGCCCCTCTCGAGCCAATCTATCGGACTCTTCTCAAAACTTGCCTCCATTCTCGAGCCAAAACTGCCAAAAGAAAGACGACTAAAGATCACTGATGGAGTATATGGATCCAGACCCCACGACCCACATACTCAGAAGAATATGAAACACAGCTGTCACCCAGCGGGTCCTCTGTCGGCTAGATGGCCCTCCATCGGCCGGAAAGACATCAACTCAGAATATGATCCATAAGCCAGGAGAACCAGGGTGTCCCTGTCGGCCGGGTCTCCGTCGGTCACAAAGAGCTCACAGAGCCGGATTTCATACTTAACCAATTTACGTACTTTGTATTCGGCCCAATAGAGGCCTCATTGTAATCGGGCCTCCCAAGCCCAAGACTTGGGAGCCTAGCCCACATTTTCTCTATAAATACTCCCCTTGGGGGTAGTTGTAGAGGGTTCACAAATACATTTATTACAACATTCATTGCACTTCTCTATCTAGCTCTCACTTCTCTCTAAGAGGTTATACTCTGTCATTTGGTGTTTTCATTGAGAGCTAGAACAATCAAGTTAGCATCATTCGTCGCTACCAAGCACAGCTAACTGACTATGGGAAGAGCAAGGTCAAACTACAACCACATCGGCAAGGCGATCCCCGAAACTCAGGAGGGTCGTGAGCGCTCTGGTGATGCTACGGCCGACAAGGCCGTGGAAGAGGAAGTCTTCCAGGAGACCATCGATCCCATGACTGATCTTCACAACCAGCTCAACGGCAACGCCTCGGACGCCCGCATCCGCCTTGAGAAGAAATGCACGGAGAAGGGCGATATAACGCCTCGAGGCATCCGGCTTCTCCCGTTGTTGACCCTCAGCTTCAAACCGCGCTCTCGGCCATCATCGCCAGTTTGGCTCAAAACCCCACTGTCCTTAGCGCACTCATGCCAAGCACGGGGAAGAACACTACTCCACCACATCCACCGCCATAGCCGTTGGTCATGAAGATAGGCAACAACGAGGGGGTGGAGACCCAGGATACGGCGTCATCCCACTCCCACCCTGCTTCCCCTCTTCAAGCTGGACCGACCCCAACGTGTGGAAAAGCCTCGGCCTTTCATAGGCTAGGTGACACGCGCCGTCGACCAGCGTCGGAGAGGATGGCGGGACGGATTGGTGAACGTGAGCCTGGCTCGCCAAGGGAAAGCTTGGGGTCCATCTCCCGGGCAGCTGATGGGCCCCGCCTGAACAAGGGCGAAGGAAATTTGCACGAGGAGGACGTGCGCCACCAAATCAACACGACTCACGCAACCCGCGTGCGAACCCAGCAAGGCGCCACTACGACCGCCAAGGACCCCCGGGACGAGGTCATCGCCCAGTTGGAGAGGAGGCTTGCCCAGATGGAGGCTAAGTAGTCGGCTGCTATCCCTACGACCAACACGTCTAGGGACCCCGACTTCGATGCACTCATGCACAAGGTCAGGGCCTTGGAAAGGGAGTTGGCCGAGGGACGGAATGACCCCATCATCCAAATCAGGACCAGGACCCCCTTCACCACGAGGGTACTCTCGGCCCCTATTCCCGAGAAATAACGGGGGAATGCCATCAAGCCCTATGACGGCCGCACCGACCCTCAGGAGCATTTCATCCGCTACCATAACAACATGCTGATGGTGAATGCGTCGGACGAGTACCTCTGCTGCTGGTTCCTTTCCACTCTCGAGGGACCAGCGTACAAATGGTTCAACGCGCTCCCCGAAGGAAGCGTGGACTCATGACAGGATCTTGCCCAACGCTTCCTCGCCCATTTTGCTGGAAGCTAAGGAAGCGCGTAAATAATACTTCATCATCTCCTCTCTGTCAAGTAACAACACGGTGAATCACTCCGGTCTTTCATCGATCGATGGACGACAGAGACCAACGAGGTCGAAGGGGCCGATGAATGCACCATCCTCGTCCTTTATCAGGGCGCTCTCCGGAGCAGCCCATATGAGGGTAGCCTCATCACCGACCCGCCGAGGTCATATACGAAGACACTCCAGGGAGGGAACCTGTACGCTGATGCCGACGAGCTCCACTCCCACAAGAAGGATGGAGGGCAACCCTTGAAGAAGACAAACTCTGCGCAAACTCCGAGCGCACCCTCGGCCGGGGACCGAGGATAAGGAGGACAGAACCGCCAAGGGTCTGGCGGACAGAACAAGAAGGATCGCCCATGGCGTCCGAGGGTGGAAAGGCTGAGGACCCCTCTCACACACTCGGTCGGCTCCATCCTCAATTACGCTGAGGAGCATGATCTCATTGTGAGAGATCCTCAGTCGGCAAAGGAAATCTATGTTGTTCATCAGGGCGGCACCTACTGCCGTTACCACAAGAACACCTCCCACAACACTAACGATTGTGTCACGCTGAAGAGAGCCATCGAGCGCCTGATTCGGCAGGGGTAACTCTCCCAATTTGTTAAAGGTGGCCCACGCAAAAATACTTGGGTAAACACCGGCAAAAATGGGGGGAAACCCTCGACGAAGAAGTGAGAGATTGGTAGACTCAGCGAGGACGACGAGGACTTCGAGGAGCCCCATCTGAAGAAGAACCACATCCACCTCATCGTGGGAGGTAATACTGGGGGGACTCTGCCACCCAGAGAAAGAAATGAGCCCAATCCCTATACATTGGCGAGGTGTCCCATGTTCCCCCCAGCCGAAGAAGCAGTGGACGGAGGCGATCACCTTCACCGATAAGGATCTGCCTTCAGGTCCCGCATCACACAGGGACGCCCTCGTCATCCAATGTGAGATAGGCAACTCCATCATCCATCGCACTTACATCGATACAGGGAGATTCGTCAACGTCATGTATCTTGACACATTCAAGCAACTGAAATTGGATAGGGTCCGACTCAAGCCGATACAGACACCGTTGTCCGGCTTCACCGAGGACTCTATCGACGCTGAAGGCACGATAGTTCTTCCCATGGACGTCGGCGACGGCTCCCATCACACCAAGATTGACATGGAGTTTATGGTGGTCAAAGTCGAATGCGTCCACAACCTGATCTGGAAGAGGTCGACATTGGAGGACCTGGAGGCTATCATCTCCATGAAACATTTATGGCTAAAGTTTCCCACCAGCGGCGGCATCGGCTACGCCAGGGGGGACCAAAGGATAGCAAGAGCATGCTACCTCAAACTGACAAAGCCGGCCGCAAGCGCCGAGCAAAGGGTGGACACCATCACCATGACTATCGCCAACTACGAAGAGAGGCCACATGCTGAGCCGATCGAGGACATCGAGGAAGTCCCCTTAGATGCCTCTCAGCCAGAGCGAATTCTGAAAACCGGGAGGCAACTCCCCCAGGACCAACGTGATGCCATTCTCCTAGTTCTGCGGTCGTATGCCGTCATCTTTGCATGGGGGCCGGAAGACATGCCAGGCATCAGCCCGAAAGTGGTCACCCATCGGTTGTCATTCGATCCAGCTTCCACACCCGTCAAGCAGAAGCGATGCTACTTCTCAGCCGAAAGACGGGACTTCGTCAAAGGGGAGGTCACCATGCTCCTCTCAATCAGCCACATCAAGGAGGTGAAATATCCCACATGGTTGGCCAACGTTGTCCTCGCCCAAAAGCCCCCAACATTCAGAATGTGCGTCGACTACGCTGATTTGAACAAGGCATGCCCTATGGACCCGTTCCCTCTCCCCAACATTGATCAGCTGATGGACGAGACGGTGGGTTGCGAATTGATGTTGTTCCTTGATGCCTTCAGATGGTACCACCAGATCTTCATCAACGAAGATGACGCCAAGAAGACAACCTTCATGACCCCGGAGGAAAATTTTTGCTACCTTGTCATGGCTTTTGGGCTCAAAAATTAAGGCGGCACATACACCAGGATGGTAGCCAAAATCTTCAGAGCAGTCCTCGGCCGGACAATGGAGGCATACGTCGACGACATGATTGTCAAGAGCAAGCAATCTACCACCCATGCTGACGACCTCCGGGAAATCTTTGAGATCATGAAAAAGTTCAAGCTCCACCTGAACCCCAAGAAATGCACCTTCGGCGTCCAAGGGGGCAAATTCCTTGGCTACATGGTCAACCCAAGGGGCATTGAGATTAATCCGGAGAATATCCAGGCCATTATGAACATGGAGCCACCACAAAATGTGAAGGAGGTACAGCGGTTGCAAGACGACTTGCGGCCCTAAACCGTTTCCTCTCCAAATCGGTTGAAAATATCTCCCTTTCTTCCAAATCATGCGCAAAGTCAACAACTTCATATGGACGACGGAGTGCCAGCAAGCATTTGAGGAGCTGAAGCAATACCTTTCATCCCCTCCCATGCTCTCCAAGCCTAAGCCCGACGAGACACTCTTCTTGTACCTAGGGGTGAGTACATCGGTCATAAGCTTTGTGCTCATCCGCGAGGAGGAAAGGGTACAAAAGGCCATCTTCTACGTCAGCAAGACGCTACAGGAGGCGGAACTCAGATACTCCCCCATCGAGAAGACAGTGTTAGCCATTGTCCATACGGTGAAGAAATTAGGGCACTATTTCCAAGCACACTCCATCCACATCCTCACTCAGCAGCCCCTCGGCGCACTTATGTAGAGCCTAACTAGCTCCTCAAGGATGGTGAAATGGGTGATCTTCCTCAGCCAGTTTCAGATTGAAATCAAGCCAAGGCCATCCATTAAAGGGCAAGCCTTGGCTAACTTCGTCACTGAGTGCACGGCAAGGGAGGCGGCCGCCACCATACCTGGGTCAGAGCCAGACGAAGCATGGACCCTATTCACTTACGGTTCATCTGTCGCCAAAGCATGTGGAGGCAGCGGCGTCCTCATTTCCCCGGAAGGATTCAGAGCATACTATGCCACCTGCTTCAACTTCAGGGTGTCCAACAACGTGGCCGAGTATGAAGCCCTCCTCAGCGGCCTCAGACTCGCAGCCGGCCTCAAAGCGTGGCACATCAGAATCAAATGCGAATCCAAGCTGGTGGTGGGCCAGATCGAGGGCTCGTACGAGGCTAAGGAATGCAGGATGAGGCAATACAAGCAAGCAGCAGAAGAGTTACTCAAGGCTTTTGAAACCCACGAGATCAAACAGATCCCAAGGGCGGAGAATGCTGAGGCCGACATTCTCTCCAAACTCAGCACGGACACCCCGGAGCACATCTCCAAGATAGCCAAGATCGAGGAGCTCAGCATGTCCAACATCCATGCCAGCCCAGTCATGTGCATTCAACAACGTCCGGAGGACTGGATCTCCGATATCATGATCTTCATCACCTCGGGAGACCTACCCCAGGACGAGGAGAGGGCCAAACTAGCCAAGCTCAAGTCCCCGAGCTACACCATTGAGGACAGGAAGCTCTACAAAAGATCCTACAATGGCACTCTCATCTAATGCCTGCACCAGGACGAGGCCGAAGTGGCCCACACCAGGGCCCTTTCAGCATGTCCCACCGCCTCGTCGTCCAAGGCTATTTCTGGCCGACGATGGCACGAGATTGTGCTAATCTTGCAAGGAAGTGTACCGCATGCCAGGTACTTCAGAAGACCCCTGGTCAGCCAGCCGTCAATTATGCCCCGGTCAGCACTGCAATCCCATTCTCAAGATGGGGAATTGACTTGGTCGCCCCCCTGCCAAGGGCCGTTGGCAACAACCGCTACATCATCGTTACGGTCGACTACTTCACCAAGTGGGTCGAAACGGAATCTTTGACCAGCATCACAGGGGCCAGATGCCAGAAGTTTGTCCACAAAAACATCCTTACCCGCTTCGGCGTCCCTGAGGAGATCATATCCGACAACGACACCCAATTTGAAGTCGCACCCTTCCAAGAGCTCCTCCAGGCATGGAGAATCAAGCATCGTTTCTCCTCCGTTGCCTACCCTCATGGTAACGGGCAAGTTGAGAACGCCAACAGAACCATACTGGAAGGCCTGAAGAAGAAACTCGAGGACGTAGGAGGCAGCTGGGTCAACGAGCTCCCCAACATTCTATGGTGTTACCGTACCACGCCGAGGAGGGCGACGGGCGAGACATCTTTCGCCCTATGTTATGGCTTTGAGGCAAAAGCATCCACGGAGGTCACCATACCTAGCTGACGGGTCGAGCAGTATGAACCCGAGGCTAACGAAGAGAACATGAAGACCGACCTCCACTTGGTCGAAGAGAGACGCGAGCAAGCCTACATCCGGGCGAAGAACTACCAGCGTCAAGTTAAATCATACTACAACGTCAAGGTACATTCCCGGGAATTCCAAGTGGGGGACTACGTCCTCCGCCGAAAGGAGGCAAGCAAGCCGATGGAAGGTGGCAGGCAAGCTAGCCCTGAAGTATGAAGGGCCCTACATCATCAGTGTTGTGGTAAAAGCCGACACCTACAAACTTAAACACCCAAATGGGTCTAGAATACCACGAACGTGGAACATCACTTGGTGAAGTTCTACCAATAATTCGAAGGAGGCGAAACCGGCAAAGCCCTCACCCCTTAACGGGTTATTGATCGATTACCGCCCTCAGCCTCGAGCCACTTATCAATGAAAGTTGTGTTCAACTTATTTTTTGAAGAATTAAGTAAAGAATACTGCATACCATGTTGACCCCTTAGAGCGAAACACTCTGGTATGGCCGACACAACACATCACATCGACCCCTTAGTGCGGAACGCTCAGGTATGGCCGACGATGTCCCAGGACGTTGGGCCCGCAAATGGCCCGCATCTTGAAATGGGAAGCTCACCGCGTCATCCTCGCGCTAAATCGTAGGACGATAGGCCTGAAAGAATGGCCGAGGTGACAAAATCCCCAAACTTGGGATTGGGAAACGGCAGCCGTCGGTAACCAACCAAAAGCCTGAGCCCACACAGTAAATAGACGACAGGACCCCCCCCTCCCAGATTATGGGACGATCCAGCAGGACTCCCTACCGGCCAAGGGAATATCAACCCCCTCAGTCGAAGCCTGAAAGAAGGATACCCGCTCCTCGCTCAAAGAAGTAAAGAGGAAGAGAGCAAAAGAGGGACAACCGAAGGACCGTGCACTCGTCGGCCTCGTGCGAAATCCCCACAAAGAAAAAGAGGGAAGCCCATGGACTGTGCATTTGCCGGTCTCAAGCAATAAAAATAAAATCCCCACAAATTTCGCTAAGTACATATCAGTTAAATGCTATATTTGGACGAACGTCCTCAGGACCATTGAGCATGATCCCATATCTAAACCTGGTCCTAGATGGGTATTGGACGAAACATGCACGCACAGACTACCCTAAAACACTTGGAAAAATTCCCAAGTGACATTTAGTTGACCGATGAAGGCCACATGGAAGACGACGCGGACTCAAAAGATCTGTGGGAAATATCCGCCCTTGGCCGAACAAGGATCAGACACCTTCATCGGCCACATCTAAGGAAAACAACTACCTGGTCTCAGCTAACATTTAGAAATACTTCAAAGTATGAAATGACAACAGCAATACAACGACAAGGATGATGAAGTAGACACTAAAGTTGGGGAAGATAACCAAATATTTGCATTCAATTTTCAAAGTACAAAAGGGGGACACATCGGCCATTACATGTCAAGCACAGAAATTAAAAAGGGATCAAGCTTCTTCCCCGCCGGCGCCTTGAGCGGGCCTATCATTGGTTTCACCGGCCTTGGAAGTAGCAGTGTCCACAAATATATCGTCGTCACCCCAATCATCCTCACTGATGACGGAGCTCAGGATGGGGGCTGCCTCTCCTCTTCAGGAAGCTTGACCTCAACCTCCGAATCCTTCATCTTCGGGGGCAGCTTTAGGCCGGCGGCAAACGACTTCGTCAGATTCAGTTCCGTGAAACGCCGATGCAGCCTCCGATAGATGAGCCTTTGAATCCGCTGCTGACCGATGTCATAGAATACCTTCATCTCCCTTTCAACGTACTCTTGGCCTTCAGGACTGTGCTGGGCCCAATCTTCAAGCCTGGACGCCACGACCTCAAAGCACCAAGGCCGACGCTCCTCAGCTTTCCAGCCATCGGCCAAGAACTTCTCGATGGCGGCGTCGGCGGCCTTCTCTACAGCAACCTCAGCAGCTCGCTCGACCTCAAGCTTAGCTTTTACGGCCTCGTCGGCACGCCGAAGGGCCTCCTCATGAACTTTCCTCTCATCGGCGAGTTTCTGGAGGGCATCGTCCCTTTCAGCGACACACTGACGGGCGGCCGCATCAGCATCATCAGCCCTCTTCGTCAGCACCTTCACATCAGCCCGCAGCCGGTCCAAACAGCTCAAGGCCTCATCGGCCGAAGCAACCTTTTGCTCGATCTGCCTTAGCTGAGCAATCTCCGCCTGCTGCCTCTTATGGCTCTCCATCAGCATGAAGGCCGCCTGCACAAAGCGTGACAATTAGGACGACGATGACACCTGCAATGATGTGAATAAAGAAAATAACAATGTAAAGCTAACTTACTTGGACGAGGTGGTCCATTTCAACGTCATAAATCCGGACGTTACCCAACCCATTAAGATAAGCTCGTCCTTCATCTGGAACGGCCTGGGAGATCACCTCATGGCTGTCAATGATCTCATTGAACATGCCGCCTTTGACAGGATATTCAACCTCAAGCTTGTAAGTCCCCCTGACCATCTCTTTGCCGGACCGATTCTTCCGAGAGCCTTGGGATTCAGGGGAGGCTGAGAGACAGCAACAGACGAGGGGCCGAAGGTCAGGTCCATAACAACGTCAGCGTTGGATCCTCCATCGTCTCCAGCTGGGATGGCCAGAGTTCCGGCATCAATAGCAGACGAGGGAGAAACCCTCTTAGACTTCTTTGGAAGGCTGCAAACCAGCCTCAGTCAACTTCTTCTGACCGTCATCCATTTCTTCTTCAGCTGAGTGAGCGGTTTCTTCACGTGAACGGAGCTCGGTTGGGCTCCACTAGCCGATGCCTGCTTTGCAGCAAAGCCTCCTTGGCCGTCAATTCCCCGATCGCTTTCACTGCAACCCTCTTCATGATGGATCTGCGGTCCATGACAAAGTCTGCACGGTAAAAAACAAACAATGTTAGTAAAGCAAGAAAATAAAATGGGACCAAGGACGCTAGGAGGGTATTACCATCGGCTTCAGCAGGCACACCCAAGTACGAGCCATCGGCCTCCTCAAATGTCGTGGACATCCTCAGCCACAGGTCATCATCGTCCTCTGCATCCCTATAAACGAAGTACCTCACAAAGCCGAGGACGACCATCTTGTACTCTGTGATATAATTTTTCACGCTCCTCGGCCCGTCCTTCAAAGACGCCTCCACTTGAGCATCTAGGAGTGCGCTCTTTGGCACCTAGTGGAGGTTGAACCTTCCGGTATGACCGACTGAAGGAAACTTAGTCCCTTCTTCGGCCAACGACACAAAAACAAATTTACTCTTCCAGCCGTGAATGAACGAAGGAAGATCAGTAAAGGACCTCCTATTCTTCACTTGCTGGAGGTTGGCATAGCCGGCACAGTTCTTGTGGCTGCCTCGGCCTATTTGGTACAGGTTCATGAACAGGACCATCGTCAGTGCGATATCCAACTCGGAGCAACGAAGCAGGAACCCGAAGATTAAGGAATAACTGTTCAGGGTCAGCAAGGCCGGAGGAAGGTCCACCATGTCCAGATACTCCGTGATGAACGGATGAAGGGGGAACCTAAGCCCCTTTGCAAAACTCATGGGATATACCCCAAAATACCCCTCCGGAGGATTGAGTACATGATTCGTCGGCATAGGCGCCCTAACCCTACCATATGACTCCACATACATCTGGGCGACCAAGTATTCACCCGTGTTGCTCTGCGGCCTAATGATGCAAACATTGGTAAGATCCAAGTAGGGGACGCCCGGACCTTTCTTTGGCCGACGACTCCTCTTCGGCGGAGCTTTCCCTTTGATGGCAGAGAGGGGATCAGGGCATGAAATGGCGGTCGGCGTGGACGCTCCGTCCACTGCACGCAAGACTCCAACGTCCTCACCCTCAGATGATGAGGCGGCTTCCTCATCCATGCTTTCCTTGTTCTCCTGCTCCCCTGATTTCAAGGAGCTCATCTCATCAATCTCCTCGCAACACTCTACCATTACTCGGTAATCAAGAGACTTAGCAGAGACCTCGTCGTCGTACGGGTACTACTCTTCATCCAAGGACTTCACCATAACAACTACTCAAAGCTCTAAGGGGGACTACTTGGGATCTAAAAGGTTTTTGACTAACACTAGATCAAGGCCCTAAGGGAGCAAAAGATACGACAACACAGAAGAACAAGTGAAGAACTAACCTTGAAGATCGTTGAGGAATGAAGAACACTCGAACCAGACTCTCTCTCTCTCTAGGAAATTGGGCAGCACTTTGTTGGCACAAATCACAAATGGGGGTTTCGCTTCGGAGTGGAGGGGTACTTATAGACCTCCTCCCAACGTTCACTACACGTGGCACCCCCAAGTGCTCACACGTACGGCCACCACTCTAAGGACCAATGAGGTTCCACCGCTTCAAAGATGGGCCAGGCCCACTTCTAGCACTATCAGCCGAGTTCCAAGGGATACGCAACGGTTCAACGAACCAGCAAGTTGCGCCTACATCGGCCGAAACATTCAACAGCCACACCAAAGCAGTCAACATCACATCAACGGCTGGCCCCATATTAGAACACCACCTCGGCATCAAAAGCCCCAAGGTGCGCCCGTATCGGCCGGACATATCACCAACAGCATGGTCCCTTCAACGGCCACAAAAGCAAAGTACAGTAGAACCTAACAGCCACCGGCCCTCGTATAAAATACTACTGCTGATAACCTCTTGAAAGCGACCTGCGTCCAAGGGTTCTCCCACAGGGTTACCTTGGTCAGGAATCACCAAGAGGTTGGATTCAGGGGAAGTACGTGGATCCTGCTTCGGCCAAGGGTTTTACTTTACTCCTTCACCCCTCACTCATCCTTCGGCCTGAAGCAGTGGGGGACTGGGGGACTACATCGGCTTGAAGCAGTGGGGGACTAGGGGACTACAATTGCCTTCAATGCAAAGATGAAAATTGAAAACTCAAACCAAGCATACAAGTACAACGATGACATCACAACATCGACACACCACAATGTCCAAAACGTGACACACATCGTCCAAGAACATGTAAACCCCCAGCGGACACGAACCAGAACGCCAATACCATGGAAACATCCAAAGCCCAAAGGTTCCGCCTTCGGCCAAAATAGGAAAAAATCACACTCATCGGCTACTCAAGCCAGGACAATAACCGTCCTCAAGCATAAAAGCACGCACCATCCTCATAGCAAGGACCTCCTTCGTCCACAGCAGAGGCCACGCAACGGCCAAATACAGAGAATAACTAGAACGGTACTGCGTCGGCCAGAAACGTCAAGACCACGGTAATCAACTCTCTTTCACTTCGTCTGCATCTCAACTCAGAGAGTGGGGGACTCCTAATGGAGTATATGGATCCAGACCCCATGACCCACATACTCAGAAGAATAAGAAGCACATCTGTCACCCAACGGGTCCTCCATCGGCCAGATGGCCCTCCATCGGCCAGAAAGACATCAACTCAGAATATGATCCAGAAGCCAGGAGAACCGGGGTGTTCCCGTCGACCGGGTCTCCGTCGGTCAGACTTTGTCGGCCACAAAGAGCTCACAGAGCTGGATTTCATACTTAGCCAATTTACGTACTTTGTATTCGGCCCAAGAGAGGCCTCATTATAATCGGGCCTCCCAAACCCAAGACTTGGGAGCCCAGCCCACATCTTCTCTATAAATACTCCCCTTGGGGGTAGTTATAGAGGGTTCACAAATACATTTATTACAGCATTCATTGCACTTCTCTTTCTAGCTCTCACTTCTCTCTAAGAGGTTATACTCTATCGATCACCAACACCAAAGCTCCGCAACCTGTCCTGCGCGAGAACACTGCAGCTTCAATGAAGATTCGTCGTCTATTCCTCACCGTGTACACAAATCGTCGAGCGATAAGGATATCGCCGACCCCAAGCTGATCGCCGACTAAACCCTAGAGAGCTTTTCTCTCTAGGCGGTGCACCACTCGTCTTATGAGGGTTTGGCAATAATTCCATTTGTACTCATTTAATAATTGCATTATTTATCATGAATTACCTTGACAAACAAAAAAATACAGGTACAGATACTTCGACAAAATTGGTTGTGTGAACGAAAATCGATTTGCGTGATCGATTTGTGTGAACAAAAATCGATATTTCAAGGTGGTTGCAGGGAAACCAATGTCATTGTACACATGCATTAGTTGTATGTGTTAACAAAAAAGTGTTTGTACACATACAATTTTTGTCTGTATACACATACATTAGGAGGGGGAGGGGGAGAATACCCAAAAACAAAAAATAATCATCAAAATAATGACCGTTATCACATACAAATACCCCACGAATATCACATTATTACCACATCAAAAATATTATAGCTAAAGATGGAATCTCAGTGATATTTAATAAAAACACCTCTAACCGCCCATATCTATTGGTTGTTAATGAAAATATGAAATGAGTAGCGAAAAGAATGAAGTGCTAAAAGTGTATATTTTAGAGAAAAAATTAGTAACCTTCATATTAATTGCACAAGATGTCATTCTCAAATCACATATATTTTTATTTATTACATTTGATCTTAAAATAATTACAACATATAAATCCTACACTATTTATACTCTACTTTGACGATAATTGATTTACCACGGAGTACTAATTTTTAAAATTTAACAGTGAGTTAAATTTTATGTTTGGCGACACCAAATTATTTTGGAGGTAAACTTGGATGTTGTTGTTATTTGTAGAATTAGAATACTTCATTATATTGTGAATTACCTAAATCACTTTAAGAAATTGCCTTAATTAAATCCAAGATGGAGATGATGAAGAACCATTAAAATTATAAGGAATAACAATAATTAGAGTGGTATTACTATCAAGCTTAATATTAAATTGTGAAATATTAAAACATTTTTACATTACTAATATTGTGAAATACCTAAAGAATTTGAAGCAACCTACGATAAGGTATGGGAGATTTTTTTTAAGCAACCTATAGAATGCTCACCCTTAGAAACCACACTAGCCTTCTTCCCCAAAGACCCGTCCTACTGACATGAACCAGCTGGTTTTCACCCGCTGTCATGTCTTTTAACATCCTCCTGCCTCCTCTACCATCATAATCGAAATTACCAGACAAATTTGGAAAGTAGAGGACAATTGAAATAACCAGACAAACAATGGCTTCAGAAACCACAAACTAAGAACCAAGGAAATAACCAAGATAACTAGAGAAGCAAAGCTTCAGAAACAAATCAAAACGCTTAGACAGTCATAACAAGAAAACAATGTCCCACAAGACCCAAAGCATAAGATTGCTTAGAGACAGTCACAACAAGAAGAAAACTAATGTCCCAAATAATTTGTGTCAACAATTTAAAAACTTGATCAACTGTCAACTGTCAAAAACGGATCCAAAACATTGATCTAAACGGATACATAATTGGTTCCATCTAAGATTCTTGTGTGGTAACACTGTTCACCAATGTGTATAATAATGACACTTACGATAATGGTTGTGCAACTTTTCTACATCATTGATAGACAACTCAACCCGCTTACCAATAGCGGCCTCGTGAGATTGTGAGATGGGTAATCCCACCTCTTTGGAGGGTGAATATTTCCGCAAAGCTAATCATCAAGTGGCTCATAACTTTATCAAGAAACATCAATGAAAATTGTTAAGTTGATAAAAAGCCTTGACATTATGAACAATGACATCAAGAAATGAAGAACATGAATCTTGAAGGTTGCCAGATTTGTTGCCAGTTAATGGCATCCATCATTTTCCAGTCAAACACCATTAAACCATCCAAATAGGAGTCATGACACTCCTCAAACTGCGATGCCTTTCCCTCCCAGGCTCCCACCATCTCTTGAAGGTTGGCCCATTTTCTGCTTCCTATTGAATTTTCTTGATTACCTATAATACCCTCAAGACACAGTGAAACTTCTGTGATTAACAAAAACTTGTTTGTCTCAAAGAATCCAACTAAATTCATGTTCATTACACTTTGATTACAAAATTCTACAACATATTTTATCCTATTTGTCTGACTGAAATGGAGATGGTGGGAGCAAAGAATGTTTCCATTAAACACACACTGTTCTGTTTAGCTACCCTTTGATGCATTCAACCTGGATGGTCAAGTCCTTTATACCAGCATCGTGTAACAAATCTGATACATTATTCTTTGCAGCAATCTTGTCAGTGTCATTTGAGACGTGAAGGTGGACAGTGCCGACAATGTCGGTGTTTGTGAAGCTCCAAACATGCAGGCTCTGGATACCGCACACACCTTCCATCTTCCTAACATTGCCTATAGCTTCCTTCAAGTGACCCTCATGGCCTCTGGGAACTCGTTGCAGCAGAATTTCTGCTGAGTTTCTCAGCAGCGGGATAACTGAAGAGACTATCAATATTGATATAAATATAGAACAGGCAGGGTCCGCAACAAGCCACCCTTTGTATTTAATCAATAGGGTTGAAATAACCACCCCCACACTCCCCATTGTGTCCGCTAGCACGTGCAAAAATATGCCTTCCATGTTATGGTCAATGTGGTGATGGTGGTGGTGGTCATGATGGTGAGGCTTCTCTTTTTCTGCACTCTTAAAGGGTCCATTTGGAACCTGACTAATTCTAGGGAAAGAAAATAAAAGGGAAAGTTAGAGGGAAAATAAAGGATAACATCTGACTCATTTCATTTATTTATTTCTATCATATTATGGTAGAAATAATGAAAAGTATATCACTAAATAAAAGTAATGAATAAAAATGATAGTTTTACATCATGTGACTGTGGTGGTATTTCCACAATGATAGTAGTGAACATGAACACATTCAATTTCACTATAGTGCTACTTTTGCTATGAAAATAGTGACTTTATGTTCGCAGTGACTATATAGTCATATTTGTGTCCATAAGTTTCATATTAATAATATTTTAAGAAGAAACCATATTAAGAAAAAATTGATGCTTCAATAAATGTAAAATATGCACAAATAATCATATTTCATCTTTCTTTTTCTATTTTCCAATGTAAACACATGAGAAAATAGATATTCATATCAGTTTCTCTGCTTCCCCTATCATTTCCCAAGATAGAAACATACCCCAAGTCAATGTTTACATGGTTATCATGGCTAGAACATGATTGCTCATGGCAGTGTTGGACAACGGTGATGTGTTCTTCCTTGTCATCATGCGAATGATGGTGGGAATGAGAAGGTGCACCAGTTCCTCTCATTTCCCTATCATTATCCAAGATCGAAACATGCCCTAAGTCAGCACTTTCATGGTTACCATGGCTAGAGCATGATTGCTCATGGCAGTGTTGGATAACACTGCTGCGTTCTTCCTTACCATCATGCGAATGATGGTGGGAATGGGAATGCGCACATGATCCAGACCCACCATGGGCATGATGATGTTCCTCATGAAAGAATATCAAGCCGACCACGTTAACAAGAAGCCCACCAACAGACACAGTCAACAGACTGTTAGTAGAAATCTCCTGAGGGTCTAAAATCCTCTCAAATGATTCAAGAACAATCAAAGCTCCAACTAGTACCAAGAAAACAGCATTAACATATCCAGAAAGTACCTCGAACCGCCCTCGACCATAGTTAAACTGAACATTAGCCGGCAACCGGGATATGTAAGATGCATATAGTCCAATGGCAAGGGCAGCACAGTCAAACAACATGTGGCTAGCATCTGATATCAAACCAAGACTATTACTCATAAACCCTGCAACGAATTCCACAACCATGTATGCTGTGTTGATCAAGAGGAAAAGAGCAATCTTTCTTGACTTTCTTTCACTAAGGATGTGGCGAAGGGGGTTCATAACAGAAATGTCTAATGATTCAGATGATTGCAAACCTAACTCAAGATAATTAGAATAAACAGGATCTAAATTTCTAACAGCTATCCAGATCAAGAATCCACATATCAACAATCCCCAGAGTGATAGTTCTGGAAAATAAAACAATTCCAAGATAAGAGTACACACATAAGTGACTTCATACTCTCTCTGAAAGTCTTTTGATGCCATTGGTTTTTCATCTGCATTGTTCTCACTCAAAAGCACCCCAAACAGAACTGTATTAACCAATGGCCAACCAAGATTCGATAAAGATACATTCTCACCTTCTGCTTCAAAAACAACCATACTTACAGCAGCAGGTATGAAAAGCAGAACTGTTGTGTAGAACAATGATATCAATCGAACCTGTTTTTGCCCGATTTCCCTTATAGATGCAGGATTCATTGAAATCCCTTCGTAGCATCCCAAAAATCCGGAAAAGAAGGGAAGCAACATAGGCCAAACCCTAACACAATTCCCACTAGCCAGTACAGAAATTCCTAGCTTATTAGCATTCACTGAAGATAAAGGAAAACATTCGATTCTGTCCCAACTAACAGATAAAAAGAGTAGACCGAAGAACAAAGCTATAAATCCACCAATTTTAGATGAACCAACCTTGTTCAAATCAGCAAACTTTCGGTTTTTTCTTCCACCCGCAATGGATCGCGCAGCCACATTTCCGGATAGTTCCGCCAGAATCATTGCTGCGGTGCCGCAATATCTGAGAGCTTGGAATCTGAGAAGGAAGATCACAGCCTGAAGGATGGACTTGGCTAAAAGAAGCTTGTGTTGAGATGGAGTCAACGAGGTGAGGGAGAAAATGGGCTGGCGATGCTTTTGGCGGAAAGGGTCTCTAGAAGAGGAAGCAGAAGAAGAACAAGCTAAGGTGAAGATAGAAAAGAACAGAGTGAGAATGAACGAGAAGAGGGAGACGAGGAAAGAGAACGGGAAGATAGAAAAAGAGGATGGGGAGGAACGGAGGAAAGGGAGAAGAGAGTAGAGAGAACGGAGGGAGAAAAGGAGAAGAAAAAGGAAGGGGATGGATGAAGACTTGGTGGTGGAAGAAAAAGATTTCAGGGGAGTAGCAGAGACACGGTGTTTGGAGGGGGTGTGGATGGGTGTTGCAGGAGGATAGAGGGGGGTTCTTACAGAAGTGGTGGCATCGGTGGTGCGCGGTGGCAGTGATAGGCGGTGTGGGCGGTGATGGTGGTGGTGGTGGTCATCGGTGTGCTCGTGATCGGCCATGGACGAGGTGTAAAGAAGGCGATAAAGGACTTGGGAGTGATAGTTTTCTGATCAGACATTCATCGGACTTGGAGCCTCAGCGTGGTGGCTGGAAATGTAAAAGTCTCCGGGTTTTCTTTTGGGCTATAGCCCGGACATTTTTATTATCCGACATAAAATTGGGCTATTTTCTTGGACAAACAATTCGTCATGGATATATTGGGGTGTGACTTTGAAACCAAGATCGTGGAAACCGTCGGAACCGAACCGTTAAAATGTGGTTCAGTTTAGTTCGGTTCAGTTCCTACACATGAGTTATAATTTTTTAACGGTTCAGTTCTTATTCTTTGTTAACGATTCCGTTCCTGGTTCCTACAAAAAATATATCCACGGAACAGTCAAGGAACCATTATTAAAAAAATAAAAAAATTGTAAGTATAACTAGTAATAATAATAACAATGATAATATGAACATTAAAAATAACAATAATTATAGTGACAATAATAGTAATAATAATATAACCGATGACGTTTAATCACACAACAATTTAAATTTAATTGATGGAAGTGGATGAGGATGAATACATTAAACTCGTTTTTACAAACCATATTTTGTTCCATCACGGAAATTTCATAATTATAAAAGTAAAACAAATTAATTAGTGTTGGTTCGATATATTTTTTCTTTATAATATTCAAGATGATTGTAATTGTGAGATTTAGTGTAAATAATGCTCCTAGGATTTGGATGTAATGATGTTTATATTTGTACTTGTGTATTCAATATGCTTTTTACATTTTGAGGAACTAGAAATCATATTCTACTATGATGGCCCAATTTGTATTGACATCAAACAACAATGATTTTCACATTTTATTTACAAACAAAATTCAAAAATTATTTCATTCTATTAAGTGTTGAATAAATTAAGTTTAGACTTGATGTTCGAAGTGATAAGAGCTTCAACAAGTACTTATTGTTTGTGTTTTGAATTTTCGACATTTTTGCGTTATAGAAAGTAAGTTGTGTTAATTTTTTATGGAAAGTAATTTATGTTTAGGAACCGATAAAAGTAAGAATAGAACCGTTTACTATTGGTTCGGTTCCATAATGGTTCTTGAAATTTTAGATAGGAATCAAACAGATTTGATTAATTAAAGTTTTTTAACGATTCCACTAATTTCATATAAGAACAGAACCGGTCTCAAGCATATGAATAAATGTAAACTCCTGTGAGGATAAATGTAAGGGTACTTTTAAATGGACCGACCTTTTTGCTAAACAAAGCCACATATAATTTCCGTAAAAATAAATCATTTATAATTCTTATTCCTATAGTACCCTTGTAAACTTCAACATCTAATCCATTGAGTTTTTTGAAGACCCGTTTCTCCCTTTCCAGAAGAGAGATTTACCTAAATAGGACTAAAACATATGAAAAATTCCATTATAGGACTACTAGTTTCATTTGAAGAAGCGTAGGACTAAAATAACAGTAGAATGCCGAAATCGCCCTACGCCTCTCTTCTGCCGTTCGTCACTTGCGTGCCCTCCTGCTATCTCAAGCCCTGCTGCAGTTTTCACAGGTAAGTTCTCCTCCTCCTCTTCTTTTTCTCCTCTTCTCTTCTCCTCTCTTCTATTTTCTTCCCGCTCGTACTCTGTTTCATTTTTATTTTGAGTTATTAATTTTGAGTCCACTTTTAGTCGAATTTTATTTATTAATTTGTATTTTTTAGGTTTGAATTTTATTTATTCAGCAGAATGTCACTTTTATAATCTGAGAATGTCAAAATTATTGGTTATTTGAAAAAACTGTCATGTTTGTGGCAGTATATTTATCAGAATGACAAAATGAAAATGTCATATGCCATAAGAAAATGTCATTCTTATGGCATTCTATGACATTTTTATGACTTATCTGAGAATGACATAACTAATTTTTATTAGAAATGACATGTTTTTTGACATGTTTTTCAAATGATGTCATTTTATTGCAAACGCTCTCTTTAAAGACGGCTATATGTAATTGGCACATTCATGACATTTTGAGAACAAACACAACATTTCAAAAAAAAAATAGATGAAGAAGAAGATCCATGGAGGAGACAAAGAGAAGGAGGAGAAGGAGAAGAGGAATAGAAAGAAGAAGAAGAAGAAGTGCAGGGCAAAGGCAGCGAAGTGGAGGTGAAGGCAGCGAAGCAGAAGTGACGCAGGCGGAGCGGCGAAGGCAACTTGCGGTGGAGAAGTCGACGTCGTGCGATGGAATCGGCAGATCTTAGGGGAGATGATGAGAAGGAATCTATCGATTATATGGCTGCAGGGGTAAAAAGAAGATTAAATGGCTTAAGGGGTAAATTTGGGATGCCAATTTTCGTATGTTTAAGAACAAAGGAAAAAAACTTAGTAAATTGGTGGGGGTCTCTTCTCGTATTTCTCCCGTTTCTCCGTTTCTCCCTTCTCAGAAAGAGAAGCTCTCTTTCTCGCTCCAGCAAATCGAGAGAGGATGTTGGGGTCTGGAGTAGGTCCGATGTTGGAGGTTTTGGAGTTGCAGCGGCGAAGTCGCGGGCCGGAGGTCCGATTCTGGGTGAGGCGCCCAAGGTGAGGTGTTGTCCCCGCCTGTAATGAGTCGCTGCCACCGTGCTGAAGCAGCCATAAACTCCTCGGTTGGAATCTCAGCCTTTGCCGCCTGGTTTTGAACTCCAGTGGTGTTCGTTGGCAGGCCCACCTTCACAGAACATATTAGGTGATGGTCTGCTTTCTCCTCGGTAGTGGTGCGACCAGCAAGCCAAAGCAGATAGAGACTCTACCTCCGGCAACCCCGTTTCTGGCATTGTCACCGGCAGTATTGCCGGATATCCCTTGGTTCACGTTCGGCAAATAATCAACACCTTACATATATAGTGCTCGTCTCAGCCGAAGAAGAAGTCGGTAGCCCACCACAAGAAGACTCAGCCGGAAAAGTCCCTACGGGTGATAAGTTGTATGTGGGTGAAAATTTTGGATGACGTAAACACATCAACCCTCTCTAAAGATGGTCTCAGGTTCTTATTTATGGTCATAACGTAACTAAGAATCTATATGAATTCTAATAGAAATTGAAATCTGAATGACAAGAAAGAAGAATCGATTTGCACAGAGAGCTAATTCGTAATCTATGAAGATAGATTGCGGAGAAGAGAATATGAAAACCTAAAAACTATTACAGAGTTAAATGATATTTATACTAATGGGCTAACAGGCCTAAAATAAGGAAACAATCCATTAGGCCCAAAAATATAAAACAGTCCAAAATATATATTTAAGACGCCCCCTCAAGATGATCATGGATGTCTTGCATGTTCATCTTGTCTGCAAACTGCTTGAAGAGAGGATTTCCAAGTGACTTTGTGTAGATATCTGCAAGTTGATAAGTATTAGAGATATGTTCAAGTTTTATAAGACCAGAATTGATCTTTTCCCTAATTAAATGACAATCTAGTTCTATATGTTTTGTTCTTTGATGTTGGATAGGATTGTATGCTAAATGATAAGTAGATTTGTTATCAGTGTATAAGGTTATGGGTAAAGAATTTTTAATTTGTAAATCATGAAGGATATAAAGTATCCATTGGGCCTCACAAACTGCATTTGCAGCTGCCCTGTATTCTGCTTCAGTAGAAGATCTACTGATTACAGGTTGTTTCTTGGATTTCCAAGAAATTAAGGAATCTCCAAGATAAAAACAATACCCAAAAATACTTTTTCTAGTATCAACACAAGAACCCCAGTCAGAATCTGTATAGGCTTGAATATTAAAGGAAGAGTTGGAAGAATAAAACAGACCTTTACCTGGAGAGCTTTTAAGATATCTAAGTACTCTATGAGCTGCAGCCATATGAATATTAGTAGGAGAGGATAAAAATTGACTCAATATTTGAACAGAGTAAGCAATATCAGGTCTAGTGACAGTAAGGTATAATAATCTACCAATTAGAGTTCTATAGGTTTTAGGATCTTTTAAAACAGTACCATTGTGTTTTGAAAGTTTAAGTTTAGTATCCATAGGAGTGGAAAAAGCTTTTGAAGAAAGATAACCAAAATCAGACAGTATGTCAAGAGTATATTTTCTTTGGTTTAGAATAATACCAGTTTTTGATCTAGCTATTTCTATTCCTAAAATATATTTTAATTTTCCAAGATCTTTAATAGTAAATTTTTGATGTAAGAAGGATTTAATAGCATTAATTTCATTCATATCATTTCCTGCAAGAATTAGATCATCAACATAAAGTAATATGACAGTAAAAGAGGTATTATTAATTTTAGTGAAAAGAGAAAAATCTGCTTGAGACTGTGTATATCCAGAAAGTTTCAAGGCTTCAGACAGTTTAAAATACCATTGTCTAGAGGCTTGTTTTAGACCATATATACTTTTAAGTAATTTACAAACTCTATTATCATTGTTAGGCAAATAACCAGGAGGAGGTTCCATGTAAATATTTTCATTTAAGTCACCATGTAAGAATGCATTATTTACATCTAATTGATGTAAATGCCAATTTTTAGAACTGGCAATGGCAAGAAGAATTCTAACAGTAGTTAACTTTACAACAGGTGAAAAAGTATCAAAATAATCAAGTCCTTCTTCTTGAGTATAGCCTTTAGCAACAAGTCTAGCTTTATATTTGTCAAGAGATCCATCAGCTTTTAATTTTGTTTTGAAAATCCATTTACAACCAATAGTATGTTGATTAGAAGGAAGATCAACAAGAGTCCAGGTATTATTATGTTCAAGAGCTTTAATTTCATCATTCATGGCATTTTTCCATTCTGGAAAATTAATAGCTTGTTTGTAAGTTTTAGGTTCAGAAGTTTTAGAAAGAGAAGCAATAAAACAGTGATGAGAAGAATGTAAATTGTTATATGAGATGTAGTTCTGAATAGGATATCTAATCATATTACAAGAAGGTTCAGAATTATTAGGAAGAAGAGAACTGGGTAATTTGTAATCAAAATTTCTTAAATGAATAGGGATAGATCTTACTCTTGTAGATTTTCTTTGAGTACTTTCTTCAGGAACATTTTCATGATTCTGAAAGGTATCTGTATGTAACATACTAGAAGAATCATCAGCATTAGAACTAATATTATCAAACTGAAACAAATTCAATTCTTCATTTATTTGATTGTCTAAATAATTTGTGATAGTGAAAGAAATATGTGTATTATTATTTTCATTAACAGTTTGAGGAGCAGTATTAGAAATAGTGTTTAAGTAATCATTAATAGTATGATCATTATTTGTTTCAATAGAATCAGAAATAAAAATGTTGTCATAATGTGTAGTTTTATATGGAAAAGTCATTTCATAGAACTTAACATTTCTAGAAACAAAAGTTTTATCAGTGGTTAAATCATATAATTTGTATCCTTTAGAGCCTAGAGGATAACCAATGAAAATGCATTTATGGGCTCTAGAATCAAATTTTGATCTATTAGAAGAAATAGTTGAAGCAAAAGCTAAACAACCAAAGACTTTTAAATGAGTATAATCTGGAACATGATTATAAAGCATTTCAAAAGGAGATTTATTATTTAGAATATTAGTTGGCAGTCTATTTATTATATGCACAGCAGTAAGAATGCAATCAGACCAAAAAGTAAGAGGTAAACATGATTGAAATAAAAGAGCTCTAGCAATTTGTAAAATATGTTGATGTTTTCTTTCAACCCTACCATTTTGTTGAGGTGTTTCAACACAAGATAGTTGATGCAGAATTCCTTTTGAATTGTAAAATTCAGGAAAGATAAATTCAGTTCCATTATCTGTTCTAATAACTTTAATTTTCTTATGAAATTGAGTTTCAATGAAAGTATAGAAATTTAGCATATGAAATTTGACTTCAGATTTAGTTTTTAAAAGAAAAACCCAAGTACATCTAGTGTAATCATCAAGAATAGTTAAAAAATATTTGAAGCCAGTGTAAGAAGTAACTTTGTAAGGACCCCAAACATCCATATGAATTAAATCAAAAGGATTAGAAGCATGAGCAGTACTGATAGGAAAAGGCAGTTTCTTTTGTTTAGCAAAATGACAAATATCACAAGGAGAACAATGTTTTTCATTATTTGAAACATTACAATCAGGAAGCATGAAAAGTTTATTAAAGGGTAAATGTCCAAGTCTAAAATGCCAAAGAGTAGTAATAGAGACAGTATTTTGACTATCAGCAGAGTAAGCAGTAGAAAAATGATCTAAAGATGAATCTGGATTATAGTGATAGAGGCCATTCCTTAGATCAGCAAAGCCAATCATTTTACTGGTAAGGTGGTCCTGCAATATAGCACGGTTAGATGAAAAATAGACTGAGATATTATCATGAGAAGTTAAACTTGAAATAGAAATAAGATTGAAAGTAAAGTTAGGAACATATAAAACATTATATAGAGTAAGATTTGAATTTAAAGTTATGTTACCAATTTTAGTGGCAGAAATGTAGTTACCAGTAGGAAGTTGAATATTAATTGAAACATCTTTTGTTTGAGAAGTATAAAGGGAAGCATCATAGATCATATGATCAGATGCTCCTGTGTCAAGAATCCATTTATAAGAAGTAAAAGATGTTAAAGCAAAGTGTTTACCTAAAAACTGTGAAGCATTGTTTGAAGAATTAAGACCATCTTCAGAAGCAATGGTGACAGCATTAACAGAAGCAGTTTTAGGCTGTTGAGCTTGGATGAATTGCAGGAACTTTTCATACAAGTTTGGATCACAGAATTCAGTGGTAGTAGAATTGGGGTTGTTTGAAGGTGGAGCAGATTCAGTATAATGTGTAGGAGTTAAATCAGGTTCAGTAGAGTTGGCATCTAGATTAGCATGATGATTTTTATTGGAATTGAGATTAGGTTTAAAACCAGGAGCAAGTCTTTGACCTTTAGGGCCTTTCCAGTTAGTTGGATAACCAATGAGTTGGAAACATTTATCAGAAGAGTGACCTTGATAGCCACAATGATTGCAGATAATAGAACTTTTCTTTTTAAAATTCTTAACAAAGAAAGCTGTAGCATCATTATTAAGTTTTTCAGATACAGAAGAATCTGAAAAAGAATTTGTGAAAGAGATAGAATTCTGAAGAGTTCTTTGAGATTCTTCTTGAAGAAGAATAGAGTAAATACCAGATAGAGTGGTTTTATCAGTATTAAGAAGAATCTGACTACGCAGATTAGAATAGGATTCATTGAGGCCAACAAGAAATTTCAGAATAGACTCTTTTTGGATTATTTTTTGATAGGTTTCAGATATATTGCAAGTGCAATTGCCACAAGTACAAGAAGGAATGATTCTGAAATTACAGTATTCATCCCAGATTTCTTTAAAGGAATTATAGTAATCAGTGATTGTACGAGAACCTTGAGAAAGATTTCCTAGGGTTTTTTCAAGTTGAAAAAGTCTAGGACCATCAATTTTACCATATCTAAGTTGAACCTCATCCCAGAGATCCTTAGCATTGGTAAAAGAGAGAAAGGTAGTTCTAAGAGTGGGAGAAATAGAGTATATCAGCCAGGATAAGAGAAGAGCATTAATACGATACCAGTGAGAGTACATTGAGTTATCTGTAGTCGGTTGAGCAAGTGATCCATCAAGGAATCCCATCTTGTTCTTCACCGCCATGGCCATGGTGACCGATTTCTTCCAAGCGCCAAAGTTCTCGCCAGTGAAGGTTTCGTAGATGATGCGAAGTCCCGCATGATCGCTTGGATGAAGGTAGTAAGGCGAAGAGGAATCGTCAATGGGATTTATCTGCAGGGCCATCGAAGCTAGGGTTTGCAGAAGATGCAAACGAGAGAAAAAAAATACGAATCGATTGTAGAAATCGATTAGGAAGAAGATCGATTGAATCAGTAAGGATCTAAACCTTAATATGATACCATGTGAATTCTAATAGAAATTGAAATCTGAATGACAAGCAAGAAGAATCGATTTGCAGAGAGAGCTAATTCGTAATCTATGAAGATAGATTGCGGAGAAGAGAATATGAAAACCTAAAAACTATTACAGAGTTAAATGATATTTATACTAATGGGCTAACAGGCCTAAAATAAGGAAACAGTCCATTAGGCCCAAAAATATAAAACAGTCCAAAATATATATTTAAGAATCTAAGAGAACTATCTGCCTACGTTGAAATGTAATCGGAACCTTTGGGTCAGACGGTGTCAAGCTAAGCTTCGGGGTAAGAAACTTTTGTTCCTGACATCATAGAATATGTGTTTCGAGGTTAGTGATGATAAGGCAAGTGTCATTACACATGCCGGAGGAATGATCGATATTCCTTATAAATTAGCATCACATGTGCACTAACTTTCAGCTACAGCTCATGACTTGGCACATCAAAGGATTTAATGCTATTGAGAAATTCTTGAGAATGAATCTCTTGAAGGAGTGCATTATCTAAGTCAGAAGAAGATGAGTCAAATCCGAGCTTATGTATGTCTTTACGTCACATGGATCTAGCCCTAACATGTCATTGTTGTTCTTGTCGTGTTCATCATGGTTGGCGCAAGAATCGCCTTGAAATTCAAATAAGAAATGTCATTACGGTGCATTTCAAAATGGGATAAATAATTTAAACACTCCAAACTTTAATGGGGTGTAAGATAAATACCCCTAATTTGAAAATGTAATACATATAGCCCAAACTTTATATAAAAAGTCATTTTCGCACCATGGTTGCATGATTTTTACAAATACAAACTTATTGGAATAATTACATAATTTAAAACACTCTAAGCTTTGTTAGAATTCAGTTAACGTTCTAAAATTTCATTTGAGAAATAAATATTATTATATCCAGTACAATTTAAATTTAATTTCATCCTCATAAAAGTTTTGTGTATTTTAAATTATGTACTCCGTACTTAACATCATACAGTTACATGTGTGAACAAATATATGATCATGGGGCTTATATATTAAGTGTGCAAGTTCAGGATATTTATCTCGCACCCCTTCAAAATTTATGATATTTAAATTATTCCCCCCTTTCAAAATTGGGATATATAGGTGATCTTAAAAATTGCTTCAATAGGATCATTTGTCACAGGAGCAATAAATTGTTCAAGGATGTCAAACATTGATTCTCTATCATCGTCGTCCCCCAAGACATCGCCTCATATCTTCAAAATCCACTCAACAAAGGTTTGAATCTCTAATGCATAAAATGTTCCTCCCACTCGTGTGAGTCTCATATTCTTTGTCAACTTCAACACCCTGCAGTATGACCATAAAATGATGAATCCAAAGCCGCTTGTGCAATAAACGTTCTTGTGCCATTGGGAATGACATGCAATATTTGTCTAAAGTCCTCCCTAATATGACTGTTTTCCCACCAAAAGGCATGGTAGGATCACAATCATGTGAGTAGAGAAGAACAACTCTCATGCCACGGTCTAGTGCTTCAAAGCAATACTTGCACGTCATTGTACAATGAGCATCATTTTCAATATGAATTAATTAGTGCATTATTTATTCATCAAATAAATACTTGTGTGTCATCAACAACTCATCCCGAATGATCAAGCTTGTACGTTGGACCAGCCTCACCGATGGGCTTCCATGCTTTGGCATGTTGAATCTCTTGTTGCATCTCGTGGAATGGTGAATCAGGAGAGTGTAGTCCTTCCTTCTGATAGATATAATGATGCAATACTGCTAAGTGCCACATTGAGTACTATATGCTTCTTGGACATTAGCGTTGCAAACAATGTTCCCCATAAGTATGTTTTCCCAGTGCCAACATATCCACATACGAAAAATAGACCACAAATTTTTTGGTCTACGCATTTCAAGATCGATTTCCTCGTAAATGGCACGATGTCCACACTCATATCAACCATCAATTTTTTATGCTCCTCGCCAAAGCACGCTTATCAAAGCCTTAAAAGTTTAGTTTCTTGTGTTTAAAAATATTTAAAAAATGCATTTATGAATTGTAATCAAGGCTAGTATAAAACTTGTGCAAATAAATCATGGCAGTATGTGGTATTTTGAATTCACAATGACATGCCTTGACGTTCCCAAATAACCTATTTTGTTTTAGATCTTTAAGGAGCAAATCCAACTTGATTTTAAAGATCCTACAAAGAATGTTAGGGCGATTGTCTTGATTGAGCCTTCTGTGATCAACGAAGCTTAAAATTTCTTGCCACTTCGATTTGCAAGTGAATGTCAAAGTTATGGATATTGTGGTCATCGGCATGTAACCATAGCGTCTTTGTAATGGTCTCTTAAATATGAAAATTAAATGTAAGTTATTATGACTGAAGTTATCAGTACAGTCACTACACTTAAAAGGTCACATTTTTGTAAAGAAAACTTTATTTTAGTCATAAAAATGTAATTATTTCTAAACTTTTAAAAAAAAGAAAGAATATGTATATATTAATCAACTATTTATGAATGTATGTTGTTATATAATATTTTCACTCAAAAAATACTGTTAATAATTACCATACCAAAATTTCAAACACAAAAAATATTACTCCATTTGCCCCTTATAACTTTAACTTTATCATCTTTCATTTTTTCTTTTTTAGTCTTGAAATTTTTATCACTTTTCATTTTTTTTCAATTAATTGTGGTTCTTATAACATAATATATATTTCTTTATCACGTGCATAAACCCTGATTACATAATTTTTACTTTATTATTTTTGTGTCACTCAAACTTCAAAAAACATATTCCGTAATACGTTTAAATAAAATATTTTTTTTAAAAAAATTAAGTATTTGGTACATAAATTCCTTGTGGTATTTATGTAAAGCTTAATGAATAAGTTGAAAAGCATGATTATAATAGCAATAGTAATTAATATATAGTAATAGTAGCAATAGTAACAACAACAACAAAACAACAATCATCATCATCATTATCCGAGTGCCACAAAGGCTCCCACCTACTATGAGGTAAGGGGGTCAGATGCTCTCACAGTTTCAGCGATCGGTCTCGTTGTTTCTCGGGTGGACTATTTTATGTTTGATCATTAATAGAGTAGTTCTATTATTATTATTATTATTATCATTATTAATTTATATTGTGAGACTCCTATTGTAATTATAACTCTTTTCACTATATATATATATATATATATATATATATATAGAGAGAGAGAGAGAGAGAGAGAGAGAGATGCTCCTGTCCAGCAGTTCAGACAAGAGCCTCCGTCCGAATGCCGCCGTTTGGGGCGGTTCCCGGTGGAATTTTATGATGAATTTTTTTGAGCATGTTCTTCATCAAGTCTAGTTTATGCACACAAAAATTCAGCTCAAAATTCGATCGGGAAGGCGGAAGCGAGGCAGAGGCGGTGCGAGAAAGAGGCATGATAAAGCATTTATGCGAGCAACCAAGCATTCCATCCCAACTGATTGTGAGGTTACCGTGTCTAGTGGGAGGTATCGAGTTCGAAACCTGCTAGACACATAAGGGTTTGAAACTCAATGTAGTGAGTTTCAGCCTTGATTACTCCAAGCCCCCCAGCCCCCCTCCCTCAGACCCCCCTGGAGTAAAAAAAAGGAGCGATGCGAGCCAGAGGCATGAGACGGCAGCATTGCTAGGCTGAGACGGTACGACGGTGAGGGTCAGATTCACAGGTCGGATTGGCTGGAAGCCGCGGAGAAGAGAAGTGTTGCTTTTGGGTGTGCGGTAGTAGGAAAAGATGGAAGATGAACTAAAATGATAAGAGAGAAGTGTAAGACTATTTGAGGCGGGTTCCCCAGATCGCATCAAATACCTGGAAAGAAATTACTATTTGATGTGGTTCCGACCAGATCGCAACAAATAAACCTTAAATATGTCCTATTTGTTGCGGTTCCTCATAGACCGCAGCATAAACCCAAAAGTACGTATTTTTTGCCGTGACTCAGCATGGACCGTTGCAAATAAGCAGCAGCAAATGTCAAAAAACTTAGTAGTGAATATTAGAACATTAAACACTCAATTACTTACAATAGGGATATTCTTCTTCTTCTTAAGTGAAAACTCGATTAATTTGTAAAACCCAAAAAAGAAAGTGACACAATTATTTTGATAGAAAGTGCACAATTCGGTAAACCAACCGAACCAAATTGATACCGAAATTTCGGTGCGTACCAAATAGCGAACCAAACCGATTTAGTTTGGTTTTTACCGAACCAAACCGATTTAGTTTGGTTCGCTATTCGGTACGGGAATGTACAAAACCGAAATTTCGGTTTACCGAAATTTTAGTTCGGTTCGGTATTACCGAATGAACACCCCCAGTTGGATCGACGAATGCATGTTTCAGACTTTCAGACATCAAATACACTTAATTGACGATTAAAAAATTATTAATACCCTATTATAATTATTAATTGGCTATTAATAACATATTCTAACAACTTATTGTACCATCTTAAATTGGGTCAAAATCTAAGTATACTTTCCACAGTAGTAATAAAACATGAAGTTTGAAATTCCAAAATAGTACTACTATGTTTTTCTTCTCGAAATAGGGTTTGTTACTACCATGTATGAAAAATAATGCCATAATTGAAAAAAATACTATCATTAATTATAATTAATACGGTCATGTTAAATGCATTGTACTACAACTATTTGACATTTACGTCTACAAGATGACAATAAATACTATCATGTTAGTCCTATTTCGGGAATAAAAGCATAGTAGTTCTATTTTAGAATTCCAAACTTCATTTATTCCTATTTTGGGAAATCTCCCTTTATACTACATGCACGCTTATTCCTATCATGCACTTTCTGCCCAGGTGGTTTCAACTTTCAAGCATGTTCTGCACTCTGGCTATGTCTTTCTTGATAAAAACATTCAGAGCCCGTTTGGTAACACTGAAATCGGCTGAATCGGCTGATTCTGCTAAAATTTATGAAGTTCTGGCTGAAGTTGCTGTATTGGCTGATTTTGCTGATTCATGAAAAAATTAAATTTAAAATATATTTTATTAATAAAATAAAGAAAAAATTATATGTAAAAATAGCTAAAATGGTCATCTACAGTAACTTCAGCCGATACAGCCAGAAAAGTAACTCCAACCTTACTTTTTCTGCTTATTACAAAATTCAACGCGCGAAATCAAAAGTTACGTGTTTGATGAAAAGCTGGCTGATAAGCCTGATAAGCCGAAAAAGGGGCTCACCAAACGGGCTCTCATTGTTTTTGTTGTTTTTGGGTCCATGACGGTTCTGTTTCCTCGTGAAGAAGGCCCAACTCTTCAAGTTATCATTTCTCTGTATACAACCCTGCATTTCATTCATGCCCGCCTAAGGAGTAAATTTAGAGTTCATCTTTATGGGTATACAACTTATCTCACACTTCTTCCTGAATCTGTGTGTATATATATCATTTTTTAAATCTGTCTGGGCATACGTGCATAATTGTGGGTTAATCTGGTTTAAGCTAGATCTAAGTACAATTAAGTAATATGAGATGATCATTTTGAATCAATAGAAATTGGTGTGACCTAACCGGAAAAAGTCGTTGATGCCCAAGCCTCAATGATAGCTGACCGGGCTAAACTTGCAAGTGTACAAGTGCTGATATAGTAATAAATTCCGGTAAAATACTGAGTCGAATCCACAGGAAAATGTCGTTTAATTTAGTCCGAGAGTAGATGACTTTAAATAAATAAATGAGGTAAGTGTAGGGATTTTTTATTTGTGTTTTATATTTTTGGCTTTTCACTTTTTGTTCAAGAAGATAATCATTAACTAATTTTGAGTTTAAGATGAATGATAACAAAAACTAAGGTTTTGGGAATCACTTAAATGCTTTAATAGGGTTGAATATTAGTTCTTTGCCAATAATTATGAATACAATGTCGCTAATATATTCTTAACTCCGGTTAAGGCAGCGAGAGTGTGGTTTTCGTTACGTGTAAGTCCCGTTACAGCTTACATTCATCTACCGAAAATCCCGTTGAATATCAAGACATCACACCCGTATCATATATAAGACCGGGTATATTTCTATTCTCGGTACTATATATGTTTATCCTTTAATGTTCATAGTTTAGACTTCAACGTTAATTGCAAGTATAAATTAAATTTAACATACTTCTATGTTGTACACAATAGTCATAAACAATCAAGGTATAAAGGATAAATCACAATTTATTGGTTTAGAACTTTTATCAAACATCTAGTGGGCATGGAAGTTCATCTCTAGCCTTAGCAAAGAAATTAGCCTCTAATGCTCATATTAATCATAATACAACAATTAAATGTAATGGAATATGAAGTTACATATAAAATAATACATAAACACCAATGATTTTGGAGGATGAACTCTCCTCCTCAAGAACTTGAAGAACAATAGCAAGAATAAAATATAAAAACTAGGAATTAAAATATGGAATGGAATGCCTTGTGCGATTAGACTATGGGTGTTGTGGGGTTATGAAGATCGATCAATGTGGGTTTGGAGAATGGGTGGGTGGGAGTAATTAATACGGAATAAGGGAATCAACCCTCCGTAAGTTTATCTCTAACTAGATTTTATTTTCAATTGAAGTTTTGTGAAAGGTGAAGACATAGTAGAATACACGTATTTCTTTTAACAACAATACTGGACAAATAAAAGTATATACTCAAAATAAATTAGTGTTTCAAAACAAATTAAAATAGAGTCTTAACTAAATAAGTTGAATAACATATAAACATATTTTTAAAAATATTTAAACTAGTAGAGTAACATTAACAGTAAGGTAACAAAATCAGTTACTCCCTTACACCAAAATGTAACATTACATCCAACCTTATACTCTTACAACAAAAAAGAGCAGTAACATTGTGCCCTTACATCAAAATATACTCTTAAAAAAGTCAGAATGTTTGTACACCAATAAGCATCCTACCACCATAATGTACTTTTACAACAAAAAAGTACCCCGATATAGCCCTGTGAACAAAAACATGGGTACATTTATAATAAAAACAAGCTGTTTTTTGACAAAATGAAGCCTTAGCGTAAGCACTAGGCATTTTGGTACCAAAATGAAAACATTTTCCAGAAAGTTCAGATTTGAATATTTGTGGATATTCAGACATGAAATCCATGAATTCTTGTTCTATTGTGTTGACTGGATTTTCGGTTTCTTCAACTGCTGCCATCCCTATTGGTGTTTGCAAATGTGCAATTGATTGTTCAACCAAAACGGGATCAACTCAAATAATAGTAGGTAAAATACCCTGTCTTTCGAGACGTCCTTTTCCCACATGAGGTAGTTTGTACTTGTTGTGGCCTTTGAACTTTAGCACTTCCACCATAACATGTTGTAATGTCACCCACACACGATTCAAATTCCTAGAGTCAAGCTCATTAAATGATTGTTTCACATGATTCACTAATTCATCAATATTTTTAGAACTTTTTTTATGCTTTAGTGAATCAATTGCTCTAAACCATCCTAAATCTAACACATTTAGATCGAGACTGTTTGGATGCTGACATGTTAATCGAATGTCCTAATCACCTTCACTTGCAACTGCTACAAAGTCTGAATCATCACAATCCACATGTGATTTTGCATTATCTTGTCGTATTATTATGTGCTTGGCAGATCCTTGTGACCATTTCTCTTTGATTGCAGGAAGTACTTTCTCAATCATAAACTGTTTAAGTACTTCTCTTATGATGCTGACAATAGGCTTAGTGAGTAGGGCTCCTCTTATTCTATTTCTACTACTTCTTTTTGCCATTCCTTGATAAGTGAATGGGAAAATCCCAATCTTTCCATCCCATTACACCTCCCCATTTTCTCTGATTTTATGTCTCCCCACAACCGCTAAAAACATGACCTTTGAAATAAACCTTTTACTCTGGATTGCCCTATACGGGTCTGGTTCTTCAGGTTGCATATAGAAATGTTCAACTTCATCAGTTAAGTAGAATCACTTCTCATCTATGTGGTTGTATTCATAGAAATCATGGAATGTAGAGTTTGAAGGAATTGTATGAGGTATTAAATGACTTAAACAAAATTCCATTCTTTTTCTCATACCTTGTTCTGTTAGGAATGGTTTAACAGCATTTGAGTGTTTTCTAATTGCTTTCTCTTTGACCAGTCTGTGAAGTGTGGACCTGGAAGCATTTAGTTCTACTGCTAGGGACCTCAAAGTGTTTCTTCTTCTCAATGGTATCTTTTATTTTTTCCAGATTTATTTCTTTTCTCTTTCTTCCAACATTTCCTTGAACTTGTGTTGCATATCAACTTCTTTCCTAGCCTTAATTTGCTTCATAAATGTTTGCCATATATTGTAGACTATGTGTGCAGATATATTGAAAACAATACTTGCTTCTTTAAGTATGCCTTTCTTCAGTTTTCCGTTGACTTTCTTAGCTAAAAGCATCTCCACCACTTTAATTTGTGCCTCTCCGGTCCACTCAACACATTATGCTTCTTGATCAAACTTGCCTCTTGAAAAATTACTAATGTTTCTTCATATTCCACAGATGGATCAAACTGGAAGTGCAAGTTACTGGAAGGTAGGAGATGACTTTGGCCCATTTCATGAAGTTGCAAGTGCAAAAATAGGAGTTGCGAGATTGAAGGAGAGTGTTGGGAGTGTTTCCTATGGTTGCGTATTTATAGAATTAACCATTTTTGTAATATAATGAGAAATGTGAAATGTTTAAATTTCTTTTTCATTGTATCTTCAGTTTCCCTCCATCTTGTAAAGTATACTCCGGATGAAAAGTGAAATTTGGGAGGAAATGAAGTGTTTCCCTCCACTTTGGGAAAGCACTTGAGTATACGTACTATAGCAGTACGGCGGATTACTTTTCTATTTGATTGAACGTGTACTATTAAACCCCGTAGCAATTGTACTTTTTGTAGAAAAGTCATTTCTTACGTAGGGGATTAGTATGTAAGATTTTTGTACTTCTTTGTAGAAGGAAGGGTAAAATTGCAACGCAAACTTTTGTCTCTACTCCTCCTTAATTCTTGTGTCGGTCAAAATATGCAATTCTTTTTGGGCCGAAGGAAGTATATTGGAAATTTGAGTAATATATTAATTACGGAGTAATTTGTTGTTCCATGTATGGCACGAGTTACGGACGAGTTCTCTACTATACACGGAGTATTTAGTAGGGGTGAGCATTCGGTCGGTCGATCAAATAACTGACCAATAACCGAATAACCGACCAATATTTTTTACTCTAATAACCGACCGATAACCGACCGACAACATTACAAAAACCGACCGAAAAATGCCATTCAGTTTCGGTCGGTAACCGAATAACCGAATAACCGACCCTATTTCAAAAGCATATAATTTTCAAAATTATGAAAGTTGTAGACAACACATTAATAAATAAAATAATAAATAGCAAAACAGATTTAACTTATTTAAATGTAAATAATAGTACAAAGCACACTACATATGCACACATGATGCATCACCCACATATATCTTTTTCAATCAGGAGACAAAATAAAAAATGACATGTTAGTAAATAATTAAGCTATTAACTTATTAAACATTTAACTCCAAACCAGCAAACTGATCTAACGAGGTCAATAGTTGAGGGCTCCAGAGCATTCGACTATTGGGTTTCATAGGTGGACTTCAATAAGTGTGGGCCGGACTTCATACTATGGACTTCAATAAAACATCTTTTCCTTAAAAAAACTTATATATTTTGGACGGTTATCGGTGACCGACCGATAACCAATAAATATAACCGAATAAAAACCGAATAACCGATTCTTTTTAATTTATTATAACCGAAAACCGACCGATAACCGATTTTGGGTCATCGGTTTTCGATCAGGTCGGTTAAATCGGTTATTTGCTCACCCCTAGTATTTAGTAAGGACCGTTGGTTATTCCACTCACTTTCTCTTTTAAATTTTTTTATGGCCCTTTAAAAAAAATCCAAAAGCTTATTTTTTTTTGAAAGGAAATTCCAAAAGATTATAAATTAAACGGGAAAACTGTCAAATAGGTCCTCGAATTTTCATTAAAAGGTCAATTAAGTCCTTCTATAGAAGGTTCTGTCCGGCTGTCGCGATTTGGGGCGGTTCCCGATGGAATTTTTTGATGAATTTTTTTGAGCATCTTATTCACCAAGTCTAATTTACTCATACCAAATTTAAGCTAAAAATTTAATCGGAAGCACATTCAAATTAATTCGAGAACGCAAAATGCGCAGTTATCTTCAAGAATTAATTTGAATGTGTTCCCGATTGAATTTTTAGCTGAAATTTGGTATGAGTAAACTAGTCTTGGTGAATAAGACGCTCAAAATATTTCATCAAAAAATTCCACCGAGAAAAGCCCTAAATCTCGACGGCCGGACAGAACCTCCTATAGAGACGTAATTGAGTTTTTTATGAAAGTTCGAGAACCTATTTGAAAGTTTTCCCTAAATTAAAGTGTTTGCACGGATCTGCATTGTGCATGTGTAATATTCATCGGATATTAGACGCAACACTCGTTGGTTGGTTCACGTCTACGGACCACCTCTCACTTCATTCTATTATCCGCTTTTTACGTTCTAATCAATCGCTAATTCATAATCTTTTAAAAAAGGACGAAAACACATTCAAAGTGATTTCCATCTCACAAAACCACCACTATATTTTCTCTGTCTTCATTCTCGAGTTAGAGTCTAAATCGTTATCCTCCTGTTTCTATTTTACATGATCGAATTGGATCATGATTTTGATTTATTAAATGGCATATACTTGGTTGATGTTACTTTTTTGTAGATGATTGTTTCAGTTATTTCCTTTTAACTTTTTTATTTTATTAATAAAATATATTTTAAATACAGTTTAGAGAAAAGTACAAAAAAATACATGTTGTTGGACCCGTTTTCAGATAGAGGCACGTGTTTCATTTCTTAACAAAGTAGGTCACTCGGTTATCAAAAGATGGGTCGTCGGCACCTAACGCCATTAGAAATTGTCTGAGGAAGACGATGAACAATAACTCTGATTTTCAAAAGTACCTAGAAACTTCAAAGAAAATTACTGGGAGGTGCGCTTCATCAAAGCGAACTCCAAGCCATCTTCTTTTTTGTTTCCAACCACCTTTTTTGTCGGAAAATTTACCGAAAAGTGATATTAGCAAATTCATTTTTTATAAAATAAAGAGAAAGATAGTTTGAAGTTCTCCTTATTGACGCGCACCCTCAGTACTATTCTTTTAATTTTTTAGGCACTTTTTAAAATGGAAAAAGGGGCAAATAAGCTCACGTACTAACAAAAAAAGTCAAATAAGCCCTTATATAGGAGGTTATGTTCTACCGTCGTCATTTGGAGCGGTTCCCGGTGGAAATTTTTGATGCAATTTTTTGAGCATATTATTCATTAAGTTTAGTTTACTCATACCAAATTTCAGCTAAAACTTCAATCGAGAAGGCATTAAAATGAATTCTTGAAGATAATTGCGCAGTTAAAAGCGCAGTTATATTCAAGAATTTATTTGAATACCTTCCCAATTGAATTGTTAGCTGAAATTTGATATGAGTAAACTCCTCTTAATGAATAAGAGTCTCAAAAAATTTCATCAAAAAAATCTACCGGGAACTACCCCAAATGGCCACGACCGGACAAAGTCTTCTACATAAGGGCATATTTGACCTTTTTTGGTTAGTACGTGGGCTTATTTGCCCCTTTTTTCTTTTAAAATTAGATGTACTTTTCATCATTTTCCTCTAGCATTTTTAACAACATAAAGCGTCGAGCCAAACACAAACCCCTATCTAAAAACGGGCCCAACCACATTTACTTTATTCATAATGTAGCAGATCCAGTCGATTGAAACACTTCAGCCAGAATTAGGGCTGGGCAAAGAACCCGGTCCCGTTTCGAAATTGTCCCGTTAAATTCGGGACAAACTTTTGTATCCCGTTCGGATCCCGAACCGTTTCAAAACAAAACAGGATCGGGACAAGTAAAATTTGTCTCGTTTTGTCCCGTTGTCCTGAATTCAAAATTGTATGTTGTTGTGGGTTAGTGAGTCTACCATCAATTCAAATACTAATGAATATTAGGTATTAGTTATCTAACATGTAGAACACCTAAACGAGTCTAAACTATCAAGTATGAACTATCTTCTATATACTGATAGAAATTCACTTTTACTTCCACATGTTTTACTTCTAATTATATTGTTTTAGCATTTTATGTTTTTGCAGATTTCTTAGTAGTACCGTGTCATTGTGTGTGTTGGAGTTATAGTTGTCGTTACAGTTTATTTCGTGCAACTATCCTATTAATCTACCGATTTTTTGTATTGCATTTATCATAAATTTATTTATGTGTTGCATTTTTTGGGTTGTAGTTTTTTTCATGAAGTTTGTTTATGGTGTGATGTTTTTTTGGTGTAGTATTTTTTTTCGCTGCAGTTTTTTCGGGATGTCCTGAACTATCCCGTTCTGTTCCGGTACTGGTTTAAAAGGGACAATAGCGGGACAACGTCTTCTCCCGTCCCGTTCCGTTCTGTCTCGTTATCCTAAATTGGGTTTGATACCGAGATAGTCAAATTCTCGTTCCGTCTCGTCCCGTGCCCACCTCTAGCTAGAATTTAATCAATTTTAACATTTTCAGCCGATTTAACCTATGTGAGTGTTATCAATTCAAATTGATCCTTGAGACTCCTGTTTATTACTTGTATTATGTTGGTCTATGTGTGTATATGAATATATGATGAGATAATAGCATACTAATACTCTAGTATGCAAGATATGTTCACTGTGGGCATAATAGTGTCGCTTTATGTTTTTTTTGGGTGACATTATGTCAACATATATACACCTTTTATTCGGTCAAATTCTGACACTAGTGTTCAACAACATAACTAACCGATGTTGTAACTTCAATAGTTCAATGTCCTAGTCCGCCTTCAAAAATAACATATACGGAGTATAATAAAAGGCAAGAATCATACGCAGTATTCAATTCCGAAACCGACTGTCGGATTATATATATATATATACACACACATGGACATGTGAATATTCCTCCATCGATCTCTTGAGAAAAAATATGAGTGGAGGGAAAGGCCTGACCGTACCATGCGTTCTCATCATGGGTAAATAAATTGATCCAATATGTTAATTTTATGCGTATTTATCTATGCAGTAATTTAATATATATTTGATGGGCTAAAAAATGATGGGTGGTCCGGTGCAGGGATAGCGGGGATGGAGAGGTTTACGTTCAAAGGAGTGGCGGCGAACATGGTGACGTATCTGACGGATGTGGCGAAGATGAGCAACTCCGCGGCGGCGAAGCTGGTCAACAACTGGTGCGGCGTTACGTCCATGCTGCCGCTCTTGGTGGCGCCCTTCGCCGACTCTTATTTCGACACTTACACTGCTATTTTAGCCTCTGCAGTTTTCTATTGTCTGGTACTAATTAAATAAATTACCTATTTTAGCCTCTCACATAATAATAAGCATAATAATTTATTGCACCATCTTCTAGCTATATGACTATATCTAAAGTTCTTGTTTTCATTTTTATAATATCTATCGTTACCCTTAAAACTTTGACATCTTTCTTTGTCGGTGGGACGTTCCAAAAAACTTTGTTGTTTTGTCTGTCAATCAATTATTTTGTGTTTTTTGTTATTTCCCTCTCCTTTGCACCAACCTCAACCGCACAGTTTTAACTTTATTATTCTCCGTATCGGTCAACTTTGTCAAGATTTTAAGGGACGGAGGTAGTAGTAAATTTGTGCCTTGACACAATAACACAAGCGAATTCCAAAGTAAAGATGAAACTAGTATGAAATTCCCATAGTGAAGTAGTAAATTTATATTGGTGCTGAATGTGTTACCATTTTTACTTACAGGGGCTTGTAATTTTGGCATCAGAGGCATGGGGGAGCAATGGAAACAGAATAAGTTCATCTTCCCTGTCATGGCCACTCCACCTGATCTCGCTCGGCTTAAGTGGCTATAACCCATCTTTACAGGCCTTTGCTGCAGAACAGCTTGAAGACAAAGAAGACAAGAGCTTGTTTTTCCATTGGTGGTACTTTGCCATTTGCTGCGGCAGTCTCTTAGGTGTCTCAGTCATGTCTTATATTCAGGACACATTGGGATGGGGGCTGGGATTCGCCATTCCCGCCGCTTCCATGCTCGTATCCGTGCTTATTTTCATGTCTGCCAATCGGTTCTATGTGCACAAAGATTCCAAAGGAATCGAGTTTTCCAAATCTCTCAGGAAAGTGATTCAGGTCATGAAAGACACCACATCAAGATTGAAGAATCATGCTGGAATTTCACTTCCTGGTAACAATTCTGATGCTGTCCAGCTAGAGTAAGTGTTACTGCTTTTTATATTGCTATAGTAATTTGGGTCAATGGTCTTTTAGATGAATCACTATTTAAAAAAAATGGGATGAAATTTTAAAAAAATACAAGACTAAAAGTACATTTACTCCCCAAATTAGGCAACTAAAAAAGTAAAAATCCTAACGTTTTAATCTTTTGTTGTTGTTGTTACTGCTAGACTTCAAGAAAAGCCACTGTGCAGTCAAGACTGTGAAGATCTAGAGAAGAATGCAGTCGAGAAGAAGCAGAACAGCAGCCTCAACGTCTACCAAATCGTTCGAGTGGTTATACGTTTATCACCGGTTTGGGCATTGCTATTGCCCTTTGCAGTAATCTTCCAACAGCCATCAACTTTCTTCACCAAACAAGGCATGACAATGAAGAGACACATTGGATCCAATTTCAAGATCCCACCAGCAGCCCTTCAGAGTGCCATAACGGTCTCTATACTCCTTCTCATGCCTATTTATGACAAATGCTTCATCCCGTTGGTTCGGGTGTTCACTCAAAACGAGAGAGGTGTCACAGTTAGGCAAAGAATGGGCATAGGAATGTTCTTATCAGTAATAGCAATGGTGATTGCGGCTTTCACTGAATGTAAAAGGCTTGAAATCAGCAGGAATAATAATCATAATGACGAAAAGATAGTTCACATGATGAGCATTTTTTGGCTGCTTCCTCAGTACATTCTCTTGGGAATTTCAGACATATTCACTGTTGTTGGGATGCAAGAGTTTTTCTATTCTGAGGTTCCTCAGAAGATGAGGACTTTAGGATTAGCTCTGTACACTAGCGTGTTCGGTTTCGGAAGCTTCTTCGGTTCCTTACTCATTACCATGCTTGAACATTTCACAAACTCGGGCGGGAACCAGCACGGTTGGTTCTCCGATGATATGAAGGAAGCTCGTTTGGATAACTATTACTGGTTTCTAGCTGGATTGAGCTCTTTGAGCTTGACTGTGTTTGTGATCTTCTGTAAGTTTGACCGTGTCAGTAATTTTGAGTAATTTCCAGCCTGACTTATCTGTAAGAATTTTTAACTAATTAACTAAAGAAGTGATTTGTAAAGAAGTGTTTTTTAACCTACCAATGTAACATACCAAGTGATTTGTAACATACCAGAAATTACACAGCCTGCATTTCTTACAATGAGATTCTATATCAGCAAATACCAATGCAACTCATATTGACCTGCTTTAGTTTTTCTTCCAACTCAGAGATTATCATCCTGCAGGCCACTTTGGACATAAAAGTAAAAAAATGTTACCCAGAAATGAAATAAGTTGGTTCTTCCCACAAGCATTGACTTGGAGTAATAAAATAGCGTGTTGGCAAAAATCCAATGCTTGTTAATGCATTAGTCTCAATCTATTCATTAGAACTATAATACAAGAAAGCTAAGGCGTCATTTTTTACTATTTACATCAGGATAGCCTAGCAAGACTTATCAAGTCATTACTCAGTTACTTGCTTATTAAAAAGTAAATAAGTAATTGGATTTATTTCAGGTGAACTAAACACGACCTATATCATCAATGTAATAATCTATCTTCTAACAAAAAAGCTATTGGCAAGATGACATAGAGGTACAAATCATCTTAAGTACTACTTGCAATTGCTTCTGCATTAAAAAAATCACTTTTTAAAGTGGATTTAGAAAAATGTTTAATAGTAAAAGTTGATAGTGTTTGAGAAAAAATTAATTTTGAAAATTAAAAGTTAGTAGTGTTTGGTAAATATGTGTTTTTTGTGCAATAGAAGAGGTAAAAAAACAAATTTTGTCATTTGTAAACACTCTTTTCCAACTTTTTAAACCAAAAGCCCAAAATCACATTTTTTATTCTTTTCCAAACATACCTTCCTCTCTCCGTATCATGCCACTCACATACTAGTTCCATGGTCCCACTCCTTGACAACTATTGGTGCAAAACTATATTATTACTCTAATAAAGTAATCCATCGATTTGTAATTCTTATTATTTCTCTTTTTAAAACGAAAACAATGTAACTAGTAATCATGATGTCTAAAAATGTATAGAATATTTATCCACCCCTTACAAAATCAGTTATTCCTTATTGTATACAAACTTAATTATTGTATAAAGATGTTTTGCTATCAAAATTACTTTTATAAAACTGTAAACATATAATTTTGTGAAATACATTAATCAAAATGATTGATTAAGAGGCCATCTGGTGCACTCATATAGGAAAAGGTACAAATATACCTCTCTATTATGGGTGTGAGAACAAATATACACATGTTCTATTTTTTGGAACAAATATACCCATGAAGTATGTGTGAAAGTGCATATATACCCTGAACTTTTTAAAGGTACAAAAATACCCCTCATGTTCTTATAAAGGAGCAAATTGACCCTTATTGACTTTAAATTGATAAAATAAATTTCAAAAAACACCAAAAATAAATTATAAATTAGAAATTAAAAAATATTTTTTTAAAAAAATGTACTTGTTTTCAAATCTCTTTTTTTTGTTTTTACATCACAATTTAATATTGATAGTATGAAATATTATTTTAAAACTTTACTATATATTTTAGATTCTTTCAAAAAAGTATTAACATATGTGTTGCAATGTAAAAAATACTTAGGTTAATAACTTCCTGCATTCTTTGCACTATAAAATTACATATTTTGTATGATGATAAATAGTTCTAGATTACAAAATAGTGAATTTAATTTTATTAAGGGTAAACAAAACCAAAGAATTTTATTTCAAATGTTGAAATTTAAAATTAAAGATTTAATATTTTAACATAATAATAAATATTAATTTTTAAAATTTTGAATTTATCATTTATTTTTTGATGTTTTTGAAATTTAATTTCTCTATTTAAAGTCAACAAAGGTAAATTTACTCTTTTATAAGAATATGATGAGTATTTTTGCACTTTTTAAAAGTTGAGAGATATATATGCATTTCAATAAAATATGCACTTTCGAGGGTATTTGTGCAGAAAAAGTATATTTGTTCTCACATCTATAATAAAATGATATTGATGGACTATTAACCCCTAGAGAGAAGTGAGAGCTAGAGAGAGAAGTGCAAAAATTTCTTGCAATAAATGATTTGTGAACCCCCTACAACTACCCCCAAGAGGAGTATTTATAGAGGAAATTAGGGCTGGGCTCCCAAGTCTTGGGTTTGGGAGGCCCATTTACAATTGGGCCACTATTGAGCTGAGTACAAGATGCGTAGAAATAACTAAGTACGAAATTCGGTTCTGGGAGCCCTTTGTGGCCGACGCGGCCATGGCCGACGGAGCCCCGGTCGACGAGGACACCCGGTTCTCCTGGCTTCCGGACCATGTTCTAGAGTTGATATCATTCTGGCCGATGGGGGGCCATCTGGCCGACGGAGGCCCACTGGGTGACAGTTGTGCCTCTCATTCTTCTGAGTGTGTGGGTCCTGGGGTCCAGGCCCATATACTCTATCAGGAGTCCCCCACTCTCTGAGCTGAGATGTAGACGAAGTGAGGGAGAGTAGATTCCATGGTTTTGACATTTTCTGGCCGTTGTGGGACCGCTATGGGTTTTTCCCTGTTTTGGCCGTTATGGGCGTCCTTTGCTCTGGTTCCTTGTTTTTTGGCCGTTATGGGCGCTCTTTGTTCCTTGTTTTTGGCCGTTATGGGCGCTCTTCATTATGGCCGTTGTATGGCCTTCACTCACTGTGGACGAAGAGGGCTGATGTTCCTTTGAGGGGGTAAGTTCGCTTGAGGACGATGAGTGCCCTGGCTCAGTGGCCGATGTGAGCTCCTGGTATGATGTGGGTGATGTTTCTTCATTCTGGTCACTGGCAGTTGCTTTTGGTGTCTTGGCCGAGGAGGCCAAATGATCGCTTTTGGGCCACAAGCCAAAGCGGTGGCATACATAGTTTTAGTGCCCATTTTGCGGATGATAGCTTTACCGATCTGGAAGGAGTAGTGCGTATCCTGATTCCATGGACGATGGTGACCTGAGGACGTTGGGTTCCTGTTTTATTTTTCTGTCCGATAGTGGAGTATGTGATCTCAAATTCGTTGAGTGGCGCGCATTTAGGGACGATACGCGTCACATCTTGGGAGGAGTTTCTTTGTCTGCTGTCTTCGTTGTGGCCGAAGGTGCCCCACGAGTCATGGACGTTATGGTGCACATATGTCCTAATGTTGTGTTGTGGACTTCGTGAATTTTTGGATTTTTTGCTTTTGTCCTTTCCTGTATCCCAGAGGCCGGTGTAGTCCCCCAGTCCCCCATTGCTTCAGGCCGAAGAGGGAGCGAGGGGTGAAGGAGTAAGGTGTAACCCTAGTGTAACACCCCTAAATTTCCCGCCCAAAAGCAATGATATATTTAAAAGAAATACTTTAATCATTCATCAAAGACTTAAAGAAATACAGCGGAAGTCTAAAATAGGGAAATGGGTATTACCGCCACATTCGGTCATCTCTTAACCGAATGCACAGGCAACTCAAAGTAAAACAACAAAAACTAATGTAATAATAAGTAAATGTTTGTTTCATGACTAGATTTAACTAAGGAATCTTCTAATTCGCACTCAAGCTCGAGCAATCCATCAATCCACATAGGTATCCAACTCATCACCTGATAAAATTTAAGAGAGAAGAGAGAGACAAGAAAAATAACAAAAATTAGCTTTAGAGCTAAGTAAGTACTACCCAACCCCGTAAAATAATCAGGTTTGACAAAAATAGATTTTTATATATTATCATATAAAAATGACGCACTCCACCAAAAATACTTTTCTCCTTGATTTTTCTTAAAGTCGCTTCTTTGCTAAAATCTTAAACTTTTCTTCGAAAATCTCTTAGGGGGGTGTCCCCAACACGGATTTTAAATGATTTTAAAGGATTGTAGATTCCATGGATTTTAATGCAATTCTACGGATTCCATGAGATTGATATGGAATTCTATGGAATTCTATGGAATTCTATTTCATGGAATTATATGGATTTTAATGGATTTTAATAGATTTGAAATACAAGCCGGTGCAAATCCCTACCCTAATTCCCAGCTCCCACACCTGCTCAACCGCCGCAAACCGCCGTTGGAAAAGTCGTCAGAATATTTTGATAAAAAAATTATTCGTTCTTTTTTTTAAAAAAAATCATTGGGAAATGTTAATGATAAATTGGCTTCAATCTAATCATATTTAAGGAAAAACGTCAAATTGAAATATAACAAACTACGTAATTGATATTTAATCCATAATCAAAGCACAATCTTAAACAATTATGAACCGTACTAAAGTAACAAAAGGAATACATTCAATCTATGTAATCTTCATTGATGACATCCGTCCACATTTGTTGTGCAATACCGTTTCTCCATTGATTTGCATATTGCCTTTGTTCATCCTGCGTTTGGAGAATTCATTCCACTAGCAACCTTCGTCTGAAATTCAGAACGAGACTCGCTACTTTTTGGCTTAGAGCTCCCTTCACATTGATCTCTTGTTCGCTTTTTAGAACCACTACTTCTTGAGGGAGTTGGACTCCTATTTGCACATGTAGGAGGCACAGTTAAATCGTGTATTGGATCTTGTTGGGTTGGGACGTACGTGTTTTGAGACTCATCATACACATAGTCTTCTATTGAAGTTTGAGTGTTCTCTTCAACATCATATGTCCTAGCATCAGACTCCTCACCTAAGCCAACTGAATTTTTTCCTGTAGCTGTTACATTCCCAACTACTATTTGTAAATCTTCATAATCGTGAATGGTATCCGTCCGGAGACTCTTATGAGCACCATGAGACTACAAAAGACAAGATTATATATATATATATATATATATATATATATATATATATATATATATATATATATATATATATATATATATATATATATATATATATATATATATAATGGAGTAAGTTAATTTTGGATTAGTATAATTAAATATTAGTTATTTAAGTAGTTGTAGGATTATATGATATACCTCTAAGTAGTTTTTCCACACTTCATCACTAGCCGTAAATTTTTTTGTAATTGGGTCCCACCCAAACCCCGAACTGAACTTCATCAGATCAGCATATTTTTGATATCTTTGCTTGAAGTACCTCCACCGACTTTGATACTCCTTGTATGTCTTTTGACATCCAAGCTTTTCATTCAGCACCGGGAGTATTTTAGATTCAACAGTTTGTTTAGTAATCAATCCACTACAATCACGCCATCCACGTTGAGCAGCCTCAACCAAAAGATCAAGTAATAAAGAACTTTCTTCTGTACTCCACGCATTATACACAGCTTTTTCCTTTCCTTGCAAATCACCCATTGTAGAACTACCAAAGAAGTTATAGTTATTAAACATAGGAAATATGTTTTAATAATTGCAAAACCCAAATAGCCAGCCAACAAAGTGGAACAATGACAACGCTTGATCCTTTTTTTTTGAAAATTGGGTTTGAGCTTAAAACGATTTCATTTTTTAGATATTTAGAAGTTAAATTTTAAATAGGATATGGTTTCTAATTTACTGATAAGAATTATGATTTTGTACATTCGTAAAACTAGTGTTAGTATATACTACATATATGATTCCAATAAGCATACAGCCCACTAATTGTTTGTTCTTTTCACAATTTATTTATGAATGCCATGTAGTTATCTATATATGTTCCTTTATAAAAAAAGCAGGAAGAACAATAAAGTTAAAAAGAAGAATGATGTTTCAAAGCTCACAACACATGAGTTTCAAAACCGTTGATGCAAAAGAAAAAACTCGTCAAAATAAGAGCAGAACCCATCAAAATATTCAATAGAGGGATCACAAAATAGTTAACCCCTACAGAACTAAACACCAAACAGTAAAGCCAGGGATATTTAAAAAACATAAGCACTTGCACTTGTCTTAGAGCTCCTGAACTCCTTTTCTGTTAACACAACCAAACTAACCACCTAGTAGAATTTGGGATAAGGGAATTTCAGTGGGGGACCATCACTCGTAAAGTCACATTAAACAAGACCCATCAATGATTGATTGTAGCCACTATGCAATCATCGGGAATTGAAAATTGTTTTCTAATAAAAAAACATTGGACCCACTGGAGTAATAAAGCACTTCAATGAGTAAAAAAACTTCAAAACGCACAAGGCTACAAACCAAGAAATAAAAACTTCTCTAACCTGCAAAAACTCTGGGCTGGAAGATGGAAGAAGCTTCAGTAGAACTGATGCAGGAGGGAAGCTTGACAGAGGCGCTGGGTTGGAAGATGACAGAGGCTTCGATCGACCTGGCCAAGGGATTGAAACGTGTGCGGCTGTATTTTTTAAATAATGGATTTGAAATCAAAGGGTTGGTAGGGAGATTGTTGATGGATTGGGTTATTCAATTTTTTAGCTTAAAAGTCCATCAAAATCTATCAAAGTCCATTACAATAATCCATAAGTAAAATCCATGGACTGTTTAAGGATACCCGGATTTTAATAGACTCTACGAAAATCTAAGTTGAGGACACCTGGATTTGGATGGAATTTTAAACTCCATTAAAATCTTTTAAAATCCAAGTTGGGGACACCCCCCTTAGTATCTCTTCTCGTTAAACTTCTTAAGAAAATAACTTCTTCTCTAACTTCCTAGTAATTTAGAAGGGCGGTGCTCAACCTTTCGGCTGAGCCCGGTGGACCGTGGTTACGAACGGCCACCCCGAACAAATGCCGGTACCACAACTGCTCTTGCGGAAACGAAACGACTACCTTAAGTGTGCACACCCCCTAAAAGGGATTCCAAGCCCTCCGAGTAGTAAGTCATCCCGAGTGGTCGGAACCCAACCACCCCAATTCTAAAATGCTTGAATGATTAGGGACTACTACTATAACTTCTTTTAAAAGGGATCATAGATCCAAATCTTACTTAAAAGGGATCATAGATCCAAATCTTACTTAAAAGGGATCATAGATCCAAATCTTACTTAAAAGGGATCATAGATCCAAATCTTACTTAAAAGGGATCATAGATCCAAATCTTACTTAAAATGGATCATAGATCCAAATCTTGCTTGAAACTTAAACTGTACTTAGTAGTAGTAGCTCTAATCACCCTCCACGTTTATCCGGATGTGGAAAAACCGACACCTCGGATTACTCCCGAGATGCTCACTTCTTATGAAAATGTAAATTTTATCTTCGCTTAATAATACTTCAAAAATACTTCTTAATTTCTCTAAAAAGTCTCGAAGGTATTTAAAAATATTTAATACCCCAAAAGTTCTTGATTTATACTTCTTAACTACCATATATATAATATCTCCTCAAAATCACATACACAAAATTCACAATTCACACTTAATCACATAATGCATATAATAAGCATATAATACGAGGAAACAATTTTGGATTGGCAGAGAAACTTACCTTAAGTCCTGATGCTCCTAGTTATCCTCCTCTAATCCGGTCTCTAGATAATCACTTTATTAATATGATAAAATTAGTCACTTATTCTATTGGTAATTACTTTACCCGATTTTCTCCTTTTATTTTATTATTCGAATTTATTAACTTAATTTATTAGTTATCCGAATTTATTTGATTACTCACTTTCTATTAATAAAATTACCTTATTAATCTCATCCATTAATTTACAATATTTGAAATAAAATGTCCGAATATAATTAACTACAACACCTAATTTTTTATTCAATAATCACCATTAATTTACTCTACTTATAAAATATTATTTAATTACTTTACTTATATTAACCCATTAATTTATGAGTTCAAATACTTTAAATATTTATATGAAGTCCGAATCTCTAATAATCAATCATAAAAATTATTAATTGAATTAGTCCACTAATTACATAATTAAGTTATTTATTAAGTCTACATATAGTCAATTATTTATGCTAGCTAACCCATCCTTGTTTTATTTTCCTTATTTTGTTCCAACATCTTTTTTAGTCCAGAATATTATTTTTCAATCTCAGTGATTTATTTATTTCACCATTAATATTTATTTCCTTATTTAATTACTTAACTAGTTTTATATGGCCTAATTTAAATAAATAGACTAAGAATCGACTTTATAAATTAATAACCGTCTATAACTATAATTTGGGTCTATATTTGACCTAGGTTGTCCAGATATCTATTTTATAATTATTTCCATAATTATTCATTTAATTTCATATATCTATTAACCGGTTCAATTACAATTAAATATACTAAATCTTAATATTTATTAATTATAAATGGTCCATAAGGTCCTGGTTAGTCATATATTTATCCTAGTTTACTCCAATATTTATTTCATAATTATTTTCGTCAATTAGTTAATTATTTTCTAAGTGTATACAAATTGGCCCAATTAAAATTAAATCAATTAAAAATAGCTAAAAATATTATTTTTCAATTCTCGTTGGTCCGAATATGTATAGTTATACTAAGTATTTAATTTATATTTTTCCAGATTTTATTTATTTGATTTACTATTTTATTTTTAATTTTTATTAAAACTGGGCCGAACTGGCCCAATAAACCAACCCGGCCCAAGAGTTCTGACCCAGACAACTGGGTCATCTTCTCCAGGTCGTGATTCCAGCGACTTCACCGGAAACTAGAAAACCCCGACGAGCTATAACTTGACTTACAGATAACGGATTTCGACGATTCAAGTTGCAAAATGATCCTTGCGGCGAGATGAAGCTCCTCCACCCCTATCTACGGCAAAATATCTGCTTTTTATAAAGACCCGCTTCCACAACTTGCAACTCCGGCGAGCGATATCTCTCTCGTTTCACGACCGTTTTCTACGATTCTTTCACCGTTGGATTCGTCTTACGAAGGGGAAGGTTTCTAGAGTGTTTTCAGGGCTTGGTTCTAGCTAAAATGAATTGTCGAAATATATATATATATATATATATATACACGTATATATGTATGTATTGATCCCAGGTTTGAATGAATAAAATCGCAGGTTTGACTTGCTATTTATAGGGAAAGATGAGGGTTTTAGGCTGTGTTAGAGTTGGAGTTAGAGTTTGAGTTAATTTCGTTTGCACCTCTATAAGTATTAGAAGTATATTTAAGTATTACTAATAATACGTACGTAGTTTATATAACTTAGGAGTATATAAATATATGTTATACGTACGTAGGTAGTTTAGTTTAAAACGATAACTTGTTTTTATATATATTATTTGTACGTATGTTGGTTTATTAGAAGTAGTTTTCTATTATATTTTATTTATTATATTATTGTATTTGTGTATTATTATACTTAACTTAAAATAGATATATATATATAAGTTAATTTTATACTAAAACGTTACTTCTATCATCGGACCATTTTTATCTGACTAAAACGTCATAAATTCTGAAATTTTTATCTGATTAGCACGATACCAATGTTGAATTTTTGTCTGACTCAATTAATTATAAAAATGTTATTTTCGTAATATTTTATCTGACTAATAAAAATTATTTTTATTTTTATTTAAATTTTTGAAGTGTCACACCTAGGCCGAAGAGGGATTCTTGTATTCCCCTGAATCTAACCCCTTGGCGATTTCCTGACCAAGATAACCCTGTGGGAGAACCCTTGGACGCAGGTCGATTTCAAGAAGTTATTATCAAGGTTTTATACAAGGCCGATGGTTGTTGAGTTGTTTTTTGCTTTGCTGTTGTGGCCGTTGAAGGGGCCATGTTGCTTGCAGTATGTTAAGCCGATATGGGTACATATTGTGATGTGATCAGCTGTTTGGAAACATTAGACTGCTAGGGCCGTTGTTGCCATGCCATGTGGGGGCAGATATTTGCGCTTGGGGTGGCTGTTGAATGGCTGGCCGTTATGGATGTTGATTACTGGTACATTGGCGATGGACTGGTACTGATGGAAGTGGGCCTGACCCATCTTCTGAACCGGTGGCAGCCCAATAGGCTTTAGGAGTTGTGGCCAACGGGGGATTACCACGTGTAGTGACCGTTGGGGGGGGGGGGGAGGACGTCTATAAATACCCACCTCCAACCGAAGAGACTCCCTATTGCTTTCCGAGATAACGAAGTGATGCCCAATTCTAGAGAGTGAGAGATTGTTCGTGTGTTCTTCAAAACTTCAAACATTCCAAGGTCAGTTCATCACACTTTTCTCCTCCTTTTATAGACTTCGCTTCCCTAGGGCCTTGATCTAGTGTTAGTGGAAAATCACCCTTAGATCTAAAGTAATCCCCTCTAGGCCTTAGTTAGTCGTTATGATGAAACCTTTGGACGATGAGTACTATCCATATGACGATGAGGCATCCGTCAAGTCCCTGGACTACGGAATAGTTGAGGAGTGCTGTGAGGAGATAGAAGAGATGAGCTCCTTCAAGTCAGAGGAGAAAGAGGGTGAGGAGAACCAGGACGAGGAGGCCGCCTCGTCGTCTGAAGGTGAGGACGTAGGGGTTTCCCGCGCCATGGACGGAGCGTCTACTTCAGCCACAATTCCCTGCCCAAAGCCTGTTTCTGTTGTTAAGGGGACCGCCCCGAAGATAAGGCGCCGACTGAAGAAGGGTCCAGGTTTCTCCTACCTGGGCCTCACGAACATCTACCTCATCAAACCGGAGAGTAGCGCCGCTGATTACTTGGTGGCCCAGATGTATGTGGGGCCGTATGGGAGGGTTAGGGTGCCCAGACCGATGGATCATGTGCTTCAACCTCCGGCCGGGTATTTCGGGGTGTACCCGATGAGTTTTGCTAAAGGACTTCGGTTCCCGCTTCATCCATTCATCACGGAGTACCTAGATATGGTGGGTCTTCCTCCGGCCTTGCTGACCCCAAATAGCTATTCACTTATCGTCGGCTTTCTCCTTCGGTATGATGAGCTAGACTTCAGGCCGACAACAGCTCTGTTTATGAATTTGTACCAGATAGGCCGAGGGAGCCACAAGAATTGTGCCTGTTACGCCACCCTCCTGCAGATAAAGAACAGGAGGTCCTTCATCGATCTTCATTCGTCCATTCATGGTTGGAAGAGTAAGTTTGTTTTTGTGTCCTTGGGCGAGGGTGGCATCGAATTTCCCTCCGTCGGCCATAACGGGAGATTTATCCTCCATGACGTGCCGAAGAGTAGCATTTTAGATGCCCAGGTGACGACATTCTTGAAGGGAGCGTCGAGGAGTGTGAAGGACTATATCACGGAGTATAAAATGACCTCCATCGGCTTTATGAGGTACTTTGTGTACGGGGATAAGGAGAGCGATACCGAGATATGGCCGAGGATGACCACCACTTTTGAGGAGGCCGATGGCCCGGATTTGGGCGTGCCCGCCGAAGCTGATGGTAATGCTCTCCTCGGCATCCTTGTCTTATTTTTGTTTCCTCTCCTTGCTAACTGTTGTTTTTTTATGTAGATTTTGTGATGGACCGCAGATCCGTCATGGCCTTAGCTAAGGCAAAGGCGCGCGAGGAGATGGCTGCAAGGAGGCCGCAAGGTTGGCCGCTGCGGGTGAAGCACAGCCGAGCTCGGGTGTGTCGAAGAAACCGCCCACTCAGCCGAAGAAAAAGCGGCCGGTGGATGACGGTCGAGGCTTGTATGCAGCCTTCCAAGAAGTCGAAGAGGGTTTCTCCTTTGACCGAAGCTGATTTCGAGGCTTCGACTGTACCGGCCGAAGATGCTGGGGGTTCCAATGCCATCGCTGTTGTCGACATGGTTTCTGCCCCTTCGTCGACTGCCATGTCCCAGCCATGAGGGACCCCGAGGAGGAGATAAAGCTTTCTCCCTCCGAGAGGCAGGCCCCGATGCTCAGTTCTTTCATCGGTGAATCTGATTGGTCTGATGACGATGTGCTAGCAGATACCGCTGTCTCCAGAGCCGAAGCTAGCGTGGATGCCGCAGCCGAGGAAGGTGGGTGGGGGGGGGGGGGTCGTCGAGCAAGACGTTGTGGAACAGGCCGCTGCGGAGGCCAATCATGGGAGTTGATCGCCTGGCTCTTCTTTTGTTTTGTATTTGTAATTAGTTATTCTCCTTTGTAAAGGCCGTTGTGCCCACCTTCTGTAATGGATTTAAATGAATGGAGATAGTCGTTGCTTCCGGCTTTTGTGTTATCTTCGTCTTGTGTCATTCCCCCACCCTTTTTTTGTTTTACTTGCAATTTTTCTAAGTGTCAAACAAGAACTCTGGTACTTGCTTCCTGTAGTCGTGGTCGATGAAGGGTCTTGCCCTTTGCTCGGCTGAGGGGGAGATGTCTTCTTCGTCCCACTGATGTTTGGCATCCCATATTTTTGTGAAAATACTTCTAAGTGTTTAGCTTAGAGTATATATTTGCTTTATTCTGTTGTAGAAGATGAGGGTTGTTGGCCCTTTATTCGGCCTCAGAACCCTTGTCGGTCACTCTTGGTGCCCCTTGGGAATGTTCCCCAAATACTTTGAAATTTCTCTAAGTATTGGACAGACTTAGGTGGTTACTTCTTTTGGGAGTGGCTGATGACGGCTTCGCCTTTGGGTCGGCTGGGTGAGTTTCCCATGGGCTATTTTAGTTACGTGCCGGCTATCTCGTGCCCTCGTCGGCCACAAGGGTTTACCTTGGAAATTTGGTCCAAGTTTTTTTTTATTATGAATGCTTTCGTTCATAATGCATAATATTTGCCTGATATGTACTTAGTCAATTTTGGGGATTTCATTTTTATTGCTCGAGGCCGGCGAGTGCACGGCTCATCGACTTCCCTCTTTTATGTTTGGGGATATTGCTTTAGGCCGGCAAGTGCACGATCCTTCGGTTGTCCCTCTTTTATTTTTGGGGATATCGCTTTAGGCTGGCAAGTGCACGGTCCTTCGGCTGTCCCTCTTTTATTTTTGGGGATATCGCTTTAGGCCGGCAAGTGCATGGTCCTTCGGTTGTCCCTCTTTTATTTTTGGGGATATCACTTTAGGACGACAAGTGCACGGTCCTTCGATTGTCCCTCTTTTATATTCTTCCTCTTTACTTCTTTGAGCGAGGAGTGGGTATCCTTCTTTCAGGCTTCGGCCGAGGGGGTCGATAGTCCTTCAGCCGGTAAGGAGTCCTACTGGATCGTCCTATGGTCTCAGGGAGGTCGCGTCGCCTATTTATGACGCGGGCTAAGGCTTTTGGTCGGTTAGCGACGGCTGCCGTTTCTCATCCTTCAGTTTGGGGATTTTTGTCACCTCGGTGATAACCACTTACGCGGCGTTGTAGTAAAACGGAGTTTAACCTTTCGGTTTTTCCCCGAGTATCGTGTCCCTTGAGGAATGGTGGAGGAGTTTCTTGATTTTAAGTCCAGTCACAGGTTATCGCAAATTATAGGAAGCTTTCCAAATTAAAACTTTTGATTGATTTTCTAAACTACTTTTTGAAAAAGAAAGTAAATTATATTATGCAAATACTAATGATGGCTCAAAAATAAAATAATTGAAACATATAATATTAAACTCTAAATGGATTGATCAAAGAAGGGCAATGAATTGAGTTATAAAATATGGGTACATCCTTTTAGCTTGGACCTAATAATTAGGAGTATTTATAACTAAAGATTGGACTAGTAATTTCTTTTCTCATTGACAAGATTTAAGTTACTTTCACTAATTTATCCCATTTCTAGGCTTCATTAATGTGTTTAAAATGGTTGGCCTAAATTATATTCTAATCTCATAGACAAGATAGATATAACTTTCCGCATTTTAGCTAACAAAATGGTCTACTTCATTAATTAATTAAATTTCTGTTGGTCCCGGTTATACTGGATACAGTCTAGAGGGGGGAGGGGTGAATAGACTGTATTGGTTTTTAGCTTTTTAGACTAAGTACCAGATTTTCAGAATAGCCTGTTCTGTTGAAAGAACAGACTGGCAGCGGATGGGGTTCTGGCAGGGAGTTCTGTTAGCCTCAGAGAAGCAAAGGCAGAAGGCCTTCTGTTAACTCGTAGAACCAGTTCTGCTGAACACAGATACCAAGTCCAAGGAGTTATACAGTTCTATCTAAGTGAAAGTATTAAAAGCAGTAAGTAAACGACACCAGGGATTTTTATAGTGGTTCAAGGAACAACTCGTTCCTCTAATCCACTGTTCCACTAAGTTGTAAAAACTGCCGTTTACAAAGCCTTAGTCCTAGCACTTAAGAAGCACTCCACGTCTTCTTCTAGTCTAGATGTGTCCTGGGATGCACTGCCTGGCTTCCTTTAACACTGGTCCTTTCACTGAGTCTCCTTGAAGTATCACCACTTCACTACTCCAGTTATTTGGACGTCCTTCTTGTAGCAAGAAGAGTTTCTGTTGAAACTGAGGTTCCTCCAACTAGCTTCGTTACAAAATATGTGTAAGTGAGGAGCTTGAAGAGTTGAAGAACACTTGGAACTTTGCTTGAGTTGGAAAGAGTATTTTTCCAACTTCTGCCTTCTCTTGTAGAGGATAATAAGTTTGAATCTCAAGGAGGCTTTTGCTTTTCAGAGTTTGAATATCTTGCTTGGTTAGCAATGTGGTTGCAGAATTATGGCAAAGTTATTCGGTTGTTCTTCGTAGTGTATCTTTTATACTGAGGTTGTCTTCCCGTTGGAGGAGTAGAAGGACAACTGCATTAAATGAGCGATCAGTTGACTTGACTAGTAGAGCCCGGTAAGGTTGGCGGGTTACTATTTTGGGATAAAGTATTCCTGACATTCCGGCCAATCATCTGCAATTACTCTACGTAGCATGGGGTGCATTAAATGAGCATTTAATGCATGCACTGTAGCTTTTCCGTTTTATACTCCTAGCCGTTGAAGGAATCTTTAAGTTGACTTCCTGGTTCTTTGAAAATCTTCTAAGTGTCAGACCTTCTGGTGTCTTTATCATAGAGTATAACAGAGGAGGTCTGGAGCACTTCTGTTGGGAGTAGCCAACAGAGACCCAGAAGGGTTTCTGTCAGAGTCAATACTAACAGAGGTCCTGAGGACTTCTGTTCTGGAGCAGAGAACCAAGGGTCCTCTGTTCCAACAAAGCCTTAAGAGGCACTTCTGCTCTGGGAGCCCTTCTGTTCTTGAAGCACTTCTGCTCTTGAAGCACTTCTGTCAAGTCGAATACATCTAAGAATTTTTACAAGGGAAAATTCTAATACATCATTTCTAAAGGGGTACTTCTAAAGTCCTAATGGATATAGCATCATCAAAATCTAAATACAATTATTCCTTACAATTTCCCCCTTTTTGATGATGCCAAAACCCTTTAACTATTTCCAGAGAAGTGCCTTCACCATAAAAATATTAAGTTTAAAAACTTCTATTAAAATCTTGGTGGGCAACTTGGCATAGGAAAATAGTAAGAGTAAGATACATTCAGATAGCAGAGTATAACAGAAATAAACAAACACAAACAGAAGGCAAAAAGACAAGAATTTGAGGAAAAGCACTTCAAAGTAAGAAGGCAGAGATGTGATTTTATTAGATAGATATTACAGAGTTTAAGCCTTACACATTCTCCAGATTAGCTGCCTGTAGAGCTTCTTCCTCTAGTCTTTGAAGCCTGAGCAGTTCTTCATTTATTTCAGCTCTGATTTTGAACAGATTGCCCGACCTTTGATAAGATGCCCATATTGGAGAGAGTTTGCAGTCCAAGTAGTTGAGGACACCTTCATGTACAGTCTTTCCAGGGACAATGTTCTTCTTGTACCATTCTTCTGCTTCTTCAAGAGATCCTCCATACCTAACTCTGACAATACCATCTTTGTCTAGATAAAGGTGCTGTTGTTGGGTAGGAGTCATTTTGGCTTTCATTTCCTCAAATTGGGCTCTGTCAATGTTTTGAGAGCCACCCAATCTCCATTCAGTAAAGTTGAAACTTTTCTTCTTCTTGGTGCTCTTCTTGACTGGAGATGGGGGTCTGGGTATGCCTGCTGCCCTTTTCTTTTGTAAGGCAGCCTCAAAGTAGGGAGCCGGATCTACTGCAGGCTCACCAGAGGAGGGTGCTCTGATAGGAGTTCTGTGAGACCTAGGCCTGGTCTGTTGAGGATCCTCTTCCCCCTTTTTGGCATCATGCAAGTCTTCTATCATAAGACTGATCTTCTGGAATTCTGATGCTTGGGTTGAGGCTATCTGCTCCAGGGCCTCTGGTAATGTCTGAGTGACAGATGTAAGGCCTTCAATCAGTCCTTGCTGCTTCTGGATGGCACAGAAGATGTCCTTGTTGTTGGCTTCAAGAAGCACCATCTTCTGATACCGGTCTCTGTCAGTAGATAGGAGGGCTTGAGCCTGTTCTTGATGAGTTCTGCACATCTGCTCAATAGAGGTCAAGTGCCTCTCTGTTCTGGCATCAGATTTCTTCAGAGCCTCAAGATGCTCTTAGATATGGTGGATTGCCTGTCCTTGACTCATGAGAGTCTGTTGAAAGATTGACAAAGTGTTGTGGATGCCTACCACTTCTGTTGACAGGACATCTGTTCTGGCAGTAGAGGAGGTAATGAAATTGTTGAGGGTCCCAGTGATGTTCTCAAAGCGGTCAGAGATGAACTGCATCCCTGAATTCAGATTGTCATTCACATGAGCAAGATGCCCATAGTGTTTATCATTTATCTCTATCAGCTTGTCCAAGCCTTGGAGGATCTGTCCTCCAAATTCTTCTGCAGATTCAACAAATCTGTTGAAGGGAATATCATTCTTTTGTCCATCTGTTTGAGGCATCTCTAGACCTCTTCCCCTTGGTAGTGGGTGATGTTCTTGGACAGATGACAGAGAATGAACAAGTTGTTCATGTTCCAGTTGAGTCAGAGGAGGGGTCTTCTGTCTCTTGGAAGTGGCTTTGTGAGATTTGCTGATCATGAATCCATCCATGTCAGATGAATCTTCATAAGACGAATAGATAGGGATTCTGTTGCGTACTATCTTCTTTTTCTTCCTCAGAGAGGGATTGGGAGCAACTGAGTCCCTAGAATACCCGTTGGGTGCAGAGATGGGGGAGATAGTTGTAGGATCTGAGTCTCTTAGGAACCATATAGGTTTTAGGTTTCCTGCAGGTTGTTGTGGAGGAGGTGATTCTGGTGGAGGAGATTGATGATCTGCTTCTGATGAGGATGAGGAGGAGGAGATCTGTTCAGGTGAGGGGTTCTGGTGTTGGGGTGAGGAGTGAATAGATGAGGCATTCTGGTGAGGGGGAGATGGGGGAGGTGAAGGTGAGCGGTTTCTGTAGGGAACAATTGCTCTGCAAGGAGATGCAATGTTCATTTTGGGTGATTGAGGAGGGGTGGGGGTGTTCTGTTCAGGAGATTTATGTGGAGGGAGTTCTGGTGGAGGGGTTTCTGTGCTGGTGGGAGGTGAGGGTATATGAGGTTCTGTTGGAATTGAAACAGAAGGGGTTGGAGAGTTTACCTTAATGACGTTGTCCACGAGCAAGGAAGTCCTCCATTCCTTGATGTGCTCCATCATTGCTTGTCCTTCTGTCTTGAGAATAGAGGACTCTCCTGGGTTGAAGTTGGGCTGAACAGAGTCAGTCGCCATCTTGGTGAACAACCATTCTTCAAAGGCTTCAATTTCCCCATCTTCAAGAGGTTTGACAGTTTCCTCTGAGGGTGAAGAAATGAGAATGGCCTTACCCTTGTAGCTGGCCTTCTTCTTCTCAAGGACAGAGTGAAGGAAGTTGAGGGCAAAACACTTTGAGACATCATCAGTCCCAACCCAATTCAGGATTGCTTCCTCTTCTGCCTCATAATGATCAAAGAATTGGATTATCTTGTGGAGGGGTCCCATTCTCCATCTTCTCCATTCAAGGACCCGGGTAAACTGTCTGTCAAGCAAGGACAGATACCCATCTTTCACAGGGCTGGGGTGCTCTGGTGGAGTTGGCACCCTGTTCTGTTCAGGAGATGCAGCAGAGGTGGGGATCTCTGGTTCCCCCTGAGTGTCTGCCACTCCTTCAGATTCTGAAACCAGAGGTTGAGCAACCTTCTTCTTGGGTTTGGAGGTCCTCTTCCTCTTCTGTCCGGCCTTAGGGGGGGCAAGAGGTGCTTCCCCTTCAGTCTTCTTCTTCTTCTTCTTTTCTGCCTTCTTAGCAGAAGTGGCTACAGAGAGAGGTTTCTATACCTTTTCTCCTTGTTTCCTCTTAGCTTCAAGTTGAAGCTGCCTCTTCAGTTCTGCCTTTATGGCTTTTTCCCTATTGGGAGAGGCAGTCAAGAAAATTACCTTGGTATGATCCAAGGCTGAGGCCTTCCTCAAGCTTACCCCTTGTTTGAGGAGTACTTCAGAAATGAGCAGTCCATGCCCTAGCTTCCCAGAGTAGAGGCTAGTCTTGGGATTCTTCTTCTTGATTACTTCAATCAGGGACTTCACCATGATTTGTCCCCAATTGACATTTATCCCATGATGCACTGCATACAGGGCTTTAGCATTGGCCGTGGTAACATCATCTGTGGATGTGTACTTGCACCATAAACATTTGTGGAAAATGTTTATAAGTAGCTCAAATTCCCTTTTGAGCAGGTTCTTCTTTATGTTGACCTTCTCAACTTCTTCCCCTTTCCTGCAGAACATCTTCTTGAATTCTGACAGAGGGATGTCAATTTCTTCTAGGTCAAGTAGAGAGTCCTTTCCTCCCTTTTGCTGAATATGGAAGATGTTGTTGATGACGTCAGCATCAACCACCACCTTTTCTCCTTGGACAACTGAGGAGATGACTTCATCCTTGAAGGATGCGTTGAGATAGAACTCAACTGTGTCCATGTTGTTGTATGCCTCATAAGCATGAGAGATGACCTTGCTCAGTCGGCATTGTGACAGTCCGTCAACAATGGAGGTCATCCTCTCCTTTTTCTCTGTGATCCTGGGGAGTACGTCTAGTTCGCATCTTAGGCCAGTCAAGACACTTTTGAGAAGTGTTGCCTTTTGTTCCTTTGAAAGATCGGAGAAGCTCAAGATGGCCATGGAGTTTACTGCGGTTAGAAAATTCTGAGAGATAAAGATTCAAAAGCTTGAGAGTTATGAGAGCAGTAACGGTTTAGGTTTGCGAAAGGGGGTTTTATGGATATGAGTTAGTGGACGTTTGAGATAATTTACGGTTCCAAGAAACCAATAAATGTAAAAAGAGGCGCAGTAAATAAACGGGGGCGCAGTAAATTTTGTACGGCTGGATACCGTTTTAAGGGTAAAAGGGTAAAAGACCTTTAAGAAGTTACTAGGTCACCCGGTTTTACAAAATTTTCTTTTCCAAGTCCACCACCTTCTGTTTGATAAGATAGGGTCCTCTGTAGAAGGGGTTGCTGTTGTATAGGTGTTCTGTCAGGGTAGAGAACAGAAGAGGTTGACAGAGGAGGGTTAACAGAGGGAGTTCTGCTACAGGAATTCTGTCAACAGCAAATGAGCAACAGAGGGCCTTTCTTTTCAACTTTCTCTTGGAATCTCATCCATCATTCCCAATTCTTCTCTCAGCTTATTGAACCTAGCCTCAGGGAGAGGCTTTGTCAGGATATCTGCAAGTTGGTCTTCTGTTGGCACATGTTCCATGCAGATATGCTTCTTCTCCACATGATCTCTGATGAAGTGATGTCTGATCTCAATATGCTTTGTTCTGGAATGAAGAACTGGATTCTGAGTGATAGCAATGGCACTGGTGTTGTCACACAACAGCTTGATCTCCTTTGCTTGAATTCCATAGTCCTTCAGTTGTTGCTTCATCCAGAGTAGCTGAGCACAGCAACTCCCAGCTGCAATGTACTCTGCCTCAGCTGTACTTGTTGAGATGGAGTTCTGCTTCTTGCTAAACCAGGAAACAAGCCTTCCTCCTAGCAATTGGCAGTGACCAGAGGTGCTCTTTCTGTCTAGTCTGCAACCTGCAAAATCTGAGTCAGAATAACCAATTAGTTCAAAGTTACCTCCCTTGGGATACCATAGGCCTGCATTGGGGTTTCCTTTGATATATCTGATGATTCTCTTTGCAGCACTTAGATGGCTTTCCTTGGGCTTTGATTGGTATCTGGCACAGATTCCAACAGAGAATGAGATGTCTGGTCTGCTTGCAGTCAAATACAACAGAGATCCTATGATTCCTCTGTATGTTGTTGCATCTACATCCTTTCCTTCATCATCTGGACCAATTCCTTGTGAGGTGTTCATGGGAATCTTCACTGATGACTTGCCTTCCACTCCAAACTTCTTGATTAGATCTCTGGTGTACTTCCCTTGATTGATAAAGATCCCTTCTGGAACTTGTTTGACTTGAAGTCCTAGGAAGTAACTGAGTTCTCCCATCATACTCATTTCAAATTGACTCTGCATTACTTGAGAAAATTTCTTGCACAGTTCTGGATTAGTACTTCCAAATATAATGTCATCAACATATATTTGTACTAACAGAATATGATTAGCAACAGAGATTTGAAATAGAGTTTTGTCAACCTTTCCTTTAGTAAACCCATGGTTCACTAGGAAAAGGGACAATGTGTCATACCAGGCTCTGGGAGCTTGCTTAAGACCATAGAGGGCCTTTTTAAGCTTGTAGACACAAGAAGATTGAGTAGGAATGACAAAACCTGGTGGTTGTTCCACATAAACTTCTTCTTCAAGATCTCCATTCAGAAATGCACTCTTGACATCCATCTGGTAGACCTTGATGTTGTTGTAGGCAGCATAGGCTAGAAAAATTCTGATGGCTTCAAGTCTGGCAACTGGTGCAAAGGTCTCATCAAAATCTATTCCTTCTTCTTGACAATATCCTTTAGCTACTAGCCTTGCTTTGTTCCTTACAATGTTGCCGTCTTCATCTGCTTTGTTCTTGAATACCCATTTGGTTCCAATGACATTCTGGTGCTTCGGCCTAGGAACAAGTTCCCACACTTTGTTCCTTTCAAACTGAGTGAGCTCTTCTTGCATAGCATTGATCCAATCTGAGTCTGCAAGAGCTTCTTCAACTGTCATAGGTTCCATCTGAGATATATAGCAGGCAAGCATTGCTTCTCTCCTTGATGTGGATCTGGTTTGAACTCCACTTCTGATTTGCCAATCACTTGGTTAGGAGGATGATCTCTTAACCATGTTAGGTCTGGTTCTGTCAGCTGCTGTCTTGGTCTCTCTGGTTCCTCATCTTCAGAGTCTTCATCTTTATTCAACAGAAATGGGTTTGGTGCAGGAGTTGGAAATGCAGGGTTGTCTGCCACCTCTTCTGTTGGTCCTGGAGTTCTGTCTTCCATGCTAACTTCCTTGAGAGTCTCTGTTATTTCTTCAACAGAGGTGCTTTCATCAAACTTCACATGTATGGATTCTTCAACATGTAGGGTTCTTCTGTTGAGTACTCTATAGGCTTTACTGGTGTTTGAATAGCCTATAAAGACTCCTTCATCAGCCTTTTCTTGAAATACCTTCAGATGCTCCTTTCCGTTGTTGAGAATGTAGCATTTGCATCCAAATATATGAAAGTAGTTGATGTTTGATTTTCTTCCCTTCCAGAGTTCATAGGGGGTCTTCTGGTGATTCTTGTTGATCATGCTTCTGTTCTGAGTATAGCATGCAGTGTTGATTGCTTCAGCCCAATATCTCATAGGCAATCCAGATTCTGCAATCATTGTTCTTGCAGCTTCTTTTAGAGTTCTGTTCTTTCTTTCTGCTACGCCATTCTGTTGAGGAGTTCTGGCGGCAGAAAGTTGATGAAAAGTTCCATTCTGATCACAGAAGTCCTTTATGACTTGGTTGACAAATTCAGTTCCTCTGTCTGATCTGATTGTCTTCACTTTCAAGTTCTTCTCAGTCTGAAGTTGCTTTAACAGAGATGGCAACTTCTGAAGAGTTTCATTTTTCTTTGTCAGAAAAACAGTCCATGTGTATCTGGAGTAGTCATCAACCATGACTAGGGTGTATTTCTTGCCACCAACGCTTGGAGTCTCAACAGGTCCAAATAAATCCATGTGAATCAGATTTAGAGGACTTGTAGAAAGATCTCCAGCAATGGGTTTGAAGGAATTCTTTACTTGTTTGCCTTTCTGACATGCACTGCAGAGGGTCTCTCTCTTGTACACGATGTCTGGTAGCCCTTCTACAATGTGTTCTCTTGCTAGTTTGTTGATTGTTTTGAAATTCAAATGGTTGAGCTTTTTGTGCCAGTCCCAGCTCAGTTTTGAATCTCCCTTGGCTATCAGGCAAACTCCATCTTTTGCAGTGTTCCAATCAACTACATAGATGTTCTTTTTCCTTGATGCTGTAAGAACCATTTCCTTTGTTGTCTCATGCTTCACATAGCAGAAGTCCTTTGTGAATTCAACAGTGTAGCCTTTGTCACAGAACTGGCTAGCACTCAGCAAGTTGAACTTCAGTCCTTTGACATATGAGATATCATCAATGGTGATCTGGTTCTTGATCAGCTTTCCTCTTCCTTTTGTTTGACCTTCTTTGTCATTACCTCCAAAGGTAACTCTGGGTCCTTTGCATTTCTGGAACTCTGTTAGGCAACTTCTGTCACCTGTCATGTGCCTGGAGCATCCACTATCAATAAACCATTCTTGTTCAGAGATAGCTCCAGCACACAGTTCCTGCAAGATCAAAAGAAAGATTTAGGTACCCAAGCAATGCTGGGTCCTGGGGGGTCATGGAGTCTGGGTAGTTGGTACCATTTTGGTCTCATCAAGTGAAACCTTGGTGGGTGGTACCCATTGTCCACCTGATAGTTGTAGTAGACAGAAGTGTGATTCACTTTGGGCAGATGCTTGTGAGGGTCATGCTTCCTGTTTACATACTTTTGCATAGCTTTCTTTGTTGGAAAGAAGTCCCATATACTATCAAGAGCAGAGGGACGGTTAACTTTGGGCTTCTGAAGTTGACCAGCCAACCTCTTCTGCCTGAAGTTAACTCTCTCTTGATATTTGCCCTTCTGGTGATCATTTCTGGCACGATTGACATGAGGTTGTCTGTCAATGAATGGTCTTTTATTTTTGTTATTCTGAAAACCTCTTCTGTTGTTAGGTTTTCTGCCAGGTTCATTATTTTTCAAAAAGGGTTTCTGGTGAACCTTTATCTTACCCTTTTCTGGTCTGACTTCCTCATGAACAACCTTGGTGCCAGATACACCAGCTTGACAGATAGGGCTAGAAATCAGTGGCTCTATGACCTTATCTGCCTTAGCAACTCTGGTGCTAGGCATTACAGAAGGCTCACCTGATTCTGTTGAGCCATAACCAAGACCAAAACCAGTGCCAATCTGTTGATCAAGCACAATCTTTTCCATTGAAGACTGGGCCTTCTGGTAAGCTTTGTACTTAATCTCGAGAGGCTCTATTTCTCTTATTCTCTTAAGAAGAGAAACATTTTCAGTCTCCAGTTGATCTCTTTCCTCAATTAGAAGATTGATTTTGATCTCAACCTCCTTCTTTAAGTCAAGAATTTCAGCTTTTAACTTACTGTTTTCTTCTGTTACAGAGGAATAAGTGGCTTGTATGGTCTTAAACTCTTCCCAAAATTCTGACATTGACTCAGAATCAAAAGCTAAGCCTACCGAAGAAAAACTAGATTCAGAAGTAGAGGTTACCTCATCATCAGAATGAGCCATGAGGCAAAGGTCTTCTGTCTCAGTATCCAGGCAACAGAAGGCCTCATCAGAATCTGAGTCAGAACTGGATTCTGTTTCTGACAGAGGGTCTTTCTCCACCTGTTCTGTCACAAGTGCCTTTCTCCTTCTGGGGTTGTCCTCGTACTTCTTCTTTTCTCCATCCTGTCCTTGCTTCTTGGACACTCTAGGATGGGGACAATCAGCCTTGAAGTGACCAGGTTGTCTGCAGTTGTAACAGAGAAGCTCTCCACTGCTTTCTGTTGATTTGACCTTCTGGTATGGCTTTCTGTTGAAAGATGGACTCCTTCCATCTTTGGGATTCTTCATAAACTTTTTGAATCTCCTGGCAAAGGCAGCCATATATTCATCAGATAAAAGTACTGAAGGGTCAAAATCATTTACCTTAGATGTGCTGGCAGTGAGGGCTGTAGTGGTCCTCTCTTCTGGTACATCTTCCTTTTCTTCAATCATTTCAAACTCATGAGCTTTGAGATCTGAAATGAGCTTATCAGTGGGATAAGTCTTCACATCTTTGCTGGCTTGGACAGCAACTACCTTCATCTTCCATGCTGAGGGCAGTCCCCTCAACACCTTCAGGTTGATTTCCTTGGTTGTGAGATCCTTGCCAAGCTCAGAGATCTCTCCAGTGAGAGTGAGGAGCCTGTCATACATCTTGGAGATGCTTTCACCAGGGAGAAGTTTGAAGTCATCAAACTTCTTGTTGGCTATGGTAAGTTTGTTGTCCTTCTCTTGCTCATCACCAGCTCCAATGAGTTCAAGAGTGTCCCAGATCTCCTTAGCAGTCTTGCACTTCTTGATTTTGTTGAAGTACCTATCATCAATGGACTTGTAGAGGATGTCCTTGGCAATATTGTCTAGGTTGTACTTTCTCCTCTCTTCAGTGGTCCATTCTGACTTGGCTTTGCTGATCATCTGGGGTCTGGTGTTGTCTATGGCATGTTCAGGATTGACCTTCTGGAAGCTAGTGAAGGGGCCAATGTCCAGAACCTCCCACATCTCATCATGCAGGGCACATAGATGTGCTTTCATCCGGATCCTCCAGTCATCAAATTTAAGATCTGAAAACATAAGATTCTTGGACAAGGAGTGATCCATTATATCAGATAGAAATGAGGTAAAACAGAAAAACAAGTGGATCTTTGTTCAACAAATAACCTAAGAGATTATTAGAACAAGGAGGCTCTGATACCACTTGTTGGTCCCGGTTATACTGGATACAGTCTAGAGGGGGGGGGGTGAATAGACTGTATTGGTTTTTAGCTTTTTAGACTAAGTACCAGATTTTCAGAATAGCCTGTTCTGTTGAAAGAACAGACTGGCAGCGGATGGGGTTCTGGCAGGGAGTTCTGTTAGCCTCAGAGAAGCAAAGGCAGAAGGCCTTCTGTTAACTCGTAGAACCAGTTCTGCTGAACACAGATACCAAGTCCAAGGAGTTATACAGTTCTATCTAAGTGAAAGTATTAAAAGCAGTAAGTAAACGACACCAGGGATTTTTATAGTGGTTCAAGGAACAACTCGTTCCTCTAATCCACTGTTCCACTAAGTTGTAAAAACTGCCGTTTACAAAGCCTTAGTCCTAGCACTTAAGAAGCACTCCACGTCTTCTTCTAGTCTAGATGTGTCCTGGGATGCACTGCCTGGCTTCCTTTAACACTGGTCCTTTCACTGAGTCTCCTTGAAGTATCACCACTTCACTACTCCAGTTATTTGGACGTCCTTCTTGTAGCAAGAAGAGTTTCTGTTGAAACTGAGGTTCCTCCAACTAGCTTCGTTACAAAATATGTGTAAGTGAGGAGCTTGAAGAGTTGAAGAACACTTGGAACTTTGCTTGAGTTGGAAAGAGTATTTTTCCAACTTCTGCCTTCTCTTGTAGAGGATAATAAGTTTGAATCTCAAGGAGGCTTTTGCTTTTCAGAGTTTGAATATCTTGCTTGGTTAGCAATGTGGTTGCAGAATTATGGCAAAGTTATTCGGTTGTTCTTCGTAGTGTATCTTTTATACTGAGGTTGTCTTCCCGTTGGAGGAGTAGAAGGACAACTGCATTAAATGAGCGATCAGTTGACTTGACTAGTAGAGCCCGGTAAGGTTGGCGGGTTACTATTTTGGGATAAAGTATTCCTGACATTCCGGCCAATCATCTGCAATTACTCTACGTAGCATGGGGTGCATTAAATGAGCATTTAATGCATGCACTGTAGCTTTTCCGTTTTATACTCCTAGCCGTTGAAGGAATCTTTAAGTTGACTTCCTGGTTCTTTGAAAATCTTCTAAGTGTCAGACCTTCTGGTGTCTTTATCATAGAGTATAACAGAGGAGGTCTGGAGCACTTCTGTTGGGAGTAGCCAACAGAGACCCAGAAGGGTTTCTGTCAGAGTCAATACTAACAGAGGTCCTGAGGACTTCTGTTCTGGAGCAGAGAACCAAGGGTCCTCTGTTCCAACAAAGCCTTAAGAGGCACTTCTGCTCTGGGAGCCCTTCTGTTCTTGAAGCACTTCTGCTCTTGAAGCACTTCTGTCAAGTCGAATACATCTAAGAATTTTTACAAGGGAAAATTCTAATACATCATTTCTAAAGGGGTACTTCTAAAGTCCTAATGGATATAGCATCATCAAAATCTAAATACAATTATTCCTTACAATTTCTCATATTAAACAATAGAATTTATTCCTCATAGACAAAGATTAAATTCTATCCATTAATTTATCCTATCTCTAGGCTTCATTAATGTGCTCAATATGTTTGGCTTAAACTATTTATAATCTCATAGACAAGTTATAAAAAATCTTCCAAAGTTTAATTAATGAAATGACCAAATCTATTAAGTAATCAAATTAATCATTTTAAACAACTAGTCCATAAAATTAGTTAAACTCCTAATTTTCGGTCAAATAAGGTCAACCCATATTCTTTATATCAACTCATGCCCAATAGTAAATTAACTACAACAACTCATTACTAGTTTTAACGCTTTACATATAAAATAAGACATGATCATAAACCATAAGAACAAAATAAAATATTAAAGTGAATACTCCCAACATCTAAACTTTTGTTTCTATCACAAATAAACATCATTTATACTAGGTATTGAGTTCATCTAAGTAGGAGATTAATATAACAACAAGAACTATTTTTCTTGAATAAATATGGAAAATACGAAATTCTTAAAATTAATGCAGAGAATTTTTCACTAACATTTGGAAAATAAAAATAACATATTCAGAATCTACACGACGAGAAGATGAATTTTCATATAAACAACTTACAAATTGGAGCTAAAATGAGAAAGATATGAAAGATTGAAGTTGAAAGTCCAACAATGGTGGAAATCCGAACTTTGAGGAGAAAGAAGACACTCTTTTTTATCTGAGTTAGGTGTCAGATGATGTGTTTTGAGTTGGGGATGGAAGAGGGCTTTTATAGTTGGAGTTTTGTGGAAGGCGGTCTGAAGGGCGGCTGACGTGCACTTGTAGTGAGGTGCACTCAAAATAAATACAATACAACGACTTATACGTAGTGATGGATAGTCTACCCGGGGGGTATATATCCGAGGGGTTATTGCTGGGAATAACTTAGAGAGAAGTCAGAGCAAATAAGTAAGAGAGAGAGTGTATATTCGATATGTATTGAGCGTTTTCAGCGTGGTTACAAATGGGGAAATGGGGTGCTATTTATAGTAGCAATAAATGCCGGGCAGGGACACGTGTCAAGCGCCTATTGGCCGAGGGGTCACCTCAACTGGTTGGCGTTGGCAGCCGCATGTGGCCGCATTTAATGCGGCTGTTGGATGGGACGTCTGTACAGGGTACGGTGATCTGTACGCATGTGAGGCGGATATCATGTCGGGAGAGGTGCCCTCGGCTGCAGAGGACTAGCCGAGGGCTCTTAGTGTCGAGGACCCCTGAGTGCCGAGGGGTCCAGGTGCCGAGGGCTACTGTTTTCGCCGTTTTCTCCCAGTTTCTTAGTTTGCCTGGAAAACCCATTCTGTGAGAGTTTAGAGCCTTCGGCCAGGGGGCCGAGGGCACCCCTGGTGCGTATTGCGGGCTGCTTGGTACGCTGGGCGCCGTGATGTGGGCCTGGTGGGCCTCCTGGGCCTGTTGGGCCTTCATTGGTGTAGTAGGAGTCTGTGGGCCGGGTGTTCCCGGGCCATATACTCCATCAGGAGTCCCTCACTCCTTTTGCCGAAAGGTATTTGAGGGAAAAGGAGTAATTTGTGCTTGCCCTTTGATGTTGTCCTGTCGTGACCTCTGAAGTTGGTGAAGAGTTGTTGCTTTTATGTCCCTGCCGAAGGCAGTCCCTCAGTTACCCACATGTCGGGACTTGAGGGCTTGCTTTGTCGTTTGTTGGAATTTCACTAATTTTGTAATTTAATGATTTTCCCGAGGGGGTCCTCCAGTCCCCCACTCCTTGAGGCACTTGTAAAGTGGTGAAAAGGAGTAGAGTAGTTGCGTTGCTGTTGTGGGCCGAAGGCTGACGCTTTTCGTTTCATTTTGGGGGGATGCCTCGTTAAAAACCTCATTAGGAAAAACCCTGGGGGGGGGGGGGGGAAATCCTAATGAGGGAAAAAGAGTGCACCGAATTCCCCTAATGATGAATCGAAAATGTGAAACCTTGGTCAAAAATGGAGAACAACGGTAATGCCAAAGGCTCTTCCTTGTTCTGAGGGCTCATGTGTTGATTAGCCGAAGGCTTGCTGTTGATGTCCTGGGGGCGCCGAAGGGGAGCCCCTTAATCCGGGGATCGAGGGCCTACCGGATGAGGGCGGCAGTGGAGTTGTTACCGGGGGGTCCATTGTTTGTTGATTAGTTGGTGATGAAGATACCCGAGGGCTCCCATTACCTGTGTGCCATGGGTTATCCGTCAATGAGGCAACTCCCCGGGGGCTACCCGGTTTTGCAGTGCTGAGGGGGAATCCCCGAGGGGTGCCCTGATATGAAGCCTTGGGTTTCTGAAGGAGTGATCCCGAAGGCATCTGCTATGTGTTGTGTGGGGCACAACCCGGGGGCGTCTCTGGGTAAGTGTACCCGGAGGCTCTCCTTGATGTAGCGGAGTGGAGTAGAAAACCCGGGGGCTTCCAGAATATAGCCGTTGGAAATATAGCCGTTGGAATATGTAACGTCAGGATATAGCCGTTGGGGGGGGACACGTGGCGCGTGATGGCTGGCTGTCCGTGGGCGGCATCACTGGTTGGGCGAAGACGCGGTGTGTAATGATGGCGGTCCATCCGGAGGCCCGGAATCCAGGCCCAAGCTTGGATTCCATCGCCTATAAATACCCCAAGGCCAGAGCCCTTTCTTCTTGTGCGATCATCTGTCTTAGCGAAGCTCTGCCAAAAATTCTAGAGAGAGAAACTCAAGCCTTTGGTAAACACTCAGCTTTCAAGGTCAGTTCCCCCCTGCCTTTCTCCTTCTAGTTTAGCTGTGCCTTGTGCCCCTAGGTTAGGAGATAGAATTTTCTAGGAAACCCTAGTTTTCCCGAGCCTTCGAATTAGTGAGCAGATGTCATCACAGAGCGACTCCCAGGATATCTCGGGGGAGCCTTCGGTAGAGATGGAGACATGCTCAGATGTGGAGTCGTCGAGCGTGGAGTCCTCGGCGGGTAGTGATGCCGCAGTGGCCATGGAAGTGGAGAAGGACCTCCAGGCCGAAGTCGAAGCCGAGGGCTTCGAACAAGAAAACGAGGACGAAGAGCTTGCCCTCGCCGTGCAGACCGCCGAGCAAGAAGAGGAGAGGGAGAGGCTGAAGGTGACGGTTGCCATTCCTCCCCCCCCCCCCCCGGGGTGCCGGGGAAGCCAGCTCCTCCCGGCCATTGGACCCGACACCCATCAGTGTGGCTCCCGGGAAGAAAAACAAGATGAAGGCGGCCCCGAGGAAGAAGCAAGCGGCAGTGGATGCCGGGCGACCGGTGGGCATACCCAAGGGCCATTCGTTCTTGAATACTGCCGCTCTAGAGCTGAAGACGAAGGCGTCCCCGGCAGAATACCAGTCCACCCAGATGCTGGTTGGCCCTTCGGCGCGCGTGGTGGAGCCCAGGGCGGATGATTTGCTGCGAGATGCTGGTTGGCCCTTCGGTTCCCGCTCCATCCTTTTCTCTTGGAGTATCTGAGGTTTGTGGGGTTGGCCCCCTGCCAGCTAACGCCCAACAGCCACTCCTATGTGGCCGGCTTCCTCTCCTTGTGTCGGAGCCGGGGGGTCGAGCCCACACTTGATCAGTTCTTCATGTCCTTCAACCTCTGCCGGGGGGGACATTCAAATGCTGAGGGCTTTGCCAACCTTCAGCAGGTACCGGAGTTCCGGCTTTTTGATGATGTGCCCTCGTCCCACAAGGGGTGGAAGGAGAGGTTCTGCTACATTCGCCTCGAAGAGAACCCCTTCCTGGCCCAACTCCGCAATAGCTTCCGGCGCCATCCGAAGGTGGGGAGCGCAGCTCTGGAGAAGAATGGCAAAGTGCTTGCCAGGAAGCCGGAGGGGTCCAAGGGTGCCGGGCCCGTAAAAAATATTCAGTAAATACTAAATATTAAAGAGAATAATATTGAGATAAAGACTTTCTACAAAACCCTTTCTGATACGGAGGGAGTGGCTCGCTTCGGTGGTGGGGGCTTTATCACCGGAGGGAGTGGCTCGCTTCGGTGGTGGGGGCTTCAGTAGACGAGTGGGTCGGAGGCCCCGGAAAGATGTGGCTTGCTGAGAGGGGCGACTCGTACTACCAAGGCGGGGAGTTCTTCACCCAACGCCTCATCTACCGGAAGCTTGCGAAGCACTTTTCAGGCGGCCTTGGGGGTGAAGAGGATGAAGCCGAGAGCGAGGCAATATCTACAGTCCCCCCTTCTTGAATTTTATTCCCCCCTTTTGTGTTGTAATTGTTGGCCTCGGCCCCCTTTGTAAAGCACAATCAAACTTCCTTTTTTTTGAATGAATGAGCACATATGCCCTCGGGCCTTTGATATACAATATGCTTCCTTTTGATTTGTTCATTGTCGAATATATGCCTTCGTCTTGCTTTGGATGTATGCCTTTGCTCCTTTGAATGTACGTTTTAGGACTTAGAATATTTTCTGATTGTAGCTTGCCCTTGGAAGCCTTCGGTAGTTAGGCACCCTCTGCTGGATATGCGACCGAGGGTTCCGCAGTAATTAGGACTTAGAAAATTTTTCTAAGTGTAGCACACCATAGGGCCTTCGGGTGCTTGTAGTAACCCAATTCCTAGGACTTAGAAAAATTTCTAAGTGTAGATTTTCCCTTGGGAGCCTTCGGGAGATGGCATCCCTTCCTGATGTGTGAATATTGGACCGAGGGCCCAATGTATAGGACTTAGAAATTTTTTGCAAGTGTAGTATGTCACGTAGCCTTCGGCTACTGTGGAGCCCCAACTGAAATATTGATTAGGCCGGGGGCCAATTCTTTAGGACTTAGAAAATTTTCTTCAGTGTTGATTCCTTGTGTACTGTAGCCTTTGATTGATAGGTAGCCTTCGGTTGTTAGGTCCCCTGAGATGAGGGTGGAATATGTAGAACTTAGAAAGATTTCTAAGTGTAGATTTCTCCTTGGGAGCCTTCGGGAGATGGCATCCCTTCTTGACGTATGGGTAGTTGACCGGGGGAAAAATATGTGGAACTCAGAAAATCTTCTAAGTGTAGATTTTCCCTTGGGAGCCTTCGGGAGATGGCGTCCCTTCTTGATGTATGAGTAGTTGACCGAGGGAAAAATATGTGGAACTCAGAAAATCTTCTAAGTGTAGACTTTCCCTTGGGAGCCTTCGGGAGATGGCGTCCCTTCTTGATGCATAGCCTTCGACTGTCATATTCATTTAGCTGTAATATTGATTGGGCCGGGGGCTCCTCTTTAGGACTTAGAATTTTTTCAAGTGCTGCTTCCTTGTGTAGCCTTCGGGTGATAGGTGCCCTCTGACTCTACATTACTTTGCGAGATGCCCGGGGGCTACTCATTTAGGACTTAGAATATTTTCCAAGCGTAAATCGATGTTGAGCTTCCATATGTAGATCCCTTGTGTTGTAAGAGTCTCTGGCCGAGGGCCAAATATGTGTGGAATCCTATTGTTGTGAAGAAAGCCAATGATGAGTGTGTGCCCTCGGCATACAACTTCAAAAATTGTAGAGTTTGACCCTTGTCATGGGGTAAGGGCCCTCGGTATTAGTGCGTAACATATGCCCTCGGTATTTGTTTGAATTACCGTTTAGTAGACTTTGGATAATCCAGTCTCTTCGTATTGCTGAAGCCTTCGGTGCTTGTGTGACCGGAGGTGACCAGGCAGTGGACTTAGCCGTTTCTTGATGATATTTGTTCGAGTAGTATCCTTCGGGAAATAGGAGCCTTCAATTACCGGAGGTGTTCCCGTGGGGAGCCCTCGGCATGTTGTGATCTGTTGGAGTGTACTCTTTGATTTCTCGCTGAGTCTACTCCCCTTCACCCCCCCCCCCCTTTTTTTGTTGGTGGTGAAGGGAAGGCATCAAGATACTTGGTTTCTTGGTAAGGCTGGGCCTATTAGGAGACCATCAGAATACACCAATGGCTCTCCTCCCTCGGGTAAACCTTCCGAGTTCCGAGGGGATCGAGGGTCGTTTCCTGGGCACAAGATATGGTGGTCCGTAACCTGCCTCCCCTTGGGGGATGGCGCGGAAAGCGCCTCATTTTTGAATGTCGTCCCCTCGGCGCTAGACATAGTCCGTGGCCTGCCACACCCTTGGGGTGGTGGCGCGGGGAGCGTTTCGGTTTGGAAGTCGAATCCTGGGCATTTCTCGTGCCTGTCATACCCTTGGGGTGATGACGCGGAAAGCGTTTCAAGGAAGGGTTTTCATTTGCACACTAGTTGCAAATGGCCGGGGGCACTACGTGCCGCCGGCACCGATGGTGGCGCCTTCGGTATATGCGTCCTCGTGGGGTACGGCTTTTAGAAACAACACTTGGTGTTAGTTTCGATGTGTAGCCCCCGGTACTTGGTACCGAGGGGTCTTCTGTAGGAACACTTGGTGTTCTCTTTTGTTGCAGCTGATGGAGGTGTCTACCCTCGGTACCTGGTACCGAAGGGTCTTCAAATGAAACACTTGGTGTTTCCCAACAGATGTTTGGAAGCTGATAGGAGAGCATATCCCTGGCACTGGGTGCCAAGGGGTCTTCTTTAAAACATTTGGTGTTTTTCTTCGTTTTGATGTTGATGATGGAGGTGTACCCTCGACACTGGGTGCCGAAGGGTCTTCTGTAGGAACACTTGGTGTTCTCATCTTTTCTTTTTTGATGTTGAAGGTGGGGATGTACCCTCGGCACTAGGTGCCGAAGGGAAATAAAACACATGGCGTTCCCTGCCGTTGGTGACGGGAGTCCCCACCCTCGGTACTTGGTACCGAGGGGGCTTGTTTCGAAAACACGTGGTGTTCTCCTATTGTTGTAGGTGTTGATGGTGTCCGCCCTCGGTACTCGGTGCCGGAGGGGGTTTTCCTCGTGGTGAGGCCTGGGGCCTGTAGTCAGTATGAGGGCGTGGTGTCTTGAATGTGTCTTCATTCCTCAAAAGTGGAGGCCTTGGGCCATAGGATAGTACATTCATTAGTTATGAGGGCTTGGCCGCTCTTACATTATTGGTAAAATTTAACTAAATGGTGTACATTCCAGTGCCTAGGGACCTCTTTCCCGTTGGGGCGTTTGAGCTTGTAAGTCCCGGGTTTGATGACGGCTGCTATGATGTAGGGGACTTCGAATTTTGGTGCCATTTTTCCTCCCTCGGTTGGTTGGCTGGCTTCCCTCCTTCGGAGGACATAGTCCCCCACTTGGAATTCTCTGGTGCGAACTTTGGCGTTGATGTAGCTTTTGACTTGCCTTCGGTAATTTTCTGCCCGGATGAAGGCCTGCTCCCGGCGTTCTGAAATGAGGTGGAGGTCGAGGGCCATGTTGCTGTCGTTGACCTCGGGGTCATATTGGATCACCCTTCGGGTGGGAAGGGTGACTTCCGTAGGAGCTTTGGCTTCAAAACCGTAGCAGAGGGAGAAGGGTGTTTCACCTGTTGCTCGCCGGGGGGTGGTGCGGTAGGCCCAAAGGATGTTGTGGAGTTCTTCCACCCAGCCACCGCCCTCGGCCTCCAGCTTCTTTTTGAGGCCCTCGAGCAAGGTCCGGTTGGCATTCTCTACTTGCCCGTTGCCTTGAGGGTAGGCAACGGAGGAGAAGGTGTGCTTGATGCCCCATGCCTCCAGAAGGGCACAGAAGGGGGCTGCCTCAAATTGTGTCACATTGTCGGAGATGATCTGCTGGGGGACGCCAAACCTTGTGAGGATGTTCTTGAGGATGAAGTGACGGCACTTTGCCTCTGTGATGCTGGCGAGGGGTTCAGCCTCCACCCACTTGGTAAAGTAGTCGATGGCCACAATGATGTATCTGTTGTTGGAGGTACCCCTCGGCAGAGGGCCCACAAGGTCTATCCCCCATCGAGAAAAGGGGACAGATGTGCTGATGGGGGCATAGTTGACCGCTGGCCTGCCGGGGGCTTTCTGGAAATGTTGACATGCGGTGCACCTCCGGGCAAGGTCAGCGTAATCTCTGGCCATGGTTGGCCAGAAGTAGCCCTGGAGAATGAGCCTTCGGGACATGGAGAAGGGTCCCTGGTGAGCTGAGCAAGTGCCACTGTGCACTTCCTCCATTGCGACCTCGGCTTCATCTTGATGAAGGCACCGAAGTAGCGTGCCATTGTAAGATCATTTGTAGAGCCTTCCATCTTCGAAGGTGTAGCTAGGAGCCCTCAGCTTTGCCAGTTAGCGCGGGTCTCATTCTCGGGTAGCTGCCCTGTGGAGATGAAGGCGGTGATATCTGAGATCCAATCCTCTTGGCGTTGTTGTATGTCCATAACGGGGCTCGCATGGATACTTGAGAAGCTGAGTTCCTCAACTTTGGCAATTTTGGAGATGTGCTCGGGGGAGTCGGCCGAGAGCTTAGATAATATGTCGGCCTCGGAGTTCTGAGCCCTCAGTATTTGAGTGAGAGAGTGTGCCTCAAATACCTTAAGCAACTCCTTGGCCGCTTCCTTGTATTGTTTCATTCTTCCCTCCTTGGCCTCATATTCTTCGGAGATCTGGCCGACGACCAACTTGGAGTCGCATTTGATGTGGATCTGCCGAGCCCTCATGTTGGCAGCCAGCCGAAGGCCACATAGGAGGGCCTCATATTCGGCCTCGTTGTTGGAGACTTTGAAGGAGAAGCGGATCGCATAGTAGGCTCTGAAGCCCTCGGGAGTAATGAGGACTACCCCTCCCCCGCATGCTTTGGTCGCGGAGGAGCCGTCGGTGTAGAGGGTCCACCAGTCGTCCGCGGTAGCTGAGGGCTCCCCGTCCGTGGCGGCCCTTGCGGTACATTCCGTCACAAAGTCCGCCAGGGCTTGGCCCTTGATGGCAGGCCTTGGACGGATGTCAATGTTGTACTGGCTCAAGAAGATAGCCCACTTCACCATGCAGGAGGAGCTGGTGGGGCTCCTCATGAGAGCGCCGAGGGGTTGATGAGTGAGGACCTGAACCGGGTGAGCCTGAAAGTAGTGGCCCAACTTTTTTACGGTCCAAACGATGGCCAACACCGTTTTTTCCACAGGAGAGTACCTAAGCTCGGCCCCCCTTAGGGTTTTGCTAACGTAGAAGATGGCATGTTGGATGCCGTCTTCCTCCCGGATGAGCACAGAGCTGATGGCCGCCGGGCTGACCCCAAGCTAGAGATAGAGGGTCTCCCCTACCTTTGGTTTTGAGAGCACAGGGGGTGAAGATAGATACCGCTTGAGTTCGTCGAAAGCCCCCTGGCATTCCGGAGTCCATAGAAAGCCAGACGTCTTCCTCATGATCTGGAAGAAGGGTAGAGATTTCTCCGCTGATTTAGATAGAAAGCGGTTGAGGGCTGCCAGGCGGCCCGTCAACCGTTGAACTTCCTTCACGTTGCGTGGGGGCTCCATGTTGATGATGGCCTGGATCTTCTCGGGATTGGCCTCAATACCCCTTCGGCTCACCATGTAGCCCAAGAACTTTCCCCCTTGGACGTCGAAGGTGCACTTCTTCGGGTTTAGCCGAAGGTTGAATTTTTGCATGATGGCGAAGATTTCCCGGAGGTCGTCAGCATGGCTGGAAGATTGTTTGCTCTTGACGATCATGTCGTCGACATAGGCCTCCATGGTGCGCCCTAGGACGGCTTGAAAGACCCGGGCCACCATCCGAGTGTAAGTGGCCCCTGAGTTCTTTAGGCCGAAGGCCATTACTAGGTAGCAGAAGATGCCCTCGGGAGTCATGAAGGCAGTTTTTTCGGCGTCTTCCTCGTGCATGAAAATTTGGTGATACCCTCGGAAGGCATCGAGGAAGGACATGATCTCACACCCTGCGGTCTCATCCACTAGTTGATCAATATTTGGTAGAGGGAATGGATCCATAGGGCACGCTTTGTTGAGATCGGTGTAGTCCACACACATGCGGAAGGTAGGGGGCTTCTGTGCGAGGACTACATTCGCTAGCCATGAGGGATATTTCACCTCCTTGATGTGCTTAATAGAGAGGAGCATGGCGACCTCCTTCTTCACAAATTCCCTCCTTTCGGCGGAGAGGGGTCTTCTTCGTTGTTGTACTGCTTTTGCCGAGGGGTCCACCGAGAGGCGGTGGGTGATGACCCTTCGGCTGATTCCCGGCATGTCCTCCGGCCCCCATGCAAAGACAGTGGAGTAGGCGCGGAGGGCGTCGGTGATACCGGTCTTCAGATCTTCAGGGAGCTGGGCTCCAATCTTTACGACTCTCTCCGGCTGGGCCGGATCGAGCGCAAAGTCTTCTACGTCCTCGGCTGGTTCAGCCCTCGGCCTTTTTTCTTCTTGGTCGATGGTTCCGGTGATGGTGTCAACACGGAATTCCGTCTTGCTTACCTTCTTAGTGACCTGAAGATAGCAGGCGCGGGCGATCTTCTGATTCCCCCGGGAGTAGCCAATGCCCCCCTTGGCGGGGAACTTGAGGCAGAGGTGCCTCATGGAGATGATGACCTCGAGGTCCTCGAGGGCTGGCCGGCCGAGGATAATGTTGTGGGTGCAGTCGATGTTAACAACGACGAACTCCACTTCGAGCTGGGCTCTATGGAGCCCGTCGCCGAAGATCACCGGGAGGGTTATTACCCCCTCGGAATCAATAGTGTCGCCGGTGAAGCCGGCAAGAGGGGTCTTAATGGGCCGAAGGGACCCCCTCTCCAGATGCAGCTCTCTGAAGGTGCTGAGGTACATTACATTGACGGAGCTGCCCGTGTCAATGTAAGTTCGGTGAATGATGGTGTCGTTTATTTCGGTCCGAATCACCAAGGCATCCCTGTGAGGAGAAGAAGTAGGAGGGAGATCTGCGTTGGTGAAGGTGATGGGTTCCTCCCTCAGTCGCTTTACCGGGGGCATATGAGTGACTTCCCCCACGTAAAGCGATTGAGCCCACTTCTTTCGCTGGCTGGTGGAATCGCCCCCTGTATTGCCACCGGTGATCATGAGGATGTGGCGTTTTTTCTCCTGGTAGTGGGGGTACTCCTCCTCTTCTTCCTCCAAGTTTCCGATCTCCCTCTTCTTGCTGAGGGGGATGGTATTCGGGTTTACCCAAGCGTTCACCTTCGTGTGGTGCCCTCGGGGAGGCCCCTGATGAGAAGGTCCCTCCTGCCGAGGGCTCTGAACAAATTGGGACAGGTGCCCTACTTGTATTAATCTCTCGATAGCCGTCTTTAGCTGATGGCAGTCATCGGTCTTGTGCCCCTGGTGCCGATGGAAGCGACAGTATGGGAACTGAGGGTTGATAGCATGTACCTCCGGGGGTGCGCGAGAGTCGCGCTCAACGAGGCCCTTCTCCTCGGCAAAATCGAGGATGATGCTGACGGGGTGCGTCAATGGTGTCCGAGGGCGGTCCAGGAGAATGGGCTGTGCCCAAGTCTTAAGGTTGCTCTTATAACCTCCCCCGGGCTTGGCTTGGCCTTGCCGAGGGCGGTCATCAGAGGGTCCTGAAGGTTTGGGGTGATTTGGAGGAGCCCCCGGCCCTCGGTTGTTTTTGTTGTCAGCCCTCGGGGGCTGCTGATCCGGATGCTGATGATATTTTTCTACCTCCTCGGCCTCAGCATATCGGTCCCCCCGCTGCAAAGCCCTTATGTAGTCGCGGGGGGGTTCAATGATGAGGCTCCTTGAAAAGTTGCCGGTGCGGAGGACGGTTTGTAGGAGGGCCAGGAGGGTCCCGTCATCAGCACCGTCGACTTTGTCGGCTTCCGTCCTCCATCGCTTCAGGAAGTCCCGAAGGGTCTCATCCCTCTTTTGGCGTATGGTTAGGAGGTGGGAGAAGTGCTTCCTTGTGCGACGCCTCCCGGCAAATTGTGTCAAGAATCACTGGGCGAGTTCTTGCCACGAATCAATGCAGCCCTCGGGCAGCCTGTTGAACCATTCGTATGCTGACCCCTCTAAGGTGGAGAGGAACCAACAACAAAAATATTCGTCTGACGCCCCTACCATCATCATGTTGTTCTGGTATTTGCTGTAGTGTTCCTGGGGGTCCGTTTTCCCGTTGTAGGGCTGTATGTGTTGCCCTCGGTACTTTTCCGGAATCCGGGCCGCCAATACCCTTGGGGTAAATGGTGTCCGAGTCCGGAGCTGGATGACGGGTTCCCCGGAGCCCTCGGCCACCTTCTTCTGTAATTCCTCCATTTTGGCCATCATGGCCTCGTATTTGAGGTCCGAGTGAGGGGTGGAGGTGGTGACGTGAGCTTTGTTGGACTCCATTTCGTCAAGCCGGCGTTGGAGGGCCGCAATAATCTCGTCCCGGGGATCCTTCGGGAGGGTCTCCGCCCCCTGCGAACGAACCCGGGCCGAGTGGGCCTGGTTGATCTGGTGGCGAGCATCATTGGCATGAAGGGGTGCCTTGCCTTTGTCCCGAGGGGGACGCTCCTCGTCTGCCCTCGAGACAGACCCTCCGCTTTCCTGGGGCCTTTGGAGTGCTTTCCCTCCGAGGCGGTCTTGGACCCCTCGGCGGTCTGGCCCTCCTCCGAGCCGGTTGAGTGCGGAAGTGCGGGGCCTTTCTCTGTCGTCATGGTGGCGGTCCCGGGACTGAACTTCCTGGGAGGACGTATCTTGGGCCACTACCCCTTCGTCATTCCTAACCCGAGGGAGGGGGTTGCCGAAGGGGTGTGGCAGAGAGGGAAGTATGATGTTTTCCCCAACCTGGGGTTGAGCCGGAGCCAGGGTGCCGAAGGCACCCGGGTTCTGAGTGAGCGTTTGGATGAAGGCGGAGAGCGCCGATTGCACGTCGATGGTGAGAACCGGAGGGCTGACTTGGTCATCGCTCCGGAGGCGGGCATCGGGGGCATTCTGTTGGATCTGAAGGCGTAGGTCGACAGCCGCCTGTTCCAGCCCGGTGATGACACCGCCCTCGGGAGCCCTGTGAGAGGCTTCGGGGGCGTTGACGTCGCCGAGGGCCAGGTTCTTGTCTTCTACGTTTTTTGAGTTGGCACGTGTTGTTCTCACCATTTTTGGTAGAGGGCTGGTGTTTGGCGAAGGGGGAGGGTTTCTTACTCGATTTGTTCGACCTCTCAACGAGACCACCAAATGATGGATAGTCTACCCGGGGGGTATATATCCGAGGGGTTATTGCTGGGAATAACTTAGAGAGAAGTCAGAGCAAATAAGTAAGAGAGAGAGAGTGTATATTCGATATGTATTGAGCGTTTTCAGCGTGGTTACAAATGGGGAAATGGGGTGCTATTTATAGTAGCAATAAATGCCGGGCAGGGACACGTGTCAAGCGCCTATTGGCCGAGGGGTCACCTCAACTGGTTGGCGTTGGCAGCCGCATGTGGCCGCATTTAATGCGGCTGTTTGATGGGACGTCTGTACAGGGTACGGTGATCTGTACGCATGTGAGGCGAATATCATGTCGGGAGAGGTGCCCTCGGCTGCAGAGGACTAGCCGAGGGCTCTTAGTGCCGAGGACCCCTGAGTGCCGAGGGCTCCAGGTGCCGAGGGCTACTGTTTTCGCCGTTTTCTCCCAGTTTCTTAGTTTGCCTGGAAAACCCATTCTGTGAGAGTTTAGAGCCTTCGGCCAGGGGGCCGAGGGCACCCCTGGTGCGTATTGCGGGCTGCTTGGTACTCTGGGCGCCGTGATGTGGGCCTGGTGGGCCTCCTGGGCCTGTTGGACCTTCATTGGTGTAGTAGGAGTCTGTGGGCCGGGTGTTCCCGGGCCATATACTCCATCACGTAGTATAGTGTAGTAGAGTTCGTATCCACAGGGAAAGGAATATCCTTCTTTATAATTAACTAGTAATTAAAGGGGGTTTTGGGATTGAATGATTTAATTAAAAAACTAAGATGAACAACCTATATGTGTTTTAATTCAAACATAAAAGAACTTGGCATTGCTACTTTTCACTTGTTGATATATTTCAGTCGATCATTGTTATATTTATAACTTATTCCCTCTCGAATACTCAATCGAGGAGTATATCCAATTCATCGAGGGTAGTTATTAACAACGATCGTTCATTAATAACCCTTACTATTAGTCAAGTATAGAACACCGTCATATACCGACTTGATAGTAGCATTTAATCTCTTAACTCCTTGATGAAATCAATTGAGATTGATAACCTCAACACAACGGTTTCGGTTTAACCAACAAAATTAATCACTCTTAAGTTTATCAACCACGACCGTGCATTAATAAACCAAAGTTACTTACTTGTGAAACCATCAACGATTAACCATCGGTTCGTCGATCGTTTCTAGTAATAATTAATATATGAAACAAAACTAGTTGATCCTTTAAGTAATGTTCAAAATATTAATATGAAATATGAATAGGAATTAATTAATATTCAAGGAAGAATATTATTAAAGGAGAAGAATCCTACTATAATTAATATCAAGATGTTAACTAATTGTCATCTTAGCAACACTCCCCAACATTAATATAGAGGAAGAAAATACTACTCTAACTAATGTCAAGATGTTAACTAATTGTCATCTTAGCAACACTCCCCAACATTAATATAGAGATAGTATTAAGGAAAGAACTATTAATTAATATTCAAGGAAAGAAGTTAAGAAAATAACTCACAACTTTAATAATCAACAAGCTTCAAGAGCAACACCAAGAATGGAAGTTTAGCTCCTCATTTGGAGACTAAACATAGCTAGAAAATAGAAAGAAATGCTATTCTAAACTGAGCTTAGGAGTATGGAAGAAGGGATGATTTTTAGAGAAGAAAAAGTGTGCTATTTATAGGTGTTTTTCAACACCTTTGGTCGGGTACCCGACCGGGTCAAGTACTTACCCGACCGGGTCCGGTCAAAATAAGATATTTCACCACGTTCTGGTGATCTTCGCACACCGGGTTGTCCCCGGTCACTTCTCACCCGACCGGGTGAGGTATGGGGCCCGACCGGGTCCAGCTCTTTCCTCAGTGGTTCGGCTTTCAAATCAGACCCGACCGGGTGAAGTTTCCTACCCGGTCGGGTATTTGCTCCTGGACAGTCAAAATTCCTTTTTCTTCACTTCAACATCCTCCTTTCCAACATCCTAATTCCTTATTCTACTTTACAACTTACAAATGAGAACTAAAATACAATTACAACTAAAATCACACAAATGTTTACAAACTAAATAAAACGTCAAAAAATCATCATCAATGAAACATAAAAACATACAATTATGCACTACTAATTAGTGTGCATCAGCGGCCGTCCTCCGGCCATGGCCGGCAGCCTTCGGTCACTTCCCCGACAAAGGTACATGTACACGTCAAATCCGCCGCAGGCGGCCATGGAGGGCGGCCACCCTTCGTGGCCGCCTCCCGTCTTGTCTCAGCGATCGTTAGGTCAAACATCACATCCCGCCGCAGGCGGCCACGGAGGGAGGCCGCCCTCCGTCCCCCGTCGGCAGCCTTCCATCATTTTGTCGTTATACAAAGTGTGGTGTGCTAAAAGTGTCGAAAACTCGTAGGCGCCCAGAAAGGCGGTCGCCTTGTTGACCTCCTTACGTCAAATGGAAATATTGTCTACAACAAAGTTGTATATATATTTCTTGGCTAACTATTGGAATTTGAATTACATGCACTGGATTTGTAGTTTATGAGATATGACCAAAACGGTGAGCATGTGTCACTTTCCATCGCAACTGCAAATGTCTGACTTATTTGAGAAATATGGTCATTCTACAATTGTTATTTGGTTATGTGTTCTTCATAAGAGTTGTAGAGAAAGGAGATTTAAATATAATTCAACTGGTATCAAAAACTTTGGGCAATCATGCACCAAGTTATGATCAAAATACGAACATGTGTCTTTATGCATCGTCCATTTTCACCAAAAGTGGCCATATAGGCGACCCCTTATTGGTTTCTGAGCTTCCTTGCATGATTTCTTCATCTCTTGGACTCTTCTCATTGAAAAATTTTTCAACATATCTTGCAAACTTCCGTATCAATTCATTTGTTGGCAAAAAATGCCACTTTCTTTACGCAATTGACCCGAAATTTCGCCAAACATGTTATGAATGTGATTTTTACCTTATTTCATGAAACTTGAACCAAAATATATAAAACATGCCTTGTTTTTATATTTTCAATCCAAAAATCGCTTAAATTTGATAAGAAAAGTAAGTACAAAAATGGACTTATCACTCGGCCATGATTTCAGACCTGTCGTCCTGCGATTTCGCGAGTGGACGACGCGGTGAGCTTCCAATTTCAAGACGCGGGCTTTTTGCGGGCCCCTCTTCCTTGGGTCACCGTCGGCCTTACCTGAGCGCCTCGCTCTAAGGGGCCGATACGATGTGCTCTGTCGGCCTTTTCTGAGCGTTTCGCTCTAAGGGGTCGATGTAATATAGTATCTTTTCCTTGAACTTTTTTTTAGAAAAAGTAAGTAGAATACAACTTTTATTAATAACTGGCTCGAGGCCGAGGGTGGCATTCGATCAACAACCCGTGGGAAGATGGGGGCTTTGCCGGCTGCGCCGTCCCCGGATTATTGATAGAATTTCACCAAGTGATGTACATTCCACGTTCGTGGTACATTAGACCCATTCGGGTGTTTTAGTTTGTAGGTGCCGGGTTTGACTACGGTGCTGATGATGTACGGGCCTTTGTATTTGAGTGCCAGTTTGCCACCTTCCGTCGGCTTGCTCGCCTCTCTTCGGTGAAGGACATAGTCCCCCACTTGGAATTCACGGGAACGTACCTTGGCATCATAGTACGACTTTACTTGACGCCGGTAGTTTTCCGCCCGGATGAAGGCCTGCTCTCGTCTTTCTTCGATCAGGTGGAGATCAATCTTCATGCTTTCTTCATTGGCCTTAGGCTCATAGTGCTCCACCCGTCGGCTGGGTATGGTGACTTCTGTGGGCGTCTTTGCTTCAAAGCCATAGCAAAGGGAAAAATGTGTTTCTCCCGTTTCCCTCCTCGGCGTGGTACAGTAGCACCATAGAATGTTGGGGAGCTCGTCGGCCCAACTGCCTCCTGTGTCCTGGAGTTTCTTCTTCAGGCCCTCCAAAATGGTTCTGTTGGCGTTCTCAACTTGCTCGTTACCGTGAGGATAGGTAACAGAGGAGAAACGATGCTTGATTCCCCATTCCAGGAGGAGTTCTTGGAAGGGTGCGGTCTCGAACTGGGTGCCGTTGTCGGATATTATCTCCTGGGGGACGCCGAAGCGGGTAAGGATGCTCTTGTGGATGAATCTCTGGCATCTGCCCCCCTGTGATGCTGGCCAAAGGTTCTGCTTCGACCCACTTGGTGAAGTAGTCCACGGCGACAATGATGTAGCGGTTGTTGCCAGCGGCTCTGGGCAAGGGGCCGACCAGGTCGATCCCCCATCTTGAGAATGGGATTGCGGTGCTGATCAGGGCGTAGTTAACGGCTGGCCGACCAGGGGCCTTCTGAAGGACTTGGCATGCTGTACACTTTCTTGCAAGATTGGCACAATCCCGCGCCATCGTCGGCCAGAAATATCTCTGGATGACGAGACGTCGGGCCATGCTGAAAGGGCCCTGATGTGAGGAGAAGACGCCGCAGTGGACTTCCTCCATGGCCACTTCGGCCTCATCTGGGTGTAGGCATCGGAGGAGAGTGCCGTTGTAAGATCTTTTGTAGAGCTTTCCATCCTTGATGGTGTAGCTTGGGGCCTTAAGTTTGGCCAGCTTGGCCCTCTCCTCGTCCTGAGGCAGCTCTCTTGAAGTGATGAAGGTTGTGATGTCGGTGATCCAGTCCTCCGGCCGATGCTGGATGCACATGAACGGGCTGACATGGATGCTGAACATGCTTAGCTCCTCGACCTTGGTTATCTTGGAGATGTGCTCTAGAGTGTCTGTGCTGAGCTTGGAGAGGATGTCGGCCTCGGCATTCTCCGCCCTTGGGATCTGTGTGATCTCATGGGTTTCAAATGCCTTGAGCAATTCCTCGGCCGCCTGTTTGTATTGCCTCATCCTCCCTTCTTTGGCCTCGTATGAGCCCTCGATCTGGCCCACCACCAGTTTAGAGTCGCACCTGATTCTGATGTGTCGCGCTTTGAGGCCGACGGCGAGTCTGAGGCCGCTGAGGAGGGCCTCATACTGGGCTTTGTTGTTGGACACCCTGAAGTTGAACCGGATGACATAATATGCTCTAAATCCTTCAGGGGAGATGAGGATGACGACGCCCCCACATGCTTTGGCGGCTGATGAATCGTCAGTGAAAAGAGTCCATGCTTCGTCTGGCTCTGGCCCGGGTGTGGTAGCGGCCGTCTCCCTTGTCGTGCACTCGGTGACAAAATCGACCAAGGCCTGCCCCTTGATAGATGGCCTTGGCTTGATTTCAATCTGGAATTGGCTGAGGAAGATTGCCCACTTTACCATCCTTGAGGAACTGGTGGGGCTCCGCATGAGTGCGCCGAGGGGCTGCTGGGTCAAGACGTGGACGGCATGGGCCTGAAAGTAGTGCCCTAGCTTTTTCACTGTATGGACAATGACCAGTACCGTCTTTTCAATGAGGGAGTACCTGAGCTCGGCCTCCCGGAGCGTCTTGCTTACGTAGAAAATTTCCTTCTGTACCCCTTCATCCTCACGGATGAGCACAGAACTGATGGCCGACGTGCTCACCCCCATGTATAAGAAGAGGGTTTCACCAGCTTTCGGTTTAGAAAGCACAGGAGGGGACGATAGGTACCACTTCAGCTCCTCAAATACTTGCTGGCATTCCGTCGTCCACTTGAAGCTGTTTGCCTTGCGCATAATCTGGAAGAAAGGGAGGGACCTTTCAGCTGATTTCGAGAGGAAACGGTTTAGGGCCGCAAGGCGTCCCATCAGCCATTGTACCTCCTTCACATTTCGTGGTGGCTCCATATTAACAATGGCATGTATCTTCTCTAGATTGATTTCAATGCCCCTTCGGTTGACCATGTTGCCGAGGAACTTGCCCCTTGGACGCCGAAGGTGCACTTCTTTGGGTTCAGGCGGAGCTGGAATTTCTTCATGATTTCAAAAATTTCCTGGAGGTCATCGGCGTGGCTGGTAGATAGCTTGCTTTTGACGATCATATCATCGACATACGCCTCCATCGTCCGACCGAGGACTGCTCTGAAGATTTTGGCTACCATCCTGGTCTATGTGGCGCATGAGTTCTTGAGCCTAAAGGCCATGACGAGGTAGCAGAAGATTCCCTCCGAGGTCATGAAGGCCGTCTTCTCGGCGTCATCTTCGTGCATGAATATCTGGTGGTACCCCCTGAAGGCGTCAAGGAACGACATCAGCTCGCACCCCACCGTCTCGTCCACTAATTGATCAATGTTGGGGAGAGGGAATGGGTCCATAGGGCACGCCTTGTTTAGGTCAGTGTAATCAACGCACATTCTGAACGTTGGCGGCTTCTGGGCAAGGATGACGTTGGTCAGCCAGGTTGGGTACTTCACCTCCTTGATGTGGCTGATTGAGAGGAGCATGGTGACCTCCCCCTTGACGAAGTCCCTTCTATCGGCCGAAAGGTAGCGCCGCTTCTGCTTGACTGGCGTGGAGGCGGGATCAACTGACAGTCGGTGAGTGATCACCTTTCGGCTGATGCCTGGCATGTCGTCCGCCCCCTTGCAAAAATGATTGCATATGATCGCAAGACTCTGAGGATGCCGTCGCGTTGGTCCTGTGGGAGCTGCTTCCCGATTTTCAGGACCCGCTCCCGCCGGGAGGTATCCAGGGGGACCTCCTCGACCTCTTCGACTGGCTCAGCATGTGGCCTCTCCTCTTCCTTGGTGACGGTGGCGGTGATGGTATCTATCCTCTGCCCGGAGCTAGCTGCCAGCTTTGTGAGCTTCAAGTAGCATGCTCTGGCTATCTTCTGGTTTCCCCTGGCGTAGCCGATACCGCCACTAGTAGGGAACTTCAGGCATAGGTGTTTCATGGAGATGATGGCCTCCAGGTCCTCTAGTGCCCGCCTCCCCCAGATCAGGTTGTGGGTGCACTCGAGGTTGACCACCATGAACTCCATGTTAATCTTGACGCGATGGGAGTCGTCGTCGACCTCTACGGGGAGGACTATTGTGCCTTCGGCGTCGATAGAGTCCTCGGTGAAGCCGGACAACGGTGTCCATATCGGCTTGAGCAGGGCTTTATCCAGCTTCAGTTGCTTGAATGTGTCAAGGTACATGACGTTGACGGAGCTCCCCGTATCGATGTAAGTGCGGTGGATGATAGTCACCTATCTCGCACCGGATGACGAGGGCGTCCCTGTGTGATGCGGGTCCCGGAGGCAGATCTTTGTCGGTGAAGGTGATCGCCTCCGTCCGCTGCTTCTTCGGGTGGGGGGAGCATGGGACACCTCCCCAATGTAAAGGGATTGGACCCATTTCTTCCTCTGGGTGGCGGAGTCCCCCCCCAGTGTTGCCCCCCACAATGAGGTGGATGTGGTTCTTCTTCGGTGGGGGCACCTCAAAGTCTTTATCGTCATCGCTGAGTCTGCCGATCTCACGCTTCTTCGCAGAGGGTTCGCCCCCAGTTTTGACGGTGTTTACCCACGTATTTTTGCGTGGGCCACCTTTGACAAATTGGGAGAGTTCCCCCTGACGAATCAGCTTCTCGATGGCTCTCTTTAGCGTGACGCAATCGTCTATGTTGTGGGAGATGTTCCTGTGGTAATGGCAGTAGGTGCCGCCCTGATGGACGGCTTAGATTTCCTTCGCCGACCGAGGATCTCGTTCAATGAGATCATGTTCCTTGGCATAATCGAGGATGGAGCTGACCGAATGAGTGAGTGGGGTCTTCGGCCTTTCCATCCTCGACCGCCATATGCGGTCCTTGTTCTTTCCGCCAGATCCATGGCGGCTTTGTCCTCCCTGACCTCGGTCTCCGGCCGAGAGGGCGCCTGGAGTTGGCGCTGTATTCGTCTTTTGGACAGGTGCCCTCTGTCCTTCTTGTGGTTGTGGAGCTCGTCGGCGTCAGCGTATAAGTTTCCTCGCTGAAGCGCCTTCATGTAGGACCTTGGTGGGTCAGTGATGAGACTCCTCGCATATGGGGTGCTGCGGAGGGCGCCCTGAAACAGGACCAGGAGGGTGCGCTCATCAGCCCCCTCAACCTCATCGTTCTCCCTCATCCACCGGTCGATGAATGACCGGAGTGACTCGTCAGGCTGCTGCTTAATGGAGAGAAGATGGGTGAAATACTTCTTCGCGCGCTTCCTCCTGGCAAAGTAAGTGAGGAAGCGCTGAGCAAGATCGTGCCATGAGTCTATGCTTCCTTCGGGAAGCGCGTTGAACCACTCGTACGCTGGCCCTTCAAGAGTATAAAGGAACCAACGACAGAGGTATTCATCTGACGCGTTCACCATCAATATGTTGTTCTGGTAGCGGCTGAAGTGCTCCTGAGGGTCAGAGTGGCCGTCACAGGGCTTAATAGCGTTTCCCCTGTACTTCTCGGGAATAGGGGCCGAGAGTACCCTGCCAGTGAAGGGAGTCCTCGTCCTGACCTGGACGATGGGGTCTCCTCGTCCTTCGGCCAACTCCCTCTCAAGGATACTGACCATGTGCAGAAGGGCGTTGAAGCCAGGATCCCTGGATGAGTTGCCCGTGGGGGTGGCGGCCAGCTGCTTGGCCTCCATCTGAGCGAGCCTTCGCTCGAGCTGGGCGATCACCTCGTCCCTAGGATCCTTGGCAGCCATGGTGGAGCCCTGCGTCTGCAAGCGGGCTGCGTGAGCCGTATTGATTTGATGGCGTGCGTCACCCTCATGCAGTTTCCCCTTGCCTTTGTCCAGGCGGAGCCGATCCGCTGACCGAGATACGGACCCCAAGCTTTCCCTCGGTGAGCCAGGCTCACGCTGACCAATCCGTCCCGCCATCCACTCCGAAGAAGGCCGACGGCACGTGTCACCTAGCCTGTTAAAGGCTGAGGCTTTTCCACGCGATGGGGTCGGTCCAGCTCGAAGCGGGGAAGTAGGGTGGGAGTAGGATGACGTCGTGTCCTGGGGCATCACCCCTTCGTCGTTTCCTAGCCTGACGGCCAACGGATGGGGTTGAGGAGGCGGGGTCGTGTTCTCCCCCGTCCTTGGCGTGAGCGCACTAAGGACAGTGGGGTTCTCGGCCAAGCTGGCGATGATGGCCGAGAGTGCGGCTTGGAGCTGGGGGTCAACGACAGGAGAAGCCGGTTGCCCTGAGGCATTGTCGCATTTTTCTGCGCGCTTCTTTTCCAAGCCGATGCAGGCGTCTGGGCCGCCTCCGTTGAGCTTGTTGCGCAGGTCAGTCGTGTGGTCGATGGCTTCCTGGAAGACATCCTCGTCGGCGGCCTTGTCGGCCTTAGCGTCCTCCTCGTGTTCCCGATTCTCTTGGGCCTCAGGGATGACCTTGCCGAGGAGGTTTCGGTTAGACTTAGTTCTTCCCATGATCAGTTAGTTGTGCTTGGTAGCGATGAAGGAGGCTAACTTGATTGTTCTAGCTCTCAATGAAAGCACCAAATGATGGAGTATTAACTCCTAGAGAGAAGTGAGAACTAGAGAGAGAAGTGCAATAATTCCTTGCAATAAATGATTTGTGAACCCCCTACAACTACCCCCAAGGGGAGTATTTATAGAGGAATTAGGGCTGGGCTCCCAAGTCTTGGGCTTGGGAGACCCATTTACAATTGGGCCACTATTAGGCTGAGTACAAGATGTGTAGAAATAACTAAGTACGAAATCCGATTCTGGGAGCCCTTTGTGGCCGACGCGGCCATGACGACGGAGCCCCGGCTGACGGGAACACCCGATTCTCCTGGCTTCCGAACCATGTTCTGAGTTGATATCTTTCTGGCCGATGGAGGGTCATCTGGCCGACGGAGGCCCCACTGGATGACAGTTGAGCCTCTCATTCTTCTGAGTATGTGGGTCTTGGGGTCTAGGCCCATATACTCCATCAGATATATTTGTACCTTTTCCTAGCAAAAAAATGCACCATACATAGCTTCAACATAGCTTCAAGATTGACAAGTTTGGCCTTTTGTATTTTGCTTTAGTTATGCACAAATATCACTACACAACTTTTCAACAATCATACAACGTAACATCTAGCAAACGGAACCTAAATTTTATCATAATCACAAATTGGATACTAGGAAGTAGGCATGGACTCGAGCCGGGTGGCCCGACCCGAAACCGGCCCGGGACCGGTACTGTTCCGGCCCGGCCCGGCCCGGTGGCCCGGTCAGTGACCGGTTCGGGTAGGCCCGGTCCGTGGGTTTTCCGGTCCGGGCTCGGGTCACCCAAAACAAGGCCCGACCCGGTCGGACCAAAAACTATTTTTTTTTCAATTTTTTTTTAAATTTTCGGGTTAGGCTGGGTATTTTGGGCCATTTGGGGTGGTTTGGGGGGTTGGGGGTGGGAGGGGGGTTAATTTGGAAGAGGAAAACAAAAAAATATATAATGGGCCCGGCCCGGCCCCGGACCAGACCCGGTGGTTACCCGGGCCGGTCCCGGGTCCACCATTTCTGACCCGCCGGCCCACCCGGGCCTAGGCCCGACCCGGACCCGTCCCGGACCCGAGTCCATCCCTACTAGGAAGTAAATATTACTCCTTCTGTCCCATAAAATTCTTCTCACTTTCTTTTTTGAGATGCCCCAAAAAAATTTTCCCTCTTATCATTTTTGGACAATTTGTGTGATTCACATTCATTTCATTTTTTTCTTACACAACTACAATCACACATTTTCACTTTATTCCATTTTCTTAATATCCGTGCCAAGTCAAAGTGAGAAGAATTTTCGAAATGGCAAATAAATGGCAAATTAAGTAACTAGCATGTTGAGACTCGCAAATTAAAGGAGGACGAGTAACTTGGCAAGTTCACAAACTTAAACAAACAATAGATTACGAGGCCGTTTGGTAATACTGTTTTTCGGCTTATCAGGCTTATTAGCCAGCTTTTTCACCAAACACATAACTTTTGCTTCCGCGCGCTGAATTGTGTAATAAGCAGACAAAGTAAGATTAGAGTTACTTTTCTGGCTGTATTGACGGAAGCTACTGTAGACGATCATTTTAACTATTTTTACATATAATTTTTTACTTATTTTATTAATAAAATACGAAGTATATTTTAAAATTATTTGTTTCTTAAATCTGCATATTAATAATCATGCAGCCACCTCTACATCATTTTTGCTACTTGTATATGTAAACACAACATACTAAGGAAGGGATTTCAATCCAAATCTTCAACAAGCTTTAACCGAAGAGGGCGTGGAAGGTTGAGAAGATGTAGATGCTCTACCATCCTTCACACAATCTTTTCCATTCCTTCCAGCAAAAGCAATCATAAACTTATTACCAACGCCCCCTAAATCCTTGATCAACCGTGAGCCGGCAGAAATCGAGGATGCGGCTCCCGCATTGCAACCGTGATCCGCCGGAAATCGATGCTTTAAGCATACCCGGATCCGGCAAGTCTTACAATAGCTCGTATTCGAAAAAGTCAGCACGTCCTTGCACCGCCTCACCGGACAGGTGGGTTTCTTCTTCTTTTTCGGGTCGCAATGGCCGGATTTCTCGTGCCTCTGCAATACGGCCTTCTCATCTTCGCCGTCGCAGCCGGTGGTCTCTATAGACATGGAGCAGGCCTCACAGACCACCACCTTCCGGTTATTGCGGTCCGATTTCGGACAGTCGTGAGATTTGTACGATCTGTGTTCAGAGCAGAAAACGTGGTCACAGGCATCGCACCGGAAGGGGAGAAAATCGAGTTGGCGGCAATCGGAGTTTTGGCAATGGCTTCCTAAATCTGGAAAAGCTTCTGTTCCTCCACCCATCTCTCTCGATCTCTTTCAGACTCTTTATCTTCCTCCTCTGATCCTCTCTGCTTTTCTGTTGAACAATTTTATGGAGATTTTGATATGCAGTCAGGATAGAGTTTGGAGATCATTTATAGAAAGAGGGGGAGAACATATCTTGGGGCCGAAGACAACACAAAAGAAACGAAAGAACTTACCGGCGGCGGGGTGTGGAGGTCACAGAACCTGAAATAAGACTGAACTTCTGGTGCGCACGTGAAAAAATCTACCATCATTGGGCCGGCTGAGCTTCTGATTAACATACTCCCAAAAATCCTGTCGGGTCAGAAAATGGGGGCTCCTGAGTTAGGAGATTCCACTTTTGGACCAAGAAAGGAAAGACTTATATGGAGTAATAAATACGAGTAAATTTTTTAAAAGGGAGACGTGTCCAGAGCGTGGAGGTGATTCGTACGCGCTTTCATCTGCGGAAGAAATTTTCCTCGTGTTTGTTCTAGAAAACACAAGAACTTAGCCCAAGAATCCTCTAAACATTTGAATATAATGGGCCTCTGTCATATGGAGTAAAACATTTGTTTGCCCAGCCTACTCGGCCCAACCGCCCAAGCCAAGAAGATTATATAATTGATGTTTGAGTTCTTTACTTTTTTTTATATAGAGAGTGGAGCATAATAATTTCAAAGATGTCAAGTATCTTGTGGTATGATGGTGACAACACTAAAATCTTTTGGTGTCTCAAAATAAATCAATATTTAACACTTATACGTAGTATAGTGTAGTTAGGTTCATATTCACAGCGAAATAAATACTTTTCTTTTATGGAATTAGTAACTAAAAGGGGCAATTTTAGAATTGATTTGATTTAATTAAAAAAATACTAAGATGAACTTAAATTAATAAGATTAAAGTACTTGTGTTTGCTACTTTCCACTTGTTGAGATGTTAGTCGATCTCGGTTATATCATTAACTTATACCCTCTCGAATACTCAATCGAGGAGTATATCCAATTCATCGATGATAGTTATTAATAATGAGACAGTTCATTAACAACTTTTACTATTAGTCAAATATAAAACACTATCATATACCGATTTAATAATAACATTTAATTTTTTTAACTACTTGTGAAATCAATTGAGATTGATAACTTCAACACAACGGTTTCAGTTTAATCAACACAAATAATCCCTTTTAAGATTATTAATCATGACTGTGCATTAATAACCTGAAGTTACTTACTTATGAAACCATCAATGATTAACCATCGGTTCATTGATCGTTTCTAGTAATAATTAATGTTGAAGCGTTTACCAATCGTCACTTAGCAGCACCCCAATATTCTGGGCCCCAATTCACTTGGGCCGGGACCAAAGCTAATGGTTGGGTTTGGAGGAGATTGGATAGATATCTTGTTAACTCTAAATGGAGTGATTACTTCTCAAAGATTCAAATCACTATTTTGGATAAAACTCCTTCTAATCACTGCCCAATTTTTATTCAGTGTGCTACTGATACTTTGAGTGGTCCTAAATCTTTTAAATTTCAAAATATGTGGTTATCTCATCACAATTTCATTGATGCAGTAAAGAAGAGTTGGGACTCTAGCCCAAGATTTGGTGGTATGAGAGGTCTTGTTCGTAAACTTAAATGCCTTAAAAGAGACCTTAGAAAATGGAACAGGGATTCCTTTGGAAACATTTTTGAGCATATCAAAGACTGTGAAGATAAAGTCACTCAGGCTGAAAATCTTTCATGGAGGAGCCTAATGAGGAAAACAGACAACAGTGGTATCATCTTAAAGCTCTTCTAACTACAAAATTGCAGTTTGAGAGGACATTTTGGAAGCAAAAAGTTCATTTAAACTGGCTCAAAGATGGGGATTCCAACTCCCAGTTTTTCCATTCTTTTGTGAAAGTGAGACAGAGAAAACAGACTATCTCTACTATTACAAATTCTGAGGGTCAAAGCATTACTTCCCTGTCTGAGATTGCGAAGGAGGCAGTTAACTTTTTTTCTGACCTTTATTCAGTTGATCCCCATGTAGATTCTTATGAGATCCTGCAATTTATACCAAAAATTGTTACTGATACAGATAACCACATGCTGATGCAACTGCCTTATGAAGAGGAGGTAAAAAATGTTGTTTGGAGTTTAAATCAAAATGCTGCTCCTGGGCCAGATGGTTTCAATGGTAAATTTTTCAAAAAATGCTGGCAGATTGTGGGTGAGGATATGGTTAAGGCTGTGCAAGATTTTTTTATGGGAATGCCCATTCCCCCTGGTATATCTAGCTGCCTTGTGGTGCTTATTCCCAAAATTGACAATCCTTCTAATTTTGGTGACTTTAGGCCTATTTGCCTATCTAATTTTATTAGCAAGGTCTGCACTAAAGTCCTTACAGACAGATTGGCCACTATTCTTCCTAAGCTCATCTCTCATGAACAGATTGGTTTCATGAAGAATAGGGACATGGCTGAACACATCCTCATTGCTCAAGAGATGATTCACTCAATTGATAAGAAAATCAGAGGCTCTAATGTAGTGGTGAAGCTTGACATGGCTAAAGCTTTTGATAAATTATCATGGAGCTTTCTTAGTGAGATTTTCAAAAGCTTTGGTTTCTCTCAGCATTTCATCCAGCTTGTTTTAAACAACCTTCAGTCTACTTATTTGTCTATTTTAATTAATGGGGTTCCATCCGGTTTTTTCAAGCCTAAAAGATGGGTCAAACAAGGAGATCCTTTATCTCCTTATCTCTTTATCTTGGCCTCAGAAGCCTTCTCTAGAGGTCGTAAATGGCACATGAATAGGGGTGCAATTAAATCTTTCTGGATGGGATCTGTTGGATATCCCATATCTCATCTTGGCTATGCAGATGACCTTCTTATTTTCCTAAATGGGGATTCTAAATCTTTAATAAACCTCAGAAAATTCATAGAATCTTACCAGAGAGCCTCAGGTCAAACTGTGAACCAACAAAAGAGTTCTTTCCTTTGTGGAAAACATATTGGTCCAAGAGTTCATACTATTCAAAATCTGCTTGGTATGAATGTTGTTGCTCTTCCTGTAAAATACCTGGGTGTTAACCTGCACAAAGGAATTAATAGAGTTGTTTATTGCATGAACATTGTTAATCAGTTTGATTCTAAACTATCTTTATTGAAACAGAAGAATCTCTCTCAAGGTGGCCGTTTGGTTTTAATCAAACACATTCTAAATTCTATTCCTCTTCATGTGCTGACAGTAGATACCCTCCCCAAGAAGATTGTCAGAATTCTAGAAACTAAAATGGCATCTTTTTTTGGGGTGCCTCTAATGCTATACCCAAATATCATTGGATTAAGTGGTCTCATCTTTGCTTTCCTACTCTAGAGGGTGGTCTGGGCATTAGGGCACTCACATATATCGAAAAGGCATTCTCCATTAAGCTATGGTGGAAATGAAAGACTGGAGACTCACTCTGGTCTAACTTTCTTAAGGCTAGATATCCTAGGGGGGACAACTTGGTGCCTAAAACTTCTGATTCTTCTGTTTGGAGAAGAATCTGCTCCATCAACTCTCTGGTCAGTCCTTTATGTGGGGTTAACAATGATGGAAGTTATTTTTGGGAACCAGAAACTGATGGCAAATTCTCATTCAGCTCTGCTTATGAAGTTGTTAGAGAGGAAAATCATTCAGCCTTTTCCTACAAATATATATGGCATCCAAAACTACCTCTTAATCTCAAGTTTTTTCAATGGAAACTCTTCAAGAATATCCTTCACATCCCTGATAATTTAAGCAGATTTCAATTGGTTTTGAACCCTACAATCTGCCCTCTTTGCAGGGCTGAGTGAGATACTATTAATCATATCTTCTTCAACTGCCCCAAATTCAGACCTATTTGGGATTATTTTATGAACATTTTTGGGATCTCGCTTAATCATCACACTGATACTATTAGGAAAGCTTTTATGACTTGGTGGCTCAAAGCAGGTTCGAAAAAGTTAGCTGATATTCTTAAGCACATTTTTCCAGGAGTCATATGTTGGCATGTTTGGAAATCTTACGCATCTATTATTTGGGGTTCAGAAGGTACTCAGGTAACTAGTGACGGTTTACTTGCTCAGATTAAAAACTACACTCGAAACTGGATTTCCAATATCTCTACCAGTAAGGTGGGTAAGGTTGAAAACTTCCTTTACGAGGAATGGATTATTCCTCATACATACCGACCTTCTCGACCAATTATCTTGGCTGTTAGATGGAATAAACCGAAGAATAAGCTGAAATTAAACACGGATGCATGTTTTTTACCTCATCAGGTGTCAGGTGGTGCTATACTCAGGAATAGCGACGGTGAGATGATCTTAGCTACCGCCTTTCCAATTCAGGCTTTATCAGCTCTAGAGGCGGAACTGCTGGTGGCAATACGTGCTACGACATGGGCTCTGGCTAAGGGTTTCTCCGATTTTGAGGTTGAATTGGACTCTCTCGAAGCTCTTCGATACATTCAAGAAGGAGGTGAGGAAGATGGACAGTTGAAATAAAGGAAATGTTACTCCAGTCGGTGGATAGAGGGATTTCCTTTTCTCATGTCTGGCGTGAAGCTAATTGGACAACACACTACTTGGCAGATAAATATTCGGCCCAACCGATGATTTACACTAGAGTTTCAGACTTACCGGCCCAAGCTAAAAATGCATTCTATATGGATTTATTTGGGGTCCCTTCTCTTAGATTTTCCCATTAATTTCTCTCTTTTATGTATTTTTTGCTTGAGAGACTTTGGTCTGGTCCTCCTCTCATGTTTGTTTCCTAATGCACTTAATAAAATCCTGGTAAATGACACCCGGCATTTACCCCACTGATTTTGGTGGTTTGCCTTCCGGGTTTAAAAAAATCAAAAAAAGGAAAATTTGCCCAAAATATAATATACTTCGTACCACTTTATTATTACGTACTTCATATTTTACTGGTGTAGTACGTTAGCATCCCTCTTCACGATGAGACACTTCGTGTAGAGATTTTGATAGACATAAATATGTTATGGACGTTATGTGTTTGTGAAAATGTCTCTTTGACTTTCTAACACTTTGATGATCACATTGCTCTTATTCATTGTTTAGGACTCTAAAGATACTTGTAAAACCTCTTTGACACATTCACAGTCACGATACATAAAAATTGGAGGATGTAGGGGATTCTTTTATTAATTGCTCTTATTTGCATGACTGTATGTCTGTATGTTATATGAGAGTGGTCAATATGAGCCTTTAATACCCTATTGACTTTGAGACAGTGGCACTTATACCAATCCATTTTGTTGTATGAACGTTGTCTCAAATATCTTCATTTTAACCCTTATCCTCGTCTCAAGCATAGGTTGTCCTTGTAATCCTTGTATACTATAGTTATTCTTCTATTTTAGTTATTCATCTTAATTTCATTTTCTAATTGTTCCTTTCAAACAATTATAAATATATTTGAGTTGTTTATGCGTTTGATATTTTGATGGATTCATATTTGACTTTCCATATACACCATTTTCATCTCGTGAAATGATACTCCCTCCGTCCCTTATAAGTTTGCTAACTTTCCTTTTTTTGTTGTCTCAAAAACTTTATCACTTTCCCTTTTAATCAATCAATTACTCTTGTTATTTCTCTCTCCTCTGCACAAATTTCTACCACACAGTTTTTACTTTATTATTCTACGTGCCGGTCAAACATGGTAAACCTTTAAGGGACGAAGGGAGTATTTGGGACTTTCACATCCCCACTATGATGAGCATCGTTATGAAAATGATTTGTTAACAAGTACTTTGTATTATAAATAAATGATTGGAGGAGATAGTGATAAGAAATGCATATAAGACACTTGAATTGAGTTGGATTTAGAACTCTCTCCGCAAAAATCAAACTCAAGAAGTGTTTTTATCCAACCACCTTTTGACTTGTATAGTTAGAGACCGTTTGGTAGCACTGAAATTGGTTGAATCGGCTTATTCTACTGAAATTTATGAAATTCTGGCTGAAGTAGGTGTATTGGCTGATTCTGTTGATTTTATAAATTATATTTAAAATATATTTTACTAATAAAATAAAGAAAAAATATATGAAAAAATAGCTAAAATGATCGTGTACTATAACCTTAACCAATATAGCCAGAAAAGAACTTTCAACTTTACTTTTTTATTATTATTACACAATTCCACGCACGAAATCAAAAGTTACGTGTTTGGTTAAAAAGTTGGTTAATAAGCTTCATAAGCTGAAAAACATAGTCACCAAACCTGGCTCTTATATTCTTTCACATGTACTAGGTATGTTAGTGTGATTTTGTTCACCCTTCTAAGGAGAGAATTAACTGGAACAACAAATTTTTTATTTTAAAGAAAAAGTGACAAAGTTAGTCGGACATCCAAAAAAATAAAGTTGACATCCAAAAAAATAAAGTTGACAAAGTTATAAGGGACAGAAAGATAGAGTAAAAAGTAAAAATAGGAACTGTTTCCTGATTTATATTCACTTATTAAAATTTTACTCCGTATAACTTACGTAATTTGTACGCTAACACTTGTAGGAGCTGTGACCGAGTTCGTTCAAAAAGATGAAACACTAAAATTCTAAAAACCGCAAAGAACAGTTCACAATTAAACCAAATGTTAGGAAAAAAGAGAGTTTCAATCGTTCGTATTCGGTTTGTCTAAATGCCAGCTCTAAAATAAACCAGATTTGTGTTAATTTAATTGTATTCATCAAAAGAACGACTAAAAATCAAATTCGTAATAAATTCACTCGACCCCATATGATGATATGAATCTCCCTATAAACATTGATGGAGGAATCCAGAATATAAACTCTTCAGTCAAGATGAAAAATAAGGGAATCCAATAAATGAAAAAGATTACATAGTATACATGAATAATTGAACGTATAGAGATGAATTAGCAGCAGGGGAAAAAATCAAACAAATCTCAATGGTTGAAGACGTCACACCTCCGTCTAATCTCGCCGTTCCGTCCAGTCTTCACACCGTATGCAGTGAGCTTCTCCATTGCTCGACCAAATGCCTCAAAGAAAGCGGACTGATTCCTGGCGTACAATTCTACGAACGGTCTGGTTCTTGGATCCGAATGCAGTTTACGGTCGGACGACAAAAGCCCCAATCCTTTGGGCAAGTTCTGATAATACATGTTATCGAATGTCCCGGGCGTCATTACATCGTTGGACACCGACAATGTCGGGTTCTGGGTAAAATTCGCGCAGGCATTTCTCAATTGCTGGGCGAATTGCGGATTGTATGACGGGTCGGGCCGGGATGACCCGGTGTAGATGTTGGAGCTGAACTCTTTGCAGTGCGAGAACCCGATTGTGTGCGCCCCGGAAAGAGCAACCATTTCCTGGATCGAGAACATTCTAGATTGGAAAATCTGGATGATTTGGTCCATAGGCATGGAAGGCCTCGGTAGATTTCCCTCCACCTGAATCATATTCGAGACCAGCGCGTCTTTCCGGCCCAGTTTCACGGGGTAGTACGGGCCGCCGGTCTGGACTACGAGGTTGCGGGTCGCGACAGCGAGGATATCGGCGCAGGAAACGACTCCAGGGCAGGCGAGCTCGAGCGCAGTCTTCGCGCGGACGACCACGTCGAATCCGTCGCCGGGCAGGGAGAGGTTGATGTCGGCGTCGCGCTCGGCGTGGTTGTAGGGGGTGGATGAGACGAGAATGGAGGCGTCGCAGCCGCCGACGAAGCAGTCGTGGAAGGATAGGCGGAGCGCGGCGGCGGCGGTGGTCGGTGAGCTTATCTGCTTGGTTGTCGTCGTTTCCTGCATGATTTTATCGAAGCGCGGGCAGCTCCGGCGGTAGAAGTTTGGGGGGTAAAGCTGAGAGAAGGTGGGAGCGAATTGAGCCGCAAAAAAGAGCTGGAGCAGGAGGAACACCTGGAATGTGGCCGCCATTGATGCTCTGGAATTAGAATTTCAGATTGGTAATGATTAATCTAATGGCTCTCCTTACTGTGATGAATTATGTACTCCGTATGATTGATAGAGAGAGATACTGTGAACGGAGAAATAAATATACAAGGAACACGAAGTGGGTTTAGCAGTGCTGAGCACCAATCACGGATTAACGGTGACATGTGCTCTAGAGTGGCGTGGAGGTCCCACGGATCCTTTCGCTAATCACTCCATTCCCATTAATTAATCTATCTCCTCAACTAAACCACCTCGAGAACTTTATTAAGCATAAGATTTTCTTACTGAGCAGACTTAAATGGACCAAATCAAATCATACCAAATTTCCACAATTATAAAATGCACAAAAATCAGACATTTATCAGATCAGACCAGACCAGTTCAGATCACACTAGATATTAACAGACTTAAACAGATCAAACTATACCAGTAAATTAAATTTCAATCCAACTAAAAACATCTTAAACGCTTAATAGACACCCTTTTGTTAAGGATACATATTGCAGAGAAAAATGATACCATTTTCTTACTAAATTTTCTTTCAAAATACATTTTACATGTGGGTTGGACTCCCATGTTTTGGGCTTGGGAGCAGAGCCGGTCCTAACAATTTATAAGCCTGAGACAAAAGACAAAAAATAGGCACCTAAATATATAAGTGTCAAATTTCTTTTTATGATTGTCTCACTAACTTTGTCACTTTCTTTTTTAAATAAAGAACTTATGATTCTAGTTAATTCGCTCTCATCTGCACAAACCTCAATCACACAATGTTTACTTTATTAATCTCTGTGCTGGTCAAACTTTGTAAAGTTTTAAGAGACGGAGTAAGTATGTTGTAAGAATGTATTACAAATGTTTCATTAACAAAAATAAAGTTCGTTACATAATTAAATGTTTTCGCGCATAGAACTACTCGGTATCATATATAAGTCATACAAAATCATTTCTTTGGGCATTCTTAGAAGCAAAATTAACAATAATACTATAAATGTTTAGTTCTCGGTTTATGTGAGGAAGGTAGAAAGTCATCCAATCATGTTTCGTGTGTATCTCTGCAATGTGGCGCAGTCTACAGATATGAGGGTTGAGGAATATCTTTAATGGGGTATTAGAGTATAGAGAAATGATGTATTGAGACGCCTGACCAAATGTAGCGTACAGACAAGCCTGTTTGAGGGAATTTCGCGACGAATTTCTTGATGAATTTTTGTGAGGATGTTCTTCATGGAGAGTAGACTATGTCTATAAAATTTAAGATTAAAATTCAATCAAGAAGTCTTTTAAATAAATTACTAAAAATTACTATGTTGTACATATACAAAAAGCGCAGCGTTTTTCAGTAATTTAATTAACAGACTTCCCGATTGAATTTTAAACTGAAATTTTGTGGACAAATCTACTCTTAATGAAATACATACTCACAAAATTTCATTAAAAAAAATTATCCGGAAGCACCTCAAATGGGCTTGTCCAAACAGAACTCCCTGTCGGGCACGCCTGAAGTGAACAGGACTCCATATTCATATACTACCACTAAATATTTTATAGAGCCCTCTTCCTGGTGGGCCCTAGGCTGCCCCTAAACCAGGACCAGCCCTGCCTGGGAGGCTCGATATAATATGGGCCACTAATGGACTGGTTACATGATTTCATAGAGCTAAATGTAAAGTATAAGCTACTGATAAATTCCTTGTTGAGGGAGCCTTAACCGAGGGAGGCATTGGTCGAGGATGCAATTCCGTTCCAGCTCCGTTCTCGAGCGTTTTGGGTTTTCCTGGTAGAATTTGCCTCGTCTGACCGAGGGGACCAACCGAGTCTTCTACCGTCTTGTGGCATTTATTTTCTATGAGCGTGTGGGCCATGAGGTATGGGCCCATATACTCTATCAGGATACCCCCACTCTCTGAGTCATGAGGTGTTGAGGTGAAAGGGAGTAGAATATTCGTGTGTTCTCTTGTTGGTCGAGGAGGCGTTGAGTTTTCTAACTGATGTGATGTTGCACTATGTGTTGTTGGTGTTTCTTGATCCTGTGTCTGTTGCGGTTCGTTGGGGATATTTTTCAATCTTGCTAGTCTTTTGCCGAGGCAAAGTCCCCCACTCCTTCAAGCCGAGAGTGACGTTGGGTTTGATGGAGTAGAGTTTCCGCATTCGAGGTTGTAACTTGAATTTCCCACGGATCCAACCTCTGGAGAGCCCTAACCAAGGCAAAAACCCAGTGATTACCGTACTGAGGATGACCCAAAATTACCGCAAGACGAGGGTAACTCAGTCCCATCTGGTGAAGCTGAGGGGGATTCAGGGGCCCGTCATGGGGACGAGGGTGCTACAACATGTGCAAATGCTCCCTATCCTTTTCCAATATCGGCCAATCGCGAGGATGGCTCTTCAGGAGTCTGAAAGCGAGGACAAGGGTCACGACGACGTTAGGGCTTGGGCGCAGGTTTTTCAAAACTAGACCTCAAGAATCTGCTCATAATCAGCCCTGAGAGAATGTCGAGTAATTGGCATGTCACTCAGATGTATGTCGTCCCATATGGCAGGATCAGGGCACCGAAACCGACATACAACATTTGTCACCGCCTGTAGGGTACTTCGGTGTATATCCTATGAGATTTGCCAAGGGGTTGCGTTTTCCCCTTCCCCTTTCATCATTGAATACCTCAACGAGGTAGGACTTCCTTCGACCTTGTTGACTCCGAATAGCTATACGCTGATTATCGGATTTTTAATCCGTTGTGATGAATTGGGGATCACGCTAACGCTTCATCTCTTTACGAATCTTTATAAGATCGCCTGAGGGGGTCATGAGAACTGTGCTGGTTTTTGCTAACCTCCAGAAGGTGAGGGGGAAGAGGTCTTTCAAGGACCTGCAACGTCCATTCATGCATGGAAGGCCAAATTTGTCTTTGTGACCCTCGGTGATGTTGTGCATTTTCTAGTCGGCCACCCCTGGATCTACAATATCCATTCTAACCCAACAAATGAGGTGGTTGAGGAACAGATCGACCGATTTTCGAAAGGAGGGCCGCAGAGTGTGAAGGATTATATTACTGAGTACAAGATGGCGGCCCTTGGCTTCATCCAATATTATATCCCTGGTGACGTGGATGACGTTGTTTATCCGAGGATGGATATTTCCTATGAGTTGGCCGATGGTCCTCTGGAGGGGGTCACTGCTGCGTCCAAAGGTTAAGTTGCTCTTCGTCTTACCCTTTTATGAGTTTGTACTTTGCTTTATTTTTTCTAACCATTCTGTGTCCTGCAAAATTCGAGATGAGACGTCTCTCTTTCATGACTCATAACAGGGAAGAAAGTTGACGCCGGGATGAGAGTGGTGTAAGGGGACGACGCCTCGGCCAAGCATCCATCATTGACCACCTCGAAGAAAAGTGGTGAGGGCACCAAAAACCCACCCTCACCCAAGAAGAAGAGACCGGTTGCTGCTGTTGATGTAGACGACACACATCGCGATGATAATGTCTTTGTTGTTGACGACCAGACTCTTGAACCAGGGGCTAATTTGTAGCCTCCTCCCGTGATTATGGAGGTGTCGTCGAGCAATGTTGGTGCTTTCGGCGGGGGACAGCGCGGGGACGACGATTACATCAAAGTCTATTACTGTTATCCCAAGACAGGAGGTTTTTTTTACTCTACATTGAGTTCTCATGAGTTGGTTTCCCGCATCGTGTTGGTGAGGGACCAGGGCTTCATTGACCGCCAGAGAGATGGCAAGTTGTACGATGGCGCTATGGATAATATCCTCTTCGTAAGTTCCTTGTCTTTGATGCTAGATTTTCCCTTGTTTTGTGGTTCCTCTGTTGTTTGCTAACTCCTTGTTTACAAGCCGCTTTTCTCCCGTTGGAGCATGAGAAGAGGAAGCGAGAGACACTGACTCAAGCTGAAGTGTTGAGGGGCAAGGCCACATCTGCTGACGAGGCGGTAGGGAACTTGAAACAGCTTCGCATTAAGCTTGATGCTTTAAAGAAGCGGGTCGGGGATGATAAGTGTGATCTTTAGGCGAAACTTGACGCCTCACTGAAAGCTCAAGCCGATGCTTAAAAACGTGCCGATGAGGCTGAACGACTTAAGGAGCTAGCAGAGAAAGCTCATACTGAGACCGTGACCAAGTTCATGGCGGAGGTATGGAAGGCCGAAGAGCACAAGGCTTGGTCTTTTGACGTTGTCACCTCGAGGATTGAGGCTTGGTCCAGAACTGATTCTGCTGGTATGGCTTATTGGGAGCTGGAGCTAGGGGTGTTCTATTTCCTGGGTGAGTATCGGATGCAGAGACTTATCTATTGGAAACTCCGCCGATGGTTCCACCGTATGAAATCCATCGTCTTGGATCTGCCCCCGAGGATGAATAATCCTGAAGACGAGCTGAAGTTCCCAAGGAATAGAGGAAGCTCCATATCATTAGCTCTGACCTCGGCGAACCTGATTACACTAATGACGACTTCTTGGAAGACAGATCCCACTCTAAGGCGTCCGGTCTGTGTGGCTCTCAGGCCAAGGGGCAGAATGGTGACGAGGAACAGGACGGTGATAGGCAGTATCCTTTAATTTCCTTTATGTTCGAGATGGACCTTTTGCCTTATTTTGTAGGAGAAAAGTGGGTTGGGCTTCCAGGCTTGGGTCTGGCAGGCCCAGTTACAATAAAAGGCCAATAAATGGCTAATATATGGTATTTAATCTATTCTAATGGGTACATGTGAATAAACAGTGTACAATAATGTCAATGTTATCTACTGAGCATATGTAGGCCGCTGTCCCCGCCCAATAGTCATGAGAATGAGGGTTCGAGTCTATATACTCTATCAAGAGTCTCCCACTCCCCAAGGAAAGAGTATTTGAGGCGAAAGGGAGTAGAGCTATGTGATGACCTGTCATCGTCCGGTGGAGTACAGTGATGTGGTTACCAAGGCACTACGCCCAGATCCCAAAGCCGCTGATCCGATCTCATTGGTGAACCCCGACTAAGGCAACCCTGTGGGAGAATCCTCAATCGTAAGTTGCATGACACAGACCATCACAACCGGTCTTGGGCCGAGGGGCTATGTATATGTACTTGCTGTTGTGCCAACTGAATCTGCATATGATGTGATGATGTCGTCAGTGCATGTGGAAAACCTTGAATATATGTTTCTTCGATTAACGGAGACGTTGTGTCCCCCGCTCTTCCAGTCCCCCAATCTTTGAGGCGGGTGTAATGAAGTGAAGAGGAGTAAAGTAGTGCATGTTTCGTGATAGCTCCAATAGGGGTCGAGGGTCGACACCTTTTGTCCACAGTGGAGAGATGTCTCATTAAAAACCTCCCTAGGAAAAACCTTGGAGGGAATCCTAATGAGGGAAAAAGAGTACACCGGATGCCCCCAAAATGAAGCATAAGAGTTCACCCAGATATTATTCCTTGGGGCACCTTTAACAAACTTGGAGAAGTAACCATTCTGAATGAGGCACTCAATCACCTTCTTGAGGGTGAAGCAGACCTCCGTGTTGTGAGTACAGTTCCAGAGGGTACCCTGCTCCCTAGACGGGGGTGCATTTGAAGTAGGGGTGTGGTTCTCTTTTCTTGGCGGTTGGCCGCCATCTGTTTTGTGAGTGCATTTTGTCAGCTTCCGCAAAGAGGCCACCTCGTTGTATTGCTTTCGTGTATGACCTTGGTCAGTCAGTGATGAGGCTCCTGGCAAAACCGCTGCAGCGCAGGACCCCTAGAGGAGGATGAGGAGAGTGCAGTCATCTGCTCCCTCAACTTCATCGGTCTCCTTCGTCCAACGTTCGATAAAGTTTGGTAGGGACTCGTCCTTCTGTTGTTTGACAGTGAGGAGGGGTGAGAAATGTATTTTCGCGCGCTTCCTCCTGGCGAAGTGCGTCAAAAAACGCTGCGCCAAGCCCTTCCATGAGTTGATGCTACCCTCAGGTAGTGCATTCAACCATTCGTATGCTGAGCCCTCAAGGGTGGAGAGGAACCAATTGCATAAGTATTCGTCTGATGCGTTTACCATCAACATGTTGTTTTTATACCGGGTGAAATGTTCTTGTGAGTCGGTCCGACCATCGTAGGTTTTGATAGTGCTGCCGCGATATTTGTCCAGGATTGGGACAGAGTGTACCCTTGCTTGTGGAAGGGGTTATCGTCCTTACATCGATAACCAGCTCTTCTCGGTCCTCAGCCATCCGCCTTTCCAACCTGTTGATCTTGCACAGGAGCCGCCATTCAACCGGTGTGTCAGTGTTGCCAAGGAACTCAACCTTCTCGGCCGCCTTATCGATCGTAGCATCCCCGAGGTTCGGGGAGGGCCTTGCCCGCGGTGACCTTGTTTGATCTTATCTTTCTCATTTCAGTTTGTAGTGTTTGGTAGCGACAATGATACTAACTTGATTGTTCTATCTCTCAACGAGATCACCAAATGATTTACTATTATCTCATTGAGAAGTGAGAGCTAGAGAGAAGTGGTTTATATAAATGAGGGAAAGTTCCCAAAATATGACTAAAACGGTTTCAAAATTCTAAAATAGGACTGTCATGTTTTTTATTCCCAAAATATGACTAATTACTGCCATGTTTGAAGTTTGGTACTCCCAAAACATGGCAGTAATTAGTCCTATTTTGGGAATAAAAACATGGCAGTCCTATTTTGGAATTTTCAAACTGTTTTAGTCCTATTTCGGGTAATATTCTCTATAAATGAACTTCCAACCCTTTACATGGCTCTCAAAGGGATATTTATAAGAGAAAAGTGGGTTGGGCTTCTAGGCGGCCCAATTACAATAAAAGGCCAATAAATAGCTAAAAAATGGTATTTAATCTATTCTAATGGGTACATATAAAAAAATAGAGTGTACAATAATGTAAATACTATCTGCTGAGCGTATGTGAGCCGTTGTCCCGGCTCAATAGTCGTGAGGTCAGGGGTCCGAGTCTATATACTCTATCAACAAGAATTAAAAAAGGTAGAATTGTGTGGTGGAGAATTATGCAGAGGAGAGAAAAATACTCCTTCCGTCCCTTAAAACTTTGTCATGTTTGACTTGCATGACAAACATGACTTGCATGAGGATTAAAAATGTAAAAACTATGGGCTTGTTTACTAACAAAGATATTTTCCTGTTTTCTACTTCTGTTATTCGTTCTCCAATTTTCTGTTTTTATTTTTCAATTTTTCTATCTCCAATTTTCTGTTTCTATTTTCTAGTTTTCCATTTTCAAATCTGAAAACATGTTCATCAATTTTTTCACTCAGTTCTGTCATCATCCAGAAGACTAACACTTTACTTCACATGTCACTAAATGGTGCTTATTAAGACTCACGTTAATAAGCGACGCATAAAATAAGCAATGTTATAAGATAAGGTTTACTTCAAAAGGTTTAAAACACCGTTTAACATTAAAATGTCAAAAATAACCCTATACATATCAGGGTGGGGCCGAGGTAGGGAGTTGGGATAGGATGGCGGTAGGGTGGGGCCGGGATCAGGGTGGGGGCGAGGTAGGGGAAGGGGTAGGTGGGGGGTAGGATGGTGGTGGAGGTAGGATGGCAGTAGGGTGGGTGGGGGGCAGGATGGCCGTAGGGTGGGTGGGGGTAGGATGGTGGTACGAGGGTGGGGGGTAGCGGTAGGGTAGGGCCGAGGTAGGGGCATGTGGGAAGGGGTACGATAGGGGTAAGGGGTAATATACGAGGTGGGGGTAGGGTAGGGTGGGTCGGGGTGGGGTTGAAGTGGTAGGGGTGGCGGTAGGGTAGGGTGGATCGGGGTGGGACCGATGTAGGGGCATGTGGTAGAGGGTGGGGGTAGGGTCATTGTAGAGAAAAGGGGTATGCGGGGTGGGGGTTGGGTGGGTAGGGTAGGGTAGGGGTAAGGGTGTTTTCCTTTCTCGAGTTTTCCATCAATTTTCTTTGGTAAACGTGTTTCCTGTTTTCTGTTTTCTAGTTTTCCATTTTTCTGGAAAATTGGAAAATATCTCTGTTAGTAAACAAGTTATATGTGTTTGAGGCTTGTGCAGAGAAGAGAGAATTAACTAGAACCACAAATTTTTTACTTAAATGGGAAAGTGACAAAGTAAGTGGAACATCCAAAAAAGAAAAGTTGTCAAATTTTCAATGGATATAGGGAGTATGTAATAATATGTAAAAATGTTGTGGACCAAGAATTTTTTACCAAAAAGGGATATAAATGATAACTTTGGGACGGAAGAAAAAGAAATTTCAAAATTATTTATAAACGGGGAAGTACTAAGAACCACAAAGTGATCAACAAAAATGCACGGTAGCAAAAAAATTAAATTTAAAAAATATATATAAAAAAGTTATTGGAAAAAGATAGAGTACATATATTAAAATCAGTAGTCATGATCGAATTAATGTGTGATAATTTTCTAATTGCTAAATCTAATGATTGAATTAATGGTGTTATGCACATGATTACTTTGGATGGTTTTACTTGAACTTGATGACCTGGTCTGGTTTGTTTAAGTCAAGTCTGATCTGGTCTGGTCTGATCTGATCTGAACTGGTCTGGTAAATCTTTGGTCTCTGTGTATTTTATAATTACGAAAGTCAATAGTGGTCTGGTCTGGTCTGGTCTGTTTAAGTTTGATCTGGTCTGGTTTGATCTGTTTAAGTCTGGTCTGATTTGGTCTGGTCTGGTCTGGTCTGTTTAAGTCTGATCTGGTTTGATCTGAGATAAAATACTGTCCAAGTAAAAACATCTTTATCCCATATGACATTTGTTACATTTTTCAATTTGTACACTATGAATACGTTTAGCCCATTAAACGTGTTAGGACTGCACAAGAATAACCCGAACCCGCATAACTCGTCCGATCCAACCTACGCGACCCTATTTAATCGGGTATTTGATTTTTAAAAATATTCATGGGTTAAATATGATTGAACCCGCACCTAATGGGTAGGGTTGCGGAATTAAAATCTCCAACCCGATAGTACCCGACCCGAGCGAAGTTCATTTTACTATTATTATGCTTTAATGTTTTCTTGGATAATTTCAATTTAAGACCAATGTGCTCTATCTAGGATTTTATGATACTAGAATTATAATTAAACATTTACCATTTTGACTAAGTGATTATTATATATTTATGTTTCCCTCTAAATGATCTTTCTTTACGGAAGGATGTTTTAATACTATTATCTAATGTTTTTGCTTATAAAAGATACGAGTACTTGTATTTGTTTGTGTGTTTTGAAAACAAGTTAATCGAGTTTTAAATTGGTTACATTAATCTCACACATAAAGATGCAACCCGAAGTGATTTTTTTTTCAATACCCGACCCGTTCATGCATGGTTTACCAACTTATTTTGCGTACCGCGGGTTGAATAATAGTCAACCTGAACAAATCAGGTAGGCCCAAAAAATATAGCAAACCCGACCCAACCCGCCTGATGTGCAGCCCTAAAACGTGTAATATATTTTTTCATTTATTAAAACTTTTTTGGGAGAACTATCTAATAAGCCCTCGAACTTACATAAAAAGTGCAAATAAGCTCTTTTATAGGAGGTTCTGCCCGACCGTCGCCATTTGAGGCGGTTTCCAGTGGAATTTTTTGATGAAATTTTTTGGACATCTTTTTCATTAAGTCTAGTTTACCCATACCAAATTTCAGCTAAAACTTCAATCGAGATGGCAGTCAAATGATTTTCCGAATATACTGTGTTGTTTAACTGCGCAGGTATCTTCAAAAATTCATTTGAGTGCCTTCCCGATTGAACATTTAGTTGAAATTTGGTATGAGTAAACTAGACTTAATGAATAAGATGTTCAAAAACTTCATCAAAAAAGTTCACAGGAAACCACCCCAAATGGCGAAGATCGGACAGAACCTCACGTAAAGGGACTTACTTGCACTTTTTATGTAAGTTCGAAAGCTTATTTGATTGTTGACTTTTTTAAAAAATGTGTTTGCATTTCGTACAAATATTATATGTAGAGTGGAGATATGGACGTACATAATACAATACGCGTATATGTAATATTAAATAATATACGGAGTATGAAGTAGTACATGTGTACATAATTAAATACTCCGTATTACGTAGTATATAAATGTGTAAGTAAATTGGGTAGGCACACACATGTGTCCAAATCCATAAAATTATACGTAACTGTATTTAAAAACTACTGAATTTATCTATCTACGTAGTATTTAAATTGATTTATTTATCTACTGAATTTAAAAACTAAAGTATTTGCTTCAACAACGGTGTGTAACTGTATACCTACCTAGTGGTTTACAGTTTACACAAAGCGGGCAAGTAGGTCTGAACCGCCGTCCGGCCGAGCTCGTTTGGGGACATTCCGGATCGAATTTTTTGATGACATTTTTAGAACATTTTCTTCATCAAGTATATTAACTGCGCAGTGTTCTTAAATAATTTATTTGACTACCTTCCCGATTTACGTTTTAGCTGAAATTTGGTATGAGTAATTAAATTTGATGAAGAACATGTTCAAAAAATTTCATCAAAAAATTCCACCGGGAGGGTTAGAAATGCCCTCGGCCGGATGACGGTTCCCGTCAGACCGGCTGGACAGGAATAAGACTCAAGTATTTAGTCTAAATCTTAAATACTCCGTATATACCTATTAGTATGTACTCCGTATGTTTTACATTATCGCTGGTCATATTAGGAATTCCTGCATCCGCCTTTGGGTGTATCTCCAAGTAAAAGTCAAGAGTATTTAGTACATAATATAATACTCCCTCTGTCCATTATAATTTTGTCAACTTTCCTTTTTTGGTTGTCCCAAAAACTTTGACACTTTCCCTTTTAATTAATTAATTTGTGACTCCTGTTATTTCTCTCTCCTCTGCACAAATCGCTACCACACAGTTTTTACTTTATTATTTTACGTGCCGGTAAAACTTGGTAATCCTTTTAGGGACAGAAGGAGTATAGTACTACGTATATATTTAAAATAAAAAATAAACAATGTTCATTCGGAGTAACGGGCGTCGTGTGCAACTCAAATACACTTTTATTCGAGTCATTAGGCGCCGGTGAGCATGGCATGCCCATGATTTAAGAGGTGAAAGTGACAAACCCAACCCAATTTGATTCATGCCCACATTTAATGTAAATAGTAGTTAAGTATTCACTTTATTTTGTTAAGATTGTTCATCTTTCCTTTTCATCGCGCACTTCAATTGTCTCATAAAAATTTGATAAAAAATATGTCATTGTATATCATTCTTATTTTATTTTTGCTTTATTAAAATTTTAAAATAAGGATGGAATGCAAAAAGATGAGCTCTTATGCTTTCCCTAATAGGACAAACTTACTCATATTATGAAACATACTTAAATTAACATCTCATTTTGGCCTTGCATCTGTTTACCTTTCTTGTAAGGGAAAATAACTTTAAATAATACTATCTTCCAGAACCACGAATAATACATACTTTAGAAACAACTTTTTAATAATATCAACTATCTGAATGCAAACCAAAAATAAAATAGAGTCACTTTTTATAAGAAATCCAATCATTTAAGTAATAAAACACTAATATCAAATCATCAAATAATTGATATTTGGAAATACATTCACTTATTTGATATTTTGATATTAGTTTTTGATGAGTTAAAAACCCAATTTTTTAGTGAAAATTTGCTATATATCACTTTTGATATATATTAAAATAGTTGGTATTATTAAAATTTATTTCTGAAGTTTGTATTATTCTTGGTTCATAGAAGATAGTTGGTATTATATAAAGTTATTTTCCCTTCTTTTAATTAATTTTATATTCATGTGTGTTAAGACCCGGGGTTCCATCTTAAATTAAAGGTCAAACTGATAGGAGAAGCAATCAAAAGTCTTATATAGTGTTTTTATTGTTTTATACTTTTTCAGTGTGGGACAAATATTTAAATATGCCTCCTCAACTTGAACCGGGTTGGACAATATCAGGATGTATAAATGGGCCAAACGGACCTTTAACTAGCTACCCTTAATCATGAGTGCTAAATAAGCGGTCAAACCAGAACCAGACTTGGCTCTGATACCATGTTAAAATATGAGGTTTTATCCTAAAAAGTCAACCTTTTAGCATTCTTTCCACCCATCATAAGCACGAGCAGTGAGTTTGAAGAGCTCTGCCCAAGAGGAGTATTGGACCTTTTCAGTATCTAGAGTGAGAGGGATTAAAGTTTTAATAGATGTAACAGCGAGAGTGGGGTGGAAGGAATTTTTGGGATGAGAAACCATGGTGAGAGTATCAAACAAGAAGGCCTGATACCAAGTTGGAAGATGATAAAGTTCACTTCCTGAAAGACTATAACAAAACAGAATTCAAAACAAGGCTCTCTGAAGTCTATAGCGCAATCAGTTATTACAAGTTTTCTACTCGTGCAATCACTTTTTCACTATCTACTCAAGTAATTCGCAATCAAACTCAAATTTCCACCCGTGCAGTCACTTTTTCACAATCATTAAAATATATACTCCGTTGCCAAACTTTGTCATCACTTTCTTTGCTCAGGTTTTGTTTTTAGGCTCCACAGGGGCCTTTCTTCCACGAGCTCACTTACATATATAGGATTCTTTCTATATAACAACTACCAAGACAAGCGCAATGGAAGGTCGTTACCTCACCAGCATTTCCGTTCTGGACTCTCTCATGATTGCACATCTTGAAGAACCCGGACTCCATGATGCGTCCACGAACCTGAAAGAACAGATACCCTGATCATGACATTGGAAATGGAAATAGGAGAACACCAATTAAATGAAAATGTGATTTTTTTAAGAAAGCAAGAACATTGAACCAGAATTTTTTGCTCTTGTCAGATCTTTCCATGAATTCATGGACGCCATGATCATAGCTCACCATTTGGAAGAAGATCTATATGAAGAGTTCTGTGTTACGGTGGCTGCGGTTAATTTAGTTACACTGAAGAACTACCGGTCAATCGAGAACATGTCTTAACACCAATGCTAATGTTGTAGGGACTTTATTTGCTTATAGTGCTACAAGTAAAGTTTGTATGTCTTTATTTAATAGTGGAAATACCTACTCCGTAGTACTTATGTACATCCGACTTTGTGTTATTTTACTTCTAGTAATTGCTCTAAACTTCAAATGAAAAAAAGGATTCTTTCTATAGATCAGAATACTTATATATAGGATACTTATACAAGAAAATCAGAAAGGTCTTCTTTAGAGAATGTATACCAAGGTCTGCAGTATGTAAGGTTCTCAAAAGGGAACTGAAAAACATCTTGAGTTCGAGAATGTAAGCTCTGTATGTGACATATGCTACATAGAAGCCTATTTTAGCTCACTTCAAAATCTCTCTTAAGTCTTAAGGTCTTTCTTATACATTGTTGGAGAAAAGTGGGAAGGTGTTCAATAATTTGTAATACGGCCTTATGATTTCATACAGCTTGCTATTTTTTCTCTTGGAAAGAACAATGGAAATAAATATTGGGTACTTTTTATCATATGTGGTAACCTTTTTTATTCACTTTTGTGATGGGTCATCTAAGTTTTATGCCTACACCTCTCATCCTTGGAGATATGCTTTACATTTTCAAATGAATAAATGCTGATGTGTGTTATAAAAAAAGGATTCTTTCTATATACCAATTCCCTAAATCGCTCTGATACCATGTTAAGACCCGATGTTCCATCCTAAAAGGTCAACCTGATAGGAGGAGGAGTCCAAAGTCTTATATAGCATTTTTATTATTTTATAACTTCCCGATGTGGGACAAATACTTTAACAATGTGCATGTCTCTCTCGTGGATCCGCATATCATATCCCAAATCTGAAGTTAGTGGTGGTTGGTGCACTACACTTTTGGTCCTTCAATGGCTAATCGATAATATCCCATGGACTCCAACAACAAAGGAGACTCCATCGATCCGCACACTCCACCAAGCATTGTTCCGCCTATCGTTGCAGACTCCACCACACGCCATCGCATGCTATCATCGATTCACCGTTTAAGTTTCTCCTCCTCCTCCACTTATTCATACTCCTCTTTCTTCTTCTCCTTCTCCTTCTTCTTCTTAGTTTTGACATCAACTTTCATGGTTTTTCTCATATTCCTCTGTTTCTATGCGTTTTGATATTGATTTTGCTCATTTTCGAATTTCTATTTCGTTTCGAATTTCAAATTTCTTGTTTAAAAAAAACAAGTCTCTGAATTTTTGGATGATGGTGTAAGATTTTGCAAGTTTATAGCATAAATGTGCACACTGACAATCGTTTATGGCAAAATGATTTTGTGAAAATCTGTTTTCTGATTTTTGTCATTAACTTTGTTTTTCTAATTTTTGATTGTCTTAAAATGTTTATTCCATTACAAAATTCAAATACTTGGTTGTTGATTTCATATCTTTGCCAAGTTTATGACAATTTTGTGTTATTGTTTCAATATAAATCTGCTAATTTTTTTATAGGTTTGAAAATTCATATTAATGGCAAAACCAAATCTACTCGGACTAAAACAGAAACAATTGCTACTAAAGAGAAAATAATACTGAAATAAAATCTTTCCACTAATCTCTTTCTGGTATGTAGATGGTTCCGAAGGAGGACGAACTCTTGAAATATGGGTGAATACCAACTCCACCACCATCAGAATGGCCAGTCAAGGCTTCACGATCCAGCCTCGATACAACCTCCCAGTCGAAACTTATACATCCGCCAACACTATCTCCTCCAACGTAGTTGCAATCTCAATCGATAGAATACTTAAGAGGTGAGACGCTTCAACCCCATAAATTTCAAGCCCAACAAAGAGGTGAGATGGCCGCTAGGGTTCCTCTATAGAGATTAGAGAGAGTTTAACCCTGTCACTTGGATTAATTAGTGCGTGTGGTTGAGTACTAAAAAATAGGGCATGACCGCATGGAAGCTGTGTTTTGTACTCAAAACCTTTAGGGCATGGAAGTCACTATTCAAAACTTTAGATATACGAAGTAGATTTTAAATCATACAGAGTAATTTAATCACTCAAATCTTTGTGTGGTTTCTGGTTATATTACTCTTATAAATATCTATCAAGCATTCACACCACATCATTCATTTCTTTCACGCTCGCTACTCGATGAGTCCCCAATAACTGAAGAGGAGTTGTATCTCGATTTTTGAACAACTGTACACATGGAACATTAACAAATCCAGATTTAGATTCCCAAAATAAGATGTTCATTTCTATTTTCTATGTACTAGGTATATAATTTTTTCCCTATAACTATCTTTATTTTCTTTCCTATTCTTTGTTGTGATATTACCTTGCCCTTTTTATTCAGTTATCTTTGATTTTTCAGTAAAAAGTGATAAAATTTGATCCATTATTTTAATTAATACATTTATGTCAAATTTTAAACAATTTAAATTTAAATAATACGGAGTAGTATTTTTAACAAAAAAACATTTTCATATCATTTTGATATCATCTATAGTGCCGTGTATAAATATATAATCAATCAATGTTTAACATCATTGACTTGAAAAATCAAATTTGACTGAATAAAAAGAGGTTAAAGGAGAATAAAAAAGAATATATTCAAACAATTTTCTCAAAATTTTATGTATTATGTAGTACATATCTTACATAAAAACATGTGTGTACGTATATAATACTCTATCCGTAACATTCATATCGTCTCACTTTCATTTTCAACCGTAACATTCATATTTTCTCGTTTCTAAATCTTTCATCATACCGTCAATAACTTTGAAAACAATACATTATTACAACTATTTTTTTGAATTTATCATTCATTCTAGTACACTATTTCATTATTTTCTGATCATACGGCCTCAATAATTTAAATCCTCTTTCACAATTCATAATTTCACTTACTTTTAAATAGAAAGATAGGAATGTTACACCGATAATTAATATGTGTGTAAGTAAAGTAAAAAATTTTTACATGAGTGTGTAACACTCCAAATAATGCTTTACCTAGTACTCCCTCCGTCCCGCTAACAATGGGACAAGATGGAGTGACACACGAATTAATAAAAACTGTTTTATGTGGTTGATATTGAATTGATAAAGTAAGAATAAAGTAAGAATGATTTAGAGCCACACAAATTTTACCAAATTTGGTAAGGGACAATCTTAGTGGGACGCACCGATAAGGTAAAATGAGACAATCATAGTGGGACGAATGTAGTATGATAGGATGTAGTATGATATATGGATGGACTCGGGACGGGTCAACCGGTCCGTAACTGGCCCAGCTTGGTACAGTTTCGGTCCGACCCAACCCGGTATTGTTTCGGGGCGGGCTTCGGGCTTCAAAAAATTGAACTGGTCTGAGCCTTTTTTTTGTTTTTCAAAATCTTTGGATGTAAATGGGTTGGGCTGGATGTTTTGAAGGGGTTTGGGGTGTGGGGGTGGGGGTGGGGGTAGGAAGTAATTAGAAAAAAAGGTAGCCGGCCTGAGGCTCGGCCCGAACCGGATCCGGTAGCTACTCAGGCCGGTTCCGGGCCTCAAGAATCCAGAAAAAAGTCCGACCAAGCCCTGCCCGAGTCCATGCCTAGTATGATATGAAGCTACTTACTATAATGTACTTCAAATAATATTAAAATGAAATCAATATAGTGGAGAAGGTATGACTCTAGAAAAAATAATGAATTTATAAAATATTAAGGTAAATTTTGAGACTAAATTTATAAGAAGAGAAAATTAAAATGTAATTAATGCTCTAGCTTTTTACACATTATAAATTGGTGACAACTCCGGTACCCTTTTAAAAATTTAGGTACCGTACCTACCATGCATTTGATTGGTCCAAATCATTCTATTCCTTTTAATTTAGGTTTAATTAATTCAACTGCATGATTCATGTTCGTCTATTTGGACAAAGGTATGGTACCTTAAGGGTACCATAGAATCTACCTTATAAATTATGGTAGAATAATGAAATTGCATAGTCCGTATTTAATACGGAGTATCCGTATTACGTAGTACTACCTCCGTCCCGCTATGATTGTCCCATTTTACCTTATTGGTCCGTCCCACTAAGATTGTCCCATACCAAATTTGGTAAATTTTGTGTGTCTCTAAATCATTCTTACTTTATTTTTACTTTATCAATTCAATATCAACAATATAAACCACTTTTTATTAATTTGGGTGCCACTCTTTCTTGTCCCATTGTTAGCGAGACGGAGGGAGTAGTATATTGTCAAGTTTTCATCACTTTTAGTACTCTTATTATTATGGTAGTCATACTTTCAGTACTCAACTTTAAAAGTTTCTATTTAAATCCTTCAACTATTACTCAAGAGACATCTTTTATAACGCTCTTTAAAAATTTTCATATTAATTGTCTGATTTTCATAAAATGAAACTTTTAGTTCCTTTTTAGCTCTACACTACTTATTCAAACAATATTACTCCATATAAATGAAAGATTACAAGTAGCCATTTGGAACCTAAATGTGGAGAATTTAGAATGATTCAAAAGTTCTTTCTAGTCATAAGTAAAGGGAGAATTTGACTTTGCACCCCATCATATAACATTTTGTGAAGAAATTTTTTAAAATGGGGTACAAAGTCAAAGGATTTCTAAGTGAAATGGGGTGCAAAGTCAAAAAATTTTGAAAATGAAGTGCAAAATCCAATATCAGCCAAAAAGTAGGGTACAAAGTCAAATCCCCCATATTTAAATGGCTGAGTGAACACACTTATGTTTCTGCTTGGACCGTAATTTTCTCATCTGGTCTTATCTGATCCGTTTAAATTTGGTATATTCTAAACTAGTTTGATAAACATCTGGTCTCTGTATACTTTATATTTATGAAAGTCCAGTCTTATCCATTTAACTCTTGTCTGAAATTAAAAAACAATCTAAGTAAAATCATCCTTTTAATCAAATAAGGAAATTCATGATTGGCACCAATTATATCCTACACCTGGGTGTATACGTACATCCGGTATTTTTGTAATAAGAAGGAACTTTAAACCTTTTAATAACACTCTCATCCCAGGATTTTGATACGTACGTATAAGTTCTCAGGCCACTTTTTTTTGCCGATCGTCTTCTTTGTGGAATCCGCCGCCGTCTTAGAGGTACAAAGGAAACCATTGCAGGATTAGGTTCAAGCATATTGCAACGTGAGGAGCCTTTACATATTCAGAAATTACATTAAAACTGCTACAAAACCTTCAAAAAATTCAAATTTCATAAAATTTTGATATATAAAGTAAAAGATTAAGAGTGATTTATGTTGATCAAGTGAATAGGAAATGTATCTTACAAATTGAGACTGAGGCAGTATGAAGTACACATCATGATGTTCAACATTAGACTCATAATGAAGAAATTCCACTTAGGGTCCTTAGAGTTTTGCACCAATTCCACAATTAGTCCTCATCTTTCATTTTATTCATTTTTGGTACCTGACTATTGTTTTCTTGACCATTTATAGTCCTTTTCCGATAGTAAAAATGCTCAGAAATGGACCACAATTGGTCAAGAAAACAATAGTCAGGTACCAAAAATGGATAAAGTGAAAGATGAGGACTAAATATGGAAATGACACAAAACTCGGAGGACCTAAAGTGGAATCATATCGACTCATAATACTCAACAAGATAGGTTTGATGCTCATTACAAGTTCATTAATGCTCATTTAACAGAAATCGTGATTTTCAACTCAAGAGAGGGGGTTTGATGATCAATGAAAATGTCATGATATTCAGCTAACAAACCTGATAATTTTCATATCAATCCGCATTTTGTAAGTTACATTTACTCATTTGGTACATATTTATACTCATTTGTAAATTTTCATATCAATGCATATTTCAAAAGTAGCATATTACATTAAATTCACATATTGAAATTCATTGGACTGGATTTTAAATATAATTTAATAAGATTTTATAGAAGAAAATATGATGTAGAGATCGTGATGCTCATTGTTAGGCTCTTAAGACTCAATAGAATATTTTAGATGCTTACTAAAATTACACTAATGTTCATTTAGCGAAAGCCACGATTTTTCTGTTAAATTAAGAAAATGTCACCGCCTCAAAAAAATGGACTTTTTAAGTTATGGGCTATATTAGTTAATGGGCCACTGTCTTCCTTACTAGACCGGATGTACGGTGGAAACTGTACGCTCGGAGGTAAGATATAGACGCTGGTTAATTGGCAAGCACACGGTGTAAATTGCAAAAATTCGGCAGATACTCGGTAAATAAAGAAAAGAATGGCAAAGTTATTACTTCTATAGTTTGGATGGACAAAAATATGACTAATTTTAATTTGGACTAAAAAGTGACTTATATAAATCCATCCGCCGATCCATGTCTCTCTCTTCTTCGACATTTCACGTCGTCCATCCATCTTCTTCTACCGCTTCGCTATGTCTGTTCCCATCCTCTTCTTCCTCTACCATTCTTCCACTAGCAGATTACTGATTTCTTCTTCACTATTTCTGTTGTTTTGCCGCCGTTGTCGTTCTTCCACCGCCACCGTCGCCCTACCGCAATTACTCCTTTTCATTTCTTCTTCGCCAATTCAACCTCTGCCGTTCACCTTCTCCGCCGACTGCAACTGAAATTGACCTTCTCTGTCTTCCTCAAAGGCCGCGTCTCCACTGGACTTGGTGCGTACAACTATTTGAGCGGAGTGGGCTAGGGGCTAGGTGGGGATCTTCTGCATATGGCTAGGGGCGAGGATTGGGGGCTAGGGGCTAGTGATTATCTGATGCATAGGGCTAGCGGCGGGGAGTGGGGTTGGCTAGAGATCTGCTGTGTAATGGTGTGCAGTGACAGGTTGGGTGTTGGGATGGAGCATGGGCTGTAAATTGTGGACGAGACATGGGTGTAGATTGTCAAAGGGATAAGGGCGACGCTGGTGGACAGGCAACAATGGCTGAGGATTAGAAGCAGCGACAGAGGAGGACGACTGTATTGATCAACGGGGCACCGAAAAAATGAGCCTGAACAGCAGATGCTGGATTTGGGCGGGGAGTTGGAGGCTAAGGAAGGATACTGACGAGGTGGTGACGGCCGAAGTAACTTCAATGGACAGCGTTTCTAAAAATCGGGCGTCGCTATGGTGGCGTCACTGGGTGGTGTCATTGTGGCCGGCAGTGATTACCGGCAACGACAACGACCGGCGGCAATGACACGGTTGATAACGACGAAAATGTCACTGCGAAAGTGTCACTGTGGCCAACGATGACGAAGAAGTCACTGCGAAGGTGTCACTGTGACCAGCGATGATGAAGACGTCACTGTGAAAGTGTCACTGTACTTTAATCACATTTTTGTCTAAATATAAATGCAGTCACTTTTTTGGAAATGAGCTTAAATTTAATAATATTAAGGGGAAAATCCCTTAAATAAACTTGGTTATACGTTCGACATACAGCAATATTTATCTAGGTTATTACTTGCATACAATGAACGCAAAGGGTCGTTGTCCCTTCAAAAAGCGTAATCAACTGAAACAAATTTAAAAGGAACATAATTTCAGAGAAACATCAAGGATTACAGAATGTATAATAATTATTAAATTATTAAATACGTGTAATTAATAGTTCAGGGGCACTTGGTCCTTCCGCCGTGGGTGGTCATGCTAGTGTAGCAGCTGCCGCACATCTCTTTATTGCCGGACTGACCCGGCGGCACACATTTGCACCGCACGCAGCACGTCGTACACGCTCTCTGGCACACATTCGGCCGCGAGTGGAGCTTGCACCTCTCCAAACACGGTGGTCCACATTCTGAAATAATCACGGTATATACGTCATTTTACAAGTACTTTTAAGGTTATGGAAAATTTTCTAAATATTATTCTCTCATTTAAAATTGTCTCATTTAAAAATTACTCCCAAATTTAATAAAATTTGTGTAATTTCAAATTATTTCTATTTTATTTTTACTTTATCAATTGAATATCAATCAGATAAACAATGTTTTATTAGTTTGCATGTTACTTTCGCTTATACTACGTATTATTACTTTCGTTTATACTACGTATTATTGTTAGTATGACAGAGGGAGTACTAAAAAGACTATTTTATTTCCCTCGTTCCTAAAAATTCTTCCCGGTTTAACTTGGCACACTTATTAAGAAAGTGAAATAAAGTGGAAATGTATGGTTATGGTTGTGTAAGAAAAAAGTAAAATTAATGTGAGTCACACAAATTGTCCAAAATGGGAAAGTGGGAAGTATTTTTGAGAATAGCCCAAAAAGGAAAGTGAGAAGTATTTTTGGGAAATTGCATGTTACTTTCACTTATCGTATTATTGTCGGTAGGACGGAGGGAGTACTAAAAAGACTCGTTCACTCGAATTTTGAATGTTTTTAGAGTTTCACTAAAAAATACTTCGTATTACTCCTCCGTTCCTATTATAACTTCTAACTTTTCTTTTTCGTCGGTTCCAATCAAAACTTCCACTTTTCTTTTTTGGTAAAAGAATTTGTCATTCACAACATTTCTTACACATTTCTCTCTCATCTGCACAATTCTCCACCACACAATACTCACCATCTTAAATTGTGTGTCAACCATATTTGGAAATTATAATAGGAACGGAGGTAGTACTAAAATAAAACATAATTACAGAAAAATAACTTATAATAATTTAACTTTAAAAAATAAACATAAATTACTACTATCCGTAGTCATTTCATTCAAACGGATGTGCGGCACCTTAAATACTCCTTCCGTCCCTTATAATTTGCCAACTTTCCTTTTTTGGATGTCCCATTAACTTTTTACCACTTTCCCCTTTAAGTAAAGCATTTGTGATTTCAGTTAATTCTCTCTCCTCTACACAAACCTCAACCACACAGTTTTTACTTTATTAAATCCCCGTGCCGGTCAAACTTGGCAAAGTTATTAGGGACGGAGGGAGTAACTTATAAAAAATAAACATAAAATAAAAATAAACATAAAGAGATGTGCGTCAACTTTAAACTTATATAATTTCATTCCTACTCATAATCCGTAGTCACGTTTTTTGTAAATTATTTTTATTTTAAACATTAATGTGTAATTATTTCAAAATGAGTTGTATCAAACTATTTTTGGTAAAATCTACTCCGGAGTACTTTCCCTGTTTTGTAAGCACATGTATATTTTAGTTCTTGGGCAATTTCTATTTAAATTTTAAACCTGCTCGCTGTACGTACACTAAGAGCCTATTTGGTAACATTAAAATTGGCTGAATTGGCTGATTCAGCTAAAATTTATTATGTTCTGACTGAAGTGGCTGTATTGGCTGATTTTGCTGATTTATGAAAAAATTATGTTTAAAATATTTGTTATTAATAAATTAAACAAAAAAATATATGAAAAAATAGAAAAAATTATCCTCTACATTAACTTCAGCCAATACAATCATAAACGTAACTCTAACCTTACTTTTTCAACTTATTACAAAATTCAACGCGCGAAATCAAAAATTAAGTGTTTGGTGAAAAAACTGACCGATAAGTCTGATAAGCCGAAAAAGGGGTCACCAAACGGGCTCTAAGTTTTCAAGGATGCCGTAATTTGGAAGCAACGTTTTACCTGCCATGTTTCTTGGAGGTCGGAAAGGTGGTGTCGGAGTGACAGCCGGAGTAGGAGGCGCTTTCCCTGTCGGTGGAGGAATCGACGGCGCTTTCACCGGGACAGGCGGTGATGGGGGGAGGGTATGGACGGGGGGCGGAGTCGACGGGGGAAGAGGAGATGGGGTCTTTACCGGAACCGGCGGTGAAGAGGGAGACGTCTTGGCGGCCGGCGCCGAAGGAGGAGGAGATATCGGTCGGAAAGGCGGCGTCGGTTTAACTGGGGGAAGAACGGGAATGGTCTTGACAGGCGGCGGTGAAATGGCCGGTGTCTGAGTGGGTGGCGTCAGCGCTGGAGTTTGACTTAGAGACGGCGGCTTCTCATTGCTCTGGAAATTTGAAAACAAAAACAAAGAGAAAACACAAAAAAGATCAGTAGCAAGCGGGAAGTTGCATTAAAGTTGGGACAGTGAAGATACGTACAGTGGATGCAGTGGCAAAGGAGAGAGTGAAAGAGACGAAGAGAAGCAGAAGCAGTGCTTGAAACTCCATTGTTGTCGATCTCTTGGCCAGATTGGGTAAGGTGTGAGGACTGAAAGAGCAGCCCACGTTTGGTATTTATTGGAGAGATGGACGTACAGGTGGTGGTATGGGCCTGATAGGGGTGTACGTACGTACGTTCTACTCGTTTTTTCTCGTCTCTTCTAGTGTGCGTTTTTAGCAAACAAAAAGGAAGGTGTACGTAGCACAATGGATGACCATCCACTTTTTAGTCTCTCCATTTTGGGAGGTTTTGGGTTCAATTCACATCAAGGGAGATGAATGAGGTCTTGCTCCTCATGATTTTACATACCTTCATGGAGTTGCTCAGCGGCTGAGAAGGGAGAGGATGATAATGAAGGTAGCGGGTTCATGTGGTGGGAGGAGCAGCCTGAAAGGTGATTAAGTCCTGCTGGATTCGTCCTTTGGAGCCAGCACTAACGAGGCTGACTGTGATCAGATCCGGACTTAACTGTCTAGGGGCTTTGGAGGGTAGTTCATAGACTCCAGGATTATGAGAGCGTAAGCCCTGACACCTGGATTATCAAAAAAAATAGCAAACAAAAATGCTAAAATCTTACGTCATTCCGATTAGCGTCGGATCGAGGTTTGGAGGCACTCAGGAATGTGGTGTCATCATTTTCTTAGCAAGCAAAAATGCTCTTGAGTCTTGACATTATTGTATACTTCCTCCGTCCTGAAAGGTCCGAATAGAACTTGACGTTTGATTTTGTCACAGTATTTTAAAAGCTCAATTAATAGAAAAACAAATGTCCTGTATGTCCTTCAACTTTCGGGAGAATTAATGTTATTCACTCAAATGTAAAAAGTGAATGAGTGGTGAAGGGTAGTTAGGACACTTACTATAAAACGAGTTGCCTAAAAAGAAAACGTAAATGAGACGTCACAAAAATGAATGTGTAAAAATTTAAAAGGGGCGAAGGGATACAATACAAACTTCAAAACTATTGTACCATACCTTTGAATATGTGTCATTATACTAGCGATGATTTAGACGATAAATTCCATACTAAAAATAAATAATGGTAGAATGATTTACTTTTTAATTGAATTTTATGTAGATGGCAATGTCTACGGTTATTTCGTTTATTTGTATACTCCGTCCCTTTTTATTTGGTCAAGTTTAACCTTTCAAGTCAATGATGTTAGATTTTAATAGAATATATATTTATACACGGTAGAATTAGGGATGAAAATAGGTCAGACGTTGTGTCAGGCCAGGGCCGTGGCTTGTTTAAGGCCCAACCTTGCCCGTTTGATAATCAAACTATGCGTGTGCTTTAAAAAATTATTTCGTATTTATTCAAAAATAGGTCAGCCTTAGGCTACCTCTAAAACCTTTTAAACTTAACAAGTCGCCTATTTATGTGTGTGTGTTTGTATATACGGAGTATTTGGTTATATTTATATTTATTTATATTGCTTATATTTTATTAGTATACTTACCTATAGGAAATTAGGCATAATATTATTTTATGGAGCGTGTATTACAAATTAGAATACTATTTCAAATATATAAAATGTGTTAATAGGTTATTAGAGTAATTGAAATTCAAATTTTTTCGAAATTGGAAGTACATAAAAATTTATAAGCTACGTAACCGACGTATTATTAGACATTCAATACCAAACTAACGCATAATTAGACTTTTTAGTGAACATTTGGGGAGATAAGTTTTATATCGTGTTAAAATGATTTTTCACTTTTTATTTTTTAGTTTTCTGAACTTTTGATTTTTTATTTAACATGCCCACTAAACAGGCTTCAAGTCAAGTCGCGCTTTTAACAGGTAACAGGTCACACTCATGCCTATAAATTCTAAAGCAGGCACAGCCTGTTACTTTCGCTATTTTGATTTAAATGTTTGTGATGTCAGATAAATGTTCCTCATCTAGATACGAATCTTTGTACATTTTATCGATGTGCATTTACTTGGATTTGTTTTGAAACACTGTGCGCGTATTTGTTAGAAACTTTGAAACGAAATGAATCTTTGTAATACGAGTTTTAATGATCCACGCCATGATCCAACTAAAATAAGGATGATAATGGATGTTTTTACTTGAAATGTAATTTTTTGATTTGGTCTGATATGATCTAGTTTAGTCCGATTTGGAACTGAAACCAGCTCAAGTAAAAACATCCTAAAAACTCAACCACACCATAGTTTATTACAGAGTATAATATTATCTATTAAATTCTGCTTAGTGTTATATACTTTAATTTATTCATTGATCTGGTGTGGCTTATACAAGTCTAATATGCTCTGTTTTGCACTGAAATTCGTCTAAGTAAAAACATCATTACATCTTTATTACGTACAACAACAACATTCAAGCATTAGTTTCAAAAAATATTGGGGTCGACTAAGATGAATCGATACATGATATCACCATCAAAATGATCTTTATTATGTAGTGTAGTACTATTTTAAATTCATGGAACTACACTAAAAGGTTTCATTATGGAGTCGGAATATATTTGAATCCAAATTCAGAATGAGAAAAGTCAGGAACAAAATAATTATTGCTAAAGTTCATATACGGATTATAAAACTATTGTTATATTCCAAAAAACAACCTAAAAATCCTATTTGAGAAATTAAAGGGTCCTATTTGTATAAGATAAGATTGACTAAAATACATCAAATTCCCCCCAAGTCAACAAGAGAACAACTAAGATAATTTGGAGTTGCATGTGAGCAATTGTAAGCTATTTCCTATGTCTCTTCGCAGCTTCAACTCAAGTGGTGGTTGCTTCTACCGCCAAAGATTTGTAGACCATTCTATAAGATTTGATTTCATAATTTAAAAAGAAAATATATTCAATTTCATAAAAAGAAAATAGGAGTATTATACTCCCTCCGTTCCCAAAAATACTTCTCACTTTCCTTTTTGGGTTGTTCCCAAAAATACTTCCCACTTTCTCATTTTGGACAATTTGTGTGGCTCACATTCATTTTACTTTTTTCTTACACAACTACAACCATACATTTCCACTTTCTTAATAAGCGTGTCAAGTCAAACCGGGAAGAATTTTTAGGAACGGAGGGAGTAGGTAGTATGCCAAGTTTGAACAATCATATCTAAATGGATATATCCGAATTAGAGTCCGGGGCTGGCAAGGGGTAAATGCGTAATAATGAAATGCCAGCTTGGTTGTATCGCGCAACAGCTAGCAAGGGATGACGATGCCGCCATACGCCAATATATAATCATCATTCCACCTCTGCACATATAGGTTGTACTTTATCCCCATCATATCGATCTGCGTCGCTGTGCCATGTTGTACTCCCTACTTATTACTTCCTCCGTCCCGCTAACGATGAAATAAGAGGGAGCGATACGCAAATCAATAAAAAATGATTTATGTGGTTGATATTTAATTGATAAAGAAAGAATAATGTGAGAATGATTTAACGCTACAGAATTTTGCCAAATTTGGTATGAGACAATTTTAATGTGATGGAGCGATAAGGTAAAACGAGACAATCATAGCGGGACGGAGGCAATAGTTACTACCCTCATTCAAATCAGTCCCACTTTTTGAAATAATGGGAAATGATGTTTATAATAAAATAGTGACACACATGTTAAAGGTATCCTAAAATGTACTCCCTCCGTTCCTAAATAAACTTCCAACTTTCTTTTTTCGTCCGTTCCAATTAAAACTTCCATTTTCCCTTTTTGTTAAAGAATTTGTGGTTCACAACATTTTTTACACATTTCTCTCTCCTCTGCACAACTCTCCATCACACAATATCCACTATCTTGAACTTTGTGTCAAACCCATTTGGAAGTTAAAATGGGAACGGAGGTAGTATCTCATTTTTACTCCACACCCTAATGCGTGGTTATAAATGGGCCAATTCATGTCTCACTTAAATGAATTGCCTCATTTATAATCACACATTAGGGATGGAGTAAAAATGAGGTTCATTTTGGGGTACCTTTAGCAAAACTCAAAGGGGTCGTTTGGTTTAGGGAATGTCAAATTATCACGGGAATATCAATTGTTGGGTATGTTAGATTGTTGAGAAAGTATCCAATTTATTCCCATTTTGTGTTTGGTAAAGATTAAGGGATCGAATGTGATATTAATTTACTTACTTGAAAGATATCTTATATTGCAGGTATGGTAAATTACTTCAATCTCTTTAAATATTTTATCTCAACGCAATAAATCTATTACAACCTACATCTAAAGTAATTTAAATTAAAAAATGAAATATCTTAGTAATAAACAAAACCAAACCTAATTGAATTATTTTTAAGTAAACTACGTTTAATTGTAAAAAGTTGTAGATCCAATTCAAAAGTGAAAAAAACTTTGTTCAAATAGTAATCTAAGAGCCCGTTTGGTAGCACGAAAATCGGCTGTTTTGGCTGATTCTGCTGAAATTTATGAAGTTCTGGCTGAAGTGGCTGCATTGGCTGATTCTGCCAATACAAGAAAAAAATATTTGTAAAATATATTTTATTAATAAAATAAAGAAAATATTATATGTAAAAATAGCTAAAATGATCATCTACAATAACTTCAGCCAATACAGCCAGAAAAGTAACTTCAACCTTACTTTTTCGGCTTATTACACTATTCAGCGCACGAAAGCAAAATTTACGTGTTTGGTAAAAAAGTTGGCTGATAAGCCTGATAAGCCGAAAATGAGGGTTGCCAAACGACCTCTAAATATAATTATTATTATTTCAAAATAAAAGTAAAAAATGTTCAAGTTATTCATATAACTTTTTTTCAAATTAAAGAAAAAATGATCAATTTTGCCATTAAATTTTGAAATCCACTCATCAAAAACTTAAATAACCTATAAGTCTTATAAAATAAATACCTTAAAAAATTTAAATGTTAAGGGAAAAAGAATTATGAAAATAACAAAAATAGACATTCGAATATAATTAAATAAACATACTTCATCTGTCTCACTTAAAAGGTTGTCACACAATCTACGACTGACCATAAAATTAACTGATCTCTTTCAATAATAAGATTATTTTTAAGTAAATAAAATTTACATATTTAGAAACTACATTAAAAGTTTTATAAAATTGCACTATATAAAGAAATTAAATGAAAATAAATAATTAATTGAGAGTATTTTCGGAATAAAATTAGACCATTTCCGAGAATGTAAGATAACCCAAGGCATGAATAGTTATAAGATTACCCTTCATATTACATTTCCGGGAATGTAACTTTTCTGATTTTATCTCAAACCCATGAAGCAAACACGAGTATCTGACATTCCGTGCATCACATTCCGACCTTCATGTGAGATTACCCCAAACCAAACAGGCCCAAATAGTTATACATTAGGATTTCTAAATTAAAGTAAATAGTTATGGATATATTTATAACAAAATAGTAGTTACCAAAATACATTAGGATTCCTAAATTAAAGTAAATATTCTAATTAAGGTAAACTATTACACCTCTTCAAGTTGTACGGGAGATACAACGCGCATGTTGCTTTGCAAAGAATGAAACTGTTGATTACATAGATTCTTGGTAAATATATCAGCAAGCTGAAGACGAGTAGAGACATATTTCACAACTAGATCATCATGGGTTACTCGCTCTCGAACGAAATGATAATCAATATGAATGTGCTTGTTTCGGGCATGTTGGATAGGATTAGCAGTTAGATAAGAGACAGAGATATTATCACAGAAGACCTGAACAGGAATCTGTACAGGGAAATTAGTCAGAAAAAATGGGAGGTGTTTTGAGACTGACACTATGGTGGGTACGAATTTAAAGATGGGTAGGGAAAAATATTTTCAAGAAACCTAACATGTCGACTAATGTAGACCCTGTCAGACTTAGGTTTAAGACAAGGATATCCTTTAGAGCCAGATGCATAGCCTAGAAACACACAATGAACAGAGCGATGAGAGAGTTTGTTTGAGGAAAAAACATATATATTTGGAAAACATGAACACCCAAACACACGCAAAAATGAGTAATCTGGAGATTTTTGAAAAAGTTTTTCATAAGGAGATAAACTACAAAGAAAAGGAGAAGGTGAAGATTAATAATATACAGTAGTGGAAAGTGCATCAACCCAAAAATAACTAGGAAAGGATGCTTCAAGAAGCATAGTCCTAGTGAGTTCTAAAAGATGACGTTGGTTTGGTTTAGCAACCTCATTTTGTTGGTGTGTATCAAGACATGATTTACGAAAGTAGATCCCATTTTTATCAAAAAAAATTGCGGCATATTAAAATTAACAAATTCACTCCCTCCATCACTTGGAAAAATTTAATTTTATTATTGAAAAGATTTTCAACTAAAGCTTTGAAATTTTGAAAATGATAAAAAACTTCACTCTTTTTGAGAATGTGGCAGAGCCGGGTAAAACGAGAAAAATCGTCACTAAAGCAAACATAATATTTAAAATCTAAATTAGATGAAACAGTTGATTGCTAAACATCAAAATGAATTAATTGTAAAGGCATGAAATAATTGTGACTAGCATCAGAAAAAGGTAATCATCGCGATTTGCTTAAGCGGTAAGAAATAGAGTCACGGGGAAAACTAGAGCTACTACATCTATGCGGCTGACTACGTAAGAGATGTAAAATAGAATCGCCACGTACAGTTGCCTAATCTACGGTGCCAGATGAGTCCAGATGTGGTGATGGATGACAAGGCCAGTGGTGGTGGACTGAGGCGTACACGATAACCATGACTATTATTGGGTGCTTGAAGAAGGACCTCCCCCAAAATTTTGTCCTTAACAGAATAGAAATTTTTATAAAAAATTCCAACACAGTGGTTATCAACACAGAGTTTTTGAATATATAATAAATTGTCAGTGCGCAGACATTATGACCGACGTTTTATGAAGAAAACTGATTTTCACACATACAAAATTGTCTGTGTGTGACAATGAAGCGATTCTTTGTAAAATTTGCACAAACGATTTGACCGGCGTGTACATAAAAAAATTGGTTAAATTGTCTGTGCACAGACAATTTGACCTGCTTGTACAATAGTTTGTACAAACTGTCCGGTACAAAGAGCATTTTTCCATTCAAACACCTTGAGCTATGCTAATTCAACTCGGATCTAACTCGGTCGATGAATCAAATTCTTATCAATTTATACATTTTTTTTACTCCAGGGGGTCTGGGGGAGGGGGGCTGGGGAGTCTGAAGTAATCAGGGCTGAAACTCACTCTATTGAGTTTCAAACCCTTATGCGCCTAGCGGGTTTCGAACTCGAGACCTCCCACTAGGCACGGTAACCCCACAACCAGTTGGGCTGGAATGCTTGGTTCTTATCAATTTATACGTTTTCATTCAAACAATTAATTTTTTGTGTAATCAGCATAATCAATATATCTGATCAGTAAAGTTTTATAATTAAAGTCTTAGTTTTATTATTATACCTTGTTATTTTAATATTTTTTCAATTTTTGTTGTGAATAATTATGATTCGAAAAGTCAAACATTGATATATAAAATACCTATAAAAAAATGGAGCAAGGCGGCTTAAATTGATATCACTGCATTCAGAAAGGGAACAAGAAGATAAAAGGAACACTTCCAACCGCCGACCCTCGAACCAGACTTAGAACCAATCACCCTGTAAAAAGCAATGTGGCTCGCTGATCCTATAATGGGTCTAAGTGAACCTAACGCGGTCGAAATAGCACCCTCATCACCCAATTCTAATGCAAGAGTGTGACAGAAATAAAAGTAAATGACAACAACCAAAACACTCTGATCAAAGCAAAACACAAAAGAGAAAACATAAAAGTGGGACTTCGTCCACATCCTAACCATCCCGAGCACCTTCCCCTGTCCTGGAGCGTCTTCCTGGTTCGCGACGGGTCTAGGGACCAAGACTCGCCCCTCTCCGTTTTTTGGGAAGTCCAGAGCCATGTTTTTCCCTCCACTATCCTCGTGCTGTTTTTCCTCCCACATCCTTCTACGTTTCTGCTCTACCGAGATCCCCTCTGTAATTGCTGCTTCACCCGCCTTAGCTTTATCCTTGCTAGCTTCCACCACGGTGAGAGCTCGTTGTTGCCCTTCTGTCCCACCCCTTCCAATTCTGTCGTTCTCTTTTTCCGGATGATTGTCTTGCTGAGTCGATCCCTTTCCACCTGAAGAACCTTCAAGGACCAACCATTTGTTGCCTCCCATCAGCCGAGATTTCCCTCCCCCTCCAGCACGGAGGCTAACCCCATAGGGTTTATTCAAAACTTTGTTCTCACACTCATAAGCCAGAGGGCAAAACCTGTCAGCATGACCAATAATACCACAAGCAAAACAAAAGCTAGGAAGTTTCTCGTACTTAAAATCCACCCAATGGACTGTACCTCGCCCCTTCCTAAGAGTCATACCTACTTTCAAAGCCTTCCCTACATCCATACAAACTCTAATTCTCATATAGGAATTCCATCTCTCCTTAAACTGACTTTCATCTAAGCTGATAAACTTGCCAATAAAATTACCAACTCTCCTAGTCACACCTAAATTCATAAAATCATAAGGTACATTATGCACCTGCACCCAAAAATCAGCCTCATATAGGGGGACCCGAAGGGGAATGTCTCCCGGCTTTAATGCCCTTAGTACCAGCAAGTTCTGTTCAAAAAGCCACGGACCACTGCCAAGCACACGTTCCGTGTCGATAATGTGATAAAAAGTGAATAGATACCTTTTTCGCCGATCTCTTTGATTGAGATCCCTTTTCCAGAGCCCCATAGAGAAGCCATGAGATCCCTAAACACCGTAAATTTCACCATTCTGTCCGTGAGGAGAGTACTCACGACTGGGAATGTAGCACTGCGATCCAAGTCTTCTCCCTCGCCAACTGACTCCTCGTCAAAAACCAGCTCATCCCCATCTCCGCCTCTGTCCATGTTGTTATATCTGTCTGCGATGTCCTCCATCCCAAGCAAAAGCTTGATTCTCGTCCGAGAGGTTGTTATTGACTGCGGATTTAACGCGCTCCGCCTCAAGGAGTACACCTGCAATGTTGCTCTGCTCTACCACCGAAGGATGCTAGAAGAAAGATGAAATCAAGCCCTACAGGGGAGAAGCAGAATTCATGTCCGCCTCTGCCTGCTTTGTCTATGAGCGAATCGCCCAATCGTGCGCAACTCCACAAACCCTACTCAGAGGGAGACGGTCACATTTTTGCGCTTAAAATACTTAAATTTAGAATGTAATTTTGTTGTTGTTACTTTCGACTTATTTTAAAAAATAATAATTGAAAATTTTAAAAGAGAATAACAGTAGGATCTTAATTTTAGCATTTTAATCATTCTTAGAAAAGTTTTGGCTCTGAATATCTCTTGAAACTTCAATTTGTTTTAAAACTTTATATATACAATATCGATGTCATATGAGAGAACTTAAAAATTATAAAATTTTTATATTTATTTTATAAAATTTAGAGCACAAATAAAAACTTATAACCCTATAAAGAGAAGTAGAACTATTTCTTTTATCTACCCCTCCTTTCATTTCCTTTTGTTTTTCGCAAAAGGTCGGTGCCTCCCAACTCCCAAGCTCTCAAACAACTACCTCCTCTCTTTTCCGTGAATAAGCAAACGGATTCCCGTCCCCATGATTATCCCAACTCACTTTGACATCCTTTGTTGGTCCAAAATAGGACGCTCGTAGGCTTTTAGGAAAGCTACGTACGACACTCAAGCAAGAATTAGGAAAGTACGAATATGGAAAGTTAGCCAGAAATAGCATGTAGAATTTGCCTCCTTAGTTTGAATTACAAAGTGCCTTTTATAGGCGTATACAATTCGTAACCGCTACCGATAATAATGACTAATTAATTACAACATTAATACAGAATTAAATACATAATTAAACGCACATTAATTGCTTGACTGTTAGTTTTCCTGGCTGGCAGGTCGGCTGAACTGGCAGGTTCCCCGTTGGGATGGTAGGCAGGCTCCAGGTTGTGGACCTGGATCCACGGGTCCAAGTTCGGGGCTTGGGTCGATTAGGCTCTGGGCCTAGCCCCATAACTCCATCACGAGTCCCCCACTCCCTTAGTCGAGTAGTAGACTCGACTAAGAAGGAGTAGTCCAAGTCAGCTTCCCTTCTCCGAGACTGGAAGATCTCTGCCCTTGTCCATGTTGGGGAGATGCCTCGTTAAAAACCTTCATTAGGAAAAAAACTCAATGGAAAAAAATCCTAATGAAGGGAAAAAGAGTACACCCGATGCCCCCAAGATGAAGCAAAGGGTGAAATCTTCAGCCTTTATTGCAATGGTCACCATCAGCAAAGAGGATGACTAGAATCGTTCTTCTCACCGGGCTCGGACTCATCAGGTTTGTCTTCGTTCAGTCGTACCTACACGTAAAGCAACAAGTGTAGAATAGAGCATTTGACCCGGTTCTGAACAATGGTTCAGTGAGTAAGCGAGTCAGACTCACTACTCGAAAAGAGTGACATCAAGTTCCCAAGTTAGGCCTCAACCCAGTCTCCGAAAGGAAGATTGAATCCGCGAGTAAGTGACTCGGAGTCACCATTCGAACGGATAATCCAACCCCAGTGAACTAAAGTATATCAACCTTTTCGGGAAATGTGAACGTCAATTAAGTGACAAAATTGCTCGGAAGAACGTGGTTCTAGGCCTCTAGCAAGAGTTTAACTCGCCGCCCGAGGTTAGTAGTTCGAACCCGCAAGTAAAAACTTTTGAACGGGTGACTCGTCCCCCGAGGTCGGAGTGTGATGCACTAGGAAGAGGTAAGAGCACACAAGAACTCGTATGAAGTCAAGTGTACGGTATCAACATTTATATTGGAGCTTATTAATCGTCACACCCATATGACGTGACCCGGTGGCGCGAGTGTGTGTGCTCGGCCAGTGTACGAGTGTGTGTGCTCGTCCGGCGTACTTGAATGATCAGATTTCATAAGTCCGTTGTTCAATGTTAAAATTACACACACTTAACAAGAGTAAAAGCAATATATCACTTAAAATATCTATTCAAATGTTTTAATTTATGATTTTTTTTGTATCAAATATAGAGGATTTTTGGAAACTTAGCTTTAGAACCAAACGGGCCCGAATGAGTTGCTGAAAATGCAGCCCATCGTCATCCTTGAGGAGAATCAAATTTGGTCTTAGTATAATTTTGGCACATTCACTTTAACGCAGAGCAGACTTGCTCCATAGGAATTAGGTGGGCGCACATTTGAAGGCCTATCTCATGAATAGGCATGACGATGAGGGAGACCAGCAGCGACGTCGGCGCGCGGCATCCAGCTGTGATTGGCGAAGAGAACAGGAGGAAGTGGAACCGTAGCACCTTGGATTGGAATGAATTTCTTGATTTTTTTTCCTACTAAAGTGATGTGAGAGATCAATAGAGGCTCTCAATGAAAGCACCAATGTTGGTCCAAAATAGGACGCTCGTAGGCTTTTAGGAAAGCTACGTACGACACTCAAGCAAGAATTAGGAAAGTACGAATATGGAAAGTTAGCCAGAAATAGCATGTAGAATTTGCCTCCTTAGTTTGAATTACAAAGTGCCTTTTATAGGCGTATACAATTCGTAACCGCTACCGATAATAATGACTAATTAATTACAACATTAATACAGAATTAAATACATAATTAAACGCACATTAATTGCTTGACTGTTAGTTTTCCTGGCTGGCAGGTCGGCTGAACTGGCAGGTTCCCCGTTGGGATGGTAGGCAGGCTCCAGGTTGTGGACCTGGATCCACGGGTCCAAGTTCGGGGCTTGGGTCGATTAGGCTCTGGGCCTAGCCCCATAACTCCATCATCCTTGTATACCTTGGATTGCAATTGTTTGGGTGAAAATATAAAAAAGTATTTTTCACCCTAGGGCTACGGACCTACGGTCAGCCTTAGGCTAATTGAAAACATATTCACTCAGTCAATTCAATTTTAACTGCAATTAAACATTGTCAATATATTCACCTAAGAAAGTTTTTTAATTAAACCCTTGCTTTTATCTGTATACATTGTTTCCCATTTTTTGTGAATTGTTATGATTTAAAAAGTCAAACATTTCGATGTAATAATAATTAAATTGGAGCTTAATTTTTTTATTGTGTTAAATTGGAGCCGATCGAGAGACGAGATCGATGGATTCATAAAGCTTTCTTTTTCTTATATAAAAGAGTGTAATAATAATCTGGACTCTCTTCCTCATTCTCCTCCTTCTCATTCTCCTCTTTTTCCGATTTTACCCTATCTTTTTGGATTTTGAATTGATTTTGCCAATTTTTGAACTTTTATTCCGCACTTCGAATTTCTAAGTTTAACAAAATGAATTTCAAAATTTTTGGATGAAGACTTTAGATTTGGCCAAGTTTATAACACAAGTGTTTACATTGACAATCGTATTATGGAAAAAACGCTTCTGTATAAATGGGCTTTTCTGATTCTTTTTGTCAATAGCTTTGTATCTCGAATTTTTGTTTGTGTCAAAGTGCGTATTCTATTAAAAACTTTAAATTTTCGGATATTTAGTTATTTAGTTCATGTTTTTGCCAAATTTTGACAGTTCTGTGTCAATGGTCCAAGATAAATTTGCCAACTCTATGGCAGATTTGGAAGCTTTTATTGATGGCAGATTTGAACGCCAAATCTGCCAACTTAATGACAGATTTTATGATGCCGAAGTTGTAACGGCGATGACCGTGCTCATAAGTGAAGTGGCAGCTATGAAGTTGATACTGATGGTGCTTGAATGGTGGCAGCGGCGGCGGATGGTGACGCCGGTCAGGCGGCGATGGTTGGCAGCGCGACAACGATGGAAGCTAAGGCAGCACCAGCGACAACAACGGTTGGCAGCGCTAGTGACGGCATTGTCAGATGGCAACATCGTGGGTGGCTGAATTGTTACAGTTAAAATTTTAAAGTTTAATGAAATTTAAATTTTACATTTTAATTATAAATTCAAATAAAAAATGATTAGGGGCATTTTGTACAAATATATGGTGTTAAGTCCTATGAAACATATATCTGATTGTTGGTCCTATTAGTGCAGATGGTCCATATGTTAGTCTTTTTTTTAAAGGAAAGGGGAATTTTATTCAAAGGGAAAAGTAAACAGTACTGGTAAAAAGAAATGAAAAAAGAAAATAAAAGAAAGAAAATACAACCGAACAGAGAAAGTAAAAACTAAAATTACACCCAAGGAAATTCTCTAGCCCGAGACCTAGTAATCATGTTGTGCCGCCTTTTATTTTTCTGAGATTTTCTGTATATTTTGATCCGCGTGTTTAGGTTTTCTATCGGTATGTAATTTTCATAGGTGACAAACTTCGATTTCCTACAAATTGCTGTGTTGAATTTTTATATGTTAGTCATATATAGGTAATTAACTCATTTATCAATAGTTCAATTGATTCAGCTAGAGGTGTCAAATGGGCCAACCCGACCAAATCCGACCCGGCCTGTGATGAGTTATGCTTTATGTGGGTTGTGTGACTTGAGTCGGGTCAACCCGTTTAATGACGGGCCCTTATTTCTACAGCCCTAACCTAACCCATGGATTAAACAGGTTGGCCCGTGGGCCGACGTAAAAAATATACTCCCTCCGTCCCTAAAAGGATTGCCAAGTTTGACTGGCAAGTAGAATAATAAAGTAAAAACTGTGCAATAGAGATTTGTGCAGAGGAGAGAGAAATAACAGGAGCCACAAATTGATTGATTAAAATGGAAAGTGGTAAAGTTTTTAGGATAACAAAAAAAAATTGACAAAGTTATAGGGGACGGAGGGAGTATATGACAAAAGATTCTTTAAAAATAATTACCCTGAAGTATATGTTTATATTAATAAGTAGTAGTAAAGGAAGTATAAGAAATCAAAATACTAAGAACCCAATACTTGTTAAGTTTAATTAAAAAATATTAAATTCTTGTACTAGTTATGTCAAAATTTGAAAACTATAAGAGAGTATGTAACCAAAATACCCATTTTATGAAATTAAAGATGTACTTAAACATTTTGAGTGATTATTTGTAAATCATGACTACTAATTGTTAAATATTATATCAAACTTTACATAAAATATATGTTCCAACAATTTATTTGAATATTTATTATAGAAATAATAATTATTTTGCAATGGTTGTAATTTTTTTAATTGTTATTATAATAATTATAGTAGTAAAACAACAATAACGAAGATAATAAAAGTCAAAATTATATGTTTGTATATTGACTCGCGGGCCAACCCGCAACCCGTGTGAGCAACCCACTTAAACCTGCAACCTGTGTGGGCTGACACGCGAAGCACGCGAACTAAATGAGTCAGAAAATCAGAACCCTAACCCATCAATAAATGGGTTTAAATGGGCTAGCCCACGGATTTTGGGCCATTTTGACGGCTCTAGATTAAGCCAATTCAGATGTTTTAGTCGATTTTATAAATTTCAATCAATTGTAGTGTTTCCGAACAGCCTCCTCATTAGTCTAAGGCTATGTTTGACACGCATAAGTCTCTACCTTCTAGCTTTTGGACTGTTCAAAAAGTGTGTAAAAGCTTCTAGTTATATGTTTGGCATGACAATTTTTAAGAGCTTTTCAAAAATTAATAGATCTTTTTTGAGATGCTACGGGGAGTAGCATCTGAAAAAAGCCCGTGACTTTTAGTATTAATTAGTCCTAACAGCTTTGTTGAGTTTAAGTCTCGAAGGCCCAAGATCAACCTTGGATCTAGGGTAGGATTGCTACAGTAAAGTGTATAAAGAAATATAAAACTGATTGATTCACTCAAATAGTCCTGCTTGTATAAACGTGGTAATAACAATTACACGGAAATGGCCGAACGGTAGTTACGGTCCGAATGCTAATACAAGAGCTACAATGCAATATAAGCTAGTGAGTAAACAAATGCTAACCCCTTTCAATGAAATAAATGTTGCTATTTATACTAGTTGGGGGTAGGTGAGGGGTATGGGGTGATCTATCCTTATTGGCTGCTTTCCAAGCCACTTGTGCACACATGCTCCTACTTGAGACCTCCATACTCCAGCATTAAATGCAGCCTCCCACTTAAGAGAATCTCCGATTGGTATTAATATCCGCTAAGCTAATGATCCGGAAGAGAACTAATTATCCAAGTGTTAATTACCCCCCGCTCGAGGCCACCTGTTTCTCCTTGGGCTTTTTCCCCTGCTCTTGGGTCCCAGGGATATTTTGGGCCGGTATACTGGGCCGAACCCTAATATCCCATCACAAGTCCCCCACTTCTGATGTTCCGAGCGTGCTCAGGACATGAGGAAGTTGAAAAGTAATCTTCCTGTCATTCAGTGTGACCCCGTGTGGCGTTCTCGGCTAATATCCCGTCTGTTCTTGACATGAAGGTTCGAAATTCTTTGGCGACTGTCGCTTGTATTTCCAAGGTAACGTCATGATTACCTGACGCTTCGCCTTCATGCGACATGTGTCCCTGGGGACGCTCCTCGTGACATGTCCTCCTGGGATTGGTCCGTAAATCGGGGCCTTTGGGTTATAAGTATGATTTTGGGCTCTTGGTCCCGGGTTTTCGAATTTTGCATCTTCGTTCAAGAGCTCTGCCTTTTCCCAAATCCCTAATTTCCCAAGTTCGCTCAGGTAACCACCAGTCCTTTATTTCATTTTTCCCTTTTCTAGTTTTTTCGGTTCGGGGCAAATGTCGACGAGCTCTAGTCCTTTTGACCCTTTAGTCATCAAACCTCTTCGAGGTTCTCAGGTGAATGCCACCGTTAATGATACCGCGGGCACTAGCGCCACCGCAGAGACTGTGGCCGAGGATGGCCCCTCTACTAGTGGTTCCGAAGACGCCCACCCCGACAAATCTTCTAGTGAAACCTCGGGCGGTGATTGCTGACGGTGCGGGCGTGGGGGCCGCTCGAGCATCCCGCGTTCATATTTCTTGAGATCCTCTCCCTCGAGGCATCCATCATCACGAAGGGACTCTTCGACCTCCGGTGGAATGGGGGAATCGGTGGGAGAGTCCGAAGACTAGGCGGAAGGGCTAGTGGCCTGGCCGCTCGGGCCGGCCTTTCCCCTTGAACGACGAATTAGAACCATGTCTTCCTCGTCTGAAGAAAAATAGCCGGACATAAAAGAAGAAAAAGAGGTTGTAAATACCTCAAAAGAGAGAGAGTTTGGAGGGTGTCTAGAGAGAGAAAGATAACAGCAGGGCAAAAGCCAAAGAAGCAGCAGAAAATAAGGAAGAACCAACTTCCTCATATTTATATAGGAATCACTGTCCTAGAACCAAATCCATGGGGGACACGTGGTAACAGCTATATGGATTACGTCAGAGGTCATGGATACGAGGATATCCCGAACAGGGTCAACACATTGTGATGAACTTCTAGCCATCCTGAATGGTGTAATGACTAGGAGGATTTTTCCCCTGGATGATTCATCAGGCAACAGCCCATTGCCATCCTGAACGGTGTAAGGACTGGGAGGATTTTTCTCTGGGTGATTCATTAGCCAACGGCCCTTAGCCATCCTGAACGGCATATGGGCTAAGGGAGACAAACTACGCAACTTTTGATGCCCCGAACGCCTGCATGTTGCCAAAGAAAAACGACTAAGGTCCAGGGGTTTAGGGGACGCATTCCTAAACCAAGAACACTGGGAACCCGAACGGGGAAGGATAGCCAAGGAGGCAGCACACTAAAAAGCTTCTCCCGAATTGGTAAAGGGGGGCGTAGCAAAATTTAAGGGTTAATCTAAAAACCCGAACAGATCATTACCGGAATGAAAATTTAGGAGAAGGGCCCCAGCTTGAGCCGTATGCATTTCAAGGACCCTGAACAGGACCAAGATGATACGAAGAATTTCTAAGTCCAAAATACCAAGTGAGGAAGTTCGAGCGGCCAAGAATGATAGTAAGAAAAGGAAGTAAAGGTATGACATGGAGGAACATATAAACAACATTTAGGCAAAAGGAGTATCTTTACTCTTCGGAGCTAACAGCCGAAATGTACATCAGAGATTAAAGAGCAAAAAAGAGATAAATGAATTACACAAAAGAAACTATCAAAATAACTGCTGACTGGCATCCTATTCTTCGGCCTCATCGTCGGCCTCATCTTCAGCTTCGTCATTAGTTGGAGGATCAGGCTCCCTTCATGCATCCTGATCGGCCTTCCTCTGTAGGTTCCGATGGTATTCGTCAAACTGCGCTAAGAGGACCCTGTCCTCGAAGAACTCTGCCAGCTTAACCGGCTGGCCGACAAGCCGCTCCAGGATCGACAACATGCCCTCCATAACCCGCTGGCAGGTGGAGACATAGGTATTCTTAGCAAGAGCATCGACCCCCTCCTTGTCGACCGCAATTTCATCGGTCAGCTTCACCCCCTCTTCAAGACGAGCTGGGCTTTTGGGGAGCTGTTTCAAGCGCTTCCCGAACAGGGCACCTGCCTGAGCCAGTGCGTGCTCCTCAGCAGCCTTTTTGAAATCCTCAGAGGATAGAGATGCGGCCCGACCTGCTGATAGAACGGTGGATAAGTCCACCTTAACTTCCCGGGGGCCATCCGGGATCTCAGGCTCACATTGCTGAAATGAGATCTGAGCAGCCTCAGCAGCGGCAACCTTGGCCTGAGAGCTGGCAAGATTCACCCGGAGTTGACCAAGCTCAGCTTCGAGTTTCTTCTACTCATCCTCAACGGCCCGCAGCACATCAGCAGTTGCATGCTCCGCCGATATCCGAGCTCTGAGCAGCTCCCCCTCCCTTTCCACCCGGGCGATTTGGAGCTGTACGCAATAGTAGTCGACCTGCAGGACAAGGCGGTTATTTACCGAACGACATGTAAGATGAGTAAGGAAACAAACGGTTGGAGTTTACCTTAAGAGAGGCCAGGGCCACCCCTGTCTGAGCCTGCTCGACCGTCAGCCTTGGGAGGTGGTAGTCATTGAGCATGGCGGAGGTACTCCAAACCCGACCAGGCTGGCATCCCCCTTGTTCTATAATCGTGTGGATCAGGTCCTCCAAAATGATCGGTTCGACAAGTTTCGATATGTTGGCCTGTTCGGCCATAACGTTGGCAGCACCGAACGAGCTCGGGGCTTCAGTGAAAAGAGGATTGGAGTGCAGGTCCCCCAAACGGTTGATCCACCACCATGGCATCGAAGTTCACCTGCTCGAAAGGAATCTGTTGAAGTGGCTCGGGCTACTGGACCACAGGCTGGGCTGCAAGTTGAGTTACTTCAGAGGCCGAGGTCCTGACCATCTTCTTGGAAGTCTTCTTCCTCTTGGCCGCACCCATTTCCTCGAGACGGTTCCTGTTCATGGTTGTTTTCTGTGTTGGGAGCTGAAAGAAAGAGAGGGAAAATGTTAGTACCGAGCGGACTTACCGTGTGTGAAACAAAGCATGATATGTAAGTTTCTCGCACGGGAAGGACCGCCTAGGCCATAACACTTGGTTTTCAGTCAAGAAGCCTAGGAATTCGGGCGGTACCTATCCCGGCTTCCACAAGCCGAAAGGGGGTTAAATAACTCGTGATGTCCAGCGTCTTGACCCTCTCCACCGAGATGATCTTCTTCTCTAGCTCTTCAGAGACGAATGGCTCGGTGGATTTAGGAGCGTAGGCATTCCATCTCTTCGGGATAAGGTCGTCCGGAATAGAGACGAAGAAAAATCGGTCTTTCCACCCCTTGATGGAAGTAAGGTTCCCCCAGAAAAGGATCTCTCTCGTTCGGGCACTCATGGCCAGGAATCCATCAGTTTGTCGAGGGACGAGTTTGAAAGAATGATGGAAGAGGTCCAAATCGGGCACCACATCAACATCTACACAGTGGCAGATGAACCCGACCATGACCCAGTAAGAATTCAGCATTATTTGGGCCGAGACTATGTCATAATGGTTGAAGAAGGCCACAAAAAAGGGGTGCAACGGGAACCTAAGACTGGCCTTGTTAGAATCAAAATGTACCACCACCATCCCAGGATGATGGCGCAACGGATGCAGACCGACGTGAAGACGAAAATCAACCGGGTCGGGGATTAGGGCAGGAATTTGGGCCTTAAGTTTGGATGAGAACTTTTGCCTCCGCTTTCGAATGGACCTCAAATCCAAGTGGTGGCGAGGAGTGTCATCAGAAGGGCCTTTCCTAATCACCGCCATGTCATTGTCGGATATATCTTTAAACTTCCATTGTATACGGAAGCAACGCCAGCGTCTTCCAGTAGATGCCGATCGGCAAATGGCCCAATTCTTACCGCCACCTAGGTAGTTTTACAGTGGTTTTATTCGTCACCCGATGAGGCACCGACCGGGGAATGGCTGGTGCATCTGGACGCCTTGGTCGTCGGCCTCCGCTTTCCTTTGCACCCATTCGTTATAGATTTCCTACGCCGGCTCTCAGTGCTCCCGGCCCAGCTCGTGCCCATCACCTACCCCATCCTTGCATGATTTATCATTGGGTGCCATGATTTGGGGGTCCCTACGAGTGTTGACCTATTTTTATTCCATTATAAGTATGAGGCGTACTGGACCACTGGGTACTTGCGATTGGTCACTCGTCCCTATCGTCAGCTCTTTACAGAGAACCCCACGCCTCCTGAGAAATGACAGGAATATATCCTGTTTGTCCACGTGGGTGAACCACTCCCTTTTTCTGACCTGTGGAAATCATATCCCGTTTGGGACAAGGAAGCAATTCTGGATGTTGTTTTAGAAAACCAGGCCGAGTCGCTGCGTTTGACGGGATCACAAAATATTTGGGCTTACGTCACGCCTGCAAAAATGCTTGTCGCTGGCATTGGTATTCCTTGCCAACCTTTTTTTTGCCATTTGGAGTATTTATTTGTAGTTTGCATCTTCTAAGCACTTCTTTTCTTTCACAGGTGTGATTCCGTCTGAGATGAAATGTCAGGGTCACTCATCCAGCTTGCCTCCCCCGGTCGGGAAGGGAAAAAGCAAGCTCACCATTGAAAGTGGCCAACTTAGAGAGAAATTTGCTCAAAGCAGCTAACCAACCGGTCAACCTTTGCACTTCCTTCAGGTTCCTTGGGGCCTCCATATCCATTATTACTTTAACCTTCTCTGGATTTGGCTCTATCCCTCGCTCGCTCATCATGTATCCTAAGAATTTGCCCCCCTTAACTGCGAAGGCACACTTTTTGGGATTCAACCTCATGTATGCTTTTCTCATGATTCCAAAAACCTTTTCCATGTCCCGAACATGATCCTCCTTCCTCTTGCTCTTGATCAGGATGTCATCCACATAAGCTTCCATGGTGACCCCTAGAACTTCTCTGAACAACATACCGATCATTCTTTGGAAAATGGCCATGACATTTTTCAGTCCGAACGACATTACAATGTAACAGAACACACCGTCCGAGGTGACAAATGTCATTTTCTACGCATCCTCCAGGTGCATAAAAATCTGGCGGTACCCGCGAAAGGCATCCATGAAGCTTAACAATTCGCACCCCGCAGTTTCATCCACCAGCAGATCGATCCGGGGAACCGGATAAGGGTCCATAGGATAGGTTTTGTTTAGGTTAGAATAATCAACACACATCCTACAAGTCTAGGGAGCGAGCACCACATTAGATAACCATTCCACATGGATAACCGGCCGAATGTGCTTGATCTTTAAAAGGGTGGCAACCTCTTGCTTAGTGAACTCCCGCCGTTCGGCCGCCTGATACCTCTTGTTCTGTTGTACTAGTTTGGAATCAGGCTGAATGGCCAGTTTGTGACAAATAATCTCCGGATCGATGCCGGCATATCCTCCGGCCCTCGGGCGAATAGTATTTGGAACCTTTTCAGCACCGTGATCACCCCTTCTCGAACTTCTGGGTTTACATGTACTCCAATCGCAACCCTCCGATCAGAAGGTGAGTTCAATATGTTCCAACAAAGTGGCTAGATCTGGGCATGCTATGAACTCTATTCGTCTTGATTCTACCTCAATGTTGTTAACCCACATGACACGGGTGTTAATTTTCTTCATTGCTTCCCGATAGCACGTTCGGGCCACTCCAACTCCGGCGTCATTTGGAAATTTGATGCAGGAGTGCCGAACTTAAGCAATCACCTCCAAGTCCTCCAACCCTATTCAGCTCAGTATGGCATTGCGGGTGCATTCTATATTTACCACCACACATGTCATATGAACTACCGCTCGGTGTGCCTCATCTCCGATATCGACCAGAAGCGAAATGGTTCCTTCTGCATGGATACAGTTTCCTGTGAAACCTGCCAGTACTATCTTTAGTGGTGTCATATGGTCCCTTCTCGGTTTCATTTTTTTAAACGTCTGTAAATACAGAACGTTTACACTACTCCCTGTATCTACCAACAGTCGGCGGATGAGGGCATTGTCAACACACATACTAATCACCAACTCGACCCTGTGCGGACTTGGCAACACAGGCAGGTCCTCAGGACCGAACGTGATTGGTTCAATCCTTGCCTTCTTTTCTGGTGGGTTGGAAATGGCTGCCATGAGCGGACTTCGCTTGATCCTTTTCTCTTCGGCCGTTGTATCTCCGGTTTCACTTCCACCAAAAATCACCTTGATCTCCAACCTGGGCTTCTTTCCCGGATTCCCTGATCCTTCATCTTCATTGTTTGGTATGTGCACATCATTCCTTGGTTCAGCGTCTCGCTGATCGTCCCTCCTCCAGCTTTTGGATTTTTTGTAGCGGTTTTGAGTGGGGCCTACGGTGTTTGGGTCCCTGTTTACATACTTTCCCAAGTGACCCTGCTGGATCAGTTCTTCGATAACTATCTAAAGCGCCCAACAGGTTTTGGTGGCATGCCCCTTCCTTTTGTGGTACTGACAATAGGCGTCATTGCGCCCCATGTACGTCTTTGTGTCCGTTGGAGGGGGGTCACGTCCTTCTCGTTCTGGAAGATGGTTGCAATGGAGAGGACGAGCGGGGTAACCCTGTTTTGGGATATTTGCGGCTGTCGGGATAGGACCCAAGCAGATCGGCCAACCTTGAGGATGCATGTGGTGCCATTCGGTCCATGATCGTGATCTCTTCCTCGAGGACCGCATGGTTCTGTGCCCGGTCTAGAACCTCAGCATAGCTGGTCTCTGGGTTCTTCTTCAGATCCTTGTATAACTCCCCGGTTTGAAGACCATTTGTAAACAATGTGATCCCCGTACAATCTGTTAGATTCTTGACCTTTAGGGGTTCATCCCTCCACCTTGTGAAGAATTGGTTGATAGATTCCTTAGGTCCTTGGCGGACGCTGGTGAGGTACCTGAAATGCCGCTTCAGGGTGGCACAGGAAGCAAACTGTGCCAGGAACAAGGTGGACAGTTCGGCAAAACTCCCGATCGACCCAGGTTGCAATTGGCTGAACCACTCCTGGGTCGGTCCCCGGAGTGTGCTGAAAAATAAACTGCAAATAGCTTCCTCTGAAGCTCCCAAAAACATGAGCCCTCCTTGGTAACTCATCAAGAGTGAGTTAGGATCCCCAACCCCATTATAAATCAACCCGATCGGGGGCCTGCAATCCCTCTAAGTCTCTGCTTCCATGATTTCCCTAGTGAAGGGAGATGTGATCCCCACACGGGGTGGTGGGGGGCGTCTTGTTCTGCTGATGAGTGAGCTCGTCAATCTGCTTCTGTAAAGCGGCCAGGGCCTCATCCTGTGCCGTTCGGGGAGGAGTCACCAGATTGATCCTTTCCAGGGTCCTTTCTGTTTGGGGTATGGTCGCACCTTGGCGTCTCCTGATGAAGCGATCTCCATCTCTTTCTTCATACTGGAAACGTTGACCCACCAGATTTATCACCGGGGTTCGTTCCCTGAACTGAGCTTAATTTCTGGGAGTGAACTGGGTTTTCCGAGAAGGATTCAGTTGTTGGTACCTAGGCGTATGTACCCTCATGTGGTTCTCGTGCCTCATCCGTGAGTGTACCGAGGCTCTGGTCGATTTTGTCTCCTCAGTATGCTCGTCCAATGACTGCATGCTGTGGATCGATGATGGGGTAGTATATTCTGTATCCCCGGTATACGTGTAGTATCCTTTGTCATACGTTTCAGCCATTCGGCGCATAACATCCGCCATTTCCCGCATGAGTCGTGGGTTTCTTCTTACTGCTTCCGGGATCAGGTGAGTGAAATCCCCATCATATCCCTGGCTTTGCTCGCCGGTAGTACAACTCTCTGTTCTCCAGGTTCTAGAGGACCTGCTGCCCCCTGGTCCCTGGAGGTATCATGAGTGTGTTTAGAAGTGATTTTAACCATGTTGACGTATGAAATTTGCTTAGATCAGTGTTTTGCTTTGGAAACTTTTAGTTAGTTTCCCACAGACGGCGCCAATGTTAAGTTTAAGTCCCGATTCCCGAATGACCCAAAGGCCCAACACCAACCTTGGATCTAGGGTAGAGTTGCTACAGTAAAGTGTATAAAGAAATATAAAAACTGATTGATTCACTCAAATAGCCCTGCTTGTATTAACGCGGTAATAACAATTACACGGAAATGGCCGAACGGTAGTTACGGTCCGAATGCTATCCAAGTGTTAATTACCCCCCGCTCGGGATGTGCCGAACAGAAGTCTCTCTTAAGCCACCGAACTCCTATTCCGGGCCACCTGTTTCTCCTTGGGCTTTTTTCCCTGCTCTTGGGTCCCAGGGATATTTTGGGCTGGTATACTGGGTCGGACCCTAATATCCCATCAAGCTTGTATACCAAACTGAACTAAATCAAACAAACAGCTTTTTACCAAACAGCTACCACCTTTTCTCTTTAAGATCTTTTCAGTCACTAAAAGCTAACAGTTACTAAAAAGCTCACAAAAGTATCTTTTCAGCTAGTTGTGACAAACATACCCTAAATTGGAAAGGGAAAAGGGGCAGGGCAAGGGAACCGACATTGCAACACGCTTGAGCTTTTCGTAGAAGGAAATTAGTAATCCTGCGCAAGCAACTGCAAGCCTGTGCCTGTATCTAGTTGTGTAATGATTGTTTAGCCCTTTCATCAAAAAAATATATGGAGCATTTTCAATAAAACAACGATCATATAAGGAGTGTGAAATACTTCAGCATCGATCATTAATGGTGCATTGTTACATTCATACAATGCACTTTTACAATGAAGAATCACTAGTACAAAAAAGGCTTTTCACATCGGTCAAAAAAGGCTTTTCAGATCGGTCAAACAGCCGATGTGGTTCCAGCCCATGTGAAAAGTAGAGACTTTTCACATCGGTCAATGAACCGATGTGGAAATTCTTTCCACATCGGTCGTTCAGTGCCCAATCTAGAAACTTCAATTTTTTCCGGAGCATAGGTTTTTTCACATCGGTTATAACCCATGTAGAAAAGATTTCACATCGGTCATTTTATCAACCGATGTGAAAAGCTTCATTTTTTCCGTAGCATAGGTTTTTCACATCGGTTATAACCCATGTAGAAAAGCAATCACATCGGTTATTTTACAACTGATGTGAAAAGCTTCAATTTTTCGGTATTTTTCAAAAAACAAATTGCAATATGACCCCGTTTATACTATAATCACATCATGAACAATATCATCAACTACTATAGCACAATTTTTCACATGTTCACTTGATCCATCTAAAACAATAACACAAGCTATATTTCAATTCTTCCAAAAATGTTAAAAAAGTTCAAGTAACAACTTAGTACATAATAAAAAGCTAAAATAAAACAATCCTTGCACAAGTCTAGAGTAATAACACATTGTATAAAGTTACAAGTCTCATCATCACTCGAAAACTTAAACAAACACGTTCATCATGTGTCGTTGATGGATTGTGTCATTTCTAAGAAATATGATGCCCAACGAGTTCGTACTTCATCAATCTCTCCTGATGAGAATGGTTCCGGATTGGCGAATCGCTACAAATTATATAAGAAGGTTATTAAAAAACATTACATGTATCAAACCTATTGAATGTAAATAAAATAATAATGTAACTCATCCCACATTTCAAGAATTACCGCCGAAACAATATTCAAAATATGCAACATCACATAATAACCACATTCATAATTTCTAACTTGCATTCGAGACTACAAGTTAGAACAACATAATTACTAATCAAGAATTACGGTATTTGACTTGGTGCTACACAAATGAAAGTAAAAATAACATACAAAGTAAAGTAGTAAGTATTTGCCGTAGGAATAATCCATTTCACTTTTCCCTTTCTTGATTTTCGCTACATCTTACGTTTTCCATTGAAAGCCGAGTTCACCTTACAAGAAAGGAAATGTGGATAATTGATTAACTTTAATTTACTTTTCTAATGTTGGCATTCAAGCCATTATTAAAAATATTACATATAAATGAAAATTTGAGCAGTAAAACAAATCACTGAGAAGAAACTCTTAGAAGACACTGGAGGATAATTCACAGCTTGCTTTAGCTTGAAGGAAACAACTGCCGCATCAAGCCGTAGAAGTTGAGAGACATTAAGTGGCCGAGTTATGGCCAAATAGAACATTATATATCATTAAGTTCTTTAGCCTCGATGATACACACTACATTTATTCTGTGATCCAGCTGTATAAAGGTTCTAAAAGGGTGTGAAAATAAGCGACTTACTTTAAGTTGGGGGAAAGGATGTCCTTAGGAGCTTGAATTTGTATTCGGGATCTGTATAAAATATATTAACTTGCAAACTCAAGGAAATAAAAAAAGAGTAAGAATCAAGACGGAAAAGGTCTCTTTCGATTTGCATGTTAGTTTTAACAATATTGATTTGTAATAGAACATGATTATATAAAATATCTCAATTCATCATTCATTCCGATCATTTTCTCCACACATGAAAGTTATATGTATAATAGTTATTCTTCGTAAAGATATTGCGTCAGAACAGGCATTCCAACTTTAAACTTTACTACCATGTCTTTTGCATAAATCTATACGGAACTATATTGAGATCAATAACTGAAAGTGTAAATTTTATGCCACCGAACCCAACTATTTGGGAGTGGAGCGGTTAGATGAATTCAACAACCATAAAAGCAATTAGATAAGACATCAACTTAATCTCGCAACCCCAAGTAAAACACTAACCATATGCATTCAAATCTAGCACTATGGTCTATATATGACAGGATAAAAATGTTGTGTTCTAAACAAGATTTTATCACACAAATAATATTCCATCACTTCACCCATTACTTCTCTGAAAATTACCTGAATAAACGTTGATGAAAATGTTAATACACCGATACTCAGACGAGCTTAAGGATGCATTTACCATGTGCAAGGGTGTTTCCTCCTGATAAAGTCCAACCAAAGGTCACCCATCAACAATAATGTCAAAATTTGAATTAATTCATTCGTTATAGCACATTCAGCTTTTCAGGTACTCGTATTTAGCTAATTGCTTATACTAGACTACTGAGATAACAACGATTACATTTAGAGTTCTTAAACTTCTACATATGAAGTTCTAACAAGCCGAAATGCTCACTCAAACACAAAAATATAGAATTAGGAAGCTGCCAACAAACATTTTTACAGTTTAATCCAAAACGGTAAGGCCATTTTTATGCTGAAAATACTGATTGTATGTGTCATGTTCCAACATCACGTAGTCCCCACACAACAAAGCTGCAATTTTAATTGAAATAACTAAAAAAAGAAACTGACTTGTAAGCCTAAACCCAAATAACATAAGCTGGCCTAGGAGTAAGGAAGAGAAGGTAGAAGCTGCAGTAGGAGAGGAAATAAATGGCAACCAATTCAAATTCAGCACAGAGAAAATAGACAGCAACTAAGAAATAAACGGCCACCATACGGGTAGAATTTAATATCACATGAAATAAGATCAATGGACTGGTTCATACCACTTATTGGACATAGGTGAACTAGAGGCTGCCTGGGCAGTTGCTTTACATTTCAATATGTGAAACCTAGCTTAGCTTTAATCTCTAAGTAAAGGGACAGGGGCCCTGGAGGCTGCATGGGCAGTTGCTTTACCAATAACAGGGGCACAAGCAACAATTATAATATTTTTGGTGGCCTGCACAAGTGTTTTTCAGACAAAATCTTTGAAAATCAGAGTCTGAGCGGAAATTTACCAGAATTCGGTGCGAGTGAAGAAGCCTGGGGGAGTATGGTCGGAAAAACCAATCGCTTCCATAGCTTTCCGTATAGCAGAGACGGGTGGTCGTTTGAGTGGGAAGGTCCCAACTAGGGCGAATCAGAATTTAGAGGCAAGGACCTTAACGTCATCTCTAGTGAACGAAACAGCCGGAAAACCCTTAAATCGGTTGGGCGATTTGACCGGCATTCCGTTGAAGTCCACATCGGAGAAGAGATGTTGTTGACAGTGCAATCGTTGTCCGGGGAGGATATCCCTTACCGCCGCTGCATATGACTGAGCGATTGGAGCAGTCGCCGGTTCGTGTCCTTCCGCCGCCGGCATCGCTGCCGCACAGGCTTCGGGTGTGAGACCGACGCTACCAGAGAGAGATCGCACTCACATACGCCAGGTTGCCTTCTAGGTCTGCAATCGATCAGGCGTGACAAAATTTTGAAGTGGAATTGAGCAGATATTTTTTTATGTTTCTTCCGCATGGGTTTTAACCCATCTAGAATAAAGTTTCGATATTTCTGAAAAGTAACCCGTTTTTTTTCCACATCGGTTCCAAAGATAACTGATTTAGAATATTTCATAAAATTTTAAAAAATATCCCGTTTTACTATTTAAAATCGGTTATAACAAAAACCAATGTAAAGAGGTTTTTAAAAATTGTAAAAATGACCCCGTGTCACTATTTCACATGGGTTTTGAAATAACACATGTAAATAAGGTGATGTGAAAATGCTTTTTTGTACTAGTGAATGCTTTTATCATTTAAAAATGACACCTTTATGGATCATTTATGGTGCACCATTACATTCATACAATGCATTTTTTATGCAATTTGATGCGTTATGGCAAGGGGCTAGAATAAAAATTCAATAGTTATATTGATTCCTTATAGTTTTGGTCATACTTTTAAAAAACAGGTTTACAAATGTTATTGAAACACCTCTTTCCTCTTCATCTCAAACACATTTCACCGCTAGCATGACTTTTCAAAGAAGGGGCGTTAATCAGGTTGTAATGAAGACATAACATTGTGTAATGGTTGGGTCACAATTTCGGAAGATGACTCTCTCGAAATAAACTAAGCAATAACTACGTCAGTCCTGGACTCATATCTTTTTTTCGGAAATAACCACGCGTGGTGGAGGTAGTGTCGGGGAACACTACCCAATTTTATTAATAATAAGAAGATTACAAACAATTTTAAGAAACAGTACAGATAAGAAAAAACATACAAGCTGAAAGAAGAAGCATGTATTTAACATTTAAAGTTTTTTGAAGGTATTCCGGTTGTAGCCGAGATAGATCTATTATATCTGTTATGGGACTGAATAGCCTTTCTGAGATAGGGTTGGTAGGTTTTTGCCTCCGGTTTAGAAGACCTGTATCGCGCGAGTGCCGTTGCAAGTTTTTGCCTCCCTGGACTTATATCTTATTTAGCTAAGATAAAATATGGCTCTTCAGACTCTGGATGTTGTAGAATGGCGTTGCAAAACTACCAACCATTAATGCTCTTTGGAAGTGAGTTTGAGGAGGGTAAATGTAATCTTGAGAATTGAATCTAATATTATGCATATGGTGCGTTAATATTCAATGATAATTACTATGATATTTAAGTCTACGTTCTTGTTAAGTTAAATGTTAAACATATATGTTGTAATATTGTTTAAGTCGTGTAGTTTAAGCAAGAGTTTAAGATATATTTAAGTTTAAGTATTCCTAAATTTAATATGATATAAGTGTTATTTAATTCTAGATATATAAATAACTTTTAGTGTCAAATCATTGTATTTTCGGACTATATGTGAGTAGATGATGTCCGTTCTAGTTAAGAATCGTCTGAGATAATCAATTATCGATTGTATTCTAATGTTAGGGTGTCCTCTGCTAACCATTTTAATACCATCAAGGGAGTCCATTGCAATTGAGAACACCCTTTAACCCTAACCAATGCTCCATTCGGTTGCAAAGTGGATGGCCTTAATATCATCTTCAATAGCCGATGTTGCCCCTGTTCGAAGCTAATGGTGAAAATCATCTGGTTTTGCTGGTTCCATAAGACCGCTACTCCTCTTGAGTAGTCAGGCAAAAAACTTGCATCAATGTTGAACTTATAAAAACTGGTCGATTCGATCCATTTAAGAATTTTGGATTTTCGGGTTGGTAATTTGATCTCCAGGTGGATAAGTCGTACCTCCAATAAATTGATATTCCTTGACGGGATCTGGGTGGATTCTGTGAAGTCATAGCGACCAGATTTGAGTGTAATAAGAAATATGTTGGATGCGATTAGATATAGAGATCTAAGCTTATTGTTGTTTTGTTCAAGAAACTAGAAGACCGAAACAAAACTATCTAAGAGGGCATTGTGATTTGGGCAGGGGGAACCAAAAATGCCCATTAAAAGTTCACATGGGTTTAATAAGACTAATTGAAGAACAAGTAGATAATAAGTGCAGAGTTTTGCTTGCAAAAATGGCACTAGGATGGGAAAGCCTTGAACTGAGACCTGATGAAGTTTTTCAGCATAGGAATAATACAGTTGAAAAGTTTCCAAAGAAACAATTTTATTGTCATGTGTTATTTTTTGTTCCAAAATAGGTTGGGGGAGAAAGTAGAAGATTGTGCGAGACTCACTTTATTGTATGCTGATTGAAGGGGAAAAAACTTGATCCTGTGCAGGCGACCACAACGGTTGGTCTTTCTCATCATGTATATTATATGAAGTACAATGTATTAATATAGATCACGAAAAGGGCATTTTTATAGAATATTAATATTAATATTAATACATGTAACATGGTTTACATATATATGACTTGCTTAATTAATGTTAATATAAATCGGACAATGCGCATTTCTCTATATGGTAATATTACACGTGTAATAACTTTATAGTGTAATATATTGAGTAGTTTATTTAAGATTAATATATGCTACATTTTGTACTAATTTATTGGGCGGTGTTCAAATATACTAGACAACCACTTATGATGTACTATTTTTTTTAACCCGGTGAGTAAACCACCAAAATCAATGAGGCAAATGCTGGAGAATATTTGCCAGATATTACAAATCATAATCAGCACGCATACATGAAAGGGGGACCAAACCGAAACCTCTCAGTTCAAGAAAAAATCTCAACAATAAAGAAAAGATTAAATAACAATATGAGGGATGGACCTAGAGTCCAAAACGATTGCACCATTAAGCTCCCTAGGACGGGAAAAAAGCATCCTGGGCCACGAATTGATACTAGGCCACCCAACTTGTACACCTATTCAATATTTGAGCTTCACCGACATCAACAAAAACCAGGGGATAATTAAGAGACTCCACTCTTTCCAGAACCTGCCTGAATCCTTCCATCTCCATCTCGCACATATCACCTTCTCCTGCTTCGTCATGCCCTGAAGAGCCGCTTAAGGGAAAGCCATCAGCTGCAACCATAGCTCTCGCGTGAACTCGTATTAAGAAACCGGCTGCTGACCTCCCAGACTGTAGAAAAACTGCCCAATTGAGCTTAACCACCGATCTCACCGGCTTTTTCCAACAAACCACCTGAGGCTTCTTCAAGTTAAAGAAACTAGGTATGAGCCCCAGATCTTTCAATTTATCATTTTGCTTAAGATCCTGATTCGCATAGCACCACATTAACATAAATTTGCAATTTTTTTGGATAATGACATCCCTATTCAGGGCTAAATCCTTTCAGATCAGGTCCCAATAAGTCTTCCAGATGTGCCAAGTTATCACTCCGGGCAGAATGGCTATATAGGTAGCATCCATAAATTTTCCAGAACCTCCATTCCACCATTTTAATAACTGATCTTTAATTGTATTGACTTTACGCCTTCCAGGTCTCAACACTCCTTCAAAAAATTCCAAACTGATCTGGCTAGAGTACAATCAAGAAGAATATGATCTTTTCCTCCAGATGTTGACTTGCAGAAAGGACACCACGAGGGGGAAACCACTGTAAAGGTAGCCAATTGGTCCGGAAATGGTAAATAGTTGTGCCAAAGCCTCCAAAGGAAAACCTGCACTTTGGGTATTTGTTTTTATGCCACATATTTGTAACTGATAGAGTTTTCCCCCTTCCCCTCCAAAGAGCTTTGTATGCAGACTTAGAAGTGAACTGCCCATCATTTGAATATTTCCAAAGGATAGAGGTAGTACCTCTATCCACCATAGTAGCAGCCTCCCCATTAATATGGCTGATTCTCCTCCAGGTAGGGGAGTTAGAGGGCTTGGTCTCCCCCAAATCCCTTTTACCATATTTACTTTGCATCAGTGAACCCAAACAACCCCCCCCCCCCCCCCCCCCCCTTTTGAAAATCCCACCACATTTTCAAAGATGCCACCTTTTGGATATCTGCTAAGGATCTAAGGCCAATTCCACCTGCCTGTACCGGCCTGCAAAGTTTTTTTAAAAGAGGCCCAATGATATTTTGCCTTGTTATTCTTAACTCCCTATAAGAAAGTGGCTAGCTTTCTATTAAACATGTGTATAACTGTCACATGAATGTTAGTTACTGCAAGCACATGAAGGGGCAAAGAATTTAACACATGTTAAATAAGCGTAAGCCTCCCACTTTGGGAGAGTAACTTGAGCTTCCAGGATGCAAGCATAGCATCAACTGCCTCCAGAATGTGCTTGAAATGACCCACCCTAGTAATACCTTTGTGTAGTTGCACTCCCAAATATTTGAAAGGTAACTTAGCGGATTTCATCCCCAATTTATTTGCAATGTGCAAAGTCCTTCCTGCTGTGGTAAGTATACCTATGACAAAACAACTTTTGTCCTTGTTTACCAACTGCCCTGTAACTTTTTGATAGAGTGTTAGGAACTTATTAAAGTGCCCAATAGATTTGTCAGAGCCATTTAGGAAGACCATTAGGTCATCCGCAAAAGCTAGATGAGAAATACTTTTGACTCTCCCCCAATTAAAAGCCTCAATCACCCCATTAAGGTGCAAAGCGTTAATTCCCCTAGAGAATGCCTCAGACATTATAATAAATAAAAGGGGAGATAAGGTATCTCCCTGTTTGACCCCTCGGTGAGGCTGGAAAAAACAAAAAGACTAACCATTTACGAGAACCGAAATATGTGTTGCTCTTAGATTGCCCATACTAAGTCTTCTAACCTACCACCTAAATCCAAATTTATTTAGGATAGCATCTAGGAAACTCCAAGCCACTCTATCGAACGCTTTAGTCATATCCAATTTGATGACCAAATTAGATCCCCGAACCTTCTTGTCCAAATGATGCAACATTTCCAAAGCAACTAGAACCTGATGATTGATCCCCCTACCTTTCATAAACCCTGACTATTCACATGAAATGATTTTATATAGGATAGAGGTCAACCTTGTAGTCAAAATGCGTGTGTTGACTTTGCTCAGAAGTGTAGACAAACAAATTGGGCGAAAGTCACCAAAAGAAACTGGATTCTTCTTTTTAGGCAGCAAAACCAAATTTACACTCCAATTCCTTTAGGCACTAGAATTCCCAAAAAGAACTCCTGAACTGCCGACAACACATCATGTTTAATAATTTCCCAGCAACCCTTATAAAAATTACCCCCAAAACCATCCGGTCTAGGCGCAACATTTGCACCGAGTCCCCAAACAGCCTCCCAGACCTCCACTTCATTAGGAACTGCCACTAGGTTGTTATTATCACAATTTTGCAAGATAGTAGGAATATACCTGAGGATTTCATCATGTGAATCAGATGGATCAAACTTGTATAGATCTTCAAAAAAGCTCATAGCTTCCGCCCCCATATCTTGGGTGTTATACAACCATTCACCATCCTGCTTCTTAATGGCCCGAATAAACTGTTTTCGAACCTTTACATTTTATGGTCGATGCATGGAAGAACTTGGTGTTAGCATCACCTTCCTGTATCACAGAACTGTGATGGACCTCTAAGAGAAGCAATTTCACACATAAGTAAGATAGGACAATGATCCGAAGATGCCTTACTTAGACGTTGAATGTTACATGTGTCAAAAAACTCCATAAGCTCTTGATTCACCAAATATCTGTCAAGTCTCCCCCAAATGCGGCCGTTTGACCTAACCCAGTCCACGTATATGTTGAACCAGTGACGGGCAATTGCAATAAAGCACACTTATCAATGCAGTTTCTGAAGTCAGCCATATCTCCGATGTGCGGCCTTGAAGGCCCTTTATATTCCCCCACCGTAGAGACAATATTGAAGTCTCCTCCCAAAACCCAAGGAATATGCTCAGACTGTGCATAGGCTGACATCCTTTCCCAAAGATGAGCTCTCTCAGCACGAGTATGTTTTCCGTAAACTGGCGAGAAAACAGACAAAAAATCTAGGGGAATATACCGGATCTTAAACAACAAAAACTGATCCCTATCAATCACTGAGACCACCTTAAAAACAAAATCGTTCCACGTAGCCCAAATCTTATTATATTCCGACATAAAGAGGTTTGAAAACCCAAATTTATTCAAGTAAAGAACACCATTCTTCGGACTGAGCATGGGTTCAATAATAGTGATAAAGTTCAATGAATGTTGCCTGACAAAATCTCGTAGTCTCGGGCAGGCAGAAATGAGACCATGTATGTTCCATGTAAGCAAATTCATAAGGAAACCTCAGAAGTTGTGACTGAACGAGGAGGAATATCTTTGTTCTTCTTCCCGGGGACATCCCCCAAAGCCTCAACTTGTTCCATGTCTATCAATGCCACTTTATTCTTCAATTCTCCACAAACCGACTTCCACGCAGCCATGGTAACCTCCTCCACAGTAACATTATTATCCTCCGATCCATATCCAACTTCCCCGTCCTCTATATCCCGAACATCCCCTTCTTCAAAAGAAATAAGCTTTGTAACCTCCGTGGATATAGGAACCATGTCCTCCATCCCATCACTATTATCTCGAATAACCTCTTCTAACTCCTTGTCCTCTACATCACTCTGCCATGTCTCCTTTTCCATTTCAGTATCAGATGGAAGGAGCACCTCCTCCTGCCTAACAACCTCCACAACATGTTCGGCCTATCCACTCCCTTGTTGCTTTACCCCTCGACTTTTTTTGCTTTCTCATGATGAGCAGCCTCTACAATAACCTGATCATCCTTCAAGGCATTTGCCTCCAGACCAATCACAATGCCTTCATTTTTTTATGATTCCGCCACCTCTTTTTCCTCTTGTAAGACGATTAAATCTTTGCCCTTCCTTTTACGCTGAACCTGAATCCATTCCTCTGTATTTTTAGGAACTGGCGATATCATCTTTGGTTTGGTTTTATTTCCATCCGTCCTATCATTTCCTTGTCTGGTAGTACCTTGTATGCGTGCTTTTGAGCCACATACCTCCTGCGAATGACCAAGCCTGTTGCATTTAACACAATAAGATGGAAGGTCTTCATAAGTAACATGTTGGACAATTTCTTTATTCCCCTGCATGATCATCACCTTCGGAGGGATCTCTTGAAGAAGATCCAATTCAATACACACCTTTGCCGTAGACTGTCGATAAGATTTGCAGTTGCCGCATCCACCTTAAGGGGCTTACCAATCATACATTCTATAGAGAAAAGGGCTCTCTTGTCATGAAAGTGTAATGGCAAGCCATGCAATGTAATCCACACCGGCACTATTGGTGATTCAACATCCAGTCTAAACTCAGGCGTCCGATGTGTAATTCTCATTTTAAAACCTCTGATTATCCAGGATTGCCTAAGCCAACATCTTTGGAAGTCCTCCTCCTATGAGAATTTGAGAAGAACATGTCTTTGGTCTAGCAACCCCAACGTCATAGGCCCCCTGAATCCAATTTTCTCGAATTCCGCACGTAAAACTGTCACAGATGGTCTTCCCCTAACGAAAGATCCCACCAATGCAAATTTGTGCTGATCCGCCAAAGTTGAAATCTCATCATCTGTGAATTGGATCGTCGGCATCCCTTTATGTATAAAAGGAATTTTTAATGGAATTTCTTTGTTCTCCGCCAGCACCTCCGCAAACGAACGCATCGCAGCCCCTTACCCACCGACCGGAGCCCCTAACCCTCCATCTCTCTCATTTTCCACAATTGTTGTACTAATATATTAGGTAGTGTACTAAAACAATATATCACTTGTGTAGCAAATTTATTTTTGAATTATATCATAATAATTTATATTTTATGTTTATATTTTATAATATTTCCATTCATCATGTTGTACATCTTCATTGCAATTGCATTGCTCTTTTGTTTCTGAAATAGAAGCAAAACACTTTTTGAGTAGTTAAGACACCTTCATAGGAGATGAAAAGATGGAATAGAATGAGAAGTAGCGTGTCTTTGTTTAGGTTTGTAGTAAACATAATCCTATAGTTTAGTAGGAGTATGCTTACCTATGTTAACCTTTGAAGAGGTTTAATGATAGGATCAATTGACTCAATTTCATTACATGGACAAGAGTAGATATCTTTTAGCACATTAGGAGGATATGAAGGCTCTGAAGTCTCCACATGAACTTATAGATGTGCTATATTATCTACATATCCAAGAATAGGCAAAGTTTTAAACACCATCCCACTGAAAAACTTATGACTTAATTTATTGAAAAGGGAAAAATAATTTTATAGAAATCAACGTTTCTAGAAACTAATAATTCTCTAGAGTGAATATCATATAGTCGATATTCTTTGTGACTGTCTATGTAATCGACGATAATAGATTTATTTTCCCTTGAACTCATCATGTATCTATTATAAGGTAAGGTCGAAGCTAACATAAGCAACAAAGACTTTGAGGTCACCAAAATCAGGAGGCCGGCTTTCCATGAAGAACTTGGAAGATAGTCTATTAGAGATAAATATACATGATACCCTATTCATGAGAGAGACACCATGCATAATACATTTGATTAGGCTAAACTTGCTAGTATACAAGTGTCGATGTATTAGTAAATTCGGGTAAAATATGGGGTCTAATCCACAAGGAAACGTCATTCTATAAAGTTGTGTTTTGAGAATTAAAAGAGAGAATAAAAGTAAAGTGAAGAGATTTTTGTTGTTTAAGTGAATATATGATAAACTGACCAAAGCATAGGAATTAATCTGAACATTAACTAGAATTCAATAAAAGTTCTTTGTCAACTCTTAATTATGAGTACGATACCATTATTATATTCCTGATTCCGGTTAAGGCAGTGAAAATGTTGTTTTCACTATGTGTGAGCCCCGTTACGACTCACATTTATCTAGAGAAAATCATGTTGAATATTAAGATACCACACATGAATCATACAAAATCGGATATATTTCTATCCTCAATACTTTGTATGTTTATTCTTCTAGATAACTATTTATATTGCAACGTTAATTGACCATATAAACGTGGGTCAAACAAACGTGGGTTAGGGGAGTTCGAAGTGATATGCTTCTTCTGGGGTTGGATGAGGGCATGACTTTGGAGAGAGCTAAGTGGAGGTCGGGTATTCGTGTGGAGGAGTGATCTCGTATCATCTTTTCCCTCATCTTTTTCCCTTGTTTTTATCCTTATATATATAAGCATTATTTGTATCCTTTTTATTTCATCATTTTTATGTATATTCATCTCCTTTTATATTATCTTTTTATCATAGCTTATCTTTTTTATCTTTATTTTTTTCTTTTCCTTTTGGTGGTGATATCATGTATCGATTTATGTTAGCCAACCTCAATATCTGTTGGGACTAAGGCTTGGATATTGTTGTTGTTGTTAATTGACCATATAAACCTCTAGATGTTATGCAACATAATTATATAGAATCAGTTTAAAGAGAGTAAACAAGAATTACTTCTTCTAGTGCCTAATTGGTATTTCAACGTAAGTTACTTTATATCAGTGCATATATTATACTATTATGTTGCATAACATATATGGAAAGTTAAATATAAGAAGAATAAATCATAAAATTTGACTTAGAACAAATATAAAAAACCAGCGGACGTAGAGGCTCATCCTGAACCTTGGCTTAAAGAATTATCCTCTAACGCTCATATTAATAAAGATTACACTACCTTAAATGTATAAGAAGATGTAAATAAAAAGGAAATATTACCTAAATACCAATGGTTAAAAGAAATGGGCTTCCATACCTCAAGAACACCATGAAGAACAAAGAACAACTATAAAAACTGGTTATGAACTAATAATGGATTAAAATGGGATTGTAAGATGACTTCAAGATGGATTGGAGGGTTTATATAGGCTTGAATGTGATCTTTGATGGTCTGTTCATGATCTTCAATCAATTTGGGGTGAAATTATCGAGTCATACCTTCCAAAAATCTTCAAATGAACTCGAGATATCTTTGCACGTTCTCTAATTTTCTGCAGATTTCAGCACGAGCGGCGCCGGTTAGGCATGATTGGTGTCAGTTCAGAGGCAATTTCTTCGTATTTCATACATGACCGGCGCCGGTTGGGTCACACGACCGGCCCCGGTTGAATACAATAGCTCCCTTTCACATAATTCCAGCCTGGCCGGTGCCACTTATGTACTGGTCGACACCGGAAGATATATCTTTTTATGTCACTGATTTGGAAATGACTCCTTCAGAAAAGTTGTAGACAATGAATTCTTTTGTCCAAAAAAATTGAATTACGTGTTTTGAATAATCCAATCAAAAGATATGCATAAAACATTGAGAGGTATGCATCCTGAAACCCCACCAGCAATATCTGACTTTATTGGTTGATTGAGTCTTAATGCTTATTGAGTTATCATTCTCATGAACTTCTAATCGAGTCATTTGGATTTCTCTACAATAAATCAGACTCAAAGTATGGGCAGGATGTCATCCTCTTGGTCCAAAAAGCCGTTCATCGCAATGTTTTATGCTCTAGCTCTCATTCTGAAGGTATTTGTCGAATTTATCTTCTCTTTCAAAAAAATACCTATAAATACTTATGTTAAACACAAGTGAGTATAATTGCTATCAACATTCACCCCAGAATTTTAGAGGTAAAGTAAGGTGATATCTTAAAGCCCTAGCAATATTAAAAATCAGTTGATGTTTTATTTTCACCCAACTTTTTTACTGTGGTGTTTCTACAAGACAAAGTTGATGGATGCTACATTTCTCTTTCTAAAAAGTATTTGCTTTGAATTCTAGCTCCCCATCAATTTTTATGATTCTGATCTTGACGCCAAATTGAGTTTCAGCACATGTGTAAAAATATATTTTGAGTGATGTGATGTTAGATTATGTCTTTAACATGCGGATCAAGGTGAATCGACTATGATCATCCACAATATTGAGGGGTGTCCACATCCTCTAGAAGTGGATGCAGAAAAGGCTCTCCAAATATCAACATGGATTAGGTCAAATTAGCTAGAAGAAACAGGTGTACTGGGAAAAATGATTTCTTCTTTTGTATATCAAAATGACAAGTATCACAAACAATGCTATTATTACAATTAATGCTCTTATGTATATGCCGTGTTTCATAAGAAAGAACACTTTTAGTGGAAGTTACGCTACTTTATCATCGAAGGCAAGAGCTTTATTTATGTAGTACAATCCATTTAACTCTCAATTGCACCATGGTCACCCACCCCTATCGATTCCTTCCTCTAGAAATGATGAGAGATTTTTCTATGGAATATATCTATACCAGTGTCATTATCCGTGTTGTGCACGGGATAAAATGATCTTAGTTTTTAGTTTTACTGTATACTACCTCCGCTCCCTAAGTTTGGGACAAAGGGATGTGTTGTGGTTTTTAAGAAAAAGTAGAATTGTGTGGTTGGTATTGAATTGATAAAGTGTGAATCAAGTAAGAATGAATTCTAATCACTTGAATATTACCAAATATGGTATGTGACAAACTTCATGGGACGGACGAAAAAGGTAAAACGGGAGAAAGTTAGTGGGACAGAGGGAGTATATGATAGAGTATAAGTTCTTAGAGAGAAGTGAGAGCTATAGAGAGTGTGCAATTAATATTTCTCAACCCATTACAACTACCCTCAAAGGGAGTATTTATAGGAAAAATATGGGTTGGACTCCCAAGTACAAAATAAGGCCTCTATTGGGATGGATACAAGCTTTATTTTAACTAAGTATAAGATCCATCTATGCTTTGGTCTCGTTGGCCGACGGAGGACCAGGCCAATGGGGGGGCCTGGCCGACTGAGTACCAATGTCTTTTCCTGGGCTTTTGGACCATATTCTGGGGTGTTGGGTGTTTGGTCGATGGAGGACCATCTGGCCGACGGAGGACCACGTGGGTGCCAGCTGTGCTTTGTTTTAGTCCTCTGAATATGTGAGTCATGGGGTCTGGGCCCATATACTCTATCAATATATGTGCGCGCACACACACACATACTGACAGATGTATATGGGTTATTATAACTAATGGAAAATCGGTATCTAGTTTGTTGAGTTTAGTCCAACATAAACTATTAAATATAGATATAAATATGTATGAAACGCTCAATTTTTACGGGACTTTTTAGGCTAACGTCCAAGCCCTCTCTTTCTCATTAATACTCTCCTCACCAAAATACATATACAAATGTTGAAACCTCCATTAATGAAGTTTGTAGTTACCTAAAGAGTTGCAGGGGAAAAGAGAAGCTCTCCAGGAGGGAAGAGGCCAAAAAGATCCGTAATATGGAAGCCAAGCTTCCTATTTATAGAAGGGGAGGGGTACAAGGTTTATGCACATGGGCCTATTAGACCTAAATGGGCCTAATATGGGTCGGTTGGGCCAAAATGGGTCGGGTAGGCCTAAATGGGCCTCGCCGATTGGGCTCCATGCCGGGGTGATGTCTTGGGCCTCTCTGAACAGTAACGGGCCGGGATAATATTCCCCAACACAAGTCCCCCAGTTTCTTGAGTAGTGAGTCTGTGAATCTACTCGAGAAAGTATACTCTTGCTCACGTTCCTCCTTGTCTTCCCTGAATCGGCGTCTTCGAGTGGTCTTGCTAGATGTGTGGGTGTCTACCCCTCCTTTTGAACAGTAAGTAGGCCAAGTTCTTATTGAGTCAATGAAGAACGATTACAGCACACCCTACTTACAGACAGTAAGTGGGCCGAGTTCTGATTGAGCCAACCAAAAACGAATACGGCACACCCTACTCCCAGACAATAAGTGGGCCTGGTTCTGATTGAGCCAATCCGAAACGCTTACATCACACCCTACTTCCAGAATGTAAGTGGGCCAAGTTCTGGTTGAGCCAATCAAGAACGATTACTGCACACCATACTCCCAAACAGTAAGTGGGCCGAGTTCTCATTGAGCCAATAAAAAACGATTACAGCACACCCTACTGTGATGAAAATGATCTTCGTATGATAATCACCCGGCGGCAGGGGCAGCGACAAGTGATGCTCGTTTCAAAGCTCTCAGTCATGATGCTCGTCTCCTGGCCCTCGGCCTCTGGGCGAAAGATCCTCTAGCGGTCGTGAACGCCCCAGCCATGAACGTCTCTGCGCCTCATGCTGAATGTCGTTGACCTCCCCGTTCGAGTCTATCGAATGGATTTTAATGATTCTCTTTACGTTGCCAGTCATGAACGTCTCTACGCTTCATGCCGAACGTCATTGATCTCCCCGCTCGAGTCTATCAAACGGCTTTGAATGATTTTCTTTATGTTTCTAGTCATGAACGTCTCTGCGCTTCATGCCAAACGTCATTGATCTCCCCGTTCGAGTCTATCGAACGGATCCCACTGCACAATAAGCATGGTAATACGGCCGAACAACGTACACAAGCATATACATAACACATGCGTAATACTCATGACTACCGGTCAAAGTGGTATAATAACCCTTGGCCTAGATTCATTTTTTGCACTACCCAGGTGCTATCAGAACCACCTAGTGGCTTGCCGGGCGCACCAGAAAAGGTCTAGCTAAGTAAGGCACGTACTTCGCCCTGTACTGGGTAAAGTTGTCGAGCAGGCACTCAATGCCGAGCAAGACCATGGATGGTCTCTAAATTAAAACTGCGTCATTGGGCAACGCCCTTACGAGACGCTTCAGATTGCTAATTAAAGCCGATCGGGGTGGGCCAACAGGCGCTACTAAAACCAATCATTTATCTAGATGACGGTGAAGTCATCACCAGAGCTTTGCTCGATCATTATTTAATTCGGGATATGTTAATCCCTAATAAATAATGAAGATAACAAACATTCCTAATAATGCTATTTGAAATTAATTCGCAAGTGAGAGGTTGGGTACTTAGCTGAATAAGGTTGATGTTCAGCTGCATAGCCCATTGACAAATGATTACCAAGGGTGATCCGGTCCAGTAACTCACATGGCAGCCCCAAATGCAAGGCCGATTTCCCAGCTCTACGAGTAGGCCAAGCCATAACTTTATAATTCAGCCCATATAAGTGGAATTTTAGGAAGCCCATAAGTTAATTGCTTATACCATCCTTCCTCTTACAGTTAGCCCCAAATCAAACTGATCGAACGACAATAAGTGTGAGCGTGAGGCTGATCGTCTATTTGGACGGAAGGTATCCGCCGGGGTGTTATTTGGCAAGAGATAAAGGTCCAGTAGTTGTGACCATCTCAAGCTCCCTTTTGCAACCATGGAAGTAAGACACCTTCCTACCAATGAGCCTTGTTGGTCGAGCGGAAACTCCCGAACGGCTGAATTAAGTGCGATTGATGACAAGTGTGTCGCTGTATTGGGCCAAACCAGCGTTGTGTTGGTCGATCGGTGGAACCAGGAGGGCCGTAGTCATACAGTGGTGGTCGGCTTGGGTCACCGAGTGGTACTGCGCATCTTGACCATGTCTGGCCGGTCGGTTTCTTCTTTGACTCCGACGAGCTTCCCTTGCGCAAGGAAAGATCTCGCATGACTAGGGGTCACCTCCCCGGCTGTTGGGAACATGCCGTTCGGGAAGTTTCCTCTCGCCCATCACTGGCTTTCTCGTTCTCGTTCGGTACATTTTGTGATCAGTGTTTGATTACCTAAAAGCAACTCATAGGGGCTTTTCTGGCCGTATGGATGATTCATCAACTCGTCTCCCATAAAATTGCTCTTGAGGGGCGCCCGTATGCTGGTCGACGCACAGGATGATTATTCACATCTCATGGTTCACCCGTTTGGCCAAGGGTGCTGTTGCGCGAGAAATTAGACAGTACAACCTGGAAGTTAACCACTGTCTTGCTGTCCTTGGATTCTTCCATTCGGATGTCCCAGGCATCGACCTGAGACTGCTTGAAAGTTCTAGCCACGGCTGATTTTCAACTCTCCTTATGGCGTGCACCACCATGCTGGCCGGGAATACCGTTCAACTTTAAGTTGAGGTCGTTCTAAATGTTGAGCTGGGGCTGAGTTCCACTGCCCGTTCCGAAGAGTGGGAGACAGCCTCAAATTGGTCCATCTAATATGTAGTTACCGATCAGGTGAGGCATTCCCGCTCGGGCACTTCCTTCTGGATCGATTCCCCTGCCACGTCAATCATGTCCTTGTCTTGTCATCTACACCTCTCACGTGTGAATAGTTGGTTATCCCCTACCAAGCTAGTTAATACCTGGGCCCACTTCTTATCTTCTTCCTTGTCCATGAGAACATTTCTTGGGCATCTGCTTCGGCCTTATCAATTCTTTATTCTAGGGTGTGGCAGCAGTAATTTGAACAATGACCATGCTGCTAAATTGGATCTGGAATTCCTTCTCTGTTTTTGTTTTTCCAGAATTCTTGTTCTTCTTTCCTTCAAATCAGTTCACCTTCGTATGAATTTTGTATAGAACACATGAATCTTTTTGAACAAGATTCCCACAGACGGCGTCAATGTTGAGTTTAGTCCAACATAAACTATTAAATATAGATATAAATATGTATGAAATGCTCAATTTTTACGTGGAAACCCGGAAAGGGAGAAAAACACGGGACTTTTTAGGCTCCAAGCCCTCTCTTTCTCATTAATACTCTCCTCACCAAAATACATATACAAATGTTGAAACCTCCATTAATGAAGTTTGTAGCTATCTAAAGAGTTGCAGGGGGGAAAGAGAAGCTCTCCAGGAGGGAAGAGGCCAAAAAGATCCGTAATATGGAAGCCAAGCTTCCTATTTATATAAGGGGAGGGGTACAAGGTTTATTCACATGGGCCTATTAGGCCTAAATGGGCCTAATATGGGCCGGTTGGACCGAGATGGGTCGAGTAGGCCTAAATGGGCCTCACCGACTGGGCTCCATGCCGGGGTGATGTCTTAGGCCTCTCTGAACAGTAACGGACCGAGCTAATATTCCCCGACATAGTCGATTATAACATTGGTTGATAATACATATTTTCATTTATTGAAAAAGTCTTATTTCTGAACTAATTATCTAAAAATATCCTCAGTAGTGCATGTCCCTAAAAATGATTATGTAGGTATTTAATACGTAGTATACTCTAAATGAGGAAAAATATAGTATATGAAACAACATGTGAACTCTTGTGCAGTAACATAAAATAATTGAAATCAAGAGATGCATTATTACAAATAAAGTTACGTGTGAAATTTATGGAATTCCTTTTAGGGAAGTTCACATTCTATCAAAGGTCATATCCATGTAGACAAATAATGCCACAAAACTCTAAAATATTACTCCCTCCGTCCTGTAAACAACTTCACACTTCATTTTCACACATATTATTAGCGGAGATAAGCGGAAGAAGGTGATGAAAGATGAAAATGAAATCATATTACGCATAGAGTTTGGACAACATGTATTTATAGTACATAGATATTAACAGAACGTAGAAAATATCTAGCTAGCTGTCTAACAACTTCTTAACAAACTAATATTAAGCTATATTATGTTACGTGCATCTTCACGTGAGCCATGCATGGGACTGCATGAAGTGTAGCTTTGGTTGATACCCTCCCTCAAGCAATATCATAAATGGAATGAAGACCAAGCTCGGAGATACTTTGGTGAAATGTAGTAGGATACAAAGCTTTAGTGAAAGAATCAGCAACTTGATGATCAGAAGGAACAAAAAAATGTTTGATGAGTCCTTCATCAACTTTGATCCGAATGAAATGGCAATCCACTTCAACATGTTTTGTTCGTTCATGAAAGGAGGGGTTCTTGGCAAGCTGAATGGCTGATAGGCTATCACTGTAAACACAGAAGGGAAGTTTCACATTGATAGCTAAATCCGTCAGTAAAAACTGAAGCCATCGTAGTTCACAAGACAGAGATGTTAGAGCTCTATACTTAGCTTCAGAAGATGATCTTGAGACTGTGTTTTGTTTCTTGCATTTCCATGAGACGAGAGAGCTTCCAAGGAATATACAAAAACCTGTAATAGATTTTCTGGTGGTGGGACATGTGGCCCAATCTGAATCAGAAAAAGCCTGGATGGTGAAGATACTAGAAGATCAGCAAAATAAGCCAAGTCCAGAAGAATTTTTTGAGATATCTGAGAATTCCCAACGCATCATTAAAATGTATATCTCTTGGATCTGAAACAAATTGACTGGGGTGTTGTACTGCAAATGAAATATCAGGTCTGATATTGGTTAGATATATGAGTTTACCAATGAATCTTCTATAAGAAGTAGGATTATCCAGTGGTATGCCAGAATCAGGAGTTAATTTGTGTGATGGATCAAGGGGTACGTGTAGGAGCAGGTTTGCAACCTATGAGACCAAATTCATCAATCAATTCCAAACAATATTTTCTTTGATTGATGACTAAACCCTTTTTGGAACGAGCAACTTCTAACCCAAGGAAATATTTGGGATTCCCAAGATCTTTAATATGGAACTCATTATGTAAATAACTTTTGACTCTGGATATTTCGACTGAGTCATTTCCAGTGATGATGATATCATTTACATATACCAATATTGCTGTGAATTGAGAATCTGATCTTCTGATGAATAAGGAGTAATTTGCAGAGCTTTGTGTGTATCCAAGGTGAGTTAATGCATGAGTGAGTTTCTGATTCCATTGATGGCTTACCTGTTTAAGTCGATAAAGGGATTTGTGAAGTTTGCATACTAGGTTAGGTTTGGGTAAATATAGGCGTAAATAAGTTATATTTGATTGATAAAAAACATAAATAATTAATAACTTGGAGCGTAAAGCAGTAAACTAAATCAGACATATATAACACCTCTCTTTTTTACTATAAAAAGAGACCACTAGATGGAAATTAAGTTATATCTAAGAATGGAAGAGAACTTCAAAACATTCGGCTTGCTGTAGTCATTCATGACTTGAAGGTAATGTGTACATTTTTAACTACCTACTATTTAGTTTTCTTTGTATAGTTAAACAAGCCTGAAATTATACAAGTATTTTGATGTCCAAATTTAACAAGCGTGGACAGATTACAACTATATTAGCAATCTATTACTCATAAATTAGACACCAAAACCATATTGACTAGTAAAACAATTTGAGAGTTTTAAGCTACATAATTCTGGGTGGTACTCTGTTTTGCCATCAAAATGGAAAATTTTATTACAATAAAAGAGTAAAAGGAAATTATTCTCATCCACATTACATCATACCATTTGAGAGATTCAAGCTACATAAAGGAGCAACCAGATTTGCAGGTTTGTTTCAACGAGAGGAGATGCCAACCTGGTAATCAGATAAATCAACTGCAATTTTACTAGACTTTTAAATTAAAGTAGGCATTGGAGTAATTATCATGATCTGTGATCTGGTTTGAGCAAACTCTTCATTCAGGCCTCTAAGAAATTTAATAGTGCATTCATCTTCTCATTCTTTTATAATTTTCTCCAGAATTCTACAAGAACAAATAGTAGAGCACTTACAGATCAAAATGGTGCGAAATTGTTCTAATTCTTTCCACTGAGTTTGAAGTTTAGTGAAGCACTGAGTTACCGAAAGAGATCCTTGACGAGTTTGTTGAATCTCCTCAGTTAGGTCCGCAATACGAAACATATCTCCATGTGAGAATCGAGCAGAAAGGTCTTTCTAAATTGATGTGGCTGTTTCAAAATATACTACTGATTCTACAATATGTGAAGTCATTGATCTCACGAGCCAGGCCATAACCATTCAGTTACATCCTCTCCATGGCTCATAAAGGGGATCATTGTTGGACGGTGAAGGAAACGAGCCATCAACAAACCGATGTTTGTTTTTCAATTCCAACATTGCGAGCATTTGATGTTTCCATGAATGATAGTTCTTCTCATTAAGAAGAACTGAAACGAGAATAAGAGCAAGATTCTCATTTGGATGAAGATACAAAGGATTGGATGGATTTACAAGATGATCTGGAGTAGATTCTAAATTTTCAGAGGTAGATCGAGTGACTACCATGGTGAAATGAGATCAAGGTACAGAGAAACTATGAACATCTGATACCATATCAGTGGAGATAAGCGGAGGGAGAATGCCAATTAGGGATCTACGCCATTCTCACCAGCGCTCACTGGGGCAGCTTCAATCGCACCAGAGTGGGAACAAATATGACATCTCCGGCGGATCTATTAGGGATGCGTAATTCTTGTCGCAACAGACACGGGGAGATCGCCAATCTTTAGGTCTTTCTCATCACATGGCTGGAGGAGACAACAAAGCGTAGGAGACTTCAGAAGATGTTGTGTTGCATCGCTATCCTCAATTTTTCACTGTAGATGAGCATAAACATTTATCGGCGGCTACAAGGGTGAGGGGCAGACCATATTTGGAGAAAATAGTGACCAGGGGAAGTTTGGGACAGGGGAGACAAGTGAAGGGCGATTGTCAGCGAAAAAAATGGACATCATATGAGTTTTAGAAGCCAGAGAAAAGGAAATCCAATTGTCCGCTGCTATCTGTCAACCAACTATTGTTTTTTGGAGACATTCTAGTGAAACTTGGGCTACTGGAATCTCAAAAACAACAATGCAGCAGTAAGCCCGAACAAATTAAGGTGGAAAACACACAACATCACAGATGTGATTCAATTCCAAATTCATGACAACATTGTTGTTCTTCCAAGTGTTTCAGGGAAGTTAGATTCAGTAATGATGACGATGAAGGTAGAGGAGAACCTACACGAGGGTGTTCATTTCTGAAGGGGACGACAGGATTAGCGAATCCTCCTTCATATCTTAGCATCGAATGTAAATTTTTTTGTTTCTCTATTGTCTCTTCATTCTTACATCTTACTCAAATAAAAGGCATCAGGTCACAAACTATCTCACTTGATAAAGACGGAGAAAATTAGCTTTGTTATTCATTTGATTGTATTCAATCAAGAGCTTCTTGGGTTTTTACAAGATATGAGGGTTCTCGTAAACTTCAAATCTCTTATGAGAAAATTCAGTTTGGGGGTTTCCTACGTTTGATGGGGTTAGAAGGTCAAGACATGTCAACTATTATTATTCCTGAAGGTTGGAAAAGAGAAGGTTTTCAACGGTTTAATACGGAGCTACAAAGGGTTATCAAGATTCTGGGCACTCAAACTACCGTAATATCGAGGGTAAATGCAGAAACTCAAATTGATAATTTTAGGGAGTTAGATATATGTTATGACCTCTTTGGACTTAATTGTGGGATATTGAAAGTGTTGAGTCTCCATCAGTATCATCTTTATTATTTAGGGAAGATTTGAATTTGATTGAGGCATTTGAATCTTCACCTTCTTCGAGCATTACTCATGTAACCGAGTTTATAGAGAATGCATCTCTTGTTAATGATTTAGACATTATTGAAGATAAACCCCTCCAGGTTATAGCGTTTGACAATCATCATACAGAGATTGAGGGGGTTGTTGATATGATATCACTTTCTACTTCTGGTGATGAATATATACCTGTTTGGGGACCTTTATCTGACCAAGATCTATTGGAACGACTACTTGATCATTCTTGGAACTTGAATCCTCCTAAGTTCAAACATAGGATCCTTAAGAGGAGCGAACGCGTCGTCTCAAAACGAAAGCTAATATCTGGGATCTAGATGGATATCGTACACCTTCTCAGGTGTTTTCGACTGTCGCCGCAATCGTACACCTTCACTTTCCACATTTTAGCTAACAAAATGGTCAACTTCATTAATTAATTAAATTTATCATATTAAACGATTGAATTTATTCCTCATAGACAAAGATTAAATTTTATCCATTAATTTATCATATCTCTAGGCTTCATTAATGTGCTCAATATGTTTGGCTTAAACTATTTATAATCTCATAGACAAGTTATAAATAATCTTCCAAAGTTGAATTAATGAAATGACCAAATCTATTAAGTAATCAAATTAATCATTTTAAACAACCAGTCCATAACATTAGTTAAACTCCTAATTTTCAGTCAAACAAGGTCAACCCATATTTTTTAATTCAACTCATTCCCAAGAGTAAATTAACTACAACAACTCATTACTAGTTTTAACACTTTACATATAAAATACGACATGATCATAAATCATAAAAACAAAACGGTGAGTGTAAAACACAACCTCCTCACACTTGAGCTGGACCTCGCCCTTGAGGCCACTTTTTAATGCACAAAGTTTTGAAATAAAGGCGCGTTTTTTGGTTCTTTCCTCACACTTGAGTTTTGAAATGATTTTGTGAAGAGGAATGATGAAAACAGGAATAAAATTGTTTTAAAAATACCCTTACATAATCCATCCTAGTACTACTCTCGCCCAAGCACGCTTAACTTCGGAGTTCTGATGGGATACGATGCATTAGTGCTGGTATGAAGGAGGTCATGGCGACCTCCTTCCTGATTTCTGCCTCTTCAGCTTTTGAAGCAGAGCTACTCTCGGTGGTTCATGCTACGGTCTGGGTGATTGAAGCTGGATTTGGGGATTTTCAAGTTGAAACTGACTCCAAGTGGCCGATGAAGACAGTGCTTCCTTATTCCTGGTCGTTGATGGTTGAATTTCGTACTTTGGGCCGAGGAGGCCATTGTGGTTATCCCTTGTTTGAGGACGATGGGTGTCCTTTGTTTCGAGGAAGATGGATGTCCTTCATTTTGAGGATGATGAATGTCCTTTATTTTGAGGACGATGAATGTCCTTCGTTTTGAGGACGATGAATGTCCTTCATTTTGAGGACGATGAATGTCCTTCACTTTAAGGACGATGAATGTCCTTCACTTTGAGGATGATGAGGGTCCTGGACCAAAGGACGTTGCGCGCCCTTGGCTCTGTGGACGAAGAATGTCATGCCCTTGTGCTGACTTTAATTGATGGACCTTGTGCCGATGAGGGCATGGCCGACGAGGTCACCCGGTTCTCCTGACTTCTGGATCATATTCTGGGTGGCCTTCTTTCTGGCCGATGAGGGCATGGCCGACGAGGTCACCCGGTTCTCCTGACTTCTGGATCATATTCTGGGTGGCCTTCTTTCTGGCCGATGAGGACATGGCCGACGGAGGTACCACTTGGTAGTCCTTGCTTTTTGTTGCTTTCTGGATGATTTCATGTATGTGGAGGCCGATGTAGTCCCCCAGTCCCCCACTCCTCGAGGCTCATGTAGTGAGGTGAAGAGGAGTAGAGCAATACACGTTTTCAATAGGGGGCCGAGGGTCGACACCTTTTGATCCACAATGGGGCGGTGCCTCGTTAAAAACCTCATTAGGAAAAACCCTGTGGGAAAAAATCCTAATGAGGGAAAAAGAGCACACCGGATCCCCCAAAATGAACTCCAAGGGGTGAACCCTTCGGCCTAGGTGTGGAGCTGAAGCGGTGTCCGTATGATGATGGGACGCCCGCCTGGTGGTGAGGACGACGGCGCTGATGAGCCGGTCCGAATATGAGGACGAGGCGATGGATGCCTGTCTGTATGTGAGGACGACAATGGTAATGATCTGTGCGTCATATGAAGGCGACGGTCGCTATCCAGGAAGGGAATTGCGAGCCCGGTCGCTATAACAGTACTTCGGCGTTGGGAGCCGGTCTCGAGATATTAGGACGACGGCACTGGGGGGGCCGGTCCGAAATCCATGCAACGGTCGCCATCCCGTAAAGGAATGGCTAAGACCGGTCTTAAGATAGAGCATCACACCATAGCCGGGGGGCTGGTCGTGATGTGAAGACGACGGCGATGAGGAGCCAGTCCTACAATCCATGCAACGGTCGCCATCCGGTGAAGGAATGGCTAAGACCGGTCTTGAGATAAATTATCACGCCTTGGCCGAGGGGCCGGTCGTGATGTGAGTACGACGGCACTGATGAAGCTGCTCGTCGTATGAAGGCGAGGGTCGCCATCCAGGAAGGGAATGGCGAGCCCGCTCGCTGGCTCAAGACGCTCGGCGCTGAGGAGGCCGGTCTTTAGGTGAAGGATCACGTTGAGACCGAGGGGTCTGCCGTGATCTGAGGACGACGGCGCTGTCGAAGCCGGTCCAAATAAATGATGACGAAGGCATTGATGGAGCCATTCGTCATGCAAGCTCGAGGCTCTCGGCATTGAGGAAGCCGGCCTTGAGATGAAGGATCACGTTGAGACTGGGGGGTCTGCCGTGATCTGAGGACGACGGCGCTGATGAAGCCGCTCCTCGTATGAAGGCGAGGGTCGCCATCCAGGAAGGGAATGGCGAGCCCGCTCGCTGGCTTAAGACTCTCGGCGCTGAGGAGGCCGGTCTTGAGATAGATGATCATGCCAAGGCCGAGGGACCAGGCGTGACTTGAGGATGACGACTATGATGAAGCCGATCCAAGTAAATGATGACGAGGCGTTGGTGAAGCTGTGCGTCATGTAGTGGCGATGGTCACCATCCAGAAAGGGATGGTGAGCCCGATCGCTGGCTCAAGACTCTCGGCGCTGAGGAGGCCGGTCTTGAGATAGATGATCATGTTAAGGCCGAGGGACCAGGCGTGACTTGAGGATGACGACTATGATGAAGCCGATCCAAGTAAATGATGACGACGCGTTGGTGAAGCCGTGCGTCATGTAGTGGCGATGGTCACCATCCAGGAAGGGATGGTGAGCCCGATCGCTGGCTCAAGACCCTCGGCGCTGAGGAGGCCGGTCTTGAGATAGATGATCATGCCAAGGCCGAGGGACCAGGCGTGACTTGAGGATGACGACTATGATGAAGCCGACCCAAGTAAATGATGACGAGGCGTTGGTGAAGCCGTGCATCATGTAGTGGCGATGGTCACCATCCAGGAAGGGATGGTGAGCCCGATCGCTGGCTCAAGACCCTCGGCGCTGAGGAGGCCGGTCTTGAGATAGATGATCATGCCAAGGCCGAGGGACGAGGCGTGACTTGAGGATGACGACTATGATGAAGCCGATCCAAGTAAATGATGACGAGGCGTTGGTGAAGCCGTGCGTCATGTAGTGGCGATAGTCACCATCCAGGAAGGGATGGTTAGCCCGATCGCTGGCTCAAGACTCTCGGCGCTGAGGAAGCCGGTCTTGAAATAGATGATCACGTCTTGGCCAAGGGGACGGGCATGATTTGAGGACGACGGTGCTAATGAAGCCGGTCCAAATAAATGATGACGAAAGCATTTGACGAAGCCGTTAGTCATGCAAGCTCGAGGCTCTCAGCATTGAGGAAGCCGGCCTTGAGATGAAGGATCACGTTGAGACCGGGGGGTCTGCCGTGATCTGAGGACGACGGCGCTGATGAAGCCGCTCCTCGTATGAAGGCGAGGGTCGTCATCCAGGAAGGGAATGGCGAGCCCGCTCGCTGGCTTAAGACTCTCGGCACTGAGGAGGTTGGTCTTGAGATGAAGGATCACGTTGAGACCAGGGGGTCTGCCGTGATCTGGGGACGACGGCGTTGATGAATCCGCTCCTCATATGAAGGCGAGGGTCGCCATCCAGGAAGGGAATGGCGAGCCCGCTCGCTAGCTCAAGACGCTCGGCGCTGAGGAGGCCGGTCTTGAGATGAAGGATCACGTTGAGACCGGGGGGTCTGCTGTGATCTGAGGACGAAGGCGCTGATGAGGCCGCTCCTCCTATGAAGGCGAGGGTCGCCATCCAGGAAGGGAATGGCGAGCCCGCTCGCTAGCTCAAGACGCTTGGCGCTGAGGAGGCCGGTCTTGAGATGAAGGATCACGTTGAGACCGGGGGGTCTGCCGTGATCTGAGGACGACGACGCTGAGGAGGCCGCTCCTCCTATGAAGGCGAGGGTCACCATCCAGGAAAGGAATGGCGAGCCCGCTCGCTAGCTCAAGACGCTCGGCGCTGAGGAGGCCGGTCTTGAGATGAAGGATCACGTTGAGATCGGGGGGTCTGCTGTGATCTGAGGACGACGACGCTGATGAGGCCGCTCCTCCTATGAAGGCGAGGGTCGCCATCCAGGAAGGGAATGGCGAGCCCGCTCGCTAGCTCAAGACGCTCGGCGCTGAGGATGCCGGTCTTAAGATGAAGGATCACGTTGAGACCGGGGGGTCTGCCGTGATCTGAGGACGACGGCGCTGATGAGGCCGCTCCTCCTATGAAGGCGAGGGTCACCATCCAGGAAGGGAATGGCGAGCCCGCTCGCTAGCTCAAGACGCTCGGCGCTGAGGAGGCCGGTCTTGAGATGAAGGATCACGTTGAGACCGGGGTGTCTGCTGTGATCTGAGGACGACGGTGCTGATGAGGCTGCTCCTCCTATGAAGGTGAGGGTCGCCATCCAGGAAGGGAATGGCGAGCCCGCTCGCTAGCTCAAGACGCTCGGCGCTGAAGAGGCTGGTCTTGAGACGAAGGATCACGTTGAGACCGGGGGCCTGCCGTGATCTGAGGACGATGGCGCTGGTGAAGCCAGTCGTCTGAAGACGAAGGGGGCGGAGCCGGTCGTATGACGAGGACGGCGAAGCCGTACCTATAATGAAGGAAGACGTTGAGCGCTCGTCTGATCCGCATATATGATCTTGCTTCGTCCATAATGCATAGTATTTGCCTGATATGTACTTAGGCAAATATGTGGCTTGATTTGTGGGGATTTCATTTTTATTGCTCGAGGCCGGCGAGTTCTCGGTCCTCGGCTTCCCTCTTTTGATTTGTGGGGATTTCGCTCGAGGCCGGCGAGTGCACGGTCCTCGGCTGTCCCTCTTTTAATTTGTGGGGATTTCGCTCGAGGCCGGCGAGTGCACGGTCCTCGGCTGTCCCTCTTTTAATTCTTCCTCTACTGCTATGAGCGAGGAGTGGGGGTCCTTCTTTCAGGCTCGACCGAGGGGGTTGCTATTCCCTCGGCCGATAGGGAGTCCAGGAGGGCAACTGTCCGGCCTCTGGCGCTGGTGCGTCCCTAGACCTTGGGGGGTCCCGTCGTCTATTTATGGCGCGGGCTAGGCTTTTGGTCGGTTACCGACGACTGCCGTTTCCCAACCCCAAGTGTGGGGATTTTGTCACCTCGGCCATTCTTTCAGGCCTATCGTAATGCGATTTAGCGCGAAGACGACGCGGTGAGCTTCCCATTTCAAGACGTGGGCCGTTTGCGGGCCCCTCATCCTGGGACATCGTCGGCCATGCCTGAGCGTTTCGCTCGAAGGGGCCAGGACGATGTGCTGTTTTGTGTGGCGTCGTCAGCCATACCTGAGCGTTTCGCTCGAAGGGGCCGAAGCGACGTGCTTTGTTGTGTGGCATCCTTTACTTAAACTTTACAAGAAATAAGCAGAACACAATAGGTGCGTTGTTTATGGCAACGACTTTTATTAGGGTCAGTGGCCCGAGGCCGAGGGGGGTAACCTTCTGAACAACTCGTATAAGAGTTAGCTTCCCAATGAGTTTCTGACCTTGGGGTGGGGGCTCTGCCGTCGGCACCCTCTTCGGATTGCTGGTAGAACTTCACCATGGAGGCCCAACCGTCGGCCGTGCGTCCCTTCGAGGAAGGACGCAGTCAGCGGATGTGACGCTTCTTCAGTTGGGGCTCCTCCAAGTCCTCGTCATCGCTGAGCTTCCCAATTTCATGCTTCTTCGTTGAGGTGTCCCCTTCCTGATTGCCGGCGGAGTTCCTTGAGGTAACTTTGACAAATTGGTGGAGTTCACCCCGTTGAATCAAGCGCTCAATGGCTTTCTTCAGCGCGACGCAGTCGTCTGTATTGTGGGAGGTGTTCTTGTGGTAACGACAATAAGTGCCACCCTGGTGGACGGCGTAGACTTCAGTGGCCGACCGGGGATCTTTAGGGATGAGACCTTGCTCCTCCGCATAGTCGAAGATGGTATCCACCGAGTGCGTGAGCGTAGTCCTTGGGACGTCCGTCCTCAGCTGCCATGGGCGCTCCTTCCGGTTTCGGCAGGCATGGCCCCCGGCCGAGGATGCGTTTGGAGCCGACGCCTCGTCTGACCTCTTTGATGTTTGTCCTACATCCTTCTTGCGTGAGTGGAGCTCTTCGGCGTCAGCGTACAAGCTCCCTCGTTGGAGTGCCTTGGTGTATGACCTTGGCGGGTCAGTGATGAGGCTCCTCGCATAGGGGCTGCTGCGGAGAACACCTTGGAAGAGGACGAGGAGGGTGCGCTCATCGGCACCTTGGACCTCGTCTGTCTCCTTCGTCCATTGGTCGATGAAAGACCGAAGTGATTCATCGTGTTGCTGCTTGATGGAGAGGAGGTGGGAGAAATGTTTTTTCACGCGCTTCCTTCCGGCGAAGTGGGTGAGGAAGCGTTGGGCAAGATCCTGCCACGAATCTATGCTTCCTTCGGGGAGCGCGTTGAACCACTCGTACGCTGGCCCTTCGAGAGTGGAAAGGAAACAACGGCAGAGGTAGTCATCTGATGCGTTCACCATCAGCATGTTGTTTTGATAACGGCTGAAGTGCTCCTGGGGGTCAGAGCGGCCGTCATAGGGCTTGATGGCATTCCCTCGGTACTTCTCGGGTATTGGGGCCGAGAGCACCCTCGTGGTGAAGGGAGTTTTTGTTCTGATTTGGATGATGGGGTCACCACGTCCGTCGGCCAGCTCCCTCTCCAGGGCGCTGACCTTAAGCATGAGCGCGTGGTAACCTGGACCCTCGGATGAGTTGGCCGTAGGGATGGTGGCCGCTTGTCTAGCCTCCATCTGGGCCAGTCTCCTTTCCAGCTGGGCGATGACCTCGTCCCGAGGGTCCTTGGCGGCCGTAGTGGCGCCTTGCTGGTTGCGCACGCGAGCTTCTTGAGTCGTGCTGATTCGATGACGCGCATTGTCCTCGTGCAATTTTCCTTTGCCTTTGTCGAGGCGGGGCCGATCCGCTGTCCGGGATACGGACCCCAAGCTTTCCCTTGGTGAGCCAGGCTCACGTTCACCAATCCGTCCCGCCATCCTCTCCGAAGCAGGCCGACGACGCGTGTCACCTAGCCTATTAAAGGCTGAGGCTTTTCCACGCGCTGGGGCCGGTCCAGCTCGAAGTGGGGAAGCAGGGTGGGAGTGGGATGACGACATGTCCTGGGGCACCACCCCTTCGTCGTTGCCCAGCCTGATGGCCAACGGCTGGGGCTGAGGAGGCGGTGTAGTGTTCTCCCCAGTCCTTGGCATGAGTGCGCTGAGGACGGTGGGGTTCTGGGCCAAGCTGGCGATGATGGCCGAGAGCGCGGCCTGAAGCTGAGGGTCAACGGTAGGAGAGGCCGGTTGCGCCGAGGCATTGTCACCTTTCTCTGCACGCTTCTTGTCCAAGCCGATGTGGGCGTCAGGGGCGCCGTCGTTGAGCTTGTTGCGCAGGTCACCTGCGAGGTCGATGGCTTCCTGGAAGACATCCCCCTCGGCGGCCTTGTCAGCCGTGGCGTCCTCCTCGTGTTCCCTGTTCTCCTGATCCTCAGGGATGGCCTCGCTGACGAGGTTGCGGTTTGACCTAGTTCTTCCCATGATCAGTGGTTAGTTGTGCTTGGTAGCGACGAAGGATGCTAACTTGATTGTTCTAGTTCTCAACGAGAGCACCAAATGATGGAGTATTAACTCCTATATTCTAGAGAGAAGTGAGAGCTAGAGAGAGAAGTAGTATATCTGCTTTGTATTAGTGAATTCTGAACCCTTACAACTACTCCCAAGGGGAGTATTTATAGAGAAAATTAGGGCTGTGCTCCCAAGTCTTGGGCTTGGGAGGCCCATTTACAATAGGGCCACTAATGGGCCGGATACAAAGTGTATAGAAATGATAAGTATAAAATCCCGTTCTAGAGGCTATCTATGGATGACGAGGGCATGGCCGATGAGGGCATGGCCGACGAGGTCATGGCCGATGAGGGCACCCGGTTCTCCGGGCTTCTGGATCATATTCTGAGTAGACCTTTTCCTGGCCGATGAGGGCATGGCCGATGAGAACATGGCCGATGAGGGCACCCGGTTCTTCGGGCTTCTGGATCATATTCTGAGTAGATCTTTTCCTGGCCGATGAGGGCATGGCCGATGAGAGCATGGCCGATGAGAGCATGGCCGACGAGGTCACCCGGTGATCGTGGTACCTTCTGTTCTTCTGAGTATGTGGGTCCTGGGACCTAGACCCATATACTCCATCAGGGTTCAACTCAGATTTTTTTTATTGAAGCACAACCTGCAATCACACAAAACAAACAAACAAAGTTATGAAAAACATGGGTTACCTCCCAAGAAGCGCTTCTTTAATGTCACTAGCTTGACGTTTGAGAGAGAATCTCTCTATAATGCAAATCAGTTGTGGAGCACTCATCACTAGTGCCTCCACCTTATCCTCCAGGTATGCAGTCAGATGGCGTAGACCTTCGAACTCTCGTGACCACCAAAATGTGATATAATCTTTGAAGAACACGTCGTTCAAACAAGGAATTAGCACATATCATGCATCACTCTCATTAGTAGAATCAACAAGTATTTCAGGATCAGGTGCCTCTGGTTTCTCCAACCGTACAAATGGAGCCATCGAGGTAAAAGTAGTCTGACTAGAGATTTCATAATCCTCTTGATGGGTTTTCTCTTCTTCATCTATGCCCTCAACATGAAAATCACAACATTTACACTATGTGTCACTCTCTAAGAATGCCTCCCAACTTCCTAACTCACTACCCCCACAAATATCATCTAGGCAAATAGATCATTGCCTAGCACAACTATGTTTGTCATCATTGAGTAGAGAATCAAAGAAGGCGTCATCGAAGAATGTTTCCTCCAAATCACACGTGTTGATAACAACTTCAACATGCATTTGGGCTTGTGTACGATCAACATCTTCACCAAGGCTATCTTTCAAGGACTCTTTAGGTGAGAGATCATCCATAGATGGTAGGGTAGGGTCGGTATCACAAAGTATCTCCTCATCTATGGTCTCTTCATCAACCTCAGTGGGCACTTCCAGATTGAGTTCTTTAGGACTAATTTCTACAAGGACGAGCTCTAGCTCAGTAGCAATGAGAGGCTCAAAAGAAATAGGGGTGCAAAGAGTTTCAACCATCTCACCCATAGTTATTGCAGCCTCCTCCTCGGATGTAGTTCCTTCCTCGTATGCCTCCTCTTGAACTTTGTGTTCATTGTCATAGATGATTTCTTCAAACAACTTTATGAGACCCTCGTCAAGAGATGCTAGTTCAATCCTAGTTTTTTAAAGTCTTCCACACAATCGAGTAAGGCTGATTTTAACTCTTCGAGCTCGTGTTGAGGATAAGGTGAAATTCCAGAGTCAACCTCGTAAGAGTACTCATTTGTGCCGGTGTAATGATTTTCTAGCCTTTCGTGGTAATTTTCATGATAATTAAAATCATCGTGATAATTACCTTGATAGGAAAAATCATCATATCCTTCAAAGTTTTGCCCTTGATGAAAATAATTATCTTGAAATTGGTAATCTTCATACTCCAAAGGTGGATTTTCGTACCATTGATTGTTATCCTCATAACCTTGCTCATAGTATCCTTGATTTTGATTATTTTGAAAACTTTGTTGTTCATGGTATTAATAGTGATATGGTGGTTGAGAATGAAAGTGCTCATTTGAGTAATCCATGAGGAAATCTCAAGCAAACTCGTGAGAACAAAACAAAAAAGAAGCAGAAAGTCTTCCTAACTTGAACTCACCCATGCTAAAATCAAAATCAAGATCTCACCGTGCCATTCCCCGGCAACGGCGCCATTTGATAACCGCTTACACGAAATTGTAGTAAAACGGAGTCTAACCTTTCGGTTTTTCTCCGAGTGTCGTGTCTCTTGAGGAATGACGGAGGAGTTTCTTGATTTTAAGTCGAGTCACAGGTTATCACAAATTATTGGAAGCTTTCCAAATTAAAACTTTTGATTGATTTTCTAAACAACTTTTAAAAAGGAAAGTAAATTAAATTATGCAAATACTAATGATGGCTCAAAATAAACTAAATGAAAATCATAATATTAAACTTTAAATGGATTGATCAAAGAAAGGCAATGAATTGAATTATAAAATATGGGTACATCCTTTTAGCTTGGACCTAATAATTAGAAGTATTTATAACTAAAGGTTGGACTAGTAATTTGTTTTCTCATTGACAAGATTTAAGTTACTTTCACTAATTTATCCTATTTCTAGGCTTCATTAATGTGTTTAAAATGGTTGGCCTAAATTATATTCTAATCTCATAGACAAGATAGGTATAACTTTCCACATTTTAGCTAACAAAATGGTCAACTTCATTAATTAATTAAATTTATCATATTAAACGATTGAATTTATTCCTCACAGACAAAGATTAAATTCTATCCATTAATTTATCCTATCTTTAGGCTTCATTAATGTGCTCAATATGTTTTGCTTAAACTATTTATAATCTCATAGACAAGTTATAAATAATCTTCCAAAGTTTAATTAATGAAATGACCAAATCTATTAAATAATCAAATTAATCATTTTAAACAACTAGTCCATAACATTAGTTAAACTCCTAATTTTCAGTCAAACAAGGTCAACCCATATTTTTTAATTCAACTCAATCCCAAGAGTAAATTAACTACAACAACTCATTACTAGTTTTAACACTTTACATATAAAATAAGACATGAACATAAATCATAAGAACAAAATAAACTATTAAAGTGAATACTCCCAACATCTCAACTTTTGTTTCTGTCACAAATAAACATCATTTATACTAGGTATTGAGTTTATCTAAGTAGGAGATTAATATAACAACAAGAACTATTTTTCTTGAATAAATATGAAAAATACGAAATTCTTAAAATTTACGCAGAAAATGTTTCACCAACACTTGGAAACTAAAAAAAAAACATATTCAGAATATACACGACGAGAAGATGAATTTTCATATAAAGAAGTTACAAATTGGAGCTAAAATCAGAAAGATATGAAAGATTGAAGTTGAAGGTCCAACAATGGTGGAAATCCGAGCTTTGAGGAGGAAGAATACACCCTTTTTTATCTGAATTAGGTGTGAGATGATGTGTTTTGAGTTGGGGATGGAAGAGAGCTTTTATAGCCGGAGTTTCGTGGAAGGTGGCCAGTAGGGCGGCCGCCCTCCGGCCATGGCCGGCAGCCTTCAGTCACTTCCCCGACAAAGCTACGTGTACGCGTCAAATCCGCCGCAGGCGCCCATGGAGGGTGGCCGCCCTTTTTGGCCGCCTCCCGTCTTGTCTCAGCGACTGGAAGCTCAAAAATCACATCCCGCCGCAGGCTGCCATGGAGGGCGGCCGCCCTCCATCCCTCGTCGGCAGCCTTCCATTATTTTGTCGCCATTCAAAGTGTTGTGTGCTGAAAATGTCAAAAACTCGTAAGTGCCCAGAAAGGCGGCCACCTTATCGACCGTCTTATGTCAAATGGAAAAGATGTCTTCACAAAAGTTGTATATCTCTTTCTTGGCTAACTACTGGAATTTGAATTACATGCACATGATTTGTATTTTATGAGATATGACCAAAATGGTGAGCCCGTGTCACTTTCCATCGCAACTGTAAATGTCTGAATTCTTTGAGGAATATGTCCATTCTACGATTGTTATTTGGTTCTGTGTTCTTCATAAGAGTTGTAGAGAAAGAAGATTTAAATGTAATGCAACTGGTATCACAAACGTTGGGCAATCATGCGCCAAGTTATGATCAAAATACTAACATGTGTCTTTATGCATCATCCATTTTCATTAAAAGTGGCCATATATGCGACCCCTTCTTGGTTTTTGAGCTGCTTTGCATGATTTCTTCATCTCTTGGACTCTTCTCATTGAAATTGGTCATCATATCTTGCAAACTTCTGTACCAATTCATTTGTTGGCAAATAATGTCACTTTCTACACGCAATTGACCCAAATTTTCGTTAGACATGTTATGAATGTGATTTTTACCTGATTTCTTGAAACTTGAACCAAAATATATAAAACATGCCTTGTTTTTTATATTTTCAATCCAAAAATCGTTTAAATTCGATAAGAAAAGTAAGTACAAAAATGGACTTATCAAAAAACTATAGTGACATGTTTCAGTGACGTGCTACAGTGACGTGCACCCAACCATTAACCGCTGTCATCCGGAGATCATCGCCACCCACAGTGACGCCGCTGACGCCGCCACAGTGACGTCCCCATAGTGACACCGCCGACAGCAATAGTGACACCACCACAGTGACCCCGCGGCCGCAACGCTTCATCCAGTGACCACCGCCTAACCCCCTCCCTGCCCCCACCAGCCACAACCCGATTCAGCCCCAATTCCAACCCATGCTCAGACCCCCCCTCCCACTCCTCATCAGCCCCTCCCCCAGCCACAACCAAGCCTCAACCCCCTGCCCCTCGTAACCCAGTATCCAGCCTATCTGTCAGCCATCGCCCACCTGCCCTGAGAGCTTCATCACCGCCGGCAACACTAACAGCCATCAACATTCAGCCCCAACCCCCAATCGTCACTCCCCAACACTAGCCCCCAACCTGTAGCCCACCACCACAAGCATTGTAACCTAGCCGTTGTTCAACCCCAAGCCAACAGCCCTCAGCTCCTAACCTAATTTTTTGACTGCCGTCGTCGATTGCTAGCAATCGCCGCTGCTAGAAGCATGACCACAACTATGGACCTTGGCCACTGCACTGTTCACTTCAGGTTTGAAAAGAATGAATAAGTAGAAGAAGAATAGAAGTGTGCGTCGACTTGGAGGATGAAAGAGGCGACGACGTTGGATTCCGGCAGAGGAGACTACTAGAAGGTGGAGCCGGTACGACCTGGAGGCGATGGAGGTGCGATGGCCAACTGCGGAGGTGGTGAGATGGTTTCAAGGAAGATGGAGGGAGGTTTCAAAGTTTTTCAGAAGTCTGCATGGAACTGGTGCGATGCTCGATTGAGAAGACTGAAGAGCGGTACCGTACAGGGGAATAAATGATCATTTTTTTCTGGAGAAAAATAAAGTAGTACTCCCTCTGTGTCGCAAAGAAGTTCCCATTTTCCCTTTTTAGCAGTCCCAAAAAGAAGTTCCCCTTTCCTTAAATGGGGAAGTTATCTACATCAAAACAATGTCAAACAGTGCAAAACAGTGTCAAACAGTGCCAAACAGTGTTGAAACAATGTCAAAACAGTAAAATTTACCTTCCGGTAAGTTTATTTCCTTAATATGTGTGTAGGTCAAACCGAGAATTTCTTTGCGGGACGAAGGGAGTAATATTTTTGGAATGTGAAACTTTGGGAGTAATATTAGTGCCATTGTTTCATTCATTTAAGTCTTGTCTAATTTGATAAAGTATAATGTTATACGACTTTCGACCCAAAATACTTAGTCAAATTCAAAACTTTGATCAACTATATATATTTATTGAAAATTATTTATAATATAAAAATGATATGAAAATGTTCTTTATTAAAATTACATACATAAAAAGTATAACATTTATAACTTTTACTACGTATAATATTATACTCCCTTCATCCCATAAAAAGATTCCCACTTTAAGATTTGGAGTAGTAATCAAAATCATGTCCAAATTTTAAGATTTGGTTAGGTACTTTGGAATAGAGGTAGTATGTATTTTAATACTCCCTTCATCCCATAAAAAGATTCCCACTTTTCTTCCTTAAATGTTCATATTTCCATTTTAGAAATCAATTAATAATCTTAAATGACAAAATAATCATTAAATTTTAAAAATAATACGTTTATCAACCCTAACCTTATTATATTATATACCTAGTAAAATTATTTTCACAAAATATACTCTAACTATCATAATTAATTATTGTTTAAAAAAACGTACGGTTTTATCATGAAACCTTTCAACGGAACAGAAGTGATAATGTTTAAGTCTCGTCTAATGCGATTTATTTAATGGGAGAACTACCAAATAAGCTCTCGAACTTACTTAAAAAGTGCAAATTACCTCATTTATAGGAGGTTCTGTCCGGTCGTCGCCATTTGGGGCGATTCTCGGTCGAATTGTTTGATGAATTTTTTTTAACATCTTATTCATTAAGTCTAGTTTACTCATACCAAATTGCAGCTAAAACTTCAATCGGGGGGGGGGGGGCAGTGAAATGAATTTTTGAAGATAACCGCGCAGTTAGACAACGCAGTGTATTTCAGAAAATTATTTGACCGCCTTCTCGGTTGCATTTTTAGCTGAAATTTGGTATGAGTAAATTAGACTTAATGAAAAAGATGCTCAAAAAGGGCTGATTTGTACTTTTTATGTAAGTACGAGAGCTTATTTGGTAGTTTCTCCCTTATTTAATTCTAGTCAAAGTGTCAAACAAGACAATATGTGAATGGGCCTGGACAAAAGGAGGTCAGTTTTGTAGCCCGATATGAAACACACCCCCATGAAATATTTATCCCATCGTCTCCAGGACTCTAGCTATCATCATTTCGGCAATCGGAAATTTGTCCGTGTAAAATCTAATTCATTTCCTCCAGTTTTAGGCGTTTTACGCAACTCAGGCGTACTATGGTGGAAGAAAAGAAAAAAAGAGGCCGGAAACCTAAAATTCTGGCAGCTTCCTCTGCCGGTATTGGAGACTCTCTAGTTGCGGTAAATGAGGAAGCATTGTCGGTAAAGATCACCGAGACCACCAACGGTGATTCATCTACGCAACGCCGTGGACGCGGTCGCCCAAGAAAAATAAGTAAACCGAATGAAGACCTCGACAGAGGAATCGCCGCTTCTCCGGAGACACGTGTCCATTCTGCAGCGGGGCAAAACGGAGAAGTCTCGTTATTAAACGGGGACTTGCGACGTCCTTCGGAGCTGGTGGCGGCTGCTGCAGCGAAGGCGGCTCCCTGGATGGACGCCGTCGTGAAAGTTTTCTGTTTCCACACGGAGCCGAATTTTTCTTTGCCTTGGCAAAGAAAGAGGCAGTTCAGTTCGAGCAGCACTGGTTTCATTGTCGGAGGAAGGAGAGTTCTGACGAATGCGCACTCAGTGGAGCATCACACTCAGGTTAAGCTCAAGAAACGCGGGTCTGATAGCAAGTACTTGGCCAATGTGCTAGCTATTGGGACCGAGTGCGATATAGGTGAGTTACATTTTTAGATTCATTTGCTATTGCATATACGATATGTATAGTTAGTGCATGCTAATTTACTAATTACCTTTTGCATTCATGCTAAGCTTAATGTTAAGACTCCAGTATAATGATGAGCTTGCAATTCCATATTTAATTGTCCTATAGAGAAGAATCTTTCTTTGTTAATATTAGGCTATGTCTATGATTGGAATCCAGCAAGTACAAGCGAAAGAAATTCAAATGAATGCATAGAGAAAAACTTGAAGGATTTTTTTTGTTGAATATAGAATAGAAACACTCAAACTAAATGTATCTATTTCAAATATTTTTTCAACTCATTTTATTAATGTATTTTTTAAAGAAGAAATTCCACTTATGATCCTTCGAGTTTTGCACCAATTCCACAATTAGTCCTCGTCTTTCATTTTATCCATTTTTGGTACTTGACTATTGTTTTCTTGACAATATATAGTCCTTTTCCGATAGTAAAAATGCTCAGAAATGGACCACAAATGGTCAAGAAAACAATAGTCAGGTACCAAAAATGGATAAAGTGAAAGACGAAGACTAAATATGGAAATGACACAAAACTCGGAGGACCTAAAGTGGAATTAATTAATTTTTTAAAGGTTAAGATATTTGGTTGCATCTAATGTTTTTATTTTTTAAAATCATATTTTCGTTTCCCTTGGCACTTTTCAAAGTAAAGCTGAACATAAGAAAACAAATTTTCTTAGAATTTATCAGGATCCAACTGTACCTCTTTGGAGTGGAGTCTGTGGAGATGGAATGTAATGAATGTTGTTTTGCATTGAAACAGCATTGTTAGCTGTGAATGATGATGAGTTCTGGGATGGAGTATCCCCAGTAGAGTTTGGAGAGCTACCTGCACTGCAAGATGCTGTAACCGTGGTTGGCTATCCAATAGGAGGAGACACTATATCTGTGACAAGTGGTGTTGTCTCTCGCATTGAGATACTCTCTTATGTTCATGGATCCACTGAACTTCTTGGGCTTCAGGTGTGTTTTTCTCCAAACCTTTTCATCTTTTTGAAAGGATATTTATTATTAAGTAATACGGCGAGCCTGTGTTACAGATTGATGCTGCAATAAACTCTGGAAATTCCGGTGGACCTGCTTTTAACAATAATGGGGAGTGTGTGGGCATTGCTTTTCAATCGCTTAAACACGAAGATGTGGAGAACATTGGTTATGTCATACCAACACCAGTCATTATGCATTTTCTTCAAGATTATGAGAAAAATGGAGCTTACACAGGTAGGTAGATGGGTTTGAATGTGAATCCCTATAACTCCTACAAGTACATATTTTATCTTTCACTGGAGTTAAGTTTCCTCTACATATTTCTTTGTTGTAATTCAACATTCCAGGGTTTCCAGTCTTAGGTATTGAGTGGCAGAGAATGGAGAACCCTGACTTAAGGATGTTAGTTGGTATGTCACCTAATCAGAAGGGTGTCCGTATTCGAAGAGTGGAGCCTACAGCTTCAGGCTCTAATGTGTTAAATCCGTCTGATGTTCTCCTTAGCTTCGACGGGGTTGATATTGCCAATGATGGAACAGGTGAATATCTTTAATACTATCGTACATATTTTCTCCATTTTATTCATTGTTTGCTTCAAAATTCTGGAACCAGTTCAGTGCATTGGACTTTTGAATCTTAAATACATCATTTTTTGAGTTTTATCTTAAATATGTCATTTTAATAATAGGAAGTTCAGGGAAGATATTGAAAATTGGAATCAGATACGAGATTGCCGATAAGATTATGTTGTCATTTGGCAGCCACTTTTTCCAACTTATCATTCTTCTGAACACTATTTTTTACTAAACAATAGTTTGTTTGGTTAAGTGTGCTGAACTGATTAATAATGGAAAATCAGGGTTGAAGATGCATTTTTGGCTGAAGCAGTTAAAGATGACCATTTTAACCTTTTTCCATTTTCTCCATATTATAAATAAAACATAATTTTATGTATTACGTACTAATTTTGCAGTGCAGAAATTTCATCACTTCAGCACTTTCTGCCTAGTTGACCCTTACCAGACTCTTAGTCTCCATTTTTTTTACTATCCTTGCAGTTCCTTTCAGGCATGGAGAGCGCATTGGATTTAGTTATCTAATATCACAAAAATATAAGGGAGATTCTGCTGAAGTCAAAGTTCTCCGAAACTCTAATACACTCGTGTTTAACATTGAACTGGACACACATAAAAAACTAATCCCAGCACACATTAATGGAAGACCTCCATCTTATTACATTGTTGGCGGATTTGTTTTTTGTGCTGTTTCAGCTCCATATCTACACTCAGAGGTGTGCACTTTTTATGGCATAAACCCATTGTTGTCCTTGCATTGAACTAATGACGATTTATTTATGTGCTATTGTGCTCAAATATCACAATGATGCGATTGTACTTTCAGTATGGAAAAGATTATGAGTTTGATGCTCCCATTAAACTGCTGGACAAACTTGCGAATGCAATGGCAGACTCAGTTGATGAGCAAGTTGTCGTTGTCTCTCAGGTTTGTCTTTAAGCTTATCTGTTAAAATATTTAATACTCTGTATATTATTTCTCTACTCTAATTAGAAGTGGTAGTGATTTTAAGGTTCTTTTTAATTTATTTTAGGTGCTTGTTGCTGACATCAATATTGGATACGAAGACATCGTAAATACTCAGGTGCAATTTGAATTATCTGATAAAATCAGAATTTATTATTATAGTACAAGTTTAGAGCTTGATTTACTATTTTTATTATAAACCGTTATGTGATAGTAAGTCGTGAATGGGGGGGGGGGGGGGATGTTATTAATGTGAAAAAAGTGTTATTGAAAACTTGTAACATTAAGTGAAGCTACAGAATGATATATCTAGCCCTCGTCGCCTTCAACCCCCAAAAATGGAAAACACCTGTGTCAGGAACACCCTTGTGATATTAAGTGGTGAATGGGGGTCGTTAATGTACAAAAATGGTTATTAAGAACATTGTAACATTAAGTGAAATTACAGAATGTCATTTCCTAGCCCCCCAAAGGAAAGAGACTTCACTAGATTCTAGCTAATAATAATAATCACTTCTCCTATGTTAAACCTCTGAAATTTGATTCAATTAATGTAGGTCATTGCATTTAATGGCAAGCGAGTGAAGAATCTGAAGAGCTTAGCTAACATGGTGGAGACTTGCGAAGAGGAGTACTTGACATTTGATTTAGATTATGATCAGGTATTCTTTCAATAATCTTGCTTTATATTCTTCTTGTCTGAGTTGTCTCTCATAGTCTCATCTTATGATTGGTATTTAACGTTTGATCTAGGTTGTAGTGCTGAAGACAAACACTGCAAAAGTAGCCACATCAGACATTCTTACAATGCATTGTATACCTTCGGCCATGTCTGATGATCTGAAGACTTAAAAAGCAGGTCAAGAAGTAAACTCTGCTTAGTACAATCCTAATATTGGAAGATATTGTCGCTCTTTTTGCTAGAAAATGTAGTAAATATTTGAACAGAAAGCCAAGGTAGCACACCTGGCACTTACTTCTCTCTTAACACCCTACTTTTTTGCTTCTGAAAATGGCTCTTTCAGTACAGGGCTCAGCTCACAATTTTCAGCTCTTAACAATGCTTTCACTATGCATTAGATATTTTACATTACACAATTTGCCAAACCAGAATTTATCTGTCTGATGAACTGGTTGGCATGTCCTCATGTTTACAACCTTTTAACAAGGGAAATTTTTCAGATGTAGAAGACTCCAAATCAGTAACTTTATGGTAGTCATCCTTTTCCTTAGCTTTGCCCCACATTACAGTATAGAATCCAACAGCTATGATTGCTGATCCAATAATGCTATAAATACAGGAACAAAATGAGTTTAACGAAGTAAATATAATAGTTCTATGAATCGTAAATAGCGCAAAGATAATACCTTCCCAGGTAGAGAGTGTCACCCAAGATGACAACTCCCATGGCCACGGCTATAGCAATTGACAGTGGCTTGAACATTGCTACGTAAACCGGTCCCTTTACTCTTATTGCCCATGTGTGGATGGTATTGTTCACAAATGACCCAAAGATGCCCTGTTCAATAGCATCATAGACAATTTATGGAGTCCAATCTTTAGAAGGTATCTCAGGAACTAGGCATTAACATTTAGGCTTGGGACGTTGGGCATTTCGGATTCGGTTTTTACAATTTTCATATTTATTTACTTTAAAATGGGTGAGAAAAGATTGCCAACCTTAAACCAAGTAAAGTTTGATTTGGTTTAATTTGGGTCTTTCAAATCAAACCAAAATGCCCACCTCTACTAAAATCCACTATTGTATCACTTACAGAGCAGATGATAGAGACTAGAGAGATATCCAGTCTAATCTTCCATTGATTCAGGTCTGGTACCATGAAAGCCCCCACGATTGCAGCAAGTACGCTCACAATTAAGTTGTAGAAGAATACAACAGTTAGTTCTGCTGGGTATACCTTCATGATTTGTGTCTGTACATACGATGAGCCATTAAATTTCCAAATAGCAGTCTACTACAGTTAGAGTGTGTTTGGTCCATGGAATTTTAGGAATCATTAGATTACCTTCAGCTGCCTGGCTAATGGAATGCTCTATTGCTTTTGTTTTTAAATAGATATTAACTTGTAATAATGCTTAAGAAAGCCAAGGCAATCAATCACATTACCTAGCTTTATCTCATTTTTAGCTGTGAAATTGAAGCAGGCAAAGTAATCTCACATAATCCAGGTGTTGGATTATCTTACCTGGACTATGTACCACATTGGGACCAAAAGATACTCTGCTGTAAGAAAAAGTCCGCCCAACATCCAGTTGGATTGCACTGATCCCAGAAACCGAAGGGCATTTGAAGTGGTAGACGGAGAAGTAGTAAATGCGATTCTAGGTCCCTTATAGAGAGTCACTACAAAAGCTCCCGTGACCGACACTATTGTGCCTGCCACTTTGGCCCTGCTAGTTGTGCTTCTAAACACTAGAGTCTCCATCCTACATACAAATAACATGAAAAAAGAATTTGGTTTAAAATTTAAGTGATTTATGGAAAACAAGAAGGCAAGAAGGGGTACGGAAAAGGGGTGGGGATGGAAGATATATAATAAGAACCTGAAAAAAAGAGCAAGAATAAATGTGAAGGCAGGGACAAGGTTGCTGATGGCAGAAGCTAGAGTTGGAGAGCTGAGGCTGATTCCTGCATACCCCATGATCTGTGATGCGCATCTGCTCTTCCCCAGTAAAATAAATAAATAAAGATTAAAATTAGTTATTTTCCATTAGAAATGAGACGCTTACTAGCACAAAGGTAGCTTTAGTGGACTGCCCGATCGTATACATGGTTGTGACTTGCGGGCCCACCAAAATATAGACATAAGTCTGAGTTCATACCCTATGATGCCAAGCATGAGAATCTTAAAGGTGATGGAGCAGTTCAGCGGAGGAAGCACTTTTGATCTGCATCATCCAAACCAGACGTAGTATTGTTGCTGTCTAATTATATACAATATACATAGAAGTGTTTTTTGCACGCTATAAAGTGTATATAGACCTGGTGGAGAAGAAGGGAGAGGGGAGGAGACAGATAGCGGCGACGGCATAAGCGTAGACGATGAAGACGTAGTTGCTCATGCCTTGGTTTGTGGCGGCTTTGAACAGCGTGTTTAGCCCTACATTAATGCATTCCATGAGTACCAAAGCCACAAAGGGCAACACCTCGTTGTAGAACATCGCCGCAACCATTTCGGTTTGGTTTGCTGTTTTCTCCAGTCCTCTGGATTGGTATTCTTTAGTTCAGAGGTTTTAGCTCACAGCCCAAAGGCCCTCCCTAGAGTCTTATCGAATTGAAAGTATGTGCCTCATATTATTTACCCCTTTTAAAGCATCAACCAGTCATATTATGTTGCGCACCAGTACAGAATTGGGGTTATTGTACTTCTGCTACCAGGTTCAATTATGTTTTTATCACTTATCTCATACTCTTATTTATGTTTTGCCCCATGTACAGTTTCTTCTTGCATAATAGTCCCTGTGATGTGCATATTTTTCTCGTTTCGTCTCTAATGTTCATATTTGTTCTTAAATGCTACCTCAACAACTACCCGGATATAAAAGCATATCCGGGTAACTCATTGGAATTGGACAAGGTTCAATGAATTGACCCGTGTATTCTTAATATTCGAGGGGCCATCAAAAGGTCCGATCGGCCGATTCTTTAATGCTAGTTGAATTGAATTGCCGTTTGAACTTTGAACTACCTTTGCAGCAGTTAAAGAGAGTAGTAGCTCAACGATAGAGACCAGATAATAAAAATCTAAGGAGTATTTTATAGGGTTATTTGAAAAAATGTAGGGACTAGTTTTATAATAAGTGTAAGTTGAGGAGTACAAGGGTTAAAACTTAAAAAGATATTATATGAGTGTGCTATGTCATCATTCCTACTATAACGACTGACGTGACACTATTTTTGTCGCTGCAAATATTATCATCTTTAATTGTTTTGCCAATCCTGGTTCTCTGCTTCGTTCCTAATCTTGAGGAAGTTTTCCATGCGACAAATTGATTGTTATGAACTTATGATTTGTGCTTGAAGCCATGGATGAATTAAAATGTTATTATCTTCGATGATAATAATCACTATTCTTAATTAAATGGTTGATAATATAGTGAACTGATTGAGGTGCGTTTTATTTATTTATTGTATTAGTGTCACATTTCCCTTTTGGAACGACATATGTAGTTCACGACATTTCACTTTATTATATTCAAATTCTAATTACAATTTTTACCTTTTCAATTACTTAATTAAAAATTATGTCAAAATCAAATGAGACACATAAAATGGGAGGGAGACAATATTAGAGACAGTATCAATCAACTTTTTCATCAAACACATATGTTTTGCTTTCGCGCGCTGAATTGTGTAATAAGCAGAAAAAGTAAGGTTGGAGTTACTTTTCTGGCTGTATTGACTGAAAGTATTGTAGATGACTATTTTAGTTATTTTTACATATAATTTTTTCTTTATTTTATTAATAAAAAAAAATTGAACTTTTTTTCCCTTAAATCACCAGAATCAGCCACTTCAACCAGAATTTCATAATTTCCAGCAGAAGCAGTCGATTTTCGTGCTCTTAGTTTTTGGTAATACTGAGTAATATTATAGATAAATCCGGCAGCTAAATATAAAGGGGCAAACAATTCCGTATCAAACAGTTCATCTCTATCATGCGTCGCCATCGAGTCTGTGGATTGTGTATTTGTGTATAATGAGTGGAGTGGAAGACGCCAATGTCCTTAATTATTGGAAGAAAGGTGTCGTGTGGTGGTAAACGACATCTACAAAATAACTCTGATATTCGGTATCGAAAGGGAATAGGTGTATGCATAATGGAAAAAGATGTAAATAAGATCATATTGATTATTCGAGTATGATATAAGGATTCTAACGATCACATTAATATAGGCGATTTTTAACAATGGACCAAAGTTCGAATCCCCGCAGCGACCGAGTGGAGGTCACAAAACCTGAAATAAGGCTGGGTCTCTGATGCGCACGGGTGTATGGACCTACTGACATTGTGCTGACTGAATCATCGTGACTAACCTCCCCACCATCCTGTCGGATCGGGGTGGGGGGTCCTGGGGTGGGAATTCTACCTTTTTTGTAACAATATAGGCGATTTTTTATGAAAAAAGCTTATAGTGATCATATTGATCATTGACGCTTTATTTTTTGTATGAGGCTTGGTTTGAAAGAATAATTCAAAGATAAAAGTTATTGAAAATGATGTATTTGGTGAATGAAATTAGTTTGTTTGACTTCACCGTTGAAATGTTGGTCGAAAAGTGTGACGTTCAAATTTAATGCAATTACACTTTTTCATCCAAATATAATAACATGTTAACTAATTGTGTACATTGATCAAATTTAGTCACGCAAAATGAACCATTTTGAGCTGAAGTGCTCTTCAGTGTTATACATGATGTGCATATGAACTTTATTGGTCATAAAAGGTTGAAATACAGAATTGCACAGACCATTATAGACTTATTGTTGCTTCTTTTATTAAAGTTGCTTCTTGCTCGTAGTTAAATTCTCCTTGCTCGTAGTTAAATCAGTTTTGATAATTAAAATTTACATATTCAAAAATCACATTGAAAGTTCTATATATTATTACCTCCGTTCCAAATTGATTTGCAAATTTGAGTTTTCTTGGTCAAACAGTTTCATTTTGTTCACTTAATTATGATGTCAATTTTTAATTATATTCTAATTTGGAGTTTACAATTTTGAATACATTTTGATGTAGTTTATGAATATGTAAATTTTAATTATTAAAAATTGAATCAATTATGCATAGGGAGGATCGACTTTTATTATTGGTTGACCAAAAAATGTTAACTTTGCAAAACAAATTGGGACGGAGGGAATAAATCACAAAATTCATAATACAATATACTCCTATTCATTTTACATAGCATAAAATTGATATCCTAAATAAATAAATAAATAAAAACAAATCATGTAGAACATGAAGAGTAGGCTTTGCAAATTATTTTGGGACAAGGGAACTAACAATTATATATATACACACACACACATAGCTTTACAAAAATTGCTCTAAATAGGAGTAAAAACATTTGTAAATTTCAAAATAATACTATCATGCTTTTTATTATCTAAATAAGAACACCCATATCCCGTTTGGTGACCTTGTTTTTCAGCTTATCAGGTTTATCAGCTAACTTTGCACCAAACACGTTACTTTTGATTTCGCGCGCTGAATTATGTAATAATAAAAAAGGTAATGTTAGAGTTACTGTTCTGGTTTTATCTACTGAAGTTACTGTAGATGATCATTTTATTTATCTTATTAATAAAATATATTTAAATATAATTTTTTCATAAATTTTAGTAGAATCAACCGATTTCATTGTTACCAAACGTCTTTTACTGTCATGTTTTGACATTACAAGAATTTAATTATGACAATATTTACTACGTAGTATTTACCAAATTTGATAGAATTTAAAAATATGACATTCTATTTTGAAATTCTAAAATGTTTTTACTTCTATTTCTGAATTCTCCAAACAATGAGATTTATTGCTCAAACATGTCACGTTGATCATTACGGCTTTGTAATTTTTCTTTAGTTCTGGGTGTCGGAATTGTACTTCGCTGAGGTTAGTTTGGGTGTACACTCAAAATTACACATGTGCATTATACTCCATCCGTATCTAAATAATTGCAACACTTTACTTTTTTGTCAGTTTCAAATTAATTGCGACACTTCTTTTTTTAGAACACAAAAATGAATACAATGTCTTTAATGCCCTTAATTAATTTACACACACTTGTACACACTTTGTACACACTTGCTCATCCTTATGAATTTTTTGAGTCCAAATGCTTAAATGAGTTTAATATTGAAAGCAATACGGTTTCGGACAAAAAATTGTACTTGCATTAACTTGTTTAAGTGATACTGCCAAGTATAAATGTTACAATAATTACAAAGTTTGAGCATTACGTGATCTGAAAATATTTCACAAAAGGATTTTGCTTATTAGTGATTATTGAACAATAAAACAATCAGTGAAATGGGTAATACTAACACAATTGGTGATTATTGAACACAACATTTATCAATAACATACTCAAAAGTGAATGGATTATATTACTCCTTCCTTCCGTCCCATTTAAATCTTTACGTTTTCTTTTTTGGGACGTCCCATTTACTCCTTTACATTTCCTTTTTAGGCAACTCATTTTACATTAAATGTCTTAACTACCCTTCACTACCCACCCACTTTTTATATTTGAGTGGATAACATTAATTCCCTCCAAAAGTCAAAGGGCATGCAAGACATTTGTTCTTCAATTAATTGAGCTCCTAAAATAACGTGCCAAAAACAAACGTCAAGTTTTATCCCGGAGGGAGGGAGTAGTTTGTTAATGAGCATCGAATAATTGGACGACTATGAAATAGTACAAGGATCACAATTCCTTGGCGTAGTTCTTTAAATGAGTGGCTTTGACATTATTTGAAGTTATTTGGACTTGTATAGAGATGTATAATTCATTGAACATCTTATAAATTTAAGTTGGATGTAACATCACTACAATAATTTAATCAGTCTTTAATTAAATACGGGAGTTAATTCCCTGAGATCCTTGCAATTATTGCAGTTTGCCTCACCACATCTTTTGAGCTTTATTTGTCTTATTACAGAGTTAGTGTCAAATTCTTATGTCTTTTACGTAATAGTTCTAATCAACTCAGCTCCTCTCGGAGTATGACATCTCATTTGTTTGACACGTCTATTAAAGAAATCCAAAATATTTACACCCGCCCATCAATACACATATGCATTGTGTTCGTTTAGGTGAGTGGTGAGAAAGTTGAAAAATTAATCAAGGATCGAACAACAATGGTCGTGTGAATGTTATAACTCTCGTGTTCTGGGCTGAACCTCTGATGTACACGGATACAAGGTTCACCATCATTAGGCTGACTCAGTCACTTGACTTTCATCTGTAAGATTAAATTCCAATATCGGCATCATATAATTATTATATACATAATCATATAGATCGAGATTTAGGAATACTTGAATCCATGATAGATGAATGAATTAGAATAAATCTCTTATCCTCTTTGGCCCCTTTTCTTAAGATTCTTAACACAGTATAATCTTTCTATTATTAATATATAACTTCAATTACATGACCAATATTAGAATATTAATTAGTTAACTAAATATTCTAACAACATCCTCTCAAATGCCTTGTTGAATTGGCCGTGAGGGCCCCTTGAGGTTGGCTATTCAACTAAATATTCTAACATCCTCTCAAATGTCTTGTTGAATTGGAACATGTATTGTGTTGTGCAAATAAAAAGTGTGGTTGTGAAAAGTGCGAATAACAACACTCATTTTCAATGAAGGAAGCTTTTTATTTATTTATGACAATACTCACATTATTTATATATAATTAATTTAATGACTAATATATTTAGATCCATTAGATCAGATATATTCTCTCTTTTTATTCACACGCGTATATTTGTGTTATAAAGATATACAAGTATACAACTCATGTCTTTGGAATTTTTAAAAGCAAGTGAATAACATTTATCCATTCTGCCATCAATGTTCATTATTTATGAGTATGTTATAATTTGTATATTTATATTTATAAAAAATACATAAGGGGTTTGTCCTCAAATAATACTAATTAAAACCATTTGGATAAAAAAAGAGACTTTTCTTTTAAGTTCCAAAAAAAGACTGAATAATACTTAAGGGACTGTTACTGTAACACCCCGATCCGTAGGACCCGATGTAATTACTCTAACACACCCTCAAGACCTCTAGTACTGTCCTCACAAACCGCCACTAGCCTTTTCCGCGCACTTTGTCCTCACTCATGCGCGCCCTGAGAAACATGCCAGTGGGTCACTCATCCCAAGACTGCTCCCGTGCAAGCACACTTAACTTTGGAGTTCTTGGCTAATGAGCTCCCTTAAAAGGAGATGCACCTTGTTGGTATGAGTAGTACTATTAATCCTCTTAAATTAATCTCGGGTATTACAATCACCCCCACTTAGGAACGCAACGTCCTCGTTGCGCCCATAAACCAATCTCAATCATATCCTAGAATCTTTTCCCCTGCTAAGTGCCCGCCCGATATCTAACGGATCATCACACTGTCGCAGGGTTGCTCTGATACCATTTGTAACACCCCGATCCGTAGGACCCGATGTAATTACTCTAACACACCTTCAAGACCTCTAGTACTGTCCTCACAAACCGCCACTAGCCTTTTCCGCGCACTTTGTTCTCACTCATGCGCGCCCTGAGAAACATGCCAGGGGGTCACCCATCCCAAGACTGCTCCCGTGCAAGCACACTTAACTTTGGAGTTCTTGGCTAATGAGCTCCCTTAAAAGGAGATGCACCTTGTTGGTATGAGTAGTACTATTAATCCTCTTAAATTAATCTCGGGTATTACAGTTACACCCTTACTCAGCCCAAACCCAATGGCCTGCTACAGTGACCTGTCACAGTGACCAAATGTGCAGTAACCAGTGTTACAGTTACCAATGGCATAGTTACAAAATTCATCCAGTGACAAAAAATTAATACGTCCCACCAATGACCCGCATCACAGTGACCAAATGTGCAATGACTTTTGTCCAGTGACCAATTGACACAATGACTTCCGTCCAGTGACCAACTTCCACCCGTTCAGTAACTAACGTCTACCCATTCAATGACCATCATTGCCCGTCCAGTGACATAATTTTCAACCATCTCCTCCGCCCCCAATAAGTCATTGCCGACTCCCCGGTCAGTAACTACCGTGGCCCCGTTCATGTAGTCACCGTCCCTACCCCAAACCAGTGACCGCCCCCACCCCGCTAGTCAGTGCCACAAATAGTGACTCCAGTGACCAACAATGAAAATTGTGTCCCTACCATAGTGACACGATTACATGTAACTCCTGTCATAGTGACACGGTTACTCCGGCCACAGTGACACGACTACTCCGGCCGCAGTGCACAACTAATCCGGCCACAGTGACACCGCCGGTGTGACACAATTTAGACATAACAGTTAAATGTTTGAAATCATCATAGGAGAAATTACCATAGGGTTGGCCAGTTCCAAATCTCGATATTTGAGTTTGCTTCCCTTTGCCTTTTAATTTCGCATACTCCACGGGCCGATGACTCTTAATATGTCTATCGGCGCAGTCGTATCCTTGTGAAATCCCCAAGCTAATATTTTTTTACAATGTTTGAGAGCTGACCACCACTTCTCGGTTTGGGGGTCCTTCCACTTATTAAAATAATTTTTCATAAGTAGAGATTCACCTTTCTTATCGGGTTGGGATGAACCAGTCTCGTCCTCGTTGGGAGTTGTATCGTCAGGGGTTCCATGACTTCCATCATCGGGGGTCCCATCATCGGGGGTTCCATAGTCGCCTTATCCTCTTCGACGTCGTCATTCTCGAGCTCCTCATCTTTCTCAGGAATGTTTTGTTATTGGTGAAATTGCCCATGTTCTTGGTTCAACAGATGAGCCAGTTGCTCATCGGACATCGCATCTCTCCGGTTGTAAGTCGTGTCAAAATCATCTCGGATTTGAGAAGAAAACCCGACATGTCCTTTACATTTGCCTCGCGAATTAGGATGATTCTTCCCAATATTCTACTTCGCTTGCATCGGAGGTTACCCATATATACAGAATGTCTACCTCGTTCTATCTTAAAATGTAACAAATATTAAATTCTAACAAATATTTTAATGTGACTGCAAATACAATGCAACTAAAATATTACTTTATGTAACAAGTGTAGTAAAATTAACGAATATTCCAATTAGTTTAATAGTTTAAATAACTAAAATTCGAACTACTTTTACATTTTAATCAAACAAGTGTAGTTTAATTAACTAAAATTCCAACTAGTTTAATAGTTTAATAATTTAATCTAACAAGTGTAGTAAAATTAACTAAAATTCCAACTAGTTTAATAGTTTAATTAAATAAAGTTCAAACTACTTTTATATTTTAATCTAACAAGTGTAGTAAAATTAACTAAAATTCCAACTAGTTTAATAGTTTAATTAACTAAAATTCGAACTACTTTTATAATTTAATCTAACAAGTTTAGTAAAATTAACAAAATTCCAACTAGTTTAGTAGTTTAATCTAACAAGTGTCGTAAAATCAACTAAAAATGCAACTACTTTTATATTTAATCTAACAAATTTTATATGATTAATATTAATTAGTATGTAACAAATATGGTTAACTAATATGATAATGTGACAAGTATATTAAAATCAACTAAAAATGCAATTAATATTAGTATGTAACAAATGAGAATATAACAAATATTAAAGGTGACCAAATGAGAAATGTAACAATTAACAAATATTAATGAAAAATGTAACTAATAGGAAAAATGTATGAGTGTGTACTAATTGATGGGAGTGTGAGTGTGTAAATAATAGCATAAATTTAACTAATAGTATTAATGAAAGTGTAACTAATATATAATATAATGTTACTAGTATATAATATATAACTATACTGCTATAACATGAGTAGTACACTTATATTTAATACTTTAATATGTATACTTAATATATTAATTAGATGCAATATATGTAAATTTAAGTAGATAACAAATATATAATAAGTAGATATTAATTAGATAATAAATACTCCCTCCGTCCCGTAAACAACTTCATACTTCGTTTTCACCATATTAAGGAAATAAACTTACTAGGGGATAAATTTTACTATTTTAACAATGTTTGAACATTGTTTGGATACTGCTTGGCACTGTTTGGATATAGAGAATCTGTCAAATAAAGAAGTGGGAAAAAGTGTTAAGTTAATTTCTGGAGTGCCCGAAAAGGAAAGTGTGAAGTTCTTTACGGGACGGAGGGAGTATATATCAAGTAGATACTAAATATAAGTAGATATAATATATGTAATTATAAGTAGATAATAAGTATATAAGTAGATAAAATATTTGTATAACTAATTTAAATAGATATGATATATATATACACACACACACACACACATATATATATATATATATATATATATATATATATATATATATATATATATATATTAATAGGTGTAGAGAGATGGAAGAAGATGAAGGGAGATAATTAGAGAATATTAGAAAGTATGGAGGATTGGAGAATAGATGTAGGAAAATGTTAAGAAAATAGGAGTATTTAATCATTTATAGATTTTTTTTACCCCCACCCCTAGACCCCCTCCAACGACTCTAGAGCCGTTTGACAACGATCACAAGGTTGCAAAGCCTTTCAAACCATTCTTTTTTTAAAATAGCCATTATGCCCGGACCGGTCACGGACCAACCGGGCCAGTCAGCGTTTTTGAAGACCCATAGTCCTCCCGCCATTTACCCAATTCGCGCCCCCAGTCCCGATCCCAGTACCGCCCGGAGGGCCGGGTCCCGGGTCAAGCCGGGTCCCAAGTCAGGCCGGGTCCCGACGACCCATCTCAGTCCATCTCTAGTCTGATATGAGACTGAAAACAGTCCAAGTAAAAACATCCTAATACAATCCAAGTTACTAATAAAGTTTGTGTACACAGACACACATACATATATATACTTCATTAAAACTTGATTTCATCCAATATTTTGATTTGGTTATTCAAAGCAGGTTTTTTGGCAGCATAAAATATTGTTGTGAACATTATAGATGTAGCCAAATCTTCAAGTGGGTAATAGGCACACTACACTGGTGGCAGCGGTCCAAGAATCCAAATTTTGATACCAAACAGAAAGAACACATACAGTCGAATACAGTAATTTTTCTGATCCCTGAGAAGTCAATGAATAAGACCAAAAAACGAAACACAGAAGGAAATCCTGAGATGCTGCAAATCAAGCCATTATCTTAGTAGATCTTAGGAAAAGACTGTCAACAACCTTTCCCATGTTTGAGACTGTGTCCAGCGTAGCCTGATAAATTGCATCTGTCTTGGGATCGTCAAAGATGACGAGGCATCCAGCACCCTGGTCAAGGGTTCCAGCAAACTTCTTATCCAAAATCATCTGAGACAGCTTCTTCTCAACATGTTCCCCAGGCAACTCAATAAGCTCGGCAACATGCCCTATCTCAACCTTGGAGAACGGCTCAATCAACCTGCAAAGGTTTTGCTCCAGGAGAGTGTCATAAAGTGAGGACAGGTGACGGTGGACGATTGGGTCCTCATCCAGCTGTGACTTGAAATTCCTAAGAGCATCCTCGAAAAGCTTCAAAGACCGCTTTGAGTGGGCTTCAGCAACTGCTTTCATGGCATCTAGTTCTGGTCCCTGATACTGCAACCCAACCTTAGGTGATGATATTATGCTTGCGACGTCATCCGCCTGGCCCACCATAATCTTGCATAGCAACATGTACTTTAGGCTGAATATTGCTTGTGGGTCCTCCAGAGCATTAAAAGCCTCAAATGCTTCGTAGAAATAGCTGTATGCCGTTTTATAATCTTTTTCCTCAGCGTGGAGAATCCCGCTCTGCAGATCGATGCAACCCTGCTGACCTGGAGGCACGTATATAGCGTTGGCTGCAGTCCGAGCAGCAGTAAGCGCAGCCTTTGCTTTTGCGAGGTTTCTCAATGCGAAATGAAGTTTGCTCTCTAGCAAGTCAATCTCCACAAGCAAAAGCTTGTCATCCAATCTCCTCACCTCTTTGATGAGACCTGAAAGGAGAGTCAACGCCTCAGCATACTCTTTGCTTTCCATCAAGAGTGAAGCAAGTTTGGCTTCAATTCTTTGGCGAAGAAAAGTCCGTTTCTCATCACGGGTCCACTGAACTATGTCTTTGCAAAGGGTGATCTGAAGGTCAGAAGTGCCGGGTATTTTCGCCAATGTATCAACTATGCTTCTGACAATTTTAGCAGTTTTTGCCTTGGGTATCAAGGAAAAGAAGGGCCGTAATTGGGTAAGAAGGTTTTTGAGATCATCAGCCCTGTTTTCCTGTCTAAGGAGGTCAGATAGATTAGCTATTGCTTGTTCCTTTATCCTTAGAGCGTCGGAAGAGGATGAAGGGCTGTTAAGGATATTGTGAAGGATAGAGAGAGACTCGGATGGAGTTTTTGCCTCTGAAGCCAGAACAAGTGAGTCTGTTGTTGCAGGGAGGAAGGATGAAGCCATGGTTGTCAGCACTGAATGATTTGTATTATGATAAGTCCTGCAGTCAAAACTAAGAACACTCTTTAAGGGACAATGCAGCATGTACCACAATAGGCTAATAGAAAAAATCATTAGTGAAGATCACAGTAATATCTTAAGTTAAGGCAGGTATTGTAGTTTGTTCAAAAGATACCCTCTTCAACCAGTCTATTTCAACATAATAGTGTTGGCTATTAAACGAACAAAACTATGAGCAATACATTTTGTTTTTTGATTTGTACTTCAATATTTTGACTGACAGACATTGTTATTATGTTTGGAGTTATCTATTGCACATATGGAGAACTTGAAATATTCGGTACCCAACCATTTAACATTAAAACGAGATATTAGGTATTGCATTGTAGCCAACAGCCACAATACGTTTCCTAATATCTGTTTTTGAGGCATTTCAAAAAGGCCATAACAAGCTCCAGCAATGAACTAATGAGTTTTCATATATCATGTTCACATATCTAACCTTCCCAACAATGCAGCCCAATGATTCATATTTTTTAAAATGAAGAGAACCAGTTATAGTACTAAACTACAAATACCCCGCAATAAAACAAAAAACAAGAAGCAAGTCTACAGTAGATCATTCGACACCATAAAACGCCATTAACAATATTGCTATGGATTGAGTCATATTTATCTGGATCACCATCCAAACAACTTCACCATCACATTAAGGGGGGTGTATTCAATCGAGACTTTCATAGACATTTTTGGACTATGGGATTTTAGGAGACATTTGAGACATTTATGGATTTGTCTAGATTTGTTTGGATTTGGACATGAGACATATTAAGACATTTTTGATTGATATTTATGTGTTAAAAAGTGAGAATGAAATAACCAGTCCATCTTTTTCCCATCCTGTGCTCTAAAATGTCATCAAAAAGAGAAATGAAAATAAGGGGGGAAATGCATTTTTATTTACGCAAATGGCAAATGGCAACCCCACACCCTATTGATTCAAACACATTTAGTATTCAAGTTTCAGGGAGAGCATGAATGTTTTTCAAGATAGCCCAAGATGAACTGACAATATACATCTTGAAGAGGGGCGTGGGCATCAATATTCAAAGATTAGAAACCTCGGGCTTTCAAAAAGGACCTTGATTAAGCCAGAAAATAAAGAAATGAACGACCGAACTGCCCAACATAACGATGAGGATCAAATAAATGACATTGGCAACATATGTGATGGCGGAACTCCAAAAAACAGAACTAAGCAAATGGCATTTTTTCCATCTCTTTACACCAGGAAAATGGCAACCCTTACTGAGCTTATAATTTTATTAAGCCACAACTCATTCATTAACAACAAAACTGATTTTTTCATTTCTGATCTTTTGGGAATTTTATCAAACACTTTGGAGGCAGAACATTTCAATACTTCCATGAACATTTAAAATATGGTTCATTCAAACCAAGAATCAGTAATCTGAGCAGTGCTAATGACATAGGTTATACCATTGGGAAAGGGAATCCCTCATTCAAGAAAAAGCTAGGCATTTAACAAAGAGGAACAAAAAAAGGCAGACATTCGTTTATAAAGAAAACAAAATGGCAAATATTTGACTTTGTGGAATGAAGAAAAACAATGGTAATCGGAAACGCAAGAGGGTGAAGAACATTGTTTACCTCTGTGGATTGGTTTGCAGATGCCTTCTTCACTTCCGAAGGTGTGAGATTGCCTTCGTGCTTGGCTGGAAGAAATCTCAGGTAAATCTCACGTAGAGGTGTGAGATTTGGGTAATAGGAATTTTTTTTAATTATTTGGGCTTCAAAATTTGGATATGTCCAAATCCTGTCTTTATGTCCAAAAGGAATACACCTAGACATTTGGGGAGTCTTAAAATGTCTCTGTTAAATACATTCAGATTTGTCAAATCCTAAAATGTATTGAAAAGTCTTGAATGAATACACCCCCTAAGTTAATAATATCATTCTTATTAGTTTTATTTTCAATCAAGTATACTAGGCACAAGTATCCCGTAAGTCCTTATATGGTATCAGCTCATGTTCTCCACTAGGAGTGGGCACGATTGGTTAACCGCGTTTCGGTTAACCGATCTTTGGTTAACCGTGTTTTCGGTTAGAATGTTTATAATAACATTAACCATACCACATCATCAGTTAACCGGAGAACATTAAACCGTAATATAGGTTAACCATTAGTTGGTTAACCGAAAAAAAATTTGCTCATTCAATTTACGACCTTAAGCTTATACGAGTATGAATATTCGTTTCTTGTATGAAACTGGTTTCTATATTGAATATGATTATATGAAGCACATTGTGTTTCTAATAAAGGCAACATGAGTGTTTGGCACACATGTATATGCAGTGGTGTGTAATAATGCAATGATAATAATACAAATGTATACGTATCTCCTAATTATACCACATACAGAGTATAAAACTCAATACACTAAGGACACATTTACTTCACGGGTTAGTAAACGGTGCTTATTAAGACTCGCGTTAATAAGCGACGCATAAAATAAGCAGTGTTGTAAGCTCATGTTTACTTCAAATGATTTAAAACACCGTTTAACATTAAAATGTCCAAAATAACCATATAGATATACACACAAACATTTATGAACACAAATATATAATATAATATGTGGGGTCACCTCGTACGCTTAGTCGCTTACCCACACCCCTAACCCCTACCCCGCCATGTACACCCACCCCACACCCTACCCCCAATTCCGCACCCTTAACTCCCACCCCTTCCCTACCCCTACCCTTACCAGGTGGTGGAGGGCAGGGTCGGGGTAGGGGTGGGGGCCGGGGTGGGTGGGGTGGGGTTGAGGTAAGGGCAGAGGGTTAGGGTGGGGGTCAGGGTAGGGAAGGGGTGGGGTCGAGGTAAGGAGTGAGGGTGGGGTAGCGCAGGTGGTGGAGGGTAGGGTCGGGGTAGGGGTGGGGGTGGGGGTGGGGTCGAGGTAGGGTTAGGGGGTTAGGGTGGTGGTTGTGGTAGGGAAGGGGGTGGGGTCGAGGTAGGGGCAGGGGTTAGGGGGTTAGGGTCGGGGGTAGGGGCAGGGGGGTAGGGGGTTAGGGTCGGGGTAGGGGAGGGGGTGGGGTCAGGGTCGGGGTTGAGTCAAGGTAGGGGAAGGTGGTAGGGGGTAAAGGGGTGAGGGTAGGGTAGGTGGTGGAGCCGTGGAGGGTAGGGTAGGGGTGGGGGTGGGGTATGGTCGGGTCAAGGGTGGGTATGATCGGGTCAAGGGTGGGGGTTGGGGTAGGGAAGGGGGTGGAGTCGAGGTAGGGGCATGGGTTTGGGTCGGGGTAGGGAAGAGAACGGGGGTAAGGGTGGGGTCGGGGTCAGGTCAAAGTAGGGGAAGGTGGTAGGGGGTAAAGGGGTAGGGTAAGGGGTGAGGGTGGGGGTGCAGTAGGGCAGGTGGTGGAGGGTAGGGGTAAGTAAGGTGGGGGTTGGGTATGGTTGGGTCAAGGGTGGGGTCGGGGTTAGGGTTGGGTTGGGGTCGGGGGTGGGGTCGATGTAAGGTAGGGTAGGGCGGGGTAGTGGGGTAGCAATAGGGTAAGGGCAAAGGGTTAAGGTAAGGGTAAATTCGGAAACTGAAAAAACTTAAAGTGCCGCTTAATTAATACATGGGGGGGTGGTATGCTTAGTAAGCGGGACTTTAAGAACCTCTTTCGGTTAGTAAGCAGTGTCTTAAGCAACTTGCGTGTTTACTTCACCTGTCTTACTAACCTAACTGTGACATTAGCAGCGAAGTAAACGCCGCCTAAATGTTTCCGGTAGACTGTACACACGCAATATGTTTAGTGTGACATGTGTTTACTAGTAATAATATGTTAACGGTGGATTACCGGTTAACTGACGGTAAAAATATTTCAAAACCGTAACCATCCCATGTACCGTTTTCGCTTTCGATTGGTTAACCGTACCGCAAAATTTTCTAAAACACGGTATGGTTAATCGAAAAAACACCGATTTTATGGTATTTTAGTACGGTTAATCGGTTACGGTTTTTTATGCCCACCCCTATTCTCCACAAATTGAACTGAACTGTTCACTTTTCTCGCTAGGTCAAGTGCTAGCAAAAAACAAATATCTTAAAGTGATACTGCTAATATTATACGTAGTACATATTATTGTGCAGTTGTTTTAATTCATATGAAAACCTACCGATCCGGAGATTTCGCTACTCGATATCATCAAAGAAGAATGGAAAATGAAATCAATACCAGACCTTTGGGTTTTAGGATAGATTGGTATGAAACATAAACATGCACTTGATGAATAAATTCATATGAAAACCTACTGATCTGAGATTTCGCTGCTGAACCGATGAAAGATCTTTGGTACTTTGCGTCTTTCGGTCGTAGATCGACAAGCGTGTTCAATTGTAGATGATCTGTTTATTTAATTAGCCATGGAAGCGGGTATAAAATCTCTGCCAGTTGGGTAGGTTTATATGTTGGGTTGTTTATTGGGCCATGTAGTGGGTCAAAATGTACTGAACAAAACTATGGATATAAGGTAACCCCCCCATCCCGAATTGAAGTGCAAATTTTGACCGGCACAAGGATTAAGGAAGTGTAGAAATAAAAGTTGGCTTTACCATTTTACCCTTACTACCAAAAGAAAGAAAAATTTAGTGTTGCGTGAAAACTGAAACATCAGGAAAAATAAAGTACAATTGCTACAGGAGGCCCAATTCTTCGCCCTCTCGGTACCCCAGCAGGCCCTTTCTGTCACTCCGTTGCAACTTGATGCGGAATCCAGAATCCAGCAAGAAGGCCCTCTTGGAGAAACGGCTGAAGCGTGATGCAGCCAGAGTCCCCTCTTACCACGAATAGTGCCACCGTCGACGGCCAGTTCAGCCGTCTCGAAGCCAACTTGAGTAGCTCTGTCATCTCCGGGCTTGCTTAGGGGAGCGGCGAGTACTTCACGCGGCTCGGTGTTGGCATGCCTCCTAGCTCCTAGGACCGATTCCCATGGACTTCTCATCTTCTTTAAAGTCTGGAAGATAAATCAAATACTCCGTACCGCCCGTACGTACTAGGGTTTTTGAAGCTGGATCAATCTGAAATTGGATTGTTTAGGGGAGAAAGGAGAAGCTTGAAATCGATGGGTGATGGATATTGGGCATCTCTTAATATAATAACAAAAGGTTTCTTGGGGCACAAGTTGTCGCCAAAATAGCATGGGGCAATTGTTCCATTGACATGCTTACGATGGAATCTTCTAGACAAAGGTATTATGTCATTGTAACATTTCTCGAAAAAATAATAGCCACACAAATATTATCTAGCATTATTTTTTAATGTTGTTCTATGTCGTTTCAGTTTTTCAAAGTAACCTTGGGCAACTCAGTCATGATATATTTGTTTATGGAGCCATGTGACATTTATTTTAAGATGAACAAATCAGCTAAAAAGTGCAAGTATAAATACCCGATTTGAGACTTGCCACACCAAATCAATTGAGTCCTATTCATCTTTGATCAATTGTTGATTAAAGGTGTCAAACAAGGTCAACGAATCGGTTCGGGTATAAGATGTTGCAAGCACAAACACTCTGAAGCTTCAATTGAATGCATCGGAAAGGTAAAATCATTAATTATTGTTTAAATTAATTCTATGAAGTCATTATTCAATCTTGTATTTAATTTCCTGAATCTAGGTATGGCTTGAAATTTAAGATTTTACCTCTTCGTTCAAAAGGTATCGAAGAGCTCAACAATATCTTTCAAAGAAGATATTAATTTAACATTAAATAATTCTTTTAGCTCATTCTTTAAACTATTTATTTTTAAAGTAAAATGCATATTGTAGAGATTTAACTAATTTAAGTGTTTATAGAAATGCTTTATGGGATTTTTTTGAAAAATCAGATGCAAACAAACCATACACAAGGATAGCCCATTTTTTAAAAGTTGATAGCAGATGTTAGTACAGGTAATTTTATATGGTGTTCACAAAAAGTGTTATTTCAAAAAAGATATGAATTAATTCCACTTTTGGTCCTACGAGTTTTGTGCCAATTCCACCTTTAGTCCACGTCTTTCACTTTGTCCACTTTTGGTACTTGACTAATGTTTTTAACCGTTTGTGGTCCTTTTATGCGATTTTAACCATCAGAAAAAATGCCGGAAGGACCATATATGGGCGAAAACACAATAGACATGTATCAAAAGTGGACAAAATGAAAGATGTGGACTAAATGTGGAATTGACCTAAAATTCGTAGGACCAAAAGTGGAATTTATTCAAAAACATACAATGTACGAGTTTGTTGCACAGAAATAAAGTTAAACATGATCATTTTGAACTAATTTATTTTAGTTATTGCACTTTGGATTTTGTCTAAGATGAGAGATTGTAATATACCTTGAATACACATGCACACAAATAAAAAATGATATTCTTGATGGTTATTCAAAATAAGTTCAATTGCAGATTACTACTAATGTACCTCATGGTTATTGAGAAGAATATATGGTAATTTGTTCTATGATAACCATTGTTAAACAATATATTGCTAGAAGACACCTAGCTGATAAGTATTTTTGTTGTTAAACTTAAAACTTGGAGGCTTGGACCGCACTGCATATTAAAGTTTTTACACCTCTCTATTTCACCTTAAACATTCTTAAAAATTAAAAATGAGGGTTTATGTTGCACAGGAGGAAATTGGACTCCGAATACTTAAACGTGGTGGCTATTGTTTACTTGAAAAAATTAGTATGAAGCAAAATATATGCGATTTACCAAGAATATCCCAACAATAATATTAATAGATTTTGAAAATTATTGACATACCCGGTTTCTAATGACCCATAATTACGAAAATATATATTATAATGTGGGTAGCTTAGAATATAATTGTGTATATATCTAATAGACTTAAACATGCGTGCTAGAGAAATTAAAATCGTGAGCGTTTTTCAACATAAGAAACTAAAGTTAAAAAATTGAAAAAGATATACCAGAATGCTTTCTAACAATATTGTATTCAGAAATTTAAGTGAAGGAATAGAATAATATTATGGAAGGTACTTCATAGAATCAACAGATGTATGTAATCATTGTGTGGAAAAGCCATATGAAAATATTTGTATAATTTGGCAAAGATTACATATGAAAATTCTTTGTTTCGGTAGAACCTTCACACCTCCCTCTTATAATCAGAAAAGATTCTTAAAAATTTATCAAAAGATGAATCACTTACATGAATTTTGTTGTAGAAATAGATCTGGTGAAAGATGGCGGTCGGCAGAATTGATGAGAGAAAACTGGAACGATGTGGTGCAACTCTATTGAGCAAGAATGAATGGGCTGCGTATATGTTGGTTAATTCCTAGGGTTGGGCCAGTGTGAAAGTTGTTCTGATGAGAATGTAATACTCCAAGTTAGCTACTTGATAGGCCGCGGCCATGTCAATTTCTCTAGAGAAAAAATAAATGTTTGGTTGGGCCAATTAGGAATATGTGCTTCCTATGTTTCACGCAATTTATTTTAAATAAATTATATGGAGTATTTATAAATATAAAATGTTATGTGCTATTTATAAATTAACTTTTTAAAATTATGTTTAAACTAATTTGTAAACTCCAATTTTGTTTAAAATTACGAGTTTTCTCCCATAATTTTATTCTTAAATCAGACATTTTGTTTTTCCATTCTCAAAATGTTGGTGATAATCTTTCGTTGCAACACTTCTCGAGAAGTGTTTCTGAAAGGATAAATTTCATATGCAGATGTTATTATAACATTTTGATTGCATATGAAAATGTGATCTTCGTTCGTGATCATGCGATTATTTTTATACTCTTCTGCATTACTTTTGACATATCTTCCATATATGTATGCATGTATATATTTCTTTGTGGTATCTTTCATACACACACACACACACACACACACACACACATGTTTATAATCTCTTTTTTTAGGTTAACTACAACCTAGCTCCGACAATAAATTAGATTTCTCATTAGTTTATATGTATTTACTCAGTCAATTCAAATTTAACTACAATTCATCATCGTCAATATATTTACCCAACAAAAATTTTCTTAATTAAAGTCTTCCTTTTATTATTATACATCATTTATTTCCAAATACTCTTATTATGATTTTAAAAGCCTAATGTTCCAATGTATAAATAAATAAAATTTGGAGTTTAATTTTGTTGTTAATTTAGACCTATTTTTGAAAAAAATAAATAAAAGATGCTTAAAGTATTTTAACAATTGTAATCTTAATTTTACCACTTGGGTGTACTCAACACAAAAAATTACACATGAAAATATGAAGATGTTGAGGTTTGTACCCATTCTGACACCCATAAATACATGAATTGCAGCATATTTGAATGTGAAAACCTTACATTTGGTTTTTCATCCTCTGACTTGCGGACAACCTTATACACATTTATTTCTTTTATGTTTTTGTGTGTTATACATTACATATTATACTTCTATGAATGTCTTTTTGTGCAATGGAACAAGGTTAATAATAACAAGATTTGGTGATCATATTTAGAAGCGAGAGTTCTCACTGGAAGAAGTATGGTCAACAAGAGCTAATTCCGAGGCTCCATTAACTCCAGCTAATGTGAGACTTCCTTTTAAATTGGGAGAATTTGAGTTTGCACCCCATGTTTTGGGTGATATTTGATTTTGCACCCCATTTTTAAAATCATTAATGTATGCACCTCATTAGCCCAAAAATTGTGAATGAGTAGAGTGCAAAGTCAAATGATTTTATAGTAAATTGGGGTGCATACATTAATGATTTTGAAAATGGGATGCAAAGTCAAATATCACCCAACACATGAGGTGCAAAGTCAAATTCTCCCTTTTAAATTTCAGCAAAGACAATTTCCAATCATTGTTGCTAATGCTATGACCATTACTAAGAGTCACAGACAATCTCTTTCTAAGTCTGTTTATTATTGAAGAAAACGGTGTTCAGCCATGATCAACTATATGTGGTAGTTTCGCGAGTTACGAACCCGAAAGTATTGAAAATTTTAATTTTAGATGATAACGGTGAGAGCTCGAATGAGATAACAATGTTGTTTACAAGGAAGTGCTTCAAAATATTTAAATTTTTTCATGTTACCTTATCTTATGTATAATAAAATGATTTTTTTTGTCCTTGAAGTGGTTATTGTAAAATATTTGATGTATCATTTTGGATTTCAATTTTTTTATTTTGATTAATACAAGGTTAATTATTTCGGTCGTGCATCGCATGGGTGAAGATACTAGTGTGGAGTAAAGTGATAAGGCCTTGAGTAGTACATACATTATTGGTGGTGGGAATTGGTCTCCGTAATTGGGGAAAGAAAATGTGAGGGCATATGTGTCATTTTACTCATATCTCTTTACTTAATAAGGAAAATGGAAAAACAATTTGAGATAACCAAAAAAAGAAATTTTGCTAAACAAATTGGGACGGAGAGAGTATTGGGGATCACAAATAGTCAAAAAATTGAAAGTTATATCGCTTTTGTCACTTTTCGAAATTCTTTTCAAAACCAGACTAGCTAAACGTTTCGTTTCAAATATAGACTATATATATATATATATATATATATATATATATATATATATGAAACCAACCCACCGGAACATATATTTCAAATAAGGTGCAGTCGGCAGTAGCCTACCTTTATACACTTTACAAACCGACTTTGTTAAATTTCTATAATTCCAAAGATCACTGAAATCACGTTTTTATATTGAAAATAAAAATTGTTTAATAAAATGTAAAAAAACATGAAGATAATTAGAAATAATAAATTTATTAAAAATAAGATAAAATAAAGAAAATAATAAAAACAATCAAATGAAGAAGATGGCAACCTTGATGAATATTTTGGAAGAGAAAAACGGATGACAAAGATGGACGATGAAAAACTTGAGCTATGAGTGCGTTTGAGAGTTTTGTGAGAGAGAGAATGATGAGGAGGATGCAAACAACTCAATCGTTTCCTTCTTAAGTGTCCGCAAAAAAGAAGAAAGTAAAATCTTTTTGTATTTTTCTAATTTTTGGAAACTGACTCTTTTGAACACACTAGGAAACACTAAACTGACTCAAAATAAAAGAAAATTTTTTTTGTGAATTTCTAATTTAAACAAAATGCGGATACTAAATAAAATAAATACTCCCCCTCAAATGTAGCACTCAGACTGACTAATTTTCCCCCCCCCTCAATGTTTGCACACTTAAGGGAAACAAAATAACATACCACGAAACTCGCTCAATAAAAAAACAAAAAAAATTGACACGACACAAAACTAAAAATAAAACTCCCCCTATACTTGTGCACAATATTAAAATTCGATATTCAGCATTTCCAGTTTAGAGACCAAGAATTGAAATCTTTTCTCATCCAGAGCTTTTGTGAATAGATCAGCCAATTGCAGCTCTGTGCACACAAAGTATAGGTCCACGTGACCTTTTTCAATATGATCTTTGATGAAGTGGAATCTCGATCAGGTCAATGTGCTTGGTGCGAGAATGATGAACAGGGTTGCATGAGATAGCAATCACACTTTTTGAGTCATTGTAAATCGAAATGTGGTCAAAGTAGAATCCAAAGTCGTGTAGTTGAGTCCTCATCCATAATACTTGTGAACAACAACTAGCAATTCAACAGCGACGTATTCAGCCTCTGTTGTAGATGTAGACACACAGTTTTGCTTCTTTGAGGACCAACAGACCGGCTTTTCTCCAAGAAATTGAGCACTACCAGAAGTACTCTTTCTATCCATTTTACATCCAGCAAAATCTGCGCCAGTAAATGCAATCAGATCAAAAGCAGTCTACTTAGGATACCCGAGTCCTAGATTTGGAGTTCCTTTCAGATAACGCAAAATTTGTTTTACATCCAGGAGATGGGATTTCTTAGGATTTGCTTGAAAACGAGCACAAAGACAAATAGCAAACATAATATCATGTCGGATCGAAGTCAGATACAACAACGAACCAATCATACCCCTATAAGTTGTAACATTGACAGGCTTTCCCGATGGATCAGTATCAAGTTTGCAGGCAGGAGTCATCAGGGTTTTCATAGGGGTGCTGTTCTCTTGACCATATTTCTTTAGCAAATCATGAATGTACTTGGACTGATGAATAAAAATTCTGTTGGGCAGTTGTTTAACTTGCAGTACAAGAAAGAAATTCATTTCGCCCATCATGCTCAATTCGAACTTGGATTGCATCAGACTTCCAAATGCAGTGCAGAGAGCAGGACCAGTGGAACAAAAAATGATATCGTCAATGTAGATCTGAACAAAGATGATGTCAGACCCATGACGCTTGATGAAGAGAGTAGTATTAATAGTTCCTTTCGAGAAGCCAGAATCAACCAGGAAATCAGATAATTACTCATACCAAGCTCTCGGGGCTTATTTGAGTCCATACAAAGCTTTATCCAGACTATAGACATGATTTGGATATTTCTCACTGATGAAGCCTTCTGGTTGATCAACATAGACTTCTTCTTTCAAGATCCCGTTCAAAAATGCAGTTTTGACGTCCATTTGATAAATGGTGAAGTTCTTGTGTGCAGCATAAGACATGAACAGTCGAATGGCTTCAATGTGTGCAACTAGAGCGAACGTCTCATTGTAGTCGATGCCTTCTTGCTGATTATAACCTTTTGCAACTAAACGGGCCTTGTTGCGAATCACGATCCCGACTTTATCTTTCTTGCTCTTAAAGATCCACTTTGTGCCTATGATTGATTTTCCAGGGGGACGAGGCACAAGTGACCAGACTTTTAGTCTCTCAAACTGATTGATTTCTTCTTGCACAATGATTATCCAATTAGGATCAGCTAACGCTTCAGTGACATGAGTAGGCTCAGTTTGACTTAGGAAACGGGAAAACAGACATTCATTCTCGGTAGCAGATCGTGTGCACACTCCACTTGAAGGATTTCCATGTATAAGATCAGGTGCAGCTGTAGACGCATTAGTGAGTGGAGGAGATGGATCATGTGGTTGTGGATTCTCATAGATTTGGTCAAACAGATGATCGAGATTTGGTTGTGAGGGAGATGATGCGGGAAGTTGTGCTAGAACACTAGTGATATCGAGTTCTGAACTGATATGTCTAGAAGCATGTTCTTCCTTTTCGTTAAAGGTCACATTGATGCTTTCAATGACCTTTTCTGTCTCAGATGTAAACACGGTAAGCTTTAGACGAAGAGGAGTAGCCAATAAACACGCCTTCAAATGCTTTTGGATCAAACTTGCTTGGATCTTCCCTATCATTAGCAACGAAGCACTTGCATCCAAAAACTCTTAAAAAAGAAACACTAGGAGTACGGTGGATGATCAGATCATATGATGTTTTTCCAAATCTTTTATGAAATGAGATCCTATTCTGAGTGAAGCTAACAGTGTTAATAGCTTCAGCCCTGAGAAAATGTGGAAGTTTGGAATGATCTAGCATAGTTCTTGCAGCTTCAACAAGAGTTCTGTTCTTTCTTTCAACTACCCCGTTCTGATGTGGGGTCTTTGCTACAGAGAATTGTTGTATGATTGATGATTCCTTGAGACACATAGAATTCACTGAGTTTCTGATTCTTGAACTCAGTGCCATTGTCAGATCGAATGAAGAGAATGGTTGCCTGGAGTAGATTTTGTGTAGTACGGATGAAGGTGATGATGATGTCTGCTGTCTCATCTTTAGTGCGTAGGAATCGGATCCACGTGTATCTTGAGTAGTCATATACTATCACCGGGACATATTTCTTCTCATTGATACTTTGTGTACGCATGGGCCCACAAAGATCCATGTGAAGTAGTTCAAGAGGACGTGTAGTAGATGCAATCATTTTCGCCTTGTGAGAAGCTCTTTTCATTTTTCCAAGTACGCAAGAATCACACAGATGATCACATTTGCTTTGGAGTACTAACACACCAGTGACAAGCTTATTTAATGACAATGTATGTAGATCACAGTAGTTCAGATGAGACATCCTCTTGTGCCACAATTGATTCAGTTCAGAGGATGCTCTTGACAGCAAGCAGACATCAGAAGTAGGAAACACAGTTCTCAGCACAATGGTGTAGAGACTGGATTTGCGTCTACACCTTAGAATGGTGTTCCCTTGATCATCCTTCACGCAACACTTGTTAGCTCGGAATATAACCTTCATGCCCTTGTTACAGAATTGTATGGTGTTAAACAAGTTATGCGTCAAACCAGCAACATATGATACGTCTTTGATGGTAACTCTGATGTTACAAATGTCTCCATATCCAAGGATAGGAGCAGAGTCAATGTTTCCAAATCTCACTTTCCCACCAAATTTGTCAATGTAGTTGCTCAAACAGCTCTTTTTCCCAGTCATGTGTGTGGAGCAACCTGAATCTAAGTACCACACATGACTGACCTGCAAAATGAAGTAGCCTTAGGTACCCATTTAAGGACGGGTCCATCCTTTTTATGTGAAGAAAGAATTGAATTAGTTTTAATCAGATCATTTTTAATAACCCAGACTTGCTTGACTTTTTGAAATTTGTTTGAAGGATTCTGGAACTGTGAGTGTGATGTTTTGGTGTTTGTGAAAACTTTCTCTCTTGCTAATCTTTTGAAAAGTTTGATAGAATATACCTTTAGATGATAATTCAAGCATACACCCTTACATGAAGAGAAAGTAACACATTCATTATAAGCATTCACATCACACACATCATGTTTTGAAAAAGGAGAAGATTTTAATTGATCACACATAAAACAATCACTTGAATTAGAATCAACAGAACTAGAGTGAGAGGTAGAAAGCTTAAGAGAACTATTAGAAACAAAGCTAAAGGAACTAGCAGAATAACTAGAACGAAAACAATTTCTAAATCTATTACAAGACTTTTCAACAAAATTAAAGATTTTATAAATCTTCTTTGTCTGCTCAGTTCTTGTATCCTCGCTTGAATTCTTCTTTGGAGTCCGGGTCATCCTTCCTGCAGTGGATTTAGAAAAAACTTTTCCCGTATGTGGAGCAGAAGATGAATTCATTTTCTTTTCAAAATGATTTTTCTTTTTATGCTCATTAGAAAAAGAAGTTTCAGGAGATTTTGAGCCTTGAGAGGATTCATCAGACAATTTAGAGATTTTCTTTAAAAGATTTTCCTTTTCAAGCTTAAACTTTTCCCGTTCTTCTTCAAAGGAAGAATGAAGATCAGCAATTTTATTAATGAGAGAAGGAACATATGGTTTTGAAACTTTTGAGGTTGAGGCTTCTTCCTCACTGGACACGTTTTGATTCTCAAGAGGAGAATGGGTAATATAGTCATTTGACAAAGGAATTTCTCTAGTAGCATAGCTGTCATTGAGAGCAGTGTAATCGAAACTAATTTTAGCTTTAGCCCTATTCTTCCTTTTCTTCTCTTCCTCCTCAATAGTTTCAGCAACATATGTAAACTTCATCAGTTTAGTTAACCCTAACTTCATGTATTTTATGTCGTACAATTGAATGCAATCAACTTTCTTCAAATTTTCAGGGTTTTGAAAACCGAGTCCTTCTCTAGGGTTGTAAAAATGAGTGTCCTTTATTTAATTACTATTCAACAGATGAATTGTTTGTTCACTTTGTCCTTTCTTGGCTAAAATATCCTCTAACTCCTTTACCTTAGAGTACAAATGACCACGTTCATTGTTAATGAGTTCAAAACGAGTAACCGCTTCAGAACGTTGCCGTTTATTCTCATCGTGTTCCTTAGTTAAGTCACTAACAGTTTGCTTAAGCTTAGTTACTTCTAACTCTAACTTAAAAACTTTATCATGTGAATCTTTTAAGTGTGCTGTTTCAAAATCTCCTTCCAACACTTGTTTTTCCAGAACCTTTTGATTATTAGCAAGTTTATCTTCAAGTTGCTTTATTTTATTTTTCTCTCATTTTAGAGACATGATTAACTCTTTAATTTTGATATTTTGCTTAGAAAGCAATGAGTTCGGGTTACTTACCTCGTTCTCAGATGATGTGGGAGCATTGTCTTCTTCTTCAAAGTCGTCACTCTCACTCCCAGATTCAGTCACTTTTGCCATCAGGTCCAAATTCTCTGGTTCACTGTCTTCGGAATCTTTGAGCCAGCTATCATGTTCAGCCATTAGGACAACACCTTGATCATCTGCTTAACAAGCTGTGTCTTCTGCATATAATAGTTGAAGTCCTTCTTCTTGGCAGATTGGCACTCTTTAGCAAAGTGTCCAGGCTTTCCACATTTAAAGCACTTCATTGGGTCACTACTGATAGCTTTATCAGATAGTCTGCTGGCTCTTTCAGAATAGTTTGAGGAAGAAGTTCTTTGTTTGTTGTTTGTAGCAAGATTTCTGAACCTTATGAACTTCTTATTTATCTTCCTCGTCATATTTGTCAGCAAAGTCAGCTCTTTCTTCAGCTCATTGATCTCAGGGTCAGAATCAGACATGTTCTTCTCTTCATCGGATGAGTCATCTTCAAAGGTAATTTTAGGGATCTTTTCTTTTCTTTTCTTTTCTTTTCAGTTGAGAGAAGGGCAAGTGTGTCAACAATGTTATTTCCCTTTGAAAAATTGACTTTTTCACGAATATCCTCAGAAAATTCTCCTAGATAGTCGTATAGATTGTGGATGGTCAGCTCATCCAGATCTTTATTTTCTCTAATTCGTTTAGCTGTTTTCTTCCATTCGGGTTTGAGTGACCTCAGAAAGCGAAGGTTGACTTCCATATTGGTTTTCCAAACGTTGATTTTCTTCATCTCATTAAGAACCATCAGAAAACGTTGGTAGGTATCTTCCAGCTCTTCTTCAGATCTAGCAGCAAAGGAATCATATGCAGTCAGGGTGTGAGCTCTTTTGGATTTGATTCCAACATCAGTGCATTGCATGATTTGATGGATCTCATCTCATAAGTCCTTGGCAGTGGTAAGGCTATCAATTTGCATGAACAAGTCATTGGGAATGTCTTGTAACAGATATGTAGCACCAAGCAGATCAACCTTTGCTCTTAGCTTTTCAACTTCAGAATAATCATCCTCAGATTTCAATGCTTTGCTAGCTGGTGTGGGAGGGTCATTGGTTGTGATTGCTGGAATATCTACCTATACTTCAAATGGTCTTTCATTTAAAGAAATAAGAATATTCTTTCCGTTGTCTCGGCTCCGAATGAAATTGATAAAACGCACTTTCTAGACAGCAAATTCTCCTCTCCTGAGCAGAGGAGGTCTTGAGTCACTTCCAAGAGTATATGCTTCCATGATTGTTGTTTGATCTTAAAGCGAGAACTGTTCAATTAGAAAAGCTTTGGTGTTGTTTTAAGAAGATTTCGGGTGAAGCTTAAGGAAGATCTTGGGTTTTGTAGTTTTCGAATTAAGGAATTCGGATGATGACTTTGAAACCCAGATCTCGGGTGTGCAACAAACGTTCTGATCTCGGATGTAGAATTAGGAAATCAGATCTCGGGTGACCGGTAAAAGAAGATTTCAGATGACATTCAAATTTCGGGTGTGCGAAGAGCTTTGATCTCGGGTGACTGTCGAGTTCCTGATTTCGGGTGCTTCTTTAAAATCTAGGAATTCGGATGAGATTTCGAAGGCTGGAATTCGGAAGGCCTGCAAAGAGTTGAGATCTCGGGTCTCCTTAATGAAAGATTTCGGATCAACGAATTTTTGAGGATCTCGGATGAACGAGAATTGGTAACTTGATCTAACTGGGATACTTCTTCTGCAGCTTTCCTTGTAGTAGAAACCTTCTAAAATAGTGAGTTTCCAAGAACAGATCTAAAAATTAATTCAACAAAAATTGTGTTTTTGATCAAATTAATTCCAGAAAAATTCAAGGATTCTCAAGAACAGAATTACGTTGAGGCTATGATACCAATTGTATGAATTTATGCCCAGATTCAACAGTCGAATAATACTAAGAATCATAGGAAGAATTTAAACACTAGAAGAGAAATTCAACATCAACATATATCGTGTATTCATAATGATGATTCGGTGTTGAGAGAGAATTTATCTATCTAGTTGCTCTACGAGAATAATATGCAGAAACAGAATGTGTAGAGACTTAGAGCTGATACGAGAATAATATGTCACGCCCCGGACCTACCCGGACACGTCAACAACCCTCCGTACAGTACGAATGGTCAACCGCAGTCCAACTCATCCATACTATACAAGGCGTCTTTGAATGCCATTCACACATAGTACATCCATAAACAAACATAATGTAAAACATTCATTTAAAGCAGCGGAAACATTTAATACAAGTGTTTATGCCACACTTTGGCAAACATGAGCATACAAGCACCCAAATAATTATTCAAAAATAGTATCCATGAGCAATATCATAATTATTTTGAAAACAGAACAGAGGAAGCACGAACCACGTCTTCTCTCTTGAAACTCCCCGAAGCAACGGGTGATGGTAGCAAGCTTCAACTTCTACCTGAAACTGTTAGGTGGCCTCCCCCGTGAAGGGGAGGTCAGTACTTAGAAGCATTTGACAAGTACAATGACAACTATACCGAGTATAATCAACGTTTTAATTTCTAAGACCTTCAAAATAGGGTGATATCATAATATAAATAATAATTTATATTTCCCACTTATTATCTCTATAATAAGTAAATTCATTTGTTTGTCGACTCACGACCCTTCTTATATATCCCTTTTCATTTATCATTTGTACAACCCAACCCGTGGGTCTTATTATTTCTACGGGATTTGCTACCGCTGTCCGAGACCTCACGAGGCTCTCGGTTCGGACTTCAACATCTCGCCCCTGGACTCATATCCATCATCCCGTAGGAAGGTAAGGTCCTTCGGGGTCCTATCTTATGTGTTACCGCTGTCGGAGCCTAGTTAGGTCTCCAATTCGGATTCCACCCTAACCCGTGATCACGATGCAAGTTCATGCTATCCAACCCCGTTCTCTAGAGTCGAGAAGGGTCATGGTCCTTACTTATTACCATAATTCAACCGGCTATCCTCAAAGACTACCGAACACGCCCGAAGGCCAATCCTATATCTAGGATCAATTTATTATTTACTTTATCTCGAGTATCCTTTAAGGCCTACCCCTAGTATAACTTAAGGTTCATACCTTCCTACCTTAAAGCATCTGTTAAGACTACTTAAGGCATAACGTTTCACAATCCAACCTTTGGATCAATTTTAGCAACATTTCACTTTAATGCCTAACTAGTATATTTATACTAGTCCAATTAATTCCAACAAAACCAAGTTCTTCATTCATGACCATTTATAAAATGCCCAACTGATTTTCCATTGTAAATATCATCTTTATATCCATATACCAAATATCACTTTTAATCATTCATATATTCTTATATGAAGTAAAAAGTATATTTCAACATACATTTCATAGTTAAATTCCATAATCAAGTAATCATACTCATAACACATGATTATACACAATTTACTCTTAAATTTGTATATCATGCTCTTTTCATTATAGACATAGTCTTAACATTCTTAGGCATTATTAATCATTAATAATCCATAAAAACACATTTAATTACCTTAGATAATCTCATGAAATTAACTCACTAGTTATAAGCAACATAGTCAGTCATCCTCACCTTATGAAGTGCTTAACTAGATGTCTTTACGAAGCCCTTCGATCAATCCCCGTTCTAGGCCGATTGAAACGAAAATCCTGAACAACAGCTCAAAGCCGCCCGGCTTCCACCAAAGCCGCCCGGCGTTCGGGTTCTGCAGGTTCGAGCAATTCACCTTGAGTGGCGGTTTCCGGCGATTTCGATTCCTATCGATTCACCAACTCTTCTAAGGTAATTAACACCACTTTATATCAATATTCTACACTTTTAAACGTGTAAAACTTCATGTTTAATCCACCATATGATTTCTTAAAAATCATATGAGTGAAATACTAGTTAATGAATACTAGTTGGATTCTTACCTCAAGACCTAGCCTTTTTGAGTTGGGTTTTCTTTCCGATGGCTTCCTTCAAGCTTGAACTTGCTGGAGGTTTTTTCTCTTGAGCTCTCCCCTCCTTGGTTGTTCGAATGGTGCAAGGGATAGGAAGACATCCTATGCAATCAATCCCAACATCTAATTAAGGGATGGGGTCTTGGAGATGTGTATTTTGTCTCTAGGAAGGCACCTCCCTATTTCCATCCGCACAAGTCGTTGTGACTTGTCCCCCTCCCCATTATTTGAGGCTTATTTGGTTCATAAAATATCCCAAATGTGTGTAGAAAGTTCCTCCCGATTATTTTCGCTATTTCTGGCAGGTTGGGTCAAAATACCACTTGTTTGTCCAAACGTTTTCCTCAACCTTAGTTGACATTTTATCGGGCTTCTAAAAATTACTTGTATTACGATGACCCAACTAATTATTTGGTAGTCCATTCTCAATATTATGGACCCGATAAATAATTTAATTAATCATTCATTAATTAAATCCATCATTCCTTTACATGAAATTATTCGCTAGAAATTCCAAAAACATACTGAATATTAAATTCAAGTACATCCAGACGCGGTGTCACATAATATGCAGAAACAAATAAATATTAATCAAATAAGAAGTACTAATCAAGTTGAAAAATAAAAATAAAAAACATACATTTGAGTATATAGAGCATAATAATGAAAATAACAAAAGCATTTGAAAATTTTATCATTGATAGAGTATATAGACTCGGACCCCCGGATCTCACGACTATTGGGCCCGGACAGCGGCCCACACACATCTTACGGATATCATTTGTATTATTGTACTGCTTATATGTCATTTGTATGTAACTATGTACTAGATTAGTCTTTTATGTATTTGGGCTACCGGGCCCATATTAGCGGCCCGGCCCATTATTTCCCTATTTATACTCCTCTTGGAGCCATTTGTAACCCTACAACATAATTTCACAATTCACTATTCATTCATCTTCCTCTCTATATGCTCAAATCTCTCCATTTTACATAGACTTGGATACCTATAATCCATCAATGGTGCTCTCGTTGAGAGTTAGAGCAAAATCAAGTGAGAGATCCTCCCAAAATCACAGACAATTCACGGAAGTTTCTGGAAATTTGGGGAAAAAATCATCCGGAATTCCCAAAATCTGGAAATGTTTGGCAACGATCTGGTTGAAGCACAAAGGAACAACCAGAAAGGATTCTAAGAATACTCATCTGGATTTGCCAGATCTCGAAATGATGGAAGAACGATTCACTAAAGCAGAGGGAGATATGCATCTGCAAATTCCAAATCTGGAAAGTGAAGAACTTGGCCCGAAGCTTCATAGATCGGAGTAACCTGGAGGTCCTGTGAACCAGCAATCCCCGACCTGCAAAGCTGCGTCCCTGGCCGTTTTCTGCAGCACCCCGGGAGCCGTTCGCAGCGCCACCAGATGCCAGTTTCCGCTTGGTTCTCTTCCTCGCCGATGGCCGCGCCAAACACCGATGCGCCGTCATTGCAGACTCCGCCGCATCCAAATCACTGGCTGTTTCGAATCTGACTCTCCTAGCGTAGAACAAAGCCTCCAGTTCAACATCTCTGTTCTGGCAACTCAGTTGGCCCACCGTGAATGGCCTCGAAGCTTCTGGCCCAGAGATGCAACCTCCGCAAGTGGAATCTGCCTGATGACGCCGCTGGAAGCTGCCGCTCTCCTTCCTGATAAACCAACAACGACCGTAGCAGAGGACCAGTCAGGTGTGATGGCCGACGGTCTTCCCTTTCCGTCCGACAGTAGCGAACCAGCTCTACTCCTTTCACCCCTTTCCTGACGGTGGCAGTATCGGACCTCCCAGGACCATCTCTGTCCATGACACGCTGGCGGAAGGGTTCCCCATTAAAGAAAAGAAGGATGTTGACTCAGTCAACTTTTGTTCCCTATTCTTTTTCTGGCTCCGGCGGAGAAGCCCGTTTTTCTTTTGGTCAAAGAGGAAGCAGGACATGGCTGTCAACTTTAGAATTGGGCGCATACCCATTCAACATTGTGGGCCACACAAGCATAGCAGTTTATAAGAGTTTGGCCAGATTTATTCAGCACATATGGATCATCTTATCTCAAACAGTCCAAATAAAAAAGCTAAGTACCCCAAATTTCCTTCTATTTATACACTTAAAATATTTATTAAGTGATAGTAGTATAACTATTACTATTATTAATTATATTTTTTCCACCACCGTTATGGCGGGTTAAAAACCCCCGAGGTGGTGAAGACCATTATGACGGGTTGAAATTTCCCGAGGTCGCTAATGAAAATTTATTATTGGCGTTATTATTTTTATCACTGCCATTAGACCGGGTCAAAAAAAGAAAACCAAAGTGGTGGACCCGAGCTCTAGTATACCGAACATCTTTATTTGATGATTTGAATTATATTTGGGTCCCTCGACCTACCCTAGCCACCTTTATTTGGTGACTCGGGCATCTAAAAATGAGAGTCACTACCGGCCGCACACGGAATTATGCCCAAGAGCAGTAAACGGTACATCTCGTTCTCCGAGACGCTAATCGCGTCGCCCAAAAGCCGTTGCCATGAACAACGCACCTATTGTATTCCGCTTATTTTTTGGAAATGTAAATAGAAGATACCACGTGTCGTATCAGCAACCTTCGAGCAAAAGGCTCAGGTCTGCTCCACTTTGTATTTTGTATCAGCGAAAGGCTCAGGCCCAGCTGAGAGAGCACATCGTCCTGGCCCCGTAAGCCTAGAGTGAAACGCTCAGGTATGGCCGACGATGTCCCCAGGACGAGGGGCCCGCAAACGGCCCGCGTCTTGAAATGGGAAGTTCACCGCGTCGTCCACGCGCCAGATCGCAGGACGACAGGCCTGAAATCATGGCCGAGGTGGCAAAATCCCCCCACTCAGGGTTGGGCAACGGCAGCCGTTGGAAACCAACCAAAAGTCTAGCCCGCGTCATAAATAGGCGACGGGACCCCCCTGAGATCACGGACGTTATAAACGAAGTCCGAACCGGCCGAAGGACAAGCACACCCTTCGACCGAAGCCTGAAAGAAGGATACTCCCCGAAATAGGGAACGGAAACGGAAATTAAAAAAAAAAGGAAAAAGAAAAAATAAAAGAGGGAAGCCGAGGACCGCGCGCACTTGCCGGCCTCGAGCAATGAAAAAATGAAATCCCCACAACAATACTAAGTACATATCAGGCAAATACTAGACGAGCGCCCTGCGCCGTCCTTCATTTTTAGACGAGCGCCCAGCGCCGTCCCTCATTTTCAGACGAGCACCCAGCGCCGTCCCTCATCTTAGACGAGCGCCCAGCGCCGTCCTCCATTTGTAGACGAGCGCCCAGCGCCGTCCCTCATTTTTAGACGAGCGCCCTGCGCCGTCCTTCATTCTTAGACGAGCGCCCAGCGCCGTCCCTCTTTTTCAGATGAGCGCCCAGCACCGTCCCTCATCTTAGACGAGCGCCCAGCGCCGTCCCTCATCTTAGACGAGCGCCCAGCGCCGTCCATCATCTTAGACGAGCGCCCAGCTCCGTCCTCCATTTCTAGACGAGCGCCCCGCGCCGTCCTTCATTTGTAGACGAGCGCCCAGCGCCGTCCCTCATTTTCAGACGAGCGCCCAGCGCCGTCCATCATCTTAGACGAGCGCCCAGCGCCGTCCTCCATTTGTAGACGAGCGCCCAGCGCCGTCCTTCATTCTTAGACGAGCGCCCAACGCCGTCCTTCATCTTAGACGAGCGCCCAGCGCCGTCCCTCATCTTAGACGAGCGCCCTGCGCCGTCCTTCATTCTTAGACGAGCGCCCAACGCCGTCCTCCATTTGTAGACGAGCGCCCAGCGTCGTCCCTCATTTTTAGACGAGCGCCCTGTGCCGTCCTTCATTCTTAGACGAGCGCCCAGCGCCGTCCTCCATTTGTAGACGAGCGCCCAGCGTCGTCCCTCATTTTTAGACGAGCGCCCTGCGCCGTCCTTCATTCTTAGATGAGCGCCCAGCGCCGCCCCTCATTTTCAGTTGAGCGCCCAGCGCCGTCCCTCATCTTAGACGAGCGCCCAGCGCCGTCCCTCATTTTCAGACGAGCGCCCATCGCCGTCCATCATCTTAGACGAGCGCCCAACGCCGTCCATCATCTCAGACGAGTGCCCAGCGCCGTCCATCATCTCAAGACCGGCTTCCTCAGCGCCGCGAGTCTTGAGCCAGCGATCGGGCTCGCCATCCCTTCCCGGATGGTGACCATCGCCTTTATATGACGATCGGCTTCATCAGCGCCTCGTCATCATATTATAGGACCGGCTCCTCATCGCCGTTGTCCTCACATCACAACCGGCCCCTTGGCCTCGGCGTGATCATCTATCTCAAGACCGGCTTCCTCAGCGCCGTGAGTCTTGAGCCGGCGATCGGGCTCGCCATCCCTTCCCGGATGGTGACCATCGCCTTTATATGACGATCGGCTTCACCAGCGCCTCGTCATCATATTATAGGATCGACTCCTCATCGTCGTCGTCCTCATATCACGACCGACCCCCTCGGCCTCGGCGTGATTATCTATCTCAAGACCGGCTTCCTCAGCGCCGCGAGTCTTGAGCCAGCGATCGGGCTCGCCATCCCTTCCCGGATGGTGACCATCGCCTTTATATGACGATCGGCTTCATCAGCGCCTCGTCGTCATATTATAGGACCGGCTCCTCATCGCTGTTGTCCTCACATCACGACCGGCCCCTCGGCCTCGGCGTGATCATCTATCTCAAGACCGGCTTCCTCAGCGCCGTGAGTCTTGAGCCAGCGATCGGGCTCGCCATCCCTTCCCGGATGGTGACCATCGCCTTTATATGACGATCGGCTTCATCAGCGCCTCGTCATCATATTATAGGACCGGCTCCTCATCTCCGTTGTCCTCACATCGCGACCGGCCCCCTCGGCCTCGGCGTGATTATCTATCTCAAGACCGGATTCCTCAGCGCCGTGAGTCTTGAGCTAGCGATCGAGCTCGCCATCCCTTCCCGGATGGTGACCATCGCCTTTATATGACGATCGGCTTCATCAGCGCCTCGTCATCATATTATAGGACCGGCTCCTCATCGCCGTTGTCCTCACATCACGGCCGGCCCCTCGGCCTCGGCGTGATCATCTATCTCAAGACCGGCTTCCTCAGCTCCGCGAGTCTTGAGCCAGCGATCGGGCTCGCCATCCCTTCCCGGATGGTGACCATCGCCTTTATATGACGATCGGCTTCACCATCGCCTCGTCATCATTTATTTGGACCGACTCCTCATCGTCGTTGTCCTCACATCACGACCGGCCCCTCGGCCTCGGCGTGATCATCTATCTCAAGACCGGCTTCCTCAGCGCCGTGAGTCTTGAGCTAGCGATCGGGCTCGCCATCCCTTCCCGGATGGTGACCATCGCCTTTGTATGACGATCGGCTTCATCAGCGCCTCGTCATCATATTATAGGACCGGCTCCTCATCGCCGTTGTCCTCACATCACGGCCGGCCCCTCGGCCTCGGCGTGATCATCTATCTCAAGACCGGCTTCCTCAGCGCCGCGAGTCTTGAGCTAGTGATCGGGCTCGCCATCCCTTCCTGGATGGTGACCATCGCCCTTATATGACGATCGGCTCCATTCTTGCCTCGTCATCATATTATCGGATCGGCTCATCACCTCCGTCCGCACATCACGATCGGCCCCTCGGCCTCGGCGTGATTATCTATCCCCAAGACCGGTCTCAGTCATTCCTTCATCGGATGGCGACCACTGCTTTGACTTTTGGATCAGTCTCATAGTGCTGACGACCTCGCATCACGATCGGCCCCTCGGCCACGACGTCACACCCTATCCCAACACCGGCTTCATCAGCGCCGAGTGTGTTGGGCTAGCGATCAGGCTCGCCATCCCCTCCTGGATGGTGACTATCGCCTCTATATGACGATCGGCTCCATCATCGCCTCGTCATCATATTTCGGACCGGCTCCTCATCATTGTCATCCGCACATCGTGATCAGCCTCTCGGCCGCGACGTGATTATTTCTCTCAAGACCGGCTCCCAGCGCCGAAGTCTTGTTATAGCGATTGGGCTCGCCATCCCTTCCCGGACGGCGACCGTCGCCCCTATATGACGCACGGCTCATCATCGCCTCGTCCTCATATATTAGACCGGCCCCAGCGCCGAAGTCCTTATCTAGCGACCAGGCTCGCCATTCCCTTCCTGGATGGTGACCGTCGCCTTCATATGACGCATGACTTATCATCGCCTCGTCCCCATATTCGGACCGGCTCACCAGCGCCATCGTCCCCATATTCGGACCGGTTCGTCAGCGCTGTCGTCCTCATATTCGGACTGACTCATCAACGTCGTCGTCCTCATATTCAGACAGGCGTCCACCGCCTCGTCCCCCTATTCAGATATAGCGAACATCTTGCGGTCTCCGGCCGAAAGGCTAAAGGAGCCCATAGTTCAGCCATATATCGCTCCGTCATCTTTATTTGATGACGTGAAGCTCATTTGTAGGCCCATCGGCCATATATCGCTCCGTCATCTTTATTTGATGACGCGAAGCTCATTTGTAGGCCCATCGGCCATATATCGCTCTGTCATCTTTATTTGATGATGAAGAGCTCATTTGTAGGCCCATCGGCCATATATCGCTCTGTCATCTTTATTTGATGGTGAAGAGCTCATTTGTAGGCCCATCGGCCATATATCGCTCTGTCATCTTTATTTGATGGTGAAGAGCTCATTTGTAGGCCCATCGGCCATATATCGCTCTGTCATCTTTATTTAATGACGAAGAGCTCATCTACAGGACCATCGGCCATATATCGTTCTGTCATCTTTATTTGATGATGAGGAACTCATTTGTAGGCCTCTGAGCCACATCTTGCTCCGTCATCTTTATTTGATGACGCGAAGCTCAGTTGCAGACCCATCGGGCATATATCGCCTCGTCATCTTTATTTGATGACGTGAAGCTCATTTACAGGCCCATCGGCCATATCTCGCTTCGTCATCTTTATTTGATGACATGGCGCTCGCATATAGGCCTCTGAGCCATACATCACCCCGTCATCTTTATTTGATGATGTGGGGCTCTCATGTAGGCCTCTCGGCCATCCATCGCCCCGTCGTCTTTATTTGACGACGTGGAGCTCTTATGCAGGCCTCTGAGCCATACATCACCCCGTCGTCTTTATTTGACGACGTGGAGCTCTTATGCAGGCCCCTCGGCCGCACCATCGCCCCGTCGTCTTTATTTGACGACGTGGAGCTCTTATGCAGGCCCCTCGGCCGCACCATCGCCTCGTCGTCTTTATTTGACAACGTGGAGCTCTCGTACAGGCCTCTCGGCCCATCGGCCTTACGTTCTGGTCATCTTTATTTGATGAACCAGACATCATATTGTGGACGGTCGCTCGACCCATCCCTTAGTCATCTTTATTTGATGACTAGGACTACTGATCATGATGAGCTACCCACATCTAGAGATCGGCCTCGACCATCCAGCAGACGGGCACCGCTGCAGCTCCATCTCCAGGCCGAAGGGCTCGCACCTTTTGTTTCATTTTGGGGGCATCCGGTGTACTCTTTTTCCCTCATTAGGATTTTTTCCCACAGGGTTTTTCCTAATGAGGTTTTTAACGAGGCATCTCCCCATCGTGGATCAAAAGGTGTCAACCCTCGGCCCCCTGTTGAAGACATCATCCGACACACATTACTCTACTCCTCTTCACCTCATTACACTCGCCTCAAGGAGTGGGGGACTGGAAGAGCGGTGGACTTAGCGCCTCCGTTAGCCAAAGAAGCAGAAATTCAAAATTTTTCATGAAGTTTACTCATCAGACGACGACAGATCAGCACACAGTTCTACTCTCTTTCGCCTCGAATACTCTCGACTCAGAGAGTGGGGGACTCCTGATAGAGTATATAGACTCGGACCCCCGGGTCTCACGACTATTGGGCCCGGACAGCGGCCCACACACATCTTACGGATATCATTTGTATTATTGTACTGCTTATATGTCATTTGTATGTAACTATGTACTAGATTAGTCTTTTATGTAGTTGGGCTACCGGGCCCATATTAGCGGCCCGACCCATTATTTCCCTATTTATACTCCTCTTGGAACCATTTGTAACCCTACAACATAATTTCACAATTCACTATTCATTCATCTTCCTCTCTATATGCTCAAATCTCTCCATTTTACATAGACTTGGATACCTATAATCCATCAATCATGCATCGAGTATATTTAAATAAATAGAGCATGCATTTTAATAATCAACATGCACATAATAACTGAAAATATCATATAGAGCATGCAGTTTTTTTGAATAACAAATAAATATTAAATCAAATACGAAGTATTAATCAAGTTGAAAAATAAAAATAAAAAACATGCATTATTTGGCTTTAAAAAACATTTTTAATCAAATACTAATAAACATACGAATAAAAAAACAAAAGAATGAGACACATAACCTTGAGAAACGGCGAGGAACGGCGAGGAACAGCGGTGGCAAGCGGCGGCAGACTCCGGTGACGAGATGCGGCGGCACACTACGGCGGCAAGAGGCGGCGGCAGAGTCCGGCGTCGGGTCAGGGGAAGAATGTTGATCGAGAGAGGAAGGGTAAGTTTGGCTGAAGTAGGGTTTGGGAGCGAGGGAGTGAAAAATCGCTAAGGGTCGGTTTTATATTAAGGCGACTTGTCATGGACATATCCGTGAAAAGCCCGTGACAAAGCCCATCGGATGTCACGGGCTTTGTCATGGATCGGTCCGTGACAAAGCCCATCGGATGTCGAGAAGTCAGGAGCGCCAGACGAGGCAGGTTTGACCAGGCTTGTCACGGCCAGATCTGTGACAAAGCTCGTGACAAATTCAAATTTTTGAATTTATCACGGGCTTTGTCACGGACATGTCTGTTAATGAAAGACTTTTTATCCCTTCGATATTGATGGTTTGCCGGGAGGAATTTGCGGTGACAAACAAAGTAACTTGGTTTCCCGCTGAATTTGAGTCAACCGGCACCTAATTTTTCTATACATATCGAATATCCCATAAGACCGTGTGTGCTCCATCCCGAAAGCATACCATAGGCAGGAAATTCGCTAACAGTTTGATCTTTTTAAAAGGATTGCCAATAAAAATATTATGCAATAAAAATAACAGTTTGGAAAATCTTTACCAAAAAATATGCAAATTATTTTGGGACAGAGGAACTAACAGTTTGATGCATATTAAGTGTGATATATTTTTGAAAATTTTATTATTTACATATTATACTGATAAGCTTCAGTATAATTTGCATATTACATTCCAACATGTTAAAGAAATTGCTCTAAATAGCACTATTATATTTTTATTCTCTTAAATAGAAACAATTATTTTCCAATCTTACATTAATTACTCATATTGTGGAGAATAAAAATAAACATGATAATCCTATTTTAGAATTCTAAGTTTTTAATTTTCCCGAATAGCTCAAACATGTGACGTTGATCATTATGTCTTTGTAATTTTTCTTTTGTTCTGGGTGTACACACTACACAATCAGAATTACACATGCATTATCTAATGTCGTCATGTGCAAGAACGATCATTTACTTTTTTGTGCATATATTACAAAATTGACTCTCTCTATTACTTCAGACATAATTATCTCAAAGTTACTCAGTATGAGAATATTTCACAAAAGGATTTTGCTTATTAATGATTATTGAACAGTATAACAACCAGTGAAGTGGGTTATACCAACACAATGATTTAAACACAATGAGCCCCTTTGGTGACTTTAATTTTCGACTTATGAGACTTATCAACTAACTTTTTAATCAAACACGTAACTTTTGACTTCACGCACTGAATTGTACTTACTGCCTATATTGGTTAAAGTTACTGTAGATAATCATTTTAGCTATTTTTCCATAAATCAGCAGAATCCACTAACACAACCACTTCAACCAAAACTTCATAAATTTCAGCAAAATCAGCTGATTGAGCTGATTTCAGTGTTACAAAACGGGCTCAACATTTATCGATGACATACTCAAATGACTATTATGTTCGGAAGAAATGAATATTACCAATTTTGGATAAATGTGTTGAAGTTAATTCCGTCAACCCGTAGACCCAACACGCGACCCAAGGGTTTCGAGTGGAAGAATCAGATGATAGATGAGAGAAACAAACAAGGAAGGTCCACTAAGAAGTCTTAGTATATTAATTTCGGTACAAAGGCTTGAGGTCGTTCGTTCCTAGCATACAAAGCGTGAGGACGTTCATCCCTAGCCTACAAGGCGTGAGGCCGTTCGTCCCTAGCCTATGCTACGAGCTTATACAATTGCTATACTATTAGAGTGCTTAGTTGCGAACCCTTTACAATGGAATAAATGATACTATTTATACTACCAAGAGGTAGTTGGATGCGTTGACGTGGCGAGTTGTGGATAGCTTGGCCCCAACCACCAAATATTCTGCATTAAAATGCGCTTCCCTCCGGAATCTTGGGTTCCCGCCAACGGGTGGGGATGTTCGTCCCCAAAAGCTTGCTCCCTGCTTCCCGTGGGGTCCAAGGGGTGGGGACGTTCGTCCCCTAAAGCTTGCTCCCTGCTTTCTGCTGGGTCCAAGGGGTGGGGACGTTCATCCCCAAAAGCTTGCTCCCTGCTTTCTGCGGGGACCTTGGCCTTATGCCCAGGGGTGGAGACGTCCGTCTCCATCAGCTTGCCTTCTGCGTTGCGCCTACCCTACGTGTTGTGAACGTTCATCCCCGTGAGCTTGCCCCCCGTTGTTCATCTCTGAAAACGTCCGTAGGGTGGACCTTATGGTTCATGGGCCAATCCCTATTGGGCCATTAACCCAACACAAGTCCCTCACTTCTGATGTTCCGAGCGTGCGCGGTACATAAGGAAGTAGGATTGAATCCGACGTACGTCGCCATCTAATGCCTTTGGCGCCTCCCATGTCATAGGCAGAGGGGTACCTCATTAAAAACTCCGAGGATGAAAAAACCCTATGGGAAAAAATCCTAACAGAGGAAAAAGAGTACACTCCGCTCTGCCATGAGGAAGAGAAGATGCTTCCAACGTACTGCCTTTAGCCGAAGCCCCTGACGCGACGGTTGCCTGATGTATCCTTGATCTCCGGACGTCATGCCTTATTCCCTGGATCTTCGTACCCGGTTGGGGACGTACGTCTTCCCGTCTGAGGAGAGGGTCTTCTCTGTTGTTTGCCTTTGGGGACGTTCATCCACCTTCCCACCGCACCGACAACTTTAGTGCATTGGTTAGTGTTGGATGGGGAACGTTTTACCCTCTTGGGGACGTTCGTCCACCTTCCCACCGCACCGGCAGCTTACCGCACTGGTTAGTGTTGGATAGAGAATGTTTTATCCTCTTAGGGACGTTCGTCCACCTTCCCACCGCACCGGCAGCTTACCGCACTGGTTTGTGTTCCGAGATGGAGAACAGGTTTGTCCTCTTGGCCTCTTGGGAACGTTCGTCCACCTTCCCACCGCACCGGCAGCTTACCGCACTGGTTAGTGTTGGATGGAGAACGTTTTATCCTCTTGGGGACGTTCGTCCACCTTACCACGACACCGACAGCTTACCACACTGGTTAGTGTTCTTGGATGGAGAACAGGTTTATCCTCCTGGGATTCCCTGACCTCGGGAGTTATGTCTCCCTCTTCCCCCATTTTTTTGGGAGGAAGGAATTTAGTGAAATGGTGTCACTGATAGGACTTCTTCCAGCAGCATGTCCGTCCATGGTGTGGAGGAGGAACGTCCGACGGGCGTATACCTTGCACCCCGAAGATCACTTGATTTCCAATTTCTTCTTGCGGTCGTCCAGCCCGAGGGATCTGTCAAGGCGTTTATCGGCATGGCGATAATCGGCGTTTTGGACTTTTGCCTCCCGCCGATCGTCCCTACGCCATGTGAATGGTTCCTGGTTCGGCTGTTTTCGGTTCTGAGGGATCGGTCTCTTTGTGAACTCTCCGAGGTAGCCCCTCCAAACAAGTCCGTCGATGGCCATCCTCAGGCTGTTGCAGTGATTCGTGTTGTGCCCTTTCGTGCGATGGTATTCGCAATAGGCATTGAGATTCTTTCCAGTCAGGCCACCGGCGACGGGCGGCTCTTCCAGCATACCTTTGTCCTTGATGGCCTCAAGGATTTGGCTCACCATGAATGCCAAGGGGATGAGTCCGGTAAACTCCCGCCGGTCGTCGGATGGAGGACCCTGGGTTCCCCAAGGGGCGTAGCCACCGCTCATCTTCTTCTTTTTCATCGTTGGAGCTTCTGCTGGCATCGCCCCCAGACGCTCTGCTACCTTTCGGATCGTAGGGGCGGCCACCCCATCTCTCTGGGCGATCTCCTCTTCGCCCACCGCATATCTCTGTGCCCTGGCTAGTGCCTCGGCATAACTACTCCTGGGGTTCCTCTTCAATTCCAGGTAAAGATCCCCGGTTACAAGGGCGTTAGTGAAGAGGGTGATGGTCGTGTTCTCTGTGAGGTCTTTGACCTTCAGGATTTCATCCCTCCACCTTATGAGGAAGGTGGATAGAGTTTCTTCCTTCCCCTGGCGGACGCTCGTCAACCAGCTGAAGTGCTTCCTCGGTTTGGAGCTGGAGATGAACTGCGCCATGAACTGTCTGGAGAGTTGTTCAAAGCTATCAACGGATCCGGGCCTGAGCTACCCGAACCACTCCTGCGCCGGCCCCTGAGGGTGCTGAAAAACAGCATGCAGATGGCCTCATTGGAGGCTCCCAACATGGAGAGTTCTCCTTGGAATGAAAGTAGGTGGGCTTTCGGGTCACCCAGTCCCATTATAAGTTAGGGCGCCGGCCGGCCGAATGCCCCTTGGCATCTCCGCTGCCATGATTCTTGCAGAGAAGGGCTCATAGGGCAATCCTGGGCTGAGCTGGCTCAGTTTCCGTCCGTCGGTTGAGTTCATTGATCTTCCTTTGGAGATCCATGAGCATCACATCTCGATGTCGTTCGTCCCCACTCACATTTTGGGTACGCACGGCGTCAGCGCCATGCTGCCTGTTAATGACCCGGGCCTCCCGCCTCAAGCCGTTGATCACGGGGGTCTGCTCCCGGGCCGCGTGCTGCCCCGCTCCTCTGAAGACCCGGTGCCTGTTCTCCCCAGCTCCGCTCGTCTCCAAAGAGTGGACGTTCGTGCCGATCCTACTCTGGATCGAGGAGCTAGATTCTGCGGTCCTGTCTGTACGCTTTCCGAGCGTATGCACAGTGCGGATTGGGGAGAACGGGGTACGCTTGGTGTCAGCAGAGTACAGCCGCTCCGCCTCCCGTTCGTCCACCAAAAGACGGATGGTATCCGCCATCTCCCTCAGGGCATTAGGGTCCCCTCAGATCACGTGGGGAATCATGTCAATAAGCACCCCAAGGTCCCCGCGGCTCCACAAGTTGCTGGACTGGGCGCCTGCCGCCTGCTGGCGGGCTCTTCGGCTGTGTGACAGTCGTTCAGAGAGATCATAGGAGTTTCCTTCATTGTTCCTTGCCATCTTCCTTGATTTGAGCTTTCGAAAGTGGTTCTTCGTTGAGAGCTTGGTTTGGGAAGAGCTTTTTGATCAGTTCCCACAGACGGCGCCAGTGTTGAAGTTAATTCCGTCAACCCGTAGGCCCAACACGCTGCCCAAGGGTTTCGAGTGGAAGAATCAGATGATAGATGAGAGAAACAAGCAAGGAAGGCCCACTAAGAAGTCTTAGTATATTAATTTCAGTACAAAGGCTTGAGGTCGTTCGTTCCTAGCATACAAGGCATGAGGCCGTTCGTCCCTAGCCTACAAGGCGTGAGGCCGTTCGTCCCTAGCCTATGCTACGAGCTGATACAATTGCTATACTATTAGAATGCTTAGTTGTGAACTCTTTACAATGGAATAAATGCTACTATTTATACTACTAAGGGGTAGTCGGATGCGTTTACGTGGGGAGCTGTGGATGGCTTGGCCCCAACCATCAAATCTTCTGCATTAAATGCGCTTCTCACCAGAATCTTGGGTTCCCACCAACGGGTGTGGACGTTCGTCCCCAAAAGCTTGCTCCCTGCTTCCCGCTGGGTCGGGACGTTCATCCCCTAAAGCTTGCTCCCTGCTTCCTGCTGGGTCAAAGGGGTGGTGACGTTCGTCCCCAAAAGCTTGCTCCTTGCTTTCTGCGGGGACCTTGGCCTTAGGCTCAGGAGTGGAGACGTCCGTCCAGGGGTGGATCTGGCCCAGGGCCAGGGAGGGCCCAGGCCCATGCTCGAAAAAATATAATTATTTGTATATATATATATATATCATGTATATATTAATATAGTGTTTCATTCGTTATGATATAATAATAGAAAATGCCAAATTATGAACATCTGTCAAGTTGGTCCGGTGGAAGTATATTAACCATGCAACAAAGATATCAAGTTCGATTCCATGGGGATACTCTAGTTATAATTTTTCAATACAACATACGTTAAATTTTTTATACTCTCAATGTTTGGCTTTTAGAAATTGCTCTAAATAGGTGCAAAACGTTTTGAAATTCCAAAATATTTGGAATTTCAAAACCTTTTTACTACTATTTAGAGAATTCTCCCTTTGGCTTTTGGTAATTGGTCTGGAAAATTAATTAGTTCAATTCAATTGGCTTTTGAATATTATATTGAAAAATTAATTAGTTCCATTCATTAGAATTTCGAATATTAGTCTGGAAAATTAATTAGTTCAATTCAATTGGCTTTTGAATATTATATTGAAAAATTAATTAGTTCCATTCATTAGAATTTCGAATATTAGTCTGAAAAATTAATTAGTTCAATTCATTTGGCTTTTGAATATTAGCTTGAAAAATTAATCAGTTCGATTCATTAGAATTTCGAATATTACTCTGAAAAATTAATTAGTTCAATTCATTGGACTTTTAAATATTGATCTGAAAATTTAATAAGTTCAATGCATTGTACTTGGTAGGTGAAATTTAATTAGTTTACTTTTTTACATAGAGCATAGACTATGGTGTCAAAAGAAAATTGATTTTTGAGAAATCGACTTGAAAATTGGCACTGAATATATCAGTAACCGAGTCAATTTCGGTTCGGTATCTTTGGCTCTTTTAAGATAATTAAATTTTCGGTTCTGTAATATTTATTTTTTCGTTGACATTTCTGTAAAATTATTTAACTACATCTTGTCATTTTGACATTTTTTGCAAAATAAATTACGTAGTTAAAATTTGGCCCCACCTCAATGCAAATGCTAGATCCGCCCCTGCGTCCGTCTCCATCAGCTTGCCTTCTGTGTTACGCCTGCCCTACGTGTTGGGGACGTTCGTCCCCGTGAGCCTGCCCCCGTTGTTCGTCTCTAAAAACGTCCGTGGGTGGACCTTATGGTTCATGAGTCAATACCTGTTGGGCCATTGGGGGGCCATTAACCCAACGATTCCAGCAACCGTAAAAAAGTGAAGCGAGTATATTGCTCCGTTTGGTAATGACCATCGAATAATTGGACGAGTATGAAACAATACAATGATCACAATTCTTTGGCGTAGTTCTGTAAATGAGTGGCTTTGACATTATTTGAACTTGTGGAATAGAGGTGTTGCAGAGTAACAGGTTATTTGGACTTGTATAGAGATGTATAATTCATTGAACATCTTATAAATTTAAGTTGGATGTAACATCACTACAATAATTTAATCAAAGTCTTTAATCAAATACGTAAGACCTGAGATCCTTGCATTTATTGCAGTTTGCCTCGCCACATCTTTTGAACTTTACGTTCTAATGAACTAAGCTCCTCCCCTAGTATGACATCTCGTTTGTCTGATACGTCTATTAAACAAATCCAAATACTTGCACCCGCAGATCGATACACATACATCTATTATGCGATCAATGTTCATAAATTATGAGTATATTATAATTTGTTGTTTTATATTTATAAAAAATACTCCGTACATACCAAATGTTCATGAATCCTTATTAGATATGAATAAATAGCCCACCTTCAAATGCAAGTTGTTAAATTACCATCAGATGCTATTTTACTTCAACAGAGGGGCTCTATTGACTAATGACTTGGACTCATGATCAACACCGTCAAGCTCGATCATTGCCTTCTCTTTCGCTTGCCCCCATAACACCGTATAAAATCCAACTGAACTGATAAAAGCTCCAATCATACTGAACAACAAGATAATTACACACACATAAAGTATCAAAATTTGATGTTTCTTCTTCGGAAGTTAAACTAGTAGACCGTCACAAAGTCCTATATAGAAGTAGTATTTATACTAAAGGATGAGATCGAAGTGTTTCTACTCTGCATTTCAGTTGTTAACAAAACAATTAACTTCTACGCATTTTTGCGAACTCAGCCTTAGTAGCTTATTGTGTAGTTTAAAAAAAGTCAAAATAAGTGGGCCTAGAAGAATGAAAATGTTGCAAAAGATTGTTTGAAGATATACCTTCCCAAATGAAGAGGAGATCCCAGGAATAGGATCTCCATAATTGCTGCAATAATAACTCCCATAGGTTTGAACACGGCTACATAAAGAGGACCCTTCTTCTCCAAACACCAACTTATGACATTGGCACGAAACACAGTCCCACACACAGCCTATAATGTATGTGTTTAATCTAGAATTTATCAGTTGTTATAAAATTAAGTTTTTACTAAAATTTTACTAGCAAAAAGATAGTCCTTACTGAGAAAACAATGGCTATAACTCCAATGCTTGGAAGCATCAACCAAGCATCAAGATTTCTCTCAGATATTGCAGAGTAAATTACACATTGCAAGGTTCCAAAGACGCAAAAGAAGAACACTACCGTGGGTTGCTCTGGGTACACTTTCAAAGTAGCTGTCTGCATTTACAACAATATAAATCTACGAGACCATTATACGTAAACGGTTATAATAGAGATCCACATGTTCAGTGCACAAACAAAATCTCCAAATTACCTAAAATGGATATAATTGACACTATTACCTGATCTTTTAGATATTACTTTCTTCAGTTTCTTGGATTTGTGCAAAAAACATAGTTTTAGTTTATTCAACTAGCCACGATATTATCAACTTAAGCTCATTCTGCCAAATTTGCTGCACCATATGGGCTCCAAGTCATGTGACCGTGAACTTGAAAATGATGAAGGTATTTACCCAAAGATGATTAAAAATAAAAAACATTATTTTACTGAATAAAAGCACTATTTTGTTTACTTGTGCTTTTTTGAAGTGATTTACTTTCATGGTTATTGGAAAAGTGTTCAATAAGAGTTTTAAAGTAGAACTGACTTTAAGATGTAGAAGTTTGACTTTTGGTTCAAAACAAGTAACTTCAGTGTACTGTTTGCGGGAAATATTCCTGAAAAAAAGCAGTTTTAAGAACTGACCTTCCTTGCTTTTAGCTTTTAATTTCGAAGTGCTTAAAATTAAATAGAAGTGCTTACTAAACAAATACTCCGTATTATTTTTAGCCTTTTCTAAGCACAGACCACGGGTATGCTACCTAAAAGGATTGAAAAACACTCTGGTAATCAATCTAGGCCCCACATCACCTGAAGAATATTCCATCCAGAAGACACAAGGCAAGTGAGAGTGATGAGGCACCCTCCAAGTACCCAGGTTGGGTTTTGTGACAAAAGAGATGGATGAGATGAACCAGAAGAAGGTGAAGAACCAAAGATGGTTGGTCCTTGATACAGAGTCATCACCATGGCCCCTGCAATTGCTACTACGGTACCAACCGATTTTGCCTGACTAGTAACTTCTCTCAAATCTAACCTCTCCATCCTATATATAAATTCATTCCACTTCAGAAAAAATACTGAACACTCGCAATGAATTAGAGTACGTACATGTATATTAAAACATGGATTCATCCTTTAGGAGTTGCTCAAAGTTTTTAGGTTTGTTTTTAGTACTTTTATATGAGTACACAGTTTGTGAGCACATTTTTTAGGCTTAATATGCCCTTTAAGATGATATATCATTACAGCCAGGGGGTCTTGAAGTTTGTGAGCACAATTTTTAGGCTTAATTAGATAGGATCATAGGAGTACTTTTTTAGAACTTGATAGGAACTTAAAGTATTAACTTGTGTATAAGGTATATGGTTGCATATCGCCCGAAAGGCCACTAGACACTAGTATTATACGTAGTACTTCATATATTTCATATTTTCCAGTTGTTCCGTACTTCCGTACTTCCATAGGAAGTAGTATTGTAACTCCCTCCATCCCAATATTATTTCTTGTTTTGATTGCACACAGATTAAGAAAGTGAGAAATGTGTGGCCTAAAGTTGCGTAGAGGAGACGGAAAATGGGGATAAATGCATTGAACCACAATTTTTTTGTCAAAAATAGAAAGAAGAGTTTATATTGGGACAGACAAAATAGGAAAGCATGAAGATAATATTGGGACTGAGAGAGTATTAATATTGCTTCTCATTACAGTTTCATGAGATTTGTGAAATTATTACTATCCAAACTTTTTCATAATTCTCAGTCTCTCAGACTAAAAATGTCAAACTGATAGGATGCACATATAGATAGGTTTACGTCATAACTGAACTTGTAGTGTTTAAAAAATTGATCATAGTTGAAGAGCATAATTTCTCTCATACCTGAAAATGACGGCAAGAAGAAAGGTAAAACCAGGCATCAAATTTCCGATTCCTGCGGCCAGTGTTGCAGAGGTGTATTTGATCCCTGTATAAGCAAGGATCTGCAGCAAACAAATCCTGCACTAAATCCCACTGCCTTAAAATAGAAACAATCTTCACTCCATATGAAATCCAATTACCCAAATAAGATATATCTGATCTCATAGCATGTAAAATAAACACAATACCCAAGCAAGCCGAGGATGAAGCATCTACTGAGAATAGAGAAGGTAATCGGAAGAGGATGAGTTCTGAAATGGTGAAAAAGAGAGAAACTTTGGCGTGGTCAGAGTGTGTCAATTCAATCACTGATCTGAAGAAGAATGATGGATGAGACATTGAGAAGGAAGGATAAGATAAGAAATGGATACCTGTGGGTACGGAAGAAGGCGAAGTAGGGAAGGAGGAGGAGAGTGCCGAGAGAGTTGTAGTAAGTGATGTAAACGAGGGTTTTGAGGCCGGCATTCATGGCTGCTTTCCCCAGAATCGTAATCGACATCTCACAGCTCTCCACCATCAGCATTACCGCAAAGGGAACCACTTCCTTCCTCACAAACTGGGTCGCCATTGCACCGATTGTCCAATTTCTTTATCAATCGGAAATAACTCTGATATCCATATCCCCCCACTCTTACTAAGTCGAATATCTGGGAAGTGGGGACTAGCCTGAAATCATTTCTGCGTTTTCAGTTTTCACCTCAGATCAGTTTAGTGATTCAGCTCAAAATAGTTACGTAGTACGTTATCCTCCGTACAAAATAGAGAAAAAGTAGTCAATCTCTATTTTTAATGACAATTGACTTTCAATATTTGTCAACCCATAATTTCAAATCATTAAAATACTGTATACTGTAAACATAATTAAATATTACTGCACCCGACCTAACTTATGTTATCATAGAAAATTAACATGATCTTTTAATCAATAATTAAATTAAATAATTTGAGTATATTTAGAGAAAGTAATTTGGATGGATATATAATACCGAAATAATGCTAAGTAAAGATATATACGAAATTAGGGTTGAGTTAAAACTACGTAGTATTTACCAAAATATAACCAAAATATAATCAAGCATTCTAATAGTATTTTGGTAAATAGTTTTAACTTAGCCCTAATTTTGTATATATATTTTTATTTAACATTATTTTGAAAAAAAAAACTAATATAATAGAGTAGTCGATGGTAAATGTAGTGTTATAACTGAATTACTTTTGATTAAGTTATCATTTAAAACTTTGGAATGGCACATCCACCAAAGACATGTGGAATTCTTAATCCCAAATGGAGGAAGTACAAAACTAAAATTTATTAATAAAAAATGGTTAAAATTACTATAATGGAGTATATATCACTATTGTGTACATTTGAGAATTTACCCAACATAGGTCTAAACGAATATGTGTATTCAAAATAGGAGTAATTATAGTCACAATATCAAACTTTAAATATAACAATATTTTTCAAGCTTGACAGTAATTACTTCTATTTGGTTAATAAAAATATGACAATTCTATTTTGAAATTCTGAAACATTTATACTTTTATTTGGGGAATTTTCCCTATCTGCTTCTACTTTTAAATTAATTTAATTTCGATATATTAAAATTAAAGAGACCATCCTACTATTTACAATATATAACTTAAACCGATGTATTTGGAAAAATATCATCTAAGTCCATTTATTTAAAAATGACCAATCCAGCCATTTAGCTATTTTTTGACATGTTATAGCAAGTTTTTGCAAAAAAACTAAGAGAATCGTTTAATTTTTTTAAAAATGAGCAATTGTAAAAATTTGAGAGTGTCAGAATATACGTTTTTGTCATTTTTGAAATATTTGTATGTCCTCCATCTTTTAAAAAGTTATTACATTTTTTAAAAAAAAATACAATTTCATTTTTTTATTTACTTTTATTTTTGGTTTCACATTTTTAAACTACGGAGTATGTATCTACTTTTGAAATTTTACCATTTTTGTGTTTCCATTTCTATTTTTTTCATTTTTATGATTTTTTAAAAATGTTATGAATATTCTTAATTTTTATCTAAAATGACCTACTATAGGAGATCAAGATAGTTGGATTCACCTAGTTTTAAAAAACACGCTTTTGAGATACTTTTTTAGTATAAGGACTCAAGTGATCTTTAAGAAATTAAAATTTAGTGTTTTTATTGATGAAATACTTTTTGACATAATAAAAAAGAAAAAAGCTGTTTTACGCATCCCTACTTATAGGCTTATAGCTTTTAAATTTAAAAGCTTAAATTTAAGTAGAAGCATATGTTTCTTACTTTCTTTTACTACCTCCATCCCACAAAGAAGTTCCCACTTTCCTTTTATGGATGTCACAAAAAGAAGTTCTCGTTTCTATAAAAGCAAACCACTTTTAATCAAAAGTCACAACTACCCTTACTTTTTACCCATTTTTTGTTTGATTTGACATAAAGTAAGGATATACTTGAAAAGTCAAAACAAAACTCTACCTTACATAAATATGTGTGTAAGTCAAACTAGGAACTTCTTTACGGGACGGAGGGAGTATATTGTAAGACTTGTAATAACTCACATGAAACCTGAGTTCAAACAACGAGACAACAACCAACCATTCCAGCTCACTGGGTGGAAGGTTACCGTGTCCTAGCGGAGGTCTCGGGTTCGTGTGGTGGGAGGAGCAGTCTGAAAGGTGATCAAATCCTAACTCGAACACCAACTCCACTATTAAACATAAAGTCAATACCTTTTGAAAAATAATGCGACTCACTAACACAATATGGGTACTTGTAAACCTACAATAACAGAATAAGCTTCTTCGTCATCTATCCTAGCCTCAACTTGACTCCAAATAATTAAAAAATAAACAAACTAATATTTGATCCTAAAACCCTAAAAACAACGCAAACTAATATTTGATCCTAAAACCCTAAAAATAACGCAAACATACGAACTAAACCAAACATGAAGTTCTACTAAAAAAACATGCAACACCAAACAAATATAAATACTAGAGTCAAGAACCCGCCTCCTCATTTTTTACCCATCCAAATCTGAATAACTCAGATTGATCTCCTTTTCCGTGCTTCTCCCAACTCGACCACTTCTCCCGTCACAACTTCATGACAATGCTCCTTCATCTTTCTCAATGAAGTCATCTCTACTTCTCTATCCCAACAACTGTTCTACTGTTGTAATACACGTCCTTGGCCATGTTCGCTTTGCGAAACTCAATCGTTCCACACTAAGGTGGCAAGTAAAACTCGCACAAGAGGCAAAAAGTTGTAGGGCATCAACATTCCTATCATATACATAGGGGTGGACCCGATCAGCGGTATCGAACCGGACCGGAACCAGACCCGCTACAGTGCGTGACCGGACCAGGTACCCGACCGAGTATTTCTGGACTCGATCCCGGGTTTGGTTTTTGGGGACCGGACTGGGCGGACCCGGTCCCGGTCCCAACGGCTAATTTTTTATTTATTTATTAAAGTGCTCCGGAACCGGAACCGGCTGGTAGACCGGAACGGAACCGGGTCCGTTGAAATCCGGTTCAGTTCCGATCTTCACATTTAATACCCGGGACCGGAACCAGCCGGTCCAGGAACGGAACTGGGACCAGGTCCATTCATAAGTTATACATTGTGATTTTAGGAATAGCACATGTTTGATAACACAACTTTTAACTTTTTGTAAACAAAAAGAGGTGAAATACTTGGATTTTTTACAAACAATCAAGAGCACTGTATTTGTCCTAAAATTAAAATATTTACAGAACCGAGTCCACTTTTTGTAACTGAATGCCAAAGAATGTGAAATAAACTTGAAAAAATAACTGGATCAGCAGTATTACTATTTACACATGGGTAAGGTTAAAAGATGCAAAAGGATGGAAATAACCATCAAAATCATCATAATGCAACACCCCAAACATATAATTTATACAAGATTCCGTTAAATGAACAGAAAGAAGACTAAACCTTCCTTTTCCTTCTCAGGTTTGGCATTGCAAGAAGAGAGCTTGCAGCCCCACTGAATATCAAATCATTGTCATCCTGTGAATTCACCACCTTGGAGCCGTATTCGTTTGCAGTTTCATTAACATTTGCCTCAGTTTCAATATTATCTTCTTGATCAGAAGACCGGTGGGGAAAATCTGCACTTTCCTGTGGAGTTGTTGTATTATCATCTCCAAAGCCTCTGTTTGTTTCATCCTCTTCATCCAAACAAAATCCACCCCCTGACTCGAGGTAATCCTTGGATAATTGCTCCACAGGATTGTTACTCTCACCGTCAGCCAGTTGAACCGTATCTGATTCCATTTCTTTCCATTCCATTGACTCTCTTCGTGTAAGCTCTTCATCACTGATAGAATGATCGACTTTGCTGTACTCATCATCTTCTAGATCATCAGTATAACTCACAATTTTCCGGGGCCGCACTGACTGCAGGATTCATAAAAGGCCATTAGAAGTAGATAATTTGTGAACAGTGGCAATAGCACAATATGGCTAAAAAAGCCAGTGTAGGACATAAGTCCCACTTATGTACAGGTTTGATAAAAGATCCCCCCCCCCCCCCCCTCAAAGTCTTGTTTGAAACACTTCTTTGGTAAAAAAAGAGACTTGTTTGATCAAACAAAGCTAGTTTTACATGTAATTTCCTACAAAACTGCCAAAACAAACTGTCTAGAACTCACTCCCAAAAGAGCAGCCGATTAGGAGGAGGCAACACCTTGCTTAGAAGCCACCGGTCAAGCCCATACTTGACCGGTGTGGGATCGCTACATTTAGTTCCTAAAAGGGAAACTGTTTTGGGACAAAAAGGGCTAAACCTCAAATAATTTGGGATGGATGATGTAGATACAGAAAGTAAAACTTACCCTTCTTACATGTGACACTTCAAGCTTCTCACTATCTATGGCTTCCCCCGCATCACTATCAATTCCATCTGCAGAACTGGTTTCATTCGATCTAGAACGAGAAATCTTTTTCCTCTGCCTTCCCCCCAGACATCCCCCTCCTGCTTTGGGTCTTTTTCTACTACCTGCCCCTTCACTCTGTAAAAGATCTCCCTTACTTTTTCTTGGTTTCTTTGCAGATGCTTTTTTGGCATTCTTATTATCATCATCATTGCCATTTTTAAAGTTGTTCCCCTTCTCATCATCATTAGGTTTCACTTTTTGCTTCCTTTTCCTTGCAGGCGTATATTCTGCAGTATCATCCATCAACTCCAATGACTGGCTGCATGTCATTCCTTTGACTGCCTTTTTAATCCTTGTACTACGAATTTTTGCAAATCTTTCATTGAAAGCATAGAATGCTTCTAAGCGAAGTTGCGTCTGAAGAGTTCACAAAAAAGATATCATGTCACTGTTGCTTGTTTTTCCTCAAGTCCAAAAAAATGCATAACATAGCATTATTATTACTACTCTAATTATTATTATTATTATTTTATTTTTAATACTACGTAATATTTTCTTTATCACTGATGTAGCAGTTTGTACAATATTATGTTTTCACAAAGCCTAGGATTGTTGATCACGATTACTAGTTACTACGTAGTAGATAATAATAGCAAGTTTAATAGTAAAACCATGATTTGAAGTCCCTATTTGATCTAAAAGAAGAGCAATTTTGTTAAAGGATGTACACTATGAGATGGGGCATTAGTGGGTGAAGTGATTGACCTCATGTTTATTGTACTCCTTCAGCACAGGTGTTATCAACTCATCTGTCTTCTGGATGGTCCATCCAAACTTCTCCCAACATAGCCTGCACAGTTCTCAATTCTCATAGTGAAAGAAAAAAATTACATGAATGAAGAGCCATAAAGTGAAGGATATTGAGCACACACTTTAACAGCAGTTTAAAGGATCCTGATACCAAGTTTGTGATTGGGCAGATGTTCAAGTTCTTTGAAGGTTTCTTCAATGTTGTAGGCATGGCAAGATTTTTTTTAGTATTATTTTGATGTGTGTAATGTGTGTCATTGTTAAGATCATTCTAGGCAATTAAGAAAGAAAAGAAAAGAAAGGAAAAGGACTCATGCCTACGTAGAGCTGAAGGATCAGTTTGGATGGAGGTTTGGTTGTGATTTTGTAAAAATAGAAGGATTAACATACTATTTGATTGTATACCATTTCAGTAACCTTTTATATATTTTAAGAAAAAAATTATTTACCAAGATTTAGACTAAGCCCTCCTTAAGTTTTTCCTTTATAACCCTTCAATACCCTTCATCCAAACAGACCATAACTGATATACAGACACATAAAACTCACTTGCGAAGTACAGAAACATCTGGTTTCCCCCAAGAGAAAGATTCTTTGGACTTGTCAACTTGCGGAGCATCATAAGCTGAAACTACAGCATCACTTGGAAAAGAAGAAGGAATGTGCCAGTTTTTGCTAACATTTCTCTGTGAATAATATGTTACAAAAAATGAAAAATGTGTCTTCTTCTATTTATCAATTTCAGAATACAAAAATATCAATATAAAAAACAAATGGGGAAACACCATCTCACATGTTTATTCATGAAAATCTGCTTTATCTTTTGATGATCATCATCAGGCTGAAGAATATTGCTTGAGCTGCACCCTGCTTGCACATCAACCTTACCTAAGATAGTTGGATCAGGAGACTCAACCCACTCCCGGAACTTCCTAAGACCATCTTTCTCAAGAAACGCGTTCAAAACTTCAATAGCATTAACAATACCAATCCCACTACACGATTAATGAAAAAGAAGGTAAGATTTACACAGGACTAATGATAAATATATACCCTGCCATAGAAACCCATCAGTTATCATACAAAAAGAAATATTCCATTTTTTGGTCTCCCAAATCCTACTTGTGCAATGAGGCAACATTCGAGCTATTTAGGGGGTGTTTGGAACTGATTCAGCTTCTGCTTCTTTTTTAAAGCAGAAGCAGAATCAGTTTTCAGAAGCTGCTCTTTCCCAGCTTCTAAAAAACTGCCTCTACGAGTAAATTAGAGCACCAGAAGTACTTCTGCACTTTCACTCAAACACTCCAACTACTGTTTCTGCTCCCTGAAGGAGCAGAATCAGTTTTAAGAATAAGATCCAAACAACCCCTTAAGTATATTATCTTTTCATTCTATTGTAATAATTTTATTGGTACTAGGGAATAAATTTATATATTCAGAAACTATATGTAAAATACTTCAAACACACATAATCAAATAAATAAATAAAAATGTCTAAGAAATCAAGCAAAGAAAGAAGAACAGAGTTGTCCTATGAAAGCAACTCAGACACATAAACTGCGATGGAGGGCGTTACGAGCATCGGAGCATGGCTTAATAAGGAACACAAGACATAGACTTATTTCTCTCTCCAGATGGTTGGGGGTTGAAAATGGCACTGGAAAACAGTATAAATAAATTACCTTACTCCTTCAGTATAATCACTTCCAAGTAACATTGCCATATGGATTAATTTCTCTCTATCTAATCCAATCTCATTTTCAATGTCCTAGAAAACAGAAAAAGTTGCACATAATAAGCAAACGAGAAAGATGGACAAACCTACGGAGCTAAACCAAATTAACACTTTAAAGTTCATATTTTGTTTATTGCCTTCAGAAAGATGAATAATCTGCTAAAATCTAAATTGTCAAAAAAAACCTTCATTAAATATGTCTCCACATATTTGCGATCATCAAATATATTTTTGTACACGCATCGAGCACCAAACAAGAATGTATCAGAGTCATCAGTGACCACTCCATCTACCATGTCGACAAGTTCCATATATGCACATTGAGCCTCAGCTTCCATAGGTGCTATTATATATGGTAAGCCAAAGATTTGAAGCAATTCCTGAAATTAGGGAAAAGTCACGATCACACATGCAGTTTGTACCAATTCCAATCAGTAAATAAATCCAGGAAAGGTGATGCTAAGCAGAGAAGCACTTGAGCTTCTTAGATAAATAAAAGTATATGGAAGTATATGTCCTTATCAAAATAACTAAAACACAAAACTAAGATAAACCACAATACACAAAATAAATGAAAAAAGTTCCTGTGTTCAGATTACAAAGAGCATCCCGGAGATAATATCTTTCGTAGATGATTACAAACACAATTTCTACAAAAGTGAAATTAAAAGGCAGCACCAAGATACCTTTCTAAACACATATTGACACAGGCAAGAAACACAAAATGCCATAACATATAGTTTGATAGCCTACCTGGCACTCGGCAAACATTTCACTTGTTACAGATTCTGCATTGCGCTCCAGACGCCTCTGCTCATTTACCAGTTCTTTACGCTCCTCCCCTAATGTAATAATTTCTTCCTCCAAACTTTCAGCTGTAAACTCTGCATGATCTCTCTGGATATTCCCATCAACAGGGGAACCCATAAACTCATCTCTTTTTCCTACTATGTCATCCTGATCCCGTACCTCATCTGATATCTGTGCACTGCAAGTGTCACTAACTGGTACTGATGGAGATGTTTTCCTCAGTTCAATATCACATATAAGATCATCTGATGCTTCCTCATTGATTGTATGCCCACTCTGCATTCCAACCATGTGCTTCCTCATTTCTTCTACATCAGTCCCTGCTTCCTCAAGAACTTTTGGACTTAAATTGCCGCTTCCACCAAGATCTTTAAATTGAGACTCGGAGCATACTGTCCCAGTGGATATTCCTCCCTGCCCCATATTCTCTATAACTGGTCTTGCCAACTGGGTCTCTACATGGTTACAGGGATCTGCATTATCATATGCTTTTCCTTTCAATATCTCCCTCTGCCTCAGAGTATCTATAGATTCTGGATCCAAATGGGTATTTAATGAATTATTTGGCTCTGTGATCTCAAGGCCATCTGTGGTACCATTTGCCTTGATATATGTTAAAGATTCTGAACGAAGGCCTGGCTGATGAAGAATTTCAATTTCCATCCGTTTATGTTGAGAATGACTTTTTTCTTGCCAATCTGATTCCAGAATTGTCCCCTTGGTACTGTCTCCAATAATATTTTGTGATGCACCTGTAGATGATTCTCCAACTGACCTTTGGTCTTTTATATCCTGGAGACTCCTCCTTATTGCTTCTTGAAAATTGGCTTCTTCATCCAAATCACCTTTAGAAGCATTCCTCTCTTCACATGAAAACGAGAGTCCACCCTTATGAATATCTAAAGATCCTTCCTCCCATTCGACTTCACTCTCATCATTCAACACACCGCCTTCTGTCAGAGCAAGTTCACTCCCCTCGCGGAAGTCATCATTTGGGCCATTTGGCATCCCCAAATAATCTTGAGTGTCTCCTTCCTCCCACTCAACATCTGAGGCAGAATTCCCACTTGGCACCCCCAAATTATCTTGAGTGTATCCTTCCTCCCACTCAAAACCTGAGGCAGAATTGCTTATAGAAAAATCTAATATTGGAGTCCCTCTGACTAAACTATCAAATAGATCATCATCGCCACCATTATGACTTTTTTCCTCTTCAAAAGATATCTCAAGAGAAGTTCCAGTTTTCAAAAGAGATGCTTCATTTTCGACAGTACCACAAGTCATCTGCCCATGATCTGTGTCAGAAGAGTTCATATTCTTGGTCTTTTCATGTGGAGTAGCAGTATTTCTGTTAACAGTAGAATCATTAGGCAAGTCTGAAGCATTTTTATTATGGACCACCCTCTCCTGCTCAACCTCTTTCATCAAATCTAGGTTCCTTTGCAGATCACGAGTCATACGGATCCCCATGGCTCTCACTCTACTGACTCTAACCCGTCCCCTCTCATCCAAATACGTTTCAACATCATCATGAATTATCCCTTCAGGTTCTTCAAGAAAAGATTCTAGTGCCACACTGGATTTCTGAGCAGGAGTATCATTTTTTACCATAGTTGCTAAGCAGTTTTCCCTTGGTGTTTCCATAAGGTTATTCTCATTCTTATTTTGGTTCTCTCCAGCAGATGCAAGGGCTCTGATTGATTCACCATTATGCAATTCAGTACATATAAAGTTACTTAATAAGAGCAAGAAGATATGTGGAAGATACAGTGAACCAAAAAGCATAAGAAAATTGCAAAATGTATGCAGGATATATTTCAAAATAATGAGATGAAAGGAGCCTATCATGCACTTGTTCATAAATGTAGTTGCAAATGTCTCCACTTACTGTTTATCTCCGGTAAATGATGATGAGAAAATAAATTCTCTATTGGCCTCAGATGCAATACGTGAAACCTTTACACCGCTTATCCCCTTCCCGGAAGCAGATTTTTGCACTTCATCTATCTCACGGCGGAAGGCAACTGTTTTGAGGTAAGCCTGTATTTGCAGTTCTGAAAACTTCTCTGGTGCCTGATGATGAGTGTGTCCATATGGGCAAAATTATTCAAAAGAAAATTGGGAGTCGTGTTTATTAGACGATTAGCAGTGCATCCTTTACTATTTGTAGTTTAAGAAATTGAAAGGAAAATAGTATACATTTAAGTGCAAGCACCTACCTGACCGAACATATGATAATATCAGAAACATTTTAGTGCATGCCAGAGAAGTACTTCTAATTCCTTTTCTGGCATATACCCATACAATCAATAAACTCTAATTCTGCACAAATTTTAGGTTGCCGTTGCACTCATTTTCCGATTCTTATAAACTAGAAAGAACTGTCACAATGTATTAGCATTAGAAAAATTGATAGGGGTGGAGGAAATAAAGGAAAATCAGCAAGAAAAACGGAGTCAATAAATTACACAGATTTAGGACATAATTCTAAAAATTAGATACTTAAAATCACTTCTTTAATTTTTCAAACAACTGATTATTTTACATCATCATTTTCATTTACCCCAGTGCCGCAAAGGCTCCCACCTACGGTGGGGTAAGGGGGGGTCGGATGTACGCAGTCTTACCCCTGTACTAAAGCACAGAGAGACTGTTTCCGGATGACCCATAGTGAAAATCGCGTCCAAGATTGCATGGACTGACTGCTGCTCCATAACAAAGAAGCGCAGACAGTTTAGTGAGCCATTTTGCTTTATTCCATCATAATCTCGAGCCAAAAAATAATGAATCTTTGGCTCCATTGCAAATGATGGAAAAACTGATTATTTTACATATTGTGATAAATTATAAATAGTGGTTTCCTTATAATAGGAGGTATTGAGAGATAAATGGAATTGGGACTCTTTAGAGTTAGATGGCAGTCCTCTGTTGGTGAGATAATTAATCTTGCTGGGGAATGCCTTCTACTCTTTTCTTCTTCTACACATATGTTTCTTCATTCTTTTTTCAAATTTATAAACCATCTTTTTTCTTGAGTCTTTATCCCCTTTCGTCCTTACTCTATCAGAGCTGGAGTACACTTGACTAGATTTTTTTGGACAAGTAGAAACCAGAAAGCATGAAAACCAACAGGCTTAGTGCCTAAATGTTAATGAGAAGACATTATCAGAAAGAGCACAGCTATTGATCTTGACTTCTGAATACATCACCTTCTTCACTTTTTGATACTTTTGCCTATTTTCTGCCATCAGTCTCTCTCTCATCTGCAAAACAGGTGATTAATATATGGGGTACAAAAGCAAAAAAATAGGGGAATCAATATATGGCACGAAAAATTAAAATCTCTACTATGAATGTTGCTCTTCATGATTCACTTGTTCTCATATATTATATACAAGTAACTTTACCTGAACAAGGAGATCAAGTTGCATAGATGGAGGTAAAGCAGCTAAAATAGAGGGATCAATTTTTCCATGCATTGGAGGCTGCATACAAAACAAATTAGTCACGTGATAATCCAATCTTATAATGATATGAAAATTAAAAACTAAAGTATAGCCCATGCAAATAAAAGTTGTTGGAATATACAATTCACAGAGATAAGCATGAAAGCATACTCCTGTCTTCATAATTTTCACATTTTCTGTTCACCTGTCCCAAAAATATTACCCATTTCTTTTTAAGGGACACATTTTTGGGCTCGTCTAGTATCCCTCTCCCTTAAATAAAAAATCAACCACACATTGTCAAGTGAGTGTTTCTTTTGGGATGGAGAAAGTATTTTATGTGTATTTATGGTTAAGTTGTACTCCGTACTACGTAGTATGTACATAGAACTTAATTGTGAGACATCAAAGATTCGCTAGAAAGGGATTAAATTGTACATCAAAATTAAGGTGCTTTCGCAAAACCAAAAATTCTATAGCTGAAATATAGAAGCAGTCCTTAAACATTAGATTAGTAACTTGAACAACTATAAACATACAAAGAAATAGTGGTGATAAAAAACGCACAAGTATCATCTCCTCATCTTCATCATCATCATCATCTTCATTGGCACCGGCAGCAGATGTAGATGCATCAGGGAAAAAACTATCATCTTCTTCAGCTGCTATGGATGCTGCCAACCTTAATTAACTTGTCAAATTGATGTGTGAATGTTTAAAGTCATATTTACACAACATTTCATTTAAATTAAACAGTAACTCACATCTCATCAACTTCATTCTGATTACTGAAACCATTGGAAGCAAAAGCATTTTCTTGTGAAATCTTCTTCGGAGCATCAGACTCCTCAAAAACAACTTTTTTACCCTTTGGGTCGCTCTCATTCTGTTGTTTCTCAAGATTTGCAGAAACACAGTGTCCCTCTGACATTTCTTGCACAGTATCTGTATCCTCAGAGACAACACTTTTACCCTTCGACACATTCTTTTCCCTCTGGTTGTCAAGGTCTGCAGCCAGTTCTTTCAACCTCATTGCCTTGAGCTGCCAATTAAGATCATGAACTCGGATAAGTCTTGCCTCGATCCAGTTCAGGATGTTACACGAATCTATATTTGACTACCAATATCATATATTCATTAAATTTGGAGTTTGGACCAACAATTTTTCTTACTGTCTCTTCCTATGCTATCATGTGATTGTTTTTCCTGACCCCTAAATTGCAAAGACAATATCTTTCTTTCAAACAATGATAGAATTAATAAGAGAAAGATATGCCCAGTAATCTGACATGGTTAAGGAGTAATTTCTCGGCAGTTTTGCGAATCTTGGCCTGAGCATTCTCTCTCTGACGGCGGCGAGCAATCACGGTTCGGCGCTTGAGAGCCGGCGTGCCTCCATCGAATACAAAGACTGGTTTAGTGCGGAGGTAGAGCAGCTTGCAAATTCGACGGAAAAAGCCGAGCAGATGAGCATTTCGCACCATATCCCCCTTCTCTTCCCGCATCGCCTTCATGAACTGTATCATCCATATACTCGCATCTATACACAGGAAGAAATAAAATTACTTTATATCCTCCCAGAAAGAATGTGAGTTCAAATTCATCGTCTGAAAACAACTGGTAAACGAGTAGAATACCGATTGCGAGCCTTTTCCCCACCAGGGTTTCAACCGATACCCGGCGGCCGACTGGAGCCAACAGTTCCCACAAACCGTGAACACCCATTGAAAGGCTTTTCAATAAATCGCTTCTTTAGACCGTTGCCGCCAAGTTATCATGGAGTTATAGACGAACTTAACCGACTTCGATCAACTGATATTCTGGGGTTCGCCGGGAAATATTCAACTCACGTAGAGGAATATATATGGACATTAAATCCGGAAAAATGAATAAAAAATGAAAGTTTCATTAAATCTAATTAAAAAATATATAATAGGGGAAAAGGTCAAAATGGACACTGAGGTTTTTAATGAAAAGCGTATTGGACATTAAGGTTTTTTTGAGATCAAATAAACATCAAATTAAACTTTTCAGACCTCATCGCCCACCCCCTAACATTTCCCGTTAACATCTTCTCTTCCCCGTTATCACCCTGCGATTAGACCTAATTGATATATACCTAATAAATACAATCTGAGACAGATTATGAAGAAGAAAGCAGTGATGTCGGCTAGTCCTTCAGCATCGAGGTCGTCTGAGGCACGGAAATCTGAGTCCGGTGATTCAGTGAAGCTTCGAAGCATCTATGAGCGACCGTATTCTGAGCGTTCTAGGTTTTGCAGATGCATGAATGCAAATGGAACTCGCGTCAAGGCGCCACTTTGGACTTCATGGACTGACAAGAATCCAGGGAGAAGATTTCATGGATGTCCTAATTATGAGGTATGCTTTTAATTGTTCTTTTCACATATGAGAACTGGAGAAGATCATGAATATGTATAATTTATTTATATTCATATTGATATTCATACTCTTGTGTATACTCAGAAGGATGGATGTGGCTTCTTTGAATGGCATGATGAGCCATTAACGGACAGAGCAAGGCATGTTATCAATGAGCTGAAACGGGAGAATAGGAGGCTCCAATCTGCAATGTTTGAATTGGAATGTGATAGTGTTGTTCAAAAGTTGGAGAGTGAACTTGAAGAAGTCAACAGTATGAATGATGCAGCCCATCTGGAATTGGAAAGCAAAACTAAAATGAAGAATAATTATGTTATTGTAGTGTTGTTATGTGTCCTTATTGTAGTATTATGTGTGTTAGTATGTTAGTTTCAGTTTCTTGTAAAATGGTTTGGTTATGACCTTGTAAACAGTTTGAATACATGTTGGTGTTAGAATTTGAATTTAAGTTAACACTTTGGTTTGGTTTTTAATAAGTTGGTCTGGTTGTATTACTATGTTTGAGAGCAGTGTATTGATAACACCACAAATGAAGTAGTGTACTGATAACACCAGTTTGAGAGCAGTTTGAAATCAGAGCCAATACCATAACCACAATACAATCTGTAGAAGAAAGCCCTCATGCCAACATGGTCTGGTTGAATAAACAACATATATAAACAAAAAAAGATGTTATATCATAACTTCACATCATTAGGGATCATAATACTGATTGTTAATGAGGTTACAAAATACAAAAAAAGCATTATAAGCCCTAATTTAGCACCCCATAATTGCAGTCAGTTCCTTATATTGCCAGAAGTACTGAAACTTCATACAAAACACCTAAACTTCCAGTGAGTCTTCAAACGACTACATTGCCAAAAAGCTAATAAGCTAATAAATACAAAGTGCCCAAAAGTGTTCTAATGAAACATATGAGTCTTCATTCATCCATATTTGCATCCAAAAGTGTTCTAATGAAACATATGAGTCTTCATTCATCACTTTGGAATGGAACCCGACCTCCTGATCTGCATCTTCTGTAACAACTGCTTAGAGCTGATTGCTGCATTCCCATTCCATTGCAAACCAGGTGGTTGAAAAGATAGGTTTGTTGGATTATGCACCTCTGTACCATCACCCTTGAAAGGTATTGTTCTATATGTTGGCACATCCAACTGCTTCTCAGTCCGGGCAGCTCCTCCGATATCTTTTTCATTTGGGATTGCAAATCTGACTGTAACATCAGGGTCATGTGGCATTTCAGGTTGGAAATCTGAAACTATTTCCTCACTGCTCATCCCAGGCTACAAGCATAAACAAGTACATGAAGGTAAAATTAGAAATAAGAAAACTTATTTCAATACATCAACAAACTAAACCACTTACATAACACTGGAAACCTATTGATACTCACATTTAAAGTCTTCTCCCCAGTGTTCACATCCACATGGCACCCAAAGCCTGTTACAGATTGTTTACTTATCTTCCTTCCTATTCTTCTACATGTCACTTTAGACTTACCAGTACTCCTTTTAGCATTAGTGTGTGGATTTGTTGGTGGAGCTGATTCTGTAGTGGTAGGAATTTCTGAAAAAGCAACACTAGCAGGTCTCTTCACAGGTATAGGTCCATTCCCTTCTGCTCCTTGAACACTTGCCTAAGAAACAGATAAAAAAAGTCATGAAAACACAATAAATCAATATTGCAGTTTACATCTTCAAAGTCATGTACTACTTACATCTTTATCTTTATTAGGACATGTAGCTCTCTTATGGCCCTCCTTATGGCATATCCCACAAGTTTGTAGTCTCCCTTTTCTTGATGATGTCTGAGGTGTAGCACTGGCAGATGTAGAAGCACTTCCAGATCCTTTGACCTCAGTAGATGATCTAACCTTGTTCTTCTTTGGTCTGCCAGGTAGGTTTGGCACTGGGGGAGGTAAAATGGGTTCATAATCATCAACCTTCATGAAAGCTTTTCCAGGTACCGGTTGCAAAGCATTTGCATATGCTGCCATATAAGTCTCCTTATGATACCATCTTGAAATGTAGGTGATAGGATCTACCTTCCTGTAATAGAAAGCACATATGGCATGTAAGCATGGTATTCCAGTCAGTTCCCATGCTCTACAAGTGCAGACCATCTTATCCAACACAACTGTGTGCTTATCTGTCCCCTCTCCAATCTCAAAGCCCACATCCCCATTAAATATAACATTGCAATCACTAGCAGCCTCCTTATTGTCTTGATAGTACTCCATGCATAAGGGAGACCAATCGTTTATCCACTTATCATGATTTGTCTTGAACTCTGAAATTCTTTTCATTGCCTTCAATCGTATATCTTCCAGCATGGTTACAATAGGTTTTGACCTAGCTTCCCGGATCCATGAATTGAAGGACTCTGTGATGTTATTATCAACCATCCAACATGAACACCTATTACTAAAGTATGCTCTACACCAAGTTTGAACTGGATACTTCAAAAGGTCAGAAGCAGCTTCAGTGCTCAATTTTCCAAGCTTTTTAAGATTCAGCTGCAGCTCTTCTTCATATGTGCTCCAGAAAATGAACCTTCTATCAGGGGAATCAAAATGGGTTCGTCCAGTTGATGGTCAGCATATAGCTCTATAGTATCAATCCAAGAAAATCTCCTTATACGATTTAACACTTTCCTTATAGTGTCATCATCCTGAACTAAGAAAAGTCCATTGTCCAAATCCTTTCCAGGTTCTAAAACATATATATTTTTCAGTGTTTTAAACCCCAAGTCATCCTTGTATTTTCTTGAAATGTCATGATAACACATATAATCAGGGTCAAACCCATAAACTGTATCAGCGTCCCCATTCACATACTGTAACTTTGGTTTCATAACCCACCTCCCGCTATGGTTAAATCTGAGATTAACCAACCCATTCATTGTAACAAACAAAAACAACACTCAAAGATTACCTCAGATTAGTCGTACGTATTGTAACCTTGGTCGTGCAGTTGAACACCTTCTAATCTTCTCAACTCACTCGCACAATCTCACACTTATTAGCCATGGAAGTGAGTTAGGGTTAGAAATTTCAATTAGGGAGATTGTAATCGCATGGGTGATAACGGGGAAGAGAAGATGTTAACGGGAAATGTTAGGGGGTGGGCGATGAGGTCTGAAAAGTTTAATTTGATGTTTATTTGATCTCAAAAAAACCTTAATGTCCAATACGCTCTTCATTAAAAACCTCAGTGTCCATTTTGGCCCTTTTCCCAATATAATATAATACTACTTTCAAAACTCTGACCAATTATATTTTTTATCGAAAATTATGTATAGTATAAAAATTTTATGAAAAATGTTCTTTATTAAAAGTATTTTCATAAAAGTATATGGATGTTCTTTCAAAAAAATTTGAAAATTTATAACTTTCAAAATATTATACTACCTCCGTCCTTTAAAACTTTGTCAATGTTGACCAACACGGAGAATAATAAAGTAAAAAATGTGTGGTTGAGGTTTGTGCAGAGGAGAGAGAAATAACAGAAACCACAAAATAATTGATTAAAAGAGAAAGTAGCAAAGTTTTTTGGGACGTCCCAAAAAAGAAATATGGCAAAGTTTTAAGGGACGGAGGGAGTACTAATCAAAATCATGTTTCAAGTTTTTTGAAAGGACAAAGTTTTTTGAGACGGATGTAGTACTGAATACATACAGAGTATACTTTAGAGAGAATTCCCTAAATAGGAGTAAAAAAAATTTGAAAATCCAAAATAGGAGTATCATATTTTTATTCCCTGAATAGGAGTAAATTTTTGCCAAGTTTGGCATTACTAGGTTTTAAAACATGACATTTTTTTCCAAACTTGACAGATTACTCCTATTCAGGGAATAAAAAACATGATACTCCTATTTTAGAATTTCAAAACGTTTTTTCTCCTATTTAGAGCAATTTCTATATACTTTATTTATAAAAAATGAATAAAAATTACTTGATTCAGTGTCATTTTAGTATGGAATATGTTGTAAGTCTACTAGATTTGGGAGTATTGAGATTTATTTATTAAAAATATTATATAGTGTCCACTATATAATATTATGTTCAAAATTGTGTAATAACTCTAGTCAAGTAGTCATGGTAGATTTTGAACATATACTATAAATTGAACACTTCATTACTAGACTATTAAAGAAATATCCAATTCGATCCTAGAATTAGCTGACTACATTCTGTCCTCAGACTTAAACTTATTTACCAAGTTTAGTGATCTTCTTTTTTTCTTTATCTTTTCTCAAGTCAAATATGAGCCAATAGGGAAGGGTCTCTCTATGTGTGTGTATTAATTGTGAAATTCTATAATGATATAATCAAACACTAGAGCCAGAGCATAGCTCAATGGGGATTGGGGAATGGGGAGAAGAGGGAGAAGATGGTATCACAAAGGGATAGATCTTGATTTTGATTTTAAATAAAGACTTAAAATGAAATCTCAAGCTTTTCACCAATATGTGATCAAAGTTTAATTTAGAGAAAACTGTCAAATAAATTTATGTACTGTATTGAAAACACCAATTGAGCCCTTGCACTTAAAAAGCATCCAATCAAACCCTTGGTCCAAAATGTGTAATCTCCCACCCCAGGAGCCCCCCACCCCGACCCGACAGGATGGTGGGGAGGTTAATCACGGTGACTCAGTCAGCAAAGCGGCGACAGGGGCGTCTAATAAATTTGGAGACCCCGATTCAAAATATAAAATCGAGGCCCCACATTAATATAAACAATTGAAAAAAATCTCAATCTAAATACTTATACTCAAATCAATTGAATATTGATTAAAAGAGGAAAACTAGAAGAGTAAAAAGACCAACGCAAAAAATGATGCATCTATATATTTCTTCCTTAGTAAGGATATCTTACCGATTAATATATAATATTACTACATAATATTAATAAAATTTTAAAAATTTGGGGGCCCATAAATTTGGGGGCCCTATTCTGGATAACCTATTGAACCCCCTAAAAACGGGCATGAGCGACGGTAGACCTTATATACCTGCGCACCAAAGGTCCAACCTTATTTCAGGTTCTGTAACCTCTGCACGACCGCTGCGGGTTCCAAACCTTGGTCATTTAATCCAATTTTTCCATCACTCGACCAACTCAGCATACGGTATCCGATCAAACCCTCGGACTATTAAAATACACCCAATTTGACTTTTTAGCGAGTCAGTAATAAGTTAGCCGGTTGCACACTGACGTGGGTATTGAGGTGACATTTTTTTATAAAAAATCCATGTGGGATCTTCCGCTTCAATGACTCAATCGTCTTCTTCGTCCTCTTTATCATTTTTTTGTGTTTTTGTTTCTGCAAATTTATTTCTCAACTGTTGTTTTCCTCTTCTTCTCTCTCAATCTTTTTCTTCGAATTTAATTTTCCTTGAAAAACATCAACAACCGTTAGCTATTCCTCCAAGGCATAACCACCGGAACACCCTTGCCTACAAAGGAATCACCACAAGAATATATACACATCTCCATCCCTTTAATTTCAAAGGAGATGCACCATCAACAAAACCCGTACGACGGCGCCTCACATAAACTTCCGACCTGACCTTCGATATATAGATAATAGATCTACTGGTAAACTCTCGATAATGCAAAATTTTTAGACCCTTTTGTGTGAGGAATCTACCTCGTTGTTCTTCAGCTCAAGGGCTATGGATTTCGATCAACAAAGCACCGCCGCCGCACACTTTTGCTCACTCCGATTGCTCATCTCAGGCGGAAGGTTTCTTTGTCCATGGACAATTGAAAAATGTTTCAAGATTCTCATAAAAGAAAAAATTAAAGAAATACAAACATGGAAATACAGCGTTTCAACCGGCTAACCTGTACAGATAAAAAGCTAAATTGGGTGTATTTTGATAGTTTGGGGTAGGCGTGGACGCGGTCTGGTCCGGTCCAATATTTTACCGAACCCGTACCCGGACCGTTACTATTGAAATGGTTCGGTTCGGTCTTAAACCTAAACCCGTTCGGTTTGGTTTCATTTTCAAACGGTCCGGTATCATGTCATACCAATATCAAACAATGCCACTTTTCGATAAATTAAAACTTAGTCATCATCCCAAAATCCACACAGTTATCAGTTTTCATACTACCTTCGTCCTAAAAAACTTTGTCATTTCAAAAAATTTGAACCATGATTTTGATTAGTATAGAGTATTATGAAAGTTATAAATTTTATACTTTTATGAAAGTATTTTTAACAAAGAACATTTTCATATAATTTTTATATTATAAATAATTCTCAATAAAAAATATAATTGGCCAAAGTTTTGAAAATGGAAAAGTTTTTTGGGAGAGAGGTAGTATTACATAGTTAATGAATTTCTTATAAACTATAATAGTACAAAACACAAATAACTAGCAATAACATAGTTAATGAATTCCATATAATAGTATTCATTTTTACCGATCCGGTTAACTAGCAATTAACAAAGTGCAAATGAGTAATCAAAGTAATTAATGGTAATATGGTATACATGTATATATAATTATAAAATTATATAAATTAATAAAATTATAATTCGGTTCGGTTCGGTTCGGTTCGGTCCGGTACCGGTTCTCATTTTATGAGAACCGGTCATGACATGGCTTGGAATCGGTCTGGTCCGGTTCGAGATAAATTTTTTGAAAACCGTTTGAAATCTCGTTTTCCGGTCTGGTACCATACCGGTCCGGTTCGGTATCATGCCAGTTCGGTTATTTTGCCCACCACTAGTTTGGGGATTTAATTGGGAGTTTGTATAGTACGAGAACTTAATTGTCGTTTTTTGTATCGTACATGGACCTATTTGATAGTTTTCTCTCTAATTTATATCATGCATAATTGTTAGAATATTCCTTAAAGATGAAATGTCACAAAATTCTTGGACTCTCATGTTCCTTAAAGATGAAATGTCATCCTTTCTTTTTGTACAATAGAAAAATAGTAGTATATGTATTTGTACACATTTAAAATTACATTATTACATCAACACGTTTACTAGTAAAATGTGGAAAGTTTTATATGCAATTAAAATTAATATATATAAATATTGTTATAAAAAATATTAAGTCAAATTGATATATCATTGACCAATAAATACTAGGAAAATTATTTTAAATAGGACTACACATTGCAATATTTTTCAAAATAGAACTAATTAATGCCGTGTTTTGACAATACGGGACTTTAAACATTACAATATTTTTCAAATTTGGCATTAATTATTTTTATTTTCAGAATAAAAACATGGCAGTCCTATTTTTGAATTTACAAAATTTTTTACTCTTATTTCAGAAATTTTCCCTAAATACTAACGGTAGCATGTAAAAGGAAACAAAAGTGTGCACAATGTAAAAACAATCTCATTTGAACTTAGATTAATATACATAAAGCCCGTTTGGTAGCACGAAAATCGTTTATCTGGTTGATTCTGATTAAATTTATGAAGTTCTGGCTGAATGGCTACATTGGTTGATTCTGTCGATTTAAGAAAAAAATAATTTTAAAATATATTTTTGATGGAGTATATGGGTCTGGACCCCAGGACCCACATACTCGGAAGAATAAGAGGCACAGTTGTCACCCAGTGGCGCCTCCGTCGGCCAGATGGCTCTTCATTGGCCAGAAAGATATCAACTCAGAATGTGGTCCAGAAGTCAGGAGAACCTGGTGCCCCCGTCAGCCGGGTCTCCGTCGGCCATGGTGCCGTCGGCCATGGCGCCGTCGGCTACAAAGGGCTCCTAGAACCGGATTTCGCACTTAATTACTAATTCAGCGCGTGAAAGCAAAAGTTACGTGTTTGGTGAAAAAGTTGGCTAATAAGCCTGATAAGCCAAAAAAACAGTGTTGCTAAACGGCCTCATAATAACTCAATTTACACTGGCATTAGTCTTCGTCCCCACCCACAATGGTTATGGACCATTATCCTTACTCACATTTTCACCTACCACCCCATGACTATTTCATTGTTGTATGAATCATTATTATGGACTGTTTCAGAAATTCAAATTAAACTAAGTTTGAAAAGTAATTATATTAGTTTTAACGATAACAAGCTGACTAAAGGAGCCTTTACAAATGCTTTTGCTTTTACAAAATTATTTTTTGAAGTGATTTTGGAAAAAGTGATTAATAGTAAAATTTGATAGTGTTTGAGAAAAAATGATTTTTGAAAAGTAAAAGTTGGTAGTGTTTAGTAAAATATTTGTTTTTTGTGTAATAAAAAAAGCAAAAAGCTGCTTTCAGCCAAAAGTCGAGAAGCATTTTTTTAAAGCGTTTGCAAACTGACCCTAATGACAATGAAAAATTGTAAAATTTTGCTCTACAAATTATGAAAAATCAACTTGTCATGAGCTAAACAACACCATATTTGTTAGGGGTGGGCATAAAAACTGATCTGAACCGGTACCGAATCGGACCATAATGGTACCGAATCGAATATCGGGTATTTAAACGATTCTAGAGAATTTTATCCCGAACAAAAACCGTACCGTTTCAAACGGGTATGGAGCGATCCTAGATTTTAAGAACCGAAAAATACCGAACCGAACCATTTAAAAATAATGCGTTTGAGATTTTTATATTTTCCAATACAGATAAATCTCTTCTATATATAAATAATTTTATAGTCCAAGTATGTATTCATGCATCCCTAAGATAGCTAAATGTGTGTGTTTATATAAATATTTTTATTTTTTTCTTTTAGATTATTTATGTTATATTTGATATATATTGAAAGAAAGCTAAAGTTTTAAAAATCATTAATGGCTATTAGTTTCTAGTAATTTAGTGTATATCACTTTTTCTTGTATCATATTTGTGTAGTCTTACAACTTAATTAATATGATTTGAATTTTAGCTCTTATGATTCAACTATGAATTAAATTAGAACTAATATTCATCCTAGAACAAAGAAGAAAAACGTTAAATTTTCTATTAAACAATTAGATGATATTCTTTTTATATTTTCACATGAATATAATAAAGATGGTATGTATTTGGTGTATCGTTATTTTGCTATATTTTTCCTTAATTGTGTTGCACTATTTGAATATTTGTGAATTTAATAAATAAAAAATCAACCTCTTGAATCTTTCCTAGTATTTAGTACTACCGTACGTAGTATTCACTTTGTTATATTTTTATTAACATTTCATGTGAATTAGATAGTGTGATGCTATCTACTAATTGCAAGTTTTGTCCAAATATTTTAGCATGTAGTTGGCATTGTACCGAACCATCTAGTACCGTTCCAAAACGACATGATTCTAAATGGTTCCATCTCTAGAACCGGATCGTACCGAACCATTAGAAATCTCGTGGGTACGTTACGAGGTTTGCTAATTTACCGGACCGTTCTAGACTGTACCCACCCCTAATAATTGTAGTGTCGATCCTTGTCATTTGTCACCCCCTTCACATGCATGTGTTAAAAATATCTAAATTTCTATTTACTTTCTAAACTTGATTAAATCTTTTTAAGATAGTAGGGAAACCATCTAAGTCGAGATATATTATCAAATTGTAATGGTTTTTAATATTATAATGGAAAGATTAATAACAATAATCTCACTTTAGACTGGTCTGCTAATAATAATCTCACATTTGCATAATTCCTGAATAGTTTAACCTTTGCAGCTTATCTTTTCTTTCATTGGACTCTGATCGGTTGATGACTTAATATACCAAATTTTTGTATTTTCTTTGGAAATCTTATATAAACAGTTCAACCTTTCACAAATCTGCTCAAAACAGTCGTCCCACGTTTCATTTTTTTATTTTTTTCATCTTCTTCTTATTTCATTTATTTAACTTGTTTATGTTTTTGTTTTCCTTTTTCTCAATAACTTTTTTCTTTCTTCTTCTTCCCCATTTTTACCTCTTCCCCTTTCTACGTATTACTATTTGATTAATATCTTTTAAAGATTAGTATCCCACATTACTTGTTATTATTTTACTTATTTTTATTTCAATTTTTATATATTTTCTTTACATTCTCCTTTACCTTTTTCTCCTTTTCACCTTCCTAAAAATATTTGTTTTTTCTTTGTCCCTTTTCACCCATTCCGTTTTTGAATTGCTTGATTTTGACATGTTAGTGAATATTGACGATTTCTTGATCTGGATTTCTTCTTATTTTTCCCCTTTTCAGATAATATTTCTCACATCTACCCTTCTTCGTGTAAAGTGTATATCTAATTTTTTATTTCTTACATTTCCCTGATTGTTTATTTTTCATTAAATTTTATTTTTTCCTAATCTTTTTATCACAAAGATTTTTTCCAATAGTTGATCAAATTTATAAGAGAACTTACTTAGAAAAATGAGTTAATTATCAAAATAGGACTAAAAGTCATTCACTTTTCACAAATAGGACCAAAAAATGAACTATGTTTGCATAAGACTAATTATGTGTACCTTGGACAATTATACCCTTATAGCTATTAATATATTTTAATTCCTAATAAAATAATAAAAAATAATAAAAATTCGTAAAAAATACTAAAAAATTAAGAAAGACATTTCGATATTAAAAATTTAATTAATTTTTTTTTTTCAAAAAATTAAAAAAATTAAAAAATAAAATAAAAAACTCAAACAAAAAAATCGCCGCAGCCTCTGCCGCCTCAGCACCACCACCTCCAGTCACCAGGGGAAAAAATGCCAAGTTCATTACGAATGCCATATTACTGGCAGAAAAAAATGAAAATGTTGGCATTCGAAAAGAGAAATATGCCACTTTTTTGGCATTTTCAGAAAAAAAAAATGGCATTTTTCTGGGAAAATGGCATTTTTTTCATCGGCTGGAGGTGGTGGTGCTGGGAGGTAGTACAGGCGGTGGGAAAGGCATCCATATTTTTAAAATTTTTTTTTACAGAGTTTTACTATTTTTTATTAATTTTTTTAAAAATAAATTTATTTAAAAAAAAAAGTTTTTGAATTTTTTATTTTATAAAAATTTTATAAATTTTTTAATTATATTTCTACGATTTTTTGATTTTTTTTCGAATTTATTATGAATTAAACATTTAATTATGGCTTTTGACTATTTTTAATTCATATTTAATGGAAGGGTAAGAATGGAATGCAAAAATAAGTATGTTTCCAATAGGACTCATATGATCCTATTTTGGAATAAAAACATAGCAAGTCCTATTTTAGGTTTTTGCCATAGTTTTAGTCCTATTTGAACTAATTTCTATAGAAAAATACGATGATGGTGGAAATAAGAAGAAAGGAGAAAAATATATATTGATGGTGGAATTAAGGTAACAAGAAGAAAGAAAAGAAAAAAAACAACAACAAATTAAAGTAACAAGAAGAAAAAAGAGAAAAGTGAAAATAAAAAAAATATAACAAAAAGTAAAGTGGTAGAAAAATCTTTAATAAAAATAGAATGATTAAAATAAGAAACACATAAAAGGGGAAATGAAATAAAAAATACGGGAAGAAAAAAATGACAAAAAATATATGCGGAAAAGTAATTTTACAAAAATACTCTTATAATAGAGTGTGAATTAGAATAATAAATATGGAAAAGAAATATAAACAAAAGGATGGAAAGAGGATTAAAAAGTGTCTAGGGATAAAAATAAAAAAATAATTTTTTGGATAAAAAAATGAAACGTGAAACTGTTTTGAGCAGATTTGTGAATGGTGAAATTATTTATGTAAGATTTCCAAAGAAAAAACAAAAAACCTGGAATAATATATCATCAACCGATCAGGATCCAATGAGAGAAGATGAGCTACAAAGGTGCGATTATTATGGGATTACACAAAGGTACTATTATTATGAGCAGACCAGTCAAAGGTGGGTTATTGTTGTCAATTTTTCCTATTATTATAAAGTTGATTATTTTTATATATGGATGAAAATGTGACTTTTATGTCACTATTTACCAGTGTCAGTGTTGCCATTACCACAAGTGCCACTATTATTGTTAGTCCTATGTATCAAAGAAACTCTCAGGAAAGAGTACACATTCGTTTCGAAAATTCAACGAAAAATCTTTGGAAATTCTCCAAAAAGTCTTTTTCAAGTAAAAGATGTCGTTTCTAATTTCATGTTTCCTCGTGATTTTCACGTTACCGTGCAACATAAGTCACACATTAATGTTATGTTGTCTTGAAACATGTGATCGTGACCGTCGTGGTTGTTGCGAGGAGGCCATGATACATGGATGTATGGTTGGTAGGGCTTAAAATTAAAAGAGAAGTATATTAAACAAAGAAAGGTTAGTCACATTTTTGTAGCTGCAATTATAATTCGAGGAAAAGGTTAGTTCAGTACATGAAGTTGCACCGTTTGGAGTAAATAGTACATCATCTTGCAATTCAAACACAATGGTACATATAATCGCATGTCTAGTGCTAAACTAGTACAAAAACAAACGCACTGTTAATAAACGCTAACATGGCAATTAAGATCCATTTTCTTCATACAACTAGAGACTGACTCAGCATCCTCCCATCCCCTCTCTTTTGGGATTGGTGAAAAAGACATGCCAGGGGTAACCATGTTGTCTCGTGCATATGAAGTAAGCCCTAGCGGCTATTGGTTCTTCTGCAGTGGCCTTTGGCTTGTGTCTCTGGCAGAGAGGAGAGGAGTGTGACCCCCAATGTTGCGGCTTCTTGTGCTGTGAGTGAAGCTCTCTAGAGCCGGTGGGAAGATTCAGCAGCTGGCGAGCTTCACTTGACGGCGCACGGCGGAGCCCTGAACAACGACCTAGATTACGACGAAGTGCGATTCGTATCTGGAGGAATGAAATAAGAGCGGTGGTGTCGCGACGGAGGTCAAAGAGCTTTGTTGACACATTGATAGATAACATAGCTCTACATTCTTTTGTAGAGCTAGCCGCGACAAGCACGCAGAAGGTGGCGGAGCTCGACCAGATCCTCACTCTAGATGGTTACCACTGTAGCACGAGATCTGGTTTTTTGCACCAATCCCAACTTTTGGATGCTTTTTTTACGGATGACATGGCTTTTTTTGTGACATCTCACAACTCTGTTTGCCAAGTCAGCAATGTTAATCTTATAGTGTAACGGATGTACTACTTTAACACCAAACAACCGAGTACAAGCACTTTTAGGTTTGAGTTGCAAATTGATGTGCTATTTACTCCACCACTCTCAACTTCTACTTAATTGGACATTTTTTCATTATAATTCTCATGCGCATCTCCGCTTGGTAATTTTCATGGAGCAATGACCCTTTAATCAAACAACCGGAAATTGTTAATTCAACTTCAACTTAATAAGATAATAATACTGATTTATTTGACAATGCAGTTTTAATCTTCGGTTGTAGGAATTGACACATTGATAGACAACATATTAACATGGCTTGCAAGATTATCTAACATGACTTTGGTGTGTTAGGAGTTGGGCACAACATTCTTTGGATCTTAGAAGTTATTACGGAAGGAAATATTGTGAGCTGTGATATTAGAAGAGAGAAAATTGCTCTCCTTAAGACTAAATCATATTACCTCCGTCTCTTAAAATTTTGCCAAGTTTGACCGGCACGGGGATTAATAAAGTAAAAACTTTGTGATCGAGGTTTGTGCAGAGGATAGAGAATTAACTGGAAGTCTGGAACCACAAATTCTTTACTTAAAAGGGAAAGTGACAAAGTTAGTGGGACATCCAAAAAAGGAAAGTTGGCAAAGTTTTAAGGGACGGAGGAAGTAGCAAATTTATAAAAGTAGGACTTGGGTATATTTCTTCCATAGGTGAGATTGATTTAGTTCCATTTTAGAAAACTAGATTATTACTTTCCAGTTTTGCCCTTCATCTTTAACACTCCATATTAAAACATAAAACGGATTTGCCAAACAATATCAAGTAGAAGACAGAAAAAGAATTGCGACAGAAGAAAAGAAGAACGGATCTGCAAGATCTTCGCCAGGGCCTCCCTCCAAACCGCTGCACCGCCGCACCGCCAGACTACCGGGCCGCTGCAACGCCACATCTTCTCGATCTGTCTTGCCACATCTACAACGCCACTATACCTCAACTCCTCCATTAATTTGTTTGTTTCTGAAATCAATCTCATCTTAATCGATCTGCAATCATTTTCAATTTTTGTATGGTCGTTACGGAGATTCTTGACGACCTCTCAAAATAATTTCATCACGGGAAACATCAAACCATCTGTTTCCTGCTCTGCAATCAATTTATTGTTTATTTATTGTCTACTTATTGTCTATTTATTGTCTATTTAATGTCTGCTATTTTCTAAAAGTAAGGGTATTGTGGTCAATGCAAGTGTAGTTGAATCTTACTCTGATCTTTGGTCTTAGTTTTGGAAAATCCGTAGATTTTGCTCCTACTTGTTGAAATCTCCCATTAGAAGACCCCTTCACTTCAAATTTTTGGATGCTCTTTCCATCAATGGCACGGAATAGAAAATTACCAAAAAAAAAAAACAAATTTGCCATCCTTCTTGTACACACTTTGTTGTACATATCCCAAACACGAACATGCTATTGTTTTATGAGATATTACCCAAAATAGGACTAAAACAGTTTGAAAATTCCAAAACAGGACTGCCATGTTTTTATTCCCAAAATATGACTAATTACTGCCATGTTTTGGCAGTACCAGACTTCAAACATGGCAGTACTTTCTAAACATGACAGTAATTAGTCCTATTTTGGGAATAAAAAACGTGACAGTCCTATTTTGGAATTTTGAAACTGTTTTAGTCCTATTTCGGGAACTTTCCCTTGTTTTATATGTGAACAACCCATTTATACATAAAAAACAGCATATTCACAAATCTATGTGTGGGACATGCACAAGAAAGGTGTGTACAAACAATTTTTTTTATAAAAAATTGCATTTAGTTCGTAAGAGCAAAAGAAAGGAAGAGAAAGCAAGACTCGTTTATAAACCCATTTGGTAACATTGAAACTTAATTCCGGCGCAGCCCAAACAAAGAATTAATGAGCAAGCTATAAAAGGTTGAACAAGGAGATCCAAACCCACTACGATGTTGACCATGCTTGAGCCGTCCTGCAAAACAAGCATCAGGCCCAGTGAAAATCTCATGGAGGTCGGACTCTCCATAGATCTTAAGAATGAGTTGGAAGTGCCCAAACAGGAGGATCCGAGTCCATCATGAGGTCAACCACGCATGAGTTAACCTAGACAGCAGACGTCAAATCCAGTGGAAATCCCTTTGAGGTCGCCTGGATTTGTAAAGTAATGGCGGAAGCGGCTGAATCTACTAAAGATTACAAAAATTAAAACATATTTTATTAATAAAATAAAACAAAAATATATATAAAAAATATCTAGTGTTTAACATCCATAAGCAAGGCTCCTTTAATCATCAGAGAGACTCTACGTTTCTACTCTCTACCCCCTCCATTTGGCGCCTAGCGAGGCAACCATAGATCAAATTCCAAGATTAGGGTTCCCGGGTGATTCGTTCAAAATCCGGAGTTCTTTAGCTTTCCCTTTTCTTCTTCTTTTTCGCTTTCATTTTTTATATCAATATACTTTAAATCTTTAATCCCTGTTATTTACTTTTTCTTTTTCTTTTAAACTTTTCCTTTTAAGTTAAAAATAATTAATGGTCTTAACCATCTCGGTACCACAGCAGGCTGCAAGCTGCAGCAGCTAGTGACCAACGCCCACCCAACCCAACCCGACCCAGATTCTCTCACGTCTATATATGATAATCACTCATACACTTTAAATAGATACCTGTACTCGACTGAGGCAGAAAAGAAGGAAATTCAAATTCCCTTCGTGCGAAACCCAGAGTAATTCCACTGCTGCAAGAAAAAGAAACTGAAATCAAACAATCTGTATGTATTAATGGCGGTTGTATGGTGATTGGTATTTGGTCTGGTGAGTTAAAGTTTCGATTTTTACTCATGTTATTCTTCATGGGTATAAGACCCTGTTTGTAATTTTTCGTCCTCTGTTTCCTTTTCCCAAAAATATTTGATGAATGATCAAATATGATCCCTTCAAGAAAAGGAATCATCGCATACCCTCCTTCACATGGGGTAAACGGTAATTTCCATGAAAACCCACCCCCACCCCCAGTTACCCCATCTGGAAACAAGCTTAGCCCTGCGGTTCTTTTCACAATAATCATAGTCGCCGTTCTGTTCTTCATCTCTGCGCTTCTCCACTTGCTCGTCAGATTCCTGATCAAGAAACCTTCCGGCGGAGAATCCAGCAGAGACCATCCAGAAACGAGCAGTAACTCCGACGCGCTCCAGAGACAACTCCAACAGCTCTTCCATCAGCATGACACCGGACTGGACCAGGCTTTCATCGATGCCCTGCCGGTCTTCGTTTACAGAGAGATCGTATCCGCCGCCGCCGGAAACGGCGGCGGGCCAAAGGAGCCATTTGACTGCGCGGTCTGTTTGTGTGAGTTCAAAGGGAGGGACAAGCTGAGATTACTCCCCATGTGTGGGCACGCCTTCCACGTGGCCTGTATCGGCACGTGGCTGCTGTCGAACTCCACGTGTCCTCTCTGCAGAGGAACGCTCTTCCACCCCGGGTCTTCCGTGGAGAATCCCATGTTTGATTATGACGAGGATGTCGGGTTGGATTCTGCTGACGTGGTTTCTCGCAAGGAAATTGCTGAAAAGGGGGGGAGCCTTCTTCCGGTGAGATTGGGGAAGTTCTGTAAAGTTGGAAATGGCAATAATGGGGAAGAGGGTGAGCCTGGTGGTAGCAGTTTGGATGCAAGAAGATGCTTCTCGATGGGATCATATCAATATGTTGTTGGTGATGATAATCTCAGGGTGGCCTTCAATAAGAATTTCAAGAGAGGAAGAGACGATCAAGAGCCGCCGCCGCACACGTCGGCGGTTGACGGTGGAGAGGGAGATGGGAAAAGGTTAAGTATTGGAACAAAAACTGATAGCTTCTCTATTTCCAAGATTTGGCTTTGGTCAAAGAAGGGCAAATTTGGTTCTTCAGATTCTCGGGTTTGATGAAATCTTGTTATTTGTTTGGTTGTGGACACGATGATTTCTTGATTTGAACAAAAGAAAAACGTCTGTTTGCTCTTTCCAGAAAACGTATGAACTATGAAGCTTCAAAATTCAAATGCAGTAAATAGAAAAACATTGAACTTCCAATTTGGAAAAATCACTTTTCCTATTACTCCATATATTACCGTGATCACAAAATTGTTGATATAAGTTATGATTACTATTTGTTGTTACTTACTCATAGTTATATGACCTATATCAACCAAACTTTTGACACTCGAATGCAAATTTAAACACAGGAAATTTAGTGAGAGTGAGAAAGCTAGCATTATGATCGCTATAAAATAATAGTAACCAACCATTCCAGTTCACTAGATGGGAGGTTACCGTGTCCTAGCGGAGATCTCGGGTTCGAATCCCGCTAGACACCTTGATGATAAAAAAAAACAATAATAGTCATGTAGAGTGAGGACCTAAGTGTGGAAATGATTATTAGGTCTACGAGATTCGTCGCCCTAGATAGATTCACTCTCAATAAGGAAAAACAAAGACAAAATGCGATGATATAGGTCCAAATGAATGAAAAATGACAATTAAAAGATCTGAAATATCATATATTTTCACGAAAAAAAATAAACTATTAAGGAGAAAACTTAAAAAAACAGCTAGTTGAAACTCAATAGAAAGTAGGAACATAATGCACAACGAGATCTCCATGAGCTAAGCATTATTTCACCACAAAGTGATAATCATTGTTGTTACTTGCTACGAGTTTTTGTCATTTTTGGTCCCTCAACTATTGTGTCAGTGACACTTTTAGTACTCGACTTTCAATTTTTCCACTTTTAATCCTCGACTATTGTGCGAGAGACACTTTTAGTCCTTGACTTCAAATTATCAAATTGACTCCTTCCACTATGATTTTGATACAATAAGTGGATGATTAAAAATGTCACTATTTTAATAGTTAAAGGACCAAAAATGTCATTTTTATGAAAGTCAAAGGACTAAATGTGAAAATTATCAAAGACAGATACCTAAAGTGTCTTTCGCCCAATAGTCGAAGGACTAAAAGTGGAAAAACTCAAAGTCGAGTACCACAAATGTGAGTGACATAATAGTCTTATTAGTCGTAGGACTAAAAGTGGCAAAAACTCTACTTACTCCTGACATGCTGAATAGGATTCATATAAATATTATCACAAAAAACTTTAACCTCAGCTCACGGGAAATCAACCTCATAAAATAGATGGAGCATGTCAGGTGTCCTGAACATTATTTGCAATAGCACGATACTCAACCTTAGTAAGGTCACCATTATCACCATTATCAGCATTATTTCCTCAACTCTAATATTTGTGATATTCTTATGTCATCAGACTCATCACCAGTAAGGGAAGTTTAAATCTGCTAGAAAGAGGAGTGCACACAGGCTTCAAGGTATGTAGATGAAAGCGATTAAGAATATCACAAATATTAGAGTTGAGGAAGAAAAAGACCAAAAGTAGTACACTTGGCCAGGATGACTAGAAAAAATGAAGACCCGAGATCTTTCATAGCAAAATATTGCGCTAGGAGAGATATAAAGTGACTAATGAATATCGGGAAATTTCTTGTAACAATCACGTCATCTACGTACATTAACAAATAAATAACGCGAGAAGAACACTGATAAATAAATAAGAAATTATAGGCATTACTATAAACATGTAAAAAGTAAGCATGTGGGGCCTGTTTGAGACCATAAATGACATTGCGCACATATATGTGAGGAAAATTGAGGATGAAAAAATGAGGCTGCAGATGCATATAAACCTCAGTGAGATGACCATGAAGGAAATCATTTTAACATCTATGTGTCGAATAGATCAATCAAAAGAGAGTGTCAAGGTAAGAACAATATGAACTGTTATATTGTAGGGGGAAAGGATCAAATAAGGTCATCTACTATTATGAAAAGGTCATATAAGGCCATGTACTCAATAAAATGTCATGTAAATACGTCTACTTATAAAAAAAACAATCGAATGAGGCCTAACGACCAATTGACAACCTTTTAATCCCGATTTTAGCGTGTTTTTCACTATCTTTTGAAAATATATTATAAGGTTAACACGGAATATTTAGCTAAGATTGGTTGAAATACAAGGCAAAAATAATGACACCTAAGCTAAAATCGAGATTAGGAGGTTGTCAATGTGTCGTTAGGACTCATCTTTTACATTTTATAAGTAGACGTATTTATATGACACTTTATTGAGTAGATGATCTTATGTGACGATTTCGTAATAGTAGAAGACCTTATTTGACTTTTTTCTCTATTGTAGGTTTAACTATTGGAGTAAAGGTATCAGAAAAATCAATGCCAACTTGTTGTTTAAGCCTATGTGTGACAAGACGAGCTTTGTAATAATGCTCAACAGTCAACACACCCATAAAAATTATACTACCTCTGTCTCGGTGGACTTTGTCAAGTGTAAAGTAGGTGAGAAATAAGAAAAGTAAAAACTGTAGATCAGAAATGTGCAGAATCACAAATTAGTTGTTTTAATAGGAAAATTACAAAGTTTTTTAGGACAACCAAAAAAGAAAGTTGACAAAGTCCAATATGACAGATGGATTTCATTTTATAAATTCATTTAGAACCAATCGCATTTTTGTGAAAATTGAAGAACATTAAGCTCTTCAAGAATGACCTCTTTCCATTTAGGATATTTACTAGCAACTAAAAAACATATCTGGTGTTGTAACAATTATTACATGGAAACTAATATCTTTCATTATCTTTGCACAAATAATACATACAAAATGTTATTGATGCAAATGTTTTACAAAAATGCTACTTGTACATCCTGACTTACACGTCCATTTACAACCAAGTGTATTTTGTCTATGTGTAGACAATTGATTTTCATTTTAGAAAAAGGAATTTTCTATAACATCTAATAAGTGAATTGACTATGCACAAAAATCTATATCTAATCATATTTCATATTTACATTTTTTATTGGAAGTGTAAAATTCGATCAAATTTGATTGGACAGTCGAAGTATATATATCTTCCCTCTTTCTTGACGTTCTATCAAATAATACGACAAATTCATAACACTTTTGTTGGCATGAATATAATTTTAAATTTTTTCAACAGAGACAAAATTTCTAATTTGACTTTTGTGTTTGTTAAACTTTTTCTATGTCACAAACAATATCTTTCGACAAATCCTTCACAAACACATTATTTTTCACAAAATGTTGTATTTTTGTAGGTGTCACTAAAGGGTAGATCCGAATTCAATTCATGACCGGCCATTACAATAGAGGCATCCTTTTTCAGTATGTATTAGCTAGGTTCAAGGTCATCCTCAGTCCATCAATTCTTTGGACCCCAACCATCAAGGTGAAGTGATCCTTAAATTTCAAGAGACGTGGGAATTTAATTTAGGCGTACATGAATCCTTGATTAACAAACAAAATTGATTGTAAGAGCATATTCTATGGTACAAATAACAATTTTCTGCTAAAACCAAGATGGAATATCATAGTAGCTTGCACTTCTGATACATGCTCACTCGCTAGAAATCTATGGTTAAAGGGGCCGAGCTTTGACAGTTTTTCATTGTGGGGGTCAAAGTTTAAAATATCAACATATTTTCTCTAGATTCAATGTATTTAAACATAATATATACTTATGATTTTTTTTCTTGCAGGGACCAATGCCCCCTCCAGCCCCTCCCTGTCCGGCTGTCTCCACCCTGTCGAATCTAAAAAATGAATTTCACACACAAGTAATGTGTTTGGTAATCGACGGTGGTTGTGTTAACTATTTTGACTAGTCTAGTTGTTTGAAATAAAATGTCTGACAACTTATTAGCTATCCACGAGTAGTTATTAAAACATAAAATGACTATTAATGATACATATACAAAATATATGGAAGATCGCACTTTTGATCTCTCAATTGATCAACATATTGAAATGTCAGATCCGTTTTTCTGATGTTGTAAATGTCACCCCCGAAATGACAGATGTGTTGTAATTGTCACCCCCGAAATGACAGATGTGTTGTAAATGTCATCCCCGATGAATTTATTGGCAGTGACATGTTCTTTTAAAAGGTTGACAATAAGAGCATTAAGCTCTTGAACTATGTGAGATCAGAAGAGCTGGTTGACATGGTAGTTGTGTTTAAGAGGTTAACAATAAGAGCATTAAGCTCTTCAACTATTGGTAGTGACATGGTTCTCACGTTGTCACATGAATCTTGGTTCTTATTGCAACCGCTAAAATTCAATAAGAGGTTGACAATAAGAGCATTAAGCTCTTCAACTATGTGAGAACGTGAGAATGATGCTCTTTTAACACAACTTGGTGCACAGTAAGCCTCATTTGTTACACTTTTTAAACTTAGTCAAAACAAGCCAACATCAAATAAATGTTGTGGTGGATTCATAACTATTTTGTCAGCATGAAAATGTGCAACGTATTCATGTTATAGTGCATCACATTTGCTTTAAAGTGGAGTTCTCATGTTCTCACGTTAAGTATGGGTCTCACGTACGTATATATATACCATAAAAATTTCATCAAAAAATTCTACCGAAAAAGGTCTCAAACGCCGTTGTTCGGACGACTGTTCCTGACCGGAAGAGTACTCTCTCTCTACACACACACACACACACGAGTGTACAAAAAATGAGTTGTGCCAGGTGCACAGTTTTTGATGTACACTCGTTTGTCTCACGCTTAGAGTTGTTTGTGGACAGGCAATTCTGTGTGCGTGAGACAGACAAATGTACGAAAGGTGTACACCGAAATGTGTACGCCAAGCATTTTTCACAAAAACTCTACACTTTAATACACACATTACACCACATGTTCCGAGTATAATGCTCCAAAATCTTGCGAAATATAAATTTTGCGCATTTGCTCTTGTGATTCAAAAAATGAGTCAAATACATCTGTGTTAAGTTATTTATGGTAAAATCTGCTTTATGAACAAATTTAACTAGTAAATAGTTGGAAAATGATTAACATTTTTATATAATTTTGACATCTTAATAAAATTACTTGTATATTCAATTATATTACTAAGATAAATAATTTCAAAATTATGAAACTGGTTCCTAGAAAGGGGTTTGCTACGAATGATTATAACAAAAGGTGGTTTGACGAGTTTTTTAAAGAGAAAACAATCCAAATGGTACATGAACTTTTTCAAGTGGAGTAAGTACTACTCTATCTTACACTTGAAACTCTAAAATACATGAACTTGCACCTTTAAAGTCCATCAAGTACATTTGCTATGTTAGAACATTAAAATAGCAGACTTCGCAAACCTATCAGTTTGTAGTATATCGTTGCAGTTCAAGTCATCAAATAATAAATCTATAAACTTTTGATGGAGTATATGGCCCAGGAACCCCTGGCCCATAGACTCCTACTATTCTGATAAAGGCCCAATAGGCCCAGAAGGCACAGCAGGCCCAAAATGGAGCGCCTCAAGTACTGAGCAACCCACACAGCACACTGGGAGTGCCTTCGCCCCCCTGGCCGAAGGATCCAAATTCTGACAAGACGGCCAGCTCAAGCACGCAAAGTTCCTCGAAAAAAACGGTGAAAGTCAGTAGCCCTCGACACCTAGAGCCCTCGGCACTAAGGGGGTCCCCGGTACTCAGAGACCTCGGCTAATCACCTGCAGCCGAGGGCACCTTTCTCGACATAATATCCACTCCACATGCGCCGGAATCACCGTACCAAGTACGACGTCACATCCAACAGCCGCATTAAAGGCGGCCACATGCGATTGCCAGCGCCAACCGGTTGAGGCGACCCCTCGGCCAATGGATGCTTGACACGTGTCCCTATCTGGCATTTATTACTACTATAAATAGCACCCCATTTTCCCATTTGTAACCAAGAAGTGAAATACGCTGAATACATATCTATTATACACTCTCTCTTACTTATTTGCTCTGACTTCTCTCTAGTTATTCTCCGCAATAACCCCTCGGATAAGCTACCCCCGAGTACACTATCCATCAACTCTAATTTCCCCTGATCCACTCGTTACAACCTTCGCTCTTCATCTTATATTTCTCATATTTGCTCTCTATTCTCTCCTTTCTTCATCTTATATTTCTCTCATTTGCTCTCCAAGGTCTTAGACAGGGAACTGGGCCGGACTTGATCAGTACTTTAAAATTAAAACATTCCTTAAATTTGGGGTGGATGAGGACCTAGGTTGACCCCCTCTAGCTCCGCCCCTGCTACTCTCCTTCTCTCTCGGCTTCTCCCCTTTTCTCTCAGCTGCTCTCCCTGTATGTTATCCTACCAGCTTCTTCTTTTATTTACTATCGGTCCATATTTATTATAACAAGAGAAGAAGAAAATAAAATAGAGCAAAAAAAGCCGGCAGCCCGGCAGGATAGCATGGAGAGCAGACGAAAGAAATACTTCCTCCGGTTCTTATTTAAGTTCTTAGTTTGACTTCACACATATTAAGAAAATGAATTTGACTTTACTGTGGAGTGCACTGTTTGACACTGTTTGGCACTGTTTGGACACTATTTGACACTATTTGACACTGTTTTGCACTGTTTTGTTTCCTAAAATGGAAGTGTGAACTTAAATAAGGGACATCCCAAAACAGAAAGTGGGAACTTTAATAAGAACCGGAGGGAGTATAAGATGTAGAGCGGAGAGAAGGGAGAGCGGACAAGAAAAATATAAAATGATAAATGAAAGTGAAAGTGAGTGGACGAAAGAAAAATAGAACTTATAAATAAATTATTTGATAAATTGAATTGCAACTGTATAATACAACAAATAGTTTAAAATTTCAAATTCAAGATGAATTATTATGCACAACTTCATGTACCATTTTGACGCTGACAGTTTCAAAAGGAATCGTCTACACCGTTAATTGTGCTGAGTGGGATTATCTAATCATCATTTCTTTGACATTTTAACTATCGATACATATCATTTGATTAGATTGCAAAGTTTATCATCTTAACGGAAAAATAAATTAGACTACAAGTAATTGGAAACAAATCGCTTTCACAATATTCCTCTTAACGTACAAACTTAAAAAACGCAACCTCCATAAATAAAATTAAATGTAATGAAATATACAATTTGGGGCCCCATTAAAGAGAGGAAGGCACATGAAAACAGCACACATTCCACAATCAATCCATTTGATATACAGATATTCTTTTTAAGAAAAAAATTTAATCATTATCCTGTTTTCCTTTTAAATTATTAATAAAAAGGAATTCATAAGATATGGATTTTAATTTGAAAATTTTCAAGAAATCATGTTTTTTCTTTCTTTTTTACAAATGGTGCAAAAATCCAAAGGTGTTTGAGTATCCCAGACAAGATAGTCACAAAGCTATACTGTAAAAAAAAAAGAAAAAAGAAAGGACAAAGCCAACAACTGTATACTGGCAACAACATAACGTGGCTAACCCCGAATTTTACGCCACAATTTTTGTCCAGGTGATGCGCATTTGGATACTCACGCGCCGTTCGCAACGACTCTTCACGTGAATGACGACGCGCTCTTCCCGTAATCCATCGTCGCCGGAATCGCCGAATATCTCGAGGACACGTCACGGATAACCTGATCGTCCGCCAAATCTCCGCCGTGCGCCGATCCGTCGTCGAAATTGAGAGCGTAACTCACCGCGTCGTAGTGGAACTTGCAGGGCCTCGTGCGGCGCTTATTGAATCGGCGGATGAATGTCTTCCATTTGGGACCGGCGACGAGCTCCGACCACTCCCGGACTCGCTTGAAAGCCTTAACCCCCTTGGTGAGCCAAGTACTGATCTCCTCCTTGTGACTTTCCGACGTTTGGATCCGCTCCCAGACGCTGCTGGATCGGCGACCGAAACAGGGGAGCCAGAAACTGCAGCCCCTTCCCTGAAGCGCCGCTTCCTTCGAATCCTCATTCGCGGCGGCACCTTGCGGCGCGAACTCTGGTGCGTTACTATGGACTTCCATGTTCATTCAGCAATACCCTAACAATATTAATTGCAGAATCGTAACGAATCGAAAGCCCTAACTCTATGAATGAGGACTTTTCGATTCGTATATAGGAAGCGGAACAGATAAAGGTATTTAGGAGAGCCCGATGATTCCCGGCACTGGCAGTATTATATACTCCGTGTGACGGAGAGAACTGCCAGAATGGCAAACGGATAAATAAATAGTCATATACGGAGTTATGTGTATTAGCTCCCTCTTATTCAACTTTAGTCAATTTTGAATTAGGCTATACATAAGAGTCTAAAAATTGTCACAAATTAATTAGTCAATAGTTGAGTTTCTACGAAGAGAAATGAATCAGTGGAATTATAAATGAGAAATTATCCAAAATAGGACTAAAAACGTTTGTATATTTCAAAATAATACTATCATGTTTTTATTTCCAAAATAGGACTAATTACTGTCATGTTTTGGTAGTACCAGATTTTAAACAAGACACTATTTTCCAAACTTGTCAGTAATTAGTCATATTTTGGGAATAAAAACATGGCAGTCCTATTTTGTAGTTTTCAAATTTTTTTACTCCTATTTCGGGAATTTTCCCATTATAAATTTAAAAGTAGTAAAATTTTAACATTAAAAAATGAAAGTTAATAAAGTCCAAAGAAACACAGAGAGTATCACCTTAATTGGGTCATTTTTGGAGAATTTCACACTTTAAACTACATAGTATGTTTTTTACTACTCTCATTTTTTATTTATGTTAAAATTACATACTATATCAGATTAAATTAGGCATAAAGATATTATATTAAATTAGACTGGAACAAATCAAAAACTAAAGGAGGCATAAAGATATTAGATTAAATTACATACTATATCAGATTAAAATTACATACTATATCAGACTGGAAAAATTTGGGTTTTCAATTTTTTGTGTGTACGTTTTTGTACACCTCCCTTTTTTTACTTGTGTACAGAGGCATGGCTTAACTAAAGGAGGCCATGTTAGGCCCCATCAAACCCAAATTTAAAATTTTAAAAATGATAGAGTAAGAAATTCATGTAATAATAAAAAAAAAAAGTTGTACCTGTCCAGCCCAAAATATTGCCTTGGCCATGAGCGGATGTAAAAACAACATAGGGGGCAACTGCCTCCAATAAAGGCCCAACAATCTCGTATGATCCATTTGAAATAATTTTAGCCCACATAGTTGCCCTCAATAAAAAACAAATATGCCCAAATGAAAAAACAAATGCTCCCATACACCCAATCATTAAAATGGTTTCTACATTTTGTTATTAGGAGAGTTCAAATTTCACTTACTTAAATCGCTACTTAATCGTGTAAAAATGTAAAATATAATTTTTATAGAGCTAATTGTTGGTGAAAAGTAGATTACAGAAGGTGGGGAGCGCTATGGTTTCGTAGTCTTGGATGAGTGGCGGTCTGTACCTAGGATTCTAGGTGTGTGTTTTTCGCCGATTTGTTTTACGATAAATCTTGTCCGACAGATAGGCTTCTTTCGTGCTTCCAGACAGGAGTGCTGGAAGACGGAGGTGCTTTAAGTCTTATTAGTTGGAGTTGCAGGGGAACGAGAAATCTCGCTATTGTTCATATTTCTAGCAAAGTCATTGCATTGGTCTTGATAATTCAGATTGAAACGATTATCAGTATACCTCCAACACTAGACCTTTTGACTTCTTGCTCTCAGAATCACCTCCGGGGCGTGCGGGAATGACCCACGAGGCCCGCGGATGTCTTTTGAACCATTTTCTTGCTCTATTCTTCCCCGTTCACTCCCGATCGATCCCATCTTCAATCTTTGACCTCTAATGCCTCAAATCACGTTCCTACATCATCCCGTGTACATTCGATGCTTCTTGTCATCTCTCGAACGCGTCTCAAATCCCCTCAACTTAAGCTCAAATGCCGATGTCGGCTCCAAATTCCTACTTTTCTCAACAAATGCCAACCAAACCCGATAAATCGTGACTTGAGCTAATTAAACGCTTTGTGACTCTAAAATATTAGGAAAATTGACAAAACTCGACCTCAATATGCATCCAATACGTGTTGAAATACGAACTTATCAAAGTCCCCCACACTTAATTCTTTGCTTGTCCTCAAGCAAACTGAACTTCGGGAGTTACGATAATCACCACATGACATTAAAATTATCAGCATGCACGCGTAGTTAAAGGGATACTCATCGAAAAGACAGTCTAAACCAAGTAAATTCTTCCTTAAACTACCTCTTTGTACTCTGGCTAAAAATACTGAAAAAATTAATCATAACATCCTCGAAGTTATGGCAACACACACGAATAAACTAGCTACTTGATAGAGTATAAATTCTAGAGAGAAGTGAGAGCTAGAGAGAGAAGTGAGTAGTTAATATTTCTCAACCCCTATAATTACCCCCTAGGGGGCTATTTATAGGAGTAAATGTGGGTTTGGGCTCCTAGCCTTGGGCTTAGGAGACCCATTACAATAATTACGTCTCTATCGGGCTGATTACATTTGTATATGTGAGCTAAGTATGGAAATCTAATTCTGTGATCTCCCTGTGGAAGACGTACGTCCGGCTGACGGGTGCGTGGCAGACGAAGTCCTTGGAGACGTACGTCTGGTTGTGGCAGATGAAGCCGTTGGAGACGTACATCTGGCTGTGCAGACGAAGTCCTTAGAGACGTACGTCTGGCTGTGGCAGACGAAGTTCTTGGAGACGTACGTCTGGTTGTGGCAGACAAAGTCCTTAGAGACGTACGTCTGGCTGTGGCAGACGAAGTCCTTGGAGACCTACGTCTGGCTGTTGGAGGCAGTGCTGACAGCCGTACGTCCCTAGGTGACCGCTATGGGCTGGAGGCCGTATGTCCCCAGGGTCCTCCCGTGTGCTGGAGGCCGTACGTCCCGGGTGACTGTTAAGTTGCTGGAGGTCGTACGTCCCTGGGGCTTCCCTTGTACTGAGAGCCGTTCGTCCCATCGGGTTATGCCACCCTTGGACGAAGGTCGCGGGCCAGGGGTTATCATCCATGAATTTTGTACGAGTGGCCGGAGCTCCAATCGGGTTATGCCACGTGTAATGATGTTGGTGGGTGTGGCTATAAATACTCCCTAATCCCTATCCGTGTTCTCATTTGTGTTTGAACTGAGTATCGAGGTGCTGTCCAGCTTTCTAGAGAGATAAAGTCTCCCAAGTCTTCAACTGTTCATCTAGGTCTTCAAGTCTCCAAGGTTAGGTTTTTCATTTGTTCTTGCCTTTTTTCTCATATTTTGCTTCCTTGGGGGTTAGATCTAGTGTTTGTAGGAAACATTACCTAGGGGATTGTTTAGTAGTTATGCCGTTCCCTAACGGCCGTAGTGTGCCCTCCCCCATTGATTTGACAGCTTCTTTGGACGAGGAAAATTGGCCTTTTGACAAGGAAGATCCTTCTCCCCGGGTCGGGCTCAAATTAGTGGAGGGATTTTCCGCCGAGATGGATAACACCAGGGAATACTGCACTGAGCACGACGAGGAGTGCCCTTGAGATGACGTGAGTGTGTTAGAGTCTGGCGAGGACGAGGTAGATTCCGGCCTAGTGCTCATGGGAGATGATGTGGGTGATGCCTCGTCGTCTGCTATTCTTTTCCCTCCCCCAATTTCCTCTGTTCCGGGTGATGCTTCGTCGCTTGGTATTGCGAAGAGAAAACACCGATCCCGTCGTAGAAAGGGTATGGCCGACGGGATCTCCCAATTAGATTTGTCGAATATTTACATTATAAAGCCGCAGAGCTCGCGTAGCGAGTACCATGTGGCACAGCTATACGTTGGTCCTTACGGCCGAGTTAGGGCTCCTAAACCGACGGACCACATGTTGAATCCTCCTGACGGCTACTTTGGAGTGTACTCTATGAGTTTTGCCAAAGGGTTGAGGTTTCCTCTTCACCCTTTTATCGCGGAGTATCTTGGGAGGGTGGGCCTTCCTCCGACCCTGCTCACCCCTAATAGCTATTCACTGATCATTGGATTTCTGATCTGATGTTCCGAATTGGGTATTTGGCCGACGGTGGCGCTGTTTACCCATCTGTACCGGATCGGCCGTGGGAGCCATAAAAATTGCGCCGATTGAGCGGCGTTGCAACAAGTTCAGTACCGGAGATCCTTTGAGAACCTGCCGACGTCTATCCATGGTTGGAAAGCCAAATTTGTGTTCGTGACCTTGGATGAAAGTGGGGTTTTCCTTCCTTGGGACATTCGGGGGCTTTCCACCTTGAGAAATGGTGCCAAATAAGACATTATCTTTCCTTATATACTTAAATAGGAGCTTGACTTTTTTAACTCTTAAATAAGACCTAATTTTTTCCGTGTTCCAGGTTTACCCCTAAATCTATTGCGTCTTATTCCCTTTCTCTTCTCTGTCGACAAAAGCAATCGTACTTCTTTTTCATAGGCGACTGCGGCTCCTTGGCGGAACAACAGAGGTGTGGCGCAGAAGACAAATAAGATGAGTCAGTTATGCGGTGATGGTTGTACGGCATCAGCGATGGTGGATGGCGGCACGGCGTCGGCGTCGGTGGGCGGCGGCAGATATCGCTTCTTCTTCTCCTCCTCCTCCTTCTCCTCCTTCTTCTTATTCTCTTCTCCCCTTTTCTTGTGTCCATCTAGCAGTTTTTCTTCCGCAGGTGTAGTTTCTTTTCTTCCGATCTCAAATCTGGATTACGTAACTTTTGGAGGCTGCCTCTCTCCCTTTGAATATAAGTTGTATTGCGTAACTTTTGACTTTTTTTGTTTTTGTTGATTTTTATGTTATTTTTATTTTTCAAATTATTGTATCTTTTGATTCATTTTAGGATCTGCCTTTTTTATGTTGATCTGGAGTCAAATTTATTAGATTTGGATTTTCGCTTTTATTGTATTCAAATATCATTTTTACTGTCACATTTCAATATAAATTGATATATACTGGTATAATTTTACAATGATATCAGCATTATCACATGATGCATTGTTGATAAATGATCAGTACAATTTTATTGATCCAAAAAAGGTGGAATCTCCCACCCCAGGAGCCCCCCACCCCGACCCGACAGGATGGTGGAGAGGTTAGTCACGGTGACTCAGTCAGCAGAATGGTAGTAGGCCCATACACCCGTGCACACCAGAGGCCCAGCCTTATTTCAGGTTCTGTGACCTCCACCCGATCGCTGCGGGGATTCGAACCTTGGTCCATTGATCCAAAATCTCTCACCACTCGACCAACTGAGCTACCCGTGCGCGTATGATTAGTACAATTATAATTATGAGGACATTGTCATAATTTTTATAATGACAATTTATTGAAAATAGACAATGTCATTTTTTTTACTAATTCCCATTGTCATGACATTGCTGTCATAATTATATTTTAACAATCAAGGGAAAATAATCATAAAGTATAAAGTGATGGATGTGAATTGGCTTTGTCTTGCAAACGTTGCACCTGCTTAAAATTAAAATTACGTATATTTTATAGCTTTGGCATTAGTTTTAACAATGTCATCTTAATAATGATTGACATTCTTATGACATTGTTATTGACATTCTTTATGACATTATCATTCACATTTTTATGACATTGTCATTGACATTGTGATCGTGATTAATTGACATTACAACATTTTTTTGAGGTTGTGATTTTTTTTAGAGAAATGGTGCTAAATAGGAGCTTAAGTTCTCCTATGTAATTAAATAAGATCTTGACTTTTTTTACTCCTAAATAGGACCTAATTTTCTGTGTCTACCATATTTGCAAGTCTTTATTTTTGCTTCGCATTGTGACCGTGTCAACAAATTCTCATAGGGTTCTAGCCCATTTATCTACAACAGCGATGGCAATGACGCCCACGAATTCTCCGAACGCTGATCCCGACTCTGATGTTGAGAACAGTCCAACTCCAGACTTCTCTACTAAATCCGGCCCTAATCCTGATACCACTTGTGACGTATTCTCGTTTCTAGTTCTATTCTTCTCTTCTAGATGTGGGACCAATTTTTCTTTTAGATCTGGGAATTTCCGATGATCGATTGCCTACCTGAGGTGTAATGTTTTTAATTTTTGATACTCTTAGGATTTTTTCCAGCCTGGTTTCTTTTTCTTTTTCTTATTGTATTTGTCTTTTGAATGGTATTCTGTTTGTTTATTTAATTTCTTTTTTGAGTTCCAACTTTTACGTATTTTTTATTTAATTTCTATTGTTTTTAATGTATGTATCAGTGAATTTGTCTTTTGCACTATAAGTGTTTGATGAAATGCCTATATGAAAAATGTCCTTGTTTTGCATTTTTTAGTTGAGAAGAGTTTTGGGCAACTTACTTAAATTGTATGAGCAAGTGGGCTGATTATGTATGTACTCAATTAATCGTGTGATTTTATTGTAACATTGACGTATTTTTTACCTTTTAATCCTGATAGTCATATAATAAAATTGTTAACATTCTCACGATTATTTCTTTTTAACAATGTTTACAATAATATCACATTTGCGTTGTTTTTAACAATGTCATTTTTCTAACATTGACATTGTCACGACAATTTCATTGATATTGTCACGCCAATGTCATTGATATTGTCATGACAATGTCATTTTCATTTTCGTCATTTTAATGTCATTTTGATATTTTTATGACATTGTCACATTCTTTCTCTCTTTTTTACAATACATAAAAATATACAATATTGTGACATTGACATTGTTTTTAATATTGTTGGGTTTATAGCATTAACATTGCCACGATATTATTGTGATTGTTGTCGATATTAAAATTGTCATGATATTAGCAAAAAAAATTATAAAAAAATGAAACAATGTCAAATAATGACAATTATAAAAAAGATTTTATAATTGCTAAAAAACATATTGCTTTTGTTGAAAAAGATTTGTTTGATGAAATGCCTATATGAAAATTGTCCTTGTATTTTTTAGTTGAGAAGAGTTTTGGGCAACTTACTTAAATTGTATGAGCAGGTGGGGTGATTATGTATGTACTCAATTAATTGTGTGATTTTATTGTAACATTGACGTATTTTCTAACATTGTGAATTGACATATTTTCTAACATTGACATTGTCACGACAATTTCATTTACATTGTCACGACAATGTCATTTTAATTGTTGTCATTTTAATGTCATTTTTATAGCATTGACATCATCACTATACGAAATTGTGACATTTTTTGACATTTTGACGTTTTAAATGTAATAATGTATTATAATATATTATAATATTAGGAAAAATGAAACAATGTCAAATAATGACAATTACAATGTCAACACTAACACTTCTACAAAATGACATTGCAAAAGTGACAATGTCAAAGATTTAAAAAATGACATTGTGATAATGACAATGTCATTTGCCATGCTACAAAACACAACATTGTGATGACATTGTCGAGAAGTAACATTGTTTTCGATGATGCCATTGAGATATGTGACAATGTCATATTATTTAAAAAAAATCAATGTTAGAAACTCTCAGAATGTTATAAAATTATCATAATGTCAAATAGTGAAACTGTTAATGCTATAAAAATGACATTGTAATATGACAATGACAATGCAACCAACAATGACATTTTATTAATAACATTGTCAATGTCGAAATCCATGAGCCAATGACTGTCATAACAATGTAATGTTATAAAAATGATCAGAGTTAAAAACAACGACAATAATATAACAATTACATTGTTTTTATAGAATGTGATAATAATAATAATAATAATAGTGACAACCTCCCTACATGTAGATTTTGCATCAATAGGCCAACATTATAAGGATAAACGATTGAACTTAATCAAGGAATAAAAAGGCAATAACATAAACATTAAACAAAACAAAGCACTTACCGTATGTAAAAAAAACACTTACGGTTCAATTTGAAATATTAAAAAAACAAAACCTGAAGGAATCATACGGAAAAACAAAGCCAAAAAGAAAGTGACGGAAGAAACCGGAAATGAAGAAAGTGAAAAACGAGCAGCGAGCCAGTGACGGAAGAAAGGAAGAAAAGAGAAGAAGGAGAGGAGGAGGAGAAAAGAGAAGAAAAAGAAGAAGATAGATCTGATATGTGACACCATCTCCGGCGGTGCCCTGCATCTCCTTCTCGCCGCCCATCTTCTCTTTCATCGTCGGCATTATTCCTCCTTACAGAGTTGATCTGAGTTCTCGGATCTTAATTTGCTTTTCACGAAGAGTTGGGAGCGGCAGGAGCTGAAAGTTGGGTATTCGAGGAGTCGGGGACTGCCGTTTACTACGGAGCTGTAGAGAGTTCATTGCCTCAGCCCACGAATAATACTCCGTATGAATGCAGGGGTATTTTTGTCCCTTCGAATCAACTTTAGTCCTATTTAGGTTTTAAAAAGTAGTTGGTCCTATTTAAGTTCAAAGGTTATGTTTTAGTCCTATTAGAGTCTTTCTCCCTTCCACCTTCATGATCCGCCGGAGAGTGCTACAATTGACGCCCAGGTAGCGGCGTTCCTGAAGGATGGCCTGAGGAGTGTAAAGGAGTACATTACTGAGTATAAGATGGTCGCTCTCGGGTTTGTGAGGTATTTCATCCTGGGGGATCCTGATACCGGTTTGTGGCTGAGGATGACGGGCTCTTTTGAAGAGGCCGAAGGGCCATGCCTTGGTGTCCCTGCTAAGGCTCAAGGTTTATTTCCGACCTTATACCCTTATGCTTGCTTTCGACTTTTCTGTGCTAAAATTGTGTCATCTGTATTGTAGATTTCAACATGAGTCGCAAGATGTTCATGACCAATGCTGCCAAGCTGGTAGACTTGGAGATGAAGACCACTAAGGAGGCTGAGACCTCAAAGGGCTCGGCTGATGGCTCCAAGGGTCGGGCTGATGCTGCGACGAAGCCTGCTGCCCCGAAGAGGAAAAGACCCGTTGAGGGTCAGAAGACTTTAGCTTAAGCTGGCCTCAAGCCGAAAGCGTTGAAGAAGACGAGGAAGTCCCCTTACGGAGGTAATGTTAGCGCTGGTGCCAACCAAGGTGCGGCCGAGGAGCACCACTCTGCTGATGTCGCGGTTGTGGAGGACCTGTCTATGGGCGTTTCTTCGACTGTTCTTACCGCGCACCCTCCAACTGGTAAGACCATTGCGTCCAAGGTCCGCTCCGGCCCGGACATTGCCAAGGGCTTGTAAGAGGTCACCGTTCATTATCCGTCGAAGGGCAGAGTTTTCAATGACAGTGTCTCGGGCGATGAGGTGATTGCTCAAGCCATTCCTGATGAAGACCGCTTGTACCTGAGCCGACAGGCGAACGACGTGCGACTATACGATGGTTGTATGGATTATCTCATTTCTATAAGATGTCCATTTTCACTTGGTTAATTTGCCCTGATCTCTTTTCTTTTTCTGACTTTGTATCCTCTTTGTGCAGGTTGCCTTCATGCTTAGGGAAGAACATCGGCGCCAGGAGGAGGAGATTGCTCGTCTTAAAGAGGTGGAGGAGAAAGCCTCCTCAGCTGATGAGGCACTGTCCAACCTGGAGCGTCTCCGTGCTGATTTTGAGAGTTTAGCTCTCCATGAAAGCACCAAATGATAGAATATAAATTCTAGAGAGAAGTGAGAGCTAGAGAGAGAAGTAAATAATTAATATTTCTCAACCCCTTATAACTATCCCCTAGGAGCTATTTATAGGAGTAAATGTGAGTTTGGGCTCCTAGCCTTGGGCTTAGGAGGCCCATTACAATAAGTAGGCCTCTATCGGGCTGATTACATTTGTATATGTGAGCTAAGTATGGAAATCTAATTCTGTGAGCTCTCTGTGGAAGACGTACGTCCGGCTGACGGGTGCATGGCTGACAAAGTCCTTGGAGACGTACGTCTGGCTGTGGCAGACGAAGTCCTTGGAGACGTACGTCCGGCTGTGGCAGACGAAGTCCTTGGAGACGTACGTCTGGCTGTGGCAGACGAAGTCCTTGGAGACGTACGTCTGGCTGTGGCAGACAAAGTCCTTGGAGACGTACGTCTGGCTGTCGGAGGCAGTGCTGACAGCCGTACGTCCCCGGGTGACCGCTATGGGATGGAGGCCGTACGTACCCGGGGTCCTCCCGTGTGCTCGAAGCCGTACGTCCCTGGGCCTTCCCTTGTACTGAGAGCCGTTCGTCCCCGGGTGACTGTTAAGTTGCTGGAGGTCGTACGTCCCCGGGCCTTCCCATGTACTGAAAGTCGTTCGTCCCCGCATGATTGTCACGCGCTGGAGGCCGTGCGTCCTAATAGCCGTTATATTTACCTGTGTTTAACATACGTATTTATAAGTATTTGTTGAAGAAAGAAAGAGAAATCAGGCAAATACCTTCAGAATGAGAGCTAGAGCATAAAACATTTTGATGAAGAGCTTTTTGGACCAAGAGGATGACGTTCTGCCCATAATTCAAGTATAACTTATTGTATAGAACTCAAAATCCCTCGATTCCAATTTCATGTGAATGTTAACTCAATAAGGTACAAATGTTATGAAGATGTCATGGCCAGAATATAAAAGTATCAAAAGTCAACCAACCAATAAAGTCAGATGTTGCTGGTGGGATTTCAGGATGCATATCTCTCAATGTTTTATCCATATCTTTTGATTGGATGACTAAAAACATGTCATTCAAGTTTTGGTGGATAGAAGACTTCATTATCTACAACTTTGATGAAGGAATAATGACCAAATTCGTAGCGGAACATCCTCAAAATCCCAGGAAAAACGCGCGCCAGAATTTCACCAAACCAGCGCCGGTTTGATTTAATTTGCTATTTTCCGGATTCGCCGAGAGCAAACCGGCGCCGGTCCACCTCTATAACTGGCACCGATTATGGTATTTTGCCGTATTTTCCCAGCGCTCAAAGAAGAACGGCGACGGTCAGGCCTGAAACCGGCACCAGTTAGGTCCGATTCTGCACAAAACAGGGAGACGTGCAACAATATTTTATTATTTTGATGGGAAACTCTCACCTTCCTCATGATCTGATCAAATATATCTTCCATGCCTAATTGTTGGGCTCGAATAGACTAAAATATGCCAATCTTTGGCCTATATAAATCCCTCAATTCATCAAACAAGATCATCATTCCATTCCATAGATTAATTCCTAGTTTTTATATTTGTTCTTGCTGTTTTTCTTCAAGTTCTTTGGAGAAGAATCTATTTCTCTCCTCTACAATTGGTTCTAGGTAATTGTTCTTGTATGTTATTGTATTTCCTCATTCTCAGTTACACTTTTGTAATTAATATGAACATTAGTAGCTAATTTCTTAGCTAAGGCTAGGGATGAACTTCTATGCCCACTCGGTGTTTGATAAAAGTTCTAAACCAATAAATTGTGATTTATCCTTTATATATTGATTGTTTATGACTATGGTGTACAACATAGAAGTATGTTAAATTTAGTTTATACTTGCAATTAACATTGAAGTCTAAACTATGAACATTAAAGGATAAACATATATAGTACCGAGAATAGAAATATATCCAGTCTTAAATTGATACGGGTGTGATGTCTTGATATTCAACGAGGTTTTCGGTAGATGAACGTAAGCCGTAACGGGACTTACACGTAACGAAAACCACGCTCTCGCTGCCTTAACCGAAGTTGAGAATATATTAGTGACATCGTATTCATAATTATTGGCAAAGAACTAATATTCAACCCTATTAAAGCATTTAAGTGATTCCCGAAGCCTTAGTTGTTGTTATTATTCATCTTAAACTCGAAATTAGTTAAAAATTATCTTCTTGAACAAAAAGTGAAAACCCAAAAATATAAAACACAAATCAAAATCCCTACACTTTACTCATTTATTTTATTTAAAGTCATCTACTCTTGGACTAAATTAAACAATGTTTCCTTGTAGATTCGACCCGGTATTTTACCGGAATTTATTACTATATCGGCACTTGTACACTTGCAAGTTTAGCCCGGTCACGTCCCTGGGGCCTTCCCATGTGCTGGAGGCCGTTCGTCCCCACGGTCTTTCCCCTCGGGCTTATTGGGCCTGTTTGTAGTAGTGGGAGTATGTGAGTCATGGGGTCTAGGCCCATATACTCTATCACTACTGATCAAAAGAACTTGTGAAGGTGGTGGTGAATGGTCCCTTTCTTTGAGAGTTTGGAACAACCTACAAGAGATTCAATGTATTTGGAAGTTTCGGGGCTATTCTTAGTATCAAAGAATTCAGTAAGAAACTAATTAGGAACTATCATTTATACCTATGCAAGGAGCAGACATGGTGTACAACTAAGCTAAACCGTCACTGCACATTAGTGCTTTGATGTATACTTGAAGTACGCGAAGGATTAATGCCAAATTTCGCAAAAGCCATCAAGTTCAATTTTAATTAGTTTATTTTTCCTTGTCATGTTGGCACGAGAACGCAATATATTTCGAAAGATCTCAAGTCTCTTCTTATTGTGCAAAACACTTATGCTTTTTGACCGGGTCTTCCATTCTCTTTTTCGCGAGGTAAGAGGTCTAGCTATATTAATCAATAATTTTTTTCCAGATTTTCACTAGACATTACCTCATTTAAATCTCGGTCTCACCAAGGAAAGTTAAGCAATTTAAGTTCATTGAACACGTGAATGCATGCCTACAATCCAATCATCGAAAATATCAAATTCCTAAAAAGAGACTACTCTTATCCCATTTGGGACATAGGAACAATGCTAAAATTGGTTCCTACTAAACTCCCTAACCTTAGCAAATTAATCCCCTAGCACCCTAGACACCAAGACTCTCTCAGAATTATTCACGAGATTGTCTGAAAATCCCCTAGTAGAAGTATATCAGCGTCTGAATGGATTGTCTGAAAATCAAAAGGAAAATACGGCGAAAGATTTTGTATATCCAACCCATATGTATATACTCCTCAAAATACATCACTACAGTAAAGAGGTGGTATAAATACAAAAAGGGTTATGGACACGTCGTATGGAGAGAAAAGTAGTTCATGCTCTCTAATAGTCAAACCGAGTGGATCAATCAACGACCAAGATTCAATCTCCCCAGCCAACGAGAGATGTTCAACGACAGAGAGTCTATAAATACAGAAGAAGTGTGAAGCAAAAGAAGCAAGTGAGCTACAACATACAACACAACCTTATACGAAGATCCAACAAAGAGAAAGTGCTAATTCATCGCTTCGCTCTAAGCTCACTCACACTTATTAAGCTCTTAGATTAGTTCATTCAAAGATACTCCCTCCGTCCCATTTTACTTAGCCAAACTTGACTTTTCAAGTCAATGATGTCTAACTTTGACCGATTATATGTTTATATAGAGAAAGTATTAATAATATGAAAATGATATGAAAATGTTCTTTGTTAAATATACTATCATAGAAGTATAAAATTATTAAATTTTGCATAAATATATTAGTTTAAATAATTGGTCAAAGATTATCATCTTTGACTAACAAAATCAAAGATGACTAAGTAAATTGGGACGGGGGGAGTATATTTCTAAAGCTTAATCTTAGTTGGGAGGTTAGAATTACTTTGTAATCGACAAACTCTAAATCTTTGGATGGTATGCAAAGTGTGGGTAAATGGGACTGAGTAACTTCTGAATCAGTTGGATTCATTAGTGAAACACCTAATTAAGGTGTCACGCCCCACACTGCATCTAAACGCGTGTACAACCGCCGTACAATCAAGTGACGTCACCCACGAGTCACACCTACTTGATTGTACAAAGCGTCCATCAACATCATTCATACCATACTCAGTAAGTAAACATACATAACAACATCACAATATAGATTGAATGAACAACGAAAATATTCAATAGTCAATCATGGGCCACATACGGCAAAATGTGGGCTCGCAGGCCCAAAACAATGTATTCATTACAAAATATCCACGAGCATAGTTTATAGTTCAAAACAGTAAAGGAAGCACGAACTGCGTCTTCCATGATATCACTTCACCTGTGAAAAGGTGTAGGTAGTAAGCTCTAGTTTCAACCTGAAACTGTGGTCTATCCGAAGGGGTCAATACACGAATCCTGAGCGGGAAGCAGGCTATATGTAGAATTACTAATGTTTCAAGAATAAGACCCAAACATAGGGTGATACATACGTTTATAACTTTGCCTAAGTCTTTGAAATACATTCAAGTATACACATTCGGAAAATATCTCACCCATAGATCATTTGATCAAATCAATAAAATAATGGTGGACTTAGTCCTTGACATTCCCCATGACCGATCCATTGTTTACCTTTCCCGCTATAACCTAAAATTCATTATATAACAGAGTGTTGCTAGCCTTTCTCGGCCACCAGGCCACTCTCCCGGTAATAACAAGTTTTAGGCACCACCCGGCCCTGGGTGTCATCCCTTTGTATCCCGATGTGTACATTCGGTCCCGAAAGTTGTGGGAGGTCACCCCTTTGTGTCCCAATGTGTACATTCAGTCCCGAAAGTTTTAGTTTTTGGACTATTTTAATCATATACTCCCTCAGTCCCAATTTGTAAGATACATTTACTATTCACTTGGTCAACATAAATAACTCTTAATCTTTTACTTGATATATCAAAAGTTTATGAAATTTGAATTTTTTGCAGGCTTTCTAGCGGTTTTAATGTAGTTTCTGAATATGTAAATTTCATTTTCTAAAACTAATTTGAGTATTGACAGGGATCAATTTGCTTTATCGTCAGTCAAACGTCGTAAACCGTAAAGTATCTTACAATTTGGGACGGAGGGAGTATTATTTATCGGGCCAAATAAAATATATATCATATTCCCAATCATTATGGGCCTTTAGAATGAATATTCATTCCCCAACTTTAATTTGAAAGTCCCCGTGATTTATTCTGGGCTGTATCTGATAAATTACCACTACCGGTAATTGGGCCTCGTTTGACCAACCGGTCAACTTTATGCCTCTTATATGGCCCAACTAGAACATGCACCATCATATACATATTGTCTAGACCAAGATGAATATAATATGTGGTCCCGAAAATATCGGGTGGTTCCCGCTCCCGGTGTGGGCCCCACATGCAATTTACTATTCACGCAAAAGAAATAATAAATATTTACAACTTCATAAATTCATTAACCATTTCTCAATGTTCAATACATAATTTACCTAAAAGTAAATATATTTGGGGACAGTGTTACATAAGGAAAGAATAACTTGGAGTGGTGTTATACTTCTTCTGAAAACCTATCAATCTAGGCCTGTGGTATTGGCCTGAATAACTTAGTGAAAATTCATCTGAAAGAAAGAGAGATTGAAAGTAAGAAGATTACACCACCTCTGAACTAGGATAACTCACTGTGTCATTTTTTTCTAAGTTCACATAAACAGTCACCCACTATTCTCAAGACTTACAAAGTGATTTTTTAGCAAACAGCTTTCTCAAATACATCTAAACTGCATTAATACAAACTCAGTTTGTACACCCATTTAAGCAGTGGTGAATCTTTCAATCAAACATTGGGTGTTTAAAATTAATCTCTTTAAAATGTTGAGCAATAATATTGATCAATCCAACAATTCAAGATGTGTTACTTTTTCAACAACAAAAAACTCGTAAATAAGATTAAATGTAAGAGATATTGTCTAAAGAGTACACAGTAAATTATTACATCAATTCTATAGGTATATTTTAATATTTTATTTTCATTTTTTTGGGTGTTCACATGCACCCCTTTGAACAAAGAGGATCCGCCCTTATGTTGGTCCTTCATAAAATCCCAAGTATATGTCAATGTGTAGACATATGAAGGGGGAGGTGATTATGAACATGCAATAAACTAAGTGGATTGAATAGATGACATGAGAGATTCATCAAGTTTATAAGTTGTGCTGCTCGTGAACAGAGGAGATTAGAAATGAGGTAAGCATTATTGTGATGCGTGAGTATATTAGAGATATGACGGAAGTATGAATTGGATAGAAGGCACGAGAGATTAATTCTCGAGTGCATAAGTTGTGATACTCGTGAAAAGAGATGATTAGAAATAAGGTAAGCATTATTGTGTCGCATTAGTATATTAGGGATTTGGTGGAAGTCCTTAGGAAAAACAGTCACATTATGAGCATTAAATTGATGATAGAAGATGATATCGTGTCGGTGCAAACACTTGTGCACAAGTGAGGTTGGATGCATCTGTCACTCAACGATTCTAAAAAGATTTTAAAGCGATGCATTGAGTGCCCATGGGAGAGAAGCTCGTCATATGTGGCGAACTCAACGAGTATGTGGACTCGAATAGTGATAGTTTTGAGTTGCATAATAAAAAACGTGATTTTGACACTAGAAATGAAGCAAAAAAGAACATTTTGTATTTTACCTCTACGTGTGGTTGACTACTTGGCTATAATGCATATTTGGTTCAAGAAAAGATATTCTCACCTGCTCTATAGAAGTGGAGTTAAAAAATATTCAAATTGACTACTTAGTATTGACTATACTGAGAATTATCTACATAGATTGCAAGGTTATCCTTTTTGAGAACGTAGTCACTCAACACAGGATGATGGCACTTGATTTTCGAGGTAAGAAACGTTAAAGGCGTGTTAAAAAAATATGTAGAGGCAAATATAATGTAGTGTAAGCTTGATGTGTATCTCTAACAAAGCTTTGCACATAAGATGTTTGGTGAAAATGAATAGTGCAAATGTGGGGTTGTGTGATTAACTAGGGCTGAGCACGGATCTGGGAATTCCCGTTCCGTACCGAAAAACCATCCGAACCATTCCAGAACCGATAGAACCGGAAAAATGTAATACCATACCGTACCGTACCGAGTTTTTTTATTAATATGGTACGGTACCGGTTCTTAGTGAAAATCGTACTGGAACCGTCCCGGAACCGTACCGAACCGGACCGTCTCGCACCATCCCGAATTGTCCCAAAAACTAGTGTTATAATATAATAATATATTATATATAATATAATAATATGTATAATATATTATATACCGAGTATAATTATCTGTATATTACTCTTACATCTTCTTTGGGCCCAATCCAATTATTAAAACAAAAACAATGCTAATGGTCTAATGCCACTTAAATTAAACAAAAACTCTTAAACCTAATCGGCATTGTTGAGGCCCTGATGCCAAGGCTTAATATTGATTGTTGACAGAAATCGCCCTGAGGTCCTGATGGCCGATGCCATTGCCTAGAATTCTGGCAGATTTAGTCTAGCTCAAATATGGATTATTAAGTTGATTATTTTTATCATGTGATGTGATATTTTTTGGTTTTTCAGTTTGACGATCACTTTTGCATTTTAGTTTGGATGTTACTTTTCTTTAATATAGTTTGACTATTAGTTTCACTAGTAAAACACCTGTGCGATGCACGGTCGGAGAATTTATACATAATTTATTTTTAACATAAAAAAAGTTTCCCGTCACCAATAAACATAAAATGTTTATCCTCAATAAAAATAACGTGATTGATTTGAGTTTCCAAGAACGTCGACAACACACAAGTTATGAAATCTTGCACATTGAAACATAATACAAAGTTGTACATAAATAAATGCAGAACATAACTTAACGTTCAATCAAAATCATGATTCAATACAACGCTACACGTTATTGAACACTTCATTATAAACAACATTTTTAGTGCTACTGGATGTTGTACCACTCTCATTGCATATGAGTATTTTCAAACCACGCCTATTGGTCACTCTTGACACCGCCACATATAATTGTCCATGAGTAAACAAAGATTTCTTCAACAACAGCCCCACACGGGACAACGATTGCCCTTAACTTTTATTTATCGTCATAGCATGCATACGAAACCATAATTGGATACTGTCGTCTTTGAAATCTAAATGGCAAGTTTGCATCCAAGGGGGTCAAGGACAATCTAAGAATCAGAACTTTTTGTCCAGCACTCACTCCTGTCAAAATCTTCCCCTCCAAAACATGATCACACAACTTCGTTAGAATTAGGCGAGTTCCGTTACACAAGCCCATTGAATGGTCTATATTCCTCAGAAGCATGACCGGGGTCCCAACCTTTAGCGTTAACTTGTGATTCGGTACACCGGACAATTTAATGCTGTTAAGGAATTCCGGAGTGTGCAGTTCTGTTTGGTGTGTCTCGGAAAAACGAAGAAATATTAATTAAATAAAATTAATTAATAAATAAAATAGCTAAAAGAAAACAGAAAATGGATGGAACAGAGTTTAGCCAGAGCTCGTGCTACGCACGATGTCCATAAAACGTATTCGTCGCCTCCCACGGTGCTAGGAGCATTGCAACGACCGTTTCCCATGATACGGTGGTTAACGAACTAACGTTTGAGCACACAAACGAGAGTTCCGGCGAACTGGAACACAGTATGAACACTTAGGAATTTTTTAGAGTAGCTGGAAGCGTTTTAGAGCTCAAAAATACGTGAGGAATGTATTGTGAGTTGTTTTTGTTGCAAACCACCTGCCAGCTATTTATAGGAAGATTTGTTATGTGTCAAATGGGGTGTTAATGGACTTGAACGCTGGACATCAATGACCAGTCCGTTGGGCATTGAATCGTCCATAAACTGTCCATTTAACGCTGCAATAAAAGACAAGAACTTTGGGCATTTCTGTCGGAGCACCTCTGGTCCTGGGAAAAAATAAAACGTTACGGGAAGAAACAAAAAATAGACCGTATCTTTGAATGATAGATTTGTCGGACGGCATTCATGTCCGCAGGTCGCCCACGCACACGAGTCGCGGATTTTCTTCTCCGTTTCGGGATTTGATCGGCACCCCCCTGCGCGTAAGAGAGAGCCTTTACCTTTAGGAATCTTAACTCCTTAAAAGAGGCTCCCCTTTATAAGGGGGTGAAAATCCCTTGAGTTTTCCGGTGTGGTATAAAACACACTAGAAATCCATCATTTTCCCAGTTTTTCCATTTCAACGAGTGAACTTCGAGAATCAATTTCTCATTCACCCGTTAACAAGGACAATCCGAAACCACTTTGACCCGACCCAAATCGGAAGTGGACCCCACTCAAATAATTGCCCCAAAATGACCATTTAATGCAATTTTTAACACATTTTTCCAACAAGTTCCGCCATTAAATCTGTAGTAGAATCCACCTTAGACATGCTGTCAGAACTAAGATACGTCCTGGAAACCTCTCCAACATTGAGACCCATCATATAATCATTAACAGAGTCAACCACATCGAGGGTTGGTGCTAATATTGCACGATCTCGCAAACAACTAATCTCATGCGTAGATGCAAGATACTCTGGGAAAATGCTTTCCACAATAGCAACCACTGGGTCACCATTAGTGTGAATCAATAGATCCTCAGGTATATCAATGGAAGTTGAACCATCATTTGTTTCACCCAAACCACTGTCACCAAGATTGGCAATCCACTCAGAAAAAAAGCTTCAAATCATAAGTCTCCGTTTCATTGGTCAAATTTTGCAAACGCATGTTTTTGGTTAATCGAAGAACGGTGCATTCGGACCACAAGTATGACGAATTTATCGTCGCACTGACAACATCTTGTCGGCTCCCGTTAGGTATCGCTGGAAGCACCTGGCGAAAGGCACCACCGAAAACCACAGTTTCCCCCCGTAAGGTAGAGCCCCACTATTTGGTTTGTTAAATTGCATTATGTCCCTCATACAACGGTCTAATGCCTCAAAACAAAACTTTTGCAACATTGGAGCTTCATCCCAAATAATTAGTTTGCACCGTACGATCAGTCTAGCCAAAGGACTACCCTGCTTGATATTACACGTGGAATCTTCATTTAAACTAATTGGAACTGCAACTCTAGAATGTGCAGTGCGTCCGCCGAGAAGAAGCAGGGATGCAATCCCACTTGATGCAACATTAAGAACAATCTTCCCCTGTGACCTAATTGCAGCAGAAAGTGTCTTCCATACAAAAGTTTTACTAGAACCACCATATCCGTATACAAAGAAAACACCACCAATTTCTTCTTGCACGGAATGCATTATCGACTCATAAACACACAGTTGTTCATCCGTAAGCAAACGAAACAATGTTGTGTGCTCTTCAGCATTTAAGCTGCGATCATAGCTCAACTCTTCATATATCAGTCTGTCATTAGAAGAAAGCAGTGAATCAAGCTTAACCGTTGGCATTGGAGGGTAATCCTACAAACTCTTTCCCCGACGTTGCAGCAATATTTCTGATAGAGTATATCTAGAGAGAAGTGAGAGCTAGAGAGAGAAGTGCAATAGATGCTTCAATAGAATGATTTTGTAACCCCTATAACTACTCCCAAAGGGAGTATTTATAGAGAAAATTAGGGTTGGGCTCCCAAGCCTGGGGCTTGGGAGGCCCATTTACAACTGGACCGCTACTGGGCCGAATACAAAGCCACTAATGGGCTGTACGAATGAGTAAGTGTAAAATCCGATTCTGGGAGGTCTTCTTGGCCGACGAGGGCGTGGCCGACGAGGGCACGGCCGACGAGGGCACCCGGGTTCCTTGGGCTCAGGACCATAATCCGAGTTAGCCCCTTTTCGGCCGACGGGGGCGTCTTGGCCGATGAGGGCGCCACTCTGTTGTCTTGTGCTTTCTGTTCTTCCGAGTATGTGGGTCCGGGGGCTCAGACCCATATACTCCATCAGGAGTCCCCCACTCTCTAAGCTGAGACGTAGACGAAGTGAAGGAGAGTAGATTCCTGTGCTTTGTTGCCCTTGGCCGTTACCTGTTCCTCGTTGTGGACAGGGAGGCCGTTGTTTACTTGATGTCTTCGTTTTGGGACGATGAGTGTCCTTCTTTCAATGGTGGCCGTTGAAGGCACGTTTTGCTTGGGCGCTGATGGTTGAAGTTTGTGTTTGGGCCGATGAGGCCACTGCAGTTGGTCCTTGCTTTGAGGACGATGGCGTCCTTTCCTTTGGGTGGCCGATGAGGGTGTTTGCGCACTCCTTTTGGCCGTTGCTGGTTGGCCTTCGTGTTCTTGGCCGAAGGGCCCGTCATGATTAATTGTTGGCGGAGGACGATGAGTGTCCTTGCCTCTAGTGGCTTGTTGGCCGTCGCTAATGACGTTATGGGCCTTTGGCCGATGAAGCTCCGTTATGCTGTATGGATGATGTGGCCATGCTTTGTGGTCACATTCATGTTCTTTGTAGTGTTTCCTTTTTGTTTTGCTGAGGCCGGTGTAGTCCCCCAGTCCCCCACTGCTTCAGGCCGAAGAGTGTGAGGGGTGAAGGAGTTGCTTGAGTCCCTGGCCGAAGCGGTCTCGCCGTAGTCCCCCTGAATCCAACCCTCATGGCGATTTTCTGGCCAAGGTAACCCTGTGGGAGAACCCTTGTGCGCAGATCGCTTGTAGAGAGTTATCATCAAGGGTTATTACGAGGAGCCGATGGCTTGTGGGCTCTTGGGTCCTTTGATCTTGTGGCCGTTACGTTCCTGGCCGTTGCCGTCTCCTTATTGTTTGGCAGTTGTGATCTTGGCGAGCAAGTGGGACGTAGTGGGCGCTTGCTGGCATTTGTAAAGCCGGTGAGCGTGTGTAGGCCTTAGAGTCCGTCCTGCCAGTGGGCTGTTGATATTGAGTTTGGCCCGTTGGTGACGTGGTGGCCCCCCATTGGTGGCCGTTGGTGTGGCCATTGGGGGGGTGCCACGTGTAGTGACCGTTGGGTGGGGGGGTTCTATAAATACCCCTCCCCCTCCGACGAGAAAACGTATTTGCGTTCTGAATTTGTCGAAGTGCTGGCCGATTTTCTAGAGAGATAAACTCCCAAGCCTGTTCTTCGTGTTCTTCGTTGTTCAAGGTTAGTGTTCATCGCGATCTTCCTCACTTTTCATACTTTGCTTCCTAGGTTGTTGATCTAGTGTTAGGCGTTTGAACACCCTTAGATCTTAAGTTAGTCTCCTTAGGCCCGTAGTAGTAGTTATGAAGAGCTTGAACGAAGACTACTACCCCTACGACGACCAGCCCTCCACGAGGTCGCTTGACTACGAGGTGCTCGAGGAGTTCGAAGAGGAGATAGAGTGTTTAAGTCCCTACAAATCCGGAGAGCCGGTGGACGAGGAAGGCGAGGACGAGGAGTCCGCCTCCTCTTCAAAGGGTGAGGACGTAGGTGCGTCCCGAGTGGTGGACGGGGCGTCCACTTCTGCTGTCATTCCGTGCCCGAGGCCGGTGTCTGCCGTGAAGGGAGCAGCTAAACCGAAGAGGGTGAGGAGGCCGAAGAATGGGCCGGGCCTCTCCTATCGGACCTCACCAACATATTCCTGATCAAGCCGGAGAGCAGTGCGGCCGACTATCTTGTTGCCCAGATGTATGTGGGGCCGTTCGGGCGGGTTAGGGCACCCAGGCCGACGGACCATGTTCTACTTCCGCCACCGGGATACTTTGGAGTATACCCGATGAGTTTTGCTAAGGGGTTGAGGTTCCCCCTTCACCCTTTCATCATTGAGTATCTGGACATGGTGGGGCTTCCTCCGGCCTTGCTGACGCCGAACAGTTATTCCTTGATGGTGGGCTTTTTACTCCGGTGTGAGGAGCTGGGCTACAGGCCGACAACGGCCCTATTCATGAATTTGTACCAGATCGGCCGAGGAAGCCACAAGAACTGTGCGGCCTATGCTACTCTTCAACAGCTGCCGAAGAAGAGGAGCTTCACGGATTTGCCTACGTCCATTCATGGGTGGAAGAGCAAGTTCGTGTTTGTGTCCATTGGTGAGAGTGGCACCGAGTTCCCCTCTCTCGGCCATACCGGGAGGTTCAATCTCCATGACCCGCCGAAGAGCTCTATCTTGGACGCTCAGGTGGCGGCTTTCCTGGAAGGGGGGCCGAGGAGCGTGAAGGATTACGTTACTGAATATAAAATGACCGCCCTCGGCTTCTTCAGATACCACCTGTATGGCGATAAGGAGGATGACCTCCAACTCTGGCCGAGGATGACCACCACATTTGAAGAGGCCGACGGCCCGGATTTGGGCATTCCTGCTGAGGCCGATGGTAATTATTTCTTCGGCTTTCTGTTTTTATGTTTTTGTCCTTTGCCTTACTAATCTGTTGTGTTTCTCCTTTGTAGATTTTGCCATGGACTGTCGTTCCATAATGGCTATTGCCAAGGCCAAAGCGGCCGAGGAGTTGGTTGCCAAGGCGGCCGAGGCGGCCAGACGTGCCGCGGCCGATGGGAGCGGGGCTACTGCTGATGCGGCCCCAAAACCTGCCCCATCAAAGAAGAAGAGGCCGGCCACTGACGGCCAGAAAAAGTTAACTGATGCCGGCCTGAGCGTCTCTAAGAAGACGAAGAGGGCACCTTCCCCTTCTCCGGCTACCGAGGCCGGTACTCTGGCTGTCCCCAGCATGGACGATAGTGGTCCTGTCGTGGACCTTACTGCTGCTGGCGATGCTGCCCCATCACTACCTCTCGTCCAGGAGCCACGGACAAAGAGGGCCGGCAAGGAGATTGTCGGTGCCACCTATCAGAAGATGGTAGAATACCCCGTCGGCGGGGGTGTCTTCGATGACGTCGTCCTTGGCCATGACGTCCTTGCACAGGCCATGCCGGCCAAAGATCGGGCTTACTTGAGGAAGCTCGGGGACGTGAATGTTTATGAGGGCGGCATGGACCTCCTCGTCCAAGTAAGTTACTGTCCTTTTGTAAGTGTTGTTTTTTCTCGTCGTCCGTGTAAAACCATTTGCCTGACTTTTGTTTCCCTTGTCTCTGCAGAGTGCCTTCATGCTTATGGAGAGCCACAAGAGGCAATACCGAGAGATAGCTTGCTTGAAGGAGCTGGAGCAGAAGGCCGCCTCGGCCGACGAGGCGGTAGCTTGCCTGGACCGGCTCCGGGAGGATGCCAGGGCGTTGCAGGCCAGGGCCGATGAAGCCGCCGCAGCCAGGGACGATGCCCTGGCCAAGCTCGAGGAGAGCAAAAGGGAGCTCGAGGAGTCCCAAAGGGCCCTGGAGGCTGAGCGGCGCAAGAGCGAGGAGGCCGTCAAGGCGAAGGCAGAGTCCGAGGCCGCCGTTGTGAGGGCTGCTGACGAGGCCGTCGAGAAATTCCTGGCCGAGGGGTGGAAGGCCGATGAGAGGCTCCCCTGGTGCTACGAGGTGGTGGCCGCCAGGCTTGAGAGTTGGGGGATGAACTCCCCCGCCGGCCAGGAGTATTTCAGCCGAGAGATGTCCGTGTATTATAACCTTGGCCAGGAGCGGATGCAAAGGCTCCTGTGTCGGCGGCTCTCTCGTGCTTTGAAAGCCATGAACTATACGTCTGGGTGGGCTAGACGGAACCTGAAGCTGCCGAAGCTGATGAAGGATCCAGAAGAGCAGGCAAAGCTTCCGTTGTCGGAGCGGGAGTCCCCAATTGAAAGCTCCGGCCTTGGCGAGCCGGATTACACCGAGTTTGATTTTTTGGACGATGCCACAAGTGCTGCAGCCACCGCCGGCCAGGAGGCTGAGGCCGAAGAGGGAGCAGACGAGGCCGAAGAGCCAGCCGCAGATGGAGGTGCTCCAGAGGCTTGATCGGCTACTCCTTTGTAGTTAGTTTTCATTTTTGCCCAAATGATGTAACGGCCGAAGAGCCCACCTTTGTACTGAATTCAATATATATGAAAATATTTTGCTGTCCTGATCGGCTTTGAATTCCTTGCATGCTTGTTTGCTATTTGTTATTTCAATTCTGAAATTTGTCTAAGTGTCAAGGTCATAACTTGGGTCACCCGCGAGTGTCCGCTACGTCCGTGAGGTCGGCCTCCCTGTCCGGTTGCCTGGTCGGCCTTTTCATCTTTGCTTTACTATCATAACACTTAGGATTTTTTTCAGAAATTTTCCTAAGTGTTTTGGGTTCACTTGGATGCCTTCTTCCCGGTCTGGTGGCTTGGTCGGCCTGACCGTGTTGATGTAGTATCATAACACTTAGGATTCTTTCGAAAAATTTCCTAAGTGTTTTTGGGTTTTACAGTTGCTTCCTTGTGGCATGGTGGCCTTGTCGGCTTGACCGGTGGTTCTTGGCTACCATAACACTTAGGATTTTTTCAAAAATTTCCTAAGTGTTTTTGGATTCACTTAGGTGCTTTCCCTTCGGTCTTGACCGTGGTGTCCGCTCCGTCCAGGCGTTGGATTTCTTCCCTTTTGTTAGAATTTTCTCAAGTGTCTAACTTCAAGTGGCTGAGTGTTCTCGTCGTCCTGTCATTGGGTTTGTCATTGTTGACAAATGCTCTGAGAGATTTCCCCAAGTGTTTGAACCCGTGTCGTTGTCGGCCTGTATCCTTTGCGTTGTCGGCCTGTATCCTTTGCGTCGGCGAATCCTTTAATACCGATATAGTAATAAATTCCGGTAAAATACCGGGTCGAATCCACAAGGAAACGTTGTTTAATTCAAGTCCGAGAGTAGATAACTTTAAATGAAGAATTGAATAAAGTGCAGAGATTTTGATTTGTGTTTTATATTTTTGGTTTTTTCACTTTTTGTTCAACAAGATAATCATTAACTAACTTTGAGTTCAAGATAAATGATAACAACAACTAAGGCTTCGGAAATCACTTAAATGCTTTAATAGGGTTGAATATTAGTTCTTTACCAATAATTATGAATACGATGTCGCTAATATATTCTCAACTCCGGTTAAGGCAGTGAGAGCGTGGTTTTCGTTACGTGTAAGTCCCGTTACGGCTTACATTCATCTACCGAAAACCCCGTTGAATATCAAGACATCACACCCGTATCATATAAGACCGGATATATTTCTATTCTCGGTACTATATATGTTTATCCTTTAATGTTCATAGTTTAGACTTCAACGTTAATTGCAAGTATAAACTAAATTTAACATACTTCTATGTTGTACACCATAGTCATAAACAATCAATATATAAAGGATAAATCACAATTTATTGGTTTAGAACTTTTATCAAACACCTAGTGGGCATAGAAGTTCATCCCTAGCCTTAGCTAAGAAATTAGCCTCTAATGTTCATATTAATCACAATACAATAATAAATGTAATGGAACATGAAATTACAAAGGAAATAATACCTAAACACCAATGATTTCGGAGGATGAACTTCCCTCCTCAAGAACTTGAAGAAAATACCAAGAACAAAAATATAAAAGCTAAGAATTAATCTATGGAATGGAAATGTGTTTGTATGATGAATTGAGGGCTTTATATAGGCTAAAGAATGAAATCTTTTAGTCTATTCGAACCCAACAATGAGGTATGGAAGCAATATTTGATTAGCATTGAGGAAGATGGGGTTTTCCCATCAAGAATCAGCTTGCACGATGCTGTTTTTAGCAGAAAATCAACCCAACCGGCGCCGGTTGGTCAGATGACCGGCCCCGGTTGAAAACAGGCTCATTTGTGCGAGAAAAAACGTTCCGACCGGCGCCGGTTCAAGACCGACCGGCACCGGTTGCTGCGCCCAAAATGTACTTCATTTCTCTTCCTCCGAAATGGATCAAAAAGTGTCGGTTTTTGTACCGGAATTTTGGAGATGTTCCGCTACGAATTTGGACATGATTCCTTCACCAAAGTTGTAGATAATGAAGTCTTATATCCAATAAAACTTGAATGACGTGATTTTATTCATCCATTCAACAGATATGGATAAAACACGGAGAGGTATGCATCTTGAAATCTCACCAGCAACATCTGAATTTATCGGTTGATTGAGTATTGTTCCTTTCCTATTCTGGCCATGATGTCTTCATAACATTTGTACCTTATTGAGTTACCATTCACATGAAATTCAAATGGAGTGATTTCGAGTTCTCTACAATACGTTATACTCAAATGATGGTCAAAACGTCATCCTTTTGATCCCAAAAGCCGTTCATCACAATGTTTTATGCTCTAACTCTCACTCTCAAGATATTTTCCCAATTTCTCTTCTTTTCTTCAACAAATACTTATAAATACTTATGTTAAACACAAGTAAATATAACGGCTATTAGTTATAATATAAAAGTATAACAACGATAAATAACAACATAACGTATTAATGCATGCAGACAATTCAATTTTCGAAGGGTTTAACCTGGATGCTGCAACAATCTCCTCCGGGTGTGTTGTATGTCATCCGCCATTAACTTCCAACAATGCCGCCAAACAAACTCCGGGCGAGCCATCGACTCCGTCCACAACAAAATAACAAACAGAATCCTCATATAAAAGCTCGTTAAGAAAAAGCGAGCTTCCTTGAAAGCATCAATGAATTCCTTATCGTCATCCAACAATCCCAACGCATAACATGCCTCACGAAATGAAGCATATGTCACACCATCCACCGTTCTCAAGTCTTCATGACACATCACACCACGAATGTGATTTAATAGACATCTAATGTGATACGATTCACCGCTACCGGGATGGACATAATATATTCTGCCAATAGCGAAAGCTTTTTTTCTTGGAGTCCACTCCCTCATGTTCTTCTTCCACACAAACTTCTGAGGAAACTCGGCATATGTCAAACATCTCGTCACGGGGTATTTTTTATTGGCCTCCATCAATGCAGTGAACATACTATCCTTAATCGATGTTGAATTGACCACCAAGTCGAGGGGTTGGTCATCATGAAAAATGACACACTGTTGCTGGGGCAAATGAAAACTCAAACGCTCCACGGCAGGGTTTTTGTACTGAATCTCAAAACCAAACACCCTCCAAGAAGCCTCGCACGGGGAAATGTATCTACAATCATAATACATTTGAATCTCGTCAAATGGCTTATGCTGCGTATCACCGTCCACAGTCTTGTAAAAGGCAACTATTACTCGATCACGGCTCTTGTTGATGTACTTGAACAAATACTTGATCGACCTCGACTGGTTACACCATTCAACATTCATATGTGCACCATATTTCATCAACAAATATCGGTTGTGCGGAACAACAAACCTATTGTCCAAATCCACATTGTTCTTCCTAATGACTCGACCGCTACTACCACGTTTATACACAGGGTAACCATCGTCGTCGACTAATGTTTCAACACACCATTTTTTTGGAAAGTGTTTGGTACACTTACCGTCAACCATGCAGGGTGCAGACTTGACTGCTCCACCGTAAGGACCGTGCATCATAAAATCCCTCACTGCTGCATAGTATAATGGATCAAGGCTGACATCCGGAATTTCAGCAGATATGACCCTATCAATATGTTGGGGCGTATGCAATTTGTCCTCCACAGATAACCACAGCAAGATATGGGCATGAGGCAACCCACGCTTCTGAAATTCAATCGTGTAAACCACTGCAAAAACAAAAGAGAATCTATTAAAATGTGGTAGATAGAACCAAGAAAGGAAAACCCAAACTTTACAGTAATACCTCCCCTAACACTACCAAATGACTTCTTCTTTCGCAAATCCTGAATCAAATCATCAAGCTTTATCTTGAACACACGACTCACTACATCGGGACGATCTTCTGGTTTTAAATTTCTCGAATGGATAAAACGATCAATCTCTGGCCATCTTGGGTTATAGGTAAAAGTAATAAACAAATCTGGATAACCCGCCCACCTGTATATTGCCATAGCATCCTGATAATTTTGTATCATATATCGTGGCCCACCAGTGAAAGTTGGAGGCAAAACAATTCTCTTTCCTTGAGTGCGTGAATCGTTCTCACCACGCAAGAAAGCATCGCTCAAACCTTTATACATCTTGCAACGAAGTTGTTTTTGATGAGTCCTAACGAATTTCAATCTTGAAGACTCAACCAAAGTATAGCCGTCAACAACGAACTGCTGAAAAAGTCTCTTTGCCTTGAGAAGAGATGAATGATTATTAAAACGCTCTTGGACACGGAATGCAAGAAACTCTCTAACACTAACTCTCTGCCTCCCAGGAACAGAAAGCCCATCACGTGTGGACAATAAAGTATCCTCACGATATCCGTCTTCTCCATAAGGAAACAATAACGGATACTGAAGACTAAAGTAGGCGGGATTTAACTCATTTATCAGTTGAAGCGCTCATGATTGAGTTTCAACCAATATGTCCCTCTCACCCAATGATTCATCAAAATCACCCACTACCAAAGCAGCCACCTCAGACACGGAGGGTAAATTGTACGTGTGCGCATCCCCGTATCGCTTTCCTATAAGCTTAAGCCTCACATTTGGTGCATGAACAGTGTCAATTTTCTCCTTAGCATGTCGAAAAGATTTGACCAATACATTATGCTCATTGAGCATTTCAGTCAAAGCAACAACTATTCCGTGATGCAACTTCTGTGTCGTAGAGCTATCACTACATCAATAAAAAGCACAATAGATCGCTATATACTAAACTAATCATTGATATCAAAATAACAATCAAGTATGTATCACACCTCACAGATGAAACTCTATTCTGAATCTCATTCTCGGTGTCATAGATATACAATTGGGAGAATTTGGGCCACAAACTACCAATCAAGTGATAATTCTGGCCATGAAGTTTAAAAATGGGTGGTCCCTTACCTTCCTTGACATTTCCCTCCAACTTACCGCCCATGGACGTAAACGAAAACATACTGTTGTAAGATCTTATGTTTTCCAAGAAATGCTTACTACGTTCATCTGTACCATGAATCAACCGAGTTAACAACGAAGGGGGCTCTTTCATCAAAGGCAACACAACCTTTCCTTGACTTCAACAGAGAGAATATTTTGGGAGTTTCTTGGTCGATTTTGATAGATTACGCTCGTCAAACCAAAACAAAGCGGCACAAAACTCGCATACGCATATAGAATCACCGATGTCCCAATACTCTGAAATAGAATAAAAAGCGAACATAATGTTCAGCATGAGTACATGACATGAACCGAAATCAAAATTTGAGGCACAAACACTCAGTGCGCACCAACTGCTCTGCAGCTTGTGTGCGCAGGAAGGGTGTCATAGTCAACGTACTCATCATCAACATCACTATCATCAACTGAGGGAATATCAAAATCCACGTTCGGGGACAATGCTCTAGAGAGTGAACTCGTGGTTACGACATCATCCACGCTGAATTCCATACCAAAATAACCTACCCATCAAGGTTTTCACAACATTAATAAGCAAAATGTTTCAAAAATGGCAACAACATTTAACACAAACATTGTTTTTACTAACAGCAAGCTACGTTGTTACCATTGTTAATGTATTTGAAAGCGTTGTTCACCGATGCCCCCCGAATCACTGCAACCAATCAAGGGGACACATGATGAATACCTTAACTGACCTTGAGGTTGCTTTGGACGGCCCACGTTCCCCTCTTCCTCCAACGTTCCTAAAAAATTGTTCAGGGTCACACACTAAAATCACCTAATCAACCCCTTGAGAAAATAATCATCGAAATGGGAAATTAACATTAACAGACTACAACCTAAACACATTTTGCACCGCCAATAAAATAACAATTTGAACAGTGGTTCATCCGATGTCCTTTATTTATATGTGGATACTTGTATCACAAGCGTAATGCATTTGACAGGGTGTCCTTTAAAATTTTATCTGGCCGTTTTAATATCACATTAAACAAATCTAAATTGGGGAATAAAATTTCGGAAAACAACAAAACAGGACTACCTAACCTCGCTACTTAAAAACACGACCTGCTAGTTTTTATTACCTAAATCGAGGTAACTACTGTCGTTTTTAAAAAATTATAACCAACTTAAAGTCTGCCTACAATGCGATTTAAAAGGGAAAAATAATTAAAATACCCCAAACTCTGAAGGGGTGTGAGCTAAACACCACAAACTTGAATATCTAATTTAAATACCCCAAACCTTATGCATACAATTATTTCATCACCGTAGTCAAGTATTCTTTATTTTGCAAATGCAAATCATGGTTTGTTAATTGTGTAGTTAAAAATATTTTAGCAATCATGAAGACACAATTAACGTTCTAAACTTTCATTGTGAAATCAATAATATTATACAATTCAAGACTTTTAGTTTGCTGTTTGAAATTAGGCAATTACTACCGTAAATTTATTTTTTTAGAAAGAAATAATACATTACCGTGATGCTAAAATGACCCTTTTATTCTTTTTGAGGTATTTAAATTACCTATACAAATTTGAGGTGTTTACCGCACACCCCTTCAAAGTTTGAGATATTTTAACTATTTCTATCATTTTTAAATAAACAAAATGATCCAATACACCAATAGTCAAATAATCTCATCAAGAAAATCCATCACAATACTAAAAATGAAATTTAAGACCCCAATTTTTTTAAAACCAAAACTCCGTATATAGCCCAAACAGATTTACCCAGTAACACATTGAGGCAGGCCGGCCCAGCTTAGCCCAATTCTGATCACCCAACCCATTCAACCCAGACTATAAATTCGTCGCCACCATTTCTAGCCCTCCACTCACCCTAAATTCACGCCAACCGACTGACTGCCTCTCTCTCTAATGACCCAGCCATACGTCGGAACCGTACAACAGTGACCTGGTACGACGAATTCCACGAAGCAAGGGCCATAAACGGTGAGTGCATTCAACGTTCAACGGCAGAAATCACAGGTAAGCTTTCGTGAACCATCACAACACCCACACACTAATCGGACTCCAACGCTCGCATGCACGAACAAACACACAAGCCCTTCTACAAAAATCTTCAGCCAACAAACCAAATCAACCGAGCGTAGATCTCAACAATTTCCTATTTCTTATTTACTTGTGAGAGTCAAACACCACGGATCTACCATTTTTCATTAAAATATCTGTATTTCATAATCCTAAGCACGAAAAAATACATGTTCGTTAACATATCCACCGTAAAACACAAATATTTGCGAGATCCAAACGTTCGGTAACACTACATTCTTCATTTTATTCCGGAAACCCAAAAAATTCCGCGTTCCTATCTTGGACCCTTAAATTTGACCTTTTTTGTCATTTTTCAAAAAATATTCATACTACGGAGAATATTTTCAAAATCGGTCATCCATTTTTTCAATCTTAATTATTTGACCCAAAAAATTGTTTTCTAAAAAATGTAATAAGCGGACAACTAATTTTTTTGGTTAAATTTAAATCTGTCAATTTTGTAGAGTATATTTTTGTGGCGGGTGAATAACATTAATTTAAACACCTTTTTCGCTAACAAAATATATATTTTATCTATTTAACTACTGATCGGTGGGTTTGAGTATCGTTGGTTATATAAATTTATTAATATTTGTAACGGTTGAATAATATTAATCTAAACTGTTTCTGTTAAAAATAAATGCTTGTCAATGTTTTTTAAAAAAGGAAACCAAAAAATCTTATGGCTAAGATCTGTTTTAATACGTAACGTTAAAAGAAGAGTCTAGACGCATAAATTAAAGTCGAGAGACCCCCAAGAAAATTCGAGTTTGACAACTACCCTGTCAACTGTACCCAACTTTATTACCTACACACCCCACCACCCAACTACCGAGCGACTTTTAATATTCTGCATTTCAAATTTAATCCAACAACCATCGGCCCACCACCCACTCACATTTAATATTCTGCATTTGAAATTTTAAACCAACAAACATCATTCCACGCCACACCCACTCACCTACCAACCTACTCACCACCTATTTATTACTCCCAACAAAAAGCACATCCAGCATATATTATTACGAACAAACCTACCCCTCAACTTCATAATTTTGAAAACCCCATCCACCTCACATCCATTTATATAACCAACATCACTAACTTCAAACAAAACTCAAACCCACCAACAGTTATCCAACTACAATTTACCTCTCGGTATATAACATGAATCCTGATCACTTAGCTGCTGCGTATGGGTCTCAATTTTTTTTAATTTTGTATTCAATATACCTCTCATGTATTAACTACTTACATGAATCCCTGTGTGTTAAAAATTTTGACTTGAGGAAATACATTAACTGTAAGGAGCAAAGCTGTCACAAATTGATCACACAAGCTGGACATTCAAACCACAGGTAAAAAATTTTGACTTGAGGAAATACATTAACTGTAAGGAGTACATACTTAACATTACCTGTTATTCGAATTTAAATTTAAACTCGTTGCAAAAAAGGTTTCTTTTTCTATAACAACAACATTCCTGCAGTTCATTTCATGAAGAAAAGTAATGGTTATTACAAGCCAGGCAACGGTAGGATCCCATTTCCATTACTCATTGTATTTTATCTGATATTATACATTAAGTAACACTTTTTATTAGCTCTCACGTTTTCTTCTTCTACTTTTGAAATGGCACGTAACGAAAATGGTCATGTGTCAACACCCAAAGCCGATCACAGAAAGAACAGATGCCGAACATTTAAACCACAGGTAAAACCCACACCAGCTATACGGTTTATTTTTTAATTTGAGAACTAAACTTGAAGCAATGACCGATGAATACATGTTTATGATTGCAGATGTCTAAACTGGACATGGATCATACAAATGAATAACCCGACCATCGAAAAGAAACGGTAAAACCCTAACTCAACACTGACCTTATTCTATTTATTACTACTACATCGCTCAAACTATTTTATCTAATACTACATATTACATATCTATTTTAACTTGCATGAGTGCAAAAAAGGTTCTGTTTCAACAACCGAAGGGTATGACCAAAAGCACAGATGCTGGACATCCAAACCCCACAAAAGGTATACAGTTTATTTTTTAATTTGAGAACTAAACTTAAAGTAATGACTAATGAATACATGTTTATGATTGCAGATGTCTAAACTGTACACAGATAATAGAAATGAATAGCCCGACCATCGAAAAGAAGCGGCAAAACTGTAATTCAACAATGACCTTATTTTATTTATTACTACTACATCACTCAAACTATTTTATCTAATATTACATATCTATTTTAATTAGCATGAGTGCAAAAACGGTTCTGTTTTAACAACCGAATGGTGTGAGAAAAACCCCAGACGCTGGACATTCAAATCCCAGGTAAAACCCACAACATATATACCCTTTCTTATTTAATTTGAGAAGTACACTTGAAGTAATTAATGTGCTAAATATATGTCCCTGATTGCAGATGACTGAACTGAACGTGGATCATAGAAACGAAGTAATTGAGGGAAAAAGGTAAGACTGCAATACGACACTGAACTTTTGATATTCATTACTACATTCAAGACTTGCTAAATAACAAAAATACTAAATTAAATTTTTCCCTAAAAGACATTAAAAAAATCAACCTGTCAATCAAAACATTTTATCAAATAAAACCAAAATTAACAGCATTTGAGAACAATGCCTACAATGAATAAGGTGAACTGTAAAATATCAAATTCATTTTTGAAGCACTTTACCTGGGTTGGATCTCTTGGATCCCACCACACATGATTTAGTTATCTTAACCATAACTACAGGCCTGAACGCCGCATCATATACCTAAGAATAGCATCGTAATCATTATACATCTTTATCAAACTGAATAAATCAATGCAAAGAACTACACAAACAACATATTCAGATGTTTATAATATTTAACATCAATGGGAAAAATACATAGGCGTAGAACCCGACCAAAGGGGACATAAGTAGACCTGCACACTTTAGGTGCCTAAACACATCCTATCTTCCTTTCAAAGTAGATGATCAGGATGTAGTTAACCAACTGAAATCACATTCAACAACATACTCCCCTCCAAAATAATGTTTGTTCAGGTATATAGTACATGTAGACCGCCTTAAGACCACCTCCTCCCCCACCCCAGGCGTGGTCACCCCCGAACCCTCCTCAACAAAACCGTAAAACCATGTTAGATCATGAATTCCAAACACTCGTGACAGATCTGCCGGTGACAGAAGTGTCTGTACGGGTGCTTGTCGGAATAATCCCAGCTTACATTCAGCATCACATGTCTCACAATACCATACATCACACCCACACCCTCCAATCGTATACATGAAGTTCCGGTGACCAAGCGATGAACAGACTACACACCTCTTTATCAATCCGTCTGAGTCCACACCTCCACCCAAATCATGGTACAAACATTCCTCTGTTCCCATTACTTGTTTATCTAAACAAATGTTAAGGATAGAAAATCCCAAAGCAGTTCAGTAACCAATAATATGACACTGACATCATTTGGTTTGTAATTAAAAAGGTAATATTTATGTTCATTTTTAACTCTTATATTAGAATAGATCAATAAATAAATCCTATCCAAAAGTAAAGATATTTTTCAGAAGATATCAAGAATAAAAATCCGGGGTAGGGTAAAAACACATTCATTAATAAAGTTTTACTGAATAACATACTTGGGTTAGAAATGCCAAGGTTCCCTTGCCATGTTATCTAAACAGATGTTATTTTTTGAAAAAATTAAATTAGATTATACTACCGTCACACAACAGTGACATTTTAAGGTTTATATAGATTAAAAACAGAAACCCTTCATGTTAAATTTTGAACTCTTATTTTAGAACATATTAGTAAAGTAAGAATAGTTAACCTTTAATCTCACACACTGCTACAGGATCTACACAATGAACAGTGAGACTATAGCCAACCTCGGAAGAAGGCTTCAGACTATGGGTAGCTTATTTGCACAATACAATGACAAACCAATTCTTTAGGCAAAACACAGTAAAAAACAATCATTTTTCCCACTAACAACAAAGTTAAAAAATTTTGACCGAGAATGAGCCATGGTTTGCTTTTAAAAAACTTCCTATGGCGTAAGACCACAACTGCTCCACAGATTTTTAAAGATTTGGTCAAGTACGAAGCACAGTTCACACTAATGACCTGTCCAGATCAGTCCACCAACTTTGAGCCCATCAATTGCACTATGTTTTAAAAAAGTCTGAAATCTATTTCCTAACTTAAAAAGCTAGTTACATGAACGCAAGTAAAGGAATGGGTAGATTTGTATTTCCCACCTGACATTATTCGGTCTAGAATTACAAACCGAACCTGTATCTCCTCCTCCTGAGTTCTTATTTCACATCAGATCCGTAAATAAATGATTTTGAACACTGAAAAGATATATTTCAGAACCATGGAGTTTTACTGCATAACATACTTGGGGATACTGAGTATGTTAATTTTAGTATTAATAGAAAACATTGAATCAGTAAAGTGCCAAATGCTAAATAATCTACCCATGGACGTGCCCTAAACGTTTTCCTAAGTGAAACGAATTGCCCCACAAATCCCAAGGATTCAGGGGGCTGTGATGCTTGTCATATTATTTCGTATTCAAAAGCCACACATTATTTTTGCATAGAACTTGTATTTTTCAAAAAATAAGCTTGATTTTAAAAACTTTATAAGTGGATTTATTACAACTTCAATACGTGGGTGAGTTTACAATTATAATAGGGAAATTATTGGGGAAATTGTAAACTCACCCACTCAAATTGGGGATTTATTATATTAATACATTAATATAGGGTAGGACAGAAACACTTTAACTAAATAAGTTATACTGCATAACCTACATGTGGACATTAATTACATTAGTTTTACCATTAATACAAAAATGAATTAGAAGACATGACCATTGGTAAATAATACCACTGGACATGGCTTAAATGATTGCATTATTAGAAAAACTCTTATCCGAATGCCAAGGTGAAACTAATTGCCCCATAGAGACCAGGCATTCAGGGGGTGATATATGGTACAATATTTCATAGGAGTTTTCAAAGTTGCATTTTGCATACAATCTTTATTTGCCAGAAAAATAGGTTGATATTAAATAAATTCCGTGTCGTTATTATTGGTTCAATATTAATACATCTGCAGCTCTTCCTAAGTTGTAATTTATACAATTTCTAACACATTTTTTATGTGTAAATTTGCAGGAACTTGTTAAATTTTAAGAGGGATTGCAAATGCCTAGGATAATTAGTATATTTTTAATTGTAATTTCAATCCGTAATGTATGTAATAATAGATATAGGGTAGATTTAGGTAACGCCAAGCTCCGGGCCACACTACAGGTATGCTATCTACGCCTTCCTTAAGTGTTTAAGCCTTTCGTAAATTCAAATTCTCTCTATCGTTCCAAACACTTATGCACTTCCGTAGGACCATCCAATGAAATTTCGACACTGACCAAGGGTTCTCATATTTTTCTTAACGCCTCATAAATGCTTAACATGTGCTTTTTGAAGCCAATCCATAAATCCTTAAATGCTGACCTACTTTCATTGTATTTATACATTGGAGTTGAGAACCGAGGTAGATATCAAACATTCAGTGTAAACCGAATGTTGTACATGATCCAATAGGTATTCTAGACCATCATATGACCTTTAGACCACCCACGGGCTAAAGGTCATATGTTAGATAAAAAACCTTTGGACCACCTGTTAGACCTTTAGACGTTTAGACCACCCCTCTAAACCGCAAGGCTAGATAAAAAACAAAGGATAAAAGGCACCTGTTACCCACTGATCTACTAACTGCACGAATAATCCATTAAAATGCTTCTCGAATGATCAAGCTGTAGTAGCTGAACCGTAAGCTCAACATATATAGTACAACAATAGAATTGAACAAAGCATTAAATCCAAAATAGAGCTTACATAAAAACAATATATTATAATGCATCTTCAATAAATAGACAGCAGTGGCTGAACCCTACAGCTACTGATACACACTTTGAAGTACATTCATTCCATGGAATGTATCTTCAAATAAAAAGACATAGGTGGTCGGTGCAGATGTAGACTACATCCCAGGGCCAAAACATCCCAAAAATAAAAAAGTACCCAACACGAAAATAACTCTTGAGTCAAGGCTAGGGTGGATGTTGTGTCCTTTACATATGAAATTGATCCAAAACACTAAGCAGTTAACACCGCAGTAGACAACATTTATAACAATCGGACTTAACCAACGAAACCGCTCGATTTAATATCTTTACTCCTTTTCAATCTTCACTGCCTTGAGCTTCTTCGATGAGGTTGACGCTGAAAAATCTTCAAATAGGTCACGATTCACCCTCTCAGCGTCGACCTCCAGATCCTGCCTCTTCTCCTTTGTCATAAGTGGGCTAGACACTGTAGCCTATGAAGATCCAGCCTGAAATTCGAATGACCATCCTAACAATCTGAATGGTAATTTGATTAACTTGCAACTTAGGTTACCAAATCCAGTACCTTTTCAGACCATGAATGCTGTGAAGCCAACCTGCTGAACTCGTCCTCCTCCTAATAAAACAACACACAATAATTAGAGTATTCTAGCCTAAAACTTGCTCATTTAAAATAGAAAATATAAACCTGAGTACCTCCTTTCCATTTATCGTATCTCTGTACAGTGCACGTACTTTTGGATCAGTGTTCATCTTAAGAACACTGAAAGTTTGGTTTCCCTTGAAATTCCTGCTTTCTCTTTTGAACTGAACCCTAAATAGCGCCTTGATGTCAATCAAGGCATTTATCTCCGATGGAAAGTAATGCAGACCAAAGTTCCTCTACATCAATATCAAGTGTTAGTGTAGCTTAGAATGAAAGTAGGTAGGATGGAAATAGAATTAAAACAAACTCTAGTTATTTGGTCCTTGAGCGAAGCAGCGGACTTGCCCAACAAACAGGAGAATTCCCTGTTCCAAAACAAGAAAGACGCATGGTTTGTGCCATCAACAACCCTCACATTTACTTTGTACCTAAACACGTTAGGCACTGCGATGTTAAGTAGGTTCGGAGCAGAAGGTTAAGAGCACCTGTGATATACAAAATATAGACCTGAGAACCGCATCATTAGTACTGCAAGACGCACCTTCCTGTTACAACCGATGCAAGACACGTAAGACCGATCCTTATAGTTGTCGATGGCGGTGATTTCCCCGTAAACCCAGTGCTTCCCATCCTGTTTATCAAAGAAACAAACCGGAACGCTAGGTTTTGTAGGTCATCAATCCTTATAGTCGTTGATTCAATTTCAAATTCAAATCCAAATCAAACCTCTTGTAGTTTGCTAAGATCATCAATCGTCAACAACTCCTGCTGGCCACTTGCAATGTCTTCATCGTTGGAGTTGTCTGATTGTATAGTGAAACTCAATCCTTGAACTGCCCTCTCATTCATCCTGTTCAAGTATTTTTTCAGTTATGATAAATTGCTGATATATTTTACTCTTATAGATCGAAAAGTAAATGATGTTGGACTTCTCACCTAGACCTGAAATCCATGAATTCATCCTCCGTACCATTCAAAATGACCTTGGTAGTGTTGAACATGTTAGAGACACGAACGTGGCCTTGCAAAAATTTTATATGTTAATTAATTGAAGAACAACAAAAGATCATAGGGCTGCGTGGACTTGAAAAAAACCTTGGTACTTCCTGGCCCGGCAACATTGGAGCAGCATAACGATTGGATCCGATGTTGTTAGCTTGTATGTCAATAGCATCTCTACCATCGGTCCCCAAAGGGTGCATGCAATGACGTTTCCCCTAATAATGCATTCAGTTCAAATTCATATATCAAGAAACCACAACAGGTTACTAACAAAATACTTATTAACAAAATGTTAACTTACTTCGTATCACCCAAAATTAGTTCCATCAGGTTTCTCGGCCTTTCATTTTTTAGAATCGTCCTAGGGTCCTTGTCATGTATCACTTGGTCTAGTATATCTTTTTGATAAACATGAAATTAGACGGCAATCTACACAAAATGTGTTCTAAGATCAAAATAAAAATAGTCTGCGCATCGATTCCGTATTTCTCATCGATGGTGTCCATAGCTTGCAGCGATGCAAACGACACAAGCGAGAAAGTCCTCAACCGAAAGGGAGCACCCTTAATCTCAAAGGCCACGCTCTTGCTGAAGAAATGTAAACGATAAGCTCTGGTCGTAGTTTTAAAAAACATCTAGTTTTCCTCGACCATGAAATTCTTAACCGCGAAAACATGAGTGAAAAGAGCAAATTCCAGTCAGGTACGTAGTCAACACATGGTCCCGAACCCATAAAATGCATATTTAGAACCTTATCATTGTTTTAATCTACATGAGCATTCAAAACTGTGTTTTGTCATACATTTTCTCCCAAACACTTCCATAACAATTAATCCCAACATTGTAGCTTTAAACTGGAAGAGCAATAGGAATATTGCTTCTAAAACAACAGAATCTAAGACATACAAACCTCCTCATCATGAAAAACTATCTCCAACGACTCCGGAAAATAGTCATGCACAGGCTCCTGGTAAACACGAATAGCCCTGGCTTTGAACGCTCATGTGGTCTTGCTCTGGTCTATTTCTCGAAACATGGACCACATGCCAATCATCTTGAAATTTATTGCCTAAGTTATTGTTTGCTTTGGAAGAGCTAGATGTGGGGATCTTGAATATCAATGATCCTCTATTTATAGGCCTAGAACTTAGGATAGAAACCAACCCACCCACACTTACCACGTACAAATAAAATTTGGAAATTAGAGGGAACACTATTTAGTCTGATTTCAAATTTAAACAGTGTTTGCACCCCCATTCTCCCAATATGACCGAACTTGGCTTTTGGAAAACCAAGACCAAAAATCTATCCACAATCCCATTCATTTCATGATATGTCAAATCCCCCATTTGAAACACTATTTGCACCTCCCAATTGGACCAATAAAGATTGCTCTATGCATTAAGAAGAAAATCAAGATGAAATCCCAACAGGGACTGACCCCACACAAACTGACTCGACGCAGAAATATGAAATGAGAGGGTTTGACAGATTTCAAATTTGAGCAGTGATTTGAGAGAGGTGGCCGAACGTGGCCATTGAAAGACCAAGTCCAAATCCATTCTATCCCACCCATTCATGACATGTCACATCCACCACCCCAAGCACTCTTTTCACCTCCCAAATTGACAAATCCAGAGAGCATGAATGAAGAAAGTGGAAAATGTAAATCAAAGCCAAATAGTGGGTGGCAACTACATCACACGCAAGACACTAAACCGACGCCAAAATTGGATTTGTGAGGTCAATTCTCAAAACAATGACAACGACCTTTTTGAGCGGGAGTCGTATCCCCCAAAACATTTTGCTTTTAGATAAAGATAGATATTTCAATTTGATCACACAATATCAGTTTAATATAATCTTGCAAGTTCATCTCTTCAATTTTTGTAGAGTTATTTATAAATGTTAAAATCTAAAGTTTTTTATATTTCATGACGGCTATTTAGTTATTTAAGAACCGTACCGAACCGTACTGAAAATTGGTACGGAACAGGACATGTTCTACATATACGCGGGACGATACCGGTTCTTGATTTTTAAAAGAACCGTACTTTGGGACGAGACAGGTTTTTTGAAATAACTGTACCGTACCGTCCCGTCCCATGCTCACCCCTATGATTAACAATGGAGCCAAGGTTTAAAAAGGCTAGTACAGGTATCGAGACGGGTTGTTCTACAAACTCGAACGAACTTCTATATCTCGAACTTGTACAACAATAACAACAGTACTCCAAAAACTCTAGCAAATTTAGAAGCAAGAAGGCGCAAGGGTTAAGGGTTTAGTCCTTTGCCCTTGAGCCTTTAACCAATTATACACTACAAGAAATATGATAAAATATGACGAAAAAAATTGTCATAAAAACTTCAATTTTTGTCACTAAAAATCTCTTATATGACAATTAATTTGTGTCACAATGTTCGTCACCGTAGCTCCGTGGCAAAAGGTATACATGACAATATTGGGATTCCTCACTATATAATCATTTTTTGGTGACACTTTTGTTCTTTGTCACCATTATTATCATTTTAGTGACGATGAATTTGTCACTTTTATATCAATAATTTTGTCATATAATTCTGAATTTCATCATCTATACTAGTGATAAAAAATGACGAATCCTAAATTGTCGATAAAATATAACTCTTAGTGACGGTTCACATATCCTCATAAAAGTGGTGACACCAAAGTTGTCATAAATAAGTTACTTAGTTAGTCATGGCAAAGTATTTGTGATAAAGACATAAGGTGTCATAAAAGGATTTCAAAGTCAAAAAGTGCCTATAAAATGTCAATTATAAACATTTGTCATCATTCAAAATAGATAAGGTTACGTATTATTTGTCACAACTATGTACTGAATTATCATTAATAATATCATGAACTACGGTTTGGTAAACGCGTTTTAAACAGTGATTTATGTTTAAAATAGAGACATGTCTCATTTTTTTCGTTTTGGAAAACGATTTGGTAAACACGTTTTTCTGTTTTCCTTTCTCCAATTTTCCAGAAATTTTCTTTGAAAAACATGTTTCCTATTTTCTGTTTTCTAATTTTCTAGTTTTCTGGAAAACTGGAAAATATCTCTGTTAGTAAACAGGCCTTCAAAGTTTCAAAATTAAAAGAAGAGAAAAAGGAGAAGCAAACCAAAAAGAAAGAGAAAACAAGAAGAAGAAGCTACAAACAAATGATAAGTGGAGCTGAATAGAAAAAATGTAAAGAAATGAAAAAAAAACGAAAGAGCAAGTGGGAAGAGCAAATCGGAAGAGGAAGGAGCAACGGAAAGAAAATAAAGAAAGCAAATACCCTTCTCCCTAAATTAGTAGCCTCCCTTTTACGACTAATTACAAAATTACCTGGTTGTACCAACTCACACGGTACAGCCGGGTGTACCGTATATTTTACCTAAAAGTTTGGCTGGTATATTTTGTACTTCTTAATTAGTAAGTAAATGTTTCCTTTGAAAAAACTAAAATTAAATTAAAAATTTTGAGGTAGTGTGGTTAGTATCGAACTATCGATTGATGTCGTTTTTTCATAAATCAATAATATTTATATGTAATGTAGTTTTTTTAAAATAGTGTCCAATTTTCACACTTATTTATTTCGTTATAAAACATTTACGCAAGATGCTAGTCACAATGAAATTGATAAGAAATCAATATGGCACCACTTAAGGAAAACTCCACACACGCAATAATGTCACCTTTAGTAAAAAATAAAAGAAAAAATAATGTATGTAAGGTCACGAGGTCATTATATGTTAATTTGTCATAGATATATTTTTCTCAAACTTTATTACAAAATAAAATGTTTTACTTGGACTGTAATATACTGTTCTGGTCTGGTCTGGTTTGGTTTGTTTAAGTCTGGTCTGGTCTGGTCTGTTTAAGTCTGGTCTGATCTGATCCGGTCTAAACTGGTCTGGTCTAGTAAACGTTTGGTCTCTGTGTGTTTTATAATCATGGAAGTCAAGTCTAGTCTGGTCTGATCTGTTCAAGTCTGCTCTGCTCTGATCTGGTCTGTTTAAGTTTGTTCTGATCTGTTCTGGTTTGTTAAAGTCTGGTCTGATCTGGTCTGGGACTGAAACCATCCAACTAAAAACATCCATAGTGTGCTAAAAGTAAAATTATGACGCATTTGATTATTTTTTTGTCACAAAAGGAGAGCAAAAATGATGAAATAATATTGTCATTATTTTTATGACAATTAATTAATGACAAAATGTGATTTCATCACTATATTTAAAAATTATGTGACACAATTTGTAGCCATTAATTGTTATTAAAAATGTCATCAAAAGATTTTCCACCAAAATTTTGGATCAATTTTTGGCGCCAAAAATTTAAGTGACAACTTTAATTTTTTTGTCCTAATACAACTATAGTGACAATAAATGAGAATTAAAGTGACAGCTAGACAATAAATGAGAATTAAAGTGACAGACAATAATATCGTCACAAAAGCTCATTTTATAATGACGACTTTTAATTTTGTAATTAATACTAAACAAAATATGACAAATTTTTATGTGTCACAAATTTTACGTGTGAGAAAATAGTCATGTATCAATGGTTGGAAGATTCATCCTCATGCATCATGTTGCAAAGCACATGTATGTGTATCTCTCTAAGAATCCGGTGAATTTTTATGGTCGGAAATAAACCACCGTCCACCGTGAAAACTCACGATGGATTACTCAACAAACATCTAGGGGTGGGCAACTGGGCACGGTCTGGGACGGAACGGGAATTGGGTTGTCCCGGTATCGAACCTGGTTTATAATAACGGTTCGGAACGAGACGGGACAAGAAGTTGTCCTTTTATTGTCCCATTTAAACCGATATCGTGATAAAACGGGACGGTTCGGGACATCCCAAAAAATTGTAGTGAAAAAATCCAATCCCAAAAATGAAGCAAAGCTATTTGAAAAAAAAAAACTAACGCAAAAAAACTTTATGACAAAAAAATTTGCAGCTAATCTAGAATTTTGTGATGAAAAATGCAACCTACCAAATTAGCCGCAAGAAACAAAAGTTGCAGGGAAAAAAACTCTAACACAAAAAACTATCAATAAATCTGTAAAAAATGATAAAAGAATATTATAAGAGGGGAAATCTTTGGGAGTAAAAATCAATTTCCTTTTTTGCAAACAGATGATAGCTCATAGTTCATACTAGGTAGTTTAGAATTTTTTAGGTGTTGTGTTGTTAAACAACTAGTATATTAATAATCATTGGTATTTGGGTTTGAGAAAAAAGGATATTTAGGGGGTGTTTGGATCTGATTTTTTAAATCGCTTCTGCTCCTTCAGGGAGCAGAAACAGAAGTTGTAGTGTTTGGGCGAAAGTGCAGAAGTGATTCTGATGCTCTAATTTACTCTTAGAATCAGTTTTTCTAGAAACTGGGGGTGACCAGCTTCTGAAAACTGATTCTGATTTTGCTTCTGCTTTAAAAAAGAAACAGAAGCAGAATCAGTTCCAAACACCCCCTTATTATTATTTGGATTATATAATGAGTTGTTGGTAGACCACACTAACCTACTACAAAGTACAATTTTGGATTCGGGACAACCGGACGAAACGAGATATATTTTACTTGTTCCGGACCGGTTTTGTTTTGAAACGGTTCAGGACCGGTACAGGATAAAAACTAATGTGTCCCAAATATAACGGGACGATTTCAGAATGGAACCGGAACATTTCGGAATGGACCACGGGACAGGATCTTTTGTCCACCCCTTCAAACATCTAGACGGGATGACTCTTTCTACTTAAACAATAACTACACTGGACACCGGCCCCAAATATTTCCTCGCCATGGTGGAATCAAGGCTTCAATGCTGACTGAATACCAGGCCTGAGATACATGCACATGGATTTCCCCAAATCCGGGCATCAGAAATGCGCCATTGTTCAACCAATTTGGCTGCTGGACAGATTTGATGAATAACCAATTGGAAACTGGTCATCGCTTCGATCAATTCAAGGACGAATAACAGGTATCACCGATTTCACCCAAATCACGCAACTACACCACGATTAAATCAAATTAGCACTTTGAGAACCTGGAAGGAATCGACGAGAACCAGAAACTTCTGCAGGAACTTGGGTTACTGCAATCCCAGCCAAGACGCATGTTCTAACCCCCAAATCCCGGCACAAAAACGTCACCAAACTCCACCGACACTCGAAATACTTACACGCTCGGGGGACATTGAATGCAACCGGAAGACACCCGGTGTGAGGTCAGACGCAGGAGACACCATAACCTCGTTCAACGCCCCATCAGACAAAATCACAACAACTCACACATCGATTGGATCTCAGGTAATCACAATCGATTCTTCTCGTTATCTTCTGAAGATGACACTTCATGCCCTGTTAATACTCAAGCGTCTGAACTGCATCATTGTTCCCTTAGTACAAAAACAAATGGACAAGCTTTTAAAAACTACAAGGATACAGCTATTTTCAACAGTCTCAACTGCCGGAAAGGGAAAAATAAAATCTGGTCAATAGGAGACCAAATCACTATTGTACAGGGTGAAACTCTGAAAATTAGAGTGGCGACCTCATCGTCGGAACCACCTTCATCGAAACATTTAAATGCTATGACAAGGGATGGACAACATAGCTCGAACTAGAATTTTAACAATCCCGACGAAGTTACTAGTCAGAAACCGGTGGCCACTGGAAGTCACAGTCATGCGACCACCATGCCGGCGGCTCTATCAGCATCAGCATGAGTATTTTAAAATTGCCCTTCCTTCTATTACACTATTAGGAAATGGTGAAATTACATAAGGACCCTTAATACAACGACAACCTAGAACTAAAAATGACTGTCTTTTGAGATTTCGAAAAAAGGCTTCTTGGTCCCACCCATTGGCTCGAACTTCCCGCGCTTCATCATCCACTTCCACTCACACTCCACTCACAACATAGAGCTTCGGGTTTAGGTTTGTTTTTCGAGCACATGCAAGCATTCTTCGATTTCTACTTCGACTTCAACCACAAGTATTCTTCCATCTCGTTCAATCACCATGAAGTGCAAAACTCCAACGACTCCTCTAGTGAAAACCCAAGCAAAACGAGGACTTGTAAAAGCATCTGAAGTGATGAAAGCCGCCAATGAACATGATATTTAGGTAAATGTTAGATCATTTATGTTTTAGAGCGATACTTGGTTCTTTCGATAGATATACGTGGTAACTTCTCAAATGAAAGCTATACATATTCATTCGAAACCGAACTAAACTCAGTCGACCTAACTCATGTTTGATTATTTTGAAAACGCATGACATGCTTCTCATTCATTTTTCTAACTAAGCATACCTTTTATACTAGGTATTTAATTTATATTTTTCCAGATTTTATTTATTTGATTTACTATTTTATTTTTAATTTTTATTAAAACTGGGCCGAACTGGCCCATTAAACCGAGCCGGCCCAAGAGTTCTGAAAATTCGAATAATAAAATAAAAGGAGAAAATCGGGTAAAGTAATTACAAATAGCCCAATTACAATTAAATCAATTAACAACAACAACAACATCCAAGCCTTAGTCCCAAAAGATATTGGGGTCGGCTAACATGAATCGATACATGATATCACAACCAAAAGGAAAAGAAGGAAAAAAGATAAAAAGATAAGCTATTATGAAAAGATAATATAAAAAAGATGAATATATATAAAAATGACAAAATAAAAAGGCTGCAAATAATGCATATATATATATATATATATATATATATATATATAAGGATAAAAAAAACTAGGAAAAAAAAGATGAGGGAAAAAGATTATCAAGATCACTCCTTCACGTGAATACCCGCCCTCCACTTAGTTCTCTCCAAAATCATGCCCTCATCCAACCCCAGAAGAAGCATATCACTTCGAACTCCCCTAACCCACGTCTGTTTGGGTCTTCCTCTCCCTCTCTTCCCTGCCTCTTCTCCACACATCTCAACTCGCCTAACAGGTGCTCACTCGGTCTTCTACGCACATGACCAAACCACCGTAGGCGCGACTCCCGCATCTTGTCTTCAATAGGTGCTACTCCCACCCTTTGTCTGATTGTCTCATTCCTCACGCGGTCCTTCCTAGTATGCCCACACATCCAACGCATCATGCGCATCTCTGCCACACTCATCTTTTGAATGTGACATTGTTTCACCGCCCAACACTCTACGCCATACAGTAATGCAGGCCTAATTGCTGTCCTATAAAATTTACCCTTCAGTCTAGTCGGCATACCTCGGTCGCATAGAAATCCCGACGCACTCTTCCACTTCATCCACCCTGTTCTGATTCTATGGGATACATCTCCCTCTAACTCACCGTCCTTCTGAATTATGGAGCCCAAGTAATGGAACATATCGCTGACTGGTATCTCCTTACCATCCAGAGTAATTCCGCTATTACCACTACTTCTACCTCCACCAAACTTGCACTCCATGTACTCTGTCTTGCTCCGACTTAGTTTGAAACCCTTATTCTCCAATGTTTGTCGCCATACTTCCAACTTTGCTTTAAGACCTGATTGCGTCTCATCAATCAATACAATATCGTCGGCAAACATCATGCACCACGGTATATCATCTTGAATTGACTTCGTAAGTTCGTCCATGACTATGCCAAATAAGAAAGGACTCAAGGCCGATCCTTGGTGCACTCCGATAGTAATAGGGAACTCTTCAGTCCTCCCTACACTAGTACGAACACTTTTAGTACAATCCTCATACATATCCATGATGATGCTGATATACTTGCGTGATATGCCTTTCCTAGTTAAGGCCCACCAAAGAACTTCTCGAGGTACCCTATCATATGCCTTTTCTAAGTCAATGAACACCAAATGCAGATCCTTATGAGCATCTCTGTACTTCTCCATAAGTTGACGAAGAAGGTGAATAGCCTCAGTTGTTGAGCGACCAGGCATAAAACCGAATTGATTCTCTGAAATCTTCACAGTCCTTCGAAGTCTTTGCTCAATCACTCGCTCCCAAAGTTTCATGGTGTGACTCATAAGCTTAATCCCTCGATAGTTGGCACATTCTTGTACATCACCTTTATTCTTAAATAAAGGGGTAAGAGTACTCTTCCTCCAACTCGTTGGCATCTTGTTGTTTCTCCAAATCATGTTGAAGAAACTTGTTAGCCACTCGACGCCTCTCTCTCCCAAACTTCTCCAAGCCTCGATCGGTATGCCATCTGGCCCCATTGCTCTTTTCCGTCCCATCTTCCTCAGAGCTTCTTTAACTTCCGTTGTTTGGATCCTTCTCACAAAATCACGGTTTACCATACAATCTGGTATGGACAAATCGCCGATATCTTGCGTTTTGTTCCCGTTGAATAGTGTATCAAAGTATGACCTCCACCTCTCTTTTATCTCTCCGTCGTCCATTAATATCCTCTGATCAACATCCTTCACACACTTAACTTGAGCAATATCTTGAGTTCTGCGATCACGAAGACGAGCAAGTCTATAAATATCTAGTTCTCCTTCCTTAGAGTTCAACTTTTCATACAACTCCTTGTTCACTTTCCCTCGTGCTTCCCTTACGGCTTTCTTTGCTTGTCTTTTAGCCTCCTTGTATGCTTCAATGTTCTCATCACTCCAATTTGTCCCCAACTTTTTGTAGCAATCTCTTTTGTTCCTTATGGCTTGTTTCACCTCATCATTCCACCAAGATGTGTCCTTTTTAGGTGGCCGACATCCTTTAGATTCTCCAAGTACCTCCTTTGCCACTTTGTTAATGGTCAACTCCATTGATGACCACACATCATCCACCTGTGTTTCATTATCAATACGCCATACATCTTCACCGACCATTTTGTGTGTAAAGCTTTGTTGAAGATCTCCCTCTAGCCTCCACCACTTTATCTTTGGCTCCACTTGTTGTTTAACTTGTCTTCTATGGTTCTTACCTCGAAAGTCAAGCACAAACATCCCATGCTGAGTGACAACACTCTCACCTGGAATAACCTTACAATCAGTGTAGCTAGTTCTCCCAGTGGTCCGTACTAAGAAGTAGTCAATTTGGGTACTATTAGCTCCACTTTTATAGGTTACAAGGTGAGAGTCTCTTTTCTTAAACCAAGTGTTCATTATAGCCAACTCATACGTCAAGGCAAAATCCAAAATGTTCTTTCCCGCCTCATTCCTAGTGCCAAAACCATGTCCGCCATGAATATTCTCAAAGCCATCACGACTCGAGCCCACATGCCCGTTGAGGTCACCTCATATGATCAACTTCTCTCCCCTTGGCACTCGTCGCACCACGTCTTCAAGATCTTCCCAGAACTGTTGAGTTGTAGATGCATCCAATCCCACTTGTGGTGCATAGGCACTTACCACAGACACAATCTCACCTCTTATCACCAATTTAATGCTCATGATGCGATCGTTCTTCCTGAAGACTTCTACCACATCATCAACATAGTCACGCGCCACAATAATGCCTACCCCATTTCTAGTCTTATCTCTCCCCGAATACCACAACTTAAAACCTCCGGGATTAATCTCGCGTGCTTTCTCTCCAACCCATTTAGTTTCTTGCACACACATAATGCTGATATTCCTTCTGCTCATAACCTCAACTACCTCGGAAGATTTCCCTGTAAGAGACCCAACATTCCATGTCCCAAAACGCAATCTAGCATTCCACCTTCTGTTCTTAGCCCCATCTCGGACCCCACCATGCCCTTGCATATTTGACATCATCCTCGGGCAATGGGATGACGCGCCGCTTCTGGGCGGCGACCTAGCAACCTTAGCATTCTTATCACCACACCCAGGTCTATCAAGTGTAGCGCGCCCTTGCATATTTGACACCACCCCCAGGCGGAGGGATGACGCGTCACTTACGGGTGACGACCTAGCATTAGCGATTTTCATATTTCGATTCATGTCATGTGATGTGACTAAGTGATACCGTTAGCCGTCACACGCCTACCACAGCACCCTCCTCCTTTATCCTGGCTTGGGACAGGCATGATACCAAAAAAAATGATATCATGGCGGAGTTAATTAAATCAATTAAAAATAGCTAAAAATATTATTTCTATAAAAACATTTGGTCAAACTAAACATACATTGTTCGACCAATGTTAGTCGAATTTGAGTTGTGAACCATTGGGTCGACAAGTTTCTAGTCGAACAGTTATTAATTTTTGTTCATATACAGGTTCCTTCCTTGCCTCCCATGGTGGATTGCTCACTGTTCTCAAATATGAAGCTCACGGGAAGGCAAAATTTGAATGAATTTAAAAAATAAATGACGTGTAGGCTTGGTCCATTTCCCAATCTCTTGAATGCATTTAGAAGGAGTGTATTTTGGAAATACATTGATGTATTGAATTATGACCATGAGCTTCATATTTGGGAACAGTGATGATAATGGACCAAGCCTACACGATTCGGGACTGGACGATGGTGGGTTAGGTTGAGTCGGGTACTAGGTCTCTTCGATTCGATAATGATAATAATTACTTTCATGAATAGTGAAATATGGCGATTCATTTATTTTCAACAGAAACATATATTTTAAATGTATATGAAAATGCACATATCTATTTTAATTATGTTGGAGTATAACATGTATTATACATTTGTACTTCTATGGCCGTGACAGTTGTGAGTATGATATAGGCAGGACCTTTGGCCATTAGGCCAGTCGCCCGGATTTAATATTACCAAAACCGAACTTCATCCGCCAAATGCCTAATTCATAAACCCAATTGCAGTGATATGATCTCCGGTCCATTCAAACTTATGTCTGATAATCACAATTCACTCGCCAGTGGTCATTTGATCATGGAAGAGGAAGAATCATTCACTATATAGTTGGCGCATGGATGAACTCGAAAAGCAAATAATCAATTGAGAACTACAAACTTCACAATTAAACACATCCTTCTTTGAGGTTTGGAACAAATTTTTTCAGTGCATGGTATTGAAATGTGGATAGAGCAAATTAGGGTTTATAATTGCAGTCTCTTAAACATAATAACAGTTCCAGTTTGCCTAATGTTTAAGCCTTCTCATTGTCGATTATAGTATCCCTTTATCTTTAAATTATAGTATGGTGATCAAGGCTCCAAAAATTTCATTGCCTATTGATCTGAACTTTTAATTGCTTTGAAGGCATTTGCAGCATTCAAACCACAGATAGGATAAGCAAGATTTACTAACTTGTCAGTAATAACTAGGTTGCATTGATTACCTAGATTTCTTCCAATATATGAAGTGCAAAATTTATCATTTACAATAGTTTAGCTAGTAGGAAACTGGAAATGCTACATACTTACTGTTATTTTACACAAGGTAGATCATCCCAACCTCTAAAGTGGATGCTCGAGGGAAGCTCAGTGCGTACGTGGGCCCACGAGAATTTCTCCTCAAGAAATCATAACCTATGTTAATAACTAATCTCTTGAAGAAACTAGAACCACTCTTTGCTTTAACATAACAACTTCCAAGTACAAATGCCATCCCAGACTCCCTTGCTTCCATCAAATCCCTCAACTCCTCCAGCATACTCGGATCATCCATCTCTGGACTCTTGTCAGGCACAATAAACCTCACTCTCTTTCTCGGAATTTCAGGCGAGCATACCTCTGTGAACTCTCCAGGACTTGCTGCTCCAGACATGTTCTCACCATTATCCCTCATTGTCTTACCTCCTAGGTATGTGGAAGTGGTTCCGATAACAGTCATCTTTTCGTTGTCCTCAAAATCCGTTGGATGTTTTTTATGTTCCTTGACTTCCTCTGATCGTGAGACCTCAGAACGGATGAATTGCTCTATACTAAAAAGAAGATCCTTTTCAAACTCAATATCATCGAGGTGGACATCACGGTAGCCGTATCTCGCTATGCATCTATAGACTCGGTGCTCTTTGGGCCCGATCCTACCTACGAGGTACCTCTCTTCAGGCCTTACATGCGGCACGGGAACTGATTTGATGCATAGGAAGACGAGGACTTGGTGGAATGCAGGAAGGTTGGTCACAAAGTGGGAGAAAATGGCAGGAATTCCGGAGACGAGCTCTGTGTGAATGAGGCCTATGCCACGCACCCTCGTGATCCCAAGGTTAGGGCCCAGTTGGAGGAGCCAGTTGATAGGGACACTATTTTCTACGTCAAACTCGTATTTCTTCATTGTACCATAGTTCCAGATGTACATGATGAGTAGAAATATAAATGAGAGGGCAACTGGGACCCATGCACCTTCAAGGAACTTGATGAGGGAAGCTGAGAAGTAGAGTGCTTCAATTGATCCGAAGAAGCAAAAGAAGAAAACTGCTAGCAAGACGCTTTTGTGCCAGCACAGGACCATTACAAGAGACATTAGGCAGGTCGTCACCAGCATGACAGTTATAACTGCCAAACCTGCACTTCGAAAAGGAAAACATGTAAGAAATATTATCTTCAGGTAACATTTTTTATAGGGGTTCTTGGCTCGAGGGGCTGAATCTTTAAGAGATTTTCAGAAAGAAAAAATGTTTTTTAACATCCTTTAAAGCAAAATAAGTAAGCGAGAAACTACTTATGTATTGATTAGACTACAATAAGCCATAAGTTGCTACCAAAGTGGGCTTTAAGACTGAAAAATGATTTTGCTATATCTAACTATTCATTTTATAAAATTAAAATGTAATTGTCTAGGTTCATTGTTTTGAAGTGTCTTTAATGTTCATTTGCTAACCTTGCCTTTTGGCGTATCTCCTAACTTTTTAGCAAATACTATTTTTTATTTCACACAATGAGTTAGAGGTCTTCTTTTTGTCTGAATTTGCTTAAGTGGGCCAATTAGCCCTTTTCAATGATTTATTTATAATAAGTAAGGCAAAAATATACTTTTAGCTCATCAGTTCAAGGTAAACACATTAAGGCTACTAAATTGAGCCTTAGTGTTTTGACAAGACAAATCACAACACCACTGACCTCATACACACATAAAATTTACCTGATGCATTGCTTATGTGTTTCGTATCTTGAAACCCAATAGTGACGGCGAGACATAGGAACATCAAAGTCCAGTTGATTTCTGGAATATAAATCTGGCCATGGAATTTTGACGATGTGTGTGTTATTTTGACCCTCGGGAAACAACCTAAAGCGGAGCATTGCTTGATTATAGAAAAAGTGCCAGTAATGATGGCTTGGCTTCCCACCACGGCTGCAAGTATTGCAATGCCAAGAACTGGCCACCTAAGCTTTTCTGGACACACAGAACAGGATCAGAACTAACTCAAAGCAAGGCAAGATGGGATGGCTAGACCAAAAGAATCAGAATAGGACATTCGAAAAAAGAAGAGTTTACCAGGCACAGATACATAGAATCCAATCCGGTAGTCTGTTTCAAGGGTGTGGTGTTTCGAAAGGTAAGCCGCTTGCCCCATGTAAGCAAGAATAAGTGATGGGTAAACTGCAAATGTGAAAGCTATCTGCAACATATAGAATTTTGCACATGTTTGTCAAAAAGCATTGTGGGACACAAATGTGTTCACACCTTTGGTTGAAAATGTTCTGCTTGGGAAAACATATTCTAAATTTTATAGAATGAATAGTAAATAGAATAAAGAAACAACCAAACCATGACATAGTTGAAGGGAGATCACTAACATAAAAGATGTGATTGAAAGCTGCAAAAGATCTTATTATAGAGGCATGTTCTCATGCATGTTCCTCTATTTTTTTTTTGAAAATATCTTAGTATTAGAGAATTTATTCTTACATGACAACAATTAACCAACACATATCGAAATAGTGTTGAAGTTACTTATTCCAGGTTGCCAAAATGGAGGTAAAGGACATTTTACTCTCATGTAGTTATTACTCCGTATTTATTGATCAATTAAAGATTCTGTTCAATATGTTTTTGAGAATGCATCAATCAACTTTAGTCACAGTTTCACCAACTCTAATCAATTGTATCCACCAAAAAGGCTTTTAACCATAATCCTCTCTTAGCTTCTACCTAAAACTGAATAGTGTTTAGCAAATCTTATATGGAACTCTGTAAAAGGTTACATAAATTATTACTGTATTAAGTTTAGTTACCTTAATAGATAACTGAGAAAAGTGTCCAAGATCAGCAAACATGGCCTCTGAACCTGAAATGCATCAAGAAAAGCATGTTAAGCCATAGATGGAGATGGATTAGATGGTAGGTGATAGTGGTGGGGTACCTGTAATGCACAACAAGATGCCACCCAAAGACATCCAACCACCACGCTGGGTCTTCTTCAAGAATTTGTACATGTAGTATGGGGAAAGTGCTTGGTAAACATGGGGGTTCCACTTGAAGATGTTGTACATTCCAATTACACTGATGCATAAAAGCCATGTAACCACTATTGGTGCAAACAGGAATCCTATACGGTGGGTCCCATAATGCTGTATGGAAAATATCACTACCAGTATGCCGCATGCTATGGGAACTTCTACATCTGCAAGCCCACCCATTCTTTTCATTATTCTTATCATCACAACAAGCTAGACGTCAATAATGATAAAATATACAGTACAAGAAAACATGTTCTACTTTAATAAAGATATGATTAAAATGAATACAATTGGTGAATGTTACTTCTATGAACAAAAAGCGCAGCAGTACTTCAAAATTGATTAGAGTAATTAACCACAAGGATATTTAATTTAATTTGAACTATACTGACCTCATTTTACCTATCTTACTTTCCTTTTTGGGTTGTCCCAAAATAAGTGTCACCTTTTCTTTTTTGGGAAAATATATGTGGTTCACATCATTTCACTTTAATATACTCAAATTCCAACTACAATTTCTACCTTTTTCAACCACTTTATTAAAAATTGTACCAAAATCAAATGAGACACATAAAATGGACGAATCTAGTAAATTTTAGTACTACGTACTCCTATAAAATAATGATGTACGAAATACTTGCTCCGCCCCTTAAACTTTGTCAACTTTCCGTTTTTGGATGTTCCACTAACTTTGCCACTTTCCTTTTTAAGTAAAGAATTTGTGGTTCCAGTTAATTTTCTCTCCTCTGCACAAATTTCAACCATACATTTTTTACTTTATTAATCCCCATGCCGGTCAAATTTGGCAAAGTTTTAAGGGACGAAAGGAGTATATATTTTCTAAAATCGTAAAATGGAATGAGACCTAAGCGTGATATAGACAGGATGTTCAAAAGAGACATATGAAAACTCGAAATGGGAGGAATGGAGAATATTAAGAGACCGTTTGGTAACACTGGGATTGATTGAATGGGTTGATTCTGTTGAAATTTATGAGGTTCTGACTGAAGTGGTTGTATTGGCTTATTCTGTGTATTTATGAAAAAATAATATTTAAAATATATTTTATTAATAAAATAAAGCAAAAGTTAAATGAAAAATAGCTAAAATGGTTACTACCGTCATTTCACCTAATACAGCCAAAAAAGTAACTTTAACATCATTTTTTCTTATTATTACACAATTCAGCGCACAAAATCAACACTTGAGTGTTTGGTTAAAAAATTGGTTGATAAGCAAAAGAGAAATTCACGGGCTCTAAAAGAGTTTGAAATAGTGAGATAAGCACACACATAAAGAATATCTTGTTGGGAAATGATGAAAGTCAATTTTTTGAGACCTCTTTTCCTTTTGCAAAAGGCTAAAATCATTTCACTCCCACTTTTCTTTTGAATTTTTAACAAAGCATCATTAATATGCGACATAATCAATTGCGTAATCAAAATTCTGTATAGTATATGATTTACACAGTCATACATATCAAAATTTCAACGAGAAAGCAGTTACTCCGTACTATTTAGGACAATATTAATTACCCTTTTATCAGAGCTTCGATTATCATCACGTGATAAAGAATTGATAACATATATAACCTGATAGCCTATCAATTTAATGAGTGTTTTCACACCTCATAAGTCATGAGTAATTCATAATTTTTTTGAATCATTAAGAGGTTTGACTGTTTCGGCTTATCAGGTTTATCTGCCAACTTTTTCACCAAACACGAAACTTTGGTTTCGTGCGTTGAATTATGTAATAAGCAGAAAAAGTAAGATTTGAGTTACTTTTCTGACTGTATTGGCTGAAGTTATTTTATATGATCATTTTAGCTATTTATATATATAATTTTTTTTTATTTTATTAATAATATATATTTAAAAAATATTTTTTTCTTAAATCAGCAGAATCAGCCAATGCAATCATTTCAATCAGAACTTCATAAATTTCAGTAGAATCAACCAAAACAATCGATTTTCGTGTTTCCAAACGGACTCTACTTTTAAAAGTCAAGTCTAACGCAGTTACCTTTTCAATATGATATAATAAGAGTTTTCAAACAAAGATGTAACTTACGCGGTTTACAATTAATTCAATTATGGATTTAGAGAAAAAAAAATACTGTTTTAAGTATTAAACAAATTAAAATAGGTGTGCAAGATGACACGAGTCGTATTCAAGGGACATACAAATAAAACTTCTTTATAAGAATTGTGTAATGGCACTGATAGAAATGACACTGATTATGATATAATTGTTTTTTTCTTTGTTACGTTTTAGTTAGTTTATTTTATTAAAAAATGAAATTAAAAATGAGTCGATCTTTAGTCGTGCATATCCATTAGCTACAATTGGCCTAGGCTCCATGCCAATTTTGCCCCCCAACGCTTATATGAAACAAAAACATCTCATCAAATAAACGCGTCATATTTTAATCTTTTCAACAAAAACGTGTCGTATTCAATTTAATTGAATTCTGAACAAAATATGTACTCGTAATAATTGATAATGTAAGGTATCCAACAAATAATATTTGACGGTAATAAGTTTAACACTTTAACTATCCACCAACCTCACACATGAAGAGGGCATGCGGGTGTCCACGAGGAAGTTATTTAATAGTCAACTTTTTTTTCTAAATATGTAAAGTTCCTAGTTTGACTTCACATAGACTAAGAAAATAAATTTGACTTTACTATGGAGTGCACTGTTTGGCATTGTTTGACACTGTTTAGCACTGTTTTGTTTCCTACAATGGAAGTGTGAACTTAAATAAGAGACATCTCTAAAAGGAAAGTGAGAACTTTAATACGAACCGGAGGGAGTAATTTTTATTTCGAATGTCAAATTGTGGAACAAATAGATAAAGTAGTTAAGGTTCAAGTTATTTCTCTTGCTGCATTTACTGAAGTTATATAAGATTTCCTCAGTCTCGTTTAAAGGTTCTCGTTTATTATTCTCTTGTCAACGTGAATTGTTTTTAATCTTTTACTTTGTATATTCAACTTTTATCAAATTTAATGTTTCATGATCAGGTATTATAAAATTTTTAAAGTAATTTCTGAATATGTAGATTTTATTTACTAAAAATAATCTTGTTAAGACATTGATCACTTAAATTTATAGTCAGTCAAACATTGTAAACCACATGAGACCTTTAAGTGGGATGGAGGGAGTACCATTTTAGTTATTTTTTATATTTTTTTTTCTTTATTTTATTAATAACAAATAGTAAATATAATTTTTTCATGAATCAATAAAATCAGTCAATTTAATCACTTCAATCATACCTTCACTAGAATCGGTCAACTCATTCAAGTTCATTATTATCATCAAATTGTCTATGTGGTTTTTGGTTACAAGTTACAACTTTAGATTTTTATGTGTTTTCTATGTTAAATTTATGTTCGATATGTCATTTATTATTATGTATAATGAAAACATATGATTTTTGCAACAAATTAAATGCATTTCAAACCAGTGGCCATTATCAGTTTTTTTGAATATAATACTCGTATGACGAATAAAAGGAACATTAATTGCACATCTATAATAAGGCAGCAATGAAGATGCTGTTCGCAATTGCTTCTGTTTGGATTCACGTCTCAAGCATGACTAAACTGGCTTTGGAATCATCGAAACACGTTAAATTATTAATTGAGTGAAATTTCATTTTTTTCTCTCTGTTTCTCTCTTTAAAACACATTAAAATTTCAACTCTGTAGTCTCTACCAGTCATAAATCATTTTCATTGAAATCAAGTTGCTTGCGTTTAAGCCCCATCTACTGAACTCGTGTTATTTAAATCACTCTTAGACAGTTAGACGTAGTACTACTTGGTCCAAAAGGTGGAATCTCCCCCACCTCAGGAGTCCCCCATACTCCGATCTGACAGGATTTTTGGGAGGATGTTAATCACGGTGACTCAGTCGGCTCAATGATGGACCTTTTTCCCGTGCGCACCAGAGGCCCAACCTTATTTCAGGTTCTGTGACCTCTACACGATCGGTGCGGGTTTCGAACCTTGGTCACTTGGTCCAAATTTCCCACCACTAAACCAACTAAGCTACCCGTTGCGGTTAGACGTAGTACTACACTACTACTTCTAAGACATGAAAATAGGGGAAAAGTGCAAATAAGCCTTCGAACTAATCGAAAAAATGCAAATCACCCCGTTTATAGGAGGCTCTGTCCAGTCGTCGCCATTTTGGGATGTTCCTGGTGGATTTTTTTGATGATTTTTTTGAGCATTTTCTTCATTAAGTCTAGTTTACCCATACCAAATTTAAGCTAACAATTCAACCGGAAGACAGTCAAATGATTTTCTGTAATATACTGCGCTGTTTAACTGTTTAACTGCGCAGTTATCTTCAAACATTTATTTGACTGTCTTCCCGATTGCATTTTAAGCTGAAATTTAGTGTGAGTAAACTAGACTTAATGAAGAAGATTCTAAAAAAAATTATCAAAAATTTGCAACGGTAACCGCCCCAAATGGCGACAGACGGACAGAACCTCCTATAAAGAGGTGATTTGCACTTTTTGCTTAGTTCGAGAGCTTATTTGTCCCATTTCCCCATGAAAATAATTACTTCCTCAGTTCCATAAAAGTTGCAACATTGAAATTTCTACACTATTCACACACCTTACTTTGACTACGATTTTCTAATAATATATATAATAAAAATATTATGTATAAAATATTAATAAATTTGTATTAATGTAAATTTCCAATATATTAACTTTTTTTAATGTTTACTAATACGTAAATAAATATAATTACAGTCAAAGTTGCGCGTTGGCAAACGTGAAAGTCAAACTGTTTTAACTTTTATAAAACAGAGGATAGTATATTTGTACATAAATGCTAAAGGTACCCCAAAGTGTACCCCATTTTTACCCCACCCTCAAATGTGTGACCATAAATGGGACAATTCATTTAAGTTGGACAACATTTATGGCCACACATTAGAAGTTGGGATAAAAATGAGGTACATTTTGGGATATTCCTAACAAAACTCATAATTGTATGCATGTATTCTACAACGTTATACCACGTATTTCCGAATTATATAACTTCCTCATCTTGTGCACGTTCAAATGCCAACTTTAATATTATCTCGCTCACTTTTTAGTTAGTCATCTTTGATTCTTTTGGTCAAAGATATTTAACTAAAAAAGGACGAAGTGGGTAAGGGTAATTATTTTCATGGTAGGTAATTAAATAACAACGCAATACTACCGCAACAACAATTCCATATTGTTTGTATATAAAGGAAGCTCTCATGTTAAGGGATATGTGAGTATCAGTTTTTTCTTTCACGCGTTACACATATTTACATTCAAAGACACAACACATATTTAGGACTAGCAAAAAATCTCATATACTTAAATTATTTACACTTATATATGCATAATAAGAGGAGGGAGTATTTGATTAATTAATTCAAAAATGGACTAACTAACCAAATGGAACCCAAACTTTCAAACTGAATCATGGAGTGTATATAATGCAGCCTTTAATTACCACTTAATTGAGGTAGCTAGTCAAAAGATGCATGGATGGATCTCACCAAAAATTATTTTTAATTCATTGTTAAAAAAAGGTAGATACTCCCACCTATGTATATAATGCATGCTAGTTAGATATGAGGAAACATAATAATTGGTCCAAAGAAGTAGACACGCAAAGAAAACATCATAACATATATTATAAACAATTTGCAATCGACAAAAAGAAGAAGATTTTTTTAAAAAAACATATACTTCGTACATATATTCAACTTACATTCATGATGATGTTTTGACATGGACAGCTCCAATCCAGACACGGCTGAGAACACTGCATATCAGCAACCATGGCCAGCCCGGGAAGAAATTAAAAAAAGAACAAAAAAGATAAATAATGTTATATCGTTATAAGTTAAAGTTATATATAATTAACCAAAATATCTTCAATAATTAATACGATAGTATACTTTTTCAAATATGACGAGAAGTGATTCAGACGCTAAAAGGGACAAAACTTAAAAATCGTATTCATATTCAACTATTCGTTTATAACGCGACACTTATTTTATTATAGTTATTTAATTATTTAATAAACTACGATTTTCATAAACTTGCCAAAAAAAATCAACGTTTCAAAGAACCAGTTTAAGACGTTGCTTCCAGGTAATCGGCATGTTAGGCATCTGATAAGACGGGTTTAGGATGTCATAATAAGCTTATTTTCTTAACACATTTCAGTTATGCGTGAGTTAAGTGCCTAATTTAACGCTCTTATTACCCTAGCTAACTCAGCTAATTGCCGATCATTATCACTCTTAAAACAACTTTCCTTAAAGCCATTTTTGGTAGGTAGCAAAAATTAAAACACGAAAATAATATGCACAAATTTTATTTCTAGTCCATATTCCCTATCGCCAAATAACACATAATGGAGTGTACTCATTATATTTTTGGTACTCAATTAGGGATAGTGGGGGAGCCAAAGTTGTATGATTAGGGGGACCGATGTTTCATACTCTCACTACAGCATTCATATTTCGCAATTTCATTTTTCAATGGTAACTAAATAATTTCATTTTATTTGTGAATTTTTTCATAGTATTTCAAATAATTTTGAAAATAATACACAATTATAACTACTGTACTTTTTTGAACTTATTCTTCATTCCAGACAAAATTTCATAATTTTCTCATCGTAATTTAATCCCCTTTTCTATTCATAATCTCAGTTATAACATATTTTAATTTCTAGAAAAACCTAAAAATTAACATATTTATTACAAAATATAAACATTTTCGAGAAAAACAACTTGTCCAATTCTTTAATTTATTGAAAAAATAATACACAATTTTTTTCTTCTCTAGAAGTAAATAAGTCAAATATTATAAGCCTCGAATTTTTATATAATCTTTATTTAATTCTTATCTGAAGTATAAAAATATCAAATATTATACGAAGTAAAAACCAAATAAAGTGAAGAAAGTGAGTGATGAACGGATATACCTGAAATAGCAGGGGTAAGGACCCCATCACCAATGACCATACACGCGCCGATCAGCGCTAAGACAAGCAGCACCTTCCTCAACCAATGGTGTTTCTCCAGCGTGGATCTCAAACTCAGCCCGGCCCGGCCACCCTTTCCCCTGCCGCTGCCGCCGCCGCCGCCCTCATTCTGACCAATCTCATCCCTCTGGTACTCGAACAGCTCCTCATCCGCCACCTGACCGTTGGGCAGCGTACTGACCCGCGCGTGGCGGCACAGCAGCGAGTAGAGCGCGAAAGTCCCGCCTTCCCCGTTATCGTCCGCCCTGAGCACGATGAATACATACTTGAGAAGGGGGATTAGAGTCAAGGTCCAGAACACAAAAGATAGGACCCCGAATATCTCGTCGTTGCTCTCGGAGTGATGAATGTCCTCCGCGAACGTGCTCTTGTAGACGTACAGCGGGGAGGTGCTCAGATCGCCGTACACCACCCCGAGGCTCTGATAGGCCAGAGCCAACGCCGTCCTCCACGACTCTTTCTGCAAATCAACCTATAAGATTCTGAACTACTCCTTCTTTTGAAAATAACTAAATTGAAGTCGATTTTTGACTTACCTTGACGGGATTATTGTTTCGGCCCCATCCTTCAATATCCATCACCGGTCGCCTCAATATCATCAGCAAACACGCATTTTCCGGCCTGATATTAGCTTTCTAATGCGGTAATTAGGTTGTAGTCGTCTTAAAACACTCCAATGAACTTAAGCTTCTCTTTTAATTGGAGAAATTATGTTATGTGAAGTATTTATGCAAAGAAAAAGGAAGCATAGGAGGGAGGAACCAAATTGAGGGAGATATTGTGGTAAGAAGAGTTTATATATCCACTTTCTATGATGTACTGTGTATTTGTGCAATGGAATGAGCAGGGAATATTGTGCGTTTGGCGTGCGCCTTTTTTCGTAAGTTAGCGTGTTAATGAAATTGATCAGGTGATCAACAGAAACTGTGACCAAGAGAAACACTGGTATTTTTTATTTCAATACAGGTTTGGCACACACAATTTAAGATAGTAGATATTGTGTGATGGAGAGTTGTGCAGAGAAGAGAGAAATGGGTAAGAAATAACATGAACCGCAATTTTTTTACTAAAAAGAGAGTGAAAATTTTAATTGAAACGAAAGAAAAAAGAAAATTAGAAGTTTTAATAGGAATGGAGGGAGTAAATCTCAAAAAATAGTAAATAAAATTTTAGCATATTTTATCATATAAAATGATGTTACACTCGTCCAACATTAGTACGTTTATTCGATACTGGTGGTCAAAGATGCTATCGTAATATCTTTGACCAATGTGACCATACTCTATATGTTTTTTTTACTCCGAGGTCCGGATGAAGGGTTGAGGGTCTCGAGTAATTCACTCTATTGAGATTCAAATCCTTATGTGTCTAGCGTGTTTCGAACTCGAGAACTCTCACTAGGCACGGTAACCTCACAACCAGTTGGGCTGGAATGATTGGTTGACCATACTCTATATGTATTCTTCCATTCATCCCACTTCTTTCGTACTCATTACATGTCAACTATCACAACTTCAATGCTTATATCGTGGTACCGGTGCATGGTGAGCACCATGTACCCTTTGTTATTTTTTATTTCTCATTTTCTTAAAATTGTTAATAATTTTTTTATTTTTGATCCTATTTTTATAAAATTTATACCAAAATTTTTTATTTTTCATGATCTTTCAAATGAGATCAATATTGCCTATGTAATTTTAAGTTTTTACATTCATACATTTTTTTGTAATATATTTTTATATGGATACACTTTTTCTATAATATATTTTTTTATCACTTTTATATGTTTTAGAGGTTTTTAAGATATTGAGTTTGTTTATTTTGGTTCTAGCTTGGAGTTACATTTGATAATATACGAAGTTACATCATCTTATACTCCAGTTACAAGTTATTATGTGTGAGTTACATCTTGTTATGTGTGAGTTACATCTTGCTATACACGAGTTACATACTTTTATGCGAGAGTTACATGTAATTGTGTGTGAGTTACATCTTGTTACACACGAGTTACATACTTTTATGCGCGAGTTACATGTAATTATGTGTGAGTTATATCTAATTATTTTTGATTTTTTACTTATCTTTATCTTGAACTAATTCAATTATAACTGAATTAATTTTTTTCTTTGCCAATTTAATACAAAATTTTATTAATCCACATAAAATAAGTATATTGTATTTCATATTCATACACTATTTTTCAAATGATAAAAATGAAAGATGTAGCAGGGGTTTATTTCATGGTGTAACTCACATACATTAAGATGTAACTCGTGTATATTAAGATGTAACTCGCGTACAATAAGATGTAACTCGCGCAGAAGAAGATGTAACTTCATGATATATTATCAAATGTAACTTCAAAATAATTTGTTAAAATTACATAAGAAATATTGGTCTCATTTGATAGATTATGAAAAATAAAAAAATTTGATATAAAATTTATAAAAATCGGATATCAAACAAAAAAGTTATTACAATTTTTAACAATAAAAGAAAAAAAAATAATGAATGTTGCGTCGTTTTGGGATCAGGCGCACCATCCTCATGATGCACCGATCCCAGGGTATAAATTGCGTCACAACTTCCCTCCCCACCTTATCTCATTTTAATTACTTTCATTTTATATGTTTACTTTTATAAAATTTCTCTTTCCTCTCATTTTTACCCTAATTACTTCATTTAATCACTTGCCTAAAAAATCGTGTCGTTTACTCACAAGAATCTTCAAACGGGACGGAGGGAGTATATTTTATTACATCTGTGCCACTAACATTAGGACATAAGGATTTGGTTTGATTATTAAGAATGTGGTTATGTGGTTGATATTGAATAGATAAAGTAAAAATATACTCCGTAGTAAAAATGATATAGAACCATACAAATTTTACTAAATTCGGTATAAGACAATATTACGGGATGAGACCGAAAGGAGAGATGAGACAATCTTAATGAGATGAAGGGGTAATAGTTAGTTACTAAGTAATTTAAAAATTATTTTATCAATCTCTCTGTGTATATTTGTGGAATGTATCACATCTATTCTATAGTATAAAAAATTATTGTGTAAAAGTTCTATAATTGGTAGAAAATGTTCAATTTTTTGATAAAATTAAAGTGGACAGATTAAGATGCAATGAGCAGATAAAAAACGTTGTTTCCCCTTGCAAAAAACTAGAGTACGTACAAAGTTCGTTTTCTATGGATAGAAGCGTCTGATCTAACACATAAAGGACGGCATTAGTGACACTGTTAATATATCCCACAAAATTGACAGGATCCACTTAGCAAACAATGTAAGCAAATTCAGTGATGTCATTAGATTTCCGTGAGATTTTGTATACAATGGGTTGTAATTTTGGACAACTAGCACAATCAGATTATATTGAACACAACTTATATGGAGTTGACAAAGTAATCCCATATTGACTGAATATGAAATAGGAAATGATATTTAAGACTTTTCCAACTCCTCATTTTATCCTCATTTGATCTATGTTTTAATAGAAATTGCTTTAAATAGGAGTAAAAACGTTTTGAAAGTCTAAAATAGGAGTATAATGTTTTTTATTCCTTGAATATGAGTAATCTGACAAGTTTGAAAAAAATGTCATGTTTAAAACCTAGTAATGCTAAACTTGGAAGAAATTTACTCATATTCAAGGAATAACAAACATGATACTCCTATTTTAGAATTTCAAAACTTTTTTACTCAGTTTTTGGTGCAATTCTTTTTTATCAACCATTTTGTATGACTTTCAAGTCGGGACCTACGCAAAATTGTTTGGACTAGGTGAGATGCCTGACAATGAGGACGTGTGCCTTCGTGAAAAAAGTACTCCCTCCGTCCCTAAATTATCTTCAAACTTTCCTTTTTCGTCCGTCCCAAAATTATCTTCTCTTCCCCCTTTTAGCAAAAAATTTGTGATTCACAACCATTCTTACACATTCTTACACATTTCTCTCTCCTCTGCACAACTCTCCACCACACAAATCCCACTATCTTAATAAATGTGCCCAGTCGAAAAGGGAGAAAGATTATGGACGGAGGGAGTAAGAGAAATAAGAATTGTCACACAAGTCTCCTACTATCACAAATTTTGAATGAGTATTTTACCCTTAAAAACTCGCATCCTTTTTTGTAAGGAAAATGATTATATTGATATCATTACAATCAGGATCATTACAACAATCTCAAAATGATCAGAACTGATAACAACCTTGACCTTTCAATTACTACTTTTAACCCTACGATTAGACATAGAGACGACCACCTTAATTAAGGAGCAATACGAATTGCTAACCACCAGACGAGCTTAATGAAAACTCACATCGTTAGACAAACAAATTTGTCAAAACACCTCATTCGTATCACAAGAGGCAAAATTGGGCAAAATTGATGGCGGAGAGTGGATCGCTAACAGAAATTTTTTCCTATCACATTCTATGAAAACCTGTGAGGGTGAAAGATAAGGGAGTCAATGTTTGGGGCGAAGTTACGTTGTTGAAAAGAGAAAATATAAGTGTAACCGAACTTAAATACGAAGAATGATATTATGGTAGTGAGATGGTCATGATGTTGCAGTGAGTTGGCGGTAAATTGGAATTAAACCCTTAAAATTACCTAAAAGGTACTCCCTCCTTCCCCTTTTAAATGTCCCAATTTACAATATTGGGATGTCCCTATTTAATTGTCTCATATCTTATTTGGTAAAGTTTGTGTGGCTCAAAATCATTCTTACTTTATTCTTACTTTATTCTTACTTTATCTATTAATATCAACCACACAAACCTACTTTTCTTAAAACTCGTGTCACCCTCTTCCGGGGCATTTAAAAGGGGACGGAGGGAGTATTTATTTAAGTCTATTTAAAATAAATTATATTAAATATTTGCAAGACTTTCTATTTTGGTCCGTATTTAAGTATTTGTAAAAGAATTCCTTTTAGTAGGGTTTTCATTCAAAATTATCTAACTATTTTTTTACTTCTCCTTCAATTCTTTTCTTTCATTTTTCTGTCACGCCCTACATTTTGTTCACAATATTCTATGTTTCTAATATGATAGTGTCACTCTTAAACTTGATGTCCCAATCATCTTAATACAATCCAAACGGGTTGTCTGGCCTCATTTAACTTGATTTTGTACGTGTTTCATGAATGCCATGAAATTTCTGTTTGGTAAAAAATTATAAGTTGGCGAAAAAAGGTAAATAAATTAAACTCAAAAGCATCTTGCTAATTGTTATTGGTATTATTGATACAGTAGAAAACATAAACTATAGATAAGTCAAAATATTTTGATAATCACACGGACAAATAGATGCACACATACTGACAAGAATTCACAGCCTCCAATAGTCATCTGAACCTTAATGGCCTAAAAAATAGTATGGACTTTTTTGGACATATCAGTAATGGTGGGGGTGGGGTGGGTGAGGTGGGGGTAGGGGTAGGGGTAGGTTTGTGTTATCTAAACAAAAAAGAGAGAATATTCCAAGTTGTTTTGGGAGGAGTATATGCAAAATGCCCATACTTTTTAACACAGGCAACAGCACTACAACCGCAATGCTCTCCCTGTTCCCTACTAGTATGTTCCAACTTTTAAAGTGGGACGTAATCCAGGCAGAACTGGTTCAGGTTCATAGATGGTAATGGCCAATGGGCTATGATCAGTGGCGACCCATACATTTAATCAAATACGGAATAACACAGATGGTAGGGCTGGACTAGGGGTGCAAATTAAAATAAGAGTCCAATAGAAATTAAAAAAGAAAATAATTTATATTTATATATGATGCAATGTACTTCAGATGCCCATGTGGGCAAAAAAATTTCAATATAGGCCTTGAAAACACAAATTAAAGTAGAGTTGGTGCGGGAAGGCGGGTGTAGTCCATGAGATAACCATTCACATCCAAATCTCTCCTTTACGAGAGGTCTGGGTTCAATTCTCACGTAGAAGAGATGAGAGATGGCGTACTCCTCGATTCTCCCTGCCTTCATGGAGAAGCTCAACGGTTGAGAAAGGAGAGAATGATAATCAAAACAACGGGTTCGTGTGGTGGGAGAAGCAGTCTGGAAGGGGCGCGTGATATAAGTCCTATTGAATTTGTCGTTTACACTTTAGAACCAATACAAACGAAAAATGACTCTAATCAAATCTAGATTTATCTGTCTGGAGGCTTTGAATGACAGTTAATACAATTTAGAATTATAAGAGTGTAAGCCCCGACATCTCAATTAAAAAAAATAGAATTGGTGTTGACTATTAATTAGTCATCCACGTAGATAAGAACACACAAAGCTAGACTTGAGTAGTTTGTGGGCGAATCGTATGAACCCATACTAAGAAAGGGTTATTGAGTTTGAAAAACGAAAAACAAACAGTTAGATTGGATACTTTCAGTGGACATGACATCGAGAATATGATGTGATGGAGTTTAATCCAACTACGAGAGTTATATCTACGAAAGCAGATGAAATATAAGCTGTTAGATTATTGGACTTATACTACATGTAATATTCACAATATATTATTTATCGGGTTTAATTTTAAGTTATATGCTATCTTATATTTAGGCCCAAAAATTAGTGGTCCTATGGATATTAATTTAAGTAGGCTAATAAGTTATCTAATAAGGTATAGGGCCCAAATGTGTAGAGACCCATGGGCTTGACCTAATCAATGATGGGCTGATTAGGGTTAAGCACTCTATAAATAAGGGGTTATGGTCCCTAGTTGTACACGTCATTCTGTCTTTCTGCATCCCATCGCTAGAGAGATAATCCCGAGGGTGTGTATCAACTAGAAGACACAAACCCTAGCCTCCGTCTCCCGGATCTCTAAAGGCCATCTCCCATGGAGTCAGGTACGCTTCCGCTCAGTTAATTCTCCAGATAATTTCAATATGAAGATTAAAGTATTCATGGATTTATTCCAACATAGGCAGCGTAAAGCCTTTGATAGGACGAGTAGAGGAAGTATTTGTAGACCTTAGGAACTAGTATTCTAAGAGAAACTGATACATTAAATGCTATTAATTACATGAGAGTCATGTAACGTCTTGGCCGTTGTGCAATGATTGATTCCTATAGGTCCACGTTTTTTTCGTTATTCCTGCCTGGTGCCAGATAGCTATGCTCGAATGATAGCCTGTCACATAAGCCACAGGAAGAGCGCGACCTCGCTAGAACTCCGCCCAAGCTCAAGGTCTTATGTCCAGCCTAACCTGGACAAATTAGATCAGATCAAAGATCAGACCGCATCAAATTAGACTAGAAAATTTCGGTCAAAGTAAAAACATTCTAAGACTAATTCCTTCTTGGGCTAAGTTGGGGCCTTGTACCCGATGGAGTGATGGGTTGGTCCAGCCGTCCAGCATGAAATTGGCTATATCATGTTATAATCACGGCCCGTTTAGGTGAACCCATTATAGAAAAAGTGTAATGGTGAAAACTAAATTTGTAAAGTTCACCTTAGTGCAAATACAAAGTTCAAGTATTAAATTTTTTTGTTGATGCTAATAATAGTTGATCAACTATTCAATCAAATTTAACTCAAACAAATGTGCGTGATACAAAATATATAAGACACGCCTGATCACCTCTGGTTTTCCCACTATTTATATCTGTTGCTAATTTGCTATTTCATCCATACAAATTAACAAATTTATAGAAACACGTATTTGAGAATTGGCCTCAACAATCCAAAACCACTTAACTAGTTCAATAAAATAAAGCTAAATGCTAAAAGGGTCATTATTTATTGATGGTCCCATATATAGCAATTTAGCAATGTGACATCTGCTCTTGTTGTATTCATGCCACTAATGATCAGAACAAAGTTTCATCAACCAAGAAATTGACCGCTCTCAGCTCCTTTATCTACCTTCAACATCTAGTCATGCAGTAATGGGCACAAATTATACCGTGCAACCGGCGCACCATGAGGATGGTGCGTCCGGTTGCAAAACGACGCAGCTTGTCCCTTTTTTTTTGCTTTTGTTGTTAAAAAATGATAATAACTTTTTTATTTTTGATCCGATTTTTATAAAATTTATATCAACATTTTTTATTTTTCATGATCTTTCAAATGAGACCAATATTGCTTATGTAATTTTAAGAAATTATCGAACTATTATATTAATAAGTATTGGATTATAAGGAAAATCGAATCTGTTTGGGAGATGATAGGTTTGTGAAATAGAAGATCGAATCTGTTTGGGAGTGGATCAGTGGCCTCAGTTACATTTGATAATACATTGAGTTGCATCTTTTTATGAGCGAGTTACATCTTTTTATAAACAAGTTACATCTTTTTATAAGCAAGTTACATCTTTTTAAAAGCGAGTTACATATATATAAACACGAGTTGCATTTGACATGCCTGAACGCGACTTACATATATTTACACGTAAAGTTACATATTTTTACTCGTAAAATTACATATTTATACACGCGAGTTACATATTTATACACACGAGTTGCATTTGACCTGTCTGAACGCGAGTTACATATTTTTTACGTAAAGTTACATATTGTTACACGTAGAGATGCATATTTATACACACGAGTTGCATTTGGCCTGACTGAACGTGAGTTACATATTTTAACACGTAAAGTTACATATTTTACACGCAAATGTTAATATGTTAAAATTACATAGGCCATATTGGTCTCATTTGAAAGATCATGAATAATAAAACATGTTGATATAAATTTTATAAAAATCGGATCAAAAATAAAAAAGTTATTACTATTTTTTAAAAACAAAAGGAAAAAAAATATAAAACCGTACCGGTATACGGTGCTCACCGTATACCGGTCGTACGGTATAGGCACTGGCAGTAATGTGGATGACTAGATCTTCAACATGTGGATCTCAAGATCTTTAACAATTTAAATTTGGGAGAATTATCAAATAAGCCCTCGAATTTTCATAAAAAGTGCAAATAAACCCTTTTACATGAGGCTTTGCCCGGTGGAATTTTTTGATGAAAGTTTTTGAGCATCTTCTTCATTAAGTCTAGTTTACCCGTACCAAATTTCAACTAAAAATTCAATCGAAAAGGCAGTCAAATGATTTTCTGAAATATAATGCGCTGCCTAATTGCGAAGTTATCTTCAAAAATTTATTTGACTGTGTTTCCGATTTAATTTTTAACTGAAATTTGCTATGAGTAAACTAGACTTAATGAAGAAGATGCTCAAAAAATTCCACCGGAAACCGTCTCAAATGGCGAGACCCGGATAGAGCCTCCTATAAAAAGACTTATTTGCACTTTTTATGAAAGTTCGATGGTTTATTTGATAATTCTCTCTTTAAATTTTGATCATAGGATCCCAAATGTTGGGCATCGTGTCTTGCTCCGAGAGGTGTACTCAGAATTGGATCGTCAATTTACTGAATTGAATACTTAGAATGCACCAGCTGTACAGTCGGCATAAGTTTGTAAGCAAAAAATGCTAACAGATAAGAAATTCGTTTTCATCACAAAGAATTTGAGGTCTATATATATAATCCATTAATCCATTTCGTTTGGGGGTCTGTTAGATCATTTTCGACTTTTTTTGTGATTTAAGAGAATTTTAACTTAATTTCGTTATAAATGAACTTTAATTATGTTGTGGAACGGATTCATAAGCTGCGTGTACTTGAGTTGACCACGCCACCTGGTCCGATGGCGCTAGCCACCGATTCAGAAAAGGTAAGTGTACCACATTTTTACCCTCACGCCCTAAAAGCATCTTCAATGCTAAAATGTTAACGGTGCATACATGACATGAAAGATAGTCAATGAAAAAATAATAAATAGAATATCTCCCTTCTTATTTGAAGGATCTTATATCATTTTGGTAAGTTTTTCTTCACAATGTCAAGCACAATGTCTAGATGTAGACATTGTGGTTGACATTGAAGGGAAAAACTTACCAAAAACGCATAAGACAGTGGAAAGACGGAGAGAGAAATGTTATAAAACCAATCTTTTGTGCATATCTATCTCATGTCACATGTGAACCATGCACATTGTAGCATTGGAGATGCTCTAATGTGTGGCCATAAATGTGGCAATTTATTTAAGTGGCGCACCACTTAAATGAATTTCTCCATTTATGGCTACACATTAGGGTGTGGGGTAAAAATGGGGTACATTTTGGAGTACCTCTAGCACAATTCATCTTTTTTACTAGTCAGAGAACCAACATTGGAAACCCAAGTTTTAGGATAAAACAAAACATGAAGAGTATTATTCTAAAATATTACTAATAAAAAAAATTATAGATAAAAACGTGATAGAGTAACTACTAGTCGATATGTTCAAAGTTTATATCATTGTAACTTTGAATGCAATTGTAATTTGCCAAATTACATTTTATCCACTACTTTTCTAGAAATAATATTAGTAGAAATTTTTCATATATTAATATGATGTTGAACCGGTAAGAAAAATGTCATAATGATCTTCAAACTCTAAAAGGGAAAATGGAAAAAAAGCTTTTGCTTCAAAATAGAAAACCTTAGACAGATGAATTAGCGTAAGATATATGGCATATCCAGATTGTAAATGTAACACCACATAAATATAGAATTGTACAAGATGTGAAGACAAATCTACTAGTTTATTGTTTGATAATATCAAAAAAAAATTATTTTAATTAAGGAGCTTTTTATTTATAGGTTCTGATTTATTCTTGAAGGTACTCAATTCAGTTTCATTCATATTTTGAACTTATTTGACAATCGACGGTTAGCGATTAGACGATGATATTAGAGATGTCAGATAAGGTAAACCCATACAATACCGATTGCATATAAAATACTATCGTACAAATTTACATATAAATTTAATTAACACTTTTAATATGAAAACTCAATTACTTATAAAGCACACTCACAACTGAAATCATACAAACCAAGCAAACAAATGGTGTAAATCAAGTAATGGAAACAAAGAAAGCATGATTGACCTCAGTTAAACACACACAAAGGTTCCACCCGATGAAATTAAAGGAAAATAGCTAGCGACGCTGGCTAACACAATAATGCTACCTTTTCTGATTTCTCTGTCCAATTTTGAATTTTTCGCAATTTCCTCACTGAATAGTGAAAACCTTGAAGCCCAAACTTATACGGGCCTTTCATTCTCACCTGGCTTTGTGACGAGAGTAATTCTATTCACAGTCATTTAATTAAATAAAAATAAATCGAAATTTATCAACCATATCAAAATTAGCCCTAGGAAAAAGCCAACAGGCAGGCTTGAAGAACACTGGATGCGTAGACCAGAAGCTCCTTCCAGATCCCCCACCACCCACGCTGCAGCCTCAGTTTTTCTGCTACCTCAAATAGTCAAATCTGCTTCCTCTCCATTGGTGTAGACCGGAGACGTCGGCCACCTCCCTTAAGGTAATTAAGGAATTCAGGCCCGGCCCAGCCCAAGTGCAACTAGTGCACTTGCACAGGGCCTCCAATCCTAGAGGGCCTCCAATTTTTAATAACATAGTACTATACATAGACTCAATAAAATTCTTTTATCAAATCACGTTACTCAGCGGTCCAACCCGGTGCTATTTGTGAAGCGTGTCATGGGCCCTTAGCCCAAGCCGGTTCTATTTGTGAAGTGCGTCCTGCTTGGGCCAATCTGGATTGGGTTCAGAAAAGAGTAAATATCCGGTTCTAAATTGGAAAATGATTGGAGTTGGGAATCAATCCTTAGTCTTCCATGTGAAGAACTGTAGCCCTTAACATCAAACAAGTAGAGCTTTTGATTTCCATTTCTCTTTAAGCGTAATTATACCTTTTGTCATAATATTTTTGAGTTAAACTAATTTTGCTAGTTCTTGCTCTCTAATTACCAATCAAAATAAAAATGATAAAAAGTATAATATATATCACGGAGTTTTATAAGTACAAATACTAATATTTATATAGGTACAAATACTAAGCTTCGTTATTGATTTGTTGCTTTTCAAGATCGTTGTTCATGTTTGAAATACTGTCTGATGGATAGTGTACCCAGGATAGCTTATCCGAGGGGTTATTACGGGGAATAACAAGAGAGAAGTCAGAGCAAATAAGTAGAGAGAGAAAGTATATTAGAAAGTATGCAGTGTGTGTATTATGACTTGTGACTTGGTTACAAATGGGGAAATGGGGTGCTATTTATAGTAGCAATAAATGCCAGACAGGGACACGTGTCAAACGTCTATTGGCCGAGAGGTCACCTCAACTGGTTGGCGCTGGCAACCGCATGTGGCCGCATTTAATGTGGCTGTTGGATGGGACGTTGTACAGGGTACGGTAATCTGTACGCATGTGGCGCGGATATCATGTCGGGAAAGGTGCCCCCGGCTGTAGAGGACTAGCCGAGGGCTCTGAGTACCGGGGACCCCCTTGGTGCCGAGGGCTACTGATTTTCGCCGTTTTCCCGAGTAACTTTGTTTTGCTGTCTTGGCCTTCCTGTGAGAGTTAGAGCCTTCGGCTAAGGGGCCGAAGGCACCCCTGGTGCACATCTGTGGGCTGCTTGGTATCTTGGGCGCCGTGATTTGGGCCTTGATGGAGTAGTTGGAGTCTGTGGGCCGGGGGTTCCCGGGCCATATACTCCATCAGGAGTCCCTCACTCCTTTTGCCGAAAGGTACTTGAGGTAAAAGGAGTAGTTGTGTTTGTCCTCTGCCGTTGTTCCGTTGTAGTTTTGTAGAGTTGTGGGTAGTTTGCTGTTCGTTTATTCTGCCGAGGGCAGTCCCTCAGTTACCCACATGTCGGGACTTGAGGGGGGTCATGTTTGTGATTTTTGTGATTTTTTCCCGAGGGGGTTCCCCAGTCCCCCACTCCTTGAGGCACTTGCAAAGTGGTGAAAAGGAGTAGAGTAGTTGCGTTGTTGTTCTGGGCCGAAGGCTGACGCTTTTCGTTTCATTTTGGGGGGATGCCTCGTTAAAAACCTCATTAGGAAAAAACCCTGTGGGAAAAAATCCTAATGAGGGAAAAAGAGTGCACCGAGTTCCCCCAACGATGAATCGAAAATGTGAAACCTTGGTTCGAAATGGAGAATAATGATGATGCCGAAGGCTTTCCCTGTTCTGAGGGCTCATGTGTTGATTAGCCGAAGGCTTGCTTTTGATCCCCTGGGAGGTGCCGAAGGGGAGTCCCTCAATCTGGGGATCGAGGGCGTAATGAATGAGGGTAGTAGTTGAATTGTTACCGGGGTGTCCCCTGCTTGTTGATTAGTTGGTGATGAGGATATCTGAGGGCTCCCATTACCTGTGTGCCGTAGGCTATCCGTCAATGAGGCATACTCCCCGGGGGCTACCCGGCCCTCAAAGTGCTGAGGGGGGATCCCCGAGGGGTGGCCTGATATGAAGCCTTGGGCTTCTGAAAGAGTGATCCCGAAGACATCTGTTATGTAGTGTGTGGGGCACAAACCGGGAGTGTCTCCGGGTAAGTGTATCCGGGGGCTCTTCTTGATGAAGTGGAGTGAAGCAAAAAGCCCAGGGGCTCCCAGAATATAGCCGTTGGAAATATAGCCGTTGGAATATGTAACGTCAGGATATAGCCGTTGGGGGGGGGGGGGGTTGCCACGTGGTGCGTGCTCGTTGGCCGCCCGTGGGCGGGCGTCACCGATTGGGCGAAGCCACGGTTCGTAATGATGGCAGTCCAACCGGAGGCTCGGTTTCCAGGCCCAAGCCCGGATCCCAGCGCCTATAAATACCCCATGGCCGGACACCACTCTCCCTGTGCGATTACTTGTTAGCGAAGCTCTGCCGGATTTTTTCTAGAGAGAGAAACACTGCCCTCGATCTAACTCCCGCTTTAAGGTCAGTTCCCCCATATGTTCTTCTCCCTCCTTAGCTAGCTGTAGCGGCCTTAGATCTAGGACTGTAACCTAGAATACTTAGTGTTTTCGAGCCCTCGAACCAGTGGAAAGATGTCCTCTCAAAGCGATTCCCAGGACATATCGAGGGATCCCTCGATGGAAGAGGAGAGCTTCTCGGACGCGGGGTCCTCAAGTGAGCAAACCTCGGCCCAGGAGGATGTCGCGATGGCGGTGGAAGTGCAGAAGGAGTTGGTGTCCGAAGTTGAAGCTGAGGGCTTCGAGCAAGAGGCGGAGGATGAAGAGCTTGCCCTCGCCGTACAAGTTGCAGAGGAGGAGGAAGAAAAGGAGAGGATGAAGGTGACAGTGGCCGTCCTTCCCCCTCGGGGTGCTGGTGAGGCAGGGAGCTCTCGGCCCCTCAACTCGACGCCGATAAGAGTGGCCCCCGGGAAAAAATCGGAGAAGAAGAAAACTGCTCCTAAGAAGAAATGTGTTGCTGCTGATCAGGGGAAGCCCATAGATGTGCTCGAGGGGTACTCCTGGCTGAATACTGCTGCCCTGGAGATAGGGTCGAAGGCTGATAGGGAAGATATGTACGTGACTTAGCTGCACGTGGGGCCCTCGGCTGTGGTGGTGGCACCGGGCCCTGATGATGTGCTTTCCCGGGCTCCCGAGGGTTGCATCGTTGTGCACATCCTGTCGGTGTCAATGGGGCTCCGGTTCCCCCTGCACCCATTCCTTCGGGAATATCTCCGGTATGTGGGCTTGGTCCCTTTCCAGTTGACGCCTAACAGCCACTCCTACGTGGTGGGCTTCCTGAACCTCTGCCGAGCCCGAGGGGTGACCCCCAGTCTGGACTTGTTTTTCCAGAGCTTCAACCTCTGCCGAGGGGGTCACGCGAACGCCGAGGGATTCGCCAATCTGCAACAGGTGGCTCGGTGGAAACTATTCACAGAAGCGCCCTCGTCCAACAAAGGCTGGAAGGAGCGGTGGTGCTACGTTAGGATTGCCGAGAGCCCCTTTTCGATGGAACTTAGGGATCGCTTCTGTCGGCATCCGAAGGTCGGAAGTGCTGCTCTGGAGAAGGATGGCTTGATAATAGCCAAGATCCCGGAGGGTCGCACGAAGCAAGTGTCCATTAAGGACTTCACAGCTGACAAGGAGCTATTCGCCCTCGGCTTCCGCAGATATCGCTTCCTCGGCGAAACAGACGCGAAGTATCCTGTGCTGGTAGGAGGTAGTCTCCGAGGGCTTCCTTTTTTTGTACCTAGGATTTTTCCCCCTTTTGTTTTTTTTTGCTCTTTTCTCCTTCGGTCTAACCCCTTTGTTTTTGTTGGCAGGTGTTAACATGGATGCTGGTAAACTCTTCGCTCTGAAGAAGAAGAAGGGCAAGACCCAAGCCCAGAAGAAGGACCCTTCGGTCCAACCGCCTGTGGGAGCCTTCTTCCAAAAAGAGGCTCCGGAGCTCTCTGCTGCGGAGGGAGACGTCGGTGTGGCGGAGGGGGCCACAAAAAAGAAAACGGGGAGCAAGGCGGTTGAGCCCCCGGCTAAGAAGCAGAGGGGGACAGGGGGCACTGTCGGCCACAATGCCCCCTTGGTGATCATTGAGGATCGCCCCTCTCCGGACCCCCCAGTTGATGCTGCGACGACAGCCCAAACCAGTCCTCCCTTGAGAAGCCCCCCTCGGGAGATCCTGCAGCTCTCTTTGGCCCCGAGGGCTTCTGTCCTACACGGCTCAGCGGAGCCGAAAGCTTTTCTGAGGGGGATGACCTCGGTAATGGACAAGGTTGCCCTCTCCACATATGATGACGAGGCCCTCGAGAACAGGATCCTTCGGTCTTCATTAACTGTAAGTTTGCTCCCTTAGGTTTTGCGTTTAACTTTTAATGCTCTTTCCATGTTAATCTGACCCCTCCTCCCGTCGTTTATCAGGCTTGCGTAGCCCTCGGGGAGCACGCACAGAGGCTTGAGCAATGGCGCCTTCGGAAGGCGGAGCAGGACCGAGAGATGAAGGAGCTCATCCTGAAGAACTCCGAGGCCGTAAAGCAGATGGCCATGCTGGAGGAAGATCTCCGGAAAGCTGCCGAGGGCAAAGCTGCAGCGGAGGAAGCCAGGCTTGAGGCCGAGAGGGAAGCCAAGAAAGCCGCTGAGGAGGCGGAGATTGCTAAGGCCGAGGCCATCGCCAAAGCCCGGGAAGAAGTTGTTGCCGCCTTCGTGGCCGAGGGCTGGAAAACCGAAGACAGGCGGCAGTGGGTGGCCTCGGTCGTGGAGTCTTCGGTTGATGACTGGGTGAAGGGCCCCGGAGCCGACTGGATGGCAGAAAGGGGAGACAGCTATTACCAGGGGGCGAGTTCTTCACCCAGCATCTGGTGTACCGGAGGCTCGCCAGGCACTTCAAAGTCCCTCTCGAGGAATTCGACCCCTCGGCGTACGGCCTTCCTGCTTTGCAGTCAGATGTGAGAAACCCCCTCCCCCCGGGCGAAGAGAGGCCTGTGATCCATGACTCCATGATGATGGGGGGATCCGGCGATGGTGATACCGAGGACGCCATCAGGGAGGAGGTCACCTCGAAGCCCGCCGAGGAGGCAGCAGCTTGAAGAAAACACTTGTAGTTGATAGCTGTTTGAACACTTTTCCTTTTTGTTTGTAATGTTTGTGTACTCTCGGCCTCGGCTATATTGTAACATATACATTTGAATTTCCTCTTTTTGACGAATGAATGATTGCCTTCGGGCTTTGTGTATGTGACTTGTCCTCTTTAATTCATTTCTTCTCGAATGTATGCCGTCGTTTTCTTTTGAATGTATGTCTTCGCTTTTCTGAATGTATGTTTAGGACTTAGAATATATTCTTCCAAGTGTAGTGCTTCTTGTAGCCCTCGGGTACTAGTAATCTTTAGTCAGTTGAACCTTTCACCGAGGGCACAATGTTCAGGACTTAGAAATATTTCTAAGTGTTTGTTCATCTGTTGGCCCCCGGCTGATCCTTCCCTCCGGTTCTATGTAGCCTTCATGAGATGACCGGAGGCGAGATGTTTAGGACTTAGAAAATCTCTAAGTGTTTGGATATTGTGTAGCCTTCGGTACGTGGATACCCCTCGCTGATTGGACGCATGACCGAGGGCCCAGGAATAGTTAGGACTTAGAATATTTTTCTAAGTGTAGCTTCACCAGATCTTCAACCGCATGGCCGCTCGGGCAGCATGGAGATTTGACTGAGGGCCAAAATATGTAGGACTTAGAAAATTTTTCTAAGTATAGCTTCATCAAGCCTTCAACCGTATGGCCCCTCGGGCAGCATGGAGATTTGACCGAGGGTCCAAATATGTAGGACTTAGAAAATTTTTCTAAGTGTAGTACGTATGAAGTAGGATCCCTCGGGTGATTGTGAGGACCTTGTTTGAGGTATGCCCTCGGCTGACTGGTGGCTCCACGAGGGGCAAAGCATTTAGGACTTAGATTTTTTAAGTATTTCCTGATGCTGGCCTTCGGGGGGGACCCTTCTGTAACACCCCGGCCTCGCAGGACCCGAGATAGCTACTCTAGACCAATAGTACTGTCCTCACAAACCGCCACTAGCCTTTTCCGCGCACTTTGTCCTCACTCGTGCGCGCCCTGAGAAACTTCCCATGGGGTCACCCATCCCAAGACTACTCCCGTGCAAGCACGCTTAACTTTAGAGTTCTTGGATGATGAGCTCCCTTAAAAGGAGATGCACCTCTGTTGGTATGAGTAGTACTATTAATCCTCTTATATTAATCTCGGGTATTACAATCACCCCCACTTAGGATCGCAACGTCCTCGTTGCGCCCTTAACAATCTCAATCAAACCCCAGAATCTTGCCCCGCTAAATGCCCGCCCGATATCTAACGGGTCAGTACACTGTCGCAGGGTTGCTCTGATACCATTTGTAACACCCCGGCCTCGCAGGACCCGAGATAGCTACTCTAGACCAATAGTACTGTCCTCACAAACCGCCACTAGCCTTTTCCGCGCACTTTGTCCTCACTCGTGCGCGCCCTGAGAAACTTCTCAGGGGGTCACCCATCCCAAGACTACTCCCGTGCAAGCACGCTTAACTTTAGAGTTCTTGGATGATGAGCTCCCTTAAAAGGAGATGCACCTCTGTTGGTATGAGTAGTACTATTAATCCTCTTATATTAATCTCGGGTATTACACCTTCGGTTGTAGGCGTTGTAGGTTTAGGATAGTTTCCTTTGCCTTGTGATGTTGGCCTGTGGCATAGCAGCCTTCGGTTGTTTGTTATGTCCCCTCGGCATGTAGTGAGGTGCCAGAGGTGATTCTTGATTTGGTTTGCCCACATCCGATAGCTTTGTCATATAGTACCCTTCGGGGACGCTTTGAGTTGCTGTTGGCTGAGCCTGTCATGTTTTGCAGTATTTGAGCCTTCGGTTTTAGGTATAGCCGGAGGCAATCCTTGAGTGGACTTAGCCATTTGTTGATGATGTCTGTTGTGAATGGTATCCTTTGTGCTTGTGAACTTCCAGGTACCGAAGGTGTTCCCGTGGGGAGCCCTCGGTATGTTTTTGTGTATTGTTGGAGTGATGTACTCATTGATTTCTCGCCGAGTCTACTCCCCTTCACCACCCCTTTTTTTTTTGAGTAGTGAAGGGAAGGCTTCAAGAAACTTGGTTTCTTGGTAAGGCTTGGCCTATCGGGAGGTAACAGAATACACCATTAGCTCCCGCCTCGGGTTAACCTTCCGAGTTCCGAGGGGATCGAGGGTCGTTTCCTGGGTACAAGATATGGTGGTCTGTAGCCTGCCTCCCCTTGGGGGATGTCGCGGAAAGCGCCTCATTTTTGAAAGTCGTCCCCTCGGCGCTAGACATAGTCCGTGGCCTGCCACACCCTTGGCGTGGTGGCGCGGGGAGCGTTTCGGTTTGGAAGTCGAATCCTGGGCATTTCTCGTGCCTGTCATACCCTTGGGGTGATGACGCGGAAAGCGTTCCGTTTTTGAAAGTCGAATCATGGGCATTTCTCATGCCTGTCATACCCTTGGGGTGATGACGCGGAAAGCGTTTCAGGGAAGGGTTTTCATTTGCACACTGGTTGCAAATGGCCGGGTGCACTACGTGCTGCCGGCACCGAGAGGTGGCGCCTTCGGTATAGGCGTCCTCGAGGGGTATGGCTTAAGAAACAACACTTGGTGTTTGTTTCGATGTACGGCCCCCGACACTTGGTACCGAGGGGTCTTCTGTAAAAATAGTTGGTGTTTTTTCTTCACTTGTCGTAGGGGACTGTGGTGTCTACCCTCGGTACTTGGTACCGAGGGGTCTTCTGTGGAAACACTTGGTGTTTCTTCTCATTTGTTGAAAGCTGCTAGTGGCGTGCCCCCCCGGCACCAGGTGCCGAGGGGTTTCTTTTTTGGGGACAGGTGGTGCTTTGTCGTAGGTGATAATATTGTCTACCCTCGGCACTTGGTGCCGAGGGTTCTTCTATGGTGGTGAGGCCTTGGGCCTGGGGGTGATATGAGGGCTTGGCCCCTGTGATAATCTTGTTTCGTGTTCTCGGTGTCTTCAAAATGCCTTCATTCTTAAGAATTCTTAGGCCTTGGGCCGTAAAATAATACATTCACTAGTTATGAGGGCTTGGCCGCTCTGTTGTTATTGATAAAATTTAACTAAGTGATGTACATTCCAGTGCCTAGGGACTTCAGTCCCGTTAGGGCGTTTTAGCTTGTAAGTTCCGGGTTTGATGATGGCTGCCACGATATAGGGGCCCTCAAACTTTGGTGCCATCTTTCCACCCTCGGTTGGTTGGCTAGCTTCCCTTCTTCGGAGAACATAGTCCCCCACTTGGAATTCCCGGGAGCGAACCTTGGCGTCAATGTAACTTTTTACTTGCCTTCGGTAGTTTTCCGCGCGTATGAAGGCCTGCTCTCGGCGTTCTGAAATCAGGTGGAGGTCGAGGGCCATATTGGCGTCGTTGGGCTCTGGATCATACTGTGTGACCCTTCGGGTTGGAAGAGTTACCTTGGTGGGGGCCTTGGCTTCAAATCCGTAACAAAGGGAGAAGGGTGTCTCTCCAGTTGTCCGCCGAGGGGTGGTACGGTAGGCCCATAAGATGTTGTGGAGCTCTTCCACCCAACCGCCCCCTTCGGCCTCCAGCTTTTTCTTTAGGCCCTCAAGCAAGGTCCTGTTGGCGTTCTCCACCTGACCGTTGCCCTGAGGGTAGGCAACGGATGAGAAGGTGTGTTTGATGCCCCATGCTTCTAGGAGGGCACAGAAGGGGGCTGCCTCAAACTGAGTCCCATTGTCGGAGATGATCTGTTGAGGGACGCCAAACCTTGTGAGGATGTTCTTGAGAACAAAGTGACGGCACCTGGCCTCAGTGATGCTGGCGAGGGGCTCCGCTTCCACCCATTTGGTGAAGTAATCGATGGCGACGATGATGTATCTGTTGTTGGAGGTACCCCTCGCCAGAGGGCCCACAAGGTCTATGCCCCATCGAGCGAAGGGTATGGATGTGCTGATGGGGGCATAGTTGACCGCTGGCCTGCCGGGGGCTTTCTGGAAGTGTTGGCATGCGGGACACCTCCGGGCAAGATCTGCACAATCCCGGGCCATCGTAGGCCAGAAGTAGCCCTGGATTATTAGCCTTCGGGACATGGAGAAGGGTCCCTGGTGAGCTGAGCAAGTGCCACTGTGTACTTCCTCCATTGCTACTTCGGCTTCATCTTGATGAAGGCACCGAAGCAACGTCCCGTTGTAGGACCTTTTGTAAAGCCTCCTGTCCTCGATAGTGTAGCTGGGAGCCCTCAGCTTTGCCAGCTTTATGTGGGCCTCATCCTCGGGCAGTTGCCCTGTGGTGATGAAGGTGACAATGTATGAGATCCAGTCACCTTGCCTTTGTTGTATGTGCATGATGGGGCTAGCATGTATGCTAGAGAGGCTGAGTTCCTCTACTTTGGCAATTTTTGAGATATGCTCAGGGGATTCTGCCGAGAGCTTTGATAAAATGTCGGCCTCAGAGTTTTAAGCCCTCGGTATTTGAGTAAGAGAGTGTGCCTCAAATACCTTAAGCAATTCCTTGGCCGCCCCCTTGTATTGCTTCATTCTCCCTTCCTTGGCTTCGTACTCCCCGGAGATTTGGCCGACGACTAACTTGGAGTCGCACTTGACGTGGATTTGTCGGGCCTTCATGTTAGCTGCCAGCCAAAGGCCACAGAGGAGGGCTTCGTATTCGGCTTCATTGTTGGAGACTTTGAAGGAGAAGCGGACTGCATAATAGGCCCGGAAGCCCTCGAGTGAGATGAGAACCACCCCTCCTCCGCATGCCTTGATGGCGGAGGAGCCGTCGGTGTAGAGGGTCCACCAATCATCCGAAGGGGCCGAGGGCTCCTCGTCCGTGGTTGCCCTTGCCATACACTCCGTCACGAAGTCCGCTAGGGCTTGGCCCTTGATGGCGGGCCTAGGTCGGATGTCGATGTTGTATTGGCTCAAGAAGAGAACCCATTTTATCATTCGGGAGGAGCTAGTGGGGCTCCTCATCAAGGCGCCGAGGGGTTGGTGAGTGAGGACCTGGACCGGGTGAGCCTGGAAGTAATGGCCCAACTTCTTGACGGTCCACACGATAGCCAACACCGTTTTTTCCACGGGGGAGTACCGGAGTTCCGCTTCCCTGAGGGTCTTGCTAACATAGAAGATGGCATGTTGGATGACATCCTCTTGCCGGATGAGTACAGAGCTGATGGCAGCCGGGCTAACACCCAAGTAGAGGTACAAGATCTCCCCTACCTTGGGTTTAGAGAGCACAGGGGGTGAAGATAAGTATCGTTTCAGCTCCTCGAATGCCCCCTGACATTCTGAAGTCCACTGGAAACCGGCGGTTTTCCTCATGATCTGGAAGAAGGGTAAGGACTTCTCCGCCGATTTTGATAAGAAGCGGTTGAGGGCTTCCAGGCGGCCCGTCAACCGTTGGACCTCCTTCACGTTGCGTGGGGGCTCCATGTTGATGATGGCCTGGATTTTCTCGGGGTTGGCCTCAATACCCCTCCGGCTAACCATGTAGCCCAGGAATTTTCCCCCCTGGACGCCGAAGGTACACTTCTTCGGGTTCAGCCGAAGGCTAAACTTCTGCATGATGGCGAAGATCTCCCTCAGGTCGTCAGCATGGTTTGCTGACTGCTTGCTTTTGACGATCATATCGTCAACATATGCCTCCATGGTGCGCCCTAGGACAGCTTGAAATACCCTGGACACCATCCGAGTGTAGGTGGCGCCTGAGTTCTTTAGGCCGAAGGCCATGACAAGGTAGCAGAAGATGCCCTCGGGAGTCATGAAGGCTGTTTTTTCAGCGTCTTCCTCATGCATGTATATTTGGTGATATCCGCGGAATGCATCGAGGAATGACATGATTTCACACCCCGCGGTTTCATCCACAAGTTGATCAATATTTGGCAAAGGAAAGGGGTCCATGGGACACGCCTTGATGAGATCCGTGTAGTCCACGCACATGCGGAATGAGGGCGGCTTCTGCGCGAGGACTACGTTTGCCAGCCATGAGGGGTACTTCACCTCCTTGATGTGCTTGATAGAGAGGAGCATGGCGACCTCCTTCTTCACAAATTCCCTCCTCTCGGCCGAGAGGGGTCTCCTCCGCTGCTGTACTGGTTTGGCCGAAGGGTCCACCGAGAGGCGGTGGGTGATGACCCTTCGGCTGATCCCCGGCATGTCCTCCGGCCCCCATGCAAAAACAACGGAGTAGGCGCGGAGGGCGCTGATGATGCCGGTCTTCAAATCTTCGGGGAGCTTGGCTCCAATCTTCACGACTCTCTCCGGCTTGGCCGGATCGAGCGCGAAGTCTTCTACCTCCTCGGCTGGTTCAGCCCTCGGCCTCCTTTCTTCTGCTTCCACAGTTCCGGTGATGGTGTCAACGTGGAACTCTGTCTTGCTAATCTTCTTTGTAACTTGAAGGTAGCAAGCGCGGGCAAGCTTTTGGTTCCCCCTTGAGTAACCGATTCCCCCCTCGGCTGGGAACTTGAGACAGAGGTGCCTCATGGAGATGACGGCTTGAAGGTCCTCGAGGGCTGGCCGGCCGAGGATGATGTTTGTGGGCGCAGTCGATGTTGACGACGACGAACTCCACTTCGAGCTTGGCTCTATGGAGGCTGTCGCCGAAGATTACCGGGAGGGTTATGACCCCCTCGGAATCAATGGTGTCGCCGGTGAAGCCGGCAAGAGGGGTCTTGATGGGCCGAAGGGACCCCCTCTCCAGATGCAGCTCTCTGAAGATGCTGAGGTACATTACATTGACGGAGCTACCCGTGTCAATGTAAGTTCTGTGAATAATGGTGTCGTTGATCTCTGTGCGGATGACGAGGGCATCCCTGTGTGGGGAGGATACTGGGGGGAGATCAGCGTTAGTGAAGACAATGGGTTCCTCCCTCAGCCGCTTTACTGGGGGCATCTGAGTGACTTCCCCCACATAAAGTGATTGAGCCCACTTCTTTCGTTGACTCGTAGAGTCACCCCCGGTATTTCCCCCCGTGATTATGAGGATGTGGCGTTTCTTTTCTTGGTACCGAGGGTACTCCTCCTCCTCTTCCTCCAGATTTCCAATCTCCCTCTTCTTGCCGAGCGGGATGGTGTTGGGGTTGACCCATGCATTTGCTCTCGCAGTTTGCCCACGGGGTGGCCACTGATGATGGGGGCCTTGCTGCTAAGGGCCCTGGACAAACTGGGACAGATGGCCAGCTTGTATCAATCTCTCGATGGCCGTCTTCAGCTGATGGCAATCATCGGTCCTGTGCCCCTGGTGTCGGTGGAAACGACAGTAGGGGTAGTTTGGATTGATGGCAAATACTTCCGAGGGCGCGCGTGAATCTCGTTCCACGAGGCCCCTCTCCTCAGCAAAATCCAGGATGACGCTGACGGGGTGCGTCAATGGTGTCCGAGGGTGCTCCAGGAGGACAGGTTGTGCCCAAGCCCTCGGGTTTCCCATGTAGCCTCCCCCGGGCTTGGCTTGGCCATGCCGGGGGCGATCACCGGAGAAGGCAGAATCCTTGGGATGATTGCGGGGAGCCCCCGGCCCCCGGTTACCTTTGTCGTCCGGCCGAGGGCGTTGTTGATCTGGGACATGGTGGCATTTCTCCACCTCCTCGGCCTCGGCGTACCGGTCCCCCCGCTGTAGGGCCCTTATATAATTGCGGGGGGGTTCGATGATGAGGCTTTTGGAGAAGTTCCCGGGGCGAAGTACTGTTTGTAGGAGTGCCAGGAGGGTCCCGTCGTCAGCGCCATCAACTTTGTCAGCCTTCGTCCTCCAGCGCTCTAGGAAGTCCCGAAGGGTCTCTTCCTTCTTCTGCCTCACTGTTAGCAAGTGGGAGAAGTGTTTTCTTGTGCGGTGCCTTCCCGCAAATTGCGTCAAGAATCGTTGGGCGAGTTCTTGCCATGAGTTAATACAGCCCTCGGGCAATCGGTTGAACCATTCGTAAGCCGGCCCCTCTAAGGTGGAGAGGAACCAACGACACAAATATTCATCTGATGCCCCCACCATCATCATGCTGTTTTGATACATGCTGTAGTGCTCTTGGGAGTCAGTCTTTCCGTCTTAGGGCTTGATGAGCTGCCCTCGGTATTTTTCCGGGATCCGGGCCACCAATACCCTTGGGGTAAATGGCGTCCGGGTCCGGAGCTGTATGGTGGGTTCCCCGGAGCCCTCGGCTATTTTCTTCTGCATTTCTTCCATCTTGGCCATCATCGCCTCATACTTGAAGTCTGTATGAGGGGCGGAAGTGGTGGCGCGGGCTCTGGTGGCCTCCATCTCGTCAAGCCGGCGCTGGAGGACCGCAATGATTTCATCCCGGGGGTCCTTCGGGAGAGCCTCCGCCCCCTTCGAATGGACCCGGGCCGAGTGGGCCTGGTTGATTTGGTGGTGCGCGTCGTCGGCATGGAGAGGTGCCTTGCCTTTGTCCTGAGGGGGACGCCTTTCATTGGCCCTGGAGACGGACCCGCCACTTTCCTGAGGCCTTTGGAACGCCTTCCCCCCGAGGCTGTCTTGGACCCCTCGGCGGTCTTGCGCTCCTCCGAGTCTCTCGAGGGCGGAGGTCCGGAGTTGCTCCTTGTTCACGTTGTGGCGGTCCCAGGACTGAACTTCCTGGGAGGCCTATCTTGGGCCACGACCCCCTCGGAGTTTCCCATTCGGAGGACCGGGTTGCCGAGGGGTCGTGGGTGAGGGGGAGGTATAATATTCTCCCCCATCTGAGGTTGGAGGGGAACCAAAGTGTCGAAGGCACCCGGGTTCTGGGTGAGCGTCTGGATGAAGGCGAAGAGTGCCGATTGTACGTCGACGGTGATGACCGGAGGGCTAATTTGATTTTCGCTTCGGTCCTTTTTCTTGGCCTCGATGCCGAGGCGGGCATCGGGGGCGTTTTGTTGAATCTGCTGGCGTAGGTCGACAGCCGTCTGGTCCATCCCGGCGATGACGTCGCCCCCGGGAGCCCTGTTGGAGGCTTCGGGGACGTCGACCTCGCCGAGGGCCAGGTTCCTGTCCTCTACATTCTTGGAGTTGGCACGAGTTGTTCTCACCATTTTAGATGGGTTTTTTTGTGTTTGGTCGAGGGGGATGGTTTTTTACTTGATTGTTCGACCTCTCAACGAGAGTACCAAATGATGGATAGTGTACCCGGGGGGTAGCTTATCCGAGGGGTTATTACGGGGAATAACAAGAGAAAAGTCAGAGCAAATAAGTAGAGAGAGAAAGTATATTAGAAAGTATGCAGCGTGTGTATTATGACTTGTGACTTGGTTACAAATGGGGAAATGGGGTGCTATTTATAGTAGCAATAAATGCCAGACAGGGACACGTGTCAAGCGTCTATTGGCCGAGAGGTCACCTCAACTGGTTGGCGCTGGCAACCGCATGTGGCCGCATTTAATGCGGCTGTTGGATGGGACGTTGTACAGGGTACGGTGATCTGTACGCATGTGGCGCGGATATCATGTCGGGAAAGGTGCCCCCGGCTGTAGAGGACTAGCCGAGGGCTCTGAGTACCGGGGACCCCCTTGGTGCCGAGGGCTCCAGGTGCCGAGGGCTACTGATTTTCGCCGTTTTCCCCAGTAACTTTGTTTTGCTGTCTTGGCCTTCCTGTAAGAGTTAGAGCCTTCGGCTAGGGAGCCGAAGGCACCCCTGGTGGGCATCTGTGGGCTGCTTGGTATCTTGGGCGCCGTGATTTGGGCCTTGATGGAGTAGTAGGAGTTTGTGGGCCGGGGGTTCCCGGGCCATATACTCCATCACTTTCCATATATGTTCTTTTAACATCTTTATTGATCCATATCACAAGTTTCCTTTCCGAATTCTTTCCCAATATATGGAGAACGTTGGAAACACTTAATGTATTTGCTTTAGTAGGAATTGAGATTGGTCTATGTAAGAAAGTTGCATATCAAGGCAATATTTAAGATTTTATTTCAAATTTTATAGAAAAAAAGCATTGTTTAAATAAGTGTAGTTTAAGTTCAAAATTTTGAATGAAATTTTGATACTCATGATGTTTACTTCATCAAGTAGAATTTCATTTTATAAAATTTAATTTCTTTATTGTATTATCGGCATTACTTTTTTTAAATTAAATATTAGGGCCTTTAATTTTTCAGAGCCGGACTTGTTAAGGATGCGGGGAGGGCCGAATACTCAGAATTCGGCCGATTCTGAGCTTTCCGGCGGGGTGAAGGCTGACCGGCTGGGCTGCGTGAGCTGCAACAAGGCTTGTCTTCTTGGGTAAAATTAATTATTGTTCTTTCTTTGTAAACTTAATTCTCAATAATGTTTCTTGTCTTTTTCTTCTTCCGTAAACTTAATTCTCCGGCATGCCTCGTGTTTCTTCAAGCCTCCTGTGTTGGCTTTTGTTCATTCTTTTTTAATTTAGATAACGGATTATTTGATGCATTTATATTTATTTAATTAAGTGGCTGTGAATAACAATTTGGGAACTGTGAAGAGAATTACCCTCGTAATGAATATAACTCAATAACCAAAGTTATATGAGCCAGAGATCTTAAGTAAACTATCAAAGTTTTAGAGAAAACTTTCAATTTGATTCTCGTATTATAACGAAAAAGTCAATTACGTTCTCGTACTTTTAGACAAATCAATCAAATCTCTGAACTTTGTAAAAATATTCAATTCAGTCCATTTGCAAGTTACTTGCCAAATCAACAGGTCACCAGCTGACGTGGCGCACACGTGGCGGTCTACGTATGCGCCACATCGTCAACAAATGACTGACTAGACTTCCACATGCGTGTCACGTCATCAATGTTCTTGTTGAGTGGGCTGCCACATGTGTGCCACGTCAGCGGACGAGAACCTAATTGACTTTTTCGCTATAGTACGAGAACCAAATTGAAAGTTTTCCCTAACTTTTTCTACTCAATAAAAATTTATTATTTTTTTAAAGAGAAACTGCTTATAGTAATATCATTAGGATTCAGATCATTACAACAATCTCAAATAGACGAACACTGGCAACAACTATTCGTAGCAAACAAGCACTGCCAACCTTACGGCTAGACTTAGAAACGATCACCCTTGAAAGAGTAATACGAATCGCTATCCACCCAACCGGTGTGACACAACAATCACTGGCCATATAGACCCTTCTAACGACATAATATCCATCAGAATTGTCAATCATTATCGTACACCTAAAGTTAAAGACATTAACAAAAAACAAAGCAATGTAAACAAACATAACGCAATAATGCGACAATAAAAATAAAATAATAGATAAATACTACAAACTCCTTCATGCAAGTTTTCTTGAAAATATCATCTTCGAAACCTTGTCACCTCGATCGTTCCAAGGCGACGGTTCAGGAGGGGAATGGACCTCCAATCTGTCATCTCCCTTACTGAGCCTTCACATCTCACCGTCTGCTCGTCGCCCGTACCGCCTCCACTACTAACACCTCCCCCCACCATGTTGATCCGCCAAAAAACCAACCCTTCGACATGCTCCTCAATTGCTAGAATCGGATAGCGCTACTCTAGATTATCCATAGAAGTCATGATTATCCTTTCTTGAACCCAGAGGCGTAACCAGGATCAAAGTTTGAGGTGAGCCAGTATAAAAAAATCAGATAAATTTTATACATATACTTTTACATTGAACGCGATCAAATTGCAAAAGAAAAACTAATCTAAAAAGGTGAGGCATTGCGCCACTCTTTACAAGTGGAGAAACCCAAGTTCTCAACGAGCAGAAAAAAAAAGTAGACTCGCTGCCTCACAGGGCTCCCTACATCGAGCCAATGTGTATATAGTGAATCCGGGTGTACGTACATCCGGCCCAAGTAAGACAGATATCCCAACCACTAATACGTATAGGCCAAACAAAATTTGGTGGCATTTTTGTAAATTAAGCAAAAAATCACGGTTTCCACTAAATGAGCAATAGTGTACTTTTAGTGAACATCTGACCTATTTTATTGAGTATTAAGAGGCTAACAATGATTATTACGATTTCTGCTTCATATCTTCTAATTCAATTTTTTTCCTTATTTTTTCTTTTATAAAAACTATTTGGATTATATCTATAATACACTACTATGAATTTCGAAATGTGAATTTAATGTAATATGATACTTTTAGAGAAAAGTGTTAAATAAACCCCCCTTACTATAATGAAAATGTCAATTAAGTACGTGAACTCAAAAAACATTCAAATGAAAAAACTTTCAAAACCGTTTTTTATCGGCTAACCAACAGGTTACTAGATTAATTTTCACGTGGTGACTCCCGATGACACATGTGTAAATTTTTTCTTTTTTCTTTTCTTTTTCTTTCCTTTCTTTTTTCTTTTCCCTTTTTTCTTCCTTCTCCCTGGTTCGTCACTTCTCTGGTTAGTCCGCTACTTCTCCACTACGCCATTAAGTCCATCCACAGAAATGAAGCTCCATCCATTTAGCCGCGCCAACGCCGATCGATTTCACCCCCAACGTCGGTCGAATTCACCGCCAGCGGCGCTTAATTTCACCGTTTCATCGCCGTCAAATTGGGAATTTTCCACTTTGGTCTCATCGATCTCTCTAGCTTGTACGAGCTTGATTCCAATTGTAATTGTTAGTGTTTGAAGAACTTATACATAATACGGATTATAGTTCTAATTGAGAGGCAGAGAATCAGGGGTGGCGGCATTTGGCGGCGGTATCTTGTCGTCGGCGTCCACTCACGTAAACAAAGAAGACGGGTGAGGGCGACGAACCAGGTGAAAAGAAGAGGAGTCCTTGCTAGCAGCAAACCTAGGAGAGAAATAGAAGAAGGAAAATGAAAAAGAAAAACAGAAGAAAGAAGTTGAAGTGCAGGGAAAATAAAAGTGGTGCAGGGAAGAAATTGAAGCGCAGGAGAAGAAAAGGGCGCAACAAAGAAAGAAGGAAAGAGGAAAGAAAAAAGAAAAAGAGAAAAAATGCAACGTCACGTGACACACCCACAATTTGATCGGCAACCGGAACAGTACAGGCTTATAAGAAGATGATTTGCCTCGTTTTTAATGGTTATGGATTTAATTGGATAATATTTGAGTTGGTGAGTTTAATTGACATTTTCATAATAGTAGGGGGCTTATTTGACACTTTTCTTATACTTTTAAAATATGCATTGATATAACATTTTAAAATGAGCATAACATCAGTACCAAATAAGCACGCGTAACTTATAAAATTTTCATTGATGTGAAAAGTCGTAAGATTTGTTAGGCTAATATAACGACATTTTCGTTGAGCATCAAACATTTTCTATTGAGATGAAAATCACGGTTTCTGTGAAATGAGCATTAATGAACTTTTAATGAGCACGAAACCTATACAAATGAGCATATGTAACTTACAAGATGAGCATTGGTATGAAAATTGTAAGTTTTGTTCGTTGAATATCAAAACATTTTCAGAGAGCATCAAACCTCCGTTATTGAGTATTAGAATATGTGTTTGAGTATCATAATTTGTGGTCTCGTGTCTATAATCAACTCTTATGTGAATCTAATATAAAATGAGATTTTTGGGATATGCATTAACATAACATTTTAAAATAAGCATAAAACGAGTACTAAATGAACATACATAACTTACAAAATGAGTATCCAAAAATTAAAAAATGAGCATCGTGATCTCTACTTCATATTTCTAATTCATTTTCTTTCTCTTATTTTATCTTTAATAAAAACATATTTACTCAATCTTATAAATTTCAATATGCAAATCTAACGTAATATGGTACATTTGTAATCTCTGAAAATGTATTTACTCAATCTTAAAAATGAGCATACCATCAATACCAAATGAGCATATGTAACTTACAAAATGAACATTACATCAATGTCAAAGTGGCATACATACTTACAAAATGAGCATAAAAAATTTAAAAAGCTTATTTAAAATCTCCAGAGTATGCTCAAATATTAAATGAGAATACACAACCTATAAAATGAGCATCGATAGACTTAAAATGAACATTACACCAATATGCATGTATATGATATTTTAAAATGTGTAGTGTAATGCTCATTTTAAAATGAGCATTACACCAATAATAAATGGACATATATAACTTACGAAATGAGTATGAAAAAATTAAAAAGCACATTGAAAATATCTAGTATGCTCAAATACGGAGTATCAATTTGTGTATGCTCATATCACTATAACATAAAGAAGCATCAATTTCTTATTTCAGATCAACAAATTTTATTGTGCTTATTTTTCTTTGGAAAGTTAGGACGTTTTAATAGAAGAGTGAGAAAGGTATTTTTTATTGAATTGTCGTTTTATATGAATTTTTGAAAGAATGGCATGAAAAAATTTCTTGTAAGAAATTTAAATAAAAAAAATAAATAGGAGTTCAAAATTAGAGCAGAAGACAAAAGGTATATATAAAAGTAAAAAAACGGAAGCAGAAAAAGAAAAAGAAAAACTAAAGTTAGAAAAGTTAAAGTTCAAAATTAAAGGAAAACAAAAAAGAAAAACGGAAACAAAGAAAAGGAAAAGTTAATGTGTTTTTTGGCAAAAGAAAAGTCAAAATTAAGAGAAAAGAAGAAGGGATATAGAAGTATAAAAAGAAAAAGAAAAATCGAGAATCAGGGATACGAGAATGATAATTGAGTGGAAGAAAATGTATACCGGAAGAAAATGTAAAATACAAAAAGTGAAAGAGAGTTGGAAAAGAGTGCGTCAGACGAAGAGAAAAACGGAGGAAATAAATACTTGGCTCCGTAATTAATAACCTGCATCTTGTAAATAATTACAAAAATACCCAATGTACATGTACACCCGGGTGTACCTTATAATTTGCCACATCGAGCAGCAGCCTTCTCAAGATAAAAGCTCCGTAGAAACGCTATCTATGTCGCGGACTTATTTTTTTTTTTTTTGAAAGGAAACTGGTTATATTATAGCAATCAAACTGAACAAGGTTCTTTTACCCGTACAACGCCAAACCTCCCAATGAGGCTCCACATAGCCAAAAGGCTCTCCCACTCTCTGACTAGACGTAGAATAGATCATCCTGAAGAGAGCGAGACTATTCGCTAACCATGTGACAGCTTTGAAGCTTTTAACGGCCAAACAAGCCTTATCGCATCCACCGGCCATAATGTTTTGAGCAAAAAATAAGAGGCAAAACAGCCACCTACCTCTAAAGTTCAAACTGAAAACAAAAAGAAATTGATCGACTGAAATGAAAAGAGCATAAAAATAATAATTGTAAATAAATATGAGTATTATCCTAATCCTGAAGCTTCTACGAGGTGGCGGTTCCGGAGGGGGACGAATCATCCACATGTCGTCGTCTTCCTCCACCACCTGAGTCAGCCGAATCACTCGCACCAAAACCTCCACCACCCAATTGGACCCCAGCGCCCCTTCTGCCAAACTCCACACCGTCAATGTTCCACCCGGGTCAAACACTGGTGGTGTAGCCAGAATACCCAAACACAACATCAGAATATTAAGCCTCACCACCTTAGCCACCACTGGTCCGTAGTCCTCTCTAAGTCCACTGAGAACTCTCATCGCACCAGCTCTTCGCCTATGGATCTACCGTGTCTTCCTCCGGCACACCTCTCGCTGACCTCCTCCTCTCAACCCTAGAAAGTTTTAGGTGTTGCCTTCTCTACTGTTGTGCGAAACCTACGCAAACAGATTTGCCGACTCTCTGTGTAATGCTAAAGACTAGAAAAACTGCCGGAATAGCCTTCAAGTAAAGCCGCCGGAAAAAATTGTTCAAGCCTAGGATGTTTACCTAGGCGTCGCCCGCTGTGCGACCCCTATTGTATCAAAACAGAACAAATATAGATCTTCGGCAAAGGAGCGCCAAAATAAAACGTCGGGTATCTCACGACCCAAAAGCCAAACAACTAGAAACAAGAGAGAACGGAATCAATCGGAGAAGGAGAACCTGTTGTCGGAGAGGGGAACTTCGTCGCACACGATCGAACGATCTAAAACCAGCTTCGTCCCTAGTACGCTGCTAGGGTTTATTCGCTACATCTCCTTATGGTTTTATTATTTCACGGAGTTATTATTAAGTCATATATAAATAGGTATTAAAACTGAAATACATAAAAAGTATTATATTTGTCTTGGATAATACTCCGTTTTTTTTTACCTCAGGGGGTCTGGGGGAGGGGGCCTGGAGTAAGCAGGGCTGAAACTCACTCCATTAAGTTTCAAACCCTTATGTGCCTAGTGGGTTTCGAACTCGAGACATCCCACTAGGCACGGTAATCTTTCTAACAACGAAAGATTAACATTAATAGAGGCAGATTCATAGATGTGAGTTAAACTGAAAAGTGATTATATTCGCTTAAATTTGGAGTTGGTTGAATTATAAAATTAACTTTAACTTTAAAAAAAATAGATTGCCTATATTTTAATCCACCAAACATTAGTGTCGATCCGACCCTGAAGATTGGTACTCCGTATTTAATAAACATAAATATTTTTTCTTTTGGCAAAATAAACATAAATATATTAAGAAAGGATCAAGACTATATGCAGTGAACCGATTAATCAAACATCTTTATCTTTATCTTTATCTTTATCTTTATATTATTATTATTATACTTAAAAGCACTACGTAGGAGAGAGAAAATTATCCCGCCCATTATTATTATCACTTAATCATCCGCTAAATAAGTAATTTCGCCCTGGCTAGGTTAACGCCTAATAATTCACCGTCTTCATGTTCAAAGCTTTCCCACCGCCTTAGCACTTCACGATAAAAAATTTAGCCTCTATGGCTCCCGCCGCTGGCCACACCAGTATGCCTCTCTGGACGAAAAAAACCTTTTGTGGCCTGTTCTCGCCGGCACCAGTGCAGCACTCTCATTCGCGATTTGGAAGAGATTCCGGAAAGAAGAAAGATTATGGTCGAATAAACCATCAAGAGGAGCTTAGAAAATCCCCTCATAATTATAGGTATCGATATATATTGTCTTTATAGATTATTTTACTGCCTACATCTTCTCATTTTCTTAGCTTGGAAACCTAATTCAATTCAGTTATACATGGATCCGAAAATCCTACCTTAGAAACTCCATTTACACCAGAGATGCCAGAAAAGGCATATTGAGAAGGAAAGTATGCCTTCATTTTATCTTCCTAATATACAATTGGCTATTTATATTAGACTTGTGCATTTTACCCCTGGTGGGAATCCCATCATTACCAAAAGGACTAATCAAATTCCTATTTTTTTCATTGTGCTTTCTTTATTCAATAGTTGAGGATTTAACTTCCTTTATTCATTCAACTTTGAATGGAAAAATATGCATGATTTACAACCTAGCAGGACATTAGTGTACTGGGGTTTGCATTTTTGATTTCATGAGCATGCTTCAATATCAATTTAGGTTTATACTGATAGCAAGCCAAGTTAAGTTATATGAACCTGTAGTCTTGCCATTTGTTTCCATTTATTAAAGACATATTACTTTTAGTATGTTTGATGCTTAATTAATGGGTTGTAATCAATTAGGAAAGAACCCGCATATGTATTTGTTTGTCTGTTAGGGAAACAATAGTTTCTTAGTTTATGGGTTGAATCTTGGTGCAGATTTAGATTAGAGGGATAATGTTTTGTTTCGTTATCTTGAGTTTTAAAAGATTTCCTTATTTTAGAGAAATTTGAATGCTTTTTCATTACAATAGGACATCACAGGTTATTATGTCATCTTTAGAGTAAACGGATAATGTTTTTATATTAGCAAACAGTTTTTTGCCCAAAGCACACATCATTAGCACGCGCCTTGATTTTCTATATCAATAGATCACCATAATGGCTTTTTATAAGGCTCAAGTTTTATTTCCATAGCTTTCTTTTTGACTGGTCAGATTGAGTTCTATTAAACATGACAGACTAATACACAATCAATTAGGTTCAATTAATAATCTCAATCAAGTTTTAGATCCCTTTTACACTCTTATATATAGTTAGTCCCTTAATTTATTTTACTTCTTTACTACTCTATAATTTGTACCTATAGAGTTTATGCATTCTCAGAATAGTTGTTAACAGAAGTATAGTTTCTAACATAAGTATTTTATGAAAGTAGTAAAGATACAAGTGCTTAGATTCTTCCACAATTTCTCTACTCTCTCAATAATTGATTAGTAAAGCTCATTATTCAAAATAAATGAATAATGAATAAATCAAAATAATAAAACAATGAGACTTTAAGTACATATACGATTACGCAAAAGTAGCTAAATCTGTCATTCTTACTTCATTAGTCTCATAGTGCTTATTTTCAAAACAAATGAGCTTATTTGTCTTCTAATTTCAAAGTAGAAGCCATCAGTGCTTCGACACTAAGAAAAATGTTCAGTATTATACTAACTTATCTGAGTGTGATTTTTGTATAGTCAGGTAGTGAAGGTAATGAATCAACAATACAACCAGTGGAAAATAGCTACAATGGTGAAAAGCTTCATCAGTGTTCAAACTTTAATTCCATGATATACATGCAGAAGGAAACTGGAAGGTCATGTTAAAATTATCTTTCCTTCTATTTAACTATCATCTTCTTTATTGTTAAATTTATCTTTTCTTCTAATTTAATAGTTTAGAAAAGCAGAAAAATGGTCATTACATCTTTGAGAAAGTTGTTCAAGTGTTCAATCAAAACTCAAATAGTGGAAATGATCTTCTATCAATATACTGTATGTATTTGTAACGTTTGGTCTGATGCTTCTATCTTGGTATTGACTGTTAAAAAGTGGAAAGATTTAAAAGAGGTGGGCATGATGCCTTACCTCAAGTACATGAAAAAAGGTGTTTAGCCTATCTAAAACTATAACCCCTTTGTCCGTTTTGTAAAAATGAGAGCATCTCTCAGGACCATATCCTCCTGCTTTGTCCGTTGGCTGGGTCTATGTGGGATTTCTTTACCAATTCTTTGCTACCTGGGATTGGTAAAGCTCAGAGCATTAAATTACAACTTATGAAATGGTGGATTAGCATTAAAGGGAACTCTATGGACAAAGTATATACGGCGATTTTACCTGGGGTTTTAACTTGGCATTTGTGGAAGGCCTAATGGAGTTCTTTGTTCGATGACATCGTTCCGGTGAAAGATAGATTAATCACACAAATCATAAAGTATATGTTAGATTGGAGCTGGGCTAATGAGAATATACATGGAAATGAAAAGCTTAAGGAGGTTGGTCTCTTACCTGGGAACTTCAAACTGAGGAAGCCCAAAATTGTTCGATGGACGAAACCGAGGTCTCCGAATGTCAAACTTAACTGGAGCATTTTTAGGCAGAACGGCAGATCAGCAGCTGGATTTCTTCTTAGAGACCATGCAGGAGCGATTATTGCGGCAGACGGCTTTCCCCTTAGCGGCTCTTCTTCCGGGAAGACGGTTTGTTGTCTCAGGCGGTGAGATGGTCCGAATCTTTTAGGTTTCCTTTTGTGGAAGTGGATAGCACTTACAAGGGAGGTGCTGGATCGAGTTGGGGCGATGCTCGATTGGGCCTGCATTTTATTCCGGCCCAGGTTAATCAGGCTGCAAAGGAGGTAGCTAAGCTGGGCTTAAATGGGCCTTTTTCTTGGAGGATTGGAGATTTCATACCCAAATCACTTGTTGGTTCTAAGTTTTTTCTTAGCTTTTTTCGGAGGAGTTTTGGTTTGGTCCCCTTCTCCTTTTGTATCTAATCGCATTTTTAATAATATTTCGGCAGCTGACCCCCGGCTCCTGCCCCACTGATTTTGGTGGTTTGCCTTCCGGGGTATTAAAAAAAATAAAAAAATAAAAAAATAACCCCTTTTAAATGACCTGAAAAATCAGGTAAAAATACTTCATATTACACTGAAATTCAGGTTTGGATTAAAGTAGTTATAATAGAGGTAGATTTATTTACAATAGGAGGCATTAGGTGAGAGAAAGAATGAATATGAGTACAACTCGAGTTGAAAACTTCTATCCACTATAAAATTTAGGTTTGGATTAAAGTAGCACATTATCTATCCCTGGGACAATGGAAATACTTTTTGAGTTCTTTAATGAGAATGGAGTTTGCAGATTAACCTTCAAGTCCTAGCTAGGCTTGAGCTAGAATGGAATTCAGGGCTTATGTTTCCATACAGGAATTAGCTTTGCTTGTGCGAATTTGGAATTGTAGTGAGCAAGCTTTGATAAGAGTGTTTTTTTACAAGTCAAATTCCACAAGTCTTTTTGTATTCAAGTTTTGTATCAAGTTTCATCCTGCCCCTCCTCAATTTTTATGGCCTCAATTTCTATGACCTCAATTTCTATGGTAATTGAATTGTGTCATGTATCATAACTATAACTAATTGATTAGTAATAAAACTCATTATTCAAAGAAAATGATCAAGGTGGAAAGTTAGGGGGTGGAACTCTGTTCTTGCAAAGTTGATTTGCCTTTCCTACATATATTAGGAATAATGGTGTTGAAATATGGTGACTCCTTTTTGCAATTTTGCTATTCATATATTATCATTTATGATATTAACAGTATAATGTTTCACAACATAGTATATACCATGCCAGTTATGCTATCAATAATAAGTTTTTCCTGGCTGGTATTTGAATACTTTTATTTAAAAATTACGTTAGTGACTTATTTTTCCTTGGTATTGAAGTTTAAATAGTATATTAATTATGGAGAGCTCATTAGATTACAAGATTGCGTTTTCAGAATGAGATAAATTTAATTTTACCTTACATGAATCAAAATTTAATATTTTTCATTTTAAGTTTAGCGCTCTCTATATATTGAACATGTGATACTTCTTAGCATAATAACATTGAATTGTTATTGCACCAGCTAAACTATTTGGGGGTGATGAATGAATTCTTAAATATTTCTCTATGAATGAAGTGACCTAGATTCTCAATGGTACATAATGGCTGAATGAATTGAAGTTCAACGATATGAACTGTTAAACTATGCTTCTTAGTCATTTTTGTTTATACAATAAGTTTGTAGGTTGATGTGTTCTACACTTCTACTGAATTTATTGGCTTAAGTGCAAATTGTTGTGGTTTATTTTTTTTATAAATTATAATACCTCAACTCAAATAGGTTTTGTTCAAAAAGATATATGATGTAAAATTAAAAAGATTGATTTGCTGTGATTAGATTCATTTTTAGGTTTATGAGTTGCTATGATTAGATTCATTTTTGGGTTCAAATAAATAGTAAACGTTTTCATTAGTTTGAATTTGGCACAATTTGAACCAATCCTCATTGATCTAAATCATCTCAACAATGGGTTGGGCTATTCATAAATTAATATTGGACATTTTTAATATTGACCTTCAAACTGTATCCTATAAACCAGAACTTTGACAAATCCAAATAAAAATGTTATTGGATCTAAATCATCTCAACAATGTAGTATATATTAAAAAGGGTTAATCTAAGAGTATGCTCAAACTTTTTTCAAATTTTATTTATATATGAAGTTCCATACTTTATTCATAATTTGGTCATGTAATATATAAAAGCCATTCAAATTTTAGTATTCATTCTCCTTCTCATTAACATTAACATCCGAACCATCTATTTTTTTGGGTCTCAAATTTCAATCGTTAATTATGTTTTCCACTCTCATATGTTTTCGTGTTCCCTTTTTCCGCCTTCATTCATCTCCTATACCTGCTAGCTTCAATCCATCCTGATCAATTTCAACGACAACCTCCTATACTTGTTAGCTTCAATCCACCCTATCAATTTCAATGACAACCTCCTATACTTGCTGAGTACATTAGTGCTAACAAATCACAAGAGATATGATACAGCTCATACAAGACATATAGTATCCATTGTGATTCAGAATAGAGGATATACATATGCCTTTATTCCTTTAAAGAGAATATGTGTTTGAATAAGTCATAAACTAAGGTGAATCTTGAGATTCTTCCTTTAAACTTAAGTAACTGTACAAGAATGATTATGGATGATGGTTAATCAATTTCACATAAGGTGTTTAGTTAGAGTAAATTTACGACCTTATTATACAACATATGCTTTCACAATTCTAAAGAGAATATACTGATATGTTCTTTGTTGGTTTGGTTCCACAAGAATGTCTAGAGCACTCACCCAATCACGAGAAAGTTTTTTAGTTACATTGGAAAAAGTAATTGGAATTTAGAGGGAAACTTTTTCTGTTTTTTTGTTTCTTTTTTGTTAGTGCATGCAAAGTAAATGTTCAAGTTTTATTATTTTCCCTCTGTAGGAGGAAAGTTTCAATTCTCAGGAGACAAGTAGGCATAAGTTTCAACACAAAGTTTGGAAGTAGTATAGTAGTTCTACAGAAAGTACATTTAGTAGTTCTACATACTTTTAAACAGCATTTAAAAAACAAATTTCACGTGTTTAGTGCTTCACATCGGAGCTTATAAGAGAGTAAAGTGCAGCTTTCTTTAGAGAATGGATAAAAATGGGGATATGCATCAAATATGGGATTATACTCACTTATCAATAGAATTTAATCAGCACTCAAGACATCGTGAATGAGAGTGCTACTCTTGACACACCATCTTCTATGTAAAAAATAAATACTTCGTATGCTACTATGTGTACATTTCACAATTTCATTTCTTTATCGAAGATCTTCTACATAATTAAGCAAAAACTTGGATTGGTTTTTTATTGCATTTTACTTCTCTGAAAAATGTGGATTTATTGAAAATGTTTTAACTGCTGGAAGCATGTTGTTTTTGCTATTAGTTGTTGAGTCTAATGACAAAAAAGTCCTCTTTTTACATGTCACGTTTTCACAAGGTAGTTCTTTTAAGTTTATCAACTAAATATGGTTTTATGAATTGAATTCAATTTTAATAATTTCTTTTAATTTTGTTGTTTTTATTTTTCTACTTTTTTAATTTTTTTGTTATGTTTTTAATCATTGTGTTTGAGACTTTGAGGTTATGTATTTAATTGGTGTGTACACCAAGAATTGCTCTTATATCTATTCAAAGTACAATTGTACAATTATGAAACCGAACAACATATTGTGTTTTTTACATATCTTAACTTCTTTAAAAAATATGATGATATCATATTCCCTCAAATGTCAATACATCTGATGAAATTCAAATTTGTTCAACAAAATACTCATTTTTTTATTTTATTGTACCATATAAAGAAAATTATATCAAGCTCACTAAAAAATTCATTTTCTTCCGAATAATGCATTAATTAAAGCGGTATACATATAGAGCTTAGTTTATCGGTGCATTTATAAATTCTTCAGTTATTTAATCTTAATTTTAAAGATTGGATATGAACGAAGCTTTTATCATGTATGTATGCAAATTTTTGTGCTTGAAAGAAAAAGCCAATAAACCTTCAAGTAAAGGAACCTCATCATACGTCACTTCAAAAGACAAAGTTACAGATGTTGGTTTACTATATCTCTACGTGATTTAGATATAACCAAATCAATACAATTGTAAGCTTGATCATGGTCTGTATTTAGCCGAAAACAAATTACAGTTTTTGCATTAATTTCATAGTACTTTTAAATAGACTTTGGAGCAGTTTATAATTTTCAGATGTTAGTAAGTTGATTTACTTTTGGAGTTGAGTTTTCTTCTATGAATGAAATTCACTCTATCCAATTTGAGCTTTCTTAATTTTATGTTGATTTTATTCTTTTAGCATTTTAAAGAGGATGAGATTTTTTTAATTTAATATGAATTTCATAAATACATGTGTATGACTTATAACAGTTAGACCATATCAAGACTTGGCATTTCAGTTTTAGTATACTTTTTCTAAAGAGCTATTGAGACTTATACTAAAAAATCAGGAGTAAGTGATTAGTGCTAATATAATACTCAAAGAAATTATAAAAACTTACGCCATGTTGAACCACCTGCAGTGAGACATCTCGCAGAAGTCATGTTAAAGGGCTGGGGAGAGGCCCAGTTAGCAAAGGCAGCAGTCAGCTCTCACACAGGGAGGACAGATGCGTTCAATGATTGGAAATGGCGGCGACTTTCGGCTGGATGGATAAAAATAAATGTGGATGGCATTGTTGATGCGGCAAGAGGAATTCGAGCATGGAGCTGGATAGCTCGAAATGAGGAAGGGGTAATTATATGCAGTGGTGGTGAATCCAATGAAGCTCATTGGTCACTGACTGGTACGGAAGCGGTGGGAGTGAAAGATGTCTTACTCAAGGCAGTACATGAAGGTTGGCAGCAAGTAGAACTTGAAATTGATGCTTTGTTGGTGGTTTAGGGGATTCAGAAAGAGTAGTTATTCTGACTTGAAGTTGATTCTCGATGATATTTGAATTATTCTTAGAAGACACATCAACTTTGTTATCTCATTTGGTAGAAGATCTGGGAATCATGTTGCTCACACTTTGGCTAAGACATGCGTTTCTCATCCAGGTCTTAGTGTTAAATTTAATCAAGCACCTAATTGGGTTGTAAGTGTGTTCCAGAACGATTTACTTGAGTAATGTGATGGCTTTTATTATAAAAAAATTATCATTCCATAAATCATTTTTAATTAAAGTTTTGAATTTTGAAGTATAAAAGGATCACATTAAGATAAACGTTTCATCCTCACATTTAGAAGCTACATATGGGCTATCTGCATAAAATTTAAAGACAATAATAAATCCAAATATATTAGAGAAATTGACAGATAATATCATCCCTATACAACAAGGTAGATAAAGTTAACGAATACATATTGGGTCATATAGATTCGGAGTTTAAGGCATATCATCGAAGTACATATTTAACCTTTTCATCTATCTCAGATAGCGGCCTCTTACACGAGTTACATTCGTGTGAATTTTTTATTAGTATTAAATGTTATGGTTTGTGGAGTCATGAGCTAAAGCTGAAAGTTGGGTGTCTATGATGCGTATGAGGAATATAACTCATTCAATTGGGTCGTGCAATAACACAAGACTTTTGGTGACTGAAACTAGAGTCATACAACCGAGACTCAAATGATACATCGTGAAAGCCGATAAAACCTTTTTATATCTAGACTTATTTTAACACCATCTGACATTAAGTTCTCGTTAATTTTCAACGCAGATAGTTTTCATTAATGGTTAGCTATGTAAGACTCCGTAATACTCCCTCCGTCCCTTAAAACTTTGTCAAGTTTGACCGACACGTGGATTAATAAAGTGAAAAGTGTGTGGTTGAGAGTTGTGCAGAGGAGAGAGAATTAACTGGAACCACAAATTCTTTACTTAAAAGGGAAAGTGGTAAAGTTAGTGGGACATCCAAAAGAGGAAAGTTGGCAAAGTTTTAAGGGACGGAAGAAGTACTTAATAAGAGTCAATGGCGGTCAATGAAAAATGTGGTCATCTTCCTTCTTCGACCCTTTTTACGCATGGACAATTATTTGCCATAAGAATCAAGGGCAATCAATGAAAAAGGTTGTCATCTTCCTTCTGTGGTGGTCTCGAGTATACACCACTATATGAATTAAAGTTTGTGTTATATGATGAAAACGGATGCCAACCATGTCATTGGTATATACATATATTCCGTATTATTTAGTACTACCTTCGTCTGTTAAAAATTTATCAAGTTTGACCAGTACAGAGATTAATAAAGTAAAAAATATGTGGTTGAGGTTTGTGCAGAGGAGAGAGAATTTACTGGAACCACAAATTCTTTGCTTAAAAGAGAAAGAAGCAAAGTTAGTGGGTCAAAAAATGAAAGTTGGCAAAGTTTTAAGAGATGAATGAAGTATTATATAATGGTTTGCGTTTAATTTTACAATTTATTTCTTATTATGTTATTACAACGACACTTTATTTAGGATTTTATTATACATTTTTTCTACGTAATAAATTAGGCTGCTATTCAAATTTTTATAGTTTTAAATAATTATTTATATATATATTTATGAATGTACTTCACTCCCGTGCAACGCACGGGTGTAGTAACTAGTAAGCTTATATATTACGACATTTAAAAAATCATAAATTGCTACCAGAAAACAAAATCTGAAATTAATTTAATAAAAAAGAAATTCTCAAATCTACGTTAGGACCCGTTTGTTAACCTTGTTTTTGGGCTTATCTACCCTTTTTCACTAAACACGTAATTTTTAGTTTCGCACATTGGATGGTAGAATTGTCAAAATAAGTAAGGTTTATTTCGAGCCTTAACTTAAAAATTAGTCTCTAATTTTCATACTAATCTCAATACAAGAATTAAATGTAATGAAATATGAAAATACAAAGGGAAATTAAGTAGTGCCCCAATCACCGATGTTTACGGAGAAGAATCTTCCCTCCACAAGATATAAGCAAAGAAGAGCAAAATTATAAATATAAAAACTAAAAATTATTAAAAGAATTGGATGATGATTAAGGGATGGAAATGAAGGTCCAAATAAGCGAAAGATTGACATTATCTAGTCTAATCATGATAATATATCGGTATGACCGAGTTTCTCGAGTCATACGTGTGGATATAGAAAATTAATAAATATTTTGGACTTATTATTTTATTATTTTATAATAATGGTTCATAATATCATGGAGCTCTTTTAAATGTACCGGACTATTATCCATCTTATTGGACCTCTTTTGAATGCTATTGGGCCAACGTCGGAATCTTAGGCCGCTCGTTAATGATATCCGTCCTATCAAAAGGAAAATATTAATATGGACCCATTCGAATAAAATTTAGTGATTAATTAATTTGGGTCATTTAAGATATCCAATTGATTTTACATGCGCCAGTTTACTTTCTTAGACAAAGCTTTTTTCAGAAGTTTAAATTTTATATGTGTCAACCGACTCTTTATGTTTGACTATACATAGGTCTGTATGCACAGGTAAGCTGCTAAATTTACCTCTCCATTTTTTCAGAAGTTTAAATTTAACTTCCTTGATTCATTCAATGCTTAGGTTTTAAGCTATATCAAGATATACTAAGATCCTAGCATATGATATTTGATGAAGACCATCCTTGTGGAGTTAAGATATGCAGCATATAGTGTTTCAGATTTAGAATATTTTACCAAATATGTAATCAATCATGATTGTAACAAGTTAATTAACAACTAAAAAACCATATATGGGTAATATTTTTAAGCAGTGATTAATTTTGGTTTAGAAGTATTTGGGAGGTTTGGGAGTTCAAGCGGTAAAGACTAAAAGACTGGAGTTTTTTTTTGTTCTTTTTGGGGAGTGAAGATTCAAGATGAACTCAGAAAATGAATTACCTGAAATGGATGTGGAAGAACGGTGCATTGGAAACCTATGGGATTTGTCTATGATATATGATGGTACCATGGACTCTGATAATGGCCTAATTATGAAATTATATATCAAGCCCATAACGGGATCCAACCCTCAACGAGATCACGCCCATAACGGGATCCATCCCATAACGGGATCAAGCCCTCCACGGGATTAAGCCTTTAACGGGATCAGCCCATAAATGAGATTAATATTAAATAACCACTGGGCCTAATTAGAAATAAGACTCACGAAATGAACCCACAACCAGGCCAGGCTAGACAGCATACCTCGAGCCTGAGCGGGATTCTAGTGAGGTCGGAATATTCCTAGGGGTTACGTGACAGGCTATCATTCGTGCCATAGCTGTCTGGCAACAGGCAAGAATAGCGGAAGAGCGTGGACTTGAAGGAACAGTCATTGCACAACGGCAAAGACGTTACAAGAATTCTACTCGGACTAATATGTAATTAATAGCATTTAGCAGTTTCCTTCTAGAATACTAGTTCTTGTAGTCTATAAATACTTCATGTAATTCTCCCATGAGGGGATCGGTCAAATGTTCTTCCGAATAATAATAATAATAATACTACATTACGCTGCCATACTTTCATCTACTTTCGTGGATTTAGCTCTCGTAATTGGATTATACTCCATCAATATAGTAATTGTAGAAAGAATTACAATTGGATTTCAGTTTACCTAGAGTAGAGATGCTCAGTAACTTGCTAACTTCTTCTCTTCACAAACTAGCTAACTTTATATACCTTTTCATATATATAGTCTATTTTGTCTCTTTCGATTTTTACTAGCACGTGATTAAGTGTTTTAGTTTATTCTGATGCAGGCATACATGCACCTCTTCCTCTCCTACCTTAGCTTCATTGTGGAACTTGGGTGTTCAAATGGTGTTTAGTCATTAATCTTTTTGCTGAGTTATTTTGAAAACCTCTTCTGGATATCTTATATCCGTCACCTGCATAGGTTGTAGTTCATCATTGCTTTGGAACAAAATGATCGAAAATGCATAATGTATTGGTTGAAATGAAGTTCTTATCTAGTTTAACTTTGAGGTGGAAGTATAAGTGATAGATAGCTACATCAGGATACCATTGATGGTACGTAGAGAGAAGGTAGAGATATTAAGTGAGAGAGAGGCAATTGTATTAATGGCGTTTGAATCGTTAGATCTATCCAAAGTGCGGCTATTTACACTAGACATGAATGCTAAGTGCATTAAATGCACATATACATGTAAGCTAGTCTGTGGCGGAAACACCGATGTGAGGCAGATGGGGGCACGTGACGAACAATTAAATGCGGTAGTTGAGTGCCGGCAGTTGCTGACCTGTAAGTTCGCTAGGCCGAAGCCGATGGATTCACCCTCGGGCGAAGGCTCTTTACCGATCGAGGGCTCGTCGGAGACAGAGATATTCTGGATCGAGCATTTAGGATGGTCTCTCTGTGAGATGTCGTTGTCTACAACCCTTGGGCTTGTACCCAAGTGGTGCCTGGTTGTTTATATAGGCCTATTTGAGGTAGTTAGACTTGTTCCAGTGACAGGAGTATGTGGACCGCGGATTCTGGGTCATATACTCCACCAATAAGTTTTACCAATTGATTATAGATTTGTACTTTTGATATACAAAGCTTTTGATGACATCCTTTGATGAAGGTGTTTGAAATTGTAAAAATATTTGTTTTTCATTGAGATATTAGAATGATAGTTTAAATTATGACATTACTATAATAAAATAATGATGATTTAAATATAAAAATTCAAAATATGAAAAGAAGAAAAAATGAGTAAGTAAATGACATCTTCATTAAGTGACATTTTTTGACATTTTATAAAATTAGTGACATTTTTCTATTTACTAAAGATTATGATATTCTCAAATTTCAAATTAATCAAAATTAATAATCAAAATGAGAGGACCACGAGAAGGAGGATATTGGTTAGGTAGTTCCTATTTCCTAAGCCTATTTGGAGTGGTGTAGATTTGTGAGTCCAAAATATGAAAATATTAAAGATGCATTTTTTGGACTCCTAATTCCATGTAGTGATAGGCTATATATAATGGCTAGTAAATATGGAAAAGAGGGTGAAGGGGTAAATATAGAGGGAGGATAGACTCCCAAGGTTATAAAATATGGTGGACATGCGTAAAGGAGAGGGGGAGATAGAGATGTGTGCATGTATGAGTCCATCATATAAAAAGTTTTTTGTTTAAATATATTACTCGTATAACTTTTTTATTTTTAATCCAAATTTTATAAAAATATATCAAAATTCATGAATTTTTATGATCTTTCATATGATCTCAATATGGAATATATAAAATGAAAAAAAATTTTGAAGTTTTAACTGCTGTAGTTTTCTTGAGCCTAAGAAACACGAAACACAAATTTTAAATTCATGGATCCTTCACAAATAACTGAATATTCCATAATCAAATTTTACTTAAAATAAATTCATTTTTTGTTAACCGAAAAACGTTGAAAAAAAATAATGAAATTTATTTATGTTTACATCGAAATGTGTATTTTTTATTTCATAATTATGCAGGGAAAAAATTAAAAGAAAAATATCACTTATAATAATTTAATTAATGTTTTATTAAATTGATATGCAAAAAAATATGTTCAGTGTATTTTATTGATGGTGCTGGAATAGTGGAATGTAGGAAAAAATCGGGATCGATCCTTCCTCAAGGCCAGAGAGGCTTGGGCCTCGGGGCCCAAAAAATCTGAAAATATTAGGGACCCAAAATTTCATATACATTTTCTTTATACATATGTATTTGCTGGCATAAATCGTCCCCAGTCCGCTAAACCTCATGCTATGATTTGACGAAAGAACTCGAGCAATGCGGTCTGTGAATGAGTGGACATGCAACTGAGCCATTGGAAGGGCCGCAGAGGTGTGACCGTGTGAGTCCGTGTTTGGCAATCTAGTCGTCCGCCGTCCTGCAATCTGGCTTTTTGGCTCTCTGGCCCAGCCTCTACTCACCAACGAATTGATCGAAAGAGGAAGTTCCGATTTCTCAATTCTCTGGTTTCATACTTAACATTTTTATCCTTCTAGGTTCTAGACTTCTAAGCTTCTATTTTTTGATACTCCCTCCGTCCCTTAAAACTTTGACATCTTTCCTTTTTGGGACGTCCCAAAAAACTTTGTCACTCTCCCTTTTAATCAATTATTTTGCATTGTGGTTTCTGTTATTTCTCTCTCCTCTGCACAAACCTCAACCACACAGTTTTTACTTTATTATTCTCCGTGCCGGTCAACTTTGGCAAAGTTTTAATGGACGAATGTAGTATTTTAATTGCTTCTTTAAGAGAAAAGGGTCAAATAAGACCTTCTACTATTATGAAATAGTCACATAAGATCATCTACTCAATAAAGTATCATATAAGTACCTCTACTTGTAAAAAACAATCAAATGAGTCTTAATGACCTATTTACCACCTTTTAATCCCGTTTTCAACGTACTTTTGATCATCTTTTTAGAATACATTATACAGCATATGTCGAATATTTATCTAAGATTGGTTGAAATACAAGTCAAAAAAATCGCTAAAATCGGGATTAGGAAGTGTTAAATAAGTCGTTAGGACTCATTTGATTGTTTTATACAAGTAGAAGTACTTATATGACACTTTATTGAGTACATGGTCTTATGTGACTATTTCATAATAGTAGAAGGTCTTATTTGACCCTTTTCTCCATCTTTAATTATTTGTTTGTGTTTTCATAAATTTTCTAACTTTATATTGATTTGCTTAAGTGATATTTTTCATATGTAAATGTGCAATGAGCTAATTTGTAAGGCAAGGTGGTTCTTGCTTGTTTTTTGCTTAGAGTTATTATTATATTGCAATAATGGAATTCAGACGAATCAAATTATATGTATTGTACTTCCTCCGTTCCCTTTTAATTGCAACAGCCAACATTTCATGTTTGTCAACGCACAAGTTTGACCATTAATATTTTTCATTCCTTATTAGTAAAAAAAGGACAAGTTTAGAATTTCTTATCAGTAAAAAGGACAAGTTTAGAACATTATTTTTATACTCCCTTCATCCTCCAATTAAGTTCCCGGTTTGACTTCACACGTATTAAGAAAATAAATTTGACTTTACTGTGGAGTGCACTGTTTTGCACTATTCACACACTGTTTGGCACTGTTTTGCACTGTTTGACACTGTTTTGATGTAGATAATTTGTCAAATAAGAAAAGTAAAGAAGTCTGAACTTAATTTAGGAACTGCCAAAAAAGAAATTAGTAAATCAATTGGGGGACAGAGGGAGTATGAGCAAAGCACATTTTTTACATTTTGATCCTCACACCTTCCAAATGGTCTAATAACAAGTGGTGAGTAGTAGTACTCCTTAGTATATAGAGTGATAGAATTATACTCCGGCATTTCTCAATAAAGAAAGCAAAGCTTATTAATTGATGAAGAACTGAAGATAGTACATACTCGTGTAAGTCACAAAATATGTCAACTTTAAAAAGTACAGGAATAGAATCACTGAATCAGACGTTTCGCCTAAATTTGCCTTTTTGGGCAAAAGTTGTTAATGAGTTCATCTAACTGCACCCAAGATGAACCACCTTCTTTCATGGCATGAGTGGCGGATTCACTCATCTCTTTCACCTTCTTCATCGCTTTTTCACCACTCACTCCTTCCATCAATTCCCTCACCGCCTTCTCCAGACCTTCCGACTTCACAAACCCTCTAACAGACCCGTTCCATGTTTCCACTCTCACTCCGATCTTGATCACCTCCACCACCAACCTCGCATTCAGGTGTTGCTCCGCCATCATCGGCCATGCTAGTATCGGAACCGCCGCGCATACACTCTCCAGCACCGAGTTCCACCCGCAGTGGCTGAGAAACCCTTTCACGCTCCGGTGGCCGAGAATCCCCCTCTGGTCAACCCACTCTGTCACAACCATTCCCCTGTTCTTCACTCTGTCCTTGAACCCATCAAGATCACACCCGTTCGTTCTAACCACCCACAAGAAGTTCACTTTGGATTCCTCTAACCCGATCTTTATCTCCTTCAATTGATCCGTTGATATCTCCGCTTGAGACCCGAACGCTACGTATAGAACTGACTTCCCCTGTTCTAGAAGCCCGTCAAGCCATTTCATGTAAGCTGGCTTTTCTTGATTTTCAGGCGACTTCTCTCTTGGTGGTTCCGCCAAGCACAGGGGTCCGATGGTCCATGATTTTGGCACACCGTTCCGGTTATAGTTTTCTGCATAATCAGATTCGAGCTCATAGATACTGTTTACGATTAGTCCATGGCTGTTCATGGTGGCGGCGATCTGCTCCATTGAAAACCGGAAAGATGGGTCGTCGGGATCTCTTCCTTGAAAGGAGGATTCGAAATCGTTCCTTGTAAGACTAACCCAGGGGAAATCCGGCACGGCGAACGGCTCGTCGGCGTCCTCTGTTTTCACCAGAAGTCCATTAACGGCGACGGACTGTGACACGGTCATGGCGAAGTAGCCCATACCGTAATACGCCAGCCGGGGGATGCCGAGGCTGTTGGCGGAGTCCAGAGTCCAGCCGAGGAAGCCGTCGGTGACCATGAATGAAACCGGGGGGAGATTCCTCAGTTCCCGTTCGAAAAAGGGTTTCATCAGCTTGGTGGCGCCGGCGAAGGTGGGAAAGAGTGAAATGGAAGGGAGTTTATCGGTGCTCTCGATGCCGGACGGCAGGCCATCGATGTTTTCCGGGAATGGAAGGTCTATGAGAGAGATGATGTCGCCGGCAACGTCAGAGAGGGACTTGGAGAAGAAGGGGCGGTTCGCCGGAGTTGTGAAGATGGTGACTGTTACACGGCGGTGGAGTAAAAGGCGAGCCAAGTGGAGGATTGGGATGGTGTGACCTTTGGACATGAATGGGAAGAGAACGACGTGAGGAGCCATCATATCTATTGGTATTAGATCACCGGCGGGAGTCAAACTAGTGTTGACCGGGGTTGGAGGAATGTGGTCTCGGGTTTGATGTAAATTTGATTGTAATATGTTCAAGTCAAATTTGACACGATCTTAAATAAGTATACTACGTTTCCGAAAATTATGGAGAAATTGTACTCTAAAATGAAATAGCATACTCTCAACCCCTAAGAACTGATTCAGTTCATCCCGCTAAAATTTATGAATTTTTTATTAAAGTGACTGCATAAGTTGATTTTGCTGACATGAGAAAAAATAATTTTTAAAATATATTTTATTAAAAAAATATATATGTAAAAATACCTAAAATGGTTAACTACAATAACTTCAGCCAATACAGTCATAAAAATAATTTGAACTTTACTTTTTCTTATTATTACACACTTCAGCACGTGAAAACGAATGTTACGTGGTTGATAAGCCTGATAAACCCCGAAAAACAGTGTTACCAAACGACCTCTATAGTTTTTTGACAAAATAGTACTCCCTTCGTCCTATTAGACTTTGTCAACTTTCTTTTTTTGGTTGTCCAAAAAACTTTGTCACTTTCCTATTAAAACAATTAATTTGTTGTTCTACACATTTCTCTCTCTTCTACACAAAACTCAAACACATAGTTTTTACTTTTCTTATTCTTCACCTACTTTGCACTTGGCAAAATCCACCGGAACGGAGGGAATATAATCTAGTTGAGTGGTTGTATGATGTGAATTGTATCAATCTCCAATATTGGTATTTCCATAAATATGAATAAAAGAAATTATCTAAAATAGAAATAAAATCGTTCGTCTATTTCATAATGTGACTATCATATTTTAATTATCAAAATAGGGGTAATTACCGTCATATTTTGACAACATCAAACTTTAAACATGAAACTATTTTTCATAATACTTGGTATTAATTATTGCTACTTAGGGAATAAAAGCTCAGTCCTATTTACAAATTTGAAAAAGTTTTCATTCCCATTTCAAAAATTTCTTTAAGAATATATAAAAGGTAAGTTGCCATAATATGAACAAAAAATTTAAATTTAAAGAATAGAAGTAGTTAGTATTTTGTATGCCAATTCTACTCTTAACGTATTTTAATATTAAAAGTTTATGTTTTATTTATGATGAAATAATAAATAAATAAATAAATAAATAAATAAATAAATAAATAAATAAATTGTGTTGGCGTCTTCTACGGCCGATGCTGCCTTGCAACACACTGACTATCTATGATAGAAAAAAGAGAAAAGGTCAAATAAGATCTTCTACTATTACAAATCGTCACATAAAGTTATCTACTCAATAAAGTGTCATATAAATATGTCTACTTATAAAATGTAATCAGATGAGTCCTAACTACACGTTGACAACTTCCTAATCTCGATTTTAGCTTAAATGTCATTATTTTTGCCTTGTATTTCAACCATCTTAGCTAAATATTCCACGTTAGCCTTACAATATATTTTAAAAGATAGTCAAAAACACGTTAAAACCTGGATTAAGAGGTTGTCAATAGGCCGTTGGGCCTCATTCGATTATTTTTTATAAGTAGACGTATTTATATGACATTTTATTGAGTACATGACCTTATGTGACGTTTTGATAATACTAGATTGTTGGTGATTTTGTCACCGGCCGTTTTGTGTAATTGGAAATGACATGGATGTCAATAGGGATTAGAACAGTGTTCTAATACGAGCTAGGAGATGTGGAGTGCACACTTGTATATAAGAACGAGTTCTATTCCAAAGTGTCTACGGCAGTGGAACTCGCGGTAGAACAGTAGACCAACTATGTGATTCTAGACCGAGGTCTACAGCGGTTGGGCAGTTTCGTGCAGTTTTTCCAAAAACTGTCACGGTTATTCTAAAACGTGTTGCAACTGCCTGGGACGTGTAATATGGATATATATCACCATATTTCGTACAGAGAACATAGAGGAGAGATATACAACATATCTTGATCACTTTTGGCATTCAACTTAAGATAGCAATCCATATACTCACTAGTTTGGCTTTAGTTCTTGTGCCAATGTTCTAGAGTGTCCTTAAGGATTATCTTAGATTGAATTTCTTGTAACCCAGGCATAGGAGAGAAATATCAATTCGGAAAGTGAACTTACACAATCTTTGAGCAATTCAAGTACTCGATTATCACCCCCTACGTGATTTACCCCAACAATCGAATTGATATTTTCTTTGTGATAATCATGAGTACCGTGGAAGAGATGACATCCAAGTTCAACAAATTGGACAAGTTTCAAGGGAACGATTTCCGTAGATGGCAAGAGAAGATGCACTTCCTCTTCGCCACTTTGAAGGTTGTGTACGTGTTGAGCACTCCAATGCCGGAAGTGATGGAGGATGAAACCTTGGAACAAACTACGAGGCGTGACAAGTGGGAGAACGATGACTACATATGTAGAGGTCACATTCTTAACGGTATGTCTGATGCGTTATTTGATATTTACCAAAACGTTGAGAGTGCGAAGGAATTGTGGAATTCTCTTGAGTCAAAATACATCGCCGAGGATGCTTCTAGTAAGAAGTTCTTGGTGAGTGATTTTAATAATTATAAAATGGTTGACTCAAGGCCGGTTATGGAACAATACAATGAACTCCTTCGTGTTCTTGGTCAATTTAAACTCCACAGGATAGGTGTTGATGAGTCCTATGTCGTGTTGAGTATAATTGACAAACTTTCACCCTCTTGGAAGGATTTTAAACGTTCTTTAAAACATCAAGATGAGGAACTGTCATTAGTTCAACTTGGAAGTCACTTGCGCATTGAGGAGAATCTTCGTGTGCAAGAGAATGACCAAATTATGGGTGAAGTTGAATCTAGACTGGCTCATGTTCACTTGGTTGAGGATAATAAATCTAACCCGAAAGATAAGGGGAAAGGCAAAAAGCGGAAGTATGAAGACCATGATAAACCTAACAAGAAACCGAAAGGTTTGGTTTGTTGGAGGTGTCAAAAGGTTGGACATGTCAAACGTGATTGCCGTGTGAAACTGAACAAGAATGGCGCGGGAACGAGTGGCAGTGGACAAGAACGGTCTAAGGACCTGGTTCCACGGAAAGAAGGTCAGTTCCTGACTAACTTTGATAATTCTGTCCAGAATTATGTATCACTCATTCCAGAATCTTTTTATGTACAGGATGATGACTGTGCATGGTGGATTGACTCGGGGGCTACGAGCCATGTGTGTAAGGATAGAGGATGGTTTGAAGACCTAGAACCAGTGGAGGTCGGTTCCTTCTTACACATGGGAGACGAGTCAATGATGTCTATCTTGGGAAAGGGTGTAGTTGTTTTAGAATTTACTTCTGGAAAAACAATTACGTTGTTTGATGTTTTGTATGTATCGAAGGTTCGAAAGAATCTTGTTTCGGGAAGTATGTTGAATAATTTAGGGTTCAAACAAGTGATTGAATCCGATAAATATATTTTGTCCAAGGGTGGTGTGTTTGTTGGTTTTGGATATTTATCAAATCGCATGTTTCGTTTGAATGTTGTGAATAAATTAATTTCTAGTGATAATTCTGTTTTTGTGGCATCTTCCATGAATGATTGTATGATTTGGCATGCTAGATTAGCTCACGTTAATTTTAGAAAAATGCATTAAAATGTCTAAAGATGGTTTAATTCCGGCTTTTGATATTAATGATGATAAGTGTAGTACTTGCATGCTTACTAAGATCACAAAACAACCGTTTCCTAATGTTGAAAAGAATTCGGCTATTTTGGATCTTGTACATAGTGATCTATGTGATTTTCACTCAACTCCTTTCCTTGGCAATAAAAAGTATGTTGCCACTTTTATTGATGATTCAACTCGGTTTTGTTATGTGTATTTATTGCACACTAAGGACAAAGCTTTAGAAAAAATTAAAGTGTATAAAATCGAGGTTGAATTGCAATTGGGTAATCCAATTAAATGTCTTAGGACTGATCGGGGAGGAGAATATATAGATCCCCATTATTTTCAATCTATTGGAATCATTCATGAGACCACGGCTCCGTATACACCACAACAAAATGGTGTGGCCGAACGGAAAAATCGAGTGTTGAAGGAAATGGTTAATTCCATGCTTTCCTACTCGGATTTGAGTGAAGGGTTTTGGGGAGAGGCCATGCTCAGGGCCTGCTATGTTCAAAATAGGGTTCCAAATAAAAGGAACAAGACAACCCATATGAGCTTTGGTACAAGAAAGCGCCGAATTCGAAATATTTTCGGGTTTGGGGTCATAGGGCGGTTGTAAAATTGACCGAGCCCAAAATGAAAACTTTGAGGGAAAGGAGAATTGATTGCATATTCATAGGGTATGTTGAACATTCCAAGGCTTATAGGTTTTATGTAATAGAACCTAATGATGCGGTAGCGGTTAACACTATGATTGAGTCTGGAGATGTGATCTTTGATGAGATGAGATTTTCATCAATTCAAAGACCAAAGGAACTAGTTCCAAGAACTAGTGAAGTACAAGTCCCAAAATGTTTGGATTGTGCTTTGAATCCCGAAGAACCACAAATAAGGAAAAGTAAACGAGGCTGCATCGTGAAAGACTTTGGTCCCGATTTTCACTAGTATTTAGTGGAAGGTTCAAGGGATGAGACAGGGGTACAATATTCATATTGTTACCAAGTTGAGGATGATCTAAAGACCTTTAAAGAGGCAATGGAATCTCGAGATGTTGCCTTTTGGAAGGAGGCAATTGATGATGAAATGTCATCAATTATGGAGAACAACACTTGGGTGTTATCGGATTTGCCACCGGGTTCTAAACCCTTAGGTTGCAAATGGATCTTCAAAAAGAAGATGAAGGTGGATGGAACTATTGACAAGTTCAAGTCCCGATTAGTCATTCAAGGTTTTAGACAAAAACCCGGAATTGATTATTTTGACACATATGCGCCGGTTGCTCGAATTACAACCATTAGGTTGTTGATTACTTTGGCGTCTATACACAATCTGATTATACATCAGATGGACGTCAAGACGGAATTTCTAAATGGCGATCTTGATGAGGAAGTTTACATGAAACAACCGGAAGGTTTTAATATGCCGAGAAATGAGCATAAGGTTTGTGAACTTGTTAAATCATTGTATGGGCTGAAACAAGCACCAAAACAATGGCATCAAAAATATGATGAAGTTATTTTGTCCAATGGTTTTAGTTTAAACCAATCGGACAAGTGTGTCTATAGCCGGTTTGATGCCTTAGGGGCGGGCGTGTTTATATGTCTCTATGTAGATGACGTGCTGATGTTTGGAACGAACCCAAATCAGGTTGATGAAACCAAACAGTTGTTATCATCAAGGGTTTCCATGAAGGACATGGGGGGGCAGATGTAATCCTCAGAATAAGGATTAAACGGGTAAATAAAGGGATTGCTTTGACACAAGCTCACTATGTTGAGAATATTCTCAAAAGGTTTAATTATAGTGATTGTTCACCCATTGGTACTCCCATGGATCCTAGTGTGAAGTTGATGCCTAATAAAGGAAAGGCGGATTCACAACTTGAGTACTCTCAGGCTATTAGTAGTTTGATGTATGTCATGACAAGCACTAGGCCGGATATTGCTTATGTCGTGGGTAGGTTGAGCCGTTATACTAGTAATCCTAGTACTCAACATTGGCAAGCAATGAAGAGAGTGTTCAAGTATTTAAAGGGAACCATGGATTATGGTTTGTGTTACTTTGAGTATCCTTCGGTTTTAGAAGGATATTCGGATGCAAGTCGAATATCCAATATAGAGGAACATTCTTCTACAAGTGGTTGGGTATTTTTTCTTGGGGGAGGTGTCATTTCTTGAGCATCCAAGAAGCAAACTTGTCTCACAAGTTCAACAATGGAATCTGAGTTTGTTGTGTTGGCTACCGCCGGTAAAGAGGCGGAATGGTTAAGAAAATTAATTTTTGAGATTCCAGTGGGGGAAGCCGATTGCACCTATTTCTATCCATTGTGATAGTGCTACCACTTTGGCTAAGGTGTATAGTCATGTTTATAATGGCAAGTCTAGACACTTAGGTGTTAGACATAGTATGATTAGAGAACTAATCATGAATGGTGAAATTTCGGTGGAATTTGTAAGATCGCAACATAACTTCGCGGACCACTTGACCAAAAGTTTGGCCCGGGACTTAGTGGACAAGTCTGTTATAGGGATAGATTTAAAGTCCATTTAATCCTTAATGGTGAGACACCCAATTCCCCTTTAATACAATGTTAGAGACTGAATTCAATGCGGAAAGCTCACACTTAATGGATTGGAACGCACAATGAAAATCATCCCAAGGTGTATGTTCGGACCTGTAGTAGGGAGGCTGAATTTATTTCTTAATAATTCCTTTGATAAAGTGTAAGCATGTACACGAGTAAAGGAATTACTTATATGATCGTGAAATGTAGTCGCACTTCAAAAAGCTTGGGACTTGGCTTTTATACGATCATGAATGAGATTAGGACACATGGCTTTATAATTGTGTCAAGTTTGTATTCTAGTTGAGTATAGAAACTTGTATGTATTTTATCTTGAGGTATTCAAATGGGTTGAAAGGTTTAATCCGTAGGACACACCGATTCTCGAATATTTTGAATGTGTAAAATACTAAGATGGAAATTCAATCGTATCAACATTTCCATTTATGTGCAAGTTTTGGTTTGTAAACTTTGTTATGTCATTTCATGGGTTACATTAAAATGGGGGAGGATTGTTGGTGATTTTAGTGTCACCGGCCGTTTTGTGTAATTGGAAATGACATGGATGCCAATAGGGATTAGAACCGTGTTCTAATACAAGCTAGGAGGTGTGGAGTGCACACTTGTATATAAGAACGAATTCTACTCCAAAGTGTCTACAGCAGTGGAACTCGCGGTAGAACACTAAGTAGACCAACTATGTGGTTCTAGATCGAGGTCTAGAGCAGTTGGGCAATTTCGTGTAGTTTTTCCAAAAACTGTAACGGTTATTCTAAAACGTGTTGCAACTGCCTGGGATGTGTAATATGGATATATATCACCATATTTCGTACAGAGAACATAGAGGAGAGATATACAACATATCTTGATCACTTTTGGCATTCAACTTAAGATAGCAATCCATATACTCACTAGTTTGGCTTTAGTTCTTGTGCCTAATTTCTAGAGTGTCCTTAAGGATTATCCTAGATTGAATTTCTTGTAACCCAGGCATAGGGGAGAAATATCAATTCGGAAAGTGAAGTTGCATGATCTTTAAGCAATCCAAGTACTCGTTTATCACCCCTACGTGATTTACCCCAACAAAGATGACCCTATTTATTTGACCATTTTCCCGAGAGAAAAATGCCAAGTTTCTTGTTGGAATGCCAACTTAAATCAATAACGTCATCTTAATAAAATAACGTTAACACAAAGGACGTTAACACAAATTCAATACATTGGTTGAATCATAGTCCTTAAAATGACATCATAACACAAATTTGCTCTTAAAGTCGATCAATAGTAATAACCACTTATGGACCCGATGTCTCATTATGAAATCTTAGGGTTTCTACGGTAGATCATATTTTGTATGGAGTAATACATAAAATTGACCGTAGATAAAAAAATTTGAATTACTGGAATCATGAATGAATTTGGTAATATGATACTCCCTCCGTCCTGGTCATTTCTTCCGGTTTTGACCGGTATCACAAATTTAGGTAGTGGGAATAAAGTGAAAATGTATGGTTGGAGTTGTGTAAGAAAAAGGTGAATGAATGTGAACCACATATTTTTTCCAAAAGTGGAAGTTGGAAGAATTAATTGGGACGGTCCAAAAAGGAAAGTTGGAAGAAATGACCGGGACGGAGGGAGTACATAATGAAAAATTATATTGAATGAATGATAAAACAACTCGATTTACGATACTTATTCTATAAATGCGCAAATAGGACCAAACGTTTTTATCCCTTAATAGGACTCTGGATTACCATTATACCCTTTTATATAATAATATTACAACCCTAAATTTCTATCGCTCAACTCCCTACGCCTCTCATCTCCATCACGATCTAAGCAGTTGCGCCTCTCCCCTGCGTCTCTCTTGATCTCGATTTCAATGGTTCCTCTGCCGATTGACTTCGTCATTGATGGGTTGCTGGTTGTCCACAGCCGCCGCCTACTCTCTGGTTCTCCGTCGCCACGATCGTCACTCCGCTTATTCCAGGTTTTCTTCTTTCTTCTCCTCCTCCTCCTTTCTTCTTCTTCTTCTTCTTCTTATTCTTCTTCTTCTTCTTCCTTCCCCTCCTACTCTGTTTTGCGTTTACAAAATCGAATTATTCACTGATTTCCTTGTTTTTGGTAGAACTTTTCGATTTGATTCAATTTGCTGAGTTTTGCCAATAACTTTTTGGGTTTTTGGGCATTGATTTTGTAGTTCAGATTTCTGATTTTCAATAAATTTTTGATTTGATTAAAAACTCTGTTTTTTCCGATTTTGGATATTGGGTTCATATTTTACCAAATTTATGACAATTTCATGTAATATATTATGGAAGAAAATGTGTATTTTGACGTCCATTTGACAGTATTGCCAATTATATGGCAGATTTTCATATGATATTTATGGCAGATAAATATTGTTTTCTTTGAAATGAACTGCCAAATATTATGAGAGAAACTGCCAATATAATGTTCATTTTTTATAAAAGATGGCAAAATTATCTTTTTATGTTGTCAACTTTTTTATGAGAAATCCCTTTCGTTTTTATAATTTTTTGTATATTGGGTTCATATTTTGCAAACTATTTTGGCAGAAAAACAGTTGTTTTGACATCAATTACAACATACTTCCACTTTTATGACAAATCTAATATAAATATTATGCCAGAAATATTCTTATTTTATTCCACTTTTATGGCAAATTTGATATATAGCATTATTTTTTAGGTAACAAAATGGCAAATTTGCATCTACAAAACTGACAGAGACGTTGTACGTGCAGTGGGTGGAGTGGTGGCATCGGAAAGAGCGGCGGAAACATCGGAAAGACCAGCGGTGGCGGCACCAAAAAGGGAGGTGGTTGGGTGGTGGCGGATTTTTTTCTGGCGGCGGCAGTTAGGTGGTGGCAGATTGTTTATTGGCGGCGGCAGTTGGGTGATTTTGTTCTGTCAAAAGCTGGGAGATCTGCTAGGGTTGTTTTTTTGTTTTTTTGAATTGTAAATAGATTAGAAATCATTAAGGGCAATTTTGTCAACTAAATACATTTTTAGTCCTATGAAACATGGAAGTCCTTTTGTGCATTTGTTTATTGTTTTAGTCCTGTTTAGGGAATTAACTCTAGTTTTATCATGTTAATTTATCTTTATGAGACAATTAGAACTTGATTTTTTAAAATATCAAATCATATTAAACAGTTTTCATATAATGTGAAGTGAATCCAAAATGTAAATGTTTATGAAACATTAAAATCACACAAATTTTTACCCTTACTTTTTAAAAAGAACTTTTGCACAAGTAATAAACTTAATAAAATAATATCGTTCTAAAAGTAAATAATCTCCTACTACTATTGTAATAGTAAGAAAAATCTGCATGACTTGCGAACAACCGTTGGACATTGATAGACAAAAAATGTAATTCAAAAATTAATTCTTTATTTCAATAAGATTCATGCAATTAAATTAGACATAAGTTACTTAAAAGTTTTGGTTAATGTGTATCTTTTAAACTTTTTATCTTCAAATAATTTGATAAAATATAAATTTTTTTATCATCAAATAATTTTTCTTTGATTTGTCATTTCTTAATTAGGAGTAACAAAGTTTCTGAATTTTAAATAAGGGTTGTCATGCTTTTGTTCCTTAAATAGGAGTGATTATAGCATCTCCAATGCTCATGTTGCATTGCTCCTTATGTGGCAAGAAAATGGAGAGGGTCTAGAGCAAATATCAGAAAATGGAGATGGTCTATTTGGAGTGTACTCCAATGCAGAAATGGAACAACACCGAAAGAAGAAAGGAAGCTACGGTGCTTAGCTGGAGTGTCAGAGGGCGGCACTGAAGATCTATTTGTAGACCTTGTGTTGGACCTCCTGCTTTACCAACTCAGATATTGAAGGTCCATTAGCATTGGAGAGTACATTTCACAATAAAATGTGCATTGGAGAGTACATTTCACAATAAAATGTGCATTTGCTGACATGGAACTCCAATGCACCCCTGCATTGGAGATATCCTTACTATCATGTTTTGACTTTACGAAGTTTAACATGTGAGTATGTGATAATATTTTCCAAATTTGGGAGTGATTACTTCTATTTAATAAATAAAAACATGACAATTATATCTTGGAATTATAAAATGTTTCTATTCCTAATTCAAAAAATTTGTTATACGCACTTTTTTCTGGAGCACTTCAATTATAAAATCAATTTTCTCTCAACGTGTAAAATTGGAGTTTCAATAAATAACCACAAATAGTAAGGATAAGTAGTCATAATCTGGGGAGCTTTGAGTGCATTGTTGATTAATTAACTTATGGATGAGGAGATACCGAAAAAGTGGAGAATAGGAAATATCATATGGGCTAAAGCCACTTGTTATTCCACAAAATTAAAGTTAGCACTCATGGTGACCGAAACAATGTATGGTGGGAAATTCAACAAAGACTATATAATTAAGGATGATTTTAGTTAGGTTGTTTTCGGTCCGAGACCACACCATACTTAAACAAACCAGATCAGACCAGATCAGACTTAAACATATCGGACCAGATCAGACTTAATAGATCAGACTTAATAGATCAGACTAGACTTGACTTCCTTAGTTATAAAATACACAAAAACCAGACGTTTACCAGACCAGACCAGACCAGACCAGTTCAGACCAGACCAGAGTCACCATCCCATATCAGACTTAAACAGATCAAACCAGACTAACAAATTACAGACCAAATAAAACATCTTAAGTTTATTCGTTAATAGTTAGTGGTTTATGAGTTATGACTTGTGCGTGTTATGGATATTTTGATGTTATAAAATAGAGAAAGTATCAAGTTGGACATTTTATTCTCTACGGAAAATCTATTAAGCTCTCATTTGAGTTTGTAACTCGAGGTATGTTTAAGTGAAATAATGATAAGAATGTTTTTACTTGGATTGTTTTCAGTCCCAAATCAGACCAGACTTAAACAGACTAGACCAGACTTTCATAATTATAAAATACACAGAGATCAAACATTTACCAGACCAGACCAGACCAAACCAAACCAGACCAGACTTAAACAAACTAGACCAGACCAACAAATTACAGTCCAAGTAAAAACATCATAAGTTTATATGTAGGCATCAACACTATCTAATTCTGATTCAGGCCCAGTTAATTTTAAAAACGAAAAATGGTAGGGCTGACAAGGATTCGTATATTATACATCCGGCTGTACAGTGAGCACCGTAAAGCCGGCCCAACAAGAAACAAAGTAACAGACAGCGAAACAGGTCCATAATAAGTCCATAAGTAACAGACCCAAGGAAAAAATGGCAAAACAATTCAGTGGCATTTTGTAATTAATGCAAAAATCGCATGAATATAAATGCGGATCTAATCAATTCAGTGGCATTTTGTAATTAAATTATATCTATAATCAATTACTATGAATTTCAATATGCAGATCTAATGTAATATGGTACTTTTGAAATATGCATTGATATGACATTTTAAAAATGAGTATAACATGACTACCAATTGAGTATACTAACTTATAAAATGAGCATTTGTATGAAAATTATAAGTTTTAGATGTTTTTTGTTATACTAAGTTGGTTATTAATGAATATAATTAGATATATGGAGTGTCCATGAAAATGAGTTTTATAGTATACTTAAATGATTATAACGTTTGAAAGAAATGAGTATTGGTATGCAATTATGAAATGATCACAAAAAATATTTCATATGAGTACATCGTAAAAACCATATACAACAGTGTGCATTGATATGATATAGCATTTCAAAATGATCACAACTAGCATTTTTAATGAGCATCAGACATATTCTGTTGAGTATGGGCGGTTAATTTAATATTGAGCATCGTGATCTCTGTTTCATATTTTCTAATTCACTTTGTTTTTCTTATAAAAAATCTAAATTATATAATCAATATGTGAATATAATGTAATATGATAACTTTAAAATAAGCATTGATATGAAATTTTAAAATGAGCATAACACAAATACCAAATGAGCATACATAACTTACAAAATAAGAGTGATATGAAAATAATAAGCTTCGTTAGTTGAGCACCAATGTGTTTTCATTGAGCATCAAATATCATCTATCGAGTATTATAAACATGCAATTAAGTATCATGATCTCTGCTCCCGTGTCTATAATCAACTCTCATCCAAATTTAATTTTATGAGTTCACAAACCTACATGATGAGCATAAACTAATATCAGAAGAGCATACGAAACTTACAAAATGAGCACGAAAAATTCAAAAGTGCGTTTGAATTCTTTAATGTGTTCAAATATTAATTTGTGTATGCTCATTTTTTTATTGTTATACTTATTCGAATATAACATAAACACATTTCTATAATATATACACCTAGTAGGTTCGTTATTAACAATATAATAAACTATCATAAAACATAACAATGAGAAATATAAAAACATTTTATTAAAAAAAGTTTAGTCTTTTGTTCTTGAATTACAAATATAATCTTGTTGTTTTTATAATATTTACAAATGTACATTTATTTTACACTATACTCATTTTAGTATAACACAAAACTCATGTTAGTAATAACATGCAATATTTAATAAACTAATAAAAATTCATCTTAAAATTAAAAAATAGAAAAACAAAACATTAATACCTAAAATATTTTATAATACACAAATTTAAAAAAGTTAAGTTAGAAGATTGAATGGAAAAAGAAAAAACAAACTCAAACATTAAATAATATTTTATATAATATATTTTCATAATAATTAAATAAAAACTAAAGTATAAAATTGTTGTAAAGAAAAAAAATAAAGAAAAAGTAGAAGAAGACAAGTAAAAGCAACCCAAAAAGAAAAGAAAAAAGACAAAAGAAAAAAAGTAAAAGCAACGAAACAAAGAAAACAAAAGAGACTAAAGAAGTAAAGGTCAAAGAGCAGGGGGAGAGTCATAACGGAAGAGCAGGGGAGAATGTGCGGAGAAAAAAGAATTGCAGCGGTAACAACAAACTTAACTAACTAATACCCTGTAAAGTGAAACTAATTACAAAAATGTCACTTGTACCACGAGCATGATACAGTTGGTACAGCCAATTGTACCATGTAATTTATCGGGCTGACAAAGGGATCTATTTTATTTTTTCGGGTCTGTCTCAATCTTATTTTTTATTTTTTAAAACCCTCCATCCATCTCCCCACTTTTTTCACCTTTTAAGTTACTTCCTAATGGTTGTAACGGAAAAGATGTGACAAGATCGGCCAATACTGGTCTCAAAAAGTAAGTTTGAGACCAATTTGGATTTTGACCCGAAACAAGAAAATCGAACCCGGTAAAAAAACAGTCAATCCTGGGACCTTTTTCCACTCCTACTTATACGGGACAGACCGAGAGCAAAATTAGCCGCTCTCTCTCAAAGTTTAAATTTCTCTTGAGCTTAACTTCCCCCATTATGACAGGACTGTGGTAGGGTGTTGAGACTTGAAAGCATAATAACAAAATAGCCTAGCACATCTGCATATTAAAGATCAAGGTCGGATCAATGGAAATGGCCAGACCGGGAGGGACATGAACATGAAAGTACTCATATGGTGTGGGAGTTGGGCAAGTCACAACTCACAAGCATAAGTGTGGGGTAGGTCATACAGCGCATGAAGGAATACAGTCGATTAGTTTTAGTTGAAGAGAAACGCTCAGGTTGCATCAGATGATTCCTTTATGTTATAGGTAGTACTCCGTAAGTTGCATCATTCTTCTCTCAGGAATCCTATGCTTATTTCTCTAGAAAAATTCTTTTCACGGTTCTTATTTTGCCTTGAATACAGCCAATTCGTCTAAAAAATGCAAAAAATTTAAAATATTTGTATACACAGACAAAATAGAAGCGTGTCCAAAAACTTGTACACCAAGAATGGTTTGAGATAGGGGTGGGCATTTCAGTTTTCGGTTCGGTTTCGGTTTAATCAGTTTGATAGAAAATGTACCAAATACAAACCGATTAAGTTTCGGTTTGGTATGGTTCGGTTCGGTTTGGAGTTCGGTTTAACAAAGTATTAAGGTTTGGATTGAAAAAAATTAACTCAAAATAATGAACCAAGAAGCGATACTAATGAACCAAATATGATGTTAGATATAAATTTGCAAACAGTAACAAAACACATATGAACCAAAAATATATAAGCATGACACATTTGTAAGCAGCAACAACAACGGGAATGAATCAAATTATATATAAAGCCGAAACAAAAACAAAACTAGTGCTTGTAAGTAATGAACCAAATATATAGTAATAGTAGATAATAAATTATAGTTAAATACTATCTACTTAAATCACTATAAGTGTTATAGTTGTGAATGTAACTCTTGTAGTAAACTCTAGTCCTGGACACTAAAATTAAAGAATTAAAGCTTCAAAAAGATTAACATCAATCAAATTAATGAGAGAAATCTTATATTGTGGTTTGGTTTGGTTTGGTTTGGTGTAAGTTGGTTTTGATTTGTTATTAAAAAAAATTATTTCATTTTTAGATTAGTTCGGTTTTATTCGGTTTTATGATTTCAGTTTAGTTTGGTTCGGTTTAATACGGGTTGGGAGGAATACAACCAAACTCAAACCAAATTACAAATGGTTCGGTTTCGGTTCGGTTTAATTCGGTTTGGTACGGTTCGGTTCGGTCAAACCGAACCGTTATGCCCACCCCTAGTTAGAGAGTTTGGGCCAAAGAACTACCTTCAGTGTATTGATATGAAGCATAATATGGGTTTGGAAGAAAAGGGGCAGAAGCCCCTATGGGTTTACTGAAGGCGGGAACGGGCTGGTTGTGGGCTGCTTAATTAATATTTATTCTTTTTAATTTTCCTAATTTGTTTCCTATTTAGAATTAATTAGGATTTCTAATATTTGTTTCCTATTAGGATTAATTAGGATTTCTATTATTTGTTTCCTATTTGAAGTTGATTAGGATCTTTTTTATTCTATTTCCTAGTTGTAGTTGATTAGGATTTCTAGGATTTAGTTTCCTAGTTTGGGAATTAGTAGATGGGTATATAAACCCCTTGTTAGGATTCATTCTGGCTAGGGATGGACTCGGGTCCGGGTCAGGCCTAGGCTCGGGCCGGGTCCGGGTCGGGCCTAGGCCCGGGTGGGCCGGCGGGTCAGAAATGGTGGACCCGGGACCGGGCCGGGTAACCACCGGGCCGGGCCGGGCCGAGCCCATTATAATTTTTTTTTGTTTTCCTCTTCCTAATTAACCTCCCTCCCACCCCCAACCCCCCAAACCACCCCAAATGGCCCAAAATACCTAGCCCAACCCGAAAATTTAAAAAAAATGAAAAAAAAAATAGTTTTTGGCCCGAACCGGGCTCGGCCGGGTCGGGCTTTGTTTTGGGTGACCCAAGCCCAGACCGGAAAACCCACGGGCCGGGCCTACCCAGACCAGTCACTGACCGGGCCACCGGGTCAGGCCGGGCCGGAACAGTACCGGTCCCGGGCCGGTTCCGGGTCAGATCACCCGGCCCGAGTCCATCCCTAATTCTGGCTCATCTTGGAATAAAATTGATTTTAGCCTTTTGGTTCTGGGCAACGGTATTTTTATTGTTGATTATCTAGGCAACGATTTACCCCGTTGGTTTTTATTTTTCTGTTACACAACATGTACCAATGAATTTATTTTACCATATTTAATTAATAATAAAATCGAATTATTTTTTAATATAATTGCACATATTACTGTTGCTGGCCAACAAAGTTTAAAAAGGGTATTCACGTTCACCAAGAGTATGCATTTCTTTGAAGCGCACGCTTGAGATTTTTCAACGTATTTAGGACTTTAGGCAGATCAGTGGGCATAGAACAAAAAATGACGGACAACCAACCGTGTTTAGCAAGACTAGCAGGGACTTTTGCACTAATAAACAAACTTTAACATGAATTCCTTAAACCAACTTTAAAAAAAGTTTTTATGACTTGGTTATGTACTCATGCATTAACACTGGATGAACACGGATCAATACCCAGTCCGATTTTCGATTCCAGTACATTTTCTTAGAATCCCACCCCCAGGCCCGTCCACCAACATGGCCACATCCCCAGTGACTATTTAGAGGTAGTTGTGCAATCTTTTGTGCTAGAAAAATGTATAGAATCAAAACCTGAAATGCCAGCAGCCCAGCACTAGTACCCCTCAACCCTGAAACCCCCAGACACTTACACTGCCAGGTCAGTTGCCAGAACCATGCCAACAGGCAACAGTCCACCTCTAATTAACACTCACAAACACAGGACGAATCATGTATGTGAATGTCTATATGCATATTCCGCAAGATTAGAAAAGGTGGCAGTATTAAAAATTGTCTTAAATGTGATATTAATATAGATTTGTGTTGCACACATGTACAAGAGCTAATCGTGACAGTCCATGGTCAACAGACTGGCTTACATGACTGGTCAGCATTTCCATTCCTTCAAAATGGCTGGTTGAATTGATATATTGTGGTACACAATCTATGCAAACGGAACAGAAATCAGGAACATGGCTTCAAATAGGCCAAAGATTTATTTAATTGTTATAACGACGTCCAGCTTCTCAATCATTGGTATTATCAAGATAGAATCATCAAGATGCAATAATATTCATCAACTGCAACAAATAGCAATAGAGGTGACCATATAGGTGCGTAGTCTACTGTAGGATCTACATATAAGTCAACTAAAAGTGATGGCACACCCCCCCCCCCCCCCCCCCCCCCCGTGCCATCTCAATCTTCACGGGTATATACATGTGTACATTTACGAAACTGAACCACAACAACGTAGGCAAAACAAGAGACACTTACTGAAGATCCTCCCCCTTGGAGACATTGGTCACTCGAAGGACAGCTTGGGCACTTAACGGTGAGAGCTTTGATTGGCAGAAATGCTCCCAAGAGGAGGAGGTGGTAGTTTCTTCTGGTTCCTTATCATTCCCCGCCTCTGTTGTACTCTTCTCATACACAGTCTGCAATTCCAATATAAGAGCACGGGCTGCTTCCCTGGACTCTGGAAGCTGGTCACTGAGCTGAGATGCAGCGACTTGGATCAAGTTCTCGAGACCATATGCTTTTATTCCATCAGGTCCCTACATCATATACAATATTTAGGGAACATTCAGAATGCGGTAAAGAGGAAATGCCAAGGGTGTTTTTTGTCTACTTAGATCTCACAAAATACAGACGAAAATTTCTTTAAGATAATTTTTCAAGCTCATTTTGTTAATTTATTTTTTATATATATAAATAAGGACCGAGTCATCTTGATATAATGATATATACTACGTATATATATATACACACACACACAATACACTACATTAATCATTTTTCATTTTTGTTTTCATATGTCAAAGCCAAACATAAGAAATTTATCAAGGAAAAACTCCATATACTTGAGCATTGTGGGATTCAAACATGCATTTACATACCCCAAACGTTCAGATTTACCTTGCAAAATACGAAGGGACATTTTAGATTCCTTAATGCACTTAGATATATTAGGGGCTGTTTACCTGTGACTTAATAGACTTAATGAGAATAACGATTTAACCGTTCAGCCATTAAGTCATGTTTGAAATCTTTAAAAGTAGCCATTAGCTTTTCTTTTAGTAATATTCATGTAAAAAAACTTTACTTATCATTTCTATTTTCTTTCCTTTGCATTTTCCAGGTTCCAAAGTCCAAAGTCCAAACATACCCAAAGACTGTGTCCAAAGCACCGAAAAAGTTAAAGAAAGGGGGAAAAGAAATTTATTGTGTTTGCTTTTAGAAAGTAAGGGAAAATCAGACTTGCTGAAAACTTTTTACATTCATTTATGTATATTTCGATTTTTTATTCTAATATAAAACTGAGGAGTTTGACACATTTCTAAATTCATTATTGAGCTGAAACCAACTTAAAATTGCTCACATATTTTATTTTCCTGGCATTTTTCTGGTTCCAAAGGGTTAATATGGGTTTGACCAAATGTATAAATTCATTATTGAGCTCAAAACAACTTTTAGAGTTCTCACATTTTTTATTTCCTGTTACTTTTCTGGTTCGGAAAGCCACTTACTACTGCTTATCATTTCCATTTGTCCTCTTTTGAAGTGCTTAAATCTCAAAATACACTTATTTCTTGAATCATAATCAAGGTCATTTTCACTTCATAAACACGAGCCCAGGAGCAATACTGAACCAAGCAAAATAAGTAGAGTGAAAGAGGGAGTACAACACTGACCAGATTTGGTACACTTTTAGAAAAACATGTTGATGCCTTTGCTCGAATTCGAGGGTTTCTGTTTTTAAGATAAGGTTGCAGTTTGGGTAATAATAGAGCTGGCGAAACCCAAGTAGTCATTGTGGTTAAGGATCTCTCAGCTGCCTCGCAAACAAATCGCTTGTCTTGAGAAGATTTCAGAAGAAGTTGAAGAAGCTGGTAAATTGCAATTTTGAAGCAAGAATTACTCAAAGTTGCACAAGGGCTTATAAACAGTATGTAAAACACATGCATGAATGGCATTAGACGGGGCAGTATTACCAATGGATCCATTGTACCAACTACGCTTTCACCATATGCTTTAAAAATGTCAGCAGATGTCATGATTGCAGTTTTGCAAACAGCACTTCTTGGGTTTTTCAGTGATTTTACGACTAGGGATATTACATTTTCCCTGTGCCATTTAAGAATTGTTACAATTAGATAAACTTAACATACGAGATTGTGTGCACACAACATTCCATCATGCACATTGAATGATAACAGTGTTATATTAGTACATTGCATACTCTATTTGAAATTTTATACCATCATCAGTACTATACCATCATCAGTACATTGAGACTTACAGCATCTCAAGCATAGCTTCTTTGTGAAATATACACATACGGCGTACATCATTGAGTGTCTCACAAACTAAAACCCAGTCCTTGGAGTCCAGACCTGCTGAGAGTGTCTAGAAAACCAAAATAGGAAAAGCATATTAAATAAAATCATAAAGTGGCTCTAGAATATAACAAGCATCACTTGATGCAGAATTGAACAGTCTATTGAGATACCTTCAGGATAGTATCTACATCTTCTACATCTTTCAGATTCTCTGACTCAATGTATTCAACTTCTGAACTTCCTCCCTCTGTTCCAGAGTTAAGCTTCACTTCTTCATTAGTATCAGCTTGAACCAAGGTTACAGTTTTCTCAGCTGCAGGGAGGGTCTGAAGACTTCCAATAGCCTTCTCGGTCATCATTGGGATTTGAAGTACCTGAATGTTAAAGAGTAATCAGGGAAGCTCATTGATATCTCTGCAGATGTTCATCTACATTTTAACCAAAACAAAACTATCCAGACTACCAAACATCACAAATTCAAGAAGGTGTGAAATCGAGAATCTCCATTGCTAATTTGAAGCAAGTCAGATATAGACATTATTCATGCTTTTAATCCCTTTCTTAAGGCTGCAGGCACGCAAACCCCTTTCGCTTGGAACCAGATACATGCTTAGCAGCTTTGAGCCTTTGAGTCAAACCTGAGTTGACCTCAGATCCTAAGTAAAAGTTCTCGAGAAGAACTCGAGTTTTGATATTTGAGCTTTTTCGAGCTAGAGTCGAATTTGAGCATGTAAAAAAAATCAAGCTCGAGCTCAAGCCTATGTGTTCAGGCTCTGATCAGCTCAAGTACACCCCTATTTAGGATATGTTGTATATGGATATATTTGCATTTATAATTTTATATATAAATATAAATACACATACATAAATAGTTAAGCTCAGGGTATCTGTGATACAAAAACATGACTCTTGCAAATGAACCCCACCGAATAACCCTTTCTTCTAGCTCTGCCTTTCTCCTACAGCTTCTACGTGTGTACAAACAAGTATATCCTTACAATATATTTTAGGTAAATACAATCTCATAATTCAAATATGTATAAACACACTTACACACATATGTATAAACCTTTTTATCATACAATCATACTACCTCCGTCCCGCTATGATTGTCCCATTTTACCTTACCGGTCCGTCCTACTACAATTGTCCCATACCAAATTTGGTAAAGTTTGTGTGGCTCTAAATCATTCTTACTTTATTCTTACTTTATCAATTCAATATCAACCACATAAACCACTTTTTATTAATTTGCGTGTCACTCCCTCTTCTCCCATTGTTAGAGGGACGGAGGGAGTAGTTGTCGTGGCGCATGGCGACGGCGATGGCGAGAAGGCATTTTTCCATGGTGATGGCGCAAAAATGGCGTCGTCACGTGACAAAAAAAAAACTAAAAAAATGAATTATAGACACTAATTGTATCCCCAACCACCAAAATACGATAAAACAAGTTGAATAACAATATTCTAACCAAAACATGTGAAGTTAAATATCCTATGTAGGATAATTCAGAATATACAAATAATAGAAATAATTTGAATTAATCGTATATTGTATTAATAATATGTTAAGCTATTTATTAGTTTACTTTAAATAATGAATAAAATAGAATAAAAGCAATATGGAGGTCGCAGTCAGGAAGGGAACAAACAACTGGGGATTCAACGCAGAGAGAGTAACCCGTCGCTGGCGAGTCATGACTTGAGGTTGATGCTCTATGGAGGTTGCCGGGAAGAATTGAATCGCAGATGCATAAAATTTCTGAACGTTTCCCATGAATTTCAGATGCTTCGATCCAGATTATTCGACTGGGATGCACAGAGAGTAGCCTGTCACCATGGCCATGGCGCCCAAATGGCATCGCCACTGGTATAGGTATCGGCGTATCGCCATGCCCACTTTTCATGGCGCAGGGGAGATTTGTGTGCCACATGGCGCACGCGCCATTCTGCGCCATCAACAACCATGCATACAATAATTATATACTACCTTTGTTCCCTTATTATTGTCCCATTGCGGTTTACGATGCTTGACTAAGATAAAGCAAACGGATCTCTGTTCGCACTCAAATTATTTTTAGGAAAAAAATAACATATTCAAAAACTACATTAAAAGCTTTACAAAGTCGCAAAAACCAGAATCAAATTTGACAAACAATTGATATATAAAGTAAGAGTGATTTGTGTTGAACAAGTGAATAGAAACTGGGACAATAATAGGGAGAAGGAGGGAGTACTTCGTATATACTTTCAATACTTTTATTCCTTAATTTGGTTCTTCATCAAGTGTTCATATATGATGACATTTAAAGTATTCGGTAATCAAACAACAAACAACATCCAAGCCTTAATCCCAAAAGAATTTAAAGAATTCGGTAATAAATGACAAAAATAATATTAAAAATGTTACAGTATATTTTATCAGAAAATACGAGAGTTAAATACTTAAATCCTTCAATAAGTGAAAATCTGCTTTGATTTTCTTCCAAACCTCTGCTTTTTGTTCATTGAACTGTTAAAATCATAATAAGCGAACACGTAAAACAAAATTACCAATTCGAACCTGCTCAGAAATCGAGTCTACACAAAAGATCCTGCAGATTTCACAATGACAACTAGGATTGAACTCTCAAGTTGCATAGGGTGAGATAAAATCAGAAATCTCACATTTTTTTTACTTTTAAATTACAAACACGACAAAAACAAAGAAAATTGTGCTTCAATTACGTAATCCTTTCAGGCAGCAAAAAATGTAAAACGTCAGTTAGAGAGTAGATCAGCAGTTATAAATGGGTAAAATAGTGTAGAAGAGGTCTTTGATTATAAAACGCAAGTAAAGAGCATTACTGTTACCTTCTGTGAGTTAGATCTGTACAAAACATAATCAAAGTGTCGGTGGTTATGCGGACGAATCTGACATCGAACGGCGGTGGGGGTAGCGAATGCAGATTGAAGCCGGCAAGCCGAGCAGGTCCTTGTGAACTATTCCGCTGGCCTTCTGATGGAAGAAGGAAGGGGGCGAGGGTTACAGTGGACTAGTGCAGCCGTGGGATTTTATCCGAGAGGGATGGGGGTCGTTTTCTAATTCAGAAAATGAGGGTAGTAGACGGATATCCGATTTTCACTTAAACCAAAAAATAAGGATGCTTCATTTAAGCACTCTTTTACACATCTTATACATATACGTTTTTTTGTTTTAATTTTGTTCACAGACAATATTTTGTTTGTGCAAAACTTTGTCTGTGAATCGATATTCACAGACAAAAAAAAGTTTTCACAGACATATGTGTGTACAAAAATGTTTATAATTAAGAGTGTGTACAAACATCATTTTTGAAACCATAATTAAAGTTGGAACCGTTTGGTTTTTCAGTCGGTAGTCGGAACCGAACTGAATAATACTTTGTACATCTGATTTTTAATAATATTCCCGTTTTTAAATAATTGCAACAATAAGGTTGCTGCGAAATCCTTTGGACCATGGCTGCGGGCGGGTGGAGGACGATCTCGCCCTATGTCAAGACTCTAGAACATAGGACAGGTGATGGGGAGCCTAGTTTGCTAGTCATTGGCTCAGGTAAGCCCAATTCAGTATCAGTGAATCTGGTTGCTTCTTTTGAGGTGACAGGTTCTAAGTCTGATTCAAGGGCGGATGATAGATAGTGAGCTCTTTGTCTGGTTGTATCCTGCTTACGTTCTTTCTTATCAATATAAGTCACCTTCTTCCCAAAAAAATTGCAACAATATACTTCACAACTTTAATCATTAGTATATTTAATTTTTTAGTTGTAAAAAATTAAAAAAAATCAGATTTTGAAAATTTATGATAAGACAATTTTAATAATATTTTATAAAACAAAACAATACAAAAAATAAAAAGTAGGGAATTGCGGCCGTCTCCCTTGAATTAGGGTTCCAGTTTTTGCCGTCTTGTGTGCGGCGCTTAGATTTAGTCGTCCTTTGGAGCGACGATTAGGTTAGCAGAGAAGGAATTGTTCGTGGGAATATCGCTAGGCGTGTTGTGGCGGCCGATGGAGAAGGAGTTGCGGGAGCCAAGGGAAGGAGAAAGGGAGGCGTCCAGAGGGGTTGAAATTGCGGGGCAGACGGAGGTTGCGCGTCAGGGAATCAATCGAGCGACGGATGAGAGTTGTGCCTTGTTCGTGTCAACAATCATAGCGATGGTTCGGCCTCCTCCTAAACCACCGCCAAGGGATGAACGAGATGCTAGGGTTCAAGATACTTGTTTTGCTTATTTAGTTTTTTTCATGTTTCGTTTTCCTCCTATTAACTTTTATTATTTTATCATTTGTTTTATTATTATCGTCAATATTGTTAAGTTTGTCATTTTGTTTGGGAATTTAGCCTCTTTTTATGTCATTGGGTTGTTTGGATCTATAGGAACAGAGATGGTTGTGTCAAACCCACTGCATGGTTAGCGATTCGTGTTGCTCTTTCAGGGGTGACCGTCTCTAAGTCTGATCATAAGGTTTACAGTCGTAGTTGTTGGAGTTTAGTTGGTGATAGGTTTGTTTTTCCTTCGATTGATGTAATGATTCTGAAATTTATGATATGAATAGAAGCAAGTTTCCGTTCAAAAAAATAATAATATTTTATAAAACTAATTTATAAACTAGTGTAACACCCGGGGCATGCCCCGATAGTGTTAATTTGAAATGGGTGATGTGACAAATACAGATAACCATTGTGAATTATTCATAGGATATGTTCAAAATTTTGGCTATAATCGATTTCTTTTACTCCCTCTGATTTGTCGCTTTATATTTAATCAAACATTATTTTCTAAGTCAATGGTGTTGAACTTTAACCGATTATATATTTATATACGGTAGTAATGATAATATGGAAATATATGAAAATGTTATTTGTTAAAACTTCTTGCTCATAAAAGTATAAATTTATTAAGTTTCACATGAATATATTAGTTAAAATAATATATATATATATATATGGAGTGGTTCAAATGAGAACACTCCTTATTGTGAGAAATAAGAACAAATCTTAACCATAGATCTTAGTAAATTAATGGCTAAAAATGATTAGGTGCACGGTTGTATGGTGGGAGTGCAAACATTTAAAAAATACTCTTGCACTCTCTATAATCCATACGTAGGTTCATAAGGCCACTACAGTAATTTTAAAAAGAATTCTTTAATGTGTATCCGTTTGAGGCTTCCATTTACCTAAAAAGTAGGTAAAAATAAATATCCAAATTATCTAAAATGTTTTTAGTTTAAAATTGATTTAACTTTTAAAATTATAATCTGATTTTAATAAAAGTTATATCAAATTAAACAATTTTTTATGATCTCTCATATGACACCAATAATGCATATATAATTTTTTTTTAAAATAAGTATAATATGTGTACTATGGACCACAACAAGTATCTCTAGTTACTGCGCACAAGAACATGTATCTAACACACAAGTACAAAAATTGAATGCACAAGTACAAGTCTCCAATGCACAATATGTATAACAAACACTATAATAAGTATCTTGAGCACAAATTTCAATATTTAATGCACAACAAGTAAGAATTAAGTAATATGACAACAAGTATGTCATGCACAAGAACGGAAATCTAACACACAACCTCAAATATGTAATGATTGTAAACTAGTATCTAACACACAACTCATTTGTGTAATGCACATAAACCTGTATCTGACTCACGTTTCGTACAAAAATCGAATGCACAAATACAAGTCTCCAATGCACAATATGTATAACAAACACTATAATAAGTATCTTGAGCACAAATTTCAATATTTAACGCACAACAAGTAAGAATTAAGTAATATGACAACAAGTATGTCATGCACAAGAACGGAAATCTAACACACAACCCCAAATATGTAATGATTGTAAATTGGTATCTAACACACAACTCATTTGTGTAATGCACATAAACCTGTATCTGACTCACGTTTCGTATATGTCAATTGTGCATTATAAACAAATTATGCACATTAGAATAAGTGTGTGCATCACTATATGTTACTTGTGCACTATAGTCAATTGTGCAAACATGTTATTTAGAATTGTTGAAAAAGTGGTCATTCAAAATGTACGTGTACTTAATTTCTTGAAAAAGTGTGTGCATCACAATATTATTTTTGATGAGACAAGATAATTTATGAGACAAGATAATAACAAAATTATTTTACTTAAAAAAATTCAAGTGAGTATGTGTGAAAAATAAAGAGCAATACTCCAATGTTTAACCGCCAAGGAGTATTTAATAATATATGGAATCTATTGTTTACATTAATGGACCACAAGAAGCTATTAATTGCCAACGGCAGTTACCCAAAATGACTTATTGTAAAATACATAAATAACTTTGGTTCAATCAATTTGAGCGTAGATCCGTATATGTCAATCAATGGTTGTGATTTGTTCTCACATTCTCACGTTAAACATTGTTCTTATTTGAACCAAAATCTCTCTCTCTCTCTCTCTCTATATATATATATATATATATCAAAGTTTATCATATTTTATTGAAAAAGTCAAATATGGCTAAATAAAGAGGGGCAGAGGTAGTATGAACTAACCACCACCATAGAATATGGATGATGAATCGCCATCTTTTGGAGTATGAATTTGAGGTTATATTGTGATTTATGTGCTTAGTATTGTAATAGTTATTAATTATTTATATGACTAATTATATCATGAGGATGATTATAAGAAGTGTTGAATTGAAATTGGGAATATGCACGTGTATTATTTTGGAGCTTACAGTTTTACATTATTTTGGATATTCACGTGTATTATCGGTGTTGTGCGATTAGAGTCCCGTTCGCGTGAACTAAAAAACCATTATTTAAAAATTTAGTCTTAAATTAAAGCCTCGCTCAAATGTGTAAGATTAATTTTTATGATTAGAGTCCTATTACATGTATTAGAGATTCAAAGTCTCATTATTTAAAAAAATGATGTTGTAAAATTATTTTGGAAACTGAATTGACATGGTATTTATTCCGAGAATTATACTCCATTAATATGGTTGATATTAAGAAGTTGTTATATTTTCCGGATATGAATATTTATGATGTGAAATTTTTAAGATCTGATTTTTTACTGAATAACATACAAATAATGACTACAATAATAACATTATTCATGATTAACTTCAATGGAAGCAACGTACAATAATAACCTACAAAAATATTTAGATTAAATTGTAATCATCATAATAGTAAAAATAATAAATTATGTTTGAATTTTTATGATTTGAATTTTTCTGATCTGAATTTTCCTGATTTAATCTAATCTAGATTGAATATTTTGGGCTAATATTATTTGACTTTTTATTTGATTTTGTCTGAATAAATTAAGAATAAGCAATACAAAGTAAACAATAAGAATAAGAGTAACATAATAGCTTATAAGGATATGTTTTTTACGTTTTTTCTCCTACATTTCTCTAGACTTGTCCATTAGCCGTTTCATCTTTGTACGAACTAATTAAATGATTTAATGTTTGGAGTCAACATAATGTCAAATGTTAGTTATTTATCATTTTTCCTCCTTTTTTCTCCATTTTTCCATTATAGCTATTCCATCTCGTTTTTTGACCAGATCTCCTTTTGTTTGGAACTAATTAAATGTTTTCATAATAATGACAATAGATTTTTTGTTAATCAATAACATAGTGATATGTCATCAGTTTGTAACCCTGCTTTACTAAATAAAACAATAGATTTAAATATATAATGAAAATTGGATTTGTAATATGTGTCATGACTATTGTGTAAATGTGCACTTCCCATAATGCAAATTTAAACCCTTTCACTATAAATTTGACATTTCATTGATTTATTACTCAAATTTTACAATAATTTTTTTTATATATGCAATTTGTTGTCATATGAAAGATCATAAAACTTTATGATTTTTGGTACACTTTTTGTAAAATTTATATCATATGAAAGATCATAAAATGTTTTAAATTTTAATGTATTTTCTTTCTAAAATTGTGAGTACAGATAAATAAGTTATAATACATTAAAATAAGATTTTTCTCTCATTCCCTTTCTCAGAATGATCATCGATGCATGTAGTGAATAACAATGATGAACCGAGTCAACTTATATATATATATATATATATATATATATATATATATATATATATATATATATATATATATATAATATTGGTGTCATATTAAAGATCTTAAAAAGTTGTGAATTTCGATATATTTTTTGTAAAAATTGGATTATAAATATAAACGTTATATCACTTTAAAAAAGAGAGAGATTTTCTGTTGCTCTAAATCAATAGTAATGCAAGATTTTTAAGTGCGATAGACATTGAATTAATTAATTGTTTTAATTGTAATGATAATAGAACTTGAATTATCCAATAAGAAGTTGACAAGCCATTATTTTTTAACTCGAGTTTACTATATAAAACTATAGATAGATTAATAAATAAAACGTAGTCAAAGAAGAACATATGAGGATTGTGAAATTCAACATCTTGCACTTAATTAAGAACAAAGGTAGCACATTGAAAGTAAATAGAACATAAAATTAAAATCTAACGTCTCCTGAATCATTTCCATCTTCCCCGCGAATTCTATGAGAAAATAGAAAACCCTCTTTCGGCATTAAGAGACGCATTCGCTAATCTATTGGCACATATAATTTCCCTCTCCGGGTGTGGACTCGGGCCGGGTGGCCCGACCCGGAACCGGCCCGGGACCGGTACTGTTCCGGCCCGGCCCGACCCGGTGGCTCGGTCAGTGACCGGTCCGGGTAGGCCCGGCCCGTGGGTTTTCCGGTTCAGGCTCGGGTCACCCAAAACAAGGCCCGGGCCCGGTTCGGGCCAAAAACTATTTTTTTCAATTTTTTTAAATTTTCGGGTTGGGTTGGGTATTTTGGGCCATTTGGGGTGGTTTGGGGGGTTGGGGTGGGAGGGGGGTTAATTAGGAAGAGGAAAACAAAAAAATGATAATGGGTCCGGCCTGGCCCGGACCGGACCCGGTGGTTACCCGGGATGGTCCCGGGTCCACCATTTCTGAATCGCCGGCCCGCCCGGGCCTAGGCCCGGCCCGGACCCGAGTCCATCCCTAGGTGAACCGCTCACCTTAGAGTAATTCAAGGCATTCTCGATTGATGAGCACCTCCTTGAAGACTCGCCGCCTACCATTGTTTTATAAGTAACCACTTGAATTGTGCTTTCTGGATTCACCTCCCTTGTTGCCCTAAAAGGATCTTGATGGAGTATTAACTCCTAAAGAGAAGGGAGAGTTAGAGAGGGAAGTAATATGTATTAAATGAATTCGATCTCGAATCCTTTACAATGAAGAGGTGGCTAGCTATTTATAGCTGCCATAAATGCTAGGTGCAATAAATGAGGATACATGTGGCAAATAACCAACGGTGGCGAGTTGATTCAGCCGGGGTGGCACCGGCATAGCATGTGGCCGCAGTTAATGCGGTGGTTGATAGCATGTGGCCGCAGTTAATGCGGTGGTTGGACGTGATACCGCATTTAATGCGGCAATTCAGACCATGTGGAGAGGAGATCATGTCAAGGAGAGTGCCGAAGGCCGTACGTCCCCTAAAGCCTTCCTGTGAAGAAGGATGTACGTCCCCTGGGGCATCAATGTGCCTAGAAGACGTACGTCCCCTAGGCCTTCAGGTGCTGAAGGATGTGCGTCCCCTGTGGTAAAGGTCGTACGTAGGTGGATGTCGTCATGTGTTAGAGGCCGTACGTACCCCAGAGGACTCTAATGTGCTGGAGGACGTCCTCGGGGCCTTCATGTGCTGGAGGACGCACGTCCCCGGGGCCTTCCATGTGCTGGAGGATGTACGTCCCCTAAGGGCTTCCATGTGCTGGAAGACGTGCAACCTCTGGGGGCTTCCATGTGATAAAGGATGTACGTCCCCTAGGCCTTCCATGTGCTAGTGGATGTACGTCCCCTGGGGGCTTCCATGTGATGGAGGACGTACGTCCCCTGAGGGCCTTATGTGATGGAGGACGTACGTCCCCTGAGGGCCTTTATGTCCTGGAGGACGTACGTCCCCTGAGGGCTTCCATGTGATGGTGCCTGGGAGTAGATCCATGTTGTCTCGATGCTTTCTTGGCCTTTGGAGGATTGCCTGGGAGAATCTGGCGTTTCTGGCCGAGGTGGTGCCATAATTGTCTGGCTGCCTTTTGTCCTTCATTTCGAGGACGATGAACGTCCTTCACTTTGAGGATGATGAATGTCCTTCATTTCGAGGACGATGAGCATCCTTCATTTCAAGACGAGAGGCGTCCTTCATTTTGAGGACGATGAATTCCCTTCATTTTGAGGACGATGAATGTCCTTCATCTCGGGGACGATTAATGTCCTTCATTTCGAGGATGAGGAACGTCCTTCATTTTGAGGACGATGAGCGTCCTTCATTTCGAGGATGAGGAGCATCCTTCATTTTGAGGACGATGAATGCCATTCATTTTGAGGACGATGAATGTCCTTCATCTCGGGGACGATAAATGTCCTTCATTTCGAGGACGAGGAACGTCCTTCATTTTGAGGATGATGAGCGTCCTTCATTTCGAGGACGAGTAGCGTCCTTCATTTTGAGGATGATGAATTCCCTTCATTTTGAGGACGATGAACGTCCTTGTGCCTTTGACTTTAGTTGATGGATCTTACGCTTGTGGACGTTCGTGGCACGTTTGTTTTCTTCGTAATGTGGACGATGAATGTCATTGTCCTGAAGACGATACGTGCCATTGGCCTTGAGGGCGAGGAGCGTCATTGGTTTCGAGGAGGATATGTGTCCTTGATTTTAAGGACGGTGTGCGTCTTGCCTCAAGCTTCGGTTTGGCCGAAGGGTGACCACATGATTGTGGTCGTTGAGATACCATTGTCATTGGCTTTGAGGACGATGCCTGCTTTGTGCTTTTGATTTTTGCCGAAGGTGGACGTCTGGGTGTCCTTGTCATCCTGACCGACGGTGGATCACAATGGTTGAGGACGTCCATGGCTTGTGGTCCGCGCTTTTAGAAATTGTTTATCACAATGATTGGCCGATATAGTCCCCTAGTCCCCCACTCTTTGAGGCACATGTAATGGGGTGAAAAGGAGTAGAGTAATGCATGTCTTCAACACGTGGCCGAGGGTCGACACCTTTTGATCCATAATGGGGGCGATGCCTCGTTAAAAACCTCATTAGGAAAAACCCTGTGGGAAAAAATCCTAATGAGGGAAAAAAACACACCGGATGCCCCCAAAATGAAGCAAAAGTTGTGTTCCCTTCGGCTTGGGCATGGAGCTGCAGCGGTGTCTGCCTGCTGAGGCAATGCCCGTCTGATGATGAGGACGATGGTGCTGATGAGCCAATCCGATTATGAGGATGACGCAATGGACGCCTTCCTGAATAGGAGGACGAGGCGATAGGCGTCCATCTGATTATGAGGACGACGGTGGTGATGAACCATGCGTCATATGAAGGCGACAGTCGCTATCCAGGAAGGGAATGGCAAGCCTAACAGCTGGCTCAAGACGTCCGACGCTGAGAAGCTGGTCTTGAGATAAAGGATCGCATCGAGGCTTAGGAGCCGTTCGTGATCTAAGGACGACGGTGATGATGAAGCAGTTCATTGCATGAAGGCGAGGGTCGCCATCTAGGAAGGGAATGGCGAGCCCACCCGCTAGTTCAAGACGTCCGGATTTAAGAAGCCGATCTTGAGGTAAAGGGTCACGCCGAGGCTAAGGAGTCGTACGTGCCCTAAGGACGACGACACTGAGAGGCCATTGGTATAAAAAAATCATGTTGAGACCGAAGGGCCGATAGTGATCTATTGGCCGAAATAGATATGTTCTTTTTACGTTTTGTAGAAGTGGTGGCCGTTGTGGGGTTACTTTTGGCCGTAGGGGTCAGTGATGGTGTTTAAGGCCATTGTGTGACTCTCGGCTTGCATCTGAGGGGTCGGAGAAGGTGGGCCGTGTGAAGAAATTTGAATGGGTGGCTTCCCATTGGTTGGAATGGAGGTGACCGTTGGGGTGACCTCTGAGAGTGTGCCACATGTAGTGACCGTTAGGGTGGCCTCAGAGAAAGTGCCACATGTAGTGACCGTTGGGAGGGGGTCTATAAATACCCCTTCCCTCCAAGACGAGCTCCTCACTTTCATCCTTTGATAACGAAGTGGTGGCCCAATTTCTAGAGAGAGAAATCTTGCTTGAGTGTTCTTCGCATTCTCGAATCTTCAAAGGTTAGTGTTCAACCGTTCTTCCCTTATTTTGCATACTTTGCTTCCTCAGGCCTTGATCTAGTGTTAGTCAGGAAACTTCACTTAGATCCCAAGTAGCTCCCTTAGGATTCCAATAGCTATTATGGCGGGTTTTTTGGACGAAGAGTATTATCCGTACGACGATGAAGTCTCCGCCAAGTCTCTTGACTTTGGAATAGTCGAAGAGTGTCGTGAGGAGATTGACGAAATGAGCCCCTCCGATCCAAACCAGGGGAGCGGTAGGGGACGAGCGGAATGTGGACGAGGATGCTGCCCCTTCGTCAGCGGGTGAGGACGTCAGGATGTCTCGTGCTACAAGCGGAGCCTCTGCGTTGGCCACCATTCCTTGCCCTGATCCTCTTTCGGCTGTCAAAGGGAAAGTTCCTGTAATAGTCTTTCCGCCGAAGAGGAGGCGTCGACTGAAGAAAGGTCCGGGCGTCTCCTTTCTGGATCTCACCGATCTATACCTCATCAAACCGCAGAGCAATGCGGGCGAGTATTACGTCACCCAACCGTATGTTGGGCCATACAACCGGGTTAGGGCACCCATGCCGGCGGATCATGTTCTCAACCCTCCTGCGGGGGTACGTTGGGGTGTACCCCATGAGCTTTGCTAAGGGGCTCAGGTTCCCCCTTCATCCATTCATTACGGAGTATCTGTATATGGTGTGTCTTCCTTCGGCCTTGCTGACCCCGAATAACTACTCGCTGATCATCGGGTTCCTGCTCCGGTGCTCCGAGTTAAACATTGTTCCGACGACGGCCTTGTTCACGAATCTGTATCAGATTGGACGAGGCAGCCATAAGAATTGTGCCAGCTACGCCAACCTCCAGCAGGTGAAGATCAGGAGGTCCTTCACCGACCTTCCCTCGTCCATTCACGGCTAGAAGTCCAAGTTCGTTTTCGTGTCCTTGGGCGAAGGGGGTGATTTCCCCTCGGTACGCCACCCTGGTTCTTTCAATCTCCACGAGCCGCCGAAGAGTGTCGTCATTGATGCTCAAGTGGAGGAGTTCTTGAAGGATGGGCCGAGGAGCGTCAAGGACTATATCACGGGGTATAAGATGGCCTCCCTTGGTTTCGTCAGGTACTTCGTTTATGGGGATGACAAAGATTATGACTTATGGCCGAAGATGACCACGTCTATTGAGGAGGCCGATGGCCCTTACTTAGGTGTGCCTGTTGAGGCCGATGGTAATACCCTCTTAGCGTCCTTGGTCTTACCACTTGCGTTATCTTCTTGCTTACTAACTTTTGTTACTTTTTTTCTTGTGCAGACTTTGCCATGGATCGTACGTCTTTCATGAAGGTCTCCAAGAAGGCGGCCGAGGAATTGGCGGCCAAATAGGCCGCTAAGCGAGCATCGGCTGGTAGAGCCAAGCCAAACTCTGATCAGGCTAAAAGGCCTCCCACTCAGCCGAAGAAGAAATGTCCCGCTGACGAGGGGCAGAAGAAACTGACTGAGGCTGGATTGCAGCCTTCAAAGAAGTTCAAGAAGGTTTCTCCCTCTTTCGGTGCTGATGTCGGAGTGTTGATTGTCCCAGTTAGGGACGAAGGTGGCTCCAATGCTGACGTCGTGGTGGACCTCACTTCGGGTCCTTCATCTGCTGCTGTCTCCCAGCCACCCCTATTACTCAAGGCTCCCAAAAGAAAGGGTCTGGCGGAGATCTGGTCAAGGGGACATACAAACGTGAAGTTGAATATCCCGTGAAAGGCAGTGTATTTAATGAGATCGTCAACGGCCACGATGTGATCTCCCAGGCCATTCCAAACAAAGACCATGTGTATCTCAGTGGGCTCAGTGACGTCCGAGTTTATGACGACGGGGTGGACAGCCTCATTCAAGTAAGTTTGCCCTCACACTTTTCCTTTCTTCTTTCACTTGTTTCGTTGGTGTCACTGTCATCCTAATGGTTTTGTTTCATGCAAGCGGCCTTCATGCTGATGGAGAGCCACAAGAGGCAACAAAATGAAATTGCCCGGCTGAGGCAAATAGAGCAGAAAGCTGCTTCGCCAATGAGGCCATGAGGTTCCTGGATACGCTGCGAGGCGAGGTGGAGGCTCTGAAGAAGAGGGTTGATGATGCAAACGCGACTGCCCGTCAGTTGACTACTGACAGGGACGACGCCCACAAGAAGCTCACTGAAGAGAAGAAGGCTCATGAGGAGGTCCTTCGCCGTACTGATGAGGCTGAAAAGGCCAAAGTTGTTGAGGTTGCTGGAAAGAGGGCCGCCAAGGCCGCCATTAAGAAGTTCCTGGACGATGGCTGGAAAGCTGAGGAGCGTCGGTCTTGGTGCTTTGAGGTTGTGGCGGCCAGGTTCGAGGATTGGACTCAGCACAGCCCCACCGGGATGGAGTTCTAGGAGAGGGAAATGAAGGCCTTCTACGATATCGACCAGCTTCGGATGCAATGGCTTATCTACCGGAGGTTGCGCCAGCGTTTCAAGGAGCTTAAGTTGACTAAAAAGTTTGTTGTCAGCCTGAAGCTGCCTCGGAAAATGAAAGATCCGGAGGCTGAGCTGCAGCTCCCAGAGGAGGAAAGAAAACTCCCCATTCTGAGCTCAGACATTGGCGAGGATGAGTGGAGTGATGATGACATGGTGGAGGACACGACTGCCTCCAAGGCCGATGGAGCGGAGGATGCGATGGAGAAAATCGATGATGGGATCTCTCAAGGCGTCGACGATGGGGGAGCTGTAGGAGACGCTGGTGAAGAAGCTTGATCATCTTCTAAGTTTCGCCGTTAGTATAGATTAGCAGCTGATGTGCTACAAATATGTAATGGTCGTTGTGCCCCCCACCTTTTGTACTCGAAGGAATATTGATGAAAGAATTCAGTTTATCTCCTTCGTCCATCTTTACTTTTTCGTGAAGTTTGCTTGTTGCATCTTCCTCGTCCCTATATTGTCGTTTTTATTTCGCACTTTGAAACATTTCTAAGTGTTAGCTGGGACCAAGCAGGTGTTGCCCCTTGCTGTGGCCAGAGAAGGTGTTTGATCCTTGTCGGCTTAAGGAGCGGGTATTTCCCACAAATCTTTTGAGCCCGCAACGTCTTCCCTGTGGCCTCCGTCTGCCAAGTAAATGTCACCTAGGAATTTTTTCCAAGGGTTTTGTTTTGGGTAGCCTGTGATTGCTTGCTTCGTCCAATACTCATCTCGGACCAGGCTGGGATGGACGTCCGTCTGGTGATCTGGGGGACTTCCGTCTGATTCTTCTGGTGAACTGGGACGTTTGTCCGATAACACCGAGGATATTGGGGATGTTCGTCCGATAACACTTGGGGCGTCCGATAACTACGTTCGATGATACTGGGGATGTTTGTCCGATAACACTAAGGACGTTCATCTGGATAAACCGATCCCCGGATATTTAGCCTTCGATGATACTGAGGATGTTCATCCAATGCTTTTGACGACGTTCGTCCGTTGATCCTGGAGACACTAGCCTCACATTATGGAATCATGTCCCATGATCTTGAGGACGTTCAGTTGATGATTCTGAGGACGCTCGTATGATGATTCTGGGGAAGCCGTTCCCCAGATTGAGACTCACGTCTGATGATGCTGAGGATGTTCATTTGATTATTTGGGGGCATTCGTCTGATATGCATGTATGGTCTTGCTTCGTCCATAATGCCTAGTATTTGCCTGATATGTACTTAGCCAAATATGTGGTTTGATTTGTGGGGATTTCGCTCAAGGCCGGTGAGTGCCCGGTCCTTCGACTGTCCCTCTTTTATTTATGGGGATTTTTCTCAAGGCCGGTGAGTGCACGGTCCTTCGACTGTCCCTCTTTTATTTCTTCGTCTTTACTTCTTTGAGCGAGGAGTGGGGGTCCTTGTTTCAGGCTCAGGGTCCTTCTTTTAAGCTCGACTGAGGGGGTTGCTATTCCCTCGGCCGATAGGGAGTCCAGCATGGGTTCATCACCCTCGTTTGTAGGATTTTCTCTGATCTTGGGGGGTCCCTTTGTCTATTTATGATGCGGGGCTAGACTTTTGGTCAGTTTCTGACGGCTGTCGTTTCCCAGCCCCAAATGTGGAGATTTTATCACCTCAATCTTCTTTCAGGCTTGCCGCCCTCTGATTTAGCGCGGGGACGATGTGGTGAGCTTCTCGTTCCCAGACATAGGCCATTTTGCGGGCCCTTCGTCCTAGGCATCATCGCCCATACCTGGGCATTTCACCTCGAAGGGGCCGATGCGATGTTTTTTGTTGCGTGACATCCTTTATTAGCGGAACACAACTTTTATTAGTTAGTGACTCGAGGTCAAGGGTGGTAATTGATCAATAACTCATCAAGGGGTAAGGGCTTCGCCGGCTACACCACCTTCGGGTTATTGATAGAACTTTACCAAGTGATGTATTTTCCACAATCATGGCACTTCCGACCCATTAAGGTGTCTAAGTTTGTAGGTGTCGGCTTTGTTCACGACGCTGATGATGTAGGGTCATTCATACTTCAGGGCTAGCTTGCCTCCTTCTGTCGGCTTGCTTGCTTCCCTTGGGTGGAGGACGTAGTCCCCCATCTGGAACTCTTGTGAACGTACCTTGGCGTCATAGTATGATTTCACTTGATGACGGTAGTTCTCTGCCCGGATATAAGCTTGCTCGCGTCTTTCATCGGCTAGGTGGAGGTCAATCTTCATGTCCTCCTCATTGGCCTCAGGTTCATATTGTTCAACCCGTCGACTGGGTACGGTGACCTCCGTTGGTGCTTTTGCTTCAAAACCATAGCATAGAGCAAAAGGTGTTTCACCCGTGGCCCTCCTCGGCGTAGTACGGTAGCACCATAGGATGTTGTGGAGCTCGTCGGCCCAGCTGCCTCCTTCGTCCTCGAGCTTCTTCTTCAGGCCCTCCAAGATGGTTCGGTTGGCGTTCTCAACCTGTCCGTTGCCTTGAGGGTAGGCGACGTAGGAGATACAGTGTTTGATACCCCATGCTCGGAGGAGTTCCCGGATGGGCTCGGCCTCGAACTGGGTGCCGTTGTCGGAGACAATTTCTTGGGGGACGCCGAAACGGGTGGGGATGTTTTTAAGGACAAACTTCCGGCACCGGGCTTCAGTGATGCTTGCCAACGGCTCCGCCTCGACCCACTTGGTGAAGTAGTCGATAGCGACGATGATGTACCGATTGTTGCCAGCGGCCCTTGGGAGGGGGCCGACTAGGTCAATTCCCCACCTTGAGAATGGGATTGCGGTGTTGAACGGGGAGTAGTTGACGGCTGGCCGAACGAGGGCCTTATGTAGTACTTGGCATGCAATGCACTTCCTTGCAAGGTTAGCACAATCCCGTGCCATCGTCGGCCAGATATAGCCTTGGATGACTAGACGGCGGCACATGATGAAAGGGCCTTGGTGTGTTGAGCAAACTCCGCAGTGGACTTCTTCCATGGCCACTTCGGGTTCGTCCGGGTGCAAATATCAGAGGAGAGTGTCATTGTATGATCTTTTGTACAACTTTCAATCCTCAATGGTGTAGCTTGGGGCCCTGAGTTTGGCTAGCTTGGCTCTCTACTCGTCCTGGGGTATCTCTCCCGTGGTAATGAAGGTCTTGATGTCAGAGATCCAGTCCTCTGGGCGCTGTTGAATGCACAAGACCGGGCTAGCATGGATGTTGAACATGCTGAACTCCTCGATCTTGACTATCTTGGAGATGTGCTCCGGAGTATCTGTGCTGAGTTTGGAGAGTATGTCGGCTTCAGCATTCTCCGCCCTTGGGATCTGGGTGATCTCATGGGTTTCAAATGCCTTGAGCAATTCTTCAGCCGCTTTCTTGTACTGCCTCATCCTACCCTCCTTGGCTTCATACGAGCCCTCGATCTGGCCTACCACCAACTTGGAATCACATTTGATCCTGATATGCTACGCCTTGAGGCCGGTGGCGAGTCTGAGGCCGCTGAGGAGGGCTTCATACTTGGCTTCATTGTTGGACACCCTAAAGTTGAAGCGGATGTCATAATAAGCTCTAAATCCTTCGGGGGAGATGAGGACGACGACGCCTCCACATGCTTTTGTGGCTGATGAGCCGTCAGTGTATAGAGTCCATGTTTCATCTGGTTCTAAGCTGGGTATGTTAACGGTCGTCTCCCTTGCCGTGCATTCGGTCACAAAGTCGGCCAAGGCTTGCCCCTTGATGGATGGCCTTGGCTTGATCTCAATCTGATACTGGTTGAGGATGATCGCCCATTTCACCATTCGTGAAGAGCTAGTTGGGCTCCGCATGAGTGTGTTGAGGGGCTACTGCGTGAGGACATGGACGGTGTGTGCCTGAAAGCAGTACCCCAGTTTTCTCACCGTATGGACGATGGCTAACATCGTCTTCTCGATGGGGGAGTATCTGAGTTCCGCTTCTCGTAGCGTCTTGCTGACGTAAAAGATGGCCTTTTGTACTCCTTCATCCTCGCGGATGAGCACAGAGCTGATGGCCGACGTGCTCACCCCCAAGAATAACAAGAGCGTCTCGCCGGGCTTGGGCTTAGAGAGGACGGGAGGGGAGGCTAGGTAGTGCTTCAGTTCCTCGAAGGCTTGCTGGCACTCCGTCAACCATTTGAAGTTATTGGCCTTACGCATGATTTGGAAGAAAGGGAGTTATCTCTCGGCCGATTTGGAGAGGAAACGGTTTAGAGCGGCAAGGCGTCCCGTCAGCCGTTGGACCTCCTTGACATTGTGCGGTGGCTCCATGTTATTAATGGCCGTGATCTTCTCCGGGTTTATTTCAATACCCCTTCGGCTGACCATATATCCAAGGAACTTACCGCCCTGGACGCTGAAGGTGCACTTCTTTTGGTTCAAGCGAAGGTTGAACTTCTTCATTATTTCGAAGATCTTCTGGAGGTCGTCAGCATGGGTGGTTGATTGTTTGCTCTTCACGATCATGTCGTCCATGTACGCCTCCATCGTTCGACCGAGGACTGTTCTGAAAACTTTGGCCACCATCCTTGTGTACGTGGCGCCGGAGTTTTTTTAGCCCAAAGGCCATGACGAGATAACAGAAAAATGCCTCCGGGGTCATGAAAGATGCCTTCTTGGCATCATCCTCATGCATGAAGATCTTGTGGTACCCTCTGAAGGCGTCGAGGAATGACATCAACTCGCATCCCGCTGTCTCGTCCACCAATTGATCAGAATTGGGGAGAGGGAATGGGTCCATAGGGCACGCCTTGTTCAGATCAGTGTAATCGACGCACATTCTGAACGTCGGCGGCTTTTGGGCGAGGACGACGTTGGTCAGCCAATTTGGGTACTCCACCTCTTTGATGTGGCTTATGGAGAGGAGCATAGTGACTTCCCCTTTGACGAAGTCCCGTCATTCAGCCGAGAGGTAGCGCCGCTTTTGCTTGACCGGCGTGGAAGCCGGGTCGACTGAGAGCCGATGAGTGATTACCTTGCGGCTGATTCCCGGCATGTCCTCCGGCCCCACGCGAAGATGATAGCGTAGGACCGCAGGACGACGATGTTGGCATCACGTTAGTCCTGAGGGAGTTGTCTCCCTATCTTCAGGACTCACTCTGGCTGGGAGGCGTCCAGGGGGGCTTCCTCGACGTCCTCGACCGGCTCTGCGCGTGGTCTTTCCTCGTCCTTGGCGACGGTGATGGTGTCCACCCTCTGCTCGGTGATGGTGGCATTCTTCGTCAGCTTGAGGTAACATGCTCTAGCTATCCTCTAGTTCCCCTTGGCATAGCCGATGCCATTGTTGGTAGGGAATTTCAAACATAGATGCTTCATGGAGATGATGGATTCCAGATCCTCCAACGCTGGCCGACCCCAGATCAAATTGTGGGGGCATTTGAGGTTGACCATCATAAACTCCATGTTGAGCCTATCACGATGGACGCCGTCGCCGACCTCTATGGGGAGGACTATCGTGCCTTCGGCGTCAATAGAGTCCCCGGTGAAGCTGGACATCGGCGTTCTTATCGGTCTGAGCTGTGATTTGTTCAGCTTCAGCTGTCTGAACGTATCCAGGTACATTACATTGACGGAACTCCAGTGTCAATGTAAGTCCGGTGGATGATGGAGTTGCCTATCTTGCATCGGATGATGGGGGCGTCCCTGTGAGATGCGGGACCTGGAGGCAAATCATTGTCGGTGAAGGTGATTGCCTCCGTCTGTTGCCTCTTTGGCAGGGGAGGAACACGGGATACCTCGCCGATGTATAGGGACTGAGCCCATTTCTTCCTTTGGGTTGCGGAGTCCCCCCCAGTATTGCCTCCAACGATATGTTGGATGTGGTTCTTCTTCGAATGGGGCTCCTCGAGGTCCTCGTCATCGCTGAGTCTACCGATTTCGCGCTTTTTCGTCGAGGTTTCCCCTCCCTTATTATCGCTGCTCACCCAGGTATTCTTTCGTGGGCCGCCTTTAACAAATTGGGTGAGTTCCCCCTGCCGAATTAGGCGTTCAATGGCTCGCTTCAGCGTGACACAATCATCAATGTTGTATGAAGTTTTCTTGTGGTAGCGACAGCAGGTGCCACCCTGGTTGACGACGTAGATCTCCTACGCTCACCTGAGAACTATGGGGATGATTTCCTGTTCCTCTGCGTAGTCGATGATTGTGCTGACCGAATGTGTGACGGGAGTCCTCGTCCTGTCCGTCCTCGGGCGCCATGGGCGTTCCTTGTTTTGTCCGTCGGACTCCTGACGGGCCTATCCTCCCTGACCTCGGCCCCCGGCCGAGGGTGCACTTGGAGCTGGCGCATGGTTTGTCTTCTTCGATGGTTGTCTGCCATCTTTCTTGTGGGAGTGGAGCTCGTTGGCGTCAGCATACATGTAACACTGCCCCCAAGTATTTGTACCTTATCAAATAATGTATTGAACCCTGAGAAATGAATAAACGCATTTTACGTGATTGTAAATTTTTATCATTTCTTTTACGTGAATAGTAAAAATCACGTGGGGCCCACACCGGAAGTGGGGGCCGCCCGGTACTGTCGGGACCACATATTATATTAATATTGGCCTAGATAATATGTATATGATGGTGGATATCCTAATTGGGCCATGGCAATGGCATAGGGTTGACCGGTTGGTCAAACGGGACCAAATTATCAGTATCGGCAATTTATCAGATAATAGCCCGAAAAGGGATTTCGGAGACTTCTAAATTAAAGTTGAGGAGTACATATTCCTTCTAAGGTCCAATAAGGGTTGGGAACAAGTGTTATATTTTATTTGACCCGATAAGATAAAATATAATTAAAACAGTCCGGACAATACAACTTTCAGGAGGGATTGTACACTTCGGGACAAGAAGGGATGACCTTCCACATGAGTGGGAGCCAACCCACGAGAATACCTTGTCAATGTGATCTGGGACGCGTGGGAATGGGTGTGAGGTGTGAGGAAGTTGATTTGAGATGATTGGCATCAAAACAAAACATGTGGGGGGCCTCCTTCCCATCCCTCATTGCTCAAATGAGCCAAAAAGGGTATTCCTACCCATCCCCCCTCTCACTAGCTCGGACAAGACCAAGGAAAAGAATAAAGGAAGCTCTGCAACTTCATTCTCCCATAGCCAATTTCGAGCTAAGCCCAAGGAGGTCAAAGTTAGAAATTTAAAGAAGAAGAAGGAAGGAAAAAGTGTAGTGGTTAAGGTAATGATCTTATTTTAACTCTTCCTCTACTCCTTAACTACAATATGACTTATATGTTATGTGGAGGACCCCTAGAATTGTTCTACATGTTTAGAGGTGTAGAATTAGGGGTTGGAAGGTAGTTCTGGGTCCAAGAACGGACTTAGAAGCCAAAGTGACCGGTTCGCCAGAAAATAACCTTTTGGAGGTTATTTGTATTAATATGGGTTTTATGATGATAAAATCTCGTTAGTAACTTGTCTAAGGTATTCAAGGAACTTTCACAGAGTTGAAAGGGTCGCCGGAATTGTCGCCGGAGTTCGTTGAAGTTCACCGGAGTTTCACCGGAGCTCAATAAGGGAGGCTAGAACTTCATAAGCTTCATTTAAGGTGAGAAGACGGCTTTATGCTTTATAACTTTTGCATGAGGCATGAGATTACCTAAATTAATCAAGTATATGCTTTATGAATTGATTAATGATAATAAAGTGTGTGCTATGTCATTTTAAGGAATATAACATAGTTGAAAAGCATGATTTATAGGTTTGATTCATGAAATCATTATCAATTGATATGTATGATGTTCCAAGGACCCAAATAGGTATATTTGGATTAAGGACGTCAAGGAGTACTTGCATGTAAAATTTCACATTAATCAGACTTCATTTGGGCGGTCAAACGGACGTTGACCGCCAAATCAACTGTTGTACCCGACCGGGTATTGGCAAATACCCGACCGGGTATGTTCTGAAAACTGCCCCAGGGGGTCGCTACCTCCTATACCCGAACGAGTATAGGCAGGTACTCGATCGAGTATGTATTGAAAATATGCCCCAGTGGCCGCTGCCTTCTATACCCGACCGGGTATAGGTTGGTACTCGACCGAGTATTGGGTTTTACACCCAAACGATCATTTTTGAATGAGTATAATGTGGGTCATTCGGGTGAGAATCGTCCACGTTGATTGTCAAAGATTATTATATGACTACAGGGCTAGGTATTGTCCATAGTTAAATGAATGAAAGGTTAGTCATATCCAGGTTAGGGTTTGGTAAGGAAATAGGTTGGGGTTGAGTATCCCCAGAATAGTAAATGATCCTGAAACTCGGTTGGGGTTGAGTATCCCCGGGATGGTAAATGATCCTGAAACTCGATTGGGGTTGAGTATCCCTGGGACGGTAAATGATCCTGAAACTCGGTTGGGGTTGAGCATCCCCGGGACAGTAAATGATCTTGAAACTCGGTAGGATATTATGAATGTAGGACATAGCTTATGAGCTAGGTATCCAGAAAAGGAGTGAGATAAGTCAGGTAAGAACTTTATCTCTAAAAGACTCTTTAAGGTAAATGACCTACGGGTTAAGTATTTTACAAGTATATATACAGTATGTATCATCGGGTGGATGAGAGACATCTATATATATGTAACATCCTATTTTTGGGTCTCGTGTCTGAAACAATAGTTATTCCTCATATAGCCTGCTTGTCACTAGTACTTCTATGGAGTACTGACCCCTCCGGGGGGCCTCACATTTTTCAGGTTAAGGCTAGAGTCCTATTACCTGCACCTTTGCCTAGGGTGGTTGATCAAGAAGGGAGACGTGGTTCGTGCTTCCATTCTTATTTGAAAGTTATAAAGAGCTCATGGATATTTGAACAATGTTTTCCTTTAAAATAGTTGGGGCATGCGTGCTCATGTTTGCCACGTGTGGCTAAATAACAAACATATTATTTTCGCATTTGTTTGATTATGATATTGATGTTGATTGTATGTGTTTACTAATCGGTTTGGCAATAGAATCTATCGGACGCCTTGTATGATTCAATAAGGATGAACTAATGTTGTTCTTATCGGGTTGTACGGCGGTTGTCTACGTGGCTCGGATGCGGTCCGGGGCGTGACAATTAAATGGTATCAGAGCCATCGATTTCTAAACTATATAATTAACCTCTCAATATAGTTATCCTCAAAAAGTTTTGAATAAAACCATGAGCAAAAGTTTTTGTACTTAATGAACCGTTGGAAACCAAGTTATTGACCTCTTATTGTTAAGACGGTACCCTTAACAGTTTGTTGGCCATAATGTTAGACCAAGTGGTGTCTTTTCTACTATTCTGTCACTTGATATTGAAACGAGTCTAACGGCTCATTCCAAATTTCTTTCAGAAATGGAGGGTAGACGCATGGCTACGAGGAACAACCCGAGGGGGCAAGCGCCGGTGACGTCCATAAGGGCTAGTCGGGTTGCTTCTCGGAGCTCGAGAGGAGGTCGAGGAGGCCGTGGAGGCCGTGGAGGCCGTGGAGGTCATCGGGCTCAAACTGTGAGCGATGGCCATGTTAGCTCAGTGCACGAAATCCACACCGATGACTATGAGTCTACGTATGTTCCCGAGACGGAACATGAGGAGACCCCATACGATGGGGGAGATACCTACACCGACGATGATGATGAGAGTGATGCTAAATTCGCTCATATGGGTGGATTGTTTGAGTGGTATCATAAGGAGAAGCTGAGAAGAAATCTCAGGCGCCAAGCTAGGCGTGCCTCTCAGGGGGGTTCGGGTCAAGGGAGTCGGGGTGCTTCCGTGGCCAGCACTGTGGCATCACAGGGGGTACAGGGGGAGGCCCCTGTGTGAGAATCTCCAAATTCCTCAAGGAGGCTAGAACCTTGGGGTGTAAATCATTTGATGGCAAGTGTGATATATATGTGGCTGCCGACAGGATCAAGAAGCTAAACGAGGCTGCTAGGGACATGCAGATCGGGCTTGACATAAAGTTGACGGTTGCTACCAGGCTACTGGAGGGAGTAGCTGTTGTGTGGTGGGAAGGCATGGAGGGAAAGTTCCACGGCGAGACCACTTGGGAGAAATTCGAAATAGAATTTTATAATCAGTAATATTCAGAGTTCGAGAAGAACCAAAAGAGGAAAGAATACATGACATTGGTGCAGGAGGAGGATTTCTCGGTGAGGCAATTGGAACAGAGGTTCCGGGACTTGGCACGATACATACCTCAGTACGCCATGGATGAGAATCACATGGCCAATCACTTCTGGGATACCCTACAGTTGGATATCCGTGATCGGGCTACCTACAATCATCACATGACGTTTAGTGAGATTGTTGACCAAGGGCTCCTTGGGGAAGCCAAGTGGAATGAAAGGAAGAAGAGAGACGTCGAGGAGGCGAAGAAGAGGAGATGGGGGGATTCTGGACCCCAAGACCATTCCCGGAAGCATCAAGCCGGGAATAGAAATTCATTTAGGGCGCCGACACCACCGGCAAAGAAAAGCAAGGGTCCAGGAGGACAAGGGTACAACTCCGGGAGTGGGAGGCCACTGAGGTGTGCAAACTGCAACAGGAACCATGCAGGGAAGTGCAATGAACCACACCCGTGCTACAAGTGCGGTAGCACAAGTCACCTCAAGCTCTCTTGCCCAATGTTGAATGGAGGGGTCCATCGGGAGCCATTGAAAGACCTACGGCTAATAAGGGACGTGCGGGACCATCACAAGCTGACACGGGAAGGAGCGGACCCACGGTTAGTAATGCCGCGTCCGTTAACCAAGGGAGGACCCAAGCACGGGTGTACGCAATGACCGAGGCAGATGCTCGGGCCAACCCGGACTCCATTGCAGGTAATCTCTTCATTACCCAGGCGTTTTATTCACTTACTTGAAGCAAATCCTTCAGAAAACGTGTATGACCCGATCGGGTACCCTTATAGACCCGACCGGGTATGGGTCATGTTTCAGTTTCGAGGTGCTTACTCGTTCGGGCGAGTTTGGCAAGGCTTTCCACATTTGGAATTTCTAGCAATACCCGATCGGGTATGGTCATATACCCGACCGGGAATGAGTAAAGTTCTCCGTTTCTGAAGTGGGTACTCAATCGAGCATTCTGGGTAGAAATTTTTTGATTTTTTCCATCCACACACGACCGGGTATGGGCGTGTACTCGACCGGGTATAAAGATTTACCGAAAGTTTTTCCTTAAGGGCTCGAGTGATACCCGACCGGGTAGAGGTCCTTATCCGACCGGGTATAGGGTAATCCTAGGCTAAAAAATTATTCGTTCAGTACTTTTCAGACGGGGTGTTGGGTAGTGTGTCTTACATGACTTATATATGTAGGAACACTAAAGATTAATGGTAGACATGCGAGAATTCTCATCGACACCGGGGCGCAACGTTCATTTATGAGCGAAGCGTTTGCCAAGGGATCGGACATGCCTTTAGTAGCAATGGCGCAACCTTTGTTGGTCTCTACACCGTTGGGTGATGACGTGGAAAGGAAACACCACTATCCTTCATGTAATGTGGAGATAGGGGAGCACTGTCTAACGGGTGACTTTGTGCCATTAGATATGCTCGAGTTTGACGCTATACTTGGCATGGATTGGCTTGAAAAACACCATGCGAAAGTAGATTGCTACACTAAGGTGTTAGAACTCAGGGATGGTGAAGGAAATACTCTATGTTTCGAGGCAGATAGAGGAAAATGCAATCCTTGCATCATATCGGCCATAAGAGCAAGGCGTATGATGAGGAAGTGATGTCAAGCTTACTTAGCCTATGTCATAGGTAAGGAAGGCAAAGGAAAGAGTATCACAGAAGTGAGGGTGGTGAGTGAGTATCCAGAAGTTTTCCCTAAAGAACTCTCGGGACTCCTACCAGATCGAGAGATCGAGTTTGTGATCGAAGTAGAACCAATCACAAAACCTATCTCGATTCCTCCACACCGAATGGCATCGGCTGAACTTCAAGAGTTGAAGGTTCAATTGGAAGAATTACTGGATAATGGGTTCATTAGATCAAGCCATTCACCTTGGGGGGCACCAATTCTTTTTGTAAATAAGAAGGATGGTTCACTTAGAATGTGCATTGATTATCGACAATTGAACAAGGTCACGATAAAGAACAATATCCTTTGCCAAGGATTGATGATTTGTTTGATCAACTACGGGGGGCAACCGTGTTCTCTAAAATCGACTTGAGGTCGGGATACCACCAACTGAAGATCAAGGAGAGTGACACACCCAAAAGTGTATTCCGTACAAGGTATGGTCACTATGAGTTTCTCGTAATGTCGTTTGGGCTTACGAACGCCCCCGCGACATTCATGGACCTCATGAACCGAGTATTTCACCAATACTTAGACCAGTTCGTCATAGTATTCATAGATGACATCTTGATATACTCCATGAATGAAGAAGAACACGAGAAACATCTAGGTCTTGTGCTTGAAACACTGCGGGAGAAACAACTCTTTGACAAATTCTCTAAATGTGAATTTTGGCTTGGGGAGATCGGTTTTCTCGGGCATGTGGTATCGGGCTTGGGCATTTCAGTTGATAACTCAAAGATTGAAGCAGTCACTAATTGGGTGAGGCCCAAGAATGTGAAGGAAATCTGGAGTTTTCTCGGTTTAGCAGGGTATTACCGCAAATTTGTGGAGAAGTTATCAGTGATAGCATCTCCGCTCACGAAGCTCACTAAAAAGGGGGCTAAGTTTGTGTGGGATGACAAGTGTGAGAAGGGGTTTCTTGAGCTGAAGAAACGGTTGACTGAAGCACCAGTACTTGCTCTACCCGTACAAAGGTTATGATATGACATCTACAACGATGCTAGCATCTAGGGGCTTAGATGTGCACTGATGCAATTAGGGAAGGTAATTGCTTATGCATCTCGGCAGTTGAGAAAGCATGAAGTAAATTACCCCACACACGATCTAGAGCTAGGAGCTGTGGTGTTTGCATTAAAGATTTGGAGGCACTGCCTCTGCGGAGATTTATGTCACATCTATACCGATCACAAGAGTTTCAAGTATGTGTTCACTCAGAAAGAGTTGAACATGAGACAAAGGAGATGAATGGAGTTGATCAAGGACTACAACTTGATTATTGAATATCATCCAGGGAAGGCTAACGTGGTAGCCGATGCTCTTAGTAGGAAGAGTTCATCAGGGGTTTTACTCACATGCTTACAAGCATTGAGGGCACACGTGGAGGTATCCACGGGTGGGGCGTTATTGGCCAGATTTGAGGTGAGACCCACCTTATTAGACGAAATCAGAACATGCCAAGGCAATGATGAGGAATTTCAGAGAATCCGGGAACGGATGCTTGTGGGGCCCGTCGAAGGTTTCCGCGAGAGAGAAGATGGACTTCTACTATTCAAGGAACGGAGTGTGTGCCATCAGATGAGGAGCTCTGTAAATCTATCCTTGAGGAGGCTCACTCATCTGCTTATGCCATGCACTTGGGCGGTACAAAGATGTATCAGGACTTAGAAAGTTACTGGTGGTCGGGGATGAAGAGAGAGATTGCAGAATATGTGAGCCATTGCCTTACCTGTCAGCAGGTTAAGGCAGAGCATCAACACCCAACAGGATTATTGCAACCACTTACCATTCGAGAATGGAAGTGGGAGCACGTTACCATGGACTTCGTGGTGGGTCTGCCACGAACGGTTAGGAACTACGACACGGTATGGGTGATAGTTGATAGGCTGGCCAAGAGTGCTCATTTCCTACCGATCAACACTACCTATACGCTTAAGCGACTGGCCAAGTTGTACACTGATGAGATTGTGAGACTGCATGGGGTTCCGGTTACTATAGTATCGGATAGAGACCCACGGTTCACATCACGGTTTTGGCCTAAGTTCCAGGAATCTATGGGGACGAAATTGAGGTTTAGCACAACATTTCATCCTCAAACGGACGGGCAATCTGAACGGGTGATTCAGATTTTGGAGGACATGTTGAGAGCATGTGCCTTAGAGTTCCATGGAAGCTGGGACAACCAGTTGGCTTTGGTGGAATTCGCCTATAACAACAGTTATCAGGCAAGTATAGGCATGCCTCCATACGAGGCATTGTATGGGAGGAAATGCCGAACACCTTTGTGTTGGAATGAAGTAGGCGAGGCTAAGCTCGAGGGCATCGAGCTAGTCGAGATCACCAAAGAAAAGGTAAAGGTTATTCAGGATAGACTCAAGGCTGCCCAAGACCGGCAGAAGAGCTACAAAGATAAACGTCAGAGGGCGTTGAAGTTTGAGGTCGATGATGAAGTATTTCTGAGGGTGTCACTTTGGAAAGGGACCATCAGGTTCCTCAGTCGAGGTAAGCTTAACCCATGTTATATAGGTCCGTTCAAAATCCTTGAAAGGATTGAGGTTGTAGCATATTGACTTCAGTTGACTCCAGAGTTAGAAACAATTCACAATGTATTTCATGTATCTATGCTCAAGAAGTATGTACGGGACCCGTCACATATTCTTGAAAACCCGCCAGTGGAAATACGGGAAGATTTGCACTACGAGGTGCAACCGGTAAAGATCATAGACCGACAGGTAAAGAAGCTAAGGAGCAAAGAGGTACCGATGGTAAAAGTACTTTGGAAGAGTGATCGCGTCAAGGAGCAAACTTGGGAAGTGGAGACCCTGATGAGGGAACAATATCCACTTCTGTTTGATTAGACACGTGGATTTCGGGGATGAAATCCCAAATAAGGGGGGTAGAACTTGTAACACCGCCCCAGAGTATTTGTACTTTATCAAATAATGTATTGAACCCTGAGAAATGAATAAACGCATTTCACGTGATTGTAAATTTTTATCATTTCTTTTACGTGAATAGTAAAATTCACGTGGGGCCCACACCAGAAGTGGGAGGCGCTCGGTACTGTCGTTTCCACATATTATATTAATCTTGGCCTAGATAATATGTATATGGTGGTGGATATCCTAATTGGGCCATGGCAATGACATAGGGTTGAACAGTTGGTCAAACGATGCCAAATTATCAGTATCAGCAATTTATCAGATAACAGTCCGAAAAGGGATTTCGGAGACTTCTGAATTAAAGTTGAGGAGTACATATTCCTTCTAAGGTCCAATAAGGGTTGGGAACAAGTGTTATATTTTATTTGACCCGATAAAATAAAATATAATTAAAACAGTCCGGAAAACACAACTTTTGGGACCGATTGTACACTTCGGGACAAGAAGGGATGGCCTCCCACATGAGTGGGGGCCAACCCACGAGAATACCTTGTCAATGTGAGCTCGGAGGCGTGGGAATGGGTGTGAGGTATGAGGAAGTTGATTTGAGATGATTGTCATCAAAACAAAACACGTGGGGGTCTCCTTCCCATCACTCATTGCTCAAATGAGCCAAAAAGGGTATTCCTACCCATCCCCCCTCTCACTAGCTCGAACAAGACCAATGAAGAGAAGAAAGGAATCTTTGCAACTCCCATAGCCAATTTCGAGCTAAGCCCAAGGAGGTCAAAGTTAGAAATTTAAAGAAGAAGAAGGAAGGAAAAAGTGTGGTAGTTAAGATAATGACCTTATTTTAACTCTTCCTCTACTCTTTAACTACCATATGACTTATATGTTATTTGGAGGACCCCTAGAATTGTTCTACATGTTTAGAGTTGTAGAATGAGGGGTTGGAAGGTAGTTCTAGGTCCAAGAACGGACTTAGAAGCCAAAGTGACCGGTTCGCTGGAAAATAACCTTTTGGAGGTTATTTGTATTAATATGGGTTTTATGATGATAAAACCTTGTTAGTAACTTGTCTAAGTTATTCAAGAAACTTTCACAGAGTTGAACGGGTCGTCGGAATTGTCGCCGGAGTTCGTTGAAGTTCGCAGGAGTTTCGCCGGAGTTCAATAAGGGAGGCTAGAACTTCATAAGCTTCATTTAAGGTGAGAAGATGGCTTTATGCTTTATAATTTTTGCGTGAGGCATGAGATTACCTAAATTAATCAAGTATATGCTTTATGAATTGATTAATGATATTAAAGTATGTGCTATGTCATGTTAAGGAATATAACATAGTTGAAAAGCATGATTTATAGGTTTGATTAATGAAATCATTATCAATTGATATGTATGATGTTACAAAGACCCAAATAGGTATATTTGGATTAAGGACGTCAAGGAGTACTTGCATGTAAAATTTCACGTTAATTGGACTTCGTTTGGGCGATCAAACGGGCGTTGACCGCCAAATCAACTGTTGTACCCGACCGGGTATTGGCAAATACCCGACCGGGTATGTTCTGAAAACTGCCCCAGGGGGTCGCTGCCTCCTATACCTGATCGAGTATAGGTAGGTATCGATCGAGTATGTATTGAAAATATGCCCCAGGGGCCGCTGCCTTCTATACCCGACTGGGTATAGGTTGGTACTCGATCGAGTATTGGGTTTTACACCCAAACGGTCAGTTTTGAATGAGTATAACATGGGTCGTTCGGATGAGAATCGTTCACGTTGATTGTCAAGGATTATTATATGACTATAGGGCTAGGTATTGTCCATAGTTAAAGAAACGAAAGGTTAGCCATATCCAGGTTAGGGTTTGGTAAGGAAATAGGTTGGGGTTGAGTATCCCCGGGACAGTAAATGATCCTGAAACTCGGTTGGGGTTGAGTATCCCCGGGATGGTAAATGATCCTGAAACTCGGTTGGGGTTGAGTATCCCCGGGACGGTAAATGATCCTGAAACTCGGTTGGGGTTGAGTATCCCCGGGACGGTAAATGATCCTGAAACTCAGTTGGGGTTGAGCATCCCCGAGACGGTAAATGATCCTGAAACTCGGTAGGATATTATGAATGTAGAACATAGCTTATGAGCTAGGTATCCGGGACAGGAGTGAGATAAGTTAGGTAAGAACTTTATCTCTAAAAGACTCTTTAAGGTAAATGACATACGTGTTAAGTATTTTACAAGTATATATACAGTATGTATATCGGGTGGATGAGAGACATCTATATATATGTAACATCATATTTTTGGGTCTCGTGTCTGAAACATTAGTTATTCCTCATATAGCTTGCTTGTCACTATTACTTCTATGGAGTACTGACCCCTCCGGGGGCCCTCACATTTTTCAGGTTAAGGCTAGAGTCCTATTACCTGCACCTTTGCCTAGGGTGGTTGATCAAGAAGGGAGACGTGGTTCGTGCTTCCATTCTTATTTGAAAGTTATACACAGCTCATGGATATTTGAACAATGTTTTCCTTTAAAACAGTTGGGGCCTGCGTGCTCATGTTTGCCACGTGTGGCTAAATAACAAACATATTATTTCTGCATTTGTTTGATTATAATATTGATGTTGATTGTATGTGTTTACTAATCGGTTTGGCAATAGAGTCTATCAGACGCCTTGTATGATTCAATAAGGATGAATTAATGTTGTTCTTATCGGGTTGTACGGCGGTTGTCTACGTGGCTCGGATGCGGTCCGGGGCATGACAATACAAGCTCCCTCGCCGGAGTGCCTTGATGTATGACCTTGGCAGGTCAGTGATGAGGCTCTTTGTGTAGTGGCTGTTGCCGAGAACGCCCTGAAAAAGGATGAGGAGTGTGCGGTCATCGGCACCTTCGACTTCCTCGGTCTCCCTCGTCCATCGGTCGATGAAAGAGATGGGAGAAGTGTTTCCTTACGCGCTTCCTTCTAGCAAAGTGCGTGAGGAAACGTTGTGCAAGATCCTGCCATGAGTCCACACTTCTTTCGGTTAATGCATTGAACCACTCATATGATGGTCCCTCAAGAGTGGAGAGGAACCAACGACAGAGGTACTCGTCCGATGCGTTCACCATTAGCATGTTGTTGTCATAGCGGCTGAAGTGTTCCTGGGGGTCGGTGCTGCCATCATAGGGCTTGATAACGTTCCCCGGTACTTCTCGGGTATTGGGGCCGAGAGTACCCTGGTCGTGAAGGGAGTTCTGGTCCGGATCTGGATGATGGGGTCACCGCGCCCTTCGGCCAGCTCCCGCTCCACGACACCGGCCTTGTGTAAGAGGACGTTGAAGCTGGGATCCCTTGACGAGTTAGCCGTAGGGGTGGCAGTCCGTTGCTTTTCCTCCATCTCGGCGAGCCTTTTTTCTAGCTGGGCGATGACCTCGTCCCGGGGGTCCTTGGCGGCCGTTGTGGCGCCTTATCGGGTTCGTACGCAGGCTGCGTGAGCCGTGTTGATTTGGTGGCACACATCATCTTCATGCATATTTCCTTTGCCTTTTTCCAGGCGGGGCCGATCCGCTGTTTGGGATACGGACCCCAGGCTTTCCCTTGGCGAACCAGGCTCACATTCACCAATCCATCCTGCCATCCTCTTCGATGTTGGCCGACGGCACGTGTCACCTAGCCTATTGAAGGGTGAGGCTTTTCCACGCGCTTGGGTCGGTCCACCACGGGGAGGGGAGACGGGATGGGAGTGGGGCGAAGACGTGTCCTGGGGCTCAACCCCCTCGTCGTTGCCAATCTTCATGACTAACGGCTGAGGCGGGGGAGGCGGTGGAGTAGTGTTCTCCCCCGTCCTTGGCATGAGTGCGCTGAGGACGGTGGGGTTCTGGGCCAAGCTGGCTATGATGGCCGAGAGTGCGGCCTGAAGCTGAGGGTCAACTGCAGGAGGAGCCAGCTATCCCGAGGCATTGTCGCCCTTTTCCATGCGCTTCTTCTCAAGGCCGACATGGGCGTCTTGAGCATTGACGTTGAGCTGATTGCGGAGGTCAGCTGTGGGATCGATGGTCTCCTGGAAGATTTCTGCGTCGGCAAGCTTGTCGGTCGTAACATCGCCAGAGCGTTCTCGATCCTCCCAAGTTTCAGGGATCGTCCTGCTGATGAGGTTACAGTTTGACTTTGTTCTTCCCATAGTCAATTAGCTGTGCTTGGTAGCGACGAAGGATGCTAACTTGATTGTTCTAGCTCTCAATGAAAACACCAAATGATGGAGTATTAACTCCTAGATAGAAGGGAGAGCTAGAGAGGGAAGTAATATGTATTAAATGAATTCGATCTGGGATCCTTTACAATGAAGAAGTGGCTAGCTATTTATAGCTGCCGTAAATGCTAGGTGCAATAAATGAGGGTACACAAGACAAATAACCTTCGGTGGTGAGTCGATTCAGTCGGGGTGGCACCAGCATAGCATGTGGCCGCAGTTAATGCGGTGGTTGATAGCATGTGGCCGCAGTTAATGCGTTGGTTGGACGTGAGACCACATTTAATACGGCGATTCAGACCATGTGGAGAGGAGATCCTGTTGAGGAGAGTGTCGAAGGCCGTACGTCCCCTGAAGCCTTCCTGTGATGAAGGACGTACGTCCCCTGGGGCATCAATGTTCCTAGAAGACGTACGTCCCCTTGGCCTTCAGGTGCTGAAGGACTTGCATCCCCTGTGGTAAAGGCCGTACGTAGGTGGATGACGTTATGTGTTGGAGGACGTACGTCCCCTGGGGCCTTCATGTGCTGGAGGACGTACGTCCCCGGGGCCTTCATGTGCTGGAGGACGTACGCCCCTGGGGCCTTCCATGTGTTGGAGGACGTACGTCCCCTAAGGGCTTCCATGTGCTGGAGGACGTACGTCCCCTGGGGGCTTCCATGTGATGAAGGACGTACGTCCCCTAGAGCTTCCATGTGTTGGTGGATGTACGTCCCCTGGGGGCTTCCATGTGACGGAGGACGTGCGTCCCCTGAGGGCCTTATGTGATGGAGGATGTACGTCCCCTTAGGGCCTTATGTCCTGGAGGACGTACGTCCCCTGTGGCTTCCATGTGATGGAGGACGTACGTCCCCTGAGGGCCTCATGTGATGGAGGACGTACGTCCCTTGAGGGCCTCATGTGCTGGAGGACGTACGTCCCCTGGGGGACGCATGGGCCTTGTTTGTTGTGTTTGGGCCACTTGGGCCTGATCATTATAGTGGAAGTATGTGGGTCGGAGTTTCCTGGGCCATATACTACATCAGATCTAATTCTTGAGTCAATAATAACATTTGACGAAGCCCCATAAATCTACATTGAAACTATTGTTTTTTCTGATGTTTAGCATAAAACCAACAATCCATACTACTTAACTTTAAAAATAATCGACATAGTTAAAAAATTACATTTTACAAAGGCATAGTAACAAACTCATATAAGATACTAAAAACTTCACATTGTTACTATATATTCTGAGCGATGATGATGTATTCCTCAAAATAAACCTCTTCATTTTACAGCCAAAAGGTGAGGAGAAATTGATGTTAGGTTACTTTTGTGTTACAATGAAAAAAGAATCTATTTGAGGGCTGGAAAATCTGAAGAAAATGATTCTACTTGGAGGAATGACAACAAAAAATGGAATTAGTGATCGAAAAACATAAGAGAAGATGGGATGAAATTATTGATACTTACTGTGAGGAAATTCACTTTGTAAACATGCTTGTGACCAGTGTTGAGGATATGTGTGTGTGTGTTGAGGTTTATTCCTTTATATCCAAAGGTCCAACACTCTCCTTTGGTTGTCGTTGGAATGGGGCGCTGAAAGTGAGTAAGATGCAAGAGAATAATGACAATAAAATCCAAATAACGCAACTCTATTTCAATAAACAGTCTGATTACAAGAAGGTGTCGAATGGGTATTCTGATCCTAAACAAAGCGGCTGTTACCAGATATAGAGGGCAGTATAATGTTGTGAGTACAAAATTGCTAACCATTTACGATGAAATAAATGCGAGTATTTATACTAGGAGTGAGTGGTTGGAGAGGGTGACGTGGCCGGCCCTGAGTGGATGATCTCCCAATCATAAAATCCTCTAGATCTCTTGCCACTACCACAATATTGACATATGACGTCACCCATATGACGTCGGTTTTCTGAAAACCGTCTTTTTAATGAACCACAAGAGTATTTCACGTCAGTTCGTTTTAAAACCGACGTCATATGTTATTTTTTAAAATTAGGTATTTTATTTCAGGATGGTTCTGAGGATAATAGACGTGATAGGGGTCGTTTTTTTAATCTACAGACGTCTGTTTCTTGTAACCGTCTTAAAAACTTGGGCCCTTTAGTTTTTTTCCCGTGGTTTATTTTCTAAGTCTTAAGAGTCCATCAGGCTTCGACCCATTACCCGACCGCCTCCTCACCTCTCTGCTCAAACATCGACGCAGGCGCAGGCTCGCAAAACCCTTCTAATTAGCCGACCGCCTCCTCCTGGTTTCATCGTTGTCGTTAGCCAACCTGCGACAGCACCGCAAGCCTCCCACCTCTCTGCTCAAACATCGACGCAAAACCCTTCTAATTAGCCGACCGCCTCCACACCTGGTTTCATCGTTCTCGTTAGCCGACCGGCAACAACACCGCAAGCCTTTTGTGCCTAAGCTTCACTGTGCAAACATCCCTAGCATAAACGGGCCGGGTAAGCTTTTTCATCTTCTCAATATGTCGATTTCACATCTTCCTCTTAGGTATTCTGGACAACCTATTTGATTTCTAGCTGCTCCTTCATCTGCGATATTTGTTCATCTTTGCTTATGCGATTGAGTTTTTCAGTATTACCCCATGTGTTAATGACCAATTCCAGATTAGGGTAATATAGTTGAATAACCATGAGTGTATGTTAAATAGAACTTCTAGCTTTATTAGAATATTAGATTGGTTAAAAAAGTTTTAATTGAACGTTTAATGTTTGTGTGCATTTTCAGATATATCTATAAAAAGTAAATCAAACATTGAGTTATGTAGTTTAAAATTTAATAGTTTTCTATTATGAAAGAAGAAAATTTAAGTGATTCTCTAAAATTTAAAAATTTGGAATTTGGTCAGTTATAGTAATTGATGAAAAATGGTGCAAAATTTTTCTTGTTTACATGATACACATGATACACATAGCAAAATTTTTCTTGTTTACATGATACACATTCTGATCAACCTGCACTTTTACCCGTAAAAGCATCTTAAGCGCTGTTTGGTAGCCATATCTATCTTTTGCATTCTGATCAACCTGCACTTATAAGCTGTATAAGTTAGCTTTTGACTAAAGCTGAATGAAAAAGCCCGTAAACCGAAATTGAACTAATAAAACTGAGCAAAACAAAACAGAAACTTATCAAAACCAAGCTAATCATATGTGATTCTGCTAATAGTTTAAGATCATGCTCTAAAACCCAGTTGAACCTAACTATTTTTTACCTAAAACTGGCTGAAGTTGACCACACATAACTTATCCAAAACTGACCAAAATCAGCTTATCTTACCTGCTTCAGTTTTCAACTTTGCTTTTTTCAAAATCTAACCAACCTAACTGAAGCCAACAAAGTCAAATTAACAAAGACCCTGCTTTTGAGCGTGTTTGGCAGCACATTATTTTGGCTTGTCTACCTGTCAATCAGTAAGTTTTTTCAAAAAACACTAATTTCAAAGCACTTGCTGGAACAAATATTGTTAATTAACAAAGGTAAATGCCGAATGCAGGGAGCCAAGAAATACTCTTTTGACTGAAGTAGCCAAAATAATGACCAATCTTTTGTGCCGCAATAGTGATTTGCACGCCATACAAAAACTTTAACTTAGAATTAATATCACCAAACACAGAACAATTTAGGAAAATGTCAATGAGCTTCGAAAATCAGGTAACTTTTACCCTTTTTATTCCTCAATCCAGCCAGAAATTTCACATGACAACAATATTCTTCATAAAGGACCAAAAAGTAATGCAAGGAGTCATTATTGTCAATAACGGTTTAACTTATATGGTATAAAGAAAAATGGTCATAAGAGTGAACACCTTAGGCTACTTGAAACTCTTTAATTGTTGAGTCAGCATTTGTTGTAGTGGAATATAACTACACTCATACCATGTACTTTTTTAAATAGATCCGTTCCAAGTTGAAATGGAATATTTTGCAGCCTAGAATGTCATTAGTAGTCTCCTGGAATGTGCAATTTTTATCTTCAAATGGGCGTGATGCTTTTTCTAATCAGATAGTTTCATGCTAATTAATTTTAATCATTTGAAAAATCCAATGGATTAATTAATTAATTAGTATATATGAATATAGCAATCCAAATGAGTGACATGGATATGAAGTAAGGGAAAAAAGTGTGAAATAAGGTTGAAGAATTCTATGGTTCACTTTGATCTTTATTGCTTTCATACTTAGTTTAAAAAAGCACGCCTGAGGCGCGCAAAGGCGCGAGGCGCATATAGGCGCTAGGTCCATCGCTTTTTACAGACCTAGGCGGCGCAGGTTCTGAGAGGTGACTGCTTTTTCACACTTTTAGGCGCCTTTTGAGGTTCTGAGAGGCGATCGCCTTTCACGCCTCAGTCTTCTCCTTCCTTTCGCCTTCTGCGTTTGGTTAGTCTTGCGTAGCTGTTTGAGTGTTCCGCTTTTCTTTCGCTGCACAGAGGTAAGACTGTTTACGTTTTCTTTTATTCTCTTTTATTCTCTTTTGCGTAGCTCTTTTATTCTCTTTCGCTGCTCTTTTATTTTCTTTTATTCTCTTTTCTTACGTTTTTTTCTCTTTTGCTATTTGGCTGCTATCTCGCGTCGCAGAAGCTGTTTATCCCCTGCTATTTATTCTCTTTTATTTTAAGTTGTTATTTTTATAAAAATATTAAAATTATTTAAATAAAAAGTTAGATAACTGATACGTACTATTATCTTGCGCTATTTATAAGGTTTGATAGATAACTGAAAAAAAGTTATGTCTTTTAAGTTTGTAAGTTTTTTAAGTATTTTAAGTTTTTTAATTTATAAAATTATTTAAATTATTTAAATTTACAAATCTGTCTGTAATTAATTTTACAGAATTGTATTTGTGTTATAGTCTATTAATTACCTTATGGTTCTTGTATGCTGTGTATGAATTGAAGTAGTTTTGAGAAGAGTGCTTCATGTAGAAGTACTACAAATATATTTCACCAAAGAAATGTGGCTGAGATCCGTGAGGCGCGCGCCTCACCGCCTAGCGCCTCGCGCCTCGGGTAAATCAAAGAAATCGCCTCAACGCGTCTCGTGCCTTTTAAAACTAAGCTTTCATAACCATGCATTCAAATGTTTATCCAAAAGTGTGCTTTCTTGCTTAATTGGGAACTGAGATTGAGGTACGTGGTATATCTATCTTTTTTATTAGTTAGTAATATTAAATTTTATTATATAGGTTTACATGTACTTAAATTTGAAATCATCAAGGTACAACAACGACGAAGATCAAAAGGAAATTTGTTGAATACATATGTTTGATGGTTGATGGTTAAAAAAATAGTACAGTTCATAATAGGCTGTTTTATAAGTATGTTTGATGGTTAAAAAAATAGTACAGTTCATAAATTGCCATTATGTTTGATGATTTGTTATGATCACATAGTTGTCATTGGACATTGTGTGTTATTTGTCCAAACACGCACGAGGCGTTTTGGTTTGATTCAACTGGTGGTCAACCGTCTAAGGATATAAAGCATATAGTGGCAGTGTAAGTTACTTGTTTTAGTTATTTTTCTTACTTTATTATTTAAATTTTTTGGTGTTGAATAATTTTGATGTTTCTGATAGTTTATTTTTTAGTGTTGATTGTACGTGTATTCAGGATTTTTTGACACATCTCTGTTACATATTGCAACTCATAAATTTCTTCTACCAATTTTTGAAGAGTTTATTTATCCTATAAATTATAGGTCATTCAAAGAAGCTGCGGTCAAAGGTAGAACTTCTACAAATCGGTACAAAACTACAAAATGGATTATTTGTCCGGTAAGTAGCTTATATATATACTCATCAAATGTATTTCAATTACACCACAATTATTAATTTTAGTTTTATCTCATCCAAACAGTGTCCGATGCAAGTGGGAAATGTGGAAAGCGGTTATTATGTGTTGAGATTCATGTATGACATCATCTCTTCCAAGATAAATAAAGACTCCATGAGCAAGGTAATTTTATCATACATGAATGTATATCTTCAAATTAAATGAAATATATTTGTAACTGATATTTTAATTATGTTTTTGTAGGTGTTTGGTCCTTATGATAAATATACAAAAGGAGGTATGGATGTTATAAGAGGGATGTGGTGTAAAGCGTTGTGCAAATGTAGTTTATGATGACTGTAAGAGTCGTATGACACTTGCATAATTTGGTGCTTTGGATGATACTTAGACAGTGTAGTTGCACTAGTACTTTGGTGCTTTTGATGATACTTAGACAGTGTAGTTGCACTAGTACGTTTTGAATGATACAAGACATTGGAATTCACAATATTATTCCATATTTTTGTACTGTGATATTGCCATGGGTTTGTTTGATTTCGATAAAAGTAGCTAAATGGTGAATGCATATATGAAAAACAGGTCTTCATATCGTCATCCATAAAAAAAATAAAAAAAAATTCACGACGGTTATTGATTAAAACTGACGTTACAAATTATTTGCGTAATTGTTAAAAAAAGCATTTCACGTCGGTTTCTTATAATAACCGTCGTTACAAAGTATTTACGCAATTATTAAAAAAACATTGCACGTCAGTTTTGTTTAAAAACCGTCGTTATAAAGAATTTACTTAATTTTTAAAAATACATTGCACGTCGGTTTTCATAAAAAACCGTCGTTATTAATAAGCTTTTCGAAAATAAAAAAACGTTGTAACGTCGGTTTTCGAACCGACGTGGTAGCTAAACACATATAACGTCTGCTACTTACACGACCCTTCCAAAACCGACGTTAAAGGTGTAAACCAACCGACGTCATAGGCCTCTTGTGTAGTAGTGTGCATTAAATGTGTTTCCCATCAATTGTGAAGTTTCCTGCCAATAGCCCTTGGATGTTCTGCCATGCATGGCCAGCCCCTAACGGTGGGAAAATGGCCCAAGTGTGATAGTTGTCTCGTACAGCTAAACTTGTGCAGCATAGCCCACGCTGTGTTTCCAAAGCGGGACTTCCTGTCCGGTGGAGTATACGGAGCTTGGGCTCCCTTAGGGTATTTTGGCTGGGACCCAATATCTCTACACAAGTCCCCCATTTCTGATGTTCTGACTTCCGAGCGTGCGCGAGACATAAGGAAGTAGGAATGTGATCATTGTGTCGTTTAGGGAAATAACACTCGCTGCTTTTATGCGGAATGTCGAACCTGAATTGCACCCGTGTACCAAGATTGTTTGATCCAGGTTTTCGACAGTTCGGGGCGACCGCTCCGGCTTTGTTCATGGATTCTCGATGTTGGGATTTGATGGTTTTGCGGCTGTTGGTTGGCTTCCCTAGGAGAAAGTCATGATGACCTAACATTTCTCCTCCGTGTGACACATGTCTTCAGTGTAGCTCCTCGTTACGTGTTATGTTTTGGCTGGCCGTCAAAACAATGCACTGGTCTATAAATAGCGAACTAGGATCGCTTGCTCCGGGTTTCCAAACCTTTGCTCCTTATCTCTAGGCTGCTCTTGCTTCTCTCTACAAACCCTAGTTCGAGCTCTCCACTCCACGTACTTGTTGGGTCTTCGTCCTTCCTTCCCATTAGTTTTATGCTTTATTCTCTATTCAGCACTGTGTCTGAAGGCTAATCTTTGAGTACCACTAGTTCGTCCAGCTCGGAGTCGGTCGTTGAAAAGACGGTTCGGGGGGACGTCGCCGACGCTGTTATTGATTCTACGGCGGGGCGCTGGTGTTGTTGACGTTGTGGTGGACATTGTAAGTTTGGATTTCGATAACAGTTCTTCTGACGATGCTAAGTCCGGTGATGACATGGCCATTGCCAATGCAGGGCCCAGACGATAATCCTCGTCACAAACTCAAGCTAAAAGCCATTCAAAAATGGAGGCAAAAACTGTCCTTGAAGATTAGGAGCCGTATCCCCAGTCTCATTCCGGATCCAGTCGATTTTCATCTCCATGCCGGGCTCCACCCCTTGCTCCACCAGCCGGGGATGGCGGTGGTACATTATGACTCTGTCATGGCATCCTTGCTGGGTTGCGGTTCCCACTTCACCCTTTCTTTGTTGCGCTCCTGAGTAGTACCCGAGCAGATAATGTCGAACTCTTACCGGGTAACGGCGAATTTTATCTCTCGGTGTGTAGACCTTACGTGGTACCCGATCTGGATCTATTTCATTACTTCTTCAAGGTGACCCTTCAACAAACCGACGACTATGTGGAGGTGAGTGCCCGAATAGGAAGAACCCTGTTCAAGGCCAACTTGACTTCCATCAAGGGGTGGAAGGACCAATTTTTCTTCGTCTCCATTCTGGAAGGTCTAATCCCAAAGAGGTGGAACCCTTCGTCGCCATTCCCGAACCCTTCGTCTTTAAGTAACTCGGGGAGAAAATTGTCGCTTTGGAGAGGGGGGAGACTTCCAAGATCTTGGAGTACCTGCCTCCCGATCGTCTGGTCTCCGCTGGGAGAGGTACCACTCAAATTCCTGGAGTTCTTGACTAACCCCCAAGTGTCATGGCCCAGGCGGTCCTTCTAGTGCGAGAAACATCTATGCATTTGCACGTTTTGGCCGCTCAGTACTAACTTTTGCTTGTTTTATTTTCAGCTCTCAATCTTGAAGCTTCGAGAATGGATGAGAATCGCTCAGCGAACCTGAGCGGCCAAAACAAGAGGAAAAGGAAGGGCAAACAGCCCGCCCAAGACCATTCTTCAATCGGCTCCTAGTCGGTCGTCTAGGAACATACCTCTGTTGGGGTTCAGTCGTTCGTGCATAAGCAACGAGGTCCCCCTACTGACCATGTGATGATGGTGGACCAACCGTTCGAGATGGGGACCTCGGCTCCTTTGTTTGTTCAGCTTGTGGATGCGGTCATTGGGGTGGAAATGAGGTCGTACATGAGCCTCTCTTTAAGGGCCTTGTCGGGTCACCCTGGCGGCCCCTCCACGAGGTTCTGGAAAATGACGGGTCACCATGGCGGAAACTGTTGCTCGATGCTCGATCGGTGTCAGAGCAGACCACCGTTGAGGTCCTCCAGGCGGTTGATCAGACGCGAACGAAGGCAGACGAGGAGTTGGGCCACCTTCAGGGTAGCGATTGTAGCTGCTCAGGCCAAGGTGGTTGTTGCTAAGGCTGCCCAGGTTGCTTTCAAAAAGAATGAGAGCCGGATCCAGGCGGCCCCCGTGAGGTAAACGTTGATCTGTCGGCGGTCCATGCAGCCTATTGATCCTTTGAGGAGTTCTCCGTGGTGGTAGAGGAGTATGCCCGGACCCACCCGATGGATTCGTTCAGGAAATTCCTCGCCCAGATCCCCCGATCTGAACTCATAACAAAGGGATCGAGATGGCTGATCAGACCAGGGTGGGGGTGTAGTGGTCGAACTCCATGGTCCGGAGTACCTATGTCACTGGCTGTCAGCACACCCTGAGGGCAGTAATGCCCATCCTGTAACAGCTCGATGGCAAGTCGATCATGATGGCAGACTACTCTAACAACGGCATCCTCCTAGCCCAAATTGAGAAGTGGGAATAGGACCAGAAAAGGGCGGCCTATCATGAAGCAGGGTCGGTTCCCGATCGTCTGACGGAGTCGGACGATGAGGAAGAAGATGATGTTGATGGTGAAGATGCCGACCAGTAGGGCCATTCTGTTGGTATTTTGCCCGACTTGTAGTTATAAAAATCTTTTGTCTAGTAATACTTTTTATCTGCTATGTATATGCCGACCGGTAGAGCCGAGGAGTAAAGACACTTCTTTTTCCCAGAGCGTTGTCAATCTTCTTTATACTCGGTACTCATTTCATCTCCTTACTTCGCGCCTTCCCATTGTTCAGTGGTATGGGACGTAGTGATTTTGTGGACAGCCATTTCCTGAGATTATAAAAGTCATTCGCCCGAAAAAGGACTTTGTGGACTTGGCCGTTTCTTGATAATTATCCCGCTGTTCGGCCGGGAAAGGACTTTGGACTTGGCCGTTTTTTATAATCATCCTAGCCTTCGCCCGGAAAAGGACTTTGGACTTAGCCGTTTTTCATTTTTGATAAATATCCTACCGTTCAATCAAAAAAGGACTTTGGACTTCTTCCTTTTTCGAGAATTACATTGCCATCCGATCGATTAGGATATAGTGGACTTAGTCCCTTAATATGAACCTTTTCACCTTGTCACCAGCGTCTCTTGTCGTTCGGCAGTGTGGAGGTAGGGGAAGTTGTGTTATGAGAGTTGGCATCCATTGTTGTCCAAAAATAACCGTTCGTCTGGGAGTTGGTTATGATACATCTGGCCCTTTCCCCGAGACCTTTCGCCATGTGCACCTTGTAGATTGGCCTCCGGAACGGTGGCTTCTATACATATAGAGGTGTGAAACCCCTCTCCCTTCACTTGTCCTCATTTCTTAGTAACGAAGCTCTACTGAAATTCTCTCTAAACCCCCAATCTTTGGTACTTTTGTAACACTGTCCCCAAATATATTTACTATTGTGTAAGTCATGTATTGAACCTTATGAAATGGTTAATGAATTTACAAAGTTGTAAATTTTTGTTATTGCTTTTGCGTTAATAGTAAATTGCACATGGGGCCCACACCAGGGACGGGGGCCACCCGATATTGTCGGACCACATATTATATTCATCTTGGTCTAGATAATATGTATATGATGGTGGATATTCTAGTTGGACCATGGATAGGGCATAGCTAGAGTTGACCGGTTGGTCAAACGAGGCCCAATTACCGATATTAGTAATCTATCGGATAACAGCCCAAAATGGATTTGAGAGACTTGTAAATTAAAGTTGAGGAATGTATATTCATTCTAAAAGCCCATAGTGGTTGAGAATGTGTGATATATTTTATTTGACCCGATAAGACAAAATATAATTAAAACAGTCCGAGAAATACAACTTTCGGGGCCGATTGTACACATCGGAGCGGGATTGGATGACCTCCCACATGAGTGGGGGCCACCCCACGTTTTTGAGAGCTCAAAGATGACAAGGGGATTGCACAACATGGGTTGTGAGGTGTGTGTGGGCTGAGGGTGATGTTTGGGTGAGAGTTGACCTAAGGTGGGCCTCTCTCCTCACTCATTTGCCATTTGAGACAAAAGGAGTCTCCTCACTCCCTCCCCCATTGTTTTTTGCGTCCAAACCACCCCAAGTAAAGAGAGGAGATATGAAAACATCTTACTCCATAGCTAAATTCAGACTCAAGCTCAAGGAAGGCAAAGAAGGAAGTTTAAGGAGGAAAAGAGGAGGAAAAAGTGTGGAGATTAAGGTAATGACCTTATATTAACTTTTCCTATACTCTTTAACTTCCATATGACTTATATAGAATATGAGGAACCCTTAGAATAGCTCTACATGTTTAGAAATGTAGAATGAGGGGTTGGAAGGTTGTTCTAAGTCCAACAACGAACTTAGAAGCCAAAGTGACCGGTTCGCCGGAAAATAACCTTTTAAAGGTTATTTGTATTGATATGGATTTTGTGATGATAAAACCGTGTTAGAAACTTGTCTAAGGTGTTCCTAGTACTTTCAAGGAGTTTAAAGAGTTTTCGGAGTAATCACCGGAGTTCAACAAAGTTCGCCGGAGTTTCGCCGGAGTTCAACTAGGAAGGGTAGAACTTCGATCTTAAAGCTCATTCGAGGTGAGCGGATGGCTTAATGTCTTGTAACTCTTGGGTTAAGTATGAGATTACCTGAGTAAATGCTATATGTGTTCACAATGATGTTTAAAATGGTTTAAGCATGTGATTAGCCAAGATAAGTAGACCTATATGAAATGAACCATAATGATTATGCATGAAAAAGTGATATGAAAATGATATAAAACATATGTGATGTTTTGGATGGCTAAAATGGCAAATATTGATGGTTTAAGACTTGGTTCACGTTTGGGTTAAGTTTCAGATCAATCGAAGTCAGTTCGGGCGGTCAACGGGCCATTGACCGCAAAGGAGAAAGTGGACTGACGCCGGTTTGAGTACAGGGCAACCCCAAATGTGAACCGGCGCCGGTTATGGCTAAACCAGCCCCGGTTTGGTGCTGTTTGTGCATATATGTGATTTACGTGCATGGTTTTGCATGGACTGTTATGCTTAGGTTATGAGACTTGGTTTAGTCTTGATAAATGATTATGATATAAACCCTATCTATGTGTGATAAGTGGTAGATCATAGAAATGAACATAAGATGGTGGAGAACCTAGGGACAACGGTACTGTCCTCAAAACTCGGTAGATAAACGGTGGAGAACCCAAGGACGACGGTACTGTCCTCAAAACTCAAATGTACAAATGGTGGAGACCCAGGGACGACGGTACTGTCCTCAAAACTCGATATATAAATGGTGGAGAACCCAAGGACGACGATACTATCCTCAAAAGTCAAACGTATAAATGGTGGAGACCCAGGGACGACAGTATTGTCCTCAAAACTCAGGATATGAATTGATTTGGACTAGGAGGAGTCATATACACTCATACACGGTGTGACAACTTTGCTCACTTAGTCCATTCTCCGTGTTAGGTCTATGTCTTACTCAAATTTGCCTGTTTCCTCAGAAAAGGAGAAAGTCATCCATGCTTGTCTGACAAGTGGTAAGGCTGACCCGAGCGACCACACTTGCACCTCTTTTGCCATGGGCACGGGTTCCCCGTCTGATTCGTCATCCCCCCGCTTGATAAGCAGCAACTTTCTGATGACGGTTGTTGACGGGGGATGATATCTCCGTGTGACCATTAACTTTACTGTCGTGCGGCACCGACACCAAAATCTGTCTGCGAAAATGGTGCACGAGATTGAGCATTTGCTCTCACCCCCTCGGTAGTCCTATACGGGCTTTATCCGTCATCCGATGAGGCAACCTGCGGGGCACGTGCTCGTGCACTTGGACATCGTTGTTGTCTGCTTATGTTTCCCTATGCATTCGTTCATCGTAGAATTCCTCTGTTGGCTCTCGGTGCTCCCTGCTCAATTTGTTCCAGGGACTTATCGTGTCATGTCCGGTTTCATCATCTGGTGCCACGATATGGGTATCGAGACGGATGTGGAACTCTTTGTTTACCATTATGTCTTTAGGCCGTACTAGACCATCAGATACATACAACCGATTGCTCGTCATACAAGATAGTTTTTCAATAGCAAACCGTCCTTTCCTGAACGGTGGGAGGAGCGTATCTTCTTCGTTCACATGGGGGAGCCACTGCCTATTCCTGGTCGGTGGAACGCCTTACCTGTTCGGGATAAGGAAACCAAATTAGATGCTGCCCTACAATGTCAAGACGATCGGTTGCAGACGTGGGGCTCGCAAAACATTCAATCATATATAACCCCTTCCAAGATGCTAACGGTTGGCATCAGTAAATATCTCGTGTTGTGATTTCGTCCAGGATCCTTTCTTTGTTCCTTAGGTTTCTTAACAAAAAAGCTTTCTTATAGGTGTGATCCTTCACTACAAATGAAGCGCACGACACAACAGTCCACTTCCTCCATCCCAAACGAGAGTGGTAAGGGGAAGATTATTGTTGAAGAAGGCAAGCTGATGCAGCATCCCAACCCCTCTGCCCATCTGGGTTCTGATGCATCTCGTAAACGTCCTCAAAATGACCAGATGGTGTTATCCACCGACGTTGTGGACCTGGCCGACCCAGAACCCACATGGCCAATGGTCGTTCTGCCCCCACTCTTGATGGGAGGGGGGGGCGTCTTCTTCTGATGCTGACATAGCCGAACAACTTAATTTGGGGTTCTCCAAACTCGGGCCCCGTTCAAAGGGGATGATGTTGTCGGGCAGACGCCCGCATCCCTGTGGTGCACCATGGCCCTGAAGACCCCCCCTCGTGTTTCATCGGCCTTGTGCATTGGGCTGACCTGTCAGAGGCATACCTATTTGAGAATGCCAATGTATTGTCATTTGCTAGTTTTGTCCCTTTGTTCATGTTTTCCCTTAACTTTACTACTCTAACTGTGTGGTCCTTCTGTAGGCTGTGGTGTACTATTACAAGGCCCTCTTTGCGGCTGTGCGGGAGATGATGGTCCTAGCTCGCGATAGGGAGGACGCCCAAACCCTCCTCTCTGCCGCCCGGAAGTTGGCGGCTGATCTCCAAGAACGGGCCACAAAGGGGGATAAGGCTATGGCAGAAGTAACTGAAGCCCATGAGCGGATCAACTGTCGTGACCGGGAGGAGACCAGGGTGAAAGCCGTAAAGGAGGCCGAGGTGAAGTTCCAGAGGACCAAGAAAGAAGATAATCCCCCGTCCCTGTTTATTGCTGATGTCTCTAAGATAAAGAGACAATTCGTGATAGATTTCCAAAGGGCCACTGATTTGAACACAGTCCTGGCAAGCACCGCACGGGAATTCCTCCCCCAGTATATTGGTCAGTACTTGAGGGCCAACGAGATACACCTCTTGGCTGGCTCGATTGAGAGGAAGGACTTTGTGAATGCACTCGCATGTGATACCTTGGTCAAAAGTATGGACATCTTGGTTGATCACAACCTAGAGGTAATCATGGAGCGCTTTCTTCATCTGTTCGATCCTGATGTCGCCAGTTTCTCCGATCCTTTTTCTGGATGCCTACGAACGGGTCCTCAAGAAGAGGGAGGCCAAGGCTACTCAGGCCAAGGACTTCGCCATGCTGAGCGGCTCGAACAAGCTTCCTTCTCTGGCTCCTCCTTATGCTAGTTTTTTGTATTAATTTCCATTTACTCTTTGTAAGCTCTAACCATTAGTGGTGAAGAATAAAAATGCCTTTGATTATGGCATTTTTGTGTTTGATACTTCCATTTCCACCTGCATTTAGCCTTCCAGCAGTTTCCTCTGGTGCTTCATTCATGTCCAGGCTCCATCAGAAGCGCCTTACCCGATCAGAAGACCGGTACGCTCGGAAGAGAGTCGCGATGAAGATCATCTCCAAACCACAGCTTCGGTCCCCCTGTTTGGTCCATTCGAAATGGTTCGCCCATACTGGATGGTTGAGATGATAACTCACCTCCAAGCCAAGTCTCAAACGCCTTACCTGATCAAAAGATCGGCCCACCCATACCACCGTTCAGTCCATTCAAAACGGTTTGTCCATACTGGATGGTTGAGATGGCAACTCACCTCCAAGCCACGTCTCGAGCGCCTTACTCGATCAAAAGACCGTCCCGCCCGTACGAGAACCGAGATGAGGATCACCTCCAAACCACAGTTTCGGCCCCCCATTCGGTCCATTCGAAAGGGTTCGCCCATACTGGATGGTTGAGACGACAACTTCATGATCTCTTGCATTAAATGTGTTCCCGCCGATTGTGAAGTTTCCTGTCAATAACCCTTGGATGTTCTACCATGGGCACCCCCTAACAGTGGAAAAATGGCCTAAGTGTGATAGTTGTCCGCTCACTAAACTTGTGCGGCATAGCCCGTGCGATGTTTCCCGAGCAGGACTTCCTGCCTGGTGGATTATGCGGAGCTTGGGCTCCCATAGGAATATTCGGGTCTGTAATTGGGCCGAGACTCAATATTCAAACAACACACACACAAAACTTGATTAGAAACTAATTATGTGGAAGTTAATAAACAATATCTTATGAAATGAAAATAAGTAAAATCTCAACAAACATGACACCCAAATGGTGAAGAAACCCTTCCGAAGAGTGAATGAATCACTCCAGCTGAAAGAGAGAGAAGTCAGAAATCAAATAATAAATTTTCAAGGCCCAATGGTGTATGCATGAATCTTGATTGAATGAGGAATAAATGATAGAAACATTTTATATTCTTAATTAGAAAAAATGGTAATAACTGGTGGAATGTAAGCTAGAATATGGTCGAAAGGAGAGATTTCTGATCACTTGAACTTCTATGATTTCCGATGAAGGAGAGGAAGGAGATTGGCCGGTTAGAAATGAAAGATGGAATATATGAATGAAGATACTTTAAGCTTGAGTTATACTCCATCCGGTCCCAAAACAACTTCACACTATCCTTTTGAGCCAAGTTCAAAATAAACTTCACACTTTTATTTTTGGCAACTTTTCAATATAAAATTACCCTTATACCCTTACTTTATTCAAAAATTTCTTTTGTACACCTTCTTATACACATCAGTACACTCTCGTGTCTGTGAGAGTTTTTATTGTTTGTGAATCCCAGTCCACAGACAAAAAACAGACTTGTTTTGTCTGTGAAAAATTCTACAAACAAAACAAGCCTGTTTTTGTCTATGGACTGAGATTCACAGACAAAAAAAATCTCTCATAAACACGAGGTGTACTGATGTGTATAAGAAGGTGTACACTAAAAATTGTTGTACTTTATTACCTACTTTACATTCACTTTCTCTCACACACTATACTTTATCTACTTTATTGGGGCATAATAGAAAAGTCAAAACAAAAATTTCATTTTCTTAAACACTCCGAAGTCAAAACTCTGAAGTTCTTTTGAGACACGAGAGAGTAAGTAGATTACTAGATCGCTCCATTAAAAATGTTTAGACATTTGAGTGGGAAAATGGTCCTCTCTAAAGTAGCGGAATTATGTAGGGAGATATTTATGGTTTAATCTTTTTTAAATATTCCGTAATTATCTTGCGAGTTACAGAGTGAATGTGAGGTTGACTTGATTTTGAAAGCCCATCCTCTTTAAGATCTTCTTCTTTTGCGGAGTCTCTTTTACCACATTCAATCCAATCCTCAGGGCCATACATACTGCATTTCGCTTCCTTTTTCTCCTCAATCCTAAAAGCTCCTCCCTTCCCACTTCCCAATCCCAGATTGATGGCATCATCCTTCATATCATGCCACCACTCTTCCTCCTTCTCACCTTTTACGCTCTTCTATACTCGCCGCCGTTCTGTTCCTCCGCGTGTTCCTCCGCCACAGTATTCTCGGAAGAGTTCTTCTCCGTTTCGACTCTCAGTCCATCATAATCAGGCATGTTCTTTTTCCATTAACATGTATATAGCTACAAATTGATGATTCATTACTGTACACATTTATTGAATAGCTTTGGTGATGGAATTTTCGCAATTGGTGGGGTACAGAGAGAAGAAGACGACTTGTTTTCTTCATTGAAAAAATGCGCCATTTCTCTTTTGCTAGCTGCGGGATTCCTGTTGAGTGGAGCGCCGGGAAATGCCATTGCCAGCCATCCGCCTGCATTTCCAGATGTGGGGGTGCTGATATCTGGGCCTCCGGTTAAGGACCCGGGGGCCCTGTTGAGATATGCATTACCTATTGACAACAAGGCTATAAGAGAAGTTCAAAGGCCCCTTGAAGACATCACTGAGAGTCTCAAGCTGCCCCGCCACAAGTCCCTTGATTCTGCTGAGAGAGTAAGAAACTACTCACTTTGTATTTCTTCTATGTGTTGTAGTCTTGTACCCTTTTTTTCTTTTCAAAAAATATAATTTTTTTCTACTGAAATAGGAACTTTCATGCTTCTAATGTTATGAGCTGTGGGCAGAATGTGAAACAGGCATCCCGGGCTCTCAAGCAGGGGATGACTTTGGTTATTTCAGGATTGGCAAAGTCAAAGGTAGAGCATGGTACTGAATTGCTTAGCAAACTTGAAGCTGGTCTGAATGAACTTGAACGAATCATTGTTGAGGATAAGGACCGGGATGCTGTTGCACCTAAGCAGAAGGAATTGCTTAAATATGTAGGAGGGTATGTGTGGAGAGGAATATATTACTCGTATTTCATCATCTCATGATTATCATCAGAAACTTGTGTTCTTTCTGCAATCTTATTGATTTCCACAATTCATAACTATAGCCAAACCACCGCGGATAGATCATTGTAGGAGTTCCAGATTTCCAATGCACGGGGCTATTGCTTGCTTAGGTCTTAGATAGCATAATAAGATATCAATAACTGCATTTCCTACATTGTAGACCTGATTGCAAATGCCAGTTTTGGCAACTCCCAGGCCATCTTATTTAATGAGTTTGAGGCTGTGTGGTGAACCATAAGGCCATAAGGGTGTGTTGGATCCAGGAACATGCTAGGGAATGTCAAAAAATGCTAATCAAGTTATTTTTTTAGTCTTTGATTTTATCTCTAAAAGTGAAAAGGAAAATAAAACATAATCAATCTTTTCTGAATTTTACTAATATTTACATTTTTGAGTCTTTATATGATAGAACTCCGTCATCAGAACATTTTTTGTTCTGGGGTAAATGAAATGATTACATTTTTGAGTCTTTATATGATAGAACTCCGTCATCAGAACATTTTTTGGTATCATGCATGTCCCTAGCCAGGATAAAGGAGGAGGGTGTTGTGGTAGGCCCGTGACGGCCAACAGTATCACTTAGTCACATCACATGACATGAATCAAAATATGAAAATGTTACAGCTAGGTCGTCGCTCGTAAGCAACGCGTCATCTCTCCGCTTGAGGGTGGTGTCAAATGAGCAAGGGCGCGCTACATTTCATAGGTCTGCGTGTGGTGATAAGAATGCTAAGGTTGCTAGGTCGTCGTGCGGAAGCGACGCGCCGCTCCAATGCCCGAGGATGGTGTCAAATTTGTAAGGGCATGGTGGGGGTCGATGTGGTGTGAAGAAGAGAAGGCAGATCTCTTACGGGAAGATCATCTAAGAATGCTGAGGTTATGAAGAGGAGGAATATCAGCATAATGTGCATGCAAGAAACTAAGTGGGTTGGAGAAAAGACACGTGATATTAATCCCAGAGGTTTTAAACTGTGGTATTCGGGGAGAGAGAGGAACAGAAATGGAGTAGGTATTATGGTGGCACATGATTTTGTTGAGAGTGTGGTTGAAGTCTTTAGGAAGAACGATCGCATCATGAGCATTAAGTTGATAATAGGAGATGAGATTGTGTCCGTGGTAAGTGCCTATGCACCACAAGTGGGATTGAATGCATCTATCACTCAACAATTTTGGGAGGATCTTGAGGAAGCGGTGCGACGAGTGCCAAGGGGAGAGAAACTGGTCATAGGAGGTGACCTCAACGGGCATGTGGGCTCAAGTCATGATTGATTTGAGAGTATCCATGGCGGACATGGTTTTGGCACTAGGAATGAAGCGGGAAAGAACATTCTGGATTTTGCCTCGACATATGAGTTGGTTGTGATGAACACTTGGTCCAAGAAAAGAGACTCTCTCCTTGTCACCTACAGAAGTGGAGCTAATAGTACTCAAATTGACTACTTTTTAGTACGGATGATTTAGAGAACTAGTTACACTGATTGTAAGGTTATCCCAGGTGAGAGTGTTGTCACTCAACATAGTATGTTTGTGCTTGATTTTCAAGGTAAAAAGAGGAGGCGGATTAATGTACAAGGGGAGCCAAAGATAAAGTGGTGGAGACTCAAGGGGAATCTCCAACAAAGTTTTGCACACAAAATGTTGGAGGAAGATGTATGGTCTATTGATAATGACGCACATGTGGATGATGTGTGGTTACCAATGGAGTCCACCATTAACAAAGTGGCGAAGGAGATACTCGAAGAATCTAAAGGATGTCTGCCACCCAAAAAAGACACGTCTTGGTGGAATGATGAGGTGAAACAAGCAATAAAGACCAAAAGGGAATGCTATAAGAAATTGGGCAAAAGTCAGAGCGACGAGAACATTGAGGAGTACAAGGATGCTAGAAGAAGAGCAAAGAAAGTTGTAAAGGAAACCAGATGAAAAGTGAACAAGGAATTGTATGTAAAATTGGACTCTAAGGAAGGAGAAAAGATATCTACATACTTGCTCGCCTTCGTGATCGTATGATTCAAGATATCGAAAAAGTTAAGTGTGTGAATGATGTTGATCAAAGGGTACTAATAGAGGACGAGGAAATAAAAGAGAGGTGGATGTCATACTTTGATACCTTGTTCAATGAGAATAAAGTGCAAGGTATTCAATGATCTTACTATACCAGAGTGTATGGTAAATAGGGACTTCGTGCGAAGGATTCAAACAACAGAAGTTAAAGAGGCTATGAAAAAAATGGGGAGGAAGAAAGCAGTGGGCCCATATGGCATACCGATCAAGGCTTAAAGAAGTTTGAGAGAGAAAGACATCGAGTGGCTAACACGTTTTTTCAACATGATTTGGAGAAACAACAAAATGCCAGTGAGTTGGTGGAAGATTACTCTCATTCCCCTATTTAAAAATAAGAGTGATGTACAAGAATGTGCCAACTATCGATTGATTAAGCTTATGAGCCACACCATGAAACTTTGGGAGCGAGAGTTTTAGTAAAGACTTCGTAAAAGTGTGAAATTTTCGAAGAATCAATTTGATTTTATGTCTGGGCGCTCAACAACTGAGGCCATTCACTTTCTTAGACAAGTTGTGGAAAAATATAGAAACACAAAAAGGATTTGCATTTGGTGTTCATTGACTTAGAAAAGACATATGACAGGGTACCTCGAGAAGTCATTTGGTGGGCCTTAACTAGAAAAGGCATATCTTGTAAGTATATCAGTATCATCATGGATATGTATGATGCTTGTACTACAAGTGTCCGCAGTCCGCACTAATGTAAGGAGGACCGCAGAGTTCCTTATTACTATCAGAGTGCACTAAGGATCTGATCTGGGTCTTTTCTAATTTGCTATAATCATGGATGAACTTACAAATCAATTCAAGAAGATATACCGTGGTGCATGGTGTTTGCCGACGATATTGTATTGATTCATTAGACGCAATCCGGTGTTAAAGTGAAGTTGGAAGTATGTCGACAAACGTTGGAGACCAAGGGTTTCAAACTGAGCCAAAACAAGACTGAGTATATGGAGTGCAAGTTTGGTGGAGGTAGAAGTAGTAGCAATAGTGAGATTACTCTTGATAGTAAAGAGATACCGGTGTGATATGTTCCCTTATTTGGGCTCCATAATTCAGAAAGATGGTGAATTAGATGAAGATGTATGTCATAGAATCAGAGCTGGGTGGATGAAATAGAAGAGTGCATCAAGATTTCTATGCGATCGAGGTATGCTGACTAGACTGAAAGGTAAATTTTATCGAATAATAATTAGACATGCATTAATGTATGGCGTAGAGTGTTGGGCGGTGAAGCAATGCCACATTAAAAAGATGAGTGTGACATAGATGCGTATGCTGCGTTGGATGTGTGGACATACCAAAAAAGACCGCTTGTGGAATGAGATAATCAGACAAAAGGTGGGAGTAACACCTATAAAAGATAAGTTGAAGGAGTCTCGTTTGCGGTAGTTTGGGCATGTGCGTAGAAGGTCGAATGATACACCTGTTACATGACTTGAGGGGTGGGGAGAAGAGACAGAGAAGAGAGGGAGGGGAAGAACCAAACATATTTAGATTAGAGGAATCAGAACTGATATGCGTCTTCTTGGGTTGGATGAGAGTATGTTTCGGAGAGAGCAAAGTGGAAGGCGCACATCCGTGTGGACGATTAATGTCTTTTCTACATTTCCTCTCTCTTTTCTTTAATCGTTTATCTTCTATATCTTTTTATATTTTTAAGTTATTTTTATCTTCTAGCTTTTCTATGCTCTTTTATTTTTCTATCTTTTATCTTTCTTATATTCTTATGTTATTGTTATCTTATATTTATTTACCTTTATTTTATCTGTTTTATCTTACTCCCTCCGTCCCGAAATTATCTTCATTCTTTCCTTTTCGGTCCGTCCCAAATTTATCTCCTCTTTCTTTTTTTGATAAAGAATATGTGGTTCACAATCATTCTTACACATTTCTCTCTCATCTACACAACTCTCCACCACACAAATCCCACTATCTTAATCCCCGTGCCCAGTCAAAACCGAAGTTAATTATGGGACAGAGGAGTACTTTTTTCCCCTCCTTATCCGTCTCTCTGTTTGGCATCGATATCATAGATCGATTCATGTTAGCCGACTCCAAATTTTTTTGGGACTAAGGCTTGGATTTTGTTGTTGTAGTCTTTATATGATAGAAATAAACAAATAAGTAGTAAATGACTTTGAGCAAATATCAAAAGTAGATTCATTTAGTTTAATTTGAACTGATGTTATTTTTAAACATTTTATTTCCTTCAGATTATCCCTACATATCCTCTTCCCTCGGCATTTTCCACATTCCAGAGCCTAGATGAATGTCAAATGCATCTATGTATAGGGGTTACTCCTGCCTTTGGTCGGGGGTGGGGTGCTTCCATTTCTGTTAACCAAATTTTATGTCACCGATAGAGACGGAGGCCACATTAGAAAGATAAGAACCTAGGCTCTGTTTGGTAACCATAATCGGTCTGCAACTTTTGAGTTTTGACTACCTTATTTGGCTGAAATGGATGCCCCATACAATTTTCCTTTCAGAAAAATCAACAGACAGCTGTTTCAGCCTCACAGCCATTACCAAACGGGTTCTTATTTTCCAAAATATGCTATTCTCATTTAAAATAAAATTAAACCCATTCTCATTCATTGACTGCAGCTGAGATCTTCATGGCGCATTGGATTTCTGCAGTGTTGAAGAAGATATGGTGGATGGGTTCCCATACGAAGTGCCAGAGGAGTATCAAAATAGGCCTTTGCTGAAGGGAAGAGCAACGGTTGACATGAAGGTCAAAGTTAAGGACAACCCTAACCTTGAGGAATGCATCTTCCGCATTGTTTTAGATGGCTACAATGCTCCTGTTACTTCTGGGAATTTTGTGGATTTGGTTGAACGGCATTTCTATGATGGCATGGAGATTCAAAGAGGTATATTACAAAGTACTACAAAGCCACTTATTGATCAATGTATTGTGTCTTCTTGATACCTTTACAAGAAGTAGCATAGAACATGTGCATTTCCCATGGATCATTTCCATAAATTAGTTATTCTAATGTTTTATCACAATCTTTTACAATTCAACATATTACATAAATATTTGTAGTGCAGTAATATTTTTGAAATATAAGAAGTTTGATAATTAAAGGAATTACAAGAAAATTGAATCACAACGAATTATTCATTTAAACATTTTATAGAAGATAAATATATTTTTAAGGTTTATATATCTAAAAGGAAAAATTGAAAAACCTAACTGAAAGTGAAAGTCAATGTATTATGAGGAAATGAATGACTACTTGGTTAAATTGGATTGTCTGCAGCTGATGGCTTTGTGGTTCAAACCGGTGATCCTGAAGGTCCTGCAGAAGGTTTTATTGACCCCAGTACAGAGAAAACACGCACGGTACCTCTTGAAATTATGGTGATTGGGGAGAAAATGCCATTTTATGGATCCACCTTGGAAGTAAGTATGCTGTAACTGAGCTGATTCGTCTCTCACATCCCGAGAAAGAAAAAGAATCTGTAGGAATCATTTGGGACCTGGGAAATATTAGGGAAAGAAAATGACTAAGGAGTAAAGTTTAGTGGAAATTCTCAAGGAAAGAAAACACAGGGAAGAGAAATATTCGTTAAAACTCATAATTTTTAATGTGGTCGAACTCATTTTGTTTGTTTATTGTTTACTATATAATCAAATTTCCTTTACATTTTCCCAGGAAAAACCGAGCATTAGAAAACAACTTTCCGTATTCTTTTCTCCTTTCAGTAGAATTTTCCAGGTTGCAAAAATACTTATTTTGTTCCATTGCATCATGGCTTCACCGCTTCATGTAATGTGTTTGATCGACTTGTGCATCTCTCTAGGAACTTGGCCTATTTAAGGCACAAACAAGGCTTCCATTTAATGCATTTGGGACAATGGCCATGGCTAGAGATGTGAGTAATGTAATTTGTTTGGAACACATGATAAACATTCCCCTAGTGTCATTTTTCTTTTTATAACGATCTTATTGGTTCTGAAAACAGGAATTTGAGAATAATTCCGGGTCAAGTCAGGTATTTTGGCTTTTGAAAGAAAGTGAGCTGACTCCTAGCAATGCAAATATCTTGGACGGCCGCTATGCCGTGTTTGGCTATGTGATCAAAAATGAAGACTTGTTGGCGGATCTCAAGGTTGGAGATGTGATTGAATCTATGCAAGTAGTATCTGGCCTCGACAATCTTGTCAACCCAACCTATAAGATTGCGGGTTAGAAGTGTGAATTTGTGCGTTTCTTTCTCTTGTTATGTGTAACAGCATTTTTTCACCTCCACAGCAATGTCATCATATTAATAGTTAAGAAGATGAGAGCTACGTACCGCCATTCTTTCTTTCTTTCTATATTTGCTGTCTCTATTCTGTAAGGACTAAGGAGTGTCTTTAAAACAACACACCCAGTCAGTCACTCACATTCTCTGATTTCTCATACTGTTTTTCTCGCATGCTTCGTAATCTATGCATTATTTTGCTTGCCATATGTGAGAGGTTTCCAGCATGCAAGAATAGCCAGCAAAATAATTTATATCCCAGTGTACGATTATATCCTTCTATGTCAAAAAAAGATATTCTAGTTTGATATTTCACGCTTATTATGAAATCTATAATTATGATGGATATGGTGGAGATAAATGTGAAGGAATAGAAAAGAAATTCTGTTGGATGAAAATTATGGAATGGAGGATGTGTGTAGGCACCCACATAGGCATGGATTTGGGACTGGGCCCAAGGCTGCGGGACTAAGAAATTCAGGCCCGGTACCGGACCAAGTATGTACTTGTAAACCGGTTCCGTTCCGGGCCTGGGTTAGTACCACCCAAATGACCCAATTAATTAAAAAAATTTAGAAAAAAACTGATGAGCTTGGACCGGGGTAGGGGCCGGCTGGGCTGGGCACAAAAAATTGGGCCCAAAGCCGAAAGTGTGCCCCTTATAACCACCAGTACGGGTATTGGGCCCAAAAAACCGGGCCGGCCGCGGGTCGGGCACTCGGGCCGCCCGGACCCAGTCCATCCCTACACCCACACACATTTATACTCTATTCGTCACACGAAACTTGGTCAAGTTTAACTTACATGTGGATAATAAAGTAAAACAAACATGTAATTAAGATTTGTGTAGAACATAGAAAAATAACTAAACCACAGATTTATTATTTTAAATAATAAAATGTGATAAAGTTTTGTGAGATGAAGAGAGTATAATACTTCGTATATATTAGTAATGTATTATGTATATACATACTCGCGCACGCGCAAACATAGTTAGGACTTAAGATTAAATAAAAAACCTTTTTAACGTGTGAAAGTGCAAATTGCACTTATTATAATTTATGCTACACTTGTATGAAGAGTTGTTGCACTTTATGATAAACGTCGTGACATTTTTGTAAGCAGAACTTTTTTACAAACATGCAAAAGTGCAATGTTTAAACCATAGAAAAGGATGCTTTTATCTCTGTCTATTTCTATGAATTTTAGTACTCCATATTATTTATTAATGAATAATGATTATAGTAAATTGACAATTTTTTTGGAGAAAATAGTAAATTGACAATAAAAATGGATCATATAAATATCAGAAGTTATACTTTTTAAGCAAAGTTATACAAAGTATATAATGAAATAGTTAATGGAAAAGTTTAAATGAAGTAAGAGGTTCATGTTTTTCACTCGCTAGGGAAAAGTTTGAATGAACATTTTTAGTTATTTTTAAAATATTATAATATTGAATCAATGTAAGGACAATTTGAGTATGAAAAATGTGTTGGTGGAAATGTGGAATCATAAGCTAATGAAACTTGTACTTTGAGCTAAAATTATTGTACATTAGTTTGTCCAGCATTTTAATACCGGGCGGACCATCAAATCCTTGAGTTATGCTAGAGGTATAAACACTTTTACAAAAAGTCTTACAAAAGGTGTATGTGGCATCATCATATTATTTAACACATCAAATCACATTTACAACACTTTTACATCAATGGTAATTAGAATAGTCACATCATTTGTTTGTAAGTTTTTTGCAAGTGTATTTGTACTTCTAGCATTTTTCCAAATCCTTTAGTTGGAATCGTCAAATACTACCGCGCATCCAACAATAATGCGGAGTAGTTGATGTTCAATTATGGAGTGTTTGGGTGAAAGTGCAAAACTGATTCTGATGCTCTAATTTACTTCTAGAATCAGTTTTTTTAGAAGTTGGGGGTGACCAACTTCTGAAAACTGACTCTGATTCCGATTCTGCCTTAAAAAAGAAGCAGAAGCAGAAGCAGTTCCAAACATCCCGGACACGTTTTTTCTTTCCTCGCTCTCATCTTAGTTTTTTCTTTTTGGCTTTAACAAATAAGCTATTACAGAGTTTTGATTTATGAGTATGGATATCTTTTTTACTTTCTTTCTCATGCAAGAAATAGAATTAGAACCGCCAACGGCCAACACTACCTTTTTAATAAACTAGATACCGTTTAGTACCACTTGAATTGGCTTACGCTGAGTATACAAAATTGATGAAATGCTAGCTGAAGAGGTTGAATTATCTCAATATGTTGAATTATAGAAAAAAAATATTTAAAATATATTTTAATAATAGATGGGAGAACTATCAAATAAGTCCTTGAACTTTCATAAAAAGTGCAAATAAGCCCTTTAGCAGGAGGCTTTGTCCGACTGTTGCCAATTGGGACAGTTTCCGGTGGAATTTTTTGATGAATTTTTTTGAACATCTTCTTCATTAAGTCTAGTTTATATTTATCAAATTTCAGCTAAAAATTCAATCGAAAAGACAGTCAAATGATTTTCTGAAATATACAGCGCTGCCGAGCTGCGCAGTTATCTTCAAAAATTCATTTGACTGACTTCTCGATTGAATGTTTAGCTGAAATTTGGCATGCGTAAATTAGACTTAATAAAGAAGATACTCAAAAAACTTTATAAAAAAATTGCACCGTAAACCGCCCCAAATGGCGACGGCCGGACAGAGCCTCCTATAAAAGGGCTTATTTGCATTTTTTATGAAAGTTCGAGGGCTTATTTAATAGTTCTCTATTAAATGTTCTCTAAATAATTTCAACCAATTCAATCGGAAAAGTAACTTCAACCTTACTGATTTGATTATATCACAATTAAGTACGAGATATAAAAAGTTATAACCAAATGGACTCTTAAACATTTTTGCAAAGATAGATGACCTAACTAGGAGAATCTACCTTATCTGCTTTGTTCATCTAATATTAATACATGAGGAAGTAATGTGCTTAGCAAGAATTAAATTTATGTACGTGGTTAGTATTGAATTGATAAAATGAAAATAAAGTAAAACAGATTTTGAACCATAGAAATATTATCAAATTTGCTATACGAGTGTTAAAGATGAGACTTTCTTAGCTAGACAGAGGGAGTGTTAAACAACTAATACTGAGTACTAAAACTGTTACAAGTGTATTTATATTAGTGGTGTAAGTATTTTGAGCCTGTTTCTTAGTCTTTATTTTCAATTTATCAGATTAATGGTAACTTTTTATGAAATTTTTTTTATTTCACATGCTAAAGTATTGTCTAATGCATTTGTAGAAAACTACGAATATTATTTTAACTTTCTTCGTAAATTATATGCTTTGATAAATCATTACATATAGACAATTTGATTGGAATTTGATACTTTAACAAAATCAGTCAATTAAGTTGATGGAAAAGGGCCTTACTACACTGTCATTGTTGACAATGTAATTTAATGTCAATGTTGAAAACACTGCAATAAAATCCATCAAAATCAATTTGAAAAGATGAATCAGCAAAATAAAATAAAATAGAAAAGCATAAATAATAGGAAGCATATATGGTACAGCCGGTTGTAAGGTGTCGGCCGTACAACCAGTGTCAAACTTGTAATTTTGGTGAAAATCATGATTTCTCTTAAATGAGCATTGATGCAATTTTCATGAGCATCAAGTCTGTTCTTTTGAGTATTGAAAGCCTAATAATGAGCACCGGTGATCCCTGCTTCATATCTTCTAATTCAGTTTCTTTTTATTATATTTTCGTTTATAAAAAAATATTAAATGATGTTTATAATCAATTTCAATATATGAATTTAATTAGTATGATATGTTTGATATGTGCAACATTTTAAAATGAGCATAAAGCAATACCAAATGAGCATACATAATTTACAAAATGAGTATCAAAAAATTCAAAAGGTCATTTGTGTATGCTCATTGATTTCAGGCGTTATACTCATTTTAGTTTAAAATAAAACTCATTTTTAATGTGTTTAATATTCAGTTGTGTATATTCATTTCTTTTATGCGTATACTCATTTGAATTTAATATAAAACTCATTTCTAACGTGCTTAGTATTCAGTTGTGTATGTTCATTTCTTTTATGTGTATACTCATTTGAGTTTGATATAAACCTCATTATTTGAGATCAATAGCAGTAAGGTTTTTTCTTTGTCTTCCAAAATCGCAATCTCAAACAGCAAAAATGAATAAGAAAAAGAGAAAACCTAAAAATAGTGAAAAGAAAGACAGAGGGAGGAGAAGTAATTGCCCAGACGGATCTGCTGCTTCCGTGCTAGAGAAGAGGGGGATGAGCCATGAGCGGCGGCGACGAGCAAAAGAAATCAGTGGTGCGTTGATGACAGTCAGCCAGTGGCGAAGCTAGATCGAAGAACCAAGCTAGATCGGAGAAACTGGTGCGAAGGTTGATGCCAAGTCGGATTCTTCTGGTACGGAACGAAGAAGGGCAAAGCCCAAAACAAGAGCTGCGGTACCATGTATTTTACCTAAATAATACGGAGGAAAGTAAAACACCAGCAAAAGGCATGTGTAGCAGAACAAAAATATATCAACACAAAGGCACGTGTTAGCAGCAGAAGTTGGAAAGTAAAAGAGGAGAGAAATCATAAACGACAATCGTGACCACACTCGCGTCGACAACCACTCCGACGAAAACCAGGCATATCAACAGTGAACGGTGACCTGCGACCGATGAGGAATCTAGTCGACAGAGGCATAGTTGCTGCCGTGCCATGAATCGGTATGCATATGACGGGAGCGGAACATATATTTGGGTCTTTGGCAGCGGCATTTGGATAAAGGTAGTTTTGTCAATTCCCTTTAAAATCGAGGTAAAGGTCAATTGACTACATCAATTTCTATCAATTTGTATGAGGTAGTATAAAAAGTACATTATATTGCATTTGATCTTTTTAAGTGCACAAATTCGAGTTTTTAGTGTTAATTGAGTACACTCGTTAGATTAACATGTTAATATGACTGAGTTGGCTAACAGAATGCTATTAGGTCGACTTTTTGAAGATCGACGTCAGCCCCTAGTCACTTGATCGACTTCCCCTTGGTCGACGTCAGTCCTCGCAGTTCTACTTCTCCTTGGTCGATGCACCACTGCTGACCGACGCCCCCGCAGGTCGATCTCCGAAGGTCAATTTTTCCTTTTTTATCGACTTCGTGAAGGTGAGTACCATAACATTGGTCCATTACCACTTCTTACTCGACATTCTATTAGCCAACTCAACTGTATTAACATGTTAATCTAACAAATGTACTCAATTAACACTAAAATCCCGAATTTGTGTACCTAAAAAAGATCAAATGCAATATAATGTATTCTTTACTCTATCTCGTGCACGTTGGTGAACTGAATTAACCTTTTCCTCCTTTAAAATCCTAGCCAACAGGGTTTTTCTATCGAACACTTCTAAAAGATAGGGACATGGACCCGGTACTAATAGCCCTTATCACGCACAGATCCACTTAAATTCATCTGAATATGGAGCTGAAAAGCATCTATCTTCCTGACAAAAGAATCAACTGTGAATCCTCCATCTGTTTCCATAGTCAAGGTCAGTGTATCTTCTGAAATGAATATGCCCTAATTATCCTTGTCCGTTCAGTGTTCACACTCTATTTGTTTGATGAAATGCCACTGAGTGTAAGTCCTTGCTTGCCCAAACATATACAGAGTAATTGTGAAAAGCTTGAAAGTGAAAAAAGTAGGGAAAGAAATCTATTTCAGGAGTACAAGAAATCAGCACCGGAAGAATTAAATATAATCCGACAGTTAATTTACCTACACAGAAGAAACTGTATGGTTATAACCTGCAACTTTATATAATCCAGAAACCTATTTAACATCAACCTGAACATGTTATTTATCTCATCATGCAATATTATGATGTGTTTGATAAGCTGAGATATTGGTGACTAAGAATTGCAGAAAGAACAGAAACAGTTGAAAAACGAATTTAGCAGGAAAAGTTTTGGTCAATTCATTTATGCCTTTGTTTAGCTAATCTATACAAGAAATTACAAGAAAAAAGTACTTCCTGCTTCTCATTCCAAGGTTCCCACTTTCCTTTTTTGGGCGTCCCATATAAAGTTTCTCATTTCTATTTTAGGAAACAATTAACACACTTAAATGACAATTTAATCATCAGATATTAAAAATAATACATTTATAACATCACATTTATCATCAATGACCCCATTATATTATATACCTATAACCGTGCGATTTTGCAATACGAACCTTTAAGCGGGACGGAGGTAGTAACAATGAAATAAGGAATAACTACCGACTACTGCTAAATGAGGAAGTGTGCTGAACTGCACCCCTTTCTCCTGGCTAATTGTTGTGGCCAACTAAATAGATTTAAATATAATCAGTTTAATGTACATAAAACGAGTTAACTAAATTTTGGCCTGTCAACTGCACGTCTTCTCCAAGCATGTCTGCATTGCATTTACATATGCCTCTGGGTCATAATATTTATGATTGAATACTTTGTCCCCCCTGCTGCATTGTACCCTGGTTGTTTTTGTATCAGCATTCTCACTATTCTATAATTCTCTGATTTGTTTATTCCTGCTTCTTGTTCAATCAGTTCTCACTTTGTTCCGCTAATTTGTTTATTCCAGGTACACACTGGCGTACTGATTTTTCTTCCTCAAAATGATCATACTACGTAGCTGCACCAAGAGATCATGCTGCTTAAAGACAAAATCATTCACCAGAATGTTCTGTTCGAAGGACACAACACAAGTCATGTTTGATCCCATGAAAAAGGTTTGTGACATTTTGATGTCTTGCCCAAAATCAGGGCTTGACGCTGAGCTTGACCGGAGTGGGGTCAGGCCATCAACAGATCTGGTCGAAGAAGTGCTGAAGAGATTTGACAATGCTGGTATGTTGGCTCACCGTTTCTTTGAGTGGGCAGGTAGACAACGGAACTACGAGCATAGTGTCAGGTCTTATCACAGCATGATTGAATCCCTTGCCAAGATTAGACAATATCAAGTAATGTGGGATCTTGTGAATATAATGAAAGGAAAGGGTATGCTAAATATTGAGACATTTTGTATAATGATGAGGAAGTATGCGAGGGCAAAGAAGGTGGAGGAGGCGGTGTACACGTTCAATGTGATGAAGAAATATGATGTCCCTTCCAACCTCGCGGCTCTCAACGGGTTGTTGAGTGCCCTTTGCAAATCGAGAAACGTGAGGAAAGCAGAAGAGATTTTCAATGACGTGAAAGACCAGTTTGCCCCCGACGTGAAAACATATAGTATATTGCTCGAGGGATGGGGACGAGAGCCCAACCTTCCAAAGGCGAGGGAGATTTATGCAATGATGGTTGCGGCGGGTTGTGGGCCCGAGAACTGATCTTTGCAAATCGACATATGGTATTATGGTCGATATCCTGTGCAAGGCTGGCCAGGTTGAGGAAGCAGTTAAAATTGTCAAGGAGATGGAGTTTGGGGGATGTAAGCCAACTTCTTTTATTTACAGCATCTTAATTCATACTTATGGTATGTATAACAGAATTGAAGATGCAATTGATACATTCCATGAAATGCAAAGAAGCGGGGTCCACGGTGATGTGGTCATTTATAATTCACTAATAAGTGCTTTTTGTAAAGTGAAGAGGTATGGGAACACTTATAGGGTCCTAAACGAGATGGACCATAAAGGTGTGACCCCAAACTCAAGGACTTGTAACATCATTCTGAGCAGTTTAATTGGTGAGGGGGAAACTGACGAGGCTTTCAAAGTCTTCCGGAAGATGATCAAGATCTGTGATGCTGATGTGGACACATATACCATGATGATAAAAATGTTTTGCGCGAAAAAGGAGCTTCTTAAGGCACGTAAAATATGGAAGCTAATGAAGGAGAAGCAGGTTATTCCCAGCATGCACACTTTTTCTGTGCTTATCAATGGGATATGTGATGACGGGGATGCTCACAGGGCTTGTAAATTGATGGAAGAGATGATCGAGAAAGGGATTCGTCCCGACAGGGAGACGTTTGGAAAGTTAAGACAACTGCTCTTGAAGGAAAACAGAAAGGACGTGCTCGAATTTCTTCACGAGAAGATGGATCTTCTGGTCAAAGAGCCCTTATGTGACTAAAAATTTTGCTGATTATGTGACACAGCCGCCCTGACTTGGTGGCAGTGACACTATCACCCGTGTGTCAATGCCAACTTCTTCGCCACCGATATATATTTGAATAAGTGACCAACACAGTGAAAATCTAGCCGCCGCCACCGTAACCGTCACAGTGACGCCTAATAGGCACTAACACTACAAACATACACTATACACCACACTTTCACCTTACCCCTACTAGAAACACTACACAACATTGCTGTAAATTGTACTCATCTCATGAAACTATATCAACATCGGCAACCTGCATACCTGAACCTCATGAAAGGGAATGTTGTGTGATACAAACTATGGGACATCACAAGTGAAGTTGGCTCCAGTATTGTCTATAAAGGCGAATACACTAAAGTGATATACTTTAGTTTTTTGAGATTAGGTTCTATGTTTTCTTCATTTTTCTTCTCTGCTTGTTTTGAGCCCTAACTTGAATTTAATGCACCATATTTATATCCAAAGGGTTACTTCTCATTATATCCAAATTATGTGTGCATGTTATGTGCACAATGTTTTTTATTACTGGCCTCTACCATAGGCGTAATCTTAACCAGTCTCACACAGATGAGTAATACCATACAGAAGATGTTCAAGATTTCTTCCACACAGCTTCTATATCAATCTTGCCCTTATCAAGCAATTACTCTTACTGTAACTGGACCATTTCCGGACAGACTTTTAACAAATAAAAATGTGAAATTTTGCGTGAATGTTATAGACTTCACGAAAAAACTCACGAAATTTAATAAAAAAATAGGACTTTTAGTTTTTGAAGGTAAATAAAAGTATACCAATTTAGTATGTTGGGCAGTTTGATTTCATTCATTCTGCATTCATATTCACACTAAGCAACACTACTACCACACTTGCGCCTCATTTTGAAGATAACATAAATTTTAACAATTTTTCTGTTAACATGTATTTTTGTTTCTTTAATTCTGGGGATTGGGATTAGGACCAGGGATGGCCCTGGCCCAACCTAAAAGAATAGTATCTCCATCCCGTTTAAAGGTTCATACGATAAAATGAAATGGTACAATTATTTAGATAATAACTAAATAAAATAATTCGAAATATTTTTAGAAAAATAATTTTGATAAGTACGATAGTATATATGATAGTATTATAAAAAAATATTAAATGATGTTTATAATCAATTTCAATATATGAATTTAATTAGTATGATATGTTTGATATGTGCAACATTTTAAAATGAGCATAAAGCAATACCAAATGAGCATACATAATTTACAAAATGAGTATCAAAAAATTCAAAAGGTCATTTGTGCATGCTCATTGATTTCAGGCGTTATACTCATTTTAGTTTAAAATAAAACTCATTTTTAATGTGTTTAATATTCAGTTGTGTATATTCATTTCTTTTATGCGTATACTCATTTGAATTTAATATAAAACTCATTTCTAACGTGCTTAGTATTCAGTTGTGTATGTTCATTTCTTTTATGTGTATACTCATTTGAGTTTGATATAAACCTCATTATTTGAGATCAATAGCAGTAAGGTTTTTTCTTTGTCTTCCAAAATCGCAATCTCAAACAGCAAAACTGAATAAGAAAAAGAGAAAACCTAAAAATAGTGAAAAGAAAGACAGAGGGAGGAGAAGTAATTGTCCAGACGGATCTGCTGCTTCCGTGCTAGAGAAGAGGGGGATGAGCCATGAGCGGCGGCGACGAGCAAAAGAAATCAGTGGTGCGTTGATGACAGTCAGCCAGTGGCGAAGCTAGATCGAAGAACCAAGCTAGATCGGAGAAACTGGTGCGAAGGTTGATGCCAAGTCGGATTCTTCTGGTACGGAACGAAGAAGGGCAAAGCCCAAAACAAGAGCTGCGGTACCATGTATTTTACCTAAATAATACGGAGGAAAGTAAAACACCAGCAAAAGGCATGTGTAGCAGAACAAAAATATATCAACACAAAGGCACGTGTTAGCAGCAGAAGTTGGAAAGTAAAAGAGGAGAGAAATCATAAACGACAATCGTGACCACACTCGCGTCGACAACCACTCGGTGACCTGCGACCGATGAGGAATCTAGTCGACAGAGGCATAGTTGCTGCCGTGCCATGAATCGGTCTGCATATGACGGGAGCGGAACATATATTTGGGTCTTTGGCAGCGGCATTTGGATAAAGGTAGTTTTGTCAATTCCCTTTAAAATCGAGGTAAAGGTCAATTGACTACATCAATTTCTATCAATTTGTATGAGGTAGTATAAAAAGTACATTATATTGCATTTGATCTTTTTAAGTGCACAAATTCGAGTTTTTAGTGTTAATTGAGTACACTCGTTAGATTAACATGTTAATATGACTGAGTTGGCTAACAGAATGCTATTAGGTCGACTTTTTGAAGATCGACGTCAGCCCCTAGTCACTTGATCGACTTCCCCTTGGTCGACGTCAGTCCTCGCATTTCTACTTCTCCTTGGTCGATGCACCACTGCTGACCGACGCCCCCGCAGGTCGATCTCCGAAGGTCAATTTTTCCTTTTTTATCGACTTCGTGAAGGTGAGTACCATAACATTGGTCCATTACCACTTCTTACTCGACATTCTATTAGCCAACTCAACTGTATTAACATGTTAATCTAACAAATGTACTCAATTAACACTAAAATCCCGAATTTGTGTACCTAAAAAAGATCAAATGCAATATAATGTACTCTTTACTCTATCTCGTGCACGTTGGTGTATTGAATTAACCTTTTCCTCCTTTAAAATCCTAGCCAACAGGGTTTTTCTATCGAACACTTCTAAAAGATAGGGACATGGCCCCGGTACTAATAGCCCTTATCACGCACAGATCCACTTAAATTCATCTGAATATGGAGCTGAAAAGCATCTATCTTCATGACAAAAGAATCAACTGTGAATCCTCCATCTGTTTCCATAGTCAAGGTCAGTGTATCTTCTGAAATGAATATGCCCTAATTATCCTTGTCCGTTCAGTGTTCACACTCTATTTGTTTGATGAAATGCCAATGAGTGTAAGTCCTTGCTTGCCCAAACATATACGGAGTAATTGTGAAAAGCTTGAAAGTGAAAAAAGTAGGGAAAGAAATCTATTTCAGGAGTACAAGAAATCAGCACCGGAAGAATTAAATATAATCTGACAGTTAATTTACCTACACAGAAGAAACTGTATGGTTATAACCTGCAACTTTATATAATCCAGAAACCTATTTAACATCAACCTGAACATGTTATTTATCTCATCATGCAATATTATGATGTGTTTGATAAGCTGAGATATTGGTGACTAAGAATTGCAGAAAGAACAGAAACAGTTGAAAAACGAATTTAGCAGGAAAAGTTTTGGTCAATTCATTTATGCCTTTGTTTAGCTAATCTATACAAGAAATTACAAGAAAAAAGTACTTCCTACTTCTCATTCCAAGGTTCCCACTTTCCTTTTTTGGGCGTCCCATATAAAGTTTCTCATTTCTATTTTAGGAAACAATTAACACACTTAAATGACAATTTAATCATCAGATATTAAAAATAATACATTTATAACATCACATTTATCATCAATGACCCCATTATATTATATACCTATAACCGTGCGATTTTGCAATACGAACCTTTAAGCGGGACGGAGGTAGTAACAATGAAATAGGGAATAACTACCGACTACTGCTAAATGAGGAAGTGTGCTGAACTGCACCCCTTTCTCCTGGCAAATTGTTGTGGCCAACTAAATAGATTTAAATATAATCAGTTTAATGTACATAAAACGAGTTAACTAAATTTTGGCCTGTCAACTGCACGTCTTCTCCAAGCATGTCTGCATTGCATTTACATATGCCTCTGGGTCATAATATTTATGATTGAATACTTTGTCCCCCCTGTTGCATTGTACTCTGGTTGTTTTTGTATCAGCATTCTCACTATTCTATAATTCTCTGATTTGTTTATTCCTGCTTCTTGTTCAATCAGTTCTCACTTTGTTCCGCTAATTTGTTTATTCCAGGTACACACTGGCGTACTGATTTTTCTTCCTCAAAATGATCATACTACGTAGCTGCACCAAGAGATCATGCTGCTTAAAGACAAAATCATTCACCAGAATGTTCTGTTCGAAGGACACAACACAAGTCATGTTTGCCATGAAAAAGGTTTGTGACATTTTGATGTCTTGCCCAAAATCAGGGCTTGACGCTGAGCTTGACCGGAGTGGGGTCAGGCCATCAACAGATCTGGTCGAAGAAGTGCTGAAGAGATTTGACAATGCTGGTATGTTGGCTCACCGTTTCTTTGAGTGGGCAGGTAGACAACGGAACTACGAGCATAGTGTCAGGTCTTATCACAGCATGATTGAATCCCTTGCCAAGATTAGACAATATCAAGTAATGTGGGATCTTGTGAATATAATGAAAGGAAAGGGTATGCTAAATATTGAGACATTTTGTATAATGATGAGGAAGTATGCGAGGGCAAAGAAGGTGGAGGAGGCGGTGTACACGTTCAATGTGATGAAGAAATATGATGTCCCTTCCAACCTCGCGGCTCTCAACGGGTTGTTGAGTGCCCTTTGCAAATCGAGAAACGTGAGGAAAGCAGAAGAGATTTTCAATGACGTGAAAGACCAGTTTGCCCCCGACGTGAAAACATATAGTATATTGCTCGAGGGATGGGGACGAGAGCCCAACCTTCCAAAGGCGAGGGAGATTTATGCAATGATGGTTGCGGCGGGTTGTGGGCCCGAGAACTGATCTTTGCAAATCGACATATGGTATTATGGTAGATATCCTGTGCAAGGCTGGCCAGGTTGAGGAAGCAGTTAAAATTGTCAAGGAGATGGAGTTTGGGGGATGTAAGCCAACTTCTTTTATTTACAGCATCTTAATTCATACTTATGGTATGTATAACAGAATTGAAGATGCAATTGATACATTCCATGAAATGCAAAGAAGCGGGGTCCACGGTGATGTGGTCATTTATAATTCACTAATAAGTGCTTTTTGTAAAGTGAAGAGGTATGGGAACACTTATAGGGTCCTAAACGAGATGGACCATAAAGGTGTGACCCCAAACTCAAGGACTTGTAACATCATTCTGAGCAGTTTAATTGGTGAGGGGGAAACTGACGAGGCTTTCAAAGTCTTCCGGAAGATGATCAAGATCTGTGATGCTGATGTGGACACATATACCATGATGATAAAAATGTTTTGCGCGAAAAAGGAGCTTCTCAAGGCACGTAAAATATGGAAGCTAATGAAGGAGAAGCAGGTTATTCCCAGCATGCACATTTTTTCTGTGCTTATCAATGGGATGTGTTATGACGGGGATGCTCATAGGGCTTGTAAATTGATGGAAGAGATGATCGAGAAAGGGATTCGTCCCGACAGGGAGACGTTTGGAAAGTTAAGACAACTGCTCTTGAAGGAAAACAGAAAGGACGTGCTCGAATTTCTTCACGAGAAGATGGATCTTCTGGTCAAAGAGCCCTTATGTGACTAAAAATTTTGCTGATTATGTGACACAGCCGCCCCGGCTTGGTGGCAGTGACACTATCACCCGTGTGTCAATGCCAACTTCTTCGCCACCGATATATATTTGAATAAGTGACCAACACAGTGAAAATCTAGCCGCCGCCACCGTAACCGTCACAGTGACGCCTAATAGGCACTAACACTACAAACATACACTATACACCACACTTTCACCTTACCCCTACTAGAAACACTACACAACATTACTGTAAATTGTACTCATCTCAAGAAACTATATCAACATCGGCAACCTGCATACCTGAATCTCATGAAAGGGAATGTTGTGTGATACAAACTATGGGACATCACAAGTGAAGTTGGCTCCAGTATTGTCTATAAAGGCGAATACACTAAAGTGATATACTTTAGTTTTTTGAGATTAGGTTCTATGTTTTCTTCATTTTTCTTCTCTGCTTGTTTTGAGCCCTAACTTGAATTTAATGCACCATATTTATATCCAAAGGGTTACTTCTCATTATATCCAAATTATGTGTGCATGTTATGTGCACAATGTTTTTTATTACTGGCCTCTACCATAGGCGTAATCTTAACCAGTCTCACACAGATGAGTAATACCATACAGAAGATGTTCAAGATTTCTTCCACACAGCTTCTATATCAATCTTGCCCTTATCAAGCAATTACTCTTACTGTAACTGGACCATTTCCGGACAGACTTTTAACAAATAAAAATGTGAAATTTTGCGTGAATGTTATAGACTTCACGAAAAAACTCACGAAATTTAATAAAAAAATAGGACTTTTAGTTTTTGAAGGTAAATAAAAGTATACCAATTTAGTATGTTGGGCAGTTTGATTTCATTCATTCTGCATTCATATTCACACTAAGCAACACTACTACCACACTTGCGCCTCATTTTGAAGATAACATAAATTTTAACAATTTTTCTGTTAACATGTATTTTTGTTTCTTTAATTCTGGGGATTGGGATTAGGACCAGGGATGGCCCTGGCCCAACCTAAAAGAATAGTATCTCCATCCCGTTTAAAGGTTCATACGATAAAATGAAATGGTACAATTATTTAGATAATAACTAAATAAAATAATTCGAAATATTTTTAGAAAAATAATTTTGATAAGTACGATAGTATATATGATAGTATTATAATAGGGTTAGTGGTAATAACTATGATGTTAACAATATATTATTTGTAATACTTGATAATTAAATTGTTGTTTAAGAATTTTAATTATTTCTTAAAATATAAATGAGAATCTTTGTTTATACATGAGCAATACTACCTCCGTCCCAAAATGATGGTCCTGTATTTCCTTTTTGGAATGTCCCAAAATGATGGTCATGTTTCCCTTTTTGTAAAGAAAATTGTGGTCCATATCATTTCACTTTATTATACTCAAATCTCAACCACAATTTTTATATTTTCAACCACTTTATTAAAACTTGTGTCTAAAAGAAATGAGACATCAAACTAAGAAGGAGGGAGTAACTTTTAACTAGGTTAGTATATACTACCGCCATCGCCACTCGCCACTGGAGATCTGATCGCTGTCGGCCTGTCGCCACACGTTGCGCACTGGTCGCTCCTCCCGTCGACTCGCAGCCCAGTTGCCTCGCTGCTCCCTCCTCCAGACTCCTGCTTCTTCTCCTCCAGACCTCGCTCTGTAGTCGATAGGTACTCCATACTCCATCTGTATTATGGTCCACCGTCCACCTCTATCTTGAATTCCCGATTACCTCTTTTAAGATATATTTATTATGTTAACCTAAAAGTCAGGACTTTTAAAACCAAATTTGATTTGTTTTTATTATATTTAGACCATAATCTAATGATATTATATACTTGTATGAAGATGTGTTGATGTTAAAATGAAATGTCTAAATGCAGTCGTTTAGTCGTATATATTTCGTAATTAGTATTGTCATTTCATGTTTAATCAATTTGTTTCTCTTAATGTTTGCAAAAATATTGATCAAGGGAGATTAATTAAAGTTTTTTAATATGTTGACCAAGGTTATAAAGTTTAATCTAGATCAGGACAACATTCAGTATGGACGATCTATATACTTAGATCAGAATATAGATATGTGATGCATATAATATGTGTGTGTGTGTTTGTGTGTGGGTGTATATCTCGTAGTTGACCGGTAATGGAGGATTTATATGAGTGCAGACTATTTTGGTTGGAATTTATCTACATGAAGGTCGACTGAACAAATTAAAGGAAGGACAATAGTGGAAGTGGATGGTTTGGGTATGATTTCGGCAAGTACACAGAAGGAAAAATGGAAGTGTAATGTATATGCTTTAGTGGAGTGAAAACAGAGAGGCTTGGTGAAACGATTTATGCTATCAAAAATAACTTGAATCTACAATGTACATTAGTCATTTTTTGAGCCTATTACGTGGGATGGGCTATACATATAAACATGGGGCTTTTAAAACATGTACGTGTCATTAACACATGACATAGCCATTGTTTCTATACAATTTATCTTTTTAAAATTGAGCTACATAAATGTAAAATTTATAACAAAAACTTCCCCGTCGTGCAACACACGGGCCATATACTAGTTACGGAGTAAAAGAAAGAAATAATAAAGGAAAAGATGCCACCGTCTTATGAGTTTATGTTTTTATCGACATTGTGCATTTATTTGTGCCTCTGATATTTTTTCTTTGTGATATTTTTTCACACATAATTGTCTACATTCCCTCAAAAGTTGCTAAATCTGATAGCTGCATATCATTAAATTCAACGATCATATACCACAGAGCTTCTATACTACGTTTCTCTCTCTATGCATTTAAGTGCATTATTATTATTGCTCATAGATATGTATATATACACGTACATGTATTATGTATATGATGCATGTATAGACACAAGAATGTTATAATATCTGGAATTAGAAGTGAAAGTTGCAGATCTAGGGTTTTCACAAACCTCAGCTGTTGTGAGTTTGTTTTTCATTTTTGCGATAAAATACAGAGTGGTTGCTGAACTATGCGCATTATATATCGTTATGTGTTTTTATGTGTTCACAAACCTCAGCTGTTGGGTGCCAATTATTATTCGTGTTCCCCAGCTAAGCTGGGTTTGTGTTTTTTTCCATGGATTATGTTATGCGTGATTTAGTTACGTGATTGATTCGGAAGTGACGAAGTTGTGATGTGTGATCTGTAGAATTTGAAATTGGAGATTGGGAAAGTGTGTGAAAAGATGAGTGATGGCCAGCGGTTTCAGCTTGGGACTATTGGCGCACTCAGTTTGTCTGTGGTATCTTCTGTCTCTATTGTTATTTGCAACAAGGCCCTTATCAGCTCCCTCTGTTTTACATTTGGTGAGTTCTATCTTCTTTTTTTCATCTTGTCTTCTGACTTCCGTTCATTCATTGAATGTGTAAGAATGTCTGGTTCTGTGACTTAAATTTTAAGGATATTACTACCTCCGCCCCACTACTTTTGTGACATAAAGAAGCAACACACATTTTAAGAAAAGTGGGATTATGGGCTATGTTGCAAAACCAGACGGGGAAGTGACCCAGATGAATGATCAGGTAATGGGTCAACCCGAACCCGGTGGGTCAATGCCGGAAAACCCGGTCAACTAATATATAATATTTTGCTGTAATAAAAACATATTATTATATTAAAAAAAATAAAATTATATTCTTCACTATGATAAAATAATAATAATAATATTGCTATATTCAAAAATGTTATTTGTTATTTTTTAGTTTCAAAATATTTCTAGATTTAAATATAGTACTTAGTATTCAATAAGAATTCTTAAGCATTTTTGAATATTTAATCATATTCTAAAATATAGTTTTAGGCCTATATGAATCAATAATATTATTTGATATTTATTTGTAGATATATAAAATATTTACATATGATTTTCTTTCTGTAGTAAACATTTAAATATATAACATACTTTGTTCAAAAATAAATTTGAAATACTACACTTATTATAAAATGTTAAAAATATTCTATAAGAATTTTAACTTATATTTTAATGCTATATACTTAATTGTATAATACGATAATAGAAAAAATATGAACTATTGTATTTATTATGTTTTACTTGATGAAAATATGGTTTGAGTAAAATGATGATATATAAATATGTAATTAAACACTGTCTTCTCTAGGGATCATGTGTTCTGAAATTAACTTCGAAAAATAATTCATTTTTTACTAAATTGAACCTTATCTTGTCAGCTACAACTTTGACAAGTTGGCATCTTCTAGTTACATTTTGTTCTCTTCATGTGGCCCTATGGATGAAATTCTTTGAACACAAGCCGTTTGATCCCAGAGCTGTGATGGGGTTCGGAATGCTGAATGGGACTTCAATTGGCCTTCTCAATCTAAGTTTGGGGTTCAATTCAGTTGGATTTTATCAGGTAAATCCACTCATTTTTTTCTTAATAGAATGATTTCTTTTTTCAATAATGTACTGAATTGCATTGGTAAATGTGTAGGGATGCTGTTATATATAGTTGTGGGCAATACATGCCACATAGGCATATATCGTTCACGTCACTGGGTGGAGAACTGGAGAAGTTTACTTTTAACTGAAAGAAAGAAATTATAACACCGGTAAAATTTAGGATATGACGTAGTATAATACAGTAAACCTCACATCAGTAGTACACTAGTACCTGTCCGACAAGGCAACAAGTATGTAAAGAAGGCAGATTTTGAAATCTAAAAAAATAAACATGACAAGACAAATATCATGGCTCCTCATTCTTTTGATCTCCCAAGAATGTCAACATGACAATAGAATTTTGATTTCAAACTCGGGCTTTCCAAATGCACTGATGCTAATGCTATATAATTTAAGGTAAATAAATCACACATAGAGGGATTTTGTGTGAAACACGATCATTTAAAATCTCTAGTGAAAATGGCATTTCAAAAAACTATAGGATACGATGGCGGAACTTGCAGATATTAAAAAATAGGGATATGTTTATTATTTTTTTCTAAAAGATCATATGCATATTTAAGATATATGTGTGTGTGTGTGTGACTGTGTGTGTGTGACTGTTTGTGTGTGTATTCACAGAGAGGGATTCACATAGTTCCGCGGTTTGAACCGGAACCAAACCGCCGGTTCGCGGTTTCAAATTTCGGGGCGCTGGAATCTCACAGCACTGTTTCCAAAACCGGCGGTTCCCGTTCCAATTCGGTTCGGTCCCGGTTCGATTTTCCAATAACTAGTAATGACTAAAAATTACTAACTAATACTCATTATTTTTTTTATTGTTAGTACAATATACAAGTACTACTATTCTTATTATCTTTATGATGATCATTTATTTATTTATTTTAATAAAAAAAGGTTAGGAACCGGAACCGTCCGGTTCAGAACTGGACTAGTAAACCTCCGGTTCTGGTTCCACATTTTCGGAAAAATGAACCGTATTAGTAAACCTCCGGTTCTAAAGCGGATCCGGACGGTTCTGGTTTACTAGTCCAGTTCAGAACCGGACTAGTAAACATCCGGTTCTGGTTCCACGAATCGCGGACGGGTCTAGATACACATGTTTGTTTCATCTACCTTTGCTAAATGCCCAATGATAAAAATAGTCTAAATGTTCAAACATATAAGTTAGTGACATATTCACATATTTGTACATCATCATATGCAAAACATACTACATTTTTAGCAACGAAATATCAGGAAGACGATGGTGCTAGACTGCTAGCAAGAAATCCTAGAAAAAGTTCCATCAAGGAATTTCATATACAAACACTAATTTCCATTAAGGAATCCTGAAAAAAATGGAATTCCAGAGTTGCTAAAATGCTAAATATTAGAATAATGGGATTCCCAATTTGTTTTAATAACATAAATGGCACAAAAACAGAGTTGAAGTTCCCGGTTTTTGCGACACACTTCTGTGTTTCAGTATCGCAAAGCGTGACTTGTGGGGAGTTTCAGTGCTTGTTAAGTACTGTACAATTTATTCCTCAAAGGCTCAAACCTTCAATAACTGTAAAGATCTGCTTCAAGCCTTCAATATCAGTGATTTAGTATTCCTAATCTGCAAACGAGTATGATCTGAAATCTTACTTCACGGGCGCCCAGAATGTGTGAGATTACTTGTTGTAATTAGTATAGGGACTGAATAGATGTTTCCCTGTCAGGTCTTATAGTCATTACTACCTTCATTCAATGGTGATGGGGTGATGCTTTTAGATGTTGGGGTTTATTGAACATGAGTTTGTCTGATTTTTTCTTCTATTGTTTTTATGAACTTTTATTATTGTAGATGACGAAATTGGCAATCATCCCTTGTACGGTTCTTTTGGAGACCTTATTCTTTAGGAAGAACTTCAGGTGGAGCATTATACTACTCATACTTTTTATTTGTTTTTCTAAAAGGGAAGATCTATGTTTCTTCCTTGTTACAAGATTCATTGATGGGGCAAGAAATGTCATTTCTGGGAAAGAAATTGTAGATATTTAATTCCCACTCGGAATCTTACTCATGACCTCTTTCATACAGGAGCGATGTCTCATACATTCATTTTCTTTGTAGAATTACTTGTTACATAGTTATGTGTTTTATGATATTGTTGTTATGTTGAGATTTTATGTCTAGCCTAGTAAATTTGTCCATTAATACGTTCCATCGTGTGATTTTGCAGTAGGAATGTCCAGGTTGCACTGACTATCCTTCTCTTTGATGTTGGAATTGCAACAGTTACTGATCTACAGCTCAACATGCTGGGCTCTATTCTATCTATGCTTGCAATTATCACAACCTGCATTGCACAGATTGTATCCTCAATCGTTGCTTTCAATCAGCCTACTTTTTTCAAACCACCTTCCCTCTCTCCTTATGTTTGTTGCATGTTTGTTGCAACATTGTTGCATGTTTTTTTCAAATCTCTTCATGGGAAATGCAATTTTATTTAATGTTTTTTTGCAGTTTTGGTCATGAATGGTACACTGTTTATTTTTAACAGAAATGCCATCACATTTTCTGTCTTCATTTGCTTGTTTTGAGCCTTTAGATGTTGAATTTAATGCACTATATTTATATCCAAAGGGTTACTTCTCATTACATCCAAATTATGTGTGCATGTTGTTATGTACAATTTCCATAGTTTTCAATGGAGCCAAAAAAGACTCACTATTTTTTGGCTTGGGAATATGATGGAATAAAGCAAAATGACTCACTAAACTGTCTGCGCTTCTTTGTTATGAAGTAACAGTCAGTCTAAGCAATTTTCGACGCGATTTTCACTATGGGTCATTCGGAAACAGACTCTTTGTGCTTTAGTACAGGGATAAGACTGCGTACATCCGACCCCCCTACCCCACCGTAGCCCGTAGGTGGGAGTCTTTGTGGCACTGGGGTAATGATCATGATGATGATGATGTTGTTGTTATGTGCACAATGTTTTTTATTATTGGCCTCTACCATAGGAGTAAACTTAACCATTCTCACACAGATGACTAATACCATACAGAAGAAGTTCAAGGTTTCTTCCACACAGCTTCTATATCAATCTTGCCCTTATCAAGCAATTACTCTGATTGTAACTGGACCATTTCTGAACGGGCTTTTGACAAATAAAAATGTGTTTGCTTTCAACTACACTCCAAAAGTGTTGGTGAAGAATTTAATCATTCTACCCTCTCTTGAGTCTGTGTTTACTCTAATTTATGACTGCACAATTCATTAACTCTTTAGTTCTTATGGCAGGCATTCATTGTTCTATCTTGCTTAATATCAGTTTCTGTGAACTTCAGTACATTTCTAGTAATTGGGAAGACATCTCCAGTGACCTACCAAGTATTAGGACATCTGAAAACTTGCCTTGTGTTAGCCTTCGGATATGTTCTCCGTCATGACCCTTTCAGTTGGAGGAACATTTTAGGAATATTTGTTGCCGTGATTGGAATGATTATCTATTCGTATTATGTCACTATTGAGACCCAACAAAAGGCTAGTGAAGCATCAGTCCAGGTTTTTCAGGTACTTATCCGTTTTTCCATTATCTTAATCACCTTAATCTCAACGGAAATTTGACATCTGCACCCATCTTTTGTTTTCCCTAACACTGCACCTTGTGTTTATTTTCCTTGGCTTTGCGCTTCAGACAGAGCCATTTCTGTTAGATTTTGCACCCCATACGTTGAACTTTGTACCCCATGATTTATTTTTTTTTGTTTGCACCCCTCCTCATGCTTCCAAGTCAAAGAGAAAAAACATGAGGTGCAAGCTCAACTTTGTACCCCATGATTCATCTACACAACTCTCCACCACACAAATCCCACTATCTTAATCCCCGTGCCCAGTCAAAACCGAAGTTAATTATGGGACGGAGGAGTACTTTTTTCCCCTCCTTGTCCGTCTCTCTGTTTGGCATCGATATCATAGATCGATTCATGTTAGCCGACTCCAAATTTTTTTGGGACTAAGGCTTGGATTTTGTTGTTGTAGTCTTTATATGATAGAAATAAACAAATACGTAGTAAATGACTTTGAGCAAATATCAAAAGTAGATTCATTTAGTTTAATTTGAACTGATGTTATTTTTAAACATTTTATTTCCTTCAGATTATCCCTACATATCCTCTTCCCTCGGCATTTTCCACATTCCAGAGCCTAGATGAATGTCAAATGCATCTATGTATAGGGGTTACTCCTGCCTTTGGTCGGGGGTGGGGTGCTTCCATTTCTGTTAACCAAATTTTATGTCACCGATAGAGACGGAGGCCACATTAGAAAGATAAGAACCTAGGCTCTGTTTGGTAACCATAATCGGTCTGCAACTTTTGAGTTTTGACTACCTTATTTGGCTGAAATGGATGCCCCATACAATTTTCCTTTCAGAAAAATCAACAGACAGCTGTTTCAGCCTCACAGCCATTACCAAACGGGTTCTTATTTTCCAAAATATGCTATTCTCATTTAAAATAAAATTAAACCCATTCTCATTCATTGACTGCAGCTGAGATCTTCATGGCGCATTGGATTTCTGCAGTGTTGAAGAAGATATGGTGGATGGGTTCCCATACGAAGTGCCAGAGGAGTATCAAAATAGGCCTTTGCTGAAGGGAAGAGCAACGGTTGACATGAAGGTCAAAGTTAAGGACAACCCTAACCTTGAGGAATGCATCTTCCGCATTGTTTTAGATGGCTACAATGCTCCTGTTACTTCTGGGAATTTTGTGGATTTGGTTGAACGGCATTTCTATGATGGCATGGAGATTCAAAGAGGTATATTACAAAGTACTACAAAGCCACTTATTGATCAATGTATTGTGTCTTCTTGATACCTTTACAAGAAGTAGCATAGAACATGTGCATTTCCCATGGATCATTTCCATAAATTAGTTATTCTAATGTTTTATCACAATCTTTTACAATTCAACATATTACATAAATATTTGTAGTGCAGTAATATTTTTGAAATATAAGAAGTTTGATAATTAAAGGAATTACAAGAAAATTGAATCACAACGAATTATTCATTTAAACATTTTATAGAAGATAAATATATTTTTAAGGTTTATATATCTAAAAGGAAAAATTGAAAAACCTAACTGAAAGTGAAAGTCAATGTATTATGAGGAAATGAATGACTACTTGGTTAAATTGGATTGTCTGCAGCTGATGGCTTTGTGGTTCAAACCGGTGATCCTGAAGGTCCTGCAGAAGGTTTTATTGACCCCAGTACAGAGAAAACACGCACGGTACCTCTTGAAATTATGGTGATTGGGGAGAAAATGCCATTTTATGGATCCACCTTGGAAGTAAGTATGCTGTAACTGAGCTGATTCGTCTCTCACATCCCGAGAAAGAAAAAGAATCTGTAGGAATCATTTGGGACCTGGGAAATATTAGGGAAAGAAAATGACTAAGGAGTAAAGTTTAGTGGAAATTCTCAAGGAAAGAAAACACAGGGAAGAGAAATATTCGTTAAAACTCATAATTTTTAATGTGGTCGAACTCATTTTGTTTGTTTATTGTTTACTATATAATCAAATTTCCTTTACATTTTCCCAGGAAAAACCGAGCATTAGAAAACAACTTTCCGTATTCTTTTCTCCTTTCAGTAGAATTTTCCAGGTTGCAAAAATACTTATTTTGTTCCATTGCATCATGGCTTCACCGCTTCATGTAATGTGTTTGATCGACTTGTGCATCTCTCTAGGAACTTGGCCTATTTAAGGCACAAACAAGGCTTCCATTTAATGCATTTGGGACAATGGCCATGGCTAGAGATGTGAGTAATGTAATTTGTTTGGAACACATGATAAACATTCCCCTAGTGTCATTTTTCTTTTTATAACGATCTTATTGGTTCTGAAAACAGGAATTTGAGAATAATTCCGGGTCAAGTCAGGTATTTTGGCTTTTGAAAGAAAGTGAGCTGACTCCTAGCAATGCAAATATCTTGGACGGCCGCTATGCCGTGTTTGGCTATGTGATCAAAAATGAAGACTTGTTGGCGGATCTCAAGGTTGGAGATGTGATTGAATCTATGCAAGTAGTATCTGGCCTCGACAATCTTGTCAACCCAACCTATAAGATTGCGGGTTAGAAGTGTGAATTTGTGCGTTTCTTTCTCTTGTTATGTGTAACAGCATTTTTTCACCTCCACAGCAATGTCATCATATTAATAGTTAAGAAGATGAGAGCTACGTACCGCCATTCTTTCTTTCTTTCTATATTTGCTGTCTCTATTCTGTAAGGACTAAGGAGTGTCTTTAAAACAACACACCCAGTCAGTCACTCACATTCTCTGATTTCTCATACTGTTTTTCTCGCATGCTTCGTAATCTATGCATTATTTTGCTTGCCATATGTGAGAGGTTTCCAGCATGCAAGAATAGCCAGCAAAATAATTTATATCCCAGTGTACGATTATATCCTTCTATGTCAAAAAAAGATATTCTAGTTTGATATTTCACGCTTATTATGAAATCTATAATTATGATGGATATGGTGGAGATAAATGTGAAGGAATAGAAAAGAAATTCTGTTGGATGAAAATTATGGAATGGAGGATGTGTGTAGGCACCCACATAGGCATGGATTTGGGACTGGGCCCAAGGCTGCGGGACTAAGAAATTCAGGCCCGGTACCGGACCAAGTATGTACTTGTAAACCGGTTCCGTTCCGGGCCTGGGTTAGTACCACCCAAATGACCCAATTAATTAAAAAAATTTAGAAAAAAACTGATGAGCTTGGACCGGGGTAGGGGCCGGCTGGGCTGGGCACAAAAAATTGGGCCCAAAGCCGAAAGTGTGCCCCTTATAACCACCAGTACGGGTATTGGGCCCAAAAAACCGGGCCGGCCGCGGGTCGGGCACTCGGGCCGCCCGGACCCAGTCCATCCCTACACCCACACACATTTATACTCTATTCGTCACACGAAACTTGGTCAAGTTTAACTTACATGTGGATAATAAAGTAAAACAAACATGTAATTAAGATTTGTGTAGAACATAGAAAAATAACTAAACCACAGATTTATTATTTTAAATAATAAAATGTGATAAAGTTTTGTGAGATGAAGAGAGTATAATACTTCGTATATATTAGTAATGTATTATGTATATACATACTCGCGCACGCGCAAACATAGTTAGGACTTAAGATTAAATAAAAAACCTTTTTAACGTGTGAAAGTGCAAATTGCACTTATTATAATTTATGCTACACTTGTATGAAGAGTTGTTGCACTTTATGATAAACGTCGTGACATTTTTGTAAGCAGAACTTTTTTACAAACATGCAAAAGTGCAATGTTTAAACCATAGAAAAGGATGCTTTTATCTCTGTCTATTTCTATGAATTTTAGTACTCCATATTATTTATTAATGAATAATGATTATAGTAAATTGACAATTTTTTTGGAGAAAATAGTAAATTGACAATAAAAATGGATCATATAAATATCAGAAGTTATACTTTCTAAGCAAAGTTATACAAAGTATATAATGAAATAGTTAATGGAAAAGTTTAAATGAAGTAAGAGGTTCATGTTTTTCACTCGCTAGGGAAAAGTTTGAATGAACATTTTTATTTATTTTTAAAATATTATAATATTGAATCAATGTAAGGACAATTTGAGTATGAAAAATGTGTTGGTGGAATCATAAGCTAATGAAACTTGTACTTTGAGCTAAAATTATTGTACATTAGTTTGTCCAGCATTTTAATACCGGGCGGACCATCAAATCCTTGAGTTATGCTAGAGATATAAACACTTTTACAAAAAGTCTTACAAAAGGGGTATGTGGCATCATCATATTATTTAACACATCAAATCACATTTACAACACTTTTACATCAACGGTAATTAGAATAGTCACATCATTTGTTTGTAAGTTTTTTTGTAAGTGTATTTGTACTTCTAGCATTTTTCCAAATCCTTTAGTTGGAATCGTCAAATACTACCGCGCATCCAACAATAATGTGGAGTAGTTGATGTTCAATTATGGAGTGTTTGGGTGAAAGTGCAAAACTGATTCTGATGCTCTAATTTACTTCTAGAATCAGTTTTTTTAGAAGTTGGGGGTGACCAACTTCTGAAAACTGACTCTGATTCCGATTCTGCCTTAAAAAAGAAGCAGAAGCAGAAGCAGTTCCAAACATCCCGGACACGTTTTTTCCTTCCTCGCTCTCATCTTAGTTTTTTCTTTTTGGCTTTAACAAATAAGCTATTACAGAGTTTTGATTTATGAGTATGGATATTTTTTTTACTTTCTTTCTCATGCAAGAAATAGAATTAGAACCGCCAACGGCCAACACTACCTTTTTAATAAACTGGATACCGTTTAGTACCACTTGAATTGGCTTACGCTGAGTATACAAAATTGATGAAATGCTAGCTGAAGAGGTTGAATTATCTCAATATGTTGAATTATAGAAAAAAAATATTTAAAATATATTTTAATAATAGATGGGAGAACTATCAAATAAGTCCTCGAACTTTCATAAAAAGTGCAAATAAGCCCTTTAGCAGGAGGCTTTGTCCGACTGTTGCCAATTGGGACAGTTTCCGGTGGAATTTTTTGATGATTTTTTTTGAACATCTTCTTCATTAAGTCTAGTTTATATTTATCAAATTTCAGCTAAAAATTCAATCGAAAAGACAGTCAAATGATTTTCTGAAATATACAGCGCTGCCGAGCTGCGCAGTTATCTTCAAAAATTCATTTGACTGACTTCTCGATTGAATGTTTAGCTGAAATTTGGCATGCGTAAACTAGACTTAATAAAGAAGATACTCAAAAAACTTTATAAAAAAATTGCACCGTAAACCGCCCCAAATGGCGACGGCCGGACAGAGCCTCCTATAAAAGGGCTTATTTGCATTTTTTATGAAAGTTCGAGGGCTTATTTAATAGTTCTCTATTAAATGTTCTCTAAATAATTTCAACCAATTCAATCGGAAAAGTAACTTCAACCTTACTGATTTGATTATATCACAATTAAGTACGAGATATAAAAAGTTATAACCAAATGGACTCTTAAACATTTTTGCAAAGATAGATGACCTAACTAGGAGAATCTACCTTATCTGCTTTGTTCATCTAATATTAATACATGAGGAAGTAATGTGCTTAGCAAGAATTAAATTTATGTACGTGGTTAGTATTGAATTGATAAAATGAAAATAAAGTAAAACAGATTTTGAACCATAGAAATATTATCAAATTTGCTATACGAGTGTTAAAGATGAGACTTTCTTAGCTAGACAGAGGGAGTGTTAAACAACTAATACTGAGTACTAAAACTGTTACAAGTGTATTTATATTAGTGGTGTAAGTATTTTGAGCCTGTTTCTTAGTCTTTATTTTCAATTTATCAGATTAATGGTAACTTTTTATGAAAACTTTTTTTATTTCACATGCTAAAGTATTGTCTACTGCATTTGTAGAAAACTACGAATATTATTTTAACTTTCTTCGTAAATTATATGCTTTGATAAATCATTACATATAGACGATTTGATTGGAATTTGATACTTTAACAAAATCAGTCAATTAAGTTGATGGAAAAGGGCCTTACTACACTGTCATTGTTGACAATGTAATTTAATGTCAATGTTGAAAACACTGCAATAAAATCCATCAAAATCAATTTGAAAAGATGAATCAGCAAAATAAAATAAAATAGAAAAGCATAAATAATAGGAAGCATATATGGTACAGCCGGTTGTAAGGTGTCGGCCGTACAACCAGTGTCAAACTTGTAATTTTGGTGAAAATCATGATTTCTCTTAAATGAGCATTGATGCAATTTTCATGAGCATCAAGTCTGTTCTTTTGAGTATTGAAAGCCTAATAATGAGCACCGGTGATCCCTGCTTCATATCTTCTAATTCAGTTTCTTTTTATTATATTTTCGTTTATAAAAAAATATTAAATGATGTTTATAATCAATTTCAATATATGAATTTAATTAGTATGATATGTTTGATATGTGCAACATTTTAAAATGAGCATAAAGCAATACCAAATGAGCATACATAATTTACAAAATGAGTATCAAAAAATTCAAAAGGTCATTTGTGTATGCTCATTGATTTCAGGCGTTATACTCATTTTAGTTTAAAATAAAACTCATTTTTAATGTGTTTAATATTCAGTTGTGTATATTCATTTCTTTTATGCGTATACTCATTTGAATTTAATATAAAACTCATTTCTAACGTGCTTAGTATTCAGTTGTGTATGTTCATTTCTTTTATGTGTATACTCATTTGAGTTTGATATAAACCTCATTATTTGAGATCAATAGCAGTAAGGTTTTTTCTTTGTCTTCCAAAATCGCAATCTCAAACAGCAAAACTGAATAAGAAAAAGAGAAAACCTAAAAATAGTGAAAAGAAAGACAGAGGGAGGAGAAGTAATTGTCCAGACGGATCTGCTGCTTCCGTGCTAGAGAAGAGGGGGATGAGCCATGAGCGGCGGCGACGAGCAAAAGAAATCAGTGGTGCGTTGATGACAGTCAGCCAGTGGCGAAGCTAGATCGAAGAACCAAGCTAGATCGGAGAAACTGGTGCGAAGGTTGATGCCAAGTCGGATTCTTCTGGTACGGAACGAAGAAGGGCAAAGCCCAAAACAAGAGCTGCGGTACCATGTATTTTACCTAAATAATACGGAGGAAAGTAAAACACCAGCAAAAGGCATGTGTAGCAGAACAAAAATATATCAACACAAAGGCACGTGTTAGCAGCAGAAGTTGGAAAGTAAAAGAGGAGAGAAATCATAAACGACAATCGTGACCACACTCGCGTCGACAACCACTCGGTGACCTGCGACCGATGAGGAATCTAGTCGACAGAGGCATAGTTGCTGCCGTGCCATGAATCGGTCTGCATATGACGGGAGCGGAACATATATTTGGGTCTTTGGCAGCGGCATTTGGATAAAGGTAGTTTTGTCAATTCCCTTTAAAATCGAGGTAAAGGTCAATTGACTACATCAATTTCTATCAATTTGTATGAGGTAGTATAAAAAGTACATTATATTGCATTTGATCTTTTTAAGTGCACAAATTCGAGTTTTTAGTGTTAATTGAGTACACTCGTTAGATTAACATGTTAATATGACTGAGTTGGCTAACAGAATGCTATTAGGTCGACTTTTTGAAGATCGACGTCAGCCCCTAGTCACTTGATCGACTTCCCCTTGGTCGACGTCAGTCCTCGCATTTCTACTTCTCCTTGGTCGATGCACCACTGCTGACCGACGCCCCCGCAGGTCGATCTCCGAAGGTCAATTTTTCCTTTTTTATCGACTTCGTGAAGGTGAGTACCATAACATTGGTCCATTACCACTTCTTACTCGACATTCTATTAGCCAACTCAACTGTATTAACATGTTAATCTAACAAATGTACTCAATTAACACTAAAATCCCGAATTTGTGTACCTAAAAAAGATCAAATGCAATATAATGTACTCTTTACTCTATCTCGTGCACGTTGGTGTATTGAATTAACCTTTTCCTCCTTTAAAATCCTAGCCAACAGGGTTTTTCTATCGAACACTTCTAAAAGATAGGGACATGGCCCCGGTACTAATAGCCCTTATCACGCACAGATCCACTTAAATTCATCTGAATATGGAGCTGAAAAGCATCTATCTTCATGACAAAAGAATCAACTGTGAATCCTCCATCTGTTTCCATAGTCAAGGTCAGTGTATCTTCTGAAATGAATATGCCCTAATTATCCTTGTCCGTTCAGTGTTCACACTCTATTTGTTTGATGAAATGCCAATGAGTGTAAGTCCTTGCTTGCCCAAACATATACGGAGTAATTGTGAAAAGCTTGAAAGTGAAAAAAGTAGGGAAAGAAATCTATTTCAGGAGTACAAGAAATCAGCACCGGAAGAATTAAATATAATCTGACAGTTAATTTACCTACACAGAAGAAACTGTATGGTTATAACCTGCAACTTTATATAATCCAGAAACCTATTTAACATCAACCTGAACATGTTATTTATCTCATCATGCAATATTATGATGTGTTTGATAAGCTGAGATATTGGTGACTAAGAATTGCAGAAAGAACAGAAACAGTTGAAAAACGAATTTAGCAGGAAAAGTTTTGGTCAATTCATTTATGCCTTTGTTTAGCTAATCTATACAAGAAATTACAAGAAAAAAGTACTTCCTACTTCTCATTCCAAGGTTCCCACTTTCCTTTTTTGGGCGTCCCATATAAAGTTTCTCATTTCTATTTTAGGAAACAATTAACACACTTAAATGACAATTTAATCATCAGATATTAAAAATAATACATTTATAACATCACATTTATCATCAATGACCCCATTATATTATATACCTATAACCGTGCGATTTTGCAATACGAACCTTTAAGCGGGACGGAGGTAGTAACAATGAAATAGGGAATAACTACCGACTACTGCTAAATGAGGAAGTGTGCTGAACTGCACCCCTTTCTCCTGGCAAATTGTTGTGGCCAACTAAATAGATTTAAATATAATCAGTTTAATGTACATAAAACGAGTTAACTAAATTTTGGCCTGTCAACTGCACGTCTTCTCCAAGCATGTCTGCATTGCATTTACATATGCCTCTGGGTCATAATATTTATGATTGAATACTTTGTCCCCCCTGTTGCATTGTACTCTGGTTGTTTTTGTATCAGCATTCTCACTATTCTATAATTCTCTGATTTGTTTATTCCTGCTTCTTGTTCAATCAGTTCTCACTTTGTTCCGCTAATTTGTTTATTCCAGGTACACACTGGCGTACTGATTTTTCTTCCTCAAAATGATCATACTACGTAGCTGCACCAAGAGATCATGCTGCTTAAAGACAAAATCATTCACCAGAATGTTCTGTTCGAAGGACACAACACAAGTCATGTTTGATCCCATGAAAAAGGTTTGTGACATTTTGATGTCTTGCCCAAAATCAGGGCTTGACGCTGAGCTTGACCGGAGTGGGGTCAGGCCATCAACAGATCTGGTCGAAGAAGTGCTGAAGAGATTTGACAATGCTGGTATGTTGGCTCACCGTTTCTTTGAGTGGGCAGGTAGACAACGGAACTACGAGCATAGTGTCAGGTCTTATCACAGCATGATTGAATCCCTTGCCAAGATTAGACAATATCAAGTAATGTGGGATCTTGTGAATATAATGAAAGGAAAGGGTATGCTAAATATTGAGACATTTTGTATAATGATGAGGAAGTATGCGAGGGCAAAGAAGGTGGAGGAGGCGGTGTACACGTTCAATGTGATGAAGAAATATGATGTCCCTTCCAACCTCGCGGCTCTCAACGGGTTGTTGAGTGCCCTTTGCAAATCGAGAAACGTGAGGAAAGCAGAAGAGATTTTCAATGACGTGAAAGACCAGTTTGCCCCCGACGTGAAAACATATAGTATATTGCTCGAGGGATGGGGACGAGAGCCCAACCTTCCAAAGGCGAGGGAGATTTATGCAATGATGGTTGCGGCGGGTTGTGGGCCCGATATAGTGACATATGGTATTATGGTCGATATCCTGTGCAAGGCTGGCCAGGTTGAGGAAGCAGTTAAAATTGTCAAGGAGATGGAGTTTGGGGGATGTAAGCCAACTTCTTTTATTTACAGCATCTTAATTCATACTTATGGTATGTATAACAGAATTGAAGATGCAATTGATACATTCCATGAAATGCAAAGAAGCGGGGTCCACGGTGATGTGGTCATTTATAATTCACTGATAAGTGCTTTTTGTAAAGTGAAGAGGTATGGGAACACTTATAGGGTCCTAAACGAGATGGACCATAAAGGTGTGACCCCAAACTCAAGGACTTGTAACATCATTCTGAGCAGTTTAATTGGTGAGGGGGAAACTGACGAGGCTTTCAAAGTCTTCCGGAAGATGATCAAGATCTGTGATGCTGATGTGGACACATATACCATGATGATAAAAATGTTTTGCGCGAAAAAGGAGCTTCTTAAGGCACGTAAAATATGGAAGCTAATGAAGGAGAAGCAGGTTATTCCCAGCATGCACACTTTTTCTGTGCTTATCAATGGGATATGTGATGACGGGGATGCTCACAGGGCTTGTAAATTGATGGAAGAGATGATCGAGAAAGGGATTCGTCCCGACAGGGAGACGTTTGGAAAGTTAAGACAACTGCTCTTGAAGGAAAACAGAAAGGACGTGCTCGAATTTCTTCACGAGAAGATGGATCTTCTGGTCAAAGAGCCCTTATGTGACTAAAAATTTGTTGATTATGTGACACAGCCGCCCTGACTTGGTGGCAGTGACACTATCACCCGTGTGTCAATGCCAACTTCTTCGCCACCGATATATATTTGAATAAGTGACCAACACAGTGAAAATCTAGCCGCCGCCACCGTAACCGTCACAGTGACGCCTAATAGGCACTAACACTACAAACATACACTATACACCACACTTTCACCTTACCCCTACTAGAAACACTACACAACATTGCTGTAAATTGTACTCATCTCAAGAAACTATATCAACATCGGCAACCTGCATACCTGAACCTCATGAAAGGGAATGTTGTGTGATACAAACTATGGGACATCACAAGTGAAGTTGGCTCCAGTATTGTCTATAAAGGCGAATACACTAAAGTGATATACTTTAGTTTTTTGAGATTAGGTTCTATGTTTTCTTCATTTTTCTTCTCTGCTTGTTTTGAGCCCTAACTTGAATTTAATGCACCATATTTATATCCAAAGGGTTACTTCTCATTATATCCAAATTATGTGTGCATGTTATGTGCACAATGTTTTTTATTACTGGCCTCTACCATAGGCGTAATCTTAACCAGTCTCACACAGATGAGTAATACCATACAGAAGATGTTCAAGATTTCTTCCACACAGCTTCTATATCAATCTTGCCCTTATCAAGCAATTACTCTTACTGTAACTGGACCATTTCCGGACAGACTTTTAACAAATAAAAATGTGAAATTTTGCGTGAATGTTATAGACTTCACGAAAAAACTCACGAAATTTAATAAAAAAATAGGACTTTTAGTTTTTGAAGGTAAATAAAAGTATACCAATTTAGTATGTTGGGCAGTTTGATTTCATTCATTCTGCATTCATATTCACACTAAGCAACACTACTACCACACTTGCGCCTCATTTTGAAGATAACATAAATTTTAACAATTTTTCTGTTAACATGTATTTTTGTTTCTTTAATTCTGGGGATTGGGATTAGGACCAGGGATGGCCCTGGCCCAACCTAAAAGAATAGTATCTCCATCCCGTTTAAAGGTTCATACGATAAAATGAAATGGTACAATTATTTAGATAATAACTAAATAAAATAATTCGAAATATTTTTAGAAAAATAATTTTGATAAGTACGATAGTATATATGATAGTATTATAATAGGGTTAGTGGTAATAACTATGATGTTAACAATATATTATTTGTAATACTTGATAATTAAATTGTTGTTTAAGAATTTTAATTATTTCTTAAAATATAAATGAGAATCTTTGTTTATACATGAGCAATACTACCTCCGTCCCAAAATGATGGTCCTGTATTTCCTTTTTGGAATGTCCCAAAATGATGGTCATGTTTCCCTTTTTGTAAAGAAAATTGTGGTCCATATCATTTCACTTTATTATACTCAAATCTCAACCACAATTTTTATATTTTCAACCACTTTATTAAAACTTGTGTCTAAAAGAAATGAGACATCAAACTAAGAAGGAGGGAGTAACTTTTAACTAGGTTAGTATATACTACCGCCATCGCCACTCGCCACTGGAGATCTGATCGCTGTCGGCCTGTCGCCACACGTTGCGCACTGGTCGCTCCTCCCGTCGACTCGCAGCCCAGTTGCCTCGCTGCTCCCTCCTCCAGACTCCTGCTTCTTCTCCTCCAGACCTCGCTCTGTAGTCGATAGGTACTCCATACTCCATCTGTATTATGGTCCACCGTCCACCTCTATCTTGAATTCCCGATTACCTCTTTTAAGATATATTTATTATGTTAACCTAAAAGTCAGGACTTTTAAAACCAAATTTGATTTGTTTTTATTATATTTAGACCATAATCTAATGATATTATATACTTGTATGAAGATGTGTTGATGTTAAAATGAAATGTCTAAATGCAGTCGTTTAGTCGTATATATTTCGTAATTAGTATTGTCATTTCATGTTTAATCAATTTGTTTCTCTTAATGTTTGCAAAAATATTGATCAAGGGAGATTAATTAAAGTTTTTTAATATGTTGACCAAGGTTATAAAGTTTAATCTAGATCAGGACAACATTCAGTATGGACGATCTATATACTTAGATCAGAATATAGATATGTGATGCATATAATATGTGTGTGTGTGTTTGTGTGTGGGTGTATATCTCGTAGTTGACCGGTAATGGAGGATTTATATGAGTGCAGACTATTTTGGTTGGAATTTATCTACATGAAGGTCGACTGAACAAATTAAAGGAAGGACAATAGTGGAAGTGGATGGTTTGGGTATGATTTCGGCAAGTACACAGAAGGAAAAATGGAAGTGTAATGTATATGCTTTAGTGGAGTGAAAACAGAGAGGCTTGGTGAAACGATTTATGCTATCAAAAATAACTTGAATCTACAATGTACATTAGTCATTTTTTGAGCCTATTACGTGGGATGGGCTATACATATAAACATGGGGCTTTTAAAACATGTACGTGTCATTAACACATGACATAGCCATTGTTTCTATACAATTTATCTTTTTAAAATTGAGCTACATAAATGTAAAATTTATAACAAAAACTTCCCCGTCGTGCAACACACGGGCCATATACTAGTTACGGAGTAAAAGAAAGAAATAATAAAGGAAAAGATGCCACCGTCTTATGAGTTTATGTTTTTATCGACATTGTGCATTTATTTGTGCCTCTGATATTTTTTCTTTGTGATATTTTTTCACACATAATTGTCTACATTCCCTCAAAAGTTGCTAAATCTGATAGCTGCATATCATTAAATTCAACGATCATATACCACAGAGCTTCTATACTACGTTTCTCTCTCTATGCATTTAAGTGCATTATTATTATTGCTCATAGATATGTATATATACACGTACATGTATTATGTATATGATGCATGTATAGACACAAGAATGTTATAATATCTGGAATTAGAAGTGAAAGTTGCAGATCTAGGGTTTTCACAAACCTCAGCTGTTGTGAGTTTGTTTTTCATTTTTGCGATAAAATACAGAGTGGTTGCTGAACTATGCGCATTATATATCGTTATGTGTTTTTATGTGTTCACAAACCTCAGCTGTTGGGTGCCAATTATTATTCGTGTTCCCCAGCTAAGCTGGGTTTGTGTTTTTTTCCATGGATTATGTTATGCGTGATTTAGTTACGTGATTGATTCGGAAGTGACGAAGTTGTGATGTGTGATCTGTAGAATTTGAAATTGGAGATTGGGAAAGTGTGTGAAAAGATGAGTGATGGCCAGCGGTTTCAGCTTGGGACTATTGGCGCACTCAGTTTGTCTGTGGTATCTTCTGTCTCTATTGGCGCACTCAGTACACACTGACGTACTGATTTTTCTTCCTCAAAATGATCATACTACGTAGCTGCACCAAGAGATCATGCTGCTTAAAGACAAAATCATTCACCAGAATGTTCTGTTCGAAGGACACAACACAAGTCATGTTTGATCCCATGAAAAAGGTTTGTGACATTTTGATGTCTTGCCCAAAATCAGGGCTTGACGCTGAGCTTGACCGGAGTGGGGTCAGGCCATCAACAGATCTGGTCGAAGAAGTGCTGAAGAGATTTGACAATGCTGGTATGTTGGCTCACCGTTTCTTTGAGTGGGCAGGTAGACAACGGAACTACGAGCATAGTGTCAGGTCTTATCACAGCATGATTGAATCCCTTGCCAAGATTAGACAATATCAAGTAATGTGGGATCTTGTGAATATAATGAAAGGAAAGGGTATGCTAAATATTGAGACATTTTGTATAATGATGAGGAAGTATGCGAGGGCAAAGAAGGTGGAGGAGGCGGTGTACACGTTCAATGTGATGAAGAAATATGATGTCCCTTCCAACCTCGCGGCTCTCAACGGGTTGTTGAGTGCCCTTTGCAAATCGAGAAACGTGAGGAAAGCAGAAGAGATTTTCAATGACGTGAAAGACCAGTTTGCCCCCGACGTGAAAACATATAGTATATTGCTCGAGGGATGGGGACGAGAGCCCAACCTTCCAAAGGCGAGGGAGATTTATGCAATGATGGTTGCGGCGGGTTGTGGGCCCGATATAGTGACATATGGTATTATGGTCGATATCCTGTGCAAGGCTGGCCAGGTTGAGGAAGCAGTTAAAATTGTCAAGGAGATGGAGTTTGGGGGATGTAAGCCAACTTCTTTTATTTACAGCATCTTAATTCATACTTATGGTATGTATAACAGAATTGAAGATGCAATTGATACATTCCATGAAATGCAAAGAAGCGGGGTCCACGGTGATGTGGTCATTTATAATTCACTGATAAGTGCTTTTTGTAAAGTGAAGAGGTATGGGAACACTTATAGGGTCCTAAACGAGATGGACCATAAAGGTGTGACCCCAAACTCAAGGACTTGTAACATCATTCTGAGCAGTTTAATTGGTGAGGGGGAAACTGACGAGGCTTTCAAAGTCTTCCGGAAGATGATCAAGATCTGTGATGCTGATGTGGACACATATACCATGATGATAAAAATGTTTTGCGCGAAAAAGGAGCTTCTTAAGGCACGTAAAATATGGAAGCTAATGAAGGAGAAGCAGGTTATTCCCAGCATGCACACTTTTTCTGTGCTTATCAATGGGATATGTGATGACGGGGATGCTCACAGGGCTTGTAAATTGATGGAAGAGATGATCGAGAAAGGGATTCGTCCCGACAGGGAGACGTTTGGAAAGTTAAGACAACTGCTCTTGAAGGAAAACAGAAAGGACGTGCTCGAATTTCTTCACGAGAAGATGGATCTTCTGGTCAAAGAGCCCTTATGTGACTAAAAATTTTGCTGATTATGTGACACAGCCGCCCTGACTTGGTGGCAGTGACACTATCACCCGTGTGTCAATGCCAACTTCTTCGCCACCGATATATATTTGAATAAGTGACCAACACAGTGAAAATCTAGCCGCCGCCACCGTAACCGTCACAGTGACGCCTAATAGGCACTAACACTACAAACATACACTATACACCACACTTTCACCTTACCCCTACTAGAAACACTACACAACATTGCTGTAAATTGTACTCATCTCAAGAAACTATATCAACATCGGCAACCTGCATACCTGAACCTCATGAAAGGGAATGTTGTGTGATACAAACTATGGGACATCACAAGTGAAGTTGGCTCCAGTATTGTCTATAAAGGCGAATACACTAAAGTGATATACTTTAGTTTTTTGAGATTAGGTTCTATGTTTTCTTCATTTTTCTTCTCTGCTTGTTTTGAGCCCTAACTTGAATTTAATGCACCATATTTATATCCAAAGGGTTACTTCTCATTATATCCAAATTATGTGTGCATGTTATGTGCACAATGTTTTTTATTACTGGCCTCTACCATAGGCGTAATCTTAACCAGTCTCACACAGATGAGTAATACCATACAGAAGATGTTCAAGATTTCTTCCACACAGCTTCTATATCAATCTTGCCCTTATCAAGCAATTACTCTTACTGTAACTGGACCATTTCCGGACAGACTTTTAACAAATAAAAATGTGAAATTTTGCGTGAATGTTATAGACTTCACGAAAAAACTCACGAAATTTAATAAAAAAATAGGACTTTTAGTTTTTGAAGGTAAATAAAAGTATACCAATTTAGTATGTTGGGCAGTTTGATTTCATTCATTCTGCATTCATATTCACACTAAGCAACACTACTACCACACTTGCGCCTCATTTTGAAGATAACATAAATTTTAACAATTTTTCTGTTAACATGTATTTTTGTTTCTTTAATTCTGGGGATTGGGATTAGGACCAGGGATGGCCCTGGCCCAACCTAAAAGAATAGTATCTCCATCCCGTTTAAAGGTTCATACGATAAAATGAAATGGTACAATTATTTAGATAATAACTAAATAAAATAATTCGAAATATTTTTAGAAAAATAATTTTGATAAGTACGATAGTATATATGATAGTATTATAATAGGGTTAGTGGTAATAACTATGATGTTAACAATATATTATTTGTAATACTTGATAATTAAATTGTTGTTTAAGAATTTTAATTATTTCTTAAAATATAAATGAGAATCTTTGTTTATACATGAGCAATACTACCTCCGTCCCAAAATGATGGTCCTGTATTTCCTTTTTGGAATGTCCCAAAATGATGGTCATGTTTCCCTTTTTGTAAAGAAAATTGTGGTCCATATCATTTCACTTTATTATACTCAAATCTCAACCACAATTTTTATATTTTCAACCACTTTATTAAAACTTGTGTCTAAAAGAAATGAGACATCAAACTAAGAAGGAGGGAGTAACTTTTAACTAGGTTAGTATATACTACCGCCATCGCCACTCGCCACTGGAGATCTGATCGCTGTCGGCCTGTCGCCACACGTTGCGCACTGGTCGCTCCTCCCGTCGACTCGCAGCCCAGTTGCCTCGCTGCTCCCTCCTCCAGACTCCTGCTTCTTCTCCTCCAGACCTCGCTCTGTAGTCGATAGGTACTCCATACTCCATCTGTATTATGGTCCACCGTCCACCTCTATCTTGAATTCCCGATTACCTCTTTTAAGATATATTTATTATGTTAACCTAAAAGTCAGGACTTTTAAAACCAAATTTGATTTGTTTTTATTATATTTAGACCATAATCTAATGATATTATATACTTGTATGAAGATGTGTTGATGTTAAAATGAAATGTCTAAATGCAGTCGTTTAGTCGTATATATTTCGTAATTAGTATTGTCATTTCATGTTTAATCAATTTGTTTCTCTTAATGTTTGCAAAAATATTGATCAAGGGAGATTAATTAAAGTTTTTTAATATGTTGACCAAGGTTATAAAGTTTAATCTAGATCAGGACAACATTCAGTATGGACGATCTATATACTTAGATCAGAATATAGATATGTGATGCATATAATATGTGTGTGTGTGTTTGTGTGTGGGTGTATATCTCGTAGTTGACCGGTAATGGAGGATTTATATGAGTGCAGACTATTTTGGTTGGAATTTATCTACATGAAGGTCGACTGAACAAATTAAAGGAAGGACAATAGTGGAAGTGGATGGTTTGGGTATGATTTCGGCAAGTACACAGAAGGAAAAATGGAAGTGTAATGTATATGCTTTAGTGGAGTGAAAACAGAGAGGCTTGGTGAAACGATTTATGCTATCAAAAATAACTTGAATCTACAATGTACATTAGTCATTTTTTGAGCCTATTACGTGGGATGGGCTATACATATAAACATGGGGCTTTTAAAACATGTACGTGTCATTAACACATGACATAGCCATTGTTTCTATACAATTTATCTTTTTAAAATTGAGCTACATAAATGTAAAATTTATAACAAAAACTTCCCCGTCGTGCAACACACGGGCCATATACTAGTTACGGAGTAAAAGAAAGAAATAATAAAGGAAAAGATGCCACCGTCTTATGAGTTTATGTTTTTATCGACATTGTGCATTTATTTGTGCCTCTGATATTTTTTCTTTGTGATATTTTTTCACACATAATTGTCTACATTCCCTCAAAAGTTGCTAAATCTGATAGCTGCATATCATTAAATTCAACGATCATATACCACAGAGCTTCTATACTACGTTTCTCTCTCTATGCATTTAAGTGCATTATTATTATTGCTCATAGATATGTATATATACACGTACATGTATTATGTATATGATGCATGTATAGACACAAGAATGTTATAATATCTGGAATTAGAAGTGAAAGTTGCAGATCTAGGGTTTTCACAAACCTCAGCTGTTGTGAGTTTGTTTTTCATTTTTGCGATAAAATACAGAGTGGTTGCTGAACTATGCGCATTATATATCGTTATGTGTTTTTATGTGTTCACAAACCTCAGCTGTTGGGTGCCAATTATTATTCGTGTTCCTCAGCTAAGCTGGGTTTGTGTTTTTTTCCATGGATTATGTTATGCGTGATTTAGTTACGTGATTGAATCGGAAGTGACGAAGTTGTGATGTGTGATCTGTAGAATTTGAAATTGGAGATTGGGAAAGTGTGTGAAAAGATGAGTGATGGCCAGCGGTTTCAGCTTGGGACTATTGGCGCACTCAGTTTGTCTGTGGTATCTTCTGTCTCTATTGTTATTTGCAACAAGGCCCTTATCAGCTCCCTCGGTTTTACATTTGGTGAGTTCTATCTTCTTTTTTTCATCTTGTCTTCTGACTTCCGTTCATTCATTGAATGTGTAAGAATGTCTGGTTCTGTGACTTAAATTTTAAGGATATTACTACCTCCGCCCCACTACTTTTGTGACATAAAGAAGCAACACACATTTTAAGAAAAGTGGGATTATGGGCTATGTTGCAAAACCAGACGGGGAAGTGACCCAGATGAATGATCAGGTAATGGGTCAACCCGAACCCGGTGGGTCAATGCCGGAAAACCCGGTCAACTAATATATAATATTTTGCTGTAATAAAAACATATTATTATATTAAAAAAAATAAAATTATATTCTTCACTATGATAAAATAATAATAATAATAATATTGCTATATTCAAAAATGTTATTTGTTATTTTTTAGTTTCAAAATATTTCTAGATTTAAATATAGTACTTAGTATTCAATAAGAATTCTTAAGCATTTTTGAATATTTAATCATATTCTAAAATATAGTTTTAGGCCTATATGAATCAATAATATTATTTGATATTTATTTGTAGATATATAAAATATTTACATATGATTTTCTTTCTGTAGTAAACATTTAAATATATAACATACTTTGTTCAAAAATAAATTTGAAATACTACACTTATTATAAAATGTTAAAAATATTCTATAAGAATTTTAACTTATATTTTAATGCTATATACTTAATTGTATAATACGATAATAGAAAAAATATGAACTATTGTATTTATTATGTTTTACTTGATGAAAATATGGTTTGAGTAAAATGATGATATATAAATATGTAATTAAACACTGTCTTCTCTAGGGATCATGTGTTCTGAAATTAACTTCGAAAAATAATTCATTTTTTACTAAATTGAACCTTATCTTGTCAGCTACAACTTTGACAAGTTGGCATCTTCTAGTTACATTTTGTTCTCTTCATGTGGCCCTATGGATGAAATTCTTTGAACACAAGCCGTTTGATCCCAGAGCTGTGATGGGGTTCGGAATGCTGAATGGGACTTCAATTGGCCTTCTCAATCTAAGTTTGGGGTTCAATTCAGTTGGATTTTATCAGGTAAATCCACTCATTTTTTTCTTAATAGAATGATTTCTTTTTTCAATAATGTACTGAATTGCATTGGTAAATGTGTAGGGATGCTGTTATATATAGTTGTGGGCAATACATGCCACATAGGCATATATCGTTCACGTCACTGGGTGGAGAACTGGAGAAGTTTACTTTTAACTGAAAGAAAGAAATTATAACACCGGTAAAATTTAGGATATGACGTAGTATAATACAGTAAACCTCACATCAGTAGTACACTAGTACCTGTCCGACAAGGCAACAAGTATGTAAAGAAGGCAGATTTTGAAATCTAAAAAAATAAACATGACAAGACAAATATCATGGCTCCTCATTCTTTTGATCTCCCAAGAATGTCAACATGACAATAGAATTTTGATTTCAAACTCGGGCTTTCCAAATGCACTGATGCTAATGCTATATAATTTAAGGTAAATAAATCACACATAGAGGGATTTTGTGTGAAACACGATCATTTAAAATCTCTAGTGAAAATGGCATTTCAAAAAACTATAGGATACGATGGCGGAACTTGCAGATATTAAAAAATAGGGATATGTTTATTATTTTTTTCTAAAAGATCATATGCATATTTAAGATATATGTGTGTGTGTGTGTGACTGTGTGTGTGTGACTGTTTGTGTGTGTATTCACAGAGAGGGATTCACATAGTTCCGCGGTTTGAACCGGAACCAAACCGCCGGTTCGCGGTTTCAAATTTCGGGGCGCTGGAATCTCACAGCACTGTTTCCAAAACCGGCGGTTCCCGTTCCAATTCGGTTCGGTCCCGGTTCGATTTTCCAATAACTAGTAATGACTAAAAATTACTAACTAATACTCATTATTTTTTTTATTGTTAGTACAATATACAAGTACTACTATTCTTATTATCTTTATGATGATCATTTATTTATTTATTTTAATAAAAAAAGGTTAGGAACCGGAACCGTCCGGTTCAGAACTGGACTAGTAAACCTCCGGTTCTGGTTCCACATTTTCGGAAAAATGAACCGTATTAGTAAACCTCCGGTTCTAAAGCGGATCCGGACGGTTCTGGTTTACTAGTCCAGTTCAGAACCGGACTAGTAAACATCCGGTTCTGGTTCCACGAATCGCGGACGGGTCTAGATACACATGTTTGTTTCATCTACCTTTGCTAAATGCCCAATGATAAAAATAGTCTAAATGTTCAAACATATAAGTTAGTGACATATTCACATATTTGTACATCATCATATGCAAAACATACTACATTTTTAGCAACGAAATATCAGGAAGACGATGGTGCTAGACTGCTAGCAAGAAATCCTAGAAAAAGTTCCATCAAGGAATTTCATATACAAACACTAATTTCCATTAAGGAATCCTGAAAAAAATGGAATTCCAGAGTTGCTAAAATGCTAAATATTAGAATAATGGGATTCCCAATTTGTTTTAATAACATAAATGGCACAAAAACAGAGTTGAAGTTCCCGGTTTTTGCGACACACTTCTGTGTTTCAGTATCGCAAAGCGTGACTTGTGGGGAGTTTCAGTGCTTGTTAAGTACTGTACAATTTATTCCTCAAAGGCTCAAACCTTCAATAACTGTAAAGATCTGCTTCAAGCCTTCAATATCAGTGATTTAGTATTCCTAATCTGCAAACGAGTATGATCTGAAATCTTACTTCACGGGCGCCCAGAATGTGTGAGATTACTTGTTGTAATTAGTATAGGGACTGAATAGATGTTTCCCTGTCAGGTCTTATAGTCATTACTACCTTCATTCAATGGTGATGGGGTGATGCTTTTAGATGTTGGGGTTTATTGAACATGAGTTTGTCTGATTTTTTCTTCTATTGTTTTTATGAACTTTTATTATTGTAGATGACGAAATTGGCAATCATCCCTTGTACGGTTCTTTTGGAGACCTTATTCTTTAGGAAGAACTTCAGGTGGAGCATTATACTACTCATACTTTTTATTTGTTTTTCTAAAAGGGAAGATCTATGTTTCTTCCTTGTTACAAGATTCATTGATGGGGCAAGAAATGTCATTTCTGGGAAAGAAATTGTAGATATTTAATTCCCACTCGGAATCTTACTCATGACCTCTTTCATACAGGAGCGATGTCTCATACATTCATTTTCTTTGTAGAATTACTTGTTACATAGTTATGTGTTTTATGATATTGTTGTTATGTTGAGATTTTATGTCTAGCCTAGTAAATTTGTCCATTAATACGTTCCATCGTGTGATTTTGCAGTAGGAATGTCCAGGTTGCACTGACTATCCTTCTCTTTGGTGTTGGAATTGCAACAGTTACTGATCTACAGCTCAACATGCTGGGCTCTATTCTATCTATGCTTGCAATTATCACAACCTGCATTGCACAGATTGTATCCTCAATCGTTGCTTTCAATCAGCCTACTTTTTTCAAACCACCTTCCCTCTCTCCTTATGTTTGTTGCATGTTTGTTGCAACATTGTTGCATGTTTTTTTCAAATCTCTTCATGGGAAATGCAATTTTATTTAATGTTTTTTTGCAGTTTTGGTCATGAATGGTACACTGTTTATTTTTAACAGAAATGCCATCACATTTTCTGTCTTCATTTGCTTGTTTTGAGCCTTTAGATGTTGAATTTAATGCACTATATTTATATCCAAAGGGTTACTTCTCATTACATCCAAATTATGTGTGCATGTTGTTATGTACAATTTCCATAGTTTTCAATGGAGCCAAAAAAGACTCACTATTTTTTGGCTTGGGAATATGATGGAATAAAGCAAAATGACTCACTAAACTGTCTGCGCTTCTTTGTTATGAAGTAACAGTCAGTCTAAGCAATTTTCGACGCGATTTTCACTATGGGTCATTCGGAAACAGACTCTTTGTGCTTTAGTACAGGGATAAGACTGCGTACATCCGACCCCCCCTACCCCACCGTAGCCCGTAGGTGGGAGTCTTTGTGGCACTGGGGTAATGATCATGATGATGATGATGATGTTGTTATGTGCACAATGTTTTTTATTATTGGCCTCTACCATAGGAGTAAACTTAACCATTCTCACACAGATGACTAATACCATACAGAAGAAGTTCAAGGTTTCTTCCACACAGCTTCTATATCAATCTTGCCCTTATCAAGCAATTACTCTGATTGTAACTGGACCATTTCTGGACGGGCTTTTGACAAATAAAAATGTGTTTGCTTTCAACTACACTCCAAAAGTGTTGGTGAAGAATTTAATCATTCTACCCTCTCTTGAGTCTGTGTTTACTCTAATTTATGACTGCACAATTCATTAACTCTTTAGTTCTTATGGCAGGCATTCATTGTTCTATCTTGCTTAATATCAGTTTCTGTGAACTTCAGTACATTTCTAGTAATTGGGAAGACATCTCCAGTGACCTACCAAGTATTAGGACATCTGAAAACTTGCCTTGTGTTAGCCTTCGGATATGTTCTCCTTCATGACCCTTTCAGTTGGAGGAACATTTTAGGAATATTTGTTGCCGTGATTGGAATGATTATCTATTCGTATTATGTCACTATTGAGACCCAACAAAAGGCTAGTGAAGCATCAGTCCAGGTTTTTCAGGTACTTATCCGTTTTTCCATTATCTTAATCACCTTAATCTCAACGGAAATTTGACATCTGCACCCATCTTTTGTTTTCCCTAACACTGCACCTCGTGTTTATTTTCTTTGGCTTTGCGCTTCTGACAGAGCCATTTCTGTTAGATTTTGCACCCCATACGTTGAACTTTGTACCCCATGATTTATTTTTTTTTGTTTGCACCCCTCCTCATGCTTCCAAGTCAAAGAGAAAAAACATGAGGTGCAAGCTCAACTCTTTTGGTATTGATGATTTGATTTTTTTTAGCTTCAATTATTTTTCAAAGAATAGTTATCTTCTATTCTTCTTTGTGGACCTGCACTTGGAAATGAATGTATCCCTTTGTTTCCTTTTCCTAAAATAGGGATACTGGTGGACACTATTCAGCCTTTTAAACGGAATATTTTTAAAAAAAAAAAAACTCTGAAATATTGGACCGAGGAGTTTTAAAAAAAGTTAAAATATGTATTTTTCTATGTCCAAGAAAACTGACAGTGAGGAATCATCTATCTATCTTCCTATGCAATTGAAGGAAAAGGGCGGTGAATCTGATCCTCTGATAAATGCTGAAAAAGGAGGCAGCATTTTAGGTGACAATGCTAAATCGTCGCCGGGGTGGAATTCAAACAGGGACTTAAAGGCTTAAGAATAAAGCATCTTCAAATGATTAATATTCATTGGTTTGCCCTTATCAGAGAATGTGTTGTGTATGGGCAAAGAAAAAAATGAGTAAAGAAAAAGAAATTCTATTTTGCCATTATTTAGAGCTAAAGAATACTTGCTTCTACAGAGCAGTTTTGTTATCAAGACTAGTAAGATTAAGCAGTAAAATTTTAGAAATACACTACTTATATAGTTATATGATATATCCAGTGTGGAACGTTATACAATTATAGTTGTCACGGGAACAGAAATATAAAATGCCTAAAATTCTATAAGGCAAAAAAACAGTTTTTGTGTTCAGTCATTTTGCTCACATGAATTGAAGTGAACAAGGGTGTGGGCTGTTGGGGTTGGCATGATATTGGGCTTGTATGGCAATTGGCTTTTATCATGTTGTGTTTGCAGTTTGCCAACAACAGAATATATTGTCTACTGCACTTCTTTATTAGCTGAATGTTGCAATGAGTAAAACCACATGTATGACTAAAACCTTACATGTTTCTCAAAATATGACTTGTGTCTTGACTGTCTTCCCTCCCAATATGATGTCATATATCATGTATTTATACCATTGGACATATCTTTTTCTTATTTCATTCCATATGTACATAGTCCTATTGAGAAAGAGTCATGTATGGTCATATTTTGGGAAGATTTATGATAGAAACAATATATTTAAGTAGACTAAGGATGTTTTTACTTGGATTGTAATTTGATGGTCTGGTCTGGTTTCTTTTTATTTTTATAACTATCCAAGTCTGGTCTGAACTGGTCTGGTATGGAAGGAATTACAGACAAAAAGAGACATTGTTTTTTAACAGACCAAAACCCCTTCATATCCTCCCCCTTCTCTCCCTTCTCTCTCTCAATGATTAGTCCACAGTTGTACACCACCAAACTTGTGCTTCTCACCATTTTAGCGCACAACACCTCCATGGGAGCATTCCATTGTCACAGCCTTTTGTTGCCTCAATTGCTCGACCGTTGAAACCATTGCCCATAGTTTATTCTCCTTCTCTTGATTTTTGCAACGCCAGGAGATCTTTCAGTGTCCACAAGGGTTGTGAGTAGTGGTGATGGTGGGATGTGGCAAGGCCGCAAGGGAGGGATGGGGCATTGTTCAGGTGCAGGTTGGGACAGTGGTTGTGGCAGGACTGGAGTTGGTATGGAAAGTTTTATAGCCAGAGGAAATATGTTTGTTTATGTTAAAGGTGTTTTTTTGGAAGATGTTAAAGGTGTTAATGATCAATAATTGTTCCTTAGACCTTCTAATCCTGCTTTGCCTTCCCTTGCGTGTGGTTGCATTTTCACGTTCACCTTCTACGTTTGTCATTACTCCCTCTGTTAAAAGCCTATAGCCTAGAGCTTTGAATTGGTCGATATCAGTCCAAAAGTTACATCATTAAATTCAAAGCTCTTCAAATCTTTCTTTGATGGACTCGAAGTCAGTATAAAAGTTTCCTGGATATGTTTGTGCCATTGTGTGTTTTGGTGTGAGAACACTTTCTCAATTCATTGCATTCTTTTGGAAATTTAATCACTCCCATACAGGAAGGATTACTCTCATTTCATGGCCAACATAACTCCGATTAACCAACAACTCCAGGCATTGTTAAAGTAATATCATATAATTCTAAGAACTATTCGAGGGCAATTCAAGCCAACCCCCTTTTGCTATAGGAATTCCCTTCAAAACATTCTAATGATGATCCTTTTCAGAAAATGTATATACATTTGCAAGTTGCAACCAAGCAAACTATATGTGCGTGTGGCCGTGCGTGTGGCCGTGCGGGGTGTGAGGGGAAGAGGTGACTATACTAACTTATTATCTATGTGCCGACGTCTTTTCTTCTCCGGTGTTGGATGAACCTGAGCTTTTATACCATATGTCTTCAACTGAAAATTTTCAAACGCCTCTGAAACTGCCCCTACCTACCAAATGGGCAAATGTATCACGGAAAAGGTGTAAAGCAGGGGTGCATGTTATTTTTAATAAGGTACCAAAGAAATTAATGCAAAAAATGACACAGAAATAAAGCAATAAGATCTTCAAGTTGCACCTACCAATTCTGGTTTTTTGGAGTACACCCTAACTATCATATCCTGATATGATGATGGCAGCAAATGGCTGATCCGATTATCTGATATCGAGAACTTCTCCTCACTTTCATAGTCCTACAGTTGATAATTATTATCATATCAATTATAATTATTATAATAATAACATTGCTGTTTTATTATCACTATAACTAAAGTGGTTGCAATGACTAGCACATGCGTACCTTGAAAAACTTGATGCTGGTACACCAAACATATGCAAAGAAAAGCAAAATACAAATTATATATAAATAAAAGCGACAGGCCATATATTCATGTATGTACACATTAGGGATCACAAATTAAGCAGTGAACCCCATCCATCCAATCCACCTCTATGGAAAATTATAAGAATAGATATGATATCCTTATGTCAAAAAGTTGTTAACGGGTATTAATAATTGGATCGTGGATGGAATGGATTTTTATGGACTATAAATGAATTAATAGATAATTTCCAATCAATTCATTATAAATCGCATAAAAAATGTTCACACATTTGTCACCCTTAATGTGCATGTATTTGTGTGTCCATAAGAGCATAACATTATTGAAAAATAAATCCACCATCTAGTTCTAACATACTTTTCAAGAGGGTTGTGCTTCCCACGCGTCAAATCTATCCTTACATTGCTTACAGAAATGTCGTCCTCTTCAAGAGTCGTCCCTGCACCTACCTAGGAGAGATATAACAAACAATTCTTAAACTACTATGCTACAAATACAAACTAACAAAAACATGAAAAATTGCATTTAATACCTGGGAACAAATAATATCTTTTGCAGTGACATCTTTGAAATGTTCTATTTGGTCTTTGGGAACAGCATATTCATTACAGAACTGAAATATTGAAGAAGCAAAACTGGTCAGACTTAAGGAAACCGAAACGTTACTCACATGTTTATGTGCGTATGTTATATAAAAATTATTCACAAGAACAACCATCTATAGCTTCAATTACCTGGTACAAATTCCTCCTCCGAATTCGACAGATCAGTTCCCTAGATTCCTTTAACTCTGGGTTGGGAGTTGTCTCAATGGTTTTTAATATTGTATCATCTAACTACATCAACAAGTGCGAAGAACTGTAAGACTACACAACCTAAAGGAGAACTTAAATTTTAAATCATTATTCATTAGAATTAGCACAGCTACCTTCCAATATTCAGATGGGTCCTCTATATAGGATGAAATGTGCAAATATCCATTTGCTTTGACAAGTGCATCTACAACCATGAGCTCTATTGCCTGAATGGTGGCAACAAACAAACAGGATGTGTTGAATCTTTTAACTTTGTGGGTCTGTTAGAAACTTTAAAAAATGGTTTAATAGCTCGTGTGAGAATTAACTTCAAGCATACCTTCACTTTGGCATGAGTGTAAACCGTTCTGTGCAGATCAGCCCGCATTGCAAATAATTTGTGTATAGTTAAATCTGCAAGTTTATCCAGTTTTCAAAAATAAGAACAGCAACCAAACACATGCACAGACTATTTCTTTTGTAGTAAATTAGTAATAATAAATTGTTGCTTACAATCCTTGGCACGGTAGCATATTTCATCTCCCAGCACTCTCATCGTCTCCATCAATCTGCACAGATAAATTGTTACTTGCAATCTGCACATTAAAATAGGTCATTTTTCAAGTAGCCCTGTAAGAAGATGCTAAGACCTCTGGAACTGGAAACTGCATCCTAAACCGCATGCTCGGCTGTCACGAACAAGGTAATCGAACCTGAAAGCCAAGTATATATCATATGAGCCACACCCAATCAATCGATATAATTTATGGATGGGCAACTGAGACAAAATATAGTATGAACACCAGTCAAACTTTCAGTGCTACTCACTTGTCAACATCAATTCCATTTCTTCCATTTGCTACAATATCATACAAAAACTGTTTCTCACTAGAGCTCTACATAGAAGAATAAGAAATATATCAAGACTGCATACATTTGAAGAGGAAATAAAATCAAGCTTAAATGCAGGAAAGAACCCACTTTCCCAATTGGTTCAATGGTGGAGTGGGGCGGGCCGGCAGGGGAAGGTAACTTACTTTTGACGAAGCATGTTTGGAACTGGCAAGAATCAATTCCTGTCAGTGATAAACATTGAAATTAATATTAACCGCTGGAACAACTTCAATCGCAAATATAAATAAATACTTCAATGTCAATTATGAGGAAGATATTGGAGCTGAAACACGAGCAAAGTAGGGGAATGGGCAAATGGCACCTTCAAGCAAATTAGACTAAAATAAAGCCACAAAGTATTATAATCCATCCAAACACAGAATAATTGAGGTCAAAATGTTATCCTACATTCCTACCTTAACCCTTTTAATGGTTTCTGATTCAATATCAATATGGTGCCCATCAACAATATGGTCTATCATCCTCACAGACATTTGCTCATGACACCTAGAACGAATGTAACACACCAGATAAGATGCTGCCTTCATAGTTCATATACATTCTACTATTCTATACATCTCCATTTCTGAGGAACTGAAGTCCTCATGAAAAGTATAGGGTAAAGATGACAAACATTTTCAGGAGAAATACAAAGAGATATTGAAAAAACACAACCTCATAGAATCAACACCCTTTATTTTGTCAAAACGAAGAACATTGTTAAAAAGTAAAAACAAAACAAAAGGAAGACAAGTGTGAGATAGCCAGTACATATATACATAATTGGCATGTCAATCATTCGTGTGTACCAATAAAAAGAGGATAAATCTTACGCCCAGTGACAGAGATAAAAGATGCACCAAACTTGTAGAAACATAAAATTTCCTTCACGACTCAACCTCAACAAAATAGTGAAGAATAGTTATTCACTTATTTGAGTCTTTTTTATAAATGATTCATTTTCCTTATTACAACAATGCAACGAAAGTCCCTTTTCAATGAAAAGATGCCTGATTGCCTGCCAAAAGTTAATTTTAACAGAAACACATGATTACAAAGGTATAAACTATGATCACAGGTTTCATAACAACACAAAATATGAGCACGAAGAGCATGACTCCATACTGCATAGACACATAAATAGGAAAGAGTAAATATACATGAATACAACAATGTGACTTCAACATGAGGTATTACCAATCCGAACAACCAGTGACCATAGGAAGAAACTCGCGTTCAAACATATGACTAAATGGTCCATGCCCTATATCATGCAGGAGACCTGGCGAATTGATAAGAGTTGAAACAAAGCATCACTAAACAGTAAACACTGGAAATAGATAAACATGAGCCATATTGAGACATCATGAGTTACTTGCCTGCAAGTTTCACGGTTTGTAAATCAAAATTATCAATGCCAAGCTCCGATCCCTGCAAAATAATATATATTATAAACCAATTAAATTCTGAACGAATGCCATATCTTGATTTCATACTTGGTGGCCTTTGAGCTTATGAACAGCTTGACCAGCTAGCCAATAAACTCCAAGGGAATGCTCGAATCTTGAATGCACTGCTCCTGGATAAACCATGTTTGCCACTCCTACAAATTGCCGGAGAAGTTATATCAGTAAATGTGTTGTGCATTAGGTAACAGATAACAAAATCGTTTTTATAACTCTCCTGAAACCATGCTAAGTCCAATGGTAGTATCTGCAGACAATGACAAAAAGTTCACAAGGTTTGAACTTCTGCTTTATATAAGATATGACTTATGAGATATCTAGAGTCTTGTAAATCCTAGAGATAGTAGCAGTCTGTTAGGAATTGGGCCTAATAGACTGTTAGGAATTGGGCCTAATAGACCAAGAATGATAATAAATGTACTAGATTAGTATAAATAGAATAAGCTAGGAGAAGTGAGGTAGGCTGTTTAGACTTTTTTCTTGTACTGGGAAGTTAGAGACTAATAATCTCTCTTTGGGGGCTTCGGCCATTGTTACTGTTCATCGATAATAAAGCTTGATTGTTTTCTTGATTCTATTCTACATTTTCTCTGTAAATTGTTGTGTTTTCTGGAGTTATTTTATCAGTGGTATCAGAGCATGTAGATTCTGTGGATGGTCTGGACACGGACAAAGATGGATTTGCGGATGAATGAGTTGGAGAATAACCACAACAGATTGGATGATAAGGTGGATAGGAATCATCAACAAACGACGGAGATGTTGGCAGCGATTATGGCCAGATTGGATGCAAGCGATCGAGATCGATGGAGAAGTAGGTCGCATCGCTCATCTGCATTGCATCGATCATCTGCAGCGCATCGCACTTCTCACCATCATCGGTCGCGACACTCAGCGAACTCGGAAGGGAACGACAACTGTTCACCACCGCACCGCCACCACCATCGCCGCAGGGGATATGATCACCACCAACGAACTGGAAGAAAAATTGACTTACCAATTTTTAACGGAGAAGATGCTATTGGATGGCTGGTAAAAATGAATCGTTATTTCCGTCTGAATCATACGGAGGAAGAAGACAAAATTGATGTTGCCGTGATAGCCATGGAAGACCAGGCACTGAGCTGCTTCCAATGGTGGGAAGGCCAGGCTCGTCACCAGACTTGGGAGAATTTTACGAAGGATCTAAGCAAACGTTTTCAACCAGAATTGGTGCAGGATCCTCTGGGATCTTTGTTTAGTTTGAAGCAAAAAGGGACGGTGAAGGAGTACAGAGATAAATTTGAAGTTGCTATAGCTTCGCAGGGGCATCTGACTGAGGAGGTACTTAGAGGAGTGTTCCTCAATGGGTTGAAACGAGATATAAGGGCTGAATTGAAATTATATCCTACAAGAACCCTAGCTGCTGTCATGGACACAATTTCCTTGATTGAAAACAAGAACCATGAAGCCAACATCATAAAGAATAAAGATGAGGGAAAGAAGATCCTGAAAATAAATTCAGCAGGTGGACAGAGCTATCATAAATGGGGAGATGGTAGTAGAAATAGTTATAATCTGACATCTACAAATCAATTGATGAAGAACTCAGATGATAACAAGAAGCTGGAAGAAGGATCAAGTTGATAGAGAGCGGGAAGAGCATGGGGCGGGACCGGGCTTGGGCCCACTTCCGTGGGCCGGGTTAGGGCTGTCTTTGTAGTTAATTATTATTATGTTAATGTTATGTTTTAGTTGGGCCTATTATTAGTAGAGTAGTTAGTTAAGTTAATTTGGGCTTAATTAGGGTTTAATTAATTTGGGCTTGATTAGGGATTCTTGTAGAAGGCTATTTATACCCCTCGCTAGGGTTCATTCTGATTATCTTGGAATAAAATTGGTTTTAGCCTTTTTGCTCTGGGCAACGGTATTTTTTATCGTTGATTATCCGGGCAACGGTTCACCCCGTTGTTTTTATTTTTCTGTTCTTATCAATTGGTCCGACCTGCCGGCTCCCGTCCCGCCAGGATGACAAGATCTCAAAACGATCGATTGACCGAGTTAGAGACCGAGCAACACCGAGTGGGAGAGGAGCAAGCCCGAATGGCGGTTGAGCAGAATCGGATGAATCACACCCTCGAAGAACACGGCATGCAGCTGGCTGAAATCGCCGCCTCTCTGGAGGCGCTAACCCAGGCCCTTGTTTTGCCGATCTCGCCGGAAATTTCCACCGCTGCAGTCGGAAGTGCTGCCGTGACAACACCCATCGCCGACAACCTGCCGCGCATCACCGGCCACACCTTGCTGCCCACGTTTGAGGGAGAGGACCCGATCGGGTGGATAGCTCGTGTCGAACAACAATTCGAATTAAATGGAACCCTACAAGACAAAAAGGTGGTCGCCGCTATGGTGGCCATGGAAGGAGGGGCCTTCTATTGGGTAACCTGGCTGAAAGCACGCAAACCGGGCATGACCTGGGAAGAATTCAAGCAAGCCCTGGTGGCCAGATTCGATTCCCGATTCCAAGGGAACAAATTTGAAAGGCTTTCCGGCGTCAAACAGATTGGATCAGTAGAGGAATACAATACCTTGTTTGTTCAATTGGCTAGCCAAGTTTCTGGATTGACCGATGCTCATTATTTGGGCTACTACATGAGTGGACTTGAGGAAGCAATTCGAAGCTCGTTGCGCTTATTTCGACTGAATAATTTGGAAGAGGCCCAGCCATAGAATAGACGGGGAGCTGAAAGACCTTATATAGTACCTTGATATAATTCAACTAATAACAGTAGGAAATCACGAAGAATTGATCAAGAAGCTGTATTGAAGTAGGGTAATGTTTTACAGAAGGGTTCTGGCAATTTCGAGAGTGCCAGTCTCTCCAAAAGTCTATTCCCAATTTACTAACTGCCTACTCATTTGCCTAGCCTCCCTTTCTATTTATAGTACAAGCCCCTTATTATTATGTAATTAATAGGCCCACTTATTATCTCTAATACTAGGCCAATTCCTATCAGAATGGAGATTTTCTTCCCAACTATGGTAGGTGTGATGGGTTAACAGTGGTTGTACAAGGAAATGAAATTTTGCAGAAACTTTACATTCTGCAATTGGGGGAAGTGGATGTAGTGTTGGGAATGATCTGGTTAACTGGCCTAGGGGATATGGCAGTTAACTTTCAAAATCAGACCATCGAATGGGAGGTACAGGGGCAGAAGGCTAGTATACAAGGAGATCATCAACTAGGAATAAACAAGGAGATGAAGAGCTTGGTAAATAAGAGAGGAGAAGGAAAATTGCTGAACTATCATGAGTTATCTATTGATATTGAAGAAGAAAGTGTTCAAAAGCAAGAAGTTGTTGTCCTCGGTGTTGCAGCAGGCTGTGACTTCACCTCCACAGAATCTGAAAGAACCAAATTGCAAAAACAAATGTCATGGCATCTGTGTAACTCTACTGTGAAATACATAGGGAAGAAGATGGAAGCAGCAAAACTAAAAGTCCAGCAATCCATCCAGTATTGGAAAGGGAGAGGTGCTAGGATGAAGGAGAAGAAGATGGTGGATGTGTCCTATCGCCCACCTTGAGGGCAACGTGGATGTTTAGGGGGGAGTATTGTTAGGAATTGGGCCTAATAGACTGTTAGGAATTGGGCCTAATAGACTGTTAGGAATTGGGCCTAATAGACCAAGAATGATAATAAATGTACTGCATTAGTATAAATAGAATAAGCTGGGAGAAGTGAGGTAAGCTGTTTAGACTTTTGTCTTGTACTGGGAAGTTAGAGACTAATAATATCTCTCTTTGGGGGCTTCCGCCATTGTTACTGTTCATCGATAATAAAGCTTGATTGTTTTCTTGATTCTATTCTACATTTTCTCTGTAAATTGTTGTGTTTTCTGGAGTTATAAACCATGACAATGCCTAAAATAGTTGTCAATAGAGCAAGAGTCACATAAGATTATAAAATTACCTAGTTGTTTAAGATCACGGAGCCTGAAAGAGAGAAAAATATACACCATTACTGGATATTTGGATATGTTCATAATTAACATCTGTAATTGGTATGCATGTGACAAGGAACTTGCCTCTGGAATTGCTCTGTATCAACAAACCTCAAAAGGAGCTGCAGAAGATTAACAACTGTAAATATTTACAGAGTTTGTAACTGGATATAAAAATCCAAAATTAACATGCATGTGGGTAGAACTTATAGAATTTAATGCTACAAATCATGGACAAAATGTTAAGAGAATTTAAAAGCATTGAACAGCAAAGCTCCAAGTTCCTTGCTGGTTGCTACAGCCATGACCAGAATCTACTACTCCTTCCGTCCAAAATTGAAGTGAAATTTGCAGTTTTAAAGTTGATTAAAGATAAAGCTAATTGCCCCCTAATGAAATTGAAATTAGTGTTAATGATTGAAATATTTATATTCAGAAAGTAGAAACTACACAAAAGTTATTTTCGCGCAAAAACTGAATTCAGATATGATGAAATTGAGCTGCGAAGTATAAAATTGTAACTCAGTTAGGGACCGAGGGAGTACTAATGATAATGCATAGCAAAATCTAAATCTGTTTTGCTAGGTAATGATGATTCATAGTTTCCGTATGCAGGGAATGCAAACTCAAAACAGTTCTATATAGCATCACAAGTGAGTAATTACTTTTCCTTGCATGAAAAAGTGCAGTCATATTTAGGTTCTAATTTTGTATTATGTGTTCAACTTCTTAGCGTTAGCATCTTAGCGATTATCCTAGTATCACTCCACTGATACTATCCCCAGCCTCCTGTCATCTCTAAATCACTTTAACCTTTGATAATTTGCTATTTCCCAAATGAGTATAGCATAACTTTGGTATAACAATTATAGTTATTTAAATATCTCAACCAACCAAATTCATTATCGATACAAGTCAAAAGTATCAGTATCCCCTAGTTTTGCATGAATGAGAAATACTGACGGTATGCACGTATACAGAAAGCAGCAGCGAAGTTAATGGCGTAGAGAACGACAAATTACTTACCTGATCAATGTAGATGTTACCATGAACATTATCATGGACTTGTTTGGAGAACCGCAGATCTTGGGAGGACGTCAAATTGTACGTCGGAAGGGATGTGAAGTCGTCATTGAAGAAGGCTCCCATCCTTTTCGGAGTCTGTTCCGGCTTCCAACAACTTACACTACGGAGTATGTATTTACGTGCAAACTCAAAAAGCTTAAAATTGGGCGATAAATGAAATTGAACGGTGGAAATGAAGGAATAATGGGGAAAAGCGTTACATACCGTCAGGTACGCCGGAAAGAGCAGACTAGCAGAGATATATAGAGTTAAGCTGCCGGCAAATGGGAATTATTGTGAAGCACTGTAGCGGCACAGTAGTGGCGAGCCGCAAAACCGCGTCCAGCTGTATAACACGGAGTACTCCGCCGCTAATCGCTTTCAACAGCCGGAAATGGGGGATACGCTTTTTATTACTGAGAAATTTGGCAGGTCTACATCATCATTCCATTAAATTGATTTCGCGACTTGGTTGATTTCTCCATTAAATTGTGAAATAATTAAAATAAATTAAGTTTACATTACTCCCTCCGTCCCGCTAGAAGGTTTCAGTGAACGGTTTACGATGCTTGACTGACGATAAAGTAACTTAATACATGTTCACACTCTGATTAGCTTTAGTAAATAAAATTAATATATTCAGAAACTACATTAAAACCACTACAAAGGTTGATAAAAAAATGTAAATTTGATAAAAAATTGATTTATAAAGTAAACGATTAAAAATGATTTAAATTGACCATGCAAATAGTGGACGAGAACCTTCTAATGGGACGGAGGTAGTACTTTTTTTATCGTCATTGGCTATTGCCACAATTTTAATTGCTTTCTATACAACTAGTTTCTATACAATTTCTATACATCGAGTTTTTTATCGAGTTTTTATACATCGAGTTTTCTATACACTACTCCCTTTGTTCCATAATAAATTCATATTTTAACTTTGGCACAAAAATTAAAAAAGTGGAAATTGTGACATAAGTTGTGCAAAGGAAATAAACATGTTGTGAATCAAATATTCTTTGCCATAAAAGAAAGAAATACTATACATTGGGATAGACAAAAAGAAATGATTGAAGTTTAGTTTGGAAAGGAGGGAGACATGATATGAAGTAAAATGTGATACTACCTCCGTTCCTATTAAAACTTCCAAATAGGTTTGGCACAGAGTTTAAGATAGTGGGTATTGTGTGGTGGAGAGTTGTGCAAAGGGGAGAGAAATGTGTGAGAAATGTTGTGAACCACAAATTCTATACTAAAAAGGGAAAGTGGAAGTTTTAATTGGAACGGACGAAAAAAGAAAGTTGGAAGTTTATTTAGGAACGGAGGGAGTAGTAATCTACCCCTATTTTGCACATGAGGAATATATCCTAAATTTTTTAATTTTGTGTATTAATGAAAAAACAAACATATATAGAAACAATTTAATTCAATGGTAGAGATGAAACATGCTAATGATAGTGAAAAGTTAATGTTACATAATAATTAAAGAGCAATATGGACAAATATGTAAATGAAGTGAAAGATGCTAAAAATTATATAACCTGCTATTTTTTATTTATTTCTATAATTCATTGATATATATATATATATATATATATATATATATATATATATATATATAGCCTATGCCAATCAATTTTGTTACTTATTGCTACGACATATGAGTTAATATAACCATTTTTTATGAGTTAATATAACCTAACAATACCTAAATTACTATAAATATTTAAAGTTGAAATGGAGCCAAAGATTCATTATTTTTTGGCTTGAGATTATGATGGAATAAAGCAAAATGAGATCTTCACTTTAACACTCTGATCTATTTAAGAAAAAAATGAATCTAAAATTTTCCAGCAGTTGAAATTTCAATTTTCTTTAAATTCATATATGATATATTGGTGTCATATGAAAGATTAAATAAATATTAAATTTGATATATTTTTTACAAAAATTGGATAATAAATAAAGAAGTTATAATAATTTGAAGAAAAATGAAAATTTCATTTTGGATGGCTCCACACGTCACTTTCTTCCTCCGGCCAGCGGGTTTTGATTTTTTTCCAGTTCCCAACTTTTTCACACGTCACTTCCATCCTCCACACAGCAGGTTTTGATTTGTTCTCAGTTCCCAACTTCTCGTCTCTCTGTAACAAATTAACAATAACCCTGGCCCATGTAGTGGTGGAATACGGGTTTGACCCATTTTTACCATATTTTTAGGTGGGAATACTGTTCACATTTTTCACTTTGGTTTGTATATAGTAAGATGAATAAAAAATCAGAAAATTTCTTTGAAGATGAATGAGAGATGTGGTATAACCGTATAAGGCACAGTAGAAGGCATTAAATATAAGGGGGGGGGGGGGGGGGATAATGAGTGGTAGAAAATATATGTGAAATATTTTAAAATTATGATGTTTTCACTAAGATTTAGTTTAAATTTAAATAAAGACATATTTCACTATATTCAAATACACATGTAAAGATATTTACCAAATCAAAACAATTTTAAATAAATCATAACAGATTAGATGTAACTCCGCCATGAGATCATTTTTTTTTTGGTATCATGTATGTCCCAAGCCAGGATAAAGGGGGAGGGTGCTGTGGTAGGCGCGTGACGGCCAACAGTATCACTTAGTCACATCACATGACATGAATCAAAATATGAATATCGCTACAGCTAGGTCGTCGCCTGTAAGCGACGCGTCATCCCTCCACCTGGGGGTGGTGTCAAATGGGCAAGGGCACGCTACACTTCATAGGCCTGGGTGTGGTGATAAGAATGCTAAGGCTGCTAGGTCGTCGCCCGGAAGCGATGCGCCACTCCAATGCCCGGGGATGGTGTCAAATATGCAAGGGCATGGTGGGGGTCGATGTGGGGTAAAGAAGAGAAGTCAGAGTGTTAGATTGCGCTTTGGGACATGGAATGTTGACTCTCTTACGGGAAGATCATCTGAGATAGGCGAGGTTATGAAGACGAGAAATATCAGCATAATGTGCATGCAAGAAACTAAGTGGGTTGGAGAAAAGGCACGCGAGATTAATCCCGGGGATTTTAAGCTTTGGTACTCAGGGAGAGAGAGGAACAGAAATGGAGTAGGCATTATGGTGGCACATGATTATGTTGACGGTGTGGTTGAAGTGTTTAGGAAGAACGATCGCATCATGAGCATTAAGTTGATAATAGGGGATGAGATTGTGTCCGTGGTTAGTGCCTATGCACCACAAGTGGGATTGGATGCATCTATCACTCAACAATTTTGGGAGGATCTTGAGGAAGTGGTGCGACGAGTGCCAAGGGGAGAGAAACTGGTCATAGGAGGTGACCTCAACGGGCATGTGGGCCCAAGTCGTGATGGTTTTGAGAGTGTCCATGGCGGACATGGGTTTGGCACTAGAAATGAAGCGGGGAAGAACATTCTGGATTTTGCCTCGACATATGAGTTGGCTGTGATGAACACTTTGTCACCTATAGAAGTGGAGCTAATAGTACCCAAATTGACTACTCCCTCCGTTCCTAAATAAACTTCCAACTTTCCTTTTTCGTCCGTTCCAATTAAAACTTCCACTTTCCCTTCTGGTAAAGAATTTGTGATTCACAACATTTCTTACACATTTCTCTCTCCTCTGCATAACTCTCCGCCACACAATATCCACTATCTTAAACTTTATGTCAAACCCATTTGGAAGTTAAAATGAGAACGGAGGTAGTACTTTTTAATACGGACGTGATGGAGTATATGGCCCGGGAACCCCCGGCCCACAGACTCCTACTACCCCAATAAAGGCCCAAAAGGCCCGGGAAGCGCAACAGGCCCAAATCACGGCGCCCAGAGTACCAAGCGGCCCACAATGCGCACTAGGGGTGCCTTCAGCCCCCTGGCCGAAGGCTCTAATTCTCACAGGATGGCCAAATTAGGAAAACAAAGTTACTCGGAGAAAACGACGAAAATTAGTAGCCCTCAGCACCTAGAGCCCTCGGCACTAAGGAGGTCCCCGGTACTCAGAGCCCTCGGCTAGTCATCTACAGCCGAGGGCACCTTTTCCGACATGATATCCGCTCCACATGCGTATAGATCACCGTACCAAGTACGACGTCATATCCAACAGCCGCATTAAATGCGGCTACATGCGATTGCCAGCGCCAACCAGTTGAGGTGACCCCTCGGCCAATGGATGTTTGACACGTGTCCCTGCCCGGCATTTATTTCTACTATAAATAGCACCCCATTTCCCCGTTGTAAAGGAGGCCAAGACGCAAAAGCACTCAATACTTTCTAATATACTTTCTCTCTCCCTCTACTTACTTGCTCTGACTTCTCTCTAGTTACTCCCCGTAATAACCCCTCGGATAAGTTACCCCTCGGGTACACCATCCATCAGGACGACTTGGAGAACTAGCTACACTGATTGTAAGGTTATCCCAGGTGAGAGTGCTGTCACTCAGTATAGGATGTTTGTGCTTGATTTTCGAGGTAAAAAGAGTGGACGAGTTAAGGGACAAGGGGAGCCAAAGATAAAATGGTGGAGGCTCAAGAGGAATCTCCAACAAATTTTTGCACACAAAATGTTGGAGGAAGATGTTTGGTCTATTGATAATGACACACACGTGGATGATGTGTGGTTACCAATGGAGTCCACCATTAACAAAGTGGCGAAGGAGATACTCGAAGAATCTAAAGGATGTCTGCCACCAAAAAAGGACACATCTTGGTGGAATGATGAGGTGAAACAAGCAATAAGGGCCAAAAGAGAATGCTATAAGAAATTGGGCAAAAGTTGGAGCGACGAGAACATAGAGGAGTACAAAGAGGCTAGAAGAAGAGAAAAGAAAGCTGTGAAGGAAGCCAAAGGAAAAGTGAATAAGGAATTGTATGTAAAGTTGGATTCTAAGGAAGGAGAAAAAGATATCTACAGACTTGCTCGCCTTCGTGACCGTAGGTCAAGATATCGGCAAAGTTAAGTGTGTGAAGGATGTCGATCAAAGGGTACTGATGGACGATGAAGAAATAAAAAAGAGGTGGAGGTCATACTTTGATACCTTGTTCAACGGAAATAAAGTCCAGAGTGTATGGTAAATAGGGACTTCGTGAGAAGGATTCAAACAACAGAAGTTAAAGAGGATATGAGAAAAATGGGCCGGAAGAAAGCAGTGGGCCCAGATGGCATACCGATCGAGGCTTGGAGAAGTTTAGGAGAGAAAGGCATCGAGTGGCTAACACGTTTCTTCAACATGATTTGGAGAAACAACAAAAATGCCAGTGAGTTGGCGGAAGAGTACTCTCATTCCCTTATTTAAAAATAAGGATGATGTGCAAGAATGTGCTAACTATCGAGGGATTAAAGTTATGAGTCACACCATGAAACTTTGGGAGCGAGTGGTAGAGCAAAGACTACGTAAAAGTGTGAAAGTTTCAGAGAATCAATTTGGTTTTATGCCTGGGCGCTCAACAATTGAGGTCATTCACCTTCGTAGACAAGTTGTGGAGAAGTATAGAGACACTAAAAAGGATCTGCATTTGGTGTTCATTGATTTAGAAAAGGCATATGATAGGGTAACTCGAGAAGTTCTTTGGTGGGCCTTAACTAGAAAAGGCATATCACGTAAGTATATCAGCATCATCATGGATATGTATGATGCTTGTACTACAAGTGTCCGCACTAGTGTAGGGAGGACCGCAGAGTTCCCTATTACTATTGGAGTGCCCCAAGGATCTGCTCTGAGTCCTTTCTTATTTTCTTTAGTCATGGATGAACTTACGAAGTCAATTCAAGAAGATATACCGTGGTGCATGATGTTTGCCGACGATATTGTATTGATTGATGAAACAAAATCCGGTGTTAAGGCAAAGTTGGAAGTATGACGACAAACATTGGAGAGCAAGGGGTTCAAACTGAGCCAAAGCAAGACTGAGTATATGGAGTGCAAGTTCGGTGGAGGTAGAAGCGGTAGCAACAGTAGGATTACTCTTGATGGTAAGGAGATACCGGTGTGTGATATGTTCCGTTACTTGGGATCCATAATTCAAAAGGATGGTGAATTAGATGGAGATGTATGTCATAGAATCAGAGCTTGGTGGATGAAATGGAAAAGTGCTTCAGGATTTCTATGCGATCGAGGTATGCCGACTAAATTGAAAGGTAAATTTTATCGTACAGCAATTAGGCCGACATTAATGTATGGCGTAGAGTGTTGGGCGGTGAAGCAATGCCACATTCAAAAGATGAGTGTGACAGAGATGCGTATGTTGCGTTGGATGTGTGGACATACCAGAAAAGACCGCCTGAGGAATGAGGTAATCAGACAAAAGGTGGGAGTAGCACCTATAGAAGATAAGATGCAGGAGTCTCGTTTGCGGTGGTTTGGGCATGTGCATAGAAGACCGAGTGATGCACATGTTAGACGACTTGAGGGGTGGGGAGAAGAGTCATAGAAGAGAGGGAGGGGAAGACCCGAACAGACTTGGATTAGAGTAATAAGAACTGATATGCGTCTTCTTGGGTTGGATGAGAGTATGGCTTTGGAGAGAGCAAAGTGGAGGGCGCACATCCATGTGGACGATTGATGTCTTGTCTACCTTTCCTCTCTTGTTTCTTTTATCGTTTATCTTCCTTATCTTTTTATATTCTTATGTTATTTTTATCTTCTAGCTTTTTTATGCTCTTTTATTTATTTTTCTTTTATCTTGGTTATATTCTTGTGTTATTGTTATCTTATATTTATGTATCTTTATTTTATTCATTTTATCTTACTTTTTTTCCCTTTTCTTGTCCGCCTTCTCTTTTTGGCATCGATATCATAGATCGATTCATGTTAGCCGACCCCAAATTCTTTTGGGATTAAAGCTTGGTTGTTGTTGTTGCATAACGGATTGGATGTAAATATATCATATCAAAATACTTCAGAAAATTTCGGCCATATGGTGTTGAACTCCGCAAGAGTAATGCTCGACCACTGAATAACTATGTTGAAGATATTGACTAAGGGCCTGTTTACTTAGGACTTAACGGACTGAATGGAGATTAGAACGTATTCACTCAGCTATATAATTGTGTTTACTTAGGACTTAATTTATAAACTGACTTATTCGCTCAAACCATTTTTGACTTAATGGTTCGGCACAATTTTAGTACTCCTTTCCGTTCAGACATCCCTTAGAACGAGCATCTCCGTTTTAACCCCGGATTCCCGTCTCTCACGTATTTCATGGCTTCTCCATCTATTTCATCGCTTCATCTCAAAAATCATAGCTAGACATTACCAAAGCTCTTGAAATTCGCCTGCCGGAGCTACCTGCGGCCTACGCGAAAGAAGTGAAGAAATGTTGGACGTATCTATGCTGGAACTACAGGTAACCGATAACCCTCAAAATATTGGAAAGGAAGTATCTATGCTTGAGGCTGGGGAAATCCTTGTTGAAGATGATATTGAGGTCATTGATGAACCCCATGATATAGCCGCAAGATTTGCAGAAGAAGGGAACACATCTAATGTTATGGAAACAACAAAGTCTCTAGTTGCATGCCAACTGTTTGATCTAAATACTCAAACAACTGTGGCAAACAACCCAAAACCGTCACGGGAATAGGATTTATGGAGATTTCTGAAATGATGGAGGGATCAAGAGTTGATGGTGAATCTAATGATCAAGACATCACAGGTTTGCATAAATGTTTTGCTTATATTCATGATTTGCCCAACCTGAAAACCCCAAATGATTTACCTCTTTGTTTTGAGCGAATCCCCTTTCTTCATGGAGTAAATGAAAACACGTATCACTCCCTATGCATTCACAGTTTGTGATATGTTCTTCTTGGCATATTGATATACCATTAATTGTTTTAGAAAAGTTTCTGCTTATTGTTTCTGTTCACATCCAGCCATTTTAACTTTGTTTTCTCAAAGTATAAGATTTCACAAATACAAACTATTACACTTTTTTTCACTATCTATTCATTTCCACTCTTAAGCATAGCCTCCTATATAAAACATTGTTCCTATTTTGAAGTTTGAAATTTTTAATAGTAGCTAATGTTCTGCCCCTTCCTATTGATGAGTGATACATTACATTTTCATATCTTTATTAAAAGAAAGATGGGAAGTTCTTATTCATCTAATTTCTACATGTTCATAATTTGTTAGAAAGTAACATTCAAGATGACGTATTGGATGAATGGGAGGAGGATACTATATTCAACAATGAAACACAAGAGGAAGACGAAGATATTGGAGAAGTTGATAGCACGTAATGGAGTATCCAAAGCTCACAATGCATGACAAATTTGCGGATAAAATTGCTAATAGAGTAGTCGGAAAATGTTTATATTTAAAATGATGTTGTGGAATTCTTGGCGTTTTCTTATCAAGTAATGTGACTCTTTTATTAGGCATATGAAATTATATTTATGAACAAGTAATGTAAACAGATAACATACATTCAACACTTATTCTGTACACGAGGGTTATTTCGTCATTTAACCTAATTCAGACTTTTCATTCAGCACAAATAGTAAACAACTTTTTTATCTCACTGTCACTTAATCCAGACAAACGTCTTAATTCATACAGACATCTTAATCCATTTAGGACTTAATGAAAAAAAGTAAACAATCCCTAAGATAACTATAATGATGAAAGCAAAGGATAATTCAATAATGATGAATACAGCAAAATTATTTTCACGAAACCCTTCCTTATGCATTTTTGTTGCAAAAATATTGCAAATCATACTACATAATTAACATTACTACTCTCGGTCCCATTAAAATTAGAAGAAAAAACTATTAATATCACTCTTAAAAAATCTACTCTCGGTCCCATTAAAATTAGAAGAAAAAAATGGAACTTAATAATTTTGGTCACTATAATTGTACTCAAAGTAACTATGATGTAATTACTATGATGTAAATTTTGAATATAATTATGGTCAAAAAGTTAATAAGTCGCATTTATATCCATGACTTTTTCATTAATAATACATTCGGGGAAAACTCTTGAAATTATCTCATTTTACAGTTTTCATCTGACTTATTAAAATTGTCTTTACCAAATTTAATAATCTTTGTGTGTTGAATTGTTCTGATTTCATTCTGATTTTGTCAATTCAATTGCACTCATACAAAATCACTTTTTAACAATTGCACCACATATTCTTGTACCAAACTTATGAGGGACGGGACTTATGAGGGACGGGGATAGTAAGATTTAAAGAAAAAGATGGAGCATATTCATCTATTGTTTCAGACCCATCATTTCAACACATATACTAAGATTGGAGGCAATCCTGTGTGATGATTGGGTCATCCATTTGTCAGGGCAAGTGATCAGGCTTAACTTGCAATTGTACAAATGTCGATTGTAATAACAAATATCGTTAAAAATATTAGGTAGATCCACACAGAAGTGTTATTTTATACAGTTCAGGTTTTGAGAAACAAAGTAAATAATAAATGTAAAGTGTAGGGGTTTGGATTGACCGATGCTAGTTTGGTCTTCGGTTGATAGTGTTTTGAAATTTTAACGTAACCAACACTAGTTTAGATGTGGGCCCGACGCGTGTTCTTTCCAACTCGAAATGCACCTTTTATTGTCTTGTCCCCCCCGGGTGACCCAAAAGTGTTAGTTTTTACCCCTTTTTGACGCGTGACTTCATTTTCCTTACTTTTGTTCATATTTAATGTTTTTGGCACATCTTTGAGATTGTACCGAATGTTCTCTCTTTTTCCAATACAGAATACTATAATTACTTCTCTAAAATATAGGTAATTATTGTGTATAGGAGCTATGTTCGGTAACCTTTTGTGTTTCAAGTGTCTCGTATTTCCGGCGGTCTCTTCCCTCTTCGTAGGGTTTGGCAATTCCGCCGATCTGGTGCGGCTCGTGCAAGGGGAACAGAAGCAGAGGATAGTAGATGGCAATGAATGGCTCGAATCAGCAGGTAATCGGCGGCCAACATGAAGCGAAGGAGGAGAGCCCAGGCGAGAAGTATGTGGGACGAGGAGAGTTGCACGAGATTCGAATAGTTCAGATTCGAGATTCGAATGGAGGTTAAATTAGAGTGGTATCAATGATACGGCCTCCTCCTGAACCACCGCCACGGGTTGTACGAGGTGCTAGAGTCTGTGATAGTTTTCGTATTAGTTATTATTATTTTGTCATTTGGTTTCTTATTATCGTTTTGGTTGTTAGGTCTATCAGTTTGTTTGAGATGTTAGCTTCTTTTAATTTTGTCAAGACTCTAGAACCTAGGACAGGTGATGGGGAACTTAGTTTACTAGTCATTGGCTCAAGTAAGTCCAATTTAGGATCATCGAATTTGGGTGGTTCATTAGAGGTGGCAGATTCTAAGTCTGGATCAAGGGCAGACAGTAGACTATGTGTTCTTTGTCTGTTTGTACCCTGCTTACGTTCTTTCTTATTAATATAAGCCACCTGCTTCCAAAACAAGGAGCTATGGTCGGTGGAACCCTACACTACACATGACATTCAGAGTGGGAAGCTAGATCCTTCATAATCATTTATCAAGAATGAGGAAATTCGAATTAAGGATCTATTTGTACACAAAGGCAGATAATTAGACTTTGCACTGAAATAGGTACACACAAGCTATGCGCACGCCATGTGTGCGGCCGCACACGGTCGTGTGTGTGGGACCATGTCTAGGTCCGTACGTGGTTGGCAATTTCCTAAACTTGGTTTTTGCTCTGAGTTTGTAACATTCAGACGAATCAGAGCCGTTCGTGACCCCAAACACATAACCAAATTTAATTAAATCACCTAAGGTTTCCTAATGCCAAATTAATTAATTATTTCTAATTAAAATCTTGGGTATTACATTATATTTATTTCCAATTTTAATTTTTTTAAAATCTTTTTAAGTCTTTTAGGTATAACAACCACCGCTCTGACAAGATTCAGTTTTTGTACCAGATGGTGAGATGGATCTTTTCTAGCTTGTAGACCCCAAACTGCGAAGAAGAGTCTACAACAAACCACCAAAGTTAGTATCCATCCCATCCCACATTCCCGGTACATATCCAAAAAGCTTCTCAGAGGAGGAGGAGGAGGAAAAGGAGGAGGAGGAGAGACCGCTCCCAAACCCTTCAAAGCTAGGTACATCTAAACCCACTTCTAGCCCTGGGCTCAAACGATCGAGAAGGACCATCACCATTGAGCTTCTTTTTATAGTTCGAGAGTTTGATTGAGTGATTTAATACATGAAGGATTCAATTACACTTTTGTTATACTACCTCCGTCCCAAATTGATTTGCAAATTTGACCGTTCTTAGTCAAATAATTTCATTTTATTCGATTAATTAGGATGCCAATTTTTAATTCCGAAGTATTTTCTAATTTGAAGTTTGCAACTTCGAAGAATATTTAATTTAGTTTCTGAATATGTAAATTTTAATTATTAAAAATTGAGTTATTTATCAATAGAGCCCATTCAATTTTATTATTGATTCAAAAAAAATTATTGATTTTGCAAAACAATTTGAGAATATTTGGGTAGTGTTCAATTTTTTTGTATTGGTGAGTCCCCACCTCCCCTTAGCCATCCATGCTTAGTGAGTTAGTTCTACTCCGTTGAAGAAATGAGGATAGAAAAGCCAAAATAAACGTCGACCACATGTTACCATGCTGGCTGCAGCACAGCCCTCGTCCATGCCACAACCCCAACTCGCTTCGAGCAGTAGCATCATCTGCAATTCATTTTCACCATCTCCTCTACACCCACGTCGGCCCTACATATTTCGCCGGCGGATTGCTAGACCTTCGAAGTCCTCCAATGGGATCGCCTTCGAGGTTAAGTCGTACATGGAGGAGAGCAACTCCTTCTCCGGCTTGGTTAAGAAAGTTGTCGGTTCGCTTCCCGTGATCGGACTCATCGTCAGAATCGCCAGCGGAGAAGGCGGCGTAGGCGGCGATTTAATCGATTTTGCCGAGTTCAGAAGGAGAGTGGGGAAGAAATGCTCGGTTAGTGATTCCATAGCTTTCTACGACTTTCAGGATCTGAGAGGCCGGGTAATCTCCCTTTCCTTACACCAGAAATCATGAATTGCGCCGTTCTGTCGAATTTCAGCTTTAAAAATACTTTGTGTGGTAGGCAGGGGATCCATTGTATGTTCTATTATGCTGCTGGCTAGCTGCGGTTGGTGCTGGTCTACTGAAATCCGAGGAGATATTAGTAGGTGCTGCCAGGCTTCGTTTATCAAACGATATTGAGTTTGAGGAGCAAACTTTTATGGCTATGATGAGCGAAGCCAAAGAGGTCAGTCTGTCTAGGCTTTATTAATTGATTGCTTACTTATCACTTGATCTATACTACTGTTTGAATGGCCTTAGACCTTAGGGGATGGTGTAAAGTGAAGTGCTGTTGTGCATTTGGTTGGGAGAGTTATGCTTATGTTTGAAGCCATTAAAAAGGGAAAGGGACACTAAAATGCTAAGGAAAATGTTTTGTGTTCATCATTGTATCTTAGAAAGTACTAGTTCAATTAAAACATATAGGTTTTGCACACCTAGTTAATTTCTTATTTTCTATATATTGTCCAACATAACAAGTGAGTTTGGATCGATATCTAAAATTGATTTGTTGAGTTAAAAACTCTCCCAGAATTCCTTTACTTCCACATTTCTTTTCCTAGTATTTTCCAGGTTTCAAAATCCAAGCCTGCCCGCCTGTAAGGGAAAGATCCATGCAAACTCCTCCAATTTGACTATTTTGGGGAGTTGCATTTTCCAGGTTCCAAAATCCAAGTAGACCTATAGGTGAACACAGATACACCCAAACTCCTCCAATTTGACATAAAGCTCATTATACTTCCACTTACAAAAATCAATCAAATTCTTGTATACAATGAAGTATGAACTATGTTTAAGTGATCATAAAGTTTATTCTATCTTAACAAAATTAAACTAGTATAAATGTTTCAAATACTGTATATTAACAAAGTAGAATTCAATTTTGACAAATAGAATTCGAATTTGATAAAAAATGAAATTCAAAAGCAGAGAAGAAAAAGTTATGTTTACCACATGAATAGCAACTGACAGTTGAGTGGGATGATGGGAGTGATATTTATATACTACGTATTTTATACTCCATAAAATACTCCATAAAGTTTTTCATCCCTCACATATCTTCCCCTCTTTTTATACAATGAAGTATGAACTATGTTTAAGTGATCATAAAGTTTATTCTATCTTAACAAAATTAAACTAGTATAAATGTTTCAAATACTGTATATTAACAAAGTAGAATTCAATTTTGACAAAGAATCGAATTCGAATTTGATAAAAAATGAAATTCAAAAGCAGAGAAGAAAAAGTTATGTTTACCACATGAATAGAAACTGACAGTTGAGTGGGATGATGGGAGTGATATTTATATACTACGTATTTTATACTCCATAAAATACTCCATAAAGTTTTTCATCCCTCACATATCTTCCCCTCTTTTTAACCAAATAAAGACTAATCAAGACATACTAAGAGTCTAAGACATTGCATTGGGTGAACAAATTTCAGAAACGGGCAAAAGCAAAAGCTCCCAAGCCAAGCATACCTATGGAAATCAGGGTTGAGAAAGCAGTTGATGCAATTTATGTGTGTTGCTTTGGGAGGGGTGGAGTGGAAGAAGAAGAACAGAGGCTGTTATGTGTCATGCTTGGGGTTGTCTTTCCTACAGTTGGGAAGCAGGAGGTGGAGAGGATTGTGAAATTGAAGGCAACTCAAATAGCAAAAAGTACGGAGGAAGGACAAGTTCCTGTGCCGAAGTCCCTATCAAAAGAAGCTGTGCTGATGCAATTGAAGGATTTGGAATTTCTCAAGCAACAAGGCAATTGACTTGGAAAGGTAAGAACACCAGGCCACAAAGGCCTTCTGAGCTAAAGTATGAAAGGAACACCGATCTACCCGTACTGCTTGTAGCAAGAATTCAAAAGAGATTTGTAGACACAAATTTTTGTAGAAAGCCAAACTCTTTAAAATGATCGATTTATTAGTAATGTTGTGTTGATGGATAAAATGATCATTATTCCCATCCAGACTTAAAATGTGAAACCTTTAGGCATCTTTTATAATCCTGAATTGAATGTTATACTCCGTGTACTATACTCAAATACTGCCTCCATCCCCCACAATGATAGGTTATATATGTTAGAAGTTTGACTAATTGAACTGTTTTCAGTCTCAGACCAACAAAAATTTCAGTCTAAAAGAAAACATCATAACATACTTTTATATAAAATGATTTATAACATGAAGGCATTATAGAGAGTAATAACAATGATAATAATCTGGTCAATGGAAAAATTTAGAATTTCCATTAATACTATTTAAAAAAGTTGTCAAAATTGAAAATACTTTTAAAAAAAAAATCGAAAACGCTTGTATGTGACGGAATGAGTATATTTTTAGTGTAAATTGCATTCCACATGGATATGATTACACTGTCAGTTTTTCATTCATGGTCCAAGTCCGACTCTAGATTGATTCCGAACTGGATTTATAAGTGTTATAATTATAAATAGGCGATCAAATCAGAATCGGTTAGGCAATCTTATACTGGAGGAATTAGAAACATATCGATCTGGTACCGGTCTCGATTTCATTTTTGGTTTTGAGAGAAAAGCCTAATGCCACTAATGGTCCTGATCGGATTTCAAATCCGGAATTGAGCGTGGCCAACTCAATGGTCTGTGGAGACCCATTACTTCATTTTTCTTACAATATAGTACTCCGTACTTTCTTTTTAAAAGGCACATGATGAAAAGCTAAAGAGTCACTTAAAAGATTGATGCTAGAGAAAACCACCAACAAATGCATAAATCTAAGTCGAGAACAAACAAGTTCAAACTTATACGTAGTATATATGATCAGCTTAACAAAATTCAATTAAAGAGAAAATGTCAAGACCTCTTGTGTTTTCATTTATATTTATCCTTTGAATTACTCATATATATCATCTGAATCGAATTTCGCATCGGAACCCAATACTTTAGAGGCCAATACTTGAAGACCATTGTCCAAGAACCGGGGTGGATGGGACCAATCTTCGCCCTACTATTATGGACTGACCAATTTACGGTCCTTGAATGGGTTAAAACTGAATCATAGGTCAATTCATGTGCATTGCTGGGTTATTCGAGACCAATTTAGTCGGAATCGAATCAAGTTAAGAATGGATTTAGTCCAGAATCATTTTTCTCATCAATATCTGGGTAAGTAAGCAGGGGCGGATCCAGGAATGAAGAGAGGGGTGGACTTAGTAGGAAAAAAATTGTTATTGCAAACAAAAAGTTTAGCCTAGGCTGCTTAGGGCCGTAATCGAATTGAGTTTTTTTTGAACTACGCGAATTCGAGCGTGATTTCGAATTTAATTTAGTGATATGAGCTTAAGAAGCTTTTTTTAACTCGAACATGAGCTAGATTTTGAGTTCGAAAAGTTATTCAAGCTGAGTTCGAGCATAGTGGTATTCGGTTTGATCCGGACTCGAGTCTATCAATAACTCGTAAATTATAGGGATAAATTTTATTTATCTTAAAATTTAAACATTTTCATTGCAATTTTTTAAATATATTTGAACACTAAAAAAATAGAGTTCATATATCTATTTTATTCAAGCCGAGTTTGAGCATAAATTAAATTAATAATCAAATAGAATTACATAACTATTAAATAAAACTAATGCACAAAATAATAGATTAAAAGAGTATAAGAGTATGTGTGGATGGCTGGACAACTAGACTCGGCTAGAGGCAGCTAGTCGGACTCGAATAGACTAGAGGGGCAGAGCCACAACGAGCTACAAGCTGGAGTGTCGGACTCTAGAGGGACGCCGACGATCGACCGCAGACATAGGGGATAGGAAAGCAGGTGGCGGCGCGGCTGGGTGCCTGTGTTTGTGACATCGTGGCTTCGTCGCTTTACTGAGTTGAGTCCTTCCCGCTTCTCCTTTGTGCTTGTTAGTCGCTTTATAACAAAAGTATACTTCTAGAGTTCTAAAAATCACAAATAGTAGTTCTTACCATGCTTGTTGCAAAAGTTAGAACTAGATAATGAACTGGGTGATGGAAAAAGCATAATTTTATTATTATTAATAATAATAATTTTAATAATAATAATAATAATAGAAGTAGTATATGACCAAATAAGGATAGTTGATAAAGAGTAACTTAGTTATTTTAATGATTATAATTATGTTTAAATTTTAATGCTTATAAAAGTTACTCATGGTGACTTGGGTCAAATCATAGTAATATTCATATAACAATAACATTATTATAATAATAATATAATATTAATCATAAATTTTATGTTGTAAAATAATATTGTAAACTTGTAATATAAAGTGCTTTATGGTGTGGGTGAGTGGGTGAGATGGGATTGCATAATTTGCAGCTGGCTCCAAACACCAACTACATACGATTGTTTAATACTCTGTATGTAAAGTTTTGCTCCTCAATTTATCCCACACCGACTACAAGGATGGTTCACCCTCCTGTGTCCTATATATAAATCACTTCTTGATGCAATCACATCAAGCTCTATTATTACGCATCGAGATCATTTGTTCTTGGGATCATTTGTTCCCATGACTATGGGCTTTAAACAAAGTTTGGGCAGCCTTTTTGCTTTTAGAGCTTCTTAGAACACTTCCTTGTAGACTTGGGGTGGGCTGAGTTTTAATTTTTGGGTGAACTGAAAATTAAATCTCTTTCTATACTAACAAAAAAAATTGGGTTGGGCTGGGCTAGAGCCCACCCTAGACTCTACATAGATCCGCCCATGTAAGTAAGTGACTTTTCGAAGTCCAATTCACTTTGGGTTCCACCCTTGACCCACGAGTTAATGAAGTTTAGATTTCACCTTCAGCTAACACAAGTATCTAGGGGGCTTCCTTCTGAATTCTACGGTAAAATCGTTGACAGGTTTATTGTCATACCTTATTTTTGAGAACGTGATTAATTATATATGTTCACTCTAGACCATTGTGTTCTTAAAGTCCCGTATCTATTAAGCTCCAAGAAATAATAATTCTAACTCATTTTTTCCTTAAAATTATCATTGATTAAGTAACCTTATCGGCCTAGGATCTTAAATTGAATCAAGTATCTATTGAGGATTTGAAACAAAACGGTTATCATCAAGGTTCTAACAACTTAGAATCTACCAATCCAAAAAATATAGTGACATTAATAGACTTCTACATAAAGAAAAGGGAGAAGAATTATTCCCTTGGATTTCATTGGTAGTGATTAATAGTGAAATATTCCCTTAGATTAATAGTGAATAACCTCCCCACCATCCTGTCGGGTCGGAGGAGACTTGAGGTTGGACATTCAAATATTCCCTTGGATTTTCTCAACACTCAACAACATAAGTACATGATCAAACTTTTTGGCATGTCGAAGTCATTCACAAACATAGGATTACCTTCACACCTTAAAACTTTGTCAAGTTTGACCGATACAAGAAATAATGAAATAAAAACCGTATGATTGGAGTTTGTGCAAAAGAGAAAAAAATAACAGGAATAACAAATTAGTTGATTACAAGGGAAAGTGACAAAGTTTTTTGGGACATCCCAAAAAAGAAAGATGACGAAATTTTAAGGGCCGTAGGGATTAATTTAAAACCCCAACAAGAAAATCTTAAAAAAAATCTCTCATTGTATAGGACATTTGATAGGGCCTACTCACTATCTGTTAGCTTATGATAAAATGCTCATTTACATCCTCTCAATTAAATGTCTGGTGGATATCAAGAGGCTTTAGGGAGGCATTAATATAAGTTGGCAATATGTGATAACGGACTACCCGGCCAAACTAAATCTCTAGTAGATTCATTTGATGAGTTCAACAATATTCTCATGGGAATTTTTAAATGCACGCACTTATTTACTAAACACAACATCATATATCCTAACTTCCTAATATATCCTTCTAACAATACCGGCACGACCTTAGCTTCCGGTGATACCGGCGGCGGCATAGAACAAATAGCAACTACATTCTAGTAGACAACAACACTTCAGCTCTGACCACCTACCTCCGACGGCGACGGCGGGAGTCCGAATTGCCGCTGAAACCAATAATAGAACCGGCGGCGGCATAACGATATCGGCGGCCAAATCTTTACACTGCAGGGCTTCCGAATGTCTTCTTCTCGACGACCATGCAGACGAGACAAGAAAAAACTACAACCTAGAGAAGTAGCAACACCAATTTCTGATAGCAACATCAATGATAATTCTCCCAAACCTTAAACTGCCAAATCATTTCTTCTTCTCGCTGCAATTTCCAGTAATAACGCTCGCAAGTGTGATCTTTAAAATTAATGGCTGCGACCTATATATACCCCTGATGGATAGTCTACCCGGGGGGTATATATCCGAGGGGTTATTGCTGAGAATAACTTAGAGAGAAGTCAGAGCACAAGTAAGTAAGAGAGAGAGTGTGTTCAGTATGAATGTCGTTAAAGCGTTTAAGGCGTGGTTACAAATGGGGAAATGGGGTGCTATTTATAGTAGCAATAAATGCCGGACAGGGACACGTGTCAAGCGCCCATTGGCCGAGAGGTCACCTCAACTGGTTGGCGTTGGCAGCCGCATGTGGCCGCATTTAATGCTGCTGTTGGATGGGACGTCTGTACAGGGTACGGTGATCTGTACGCATGTGAGGCGGATATCATGTCGGGAGAGGTGCCCTCGGCTGCAGAGGACTAGCCAAGGGCTCTTAGTGCCGAGGACCCCTGAGTGCCGAGGGCTACTGTTTTCACCGTTTTCTCCCAGTTCCTCTGTTTGTTCGAAATATCCACGCTGTGATAGTTTGGAGCCTTCGGCCAGGGGGCCGAAGGCACCCCTGGTGCGCATTGCGGGCTGCTTGGTACTCTGGGCGCCGTGATTTGGGCCTGCTTGAGCTTCCTGGGCCGGTTGGGCCTTCATTGGTGTAGTAGGAGTCTGTGGGCCGGGTGTTCCCGGGCCATATACTCCATCATGAGTCCCTCACTCCTTTTGCCGAAAGGTACTTGAGGGAAAATGAGTAATTTGTGCTTGCCCTTTGATGTTGTCATGTCGTAATCTCTGAAGTTGGTGAGGAGTTGTTGCTTTTATGTCCCTGCCGAAGGCAGCCCCTCAGTTACCCACATGTCGGGACTTGAGGTCTTGCTTTGTCGTTTGTTGGAATTTCACTAATTTTGTAATTTAATGATTTTCCCGAGAGGGTTCTCCAGTCCCCCACTCCTTGAGGCACTTGTAAAGTGGTGAAAAGGAGTAGAGTAGTTGCGTTGCTGTTGTGGGCCGAAGGCTGACGCTTTTCATTTCATTTTGGGGGGATGCCTTGTTAAAAACCTCATTAGGAAAAACCCTGTGGGAAAAAATCCTAATGAGGGAAAAAGAGTGCACCGAATTCCCCCAACGATGAATCGAAAATGTGAAACCTTGGTCAAAAATGGAGAATAACGGTAATGCCGAAGGCTCTCTTTTCTGAGGGCTCATGTGTTGATTAGCCGAAGGCTTGCTGTTGATGTCCTGGGGGTGCCGAAGGGGAGCCCCTCAATCTGGGGATCGAGGGCATGATGGATGAGGGCAGTAGTTGAATTGTCGCCGGGGGGTCCCCCGCTCGTTGATTAGTTGGTGATGGGGATATCCGGGGGCTCCCATTACCTGCATGCTGTATGCTGTCCGTCAATGAGGCATACTTCCCGGGGGCGATTCGGTCCTTACAGTGCTGAGGGGGAATCCCCGAGGGGTGGCCCTATATGAAGCCTTGGGCTTCTGAAGAAGTGATGCCGAAGGCGTCCGTTATGTACTGTGTGGGGCACAAACCGGGGGCGTCTCTGGGTAAGTGTACCCGGAGGCTCTCCTCGATGAAGTGGAGTGATGTGGGAAAATCCGGGGGCTCAAAGAATGTAGCCATTGGAAATATAGTCGTTGGAATATGTAACGTCAGGTTATAGCCGTTGGGGGTACACGTGGCGCGTGGCGGTTGGCTGCCCGTGGGCGGCGTCATTGGTTGGGTGAAAACGCGGTGCGTAATGATGACGCTTGGCCGGAGGCCCAGTTTTTGGGCCCAAGCCCGGAATCTGGAGTCTATAAATACCCTATGGCCAAACCATTCTCCTTGTGCGTCCGATATCATTAGCGAAGCTCTGCCAAATTTTCTAGAGAGAGAAAGCTCAAGCCCCCGGTCAAAACTCAGCTTTCAAGGTCAGTGTCCTACTTTCCTCTCAAAACTTTTAGTAAGTTCCGCCCTCTGGCCTTAGATTAGGGTTAGAGTCCTGTAGAAAGCCTTCGAAACCTCAGGTGCGTACTTTGTCAAAAATGTCGTCCGCGAGCGATTCCTAGGACATCTCGAGGGACCCCTCGGTCGAGGATGAAAGCATCTCCGACGTGGAGTCTAGTAGCAGTCAGCCCTCGGATGGTGGTGATGCAGCTCTCGCCACCGAGGTGCAGAAGGATCTGGTGGCTGAGGCCGAGGCGGAGGAGTTCGAGCGAACCGCCGAAGATGAGGAGTTGGCCCTCGCCGTCCAAGTTGCTGAGGAGGAAGAGGAAAAGGAGAGGGCGAAGGTTACTGTGGCCGTCCTTCCCCCTCGGGGTGCTGGTGAGGCCAGTACCTCTCAGCCGCTGAACGCAGTTCCCATCCGGGTGGCCCCTGGGAAGAAGAAGGCCAAGGTAGCTGCCCCCAAGAAGAAGATCGTTGCCGCCGATCAGGGGAAACCCATAGATATGCCGGAGGGGTATTCCTGGCTCAATACTGCTGCCTTGGAGATAAAATCGAAGGCGGACAGGGCGGATCTCTACGTCACGCAGCTACACGTAGGGCCCTCGGCCGTGGTGGTCGAGCCGGGAGTTGACGATGTGCTGTCTCGGGCGCCCGAGGGGTGTATTGCAGTACACGTACTGTCAGTCTCCATGGGCCTTCGGTTCCCTCTGCACCCCTTCCTTCGGGAGTACCTTAGGTTCGTTGGCTTGGTCCCCTGCCAGCTCACACCTAATAGCCACTCCTACGTGGCGGGTTTTTTGAGCCTCTGCAGGGTCCGAGGGGTGACCCCCAGCCTGGACTTGTTCTTCCAGAGCTTCAACCTCTGCCGAGGGGGTCACGCGAATGCCGAGGGCTTCGCCAACCTGCAGCAGATAGCCAGGTGGAAGCTATTTACGGAGGCGCCTTCGTCCAATAAGGGCTGGAAGGAGCGTTGGTGCTACGTCAGAGTTGCCGAGAACCCATTTCCGGCGGAACTTCGGGATCGCTTCCGTCAGCATCCGAAGGTTGGAAGCGCCGCTCTCGAGAAAGATGGCCTGATAATAGCCAAAATCCCGGAGGGTCGCACGAAGCAAGTGTCTATTAAAGATCACACTGCCGCCAAGGAACTCTACACCCTCGGCTTTCGGAGATACCGCTTCATTGGGGAAGCGGACGAGAAGTATCCCGTTTTTGCTGAGGCCTTCGGGGGAGCAGGAGGTAGTCTACGAGGGCCCTTGGTTTTCATATCTTAGCACACAGTTTATCTGTTCGTTCTTTTATTCCTTGTGCCTTCGGTTAGTAACCCCTCGATTTTAACCCCATATTATTTTTGCAGGTATCCCAGTGAAAATGATGAATGTCAAGGGGCTCGCAGATCTGAAGAAGAAAAAACCTTCCAAGGCCCCGAGGGGGACGGATGCGGGTGCCCCAAAACCCGCCTGTGACTTCTTCAAGAAGCCGGAGGGGCCATCGGCGGCCCCAAACACTGATGCAGCTGCCGCTGCCAAGAGGAAAGGCACGGGCAAGGCTCCTGAGATCAAAAAGCCCAAGACCGGGGACGCCGGGAAGAAAAGCCCCCCGGTGGTCATTGTTGATGATTGCCCCGCCTCCGGAGCGCACGAGGAGATGCCGGTGGCGAAAGTCCCGGGGGGTGTCCGGGAGCCATCCTCCGAGGTTCTGACGAACTCCGTCCCGGTTGGTACGGCTGTGATGAATGGCACGGCGGATCCGAGGGCGCTTCTGAGAGGTATAACCCTTGATATTGACAGGGCAGCCCTCGGGGATGATGACGACCAAGCCCTCGAGGACAGGATCCTCCGGTCTTCCCTTACGGTGAGTTTTTCTTTGATAGTTTACCGTTTTGTTTGAGTTAGGAAATAATGTACGGCCTTCCTAACTTATCTCTCCTTTTTTTTGTAGACCTGCATTGCCCTCGGAGAGCAAGCCCGGCGGCTAGAGGAGTGGCGCCTTCGCAAGGCTGAGCAGGATGCTAAGATGCGGGAGCTCATCCGCCAGAATGCCGATGCTGTCCGGCAGATGGCTATGCTGGAGGAGAGCCTTCGGCAGATGACCCTGCGGGCGGAGGCCGCAGATCGGGGCAGGGCGGAGGCTGAGAGGTCCGCAGCTGAGGCTTTGGAGAGAGCTGCCAGGGAGGCCGAGGCCGCGAAGATGGAATCCGTCGAGAGAGCCCGAGGGGACGCAATCTCGGGGTTCTTGGCAGGGGGGTGGCGGGCCGAGGAGCACAAGCAATGGCTGTCCTCGGTCGTCGAGTCCTCGGTTGACGAGTGGTGCGATGGGCCCGGTGTGGAGTGGGTTTCCCGAAAGGGTAAACAATATTATGATGGGGGCGAGTTTTTCACCCAAGCCCTCATCTACCGGAGGATGGCTCGCCACTTGAAGATTGAGCCAAAGGACTTCGACCCGGCGGCATACGGGCTCCCCCCTGCATCCAGACGTCCACGTTCCTCTCCCCTCCGATGTCGAGAGGCCAGACCTAGAGGATACAGAGCTCATGAAGGAAGCCGAGGGTGACGAACCTGAGGCCGATGCAGAGGTTACTTCGAAGCCATCGGAGGAGGCGGCCCCCGGAAATGATGTTGTTTAATTTGTAATTTATACTCAGTAATTTGAACACACTTGTAATGGTCACATTCTTATGCTTTCGGCCCCGGCCACCTTTGTAACTATCACATTTACTCTTTTTTTTGCCGATTGATGAATGTCTGCCTTCGGGCTTTTCATATTTGAATGCGCCCTCTGTTTGAATGTATGCCTCCTCCTTTATGCTTTCCTCACGTATGAATGTATGGTGGTTTAGTGATGGCCGAAGGCCATGTCATTGGGACTTAGAAAATTTCTGCAAATGTAGTGTGTCATGTAGCCCTCGGCTACCGTGGAGCCCCCACTGGAATGTTGATTAGGCCGGGGGCCAATCTTTAGGACTTAGAAAATTCTTCTCAGTGTTGATTCCTTGTGTACTGTAGCCTTCGATTGATAGGTAGCCTTCGGCTATTAGGTCCCTTGAGATGAGGGTGAAATATGTAGGACTTAGAAAGATTTTTAAGTGTAGATTTTCCCTTTGGGAGCCTTCGGGAGATGGCATCCCTTCTTGATGCATGAGTAGTTGACCGGGGGAAAAATATGTAGGACTTAGAAAGATTTCTATGTGTAGATTTTCCCTTTGGGAGCCTTCGGGAGATGGCATCCCTTCTCGATGCATAGCCTTCGGCTGTCATATTCCCTTAGCTGTAATATTGATTGGGCCGGGGGCCCATCTTTAGGACTTAGATTTTTTTTTTTCAAGTGTTGCTTCCTTGTGTCGCCTTCGGGTGATAGGTGCCCTCTGACTCTGCATCACTTTTGCGAGATGCCCGGGGGCTACTCATTTAGGAATTAGAATATTTTCTAAGCGTAAATTGATGTTGAGCTTCCGGATGTAGATCCCTCCGGTATATGAATAGGACCCTTCGGGTGATCGTGAGGCCCTTGTGTTGTATGAGTCTTTGGCCGATGGCCAAATATGTGGGACTTAGAAAAATCTCAAAGTGTGCCGTGGATGTTGAACCTTCGGCAAGTGAGGAGTCCGTCCGAGGGGCAACTGTTTTGGAATAAGCCCCCTCGGTCTGGCCTTTGATGATTTGTAATAGATGCCTTTGGTTGTTGTCATTTTCCAAAAGTGTGGACTCCTGTTGTTGTAAAGAAAGCCGATGAGGAGTTATGTGCCCTCGGCATACACTTGAAAAGTTGTAGAGTTTGACTTAGCCAGTTGTGTACCTTGTCATGGGGTAGGGGCCCTCGGTATTAGTGCATAACAGATGCCCTCGGTATTTGTTTGAGGTACCGTTTAGTGGACTTTGGATAGTCCAGTCCCTTTGTATTGTTGAAGCTTTTGGGGCTTGTGTGACCGGAGGTAACCAGCAGTGGACTTAGCCGTTTCTTGATGATATTTGTTTGAGTAGTATCCTTCGGGAAATAGGAGCCTTCAATTACCGGAGGTGTTCCTGTGGGGAGCCCTCGGCATGTTGTGATCTGTTGGAGTGTACTCTTTGATCTCTCGCTGAGTCTACTCCCCTTCACCCCCCCCCCCCCCCCTTTTTGGTTGGTGGTGAAAGGAAGGCATCAAGAAACTTGGTTTCTTGGCAAGGCTGGGCCTATCAGGAGACCATCAGAATACACCAATGGCTCTCCTCCCTCGGGTTAACCTTCCGAGTTCCGAGGGGATCGAGGGTCGTTTCCTGGGTACAAGATATGATGGTCTGTAACCTGCCTCCCCTTGGGGGATGGCGCGGAAAGCGCCTCATTTTTGAAAGTCGTCCTCTCGGCGCTAGACATAGTCCGTGGCCTGCCACACCCTTGGGGTGGTGGCGCGGGGAGCGTTTCGGTTTGGAAGTCGAATCCTGGGCATTTCTCGTGCCTGTCATACCCTTGGGGTGATGACGCGGATAGTGTTCCGTTTTTGAAATTCGAATCTTGGGCATTTCTCATGCCTGTCATACCCTGGGGGTAGTGACGCGGAAAGCGTTTCAAGGAAGGGTTTTCATTTGCACACTAGTTGCAAATGGCCGGGGGCACTACGTGCCGCCGGCACCGATGGTGGCGCCTTCGGTATATGCGTCCTCGTGGGGTACGGCTTTTAGAAACAACACTTGGTGTTAGTTTCGAAATGTAGCCCCCGGTACTTGGTACCGAGGGGTCTCCTGTAGGAACACTCAGTGTTCTCCTTCTATTTGACGTTGATGGGTGAGATATGTACCCCCGGTACTTGGTACCGAGGGGTCTTCTGTAGGAACACTTGGTGTTCTTATCTTTGACGTTGATGGTGGAGATATGTACCCCCGGTACCTGGTACCGAGGGGTCTTCTGTAGGAACACTTGGTGTTCTTATCTTTGACGTTGATGGTGGAGATGTGTACCCCCGGCACTGGGTGCCGAAGGGTCTTTTGTAGGAATGTTTGGTGTTTCCTGTTGCTGGGGATGGGAGTCCCCACCTTCGGTACTTTGTACCGAGGGGTCCTGTTTGAAACACTTGGTGTTTTCACTGTTGTTGAAGGTGTTGATGGTGTCCACCCTCGGCACTTGGTGCCGGAGGGGGTTCTTCTCGTGGTGAGGCCTGGGGCCTGTAGTCGGTATGAGGGCTTGGCCGCTCATAAGTGTTTTGCGGTTGTTCTTGGTGTCTTGAATGTGTCTTCATTCCTCAAAAGCGGAGGCCTTCGGCCATAGGATAATACATTAACTAGTTATGAGGGCTTGGCCGCTCTTACATTATTGATAAAATTTAACTAAGTGGTGTACATTCCAATGCCTAGGGACCTCTTTCCCGTTGGGGCGTTTAGGTTTGTAAGTTCCAGGTTTGATGATGGCTGCTATGATGTAGGGACCTTCGAATTTTGGTGCCATTTTGCCTCCCTCGGTTGGTTGGCTTGCTTCCCTCCTCCGGAGGACATAGTCCCCCACTTGAAATTCTCGGGTGCGAACCTTGGCGTCGATGTAGCCTTTGACTTGCCTTCGGTAGTTTTCTGCCCGGATGAAGGCTTGCTCCCGGCGTTCTGAAAGGAGGTGGAGGTCGAGGGCCATGTTGCTGTCGTTGACCTCGGGGTCATATTGGATCACCCTCCGGGTGGGAAGGGTGACTTCCGTAGGAGCTTTGGCTTCAAAACCGTAGCAGAGGGAGAAGGGTGTTTCACCTGTTGCTCGCCGAGGGGTGGTGCGGTAGGCCCAAAGGATGTTGTGGAGTTCTTCCACCCAGCCATCGCCCTCGGCCTCCAGCTTCTTTTTGAGGCCCTCGAGCAAGGTCCGGTTGGCATTCTCTACTTGCCCGTTGCCTTGAGGGTAGGCAACGGAGGAGAAGGTGTGTTTGATGCCCCATGCCTCCAGAAGGGCACAGAAGGGGGCTGCCTCAAATTGTGTCCCATTGTCGGAGATGATCTGCTGGGGGACGCCAAACCTTGTGAGGATGTTCTTGAGGACGAAGTGACGACACTTCGCCTCTGTGATGCTGGCGAGGGGTTCAGCCTCCACCCACTTGGTAAAGTAGTCGATGGCCACAATGATGTATCTGTTGTTGGAGGTACCCCTCGGCAGAGGGCCCACAAGGTCTATCCCCCATCGAGAAAAGGGGACAGATGTGCTGATGGGGGCATAGTTGACTGCTGGCCTGCCGGGGGCTTTCTGGAAGTGTTGACATGCGGTGCACCTCCGGGCAAGGTCAACACAATCTCTGGCCATGGTTGGCCAGAAGTAGCCCTGGAGAATGAGCCTTCGGGACATGGAGAAGGGTCCCTGGTGAGCTGAGCAAGTGCCACTGTGCACTTCCTCCATTGCGACCTCGGCTTCATCTTGATGAAGGCACCGAAGTAGCGTGCCATTGTAAGATCGTTTGTAGAGCCTTCCATCTTCGATGGTGTAGCTAGGAGCCCTCAGCTTTGCCAGTTTAGCGCGGGTCTCATTCTCGGGTAGCTGCCCTGTGGAGATGAAGGCGGTGATATCTGAGATCCAATCCTCTTGGCATTGTTGTATGTTCATAACGGGGCTTGCATGGATACTTGAGAGGCTGAGTTCCTCAATTTTGGCAATTTTGGAGATGTGCTCGGGGGAGTCGGCCGAGAGCTTAGATAATATGTCGGCCTCGGAGTTCTGAGCCCTCGGTATTTGGGTGAGAGAGTGTGCCTCAAATACCTTAAGCAACTCCTTGGCCGCTTCCTTGTACTGTTTCATTCTTCCCTCCTTGGCCTCATATTCCTCGGAGATTTGGCCAACGACCAACTTGGAGTTGCATTTGATGTGGATCTGCCGAGCCCTCATGTTGGCAGCCAGCCGAAGGCCACATAGGAGGGCCTCATATTCGGCCTCGTTGTTGGAGACTTTGAAGGAGAAGCGGATTGCATAGTAGGCTCTGAAGCCCTCGGGAGTAATGAGGACTACCCCTCCCCCGCATGCTTTGGTCGCGGAGGAGCCGTCAGTGTAGAGGGTCCACCAGTCGTCCGAGGTAGCCGAGGGCTCCCCGTCCGTGGGTGCCCTTGCGGTACACTCCACCACGAAGTCCGCCAGGGCTTGGCCCTTGATGGCAGGCCTCGAACGGATGTCAATGTTGTACTGGCTCAAGAAGATAGCCCATTTCACCATGCGGGAGGAGCTGGTGGGGCTCCTCATGATGGCGCCGAGGGGTTGATGAGTGAGGACCTGAACCGGGTGAGCCTGAAAGTAGTGGCCCAACTTCTTGACGGTCCAAACGATGGCTAAAACCGTTTTTTCCACAGGAGAGTACCTGAGCTCGGCCTCCCTTAGGGTCTTGCTAACGTAGAAGATGGCATGTTGGATGCCGTCTTCCTCCCGGATGAGCACAGAGCTGATGGCCGCCGGGCTGACCCCAAGGTAGAGGTAGACGGTCTCCCGAAGGCACCCCTGGTGCGCATTGTGGGCTGCTTGGTACTCTGGGCGCCGTGATTTGGGCCTGCTTGAGCTTCCTGGGCCGATTGGGCCTTCATTGGTGTAGTAGGAGTCTGTGGGCCGGGTGTTCCCGGGCCATATACTCCATCAACCCCAATAAATCTTCTTGCATGGTAGAGTTTTGCAGTAGCACCCGGTCCATGTTTGATGAAGCCATACTTTTCAATAGCATCCATGGGTTGTCCAGTTACGTGGATAGTTTAAAAAGTAAATACGTGAGTCTTCAATTTGATGTTTCACACCATTTGTAATTGGGACAAGTTTTCCATAAGATTCGGTGGTCATAGTACTCTTTGCAAGGCTAAGTGTTCACCCCTGTAATATGACAGAAGAAAAACAGAGAAATAAACCAGAGAAGATAAGATTAAGCATACATGTTGATCTATTGATCTGTTCCTGGAAAAACTCCAATCAGATTCTTGATAGTTGAAAGCTTGTTTACTATGAAGTTACAGCGGCAGAAAAGGATGAACTAAGGTTATTTTTTGATAGTTTAATGGTCAAACTTCATAGCCTAAGAGTTTTTGCATATTACAGCAGCGATTGGGACTGCCGTCATCACCATAGGAGGTTGCTGCCTCGCTGGTGAGCTGTTAGAAGCTGAGTTGTCATCTCCTGGAACTTTGTTGCTAGTCGTTCCATGCCAATATCTTCGAAGCTAAGTGCATCTCGTATTGTCAGAAGGATATATTAGGAATTAAGATATATGCGGGCGTTGTTTAGTAAATATGTGTGTATTTAGAATTTCCCTATTCTCATTGCATTAGGCTTAGATCTTAGTGGCTTGGCGCCGTGGCCCAGTGAAAAAACATACGGCCCTTTAGAATCTCATGATGTTTTTATTTGAAGTAAAACTTTTTTATTTGATTTTTTAAAGTCTAATTAGATGTGTGGTCTTTGTGTATTTATGGTGCAGTTTCATCTATTCTAATTTAATTAAATTTGGTACTCCATCCTCGAATAAATTCAAATAAAAACCGTCAATCTATTCTTTTTTTTAAATAAAAACAGTCGATCTCCGTTTTCTTGGTTCCACAAGAGAAGAAGAAATAAAATCACAGTCAAAAGCAACTCACTCTCAGTCCTCTCTGTAACCGCAATTTCAGTGATCAACTCTGCCATTACAAAGAAAACGACCAATCCACCACTACCCTCAACTGCCGTTTGCTTTGCTCCGACACTCTTTACTTTCGAATCTATGTTTTAGCATAAATCAAATGGAATCCAGAAAAGCAGAACCCATTTCCCATCGGGTGACCGGGAAACCGGACTCCGTTTCTCATCCGGTGCCCGATAAAGCAGATTCGGGTTCTCAATCTCACCCGAACTCGGATGAGCCCGAAAAAATCACCGCTTCAGACTCTTCGCCAGCTAGCTCCGACGAAATGGAATACAAAACACCAGAACCCATTTCTCGCCGGGTGCCCGGGAAACCGGAATCATTCTCCCATCCGGTGCCCGCGAAAGCGAAAGCGGGTTCTCTCTGGAATCTGATGGAAACCGGGGAAGATGCTGCTACAGATTCTCCGCCAGCTTGCTCAAGCCGAATGGAATCTAGAAAACGGGAACATGTTTCTAGCCCGCCGGCAGAAAAACTGGGATACGTTTCTCATTCGCCGTCAAGGAAAGGAAAATCAGTTTTTCACCGGAATTTGCAGGATACCGGAAAACCCGCTGCTTCAGAGTCTTCGCCGGTTAGCTCACTCCGAACGAAACCCAGAAAATCAGAACCCGGAAAGGAGATAGCTTCAGCTTCTTTTCCAGCTAGTAATCACAAGTATACTTCCAGCGGAGACGGTGTTACTGAAGAACAAGATTTGCCGCCGCGAGAGTCAACGCAGAGGTCTTCGATTTCTTCCGACGTAAGCTATCTAACCCAAGAATCCTCCCCGCGGGAAGAAAAGGCAATTATGTGCCTTCCGGCGCCGGTGGAGATGGATCCCAGGCAGGAGGTGATGGTGAGAAGGTCATCAGAACAGGATTCTTTGGCCTTGGTGGTGATTGATGAGTACGCCGGAGATGTGGACGGCGGTGCGGGAGGAAGCAGGGGCAGCGAGAACCGGCGGAGGTTGAAGGAAAGGTTGTCGACGATGAGGAGGTCGCAGAGAGAGAAGATGTTGAAGAAAGCTGCTTTGGGTTTTCGGGTTTTTGGATTTATGCTGTGTTTGGTTTCCTTGTCCGTCATGGTGGCTGATCGGAAACAGGGCTGGGCTATTGATTCTTTCGAGCTTTACAAGGAGTTCAGGTCTTCTTCTTTCTGAGTACTTCTCTGCTTAGGCGTTGTTTGGTAAGACTTATTTGATTAAAATAAATTGGGAGAACTATCAAATAAGCATCGAATTTTCATAAAAAATGGAAATAAACTCTTTTATAGGGGATTTTGTCCGCCTGCCGTCATTTGGGGAGGTTTTCGGTAGAATTTTTTGATGAAAATTTTTGAGCATCTTCTTCATTAAGTCTAGTTTATCCATATCAAATTTCAGCTAAAAGTTCAATCGAGAAGGAAGTCAAATGATTTTCTGAAATATACTGCGCTGTCTAAATGCGCTGTTATCTTCAAAAATTTATTTGACTGCCTTCCCGATTGAATTTTTACATGAAATTTGGTATGGGTAAACTAGACTTAATAAAGAAGATGTTCAAAAAATTTCATCAATACAATCCCGGAAACCGCCCCAAATGGCGACAACCAGATAAAGACTCCTATAAAAGGGCTTATTTGCCCTTTTTATAAAAGTTCGAGGGTAATCACTGTTAAAATAGGAAGGTAATCACTGTCGATAATGCGTTTTGACCATCATTTTAGGGATCAACTTATTTAGCACAATCTACGGAGTACTACCTAACTATTCCCTCTTTATTTAAAAGTTTGCTACATTTTCCTATTTAGAATATACTTAAAAGTTTGCTACACTCTCCTTTTGGTAAAATTTTTCCTTTAAAAATACTTAGTTACTTTTACTTTTTCTACTTTTTATCTCCGTCTTCATACTTTAATTTTCAAAAATACTTAAAGTTTAAGTTACTTTTCTTAAAGATGAATTGGTTGGAGTTACTGTAGAACATCATTTTACCTATTTTCATATAGTTTTTATTAATTTTATCAAAAAGTATTCTAAATATAGTTTTTTTCACAATTCAGTAGATTCAGACGCTTCAATCGATCGAAATTTCATCAATTTCAATCGATTCAGCCAATTTCAGTGGTACCAACTACCAAACAGGCTAGAGTTGTCCATTAAAAAAGATACGTATCACTAAAGAGATGTTTCGAATTGATTCTGCTTCTGCTTCTACTTCTTTTTTAAATGCGGAAGTAAAATGAGAATATTTTCTTTCTTCTCAGAAACTAAGAAGTCTCTGGCTCCCATTAGTTCTCCTGTCTTTAATAAGTGTACCCGCACGGGTAGCTCAGTTGGTTCAGTGGTGGGAAATTTGGACCAAGTGACCAAGGTTCGAAACCCGCAGCGGTCGTGTGGAGGTCACAGAACCTGAAATAAGGCTGAGCCTCTGGTGCGCACGGGAAAAAGGTCTACCATCATTGGGCCGACTGAGTCACCGTGATTAACATCCTCCCAAAAATCTTGTCGGGTCGGGGTATGAGGGACTCCTGGGGTGGGAGATTCCACCTTTTGGACCAAGTCTTTAATAAGTGCACAACTCCCTCTTGTCCTACTCTTAGGGGTGGAGTTAGAATATTTAGAACGTACAAACCGAGATTAAAATAAGTATAGTGAGAACGTTATTTATAAGTATAGTATAGTCAATGGATATATTTGCAAAATAAAATGTCTCTACTTGGTATATGAAAATTATTCGAAAGTAGAGAGAATATGTCAAAAACTGTTTGTCTTATTATTTTGGTGACAAGTACAAACAGGCCGAAGTGTACTACGTAGTACGGAGTACTATACAAAGTGTTAATCTCGGTCGTGTTCCACCATTGTAGCAAATCCACATGGCTATCATGGTATGGCTCAGTTACATACTTAATGAGTCGAATATAAAAACTTATCTTTGAATTAATTAATTCACGTTTAAAGAAAAACGCACCATTTAATACTCTCTCGCTATTATAAAGTTGGGAAATCATCATTGACCTCCCTTGAAGTTTAGTGTATTATCACTCACACCCTTGGACTATTAAAAATCAGGATCGGCTTGACACATTAAGAGATCCGGTGTGAATCACACAAATGAGGCTTTTTATTAAATAAAATGCATAGATCTAATGTGTAGACGTATGTTTGCTTTTATTTGGAGTTGGGCCGTTCGGTGTGGTGTATAAAGGTGTTTCAAAAATGCAAATGGACTCCTATTAATAATTTAAAGAATTACGTACTTTATAGAGTACTCTTCTGGTCAGGATTCCTGACCGGAACCGCCATCGAGACAACGGCGTTTGGGGCCCCTCCTGGTGAAATTGTTTTATGAAATTTTTATGTCATGTTATTCATCTAGTCTAGTTTATCTACAAAACAAATCAGCTAGAAATTCAATCGGGGAGACTGTCATATGATTTTTGAAAGATAATTGCGCCAGAATATACATATAAAACACAGTTAACTTCCAATAATTATTTGACGATCTTCCCGATTGAACTTTTAGCTGATATTTTTCTTGGATAAACTAGATTCGATGAAGAACATGTCATAACAATTTCATCAAAAAAGTCGACCAGGAAGACACTGAAACGCCACCGTCCGAACGACGGTTCTGGTCCAGAAATCCGGACCTGAATATTTCTCTACTTTGTATATATATACTATTTAAATTTTTTAAAAAATGGGCCTGCTATTTTTGGAGGCCCTGTGCAGTAGCCCAGCTTGCACAACCTCATCTACGGCCCTGTTAAAAATGTACTCTTACCCCCTCTCCATCCTACAATGATGATTAAGTAACTTTTGATTTACACTTAGAAAATTATAGATATAGTTCCATAACTTTTGATTGTTTGCACTTTTAATGTTGTAATATTATTCAATCACGGATCTAATTGGATAATCAATAAATGTGTCCACATCAAAGGCCGTTCCACCAGTCGCTTTATGCCTTTGAGTTTAAAACTAATTAAATTGAAAAAAGGCGATCCAAACATGCTAAAATTGACCAAAATTGAAACAAACCAAACAGCACTAACCAAAACTAGCTAACACTAAATTAAAGTATAGTCTGTATTTTGTTTATCGGTTTCACTATTCTCAAAATTTACCTTAAAAATAGAAGCAATTAAGCGAACTATCTACAGTGAGGTCAATTTTGATCATTTTCTATTTTATTAGATTCAATTTGTCGGAAGGGTCTTTAGTATGGATAAATTTATTAATTATTCGATCAAATCTGTGTTTGCATAAAATTACAGCATTAATAGTGAACACAATCAAAAGTTAGGGAACTATATCAATAATTTTCTCTAAATGTAAATTAGAAGTTACTTAACCATCATTAAAGGATAGGGAGGGGGGTAAGAGTACATTTTTTGATCCAATAAAAGGTGGAATCTCGCACCCCAAGAGCCCCCACCTCGACCCGACAGGATGGTGGGGAGGTTAATCACGGTGACTCAGTCAGCAGAATGACAGTAGGCCCATACATCCGTGCGCACCAGAGATCCAGCCTTATTTCAGGTTCTGTGACCTTCACCCGGTCGTTGCGGGGATTCGAATCTTGGTCTATTGATCCAAATCTCCCACTACTCGACCAATTGAACCACCCGTGCGGATAGAGTACATTTGTAATACTACAGGAGTGTGAGTGATAATACATCAAACTTGAAGGGAGGTAATTGATAATTTCCTTATAAAGTTTGTTACATTTTATTCTTTGGGATGTACTTCTTATTTAAAAGTTTGTGACACTTTCTAGTTCCATTAAATTTTCTTTTTAAAAAAGACCTTAGGTAGGCTGGTCGTATCCACCTCGTCCACGACCCCGGTTGCCATGTCCTCGCTGTCCACCGCGACAACCTCCACGTCCTCAGTAGGGCTGCTGGGCCGAGCCTGTCCGAGATGATGAGCCGGCAGTAGCGGCCGTAGCGGATGCTCCAGCTGTGGCAGCGGCAAAAGCAGGGCCCATGACGGAATTCTCCTGACTGCGTAGGTAAGCATGACGTTGTTCCTGATGAACTAACTTTGTTCCTGATAAGTGACTCATAATAGGGACCTAAACCAAGGAGAGTATATTGGTGTAGGTCATGATTAGAGACAGGAGAACTAATGGCAGCCAGAGATTCCGCAATAGCTTGTATCTCGAGTAAATACTGGTCCATTGTCTGATTTTCTTTCTTCTTAGAATGACTAAGAAGTCTCTTAAGCTCCATAGACCTAGCGAGACTAGCCGCCATAAACCTAGCCTCGAATCTTTCCCAAATAGTAGAAGAATTTTTCAGGGAATGAACTTCAACTAACATATCACGAGAGAGGGTAGCAAACAATCAACAACGCATAGTTTGATCCAGTTTTAGCCAATGATAATACTCGGAATTAGTGATTTGACATTGATTAAGATCAGTGGTATACAAAGGAGGAATTGGTATACTACCGTCTAAAAATCCAAGTAAAGCAGTGGAGACTAAAAAGAATTCAAATTGTGTTCTCCAGGATAGATAATCTTCAACAACATTCAACTTGGTTGTGACAATATGAGTGAAATTGGGTGCCGTAAATCCCATAGATTGGGAAATATCTGCTAAAGAAGGAGCAAAAGGAGGTACCTCAGTAGAGCGTTGGCCAATTTGACCCAAGGCACAAGGCAAGGCTAAGCCGGGAGACCTAGACATAGTCGGACCGGCAAAGTGAGGCATGGATTGGGCTGCTGCAGCATTGGTGAGTGGCGGAAGTTGTGAACGGAGCGGAAGCGGTGAGCCGGCAGAAGAAAGCGGCTGCAGGGCAGGTGCCGACGGAGTCCATGTAAACATTGATGGTTCCCAGGTTCCGAAACCTAGGGTAGAGGAGCCAGTTAGCGGCGAAGAAGAAAACGGTGGTGCGGGAAAGCCACCAACGCCGCTATTGCTATGCATCATGGCCGAAGAAGAAGACAAAGGGATCACCGGAGTTGTGGAGGCAGAAGACACCCTGGTGGCCGGCGCAGCCGAAGGGATCGGCGTGGCCGTGGTCGACGCAGATGATGCGGCCGTGAGAATAATGGAATGACGTACCCGAATAGTAGCCCTGAATATCATATATATAATGAATAAGGTGTCCAAAACACAATAGGAAACGTAATACATAAGGAAACCTATTTAATATTCTAAAATACATTATTACATTACCCCTACTACTTTTCTTCTTAAATAATGTGCCAAATTCATATGTAGCAATCTGTAAAATACGCAGGGAGTATATAAAAGTTAAAGTTAAATGTATCTTCTTTCTTTCCGAACGTTATTATTGGCAGATATAAAAATCTAATACTAAGTACAAAATATATACTCCCTCCGTCCCTTATAACTTTGCCAACTTTCCTTTTTTGGTTGTCCCAAAAACTTTACCACTTTCCCTTTTAATCAATCAATTTGTGGCTCCTGTAATTTCTCTCTCCTCTGCACAAATTTCTACCACACACTTTTTACTTTATTATTCTACGTGTCGGTCAAACATGACAAACCTTTAAGGGACGGAGGGAGTATTAAATTTCTTAAACCTTAATATGATATACAGTAATGTTTATGTTTGGTCTAGTCTGATCTGGTCTGGTCTCATTTGTTTGAGTCTATTCCGCCTGACCGTGTCTAGTCTGGTTTGAAATTGAAATTAGTTCAAGTGAAAACATTCTAACTAATTCTTACTCTATTTATTTATAGGACTTGAATTAAATGTAGTGATGAGAAGAAAGTGGAAATGGCAGGTACTCAACGACAGTCAATGCAATAGGGTTTGTGTACTCAGGAGCACAGGCAATTGGTTTGATTTATCACCTTGCAACTGGCAGGAATGCTTTCCACCACCCTTTCCGCCATCTCTTTGATTTTACAGTAGATCAGGCAAGTTCATTCATCAACTTGACTTTTAATAATGGTAGGGGAGATACTGATGATGGTTTATTCATGTCTATATGTGAATGGTATATGCATTACCATTGGTTGAGAATTTGAGTGGGCAGAGATAGATGAATAGGAGGCATACCTGTGAAAGTTTACCAGAGCTTGCTTGAAATTTCAGGTGATAACATACCTTCTAATTTCCGCGTCGTCTTCGGCTGCCACACGGGTTGATGAATGGCGATCCAACTGGGGAAACGACAGGTTCCCGGATATGGCGAGTGCGTCTGTGACTGTGTCCTTCTTTGCCTTCCTTTCGTTGGCTTTCAGCTCTATCATCTCTGGTTATGTTCTTTGCACTTCCAGATCTATGCACATTTAAAGTGATTTGGTGTTTGCATGTAATTTTACTCTTTTGTAACAAGCTGTTCATTCTCAAGAAATGTGTAAACCCCCCTAAGTCCAAGGAATTTGAGATTAAGGATTGGGAAAGTTTAGTTTTCCAGGTAACGGGAAGTACATCTTCACCAGAGGGAGTGACCGAGACTGATGACTGGATAAATCGAGAGAGCAGATAGAGTGAAGCCTTGACTCATGACTTCAATTCCTTAACAGTTCAATATTGCTCATCACATAAAGCTAATGGGGACATCAGTTTTGAACTGGAACTGGTATTGGTACTGTCGGTTATAGAAACAAAACCGATTGCGATCATATGTTGTGATAAACGCCAGGGTCTCCTTAGAAAATGTAGTGTCAATCACATTTTCACCAGAAATGAAAATTGAATTAGTTCCTAAGAACCAGAACTAGGACCTTGTTATTTAAGTTTCTTGTGCATTTCTATCATATTGAGGATTGATACTGGTGGTTCCAAAATTGGATCTGGCTAGGAACAGAACGAGTACAATGATTCAATTTACCCTTCATATGTGTTTTAACAATACTATTATTCAAAATTTTAATAGAAAAATATACGAAGTATACGAGTACAGAAATTAGATTAACTGCAATCCTTCAACCTCTCTTTACCCATATCATTTCTGCCACAATCAATGTTTTATATTTAGGTTGATCTCCTTGATTCTTTTCTGGTACACTTCTCATCCTGCCAAGCCCCGGCGTCGCGAATCCAATACATCGAATTTAGAAGAGCAAGGGAGTGAATCATATGCAACGTCTATTTCCTGTAAATCCTGTAATAGTGAATCTCCCACAAGTGAAGGAGTGTGAGTACACACATCCTACTAAAGAACTTTCTTTCAATTCTTAAAAAGGGCTGAAGGACATTGATAACCATTTGTGATAGACCTATCAGGCTATAACAAAGACAACTTTAAGAAAAAGTCGAAAGACCATCAATCTTGAGTTTTTATGAATGATTTATTTTAGACAACGTAATAATAGCTTATTAAGAAAACAAAGCCAACACTGTCATATGTTCACAGTACTCCCCGAGTAGCACTTCTTACCTAATACTTCCAGAGTTCCAGGTTGAATGTCACCATGAATACAACCAATGCTCCATTTTTGGTATTTTTTTTGTTTGTTGATGCATTGGAAAGAAATTTATGGTAATTAACAATTAGGACTGGTACTGTTGGTTATTGAAACAAAATCGATTGCGATCACATGTTCTTGTGATAAAAACCGGGGTCTCCTTAAGCAGGGCCGGCCCTGGGCCTGTCTGCCCAGCCCAACCGCACAAAACAGAACAGAACCACCCTGGTTGTTGGTGCAAAACAGAACATGCCCTAATGCCCTATTGCTTTTTGGAGCAGTATAGCTTCCATAGTTTGCAAACACAAACGGCACAGTTTTTTATACCATCCCACCACTCCCATAGCACAAGTATTTGATAGCACATGTAAATGACAGGCCCAACTTTGTCCTATGCAGGTTCGGGCTAGGAGTGGACTCGGGCCGGGCCAACCAGCCCAGAACTGGACCAGCCCGCTACTGTGCGGGCCCAGACCGGCCCGGTGAACCAGTCCCGGGCCCAGTTCGGGCCACCCGGCCTGGTGGGATGGCGGTTCGGGCTCGGGCCCTTCAAAAGGTGAACCGGCCCGGCCGGTTCAGGCCCGGGCCGAGCCAATTTTTTTTTTTTGATTTTTTTTAAGTTTTTGGGTTGGGCTGGGTATTTTGGGTCATTTGAGGTGGTTAGGGTTGGTTTGGGGGCGAGGGGAGGGTTGGGGGTTAACTAGGAAAAGCCAAAAAAAAAAAAAAATAGAACCGAGGCCCGGCCCGGCCCGGCCCGGACCCAGGGGTTACCCGGGCCGGTTCCAGGCCTCCCCTTCATGAACCGAGGCCCGGCCGGGCCCGAACCGGTCCATCCCTAGTTCGTGCTTGACAACTATTATCTTTTGAGCAAACATCACTTTTTATCTTGTACTTTACTCCACATACACCTACAAACATGCTCACACACAAATACATACATACATGATACATACAACAAAACAATTTTTATGAATAATCTGACTACTCGTTTGATTCAAGGACTGAGGTACCATTTTTCTATTGTTTAAGATAATACCCAAGCCAACTTCATACAAACAAGTATAACTTCTACGGAGTACAAAATTTAGAGTACCCCCATTTTATTTTTTTGATTACAAATCCCCACTGAGTAAGAAACAAATGGGCTTTAAAGAATTATAAATAAAGCAATGGTACAAAACTTAACACATAGGTTGGTTGTGCAGTTGGCGGGAACTCCAAGTTGTGGTACTATTCAAAGGGGAAGAAGGGAGAATGATGGTTGGCAGCCTCATGCTTTCTTCAACATGAGGGAAATCAATGGTGTAGTGAAGGCCGCGGCTTTCGTGCCTTGAGAGGGCACTACTGACCACCAGCTTGGCACAACAGAAGAGATTCCTCATCTCACAAGCCTCCAATCCAACCATGGTTGACCCCCAACCATGCTTAAACAAGTATGTTTCCCACTCCGTTTCCAGCTCCCTGATCATCCTCTCGGCGCTTTCCAATCTCGTTGTTGACCGGACGATCCCAACATATTCCCACATTATCGACTGCAGTTCCACCCTCACCTCCCTTGTCCGTCTAACGATTTTCCCCAACGTCACAACCCCCAATGATGTGGGGACCGTCGGTGGAGCCCACCAACCCGAAGCACGTCCCGACCAAATCAAGTGGTGGTCAATCGAAGGCTGAACGGCTCTTCGTGCAAACACCAAAGCCTCCAGTAATGAATTGCTAGCAAGGCGGTTTGCTCCGTGCAAGCCCGTGCAGGCAACCTCGCCGGCTACGTAAAGGCCCAACACATTAGTCTCGCCATGGAGCCCGGCCCGGACTCCGCCGCACATGTAATGGGCAGCGGGGATCACGGGGATGGGTTGCCGGGTGATGTCAAGCCCATACTTGAGACACTCTGCCGCTATGTTAGGGAAATGATTAAGAATGTCTTTTCTGTTTCTATGACTGATGTCTAGAAGAACATACTTTTCACCACGCTTTTTGAGCTGGTCATCTATGCTTCTAGCTACCACGTCTCTAGGTGCTAGTTCTGCTCTCTCATCATATAAGGGCATGAACCTCTGCATATCCAAGTTATAAAGGATACCCCCATCCCCTCTGACAGCTTCTGTTATCAAAAAGGCATTTTCACGGGCATTGGTTGGTCGAAAGGGGAGGCCTTCATCAGCTAGGGCAGTTGGGTGAAACTGGACAAACCTATAAAGAAAAAATATTAAAAGTTATTATTACTGAGCATAGCAACCCTCTCTCATGCAGCTTGAATTAGAGGTTACTTACTCCATGTTAGAAATGACAGCCCGAGCTCGATGAGCCATAGCTATTCCATCTCCGGTGGCAACCTCCGTAACATTTACCACAATATAATTAGAATGGTTCATGGCAGTAATCATTTACACTATGTTTGGGAAGAAGGAAATAAGTAGTTAAAATATGGAGAGAAAGAAACTTTACCTAGTTTGGTACTTCGGTAGGGAAAGGGAATAGGGATGGAAATTAGACCTTATTCTCCATCCTCTTCTTCCAGTCCAAAATGGAAGGAATATTCACAATTCATTATAAAAAATATACAGTGCCTTTTAATATTGTAGTACTTAAGATTTTGAAATTTAAATTGTGTATGTTGTTCTTTTTATAAAACTCATATTCTATTTTTCCACTGGAGTACTACGTATTTCATATCCACTTACAAACATATTGTATTACTGTCACTTGAAACTTTTGGAACATCTTCTACGGAGGAAGAAATAGTCAATTTGGAAACAACTTATTGTCAACCGTTTTCTCTTTTTCTTATCATGAATACGATCCAGGATTCTATTTGATCATCAATCCAATTCGCCTTCACGTTTTCTCTTTTTCTTATCAATGAATAGAGCTCTTTTCTTGCATTTGTAGTCTTTTTGCCCTGATGGATTTATTTCTTACTGAATAAATGTCTGGGATCTTGGATTACAAATTGGTGGACTACTACGCAATCCGAAAGTTTATTCAATAATATTAATGAAAAGAGTCTTCTGGAAAAATTTATTGAATTCGAGGAATTTCTATTATTGGACGAAATAGTTAAAAAAGACGTGGAGACACCCACAAGAATTTCTTATAGGAATCCATAAACAAGCAATCCAATTAATAAAGATACAAAATGATAGTGATATCCATCTTATTTTCCGTTTAACGACAAATCTAATCTGTTTTTTTTAAGTGTTTCTGCTATTTCGCGTAATGAAAACCTAAGTATTATGAACTATTGGGCTCGGGAATTCTTATATCACCTCAATTAACAAAAAAACATTAAAAAACTAAATCTGATTACTTTCACTCGGTTTTTATTTTACTTTAATTTAATAGAAACACATGAGCTGATAATAAAGAGAAATAAAATTCATCTTTCCTTCTTATTTTCCTTTTCTCCAGTTACAATTTCTCAAACATAGTGATAAAGATAAAAGAAAAGATACAACTTGCCAAGGATCAGAGCATGACAACTCAAAACCACATAGAACATAAGATGTAAAAGTTATAGAAGAGAAAGATGTGAGCCCCTACCAGAGGATTGGTGGTTGATGGATATATATGCCCAGCCCCGCCTGATGCAAGCAGGGTTACCTTTGAAAAAACCCTTACTACCTGCAGTTCAACCGGAAGGGACCCAACAAAACCATCAATTGAAAGTCCCTCACAATATACAAATTTAAGAATATCCAAGTAATGAGAACAAACTACATATCTTACCTCCAAGGTTTCAGTATTCAAGGTGTCAACTCCATGGCATATTGAGACAGAACCATCCTGCAGCAAGAATTCACATTGATATAGTTTAATGCAATCCACGCCTAAAAGTATAGCTAACCACTTAGCCCTGTTTGGAACGTGAGAATTATAGGGAAAACACAACATGGAGGGAGATTTAGGAGATATTTTAAAGTAAAGAAACAGTGGGGGGGGGGGGATAAAGCGTTAGTTCAGACTCAACTTTTTCCTATTTGTTTAAAGACTAAGAAATCTAAACATATTTAAGAAAAATAATTAAAACACTAGTCATATGACAACTTCCTTTATATTTTTTGTGAGAAAACCAAACACATGAAAGTAAACTTAATAGCATTTTCCCTATTCCGTATCATTTCCCAGGACCTATACATATCCTTGGAGTGTTTCATAAAACATCATTACAACGTTCAGTCATCTATCATACTCAGACTATTGTTCCATTGGAAGTTGGAACTTGGAGGTCAAGTAGTGATCATGAAACTTTCTAGTACAAAAAAGGGAGCAAAGAAGGTAACCTGAGACGTAAGCAAGTCTATAGCAAAATGGTGGTCAAAAACATATATATTTGGATCTTTTTTTACTGCCTCCAACAATGCCCTCTCTATTTCCCTGCCTGTCATATCTGCTGCATGCACGATTCTGTGATGAGAGTGCCCACCTTCCCTTGCCAAGTGCAAATCTCCATCCTCCCCGTGATCAAATGAAGCCCCCATGGCTATCAACTCTCTAATTCTGTCAGGTCCTTCTGTGCATACAACCTGGGGGGGGGGGGGTCTAAGTATGAGATAGCTATGAGCTAGCATAATTTCTTTTGAAAGCAATGATGAAAAAGGTACAACACTAAGCATCACCTACTATTGAGTATCCCATAAGTTAGATAAATTTCAGCTCATAAGGATCCTTTAGAAATGAGTTAGGTCCAAATAACTGTCTTATAGATTGATCCGCTAGTGGCTTGTGGGATGCCCACCAACAAGATTGGGTGTCAGTTTGGGCCAATGTGTTCACCCATTCAGTGGTCCATCTCCATCTCGATTAACGGAATGGGCTGAGTATCGGTTTGGTTCATTATCCGACATTAGTTGTCTACTTGGTTTGGTTTGTAAGTATCGTGTTGAACCTCACCAATTGAGGATCCTTTTAGAGTGAACTAGACCCAACTTAGCACATACAAACACAGTAATTAGGTTTTCAGAGAACATACATACTCTGACTGTCTCTTCATCACAGAGGTAAGCACCAGCCACAATTGTATCTTGCATATGGCTCTCCACCGAATCTTTAGGACAGAGAACAGCACTTACACCACCCTGAGCATAGTTAGTATTGCTCTCATGTGGCTCCGCTTTTGTTATGATTGCCACAGTTCCATGTTTTGCAACCTCAAGAGCATAGCGAAGGCCAGCAACCCCACTACCAATAACAGCAAAGTCAAAGTACTTGGTAGAGTCATTTCTAAGGCATGATTTGATTATTTTATGGGACTTCAAATTCACATAAGCTTGAGAGTGTGAAGCACTCTGTCGCAATATATTGGATGCATTGCATGACCTGGGAGAAATTTAAAAAGCCAACAATAAAAAATCACAATACACACAGCCACATGCACACATATGCAAATATATTTATGCATGTATGTAAATATACAACATACACATGTGAGTATATATGTATGTATGCATGTATAATTGTACATACATACATATGTGTGTGAGTGAATACATGCTTTGTAACCTTTATTCTAAGAAAAATGATGTCATAAATTATATATCCTGATGTAATTGTAGCCATCACGAAAAGGTTTGAAGTCTATGTTCCATCAATGCTTCCAAATGCAAAAAAGTAAACTGTTCTGCAGTCATTATCACCATAACTATTAACACTTTAATCCTACTAGTTGGGGTTGATGACATCATATTTAGGGTTAATTAATTGTGCACAGTTACTTGAACACAATAATGACAATATATTCATGCAAAAAGTGTACTGGCAATGCCTTACGTTGGATGCTCAACCTGTTGCAACCTTCTTAAGAAAGAACAATGACATGAAAAGTTTAACACTGTCATCATCATGGATTGTTTTCCACATGAATGGAAATTATCACGAGAAGTAAGAAGTGGATATACTCCCTCCGTTCTTTTTTAATTGCAACACTTTACTTTTTTGAAAGTTTCAAAATAATTGAAACATTTCCCTTTAAAGCAATAATTGTTGTACACATGGACATTAATACCCTTACTCATAGTCCTTCCGATCTACGGAGTAATACTCTGCCATCTCTTTTGAATCACTTCTTGTCCACCCACATATACCCATTAGCCATTACTCGTTTATCTTTTTGCTTCGTCTTAAATCTTTTTCATCGTCTTTCTTTGTTTTCATTTCTACGACATAGACCATGGATTTGTTACAAGTTACTCATAATCCATTCTACTTATGCTTTCCTTTCAACAAAACTTCTACTTTTCTTCTTCTTCCCTTTGTTGCTTTGTTGCTTCCACCAGTTCGAAAATTCAAGAAGAAGATTTGAAGAGCAAAGAGGTCAATCAGCTTTCTCCTGTGAGTGATTTTCAAGATTCGACTGGAAGGAATATGTAAATCCAGAAATTGCTCTTCAAATAGTTCGGACAAAAGAGGCTAGCTGGGCCTAGAACAGTGGAAGGTCATTATCAATGAGAAGGGAAAATGGAAGTGAAAACGGGAAATTTTATTAGTCCGAGAAGTGAAAAAATGAGGAAGCCGTATGGTTGTGAAGCCTTTGTCGCAGATGGGAGAGCTATCGTCGCGGAGGAGAAGACGGAGGTGAGCCACTTTCGTACAACCTCGATGTCGTACAGGGGCAAGAGTGGAAAGTGTTTGCTGTAGCTGTATTCCTTAATATGTGTGCCTAACCTCCATGTTGCAAATAATTCGGAACGGAGGAAGTATTTGTTAATGTAAGACCATTACAACACTGATAATGCAAATTATTTAATATGACCCAACAAAATTACAATTTATAACTATGAAATTCAGTGGATAGAATAGTTATATCCACTGAATTGCAAATTCAACACTCACAATAAAGGAAATAGCATATCTAAAATGATGATCCTAACATACCAAGAAAGCGCTTTATGCATCCTACTCTGGATGGTTACACTAGATAAACAATAAGCTTGTTTACACATGTGACCCTTGTATGTGGGTTCCATTAAATGCAGGTGCTTGCTTCCCAACGCAATGGCGGTCGACATTCCTATTAATCTGCACACCCAAAGAGAAAAGGTCATAGACGTGAATTTTGTCTTGATTAGGATTGAAAATTGGGTTTAAAGTTTCAAATTCAGATTTTCAGTAGGCTGGCATGAGGATTTGGGCTTATGGTTATGATAAATCACAGATAGGTCAGCCAGTCAGCCAGTGCGGCCAGATGATGTCTAAGCTTCAACTGATAGGGCCAACTGGAGGTGCAAGATAACACTAAGGGACCAACAATTGCAGTTAGGTAAGTTCAAGGGAAAATTTCCAAAAAAGGAATAAAAACGTTTGGAATTTCAAAATATGAATGATCGAGTGCTATGTTTCCCCCCTAAGCAGTAATTAATCCTATTTAGGGAATAAAAACATAACACTCCTGTTTTGGAATCCCCAAACGTTTTTACTCCTATTCAGGGAAATTTCTTTACATAACCACAATACAAAAAAATAATTTCAATACTGCCGTCGAATTATTTGAAAGCAGACATGATCTTTGATGGTATAAACAAGTAGTGCGTGTTAGAGTATAAAAAACTAATTCATATTCATTTATTGAGTTATTCCAGACTTCCAAGCGTGCTACTGTCCAAACCAAAAACAGTGAAATTCTATGAAATGCAATTTATGGATATCCTGAAGCATGAGATTGAAGTTAAATGATGCAATAAGAAAGACACAAACAAGTATCGGAATTAAACAATATGGAGTATAAATCGAACAGTTGGGATTCATAAACTAAGCAACAAACGTTGGTACTTAAACATTTCAAAACTCAAAATAAAATAATTGATTTAAATTGCTACCTTACCGTTGAATGATAAAGCGTCATTGAAGCCATCTCCATCATCAAGCCAAAGTTAAATTAATGCAAAATTCTTAATGTGCTTACCAATTAGAAACTTGTGAATGAATCCTGAGATCAGGCGGGGTGCGCTGGAGCGTCGCCGGCTACTCAGCCTTTATCATTGAAGTCTTGAACGAAGCAGCAGTTCGCATGACACCCCTTCAGCGCTTCTTCGACAGCAAAAAAACAGCCAATCAGGGCAGGAGATTTCGGGAAGAATATAAATTGAGATTAAGATTTAGGTTAGTATACATAAAATTTAGAGTTGTATTATATTTATTAAAAAAGGAGAATTGTTTATGGGATGAAGAGAACGTTGCAGGCGGTAGGTGGCGCAAGGAATATAGAATATGTGATTCGCGCTTTTTTTGGTGTATTTATCCGAGGGAAAGAGACAGACTTTGGTATAGTATGTTTAGTGTATATAAAATATGTATTGGGATCATTTTATGTAAACTATGTATTATGGGCCCATTGGCTCGTCTCTTTAAACCCTAATACCTCCCTATTTATAAGGTCTTTGATAGTGAAACTATACACACAATTCTCCCTAAAACACGTTATTGGCACGAAAGTCTAACCCTAGCTCTCTTTCATTTCAGCCATTCGTCTTTTGCGCCGTTGGTAGCTCCGGCAGCCCCTTGCGCAGAGTCTTCTACTCCCTTGAAACCTATTCTTCCCTCCTTCCCCCTGGCTGGATCTGCCGCTGAAGTCTGACAACCGCTCGCTAGATCTGCCATTAAACATGGCAACCACCTCGACTCGCGCCATTGTCGATTGAGCCCTTCTGATTAAAGCATCCCTAAAAGTCCAGGAAGAGTAGACTTGGAGGTCCCCCTAGAGGAGAACGACGGTTGGACCTGCCCAGGTGAATCATCAACCATATTCAACCTCACCATCCGTCCAAATTGCAGGTACGCCAAAGTTGTTCTGACTTTTTTTGGCAATATTCATACATAAATAAACTTCATCGAGATCTGTGACTATCCAATTTTCCAGATTAATTGTGTTATTTTATGATTACAAATTCCCGCTTTTTTAGTTGAATTAGCCCAAATTAAAATCCTATTTTTTTTTTGATAAATTTAATGTCATCCCTGTTTCCAGTTTGGCTACTTGCATATGTACTACTTATTATTCAATTTTTGTGGTGCACTATACATGAATATATGCCTAGCCAAATTGGCATCTTGATATACCCCCTCCGTCCCTTAAAACTTTGCCATCTTTCCTTTTTGGGACGTCCCAAAAAACTTTGTCACTTTTCCTTTTAATCAATTATTTTGTGGTTTCTGTTATTTCTCTCTCCTCTGCACAAACCTCAACCACACAGTTGTTACTTTATTATTCTTCGTGCCGGTCAACTTTGTTAAAATTTTAAGGGACGGAGGTAGTACATGAATATAATTGCCTTGCTGTCTATGGACTTCCACCTATATGTTGAGACCGAAAACAAAACCTTTGATTCCTTCTAACAAGCGTACGAATTGGTTAAAGCCATATATATATATATATTACTTAACCAAAACTCATTTGATATATATTTATCTACAAGTTTTTGAAACTCAATTAGATATGAGGGAATTATAAAAGGTTTTAATCTTTTAAACTTGATATCTAACTCCCTCAAAGCTCGAGAAACAAAGACAAGATTGATAATAACAAGATAATCAACGCATTTTAGATCACCAAGTGGTTGAGTTTTTTTTTGTTTCAACGCTTTTCCTTCTTATTGGAAAAGCGTTGAAACAAAAAAAAACTCAACCACTTGGTGATCTAAAATGCGTTGATCTTTTAGTATTTCGTTGCAACCTTTCGTTAGCCGGAAGACGGTCACGTAACCCACTTACTTGAGATTTCACTTGTTATAAAAAAGGGCAACAATTTCATCTTAACAATTTGTCATAATAAATACAAAATCTCCCAATAAATAGATATCCTACTACTCCCTCCGTTCTTTATTAACTGTCTCGTATTCCTTTTTGGGACGTTTTTAATTATTTGTCTCCCTTTCCCTTTTTGGTAAGTTTTTTCAATCAAAATACCTTTATACCCCCACTTTTATTACCATTACCCCTTTCTCTTTCCTACTTTTTCATTTACACAAAACTCACTACACCTTTTACACTACCTCTATTATTTTCCTCTTAAAACTTGTGCCAAAGCCTAAGAGGACAGATAATAAAGAGCGGAGGGAGTATTTAATATTGAAACTATATCTATCAATAGAGAATAGAGATATTTGTACCCTGTCAAAGTAAAGAAGTTTGGCAAATTCATTTGGAAAAGATTCAATTTTTCTGATAAAATGGAAAACGAATCTCTCTATGAAAAGTTGTTGCCATCTGTCTTTTCTGAAACACAGCGCCTTTGTATAATCTCTCTATAATCAGTGCTTATACCGTGGAACCGGTGCTTGGTGAGCACCATGCACCCTTTGTTATTTTTTATTTCTCCTTTTCTTAAAATTGTTAATAAGTTTTTTATTTTTGATCCAATTTTTATAAAATTTATATCAAAATTTTTTATTTTTCATGATCTTTCAAATGAGACCAAAATTGCCTTGGTAATTTTAATATTTACATTCATACATTTTTTTGTAATATATTTTTATATGCATGCACTTTTTCTATAATATATTTTTTATCACTTTTATATGTTTTAGAGGTTTTTAAGATATTGAGTTTGTTTATTTTGCTTCTAGCTTGGAGTTACATCTGATAATATACAAAAGTTACATCATCTTATACTCCAGTTACAACTTATTATGTGTGAGTTACATCTTGTTATGTGTGAGTTACATCTTGTTATACACGAGTTACATACTTTTATGCGCGAGTTACATGTAATTATGTGTGAGTTACATCTTGTTATGTGTGAGTTACATCTTGTTATACACGTGATATACACTTTTATGCGCGAGTTACATGTAATTATGTGTGAGTTATATCTAATTATTTGTGATTTTTTACTTATCTTTATCTTGAACTAATTCAATTATAACTGATATTAATTTTTTCTTTGCCAATTTAATACAAAATTTTATTAATCCACATAAAATAAGTATATTGTATTTCATATTCATACACTATTTTTCAAATGATATAAATGAAAGATGTAGCAGGGTTTATTTCGTGGTGTAACTCACATACATTAAGATGTAACTCGCGTATATTAAGATGTAACTCGCGTACAATAAGATGTAACTCGCGCAGAAGAAGATGTAACTTCATGATATATTATCAAATGTAACTTCAAAATAATTTGTTAAATTACATAAGCAATATTGGTCTCATTTGATAGATCATGAAAAATAAAAAAAAAATTGATATAAAATTTATAAAAATCGGATATCAAATAAAAAAGTTATTACAATTTTCAACAATAAAAGAAATAAAAAATAATGGAATCAACCACTGAAGTTGCGTCATTTTGCAACCGGGCGCACCATCCTCATGGTGCGCCGGTTGCAGGGTATAAATTGCGATATATAATAGAGAAGTACATATGAATCATTATTAAAGTTTAAAACAAAATCTATACTTTGTGTGAAAATTCTTAATCACACAAATAATTTAGAAGGGATTAATAATAACCAAATGTGTGAATTACCTCCTTCTAAAAGTCATGTAAATGATTTTTCTGAAATATGGAAGATAACATAGTACATTACATATAAGTTTGCCAGTTTTAACGAATGTAATGGGCGAGCACACATTACCTAGTTGATTTCCAACAGTAACGGTGAATAAATTTGGAAAATTAACATATAGGTGGAAGTCCATAGACAGCAAGGCAATTATATTCATGTATATCAAGATGCCAATTTGGCTAGGCATATATTCATGTATAGTGCACCACAAAAATTGAATAATAAGTAGTACATATGCAAGTAGCCAAACTGGAAACAGGGATGACATTAAATTTATCAAAAAAAATAGGATTTTAATTTGGTCTAATTCAACTAAAAAAAGCGGGAATTTGTAATCATAAAATAACACAATTAATCTGGAAAATTGGATAGTCACAGATCTCGATGAAGTTTGTTTATGTATGAATATTGCCAAAAAAATCAGAACAACTTTGGCGTACCTGCAATTTGGACGGATGGTGAGGTTGAATATGGTTGATGATTCACCTCGGCAGGTCCAACCGTCATTCTCCTCGAGGGGGACCTCCAAGTCTGCTCTTCCAGGATTTCTAGGGATGCTTTAATCAGAAGGGCTCAATTGACAACGGCGCGAGTCGAGGTGGTTGCCGTGTTTAGTGGCAGATCTAGCGAGCGGTTGTCAGACTTCAGCGGCAGATCCGGCCAGGGGGAAGGAGGAAAGAAGGAGGGGCTGCCGGAGCTACCAGCGGCGGAAAAGACGAATGGCTGAAATGAAAGAGAGCTGGGGTTAGACTTTCGTGCCAATAACGTGTTCAGGAGAATTGTGTGTATGGTTTCACTATCAAATACTATCTCCCTCCCTTAAAACTTTGCCAAAGTTGACCGGTACGGAAAATAATAAAGTAAAAACTGTGTGATTGAGATTTGTGCAGAGGAGAGAGAAATAACAGAAACCACAAAATAATTGATTAAAAGGGAAAGTGACAAAGTTTTTTGGAACGTCCCAAAAATGAAAGATGACAAAGTTTTAAGGGACGGAGGGAGTACCTTATAAATAGGGAGGTATTAGGGTTTATAGAGACGGGCCAATAGGCCCATAATACATAGTTTACATAAAATGATTCCAATACATATTTTATATACACGATAGCACACTAAACAGAATTTACTTCAACAATTTCGACCCCTTTTAACAGAATTGGAATGCCAAACATAGCCTTCATATACTTCCATTTTTTGATGCACATAAAATATGGGGTGAACCATGATTAGACTTATAGATGTGGCCTAATTTGGAATCTTCAACTGTTGACCAAAGTCTGTCTCTTTCCCTCGGATAAATACACAAAAAAAAACGCGAATCACCGGTTGTTATATCGTGTAACCGGTACATGGTGAGGACCATGCACCTTTTGTTATTTTTTATATCTCCTTTTCTTAAAATTATTAATAATTTTTTTATTTTTGATCCGATTTTTATAAAATTTATATCAATTTTTTTTATTTTTTATGATCTTTCAAATGAGACAAATATTGCCTATGTAATTTTAATTTTTTACATTCATACATTTTTTTGTAATATATTTTTATATGCATACACTTTTTCTATAATATATATTTTTATCACTTTTATATGTTTTTAGAGGTTTTTAAGATATTGAGTTTGTTTATTTTGCTTCTAGCTTGAGTTACATTTGATAATATACGAAGTTACATCATCTTATACACCAGTTATAAGTTATTATGTGTGAGTTACATCTTGTTATGTGTGAGTTACATCTTGTTATACACGAGTTAAATACTTTTATGCGCGAGTTACATGTAATTATGTGTGAGTTACATCTTGTTATACACAAGTTACATACTTTTATGCGCGAGTTACATGTAATTATGTGTGAGTTATATCTAATTATTTGTGATTTTTTACTTATCTTTATCTTGAACTAATTCAATTATAACTGAATTAATTTTTTTCTTTGCCAATTTAATACAAAATTTTATTAATCCACATAAAATAAGTATATTGTATTTCATATTCATACACTATTTTTCAAATGATAAAAATAAAAGATGTAGCAGGGGTTTTGATGGAGTATATGGTCCAGGGACCCCCGGCCATACTCCCACTACCATAACAAAGGCCCAATAAGCCCGGGAAGCACAGCAGGCCCAAATCACAACGCCCCAAGTGCCAAGCAGTCTGCGACGTACACTTGGGTACCTTCGGCCGCCATGGCCGAAGGCTCATAAACTTACGGTACAACTGCTTTTAAGCACTCGAAGTTACTGGGAGAAAACGGCGAAAACAGTAGCCCTCGGCACCTAGAGCCCTCGGCACCTAGAGGCCCCCGGGATGAAGAGCCTTCGGCTAATCATCTACAGCCGAAGGCATCTCCTCGACAGAATCTCCCACCCACATGCGCTGGATCAACGCACCAAGTACAAACGTCACATCCAACCACCACATTTAATGCGGCCACATGCGAGTGCCAGTGCCACCCCATTGAGGTGACCCCTCGACCACCAGAATGATGACACGTGTCCTTATCTAGCATTTATGGCTGCTATAAATAGCACCCTTTTCCTCATTTGTAAGCTACGCTCAATACGCTTTAAGCAATACATCAATATACACTCTCTCTCTACTTTTGCTCTGACTTCTCTCTAAGTTACACCCGCAGTAACCCCTCGGATAGATAACCCCCGGGTACACTTATCCATCATTTGGTACTCTCGTTGATACAGGTAGCTCCGTCAACGTAATGTACCTCAGCACTTTCAAGGAGCTACACCTGGAGAGGGAGTCCCTTCGGCCCATCAAGACCCCTCTTTCCGGCTTCACCAGGGACACCATTGACTCCGAGGGGGTCATTACCCTCCCGGTACTATTCGGCGACGGGCTCCATAGGTCCAAGCTCGAAGTGGAGTTTGTCGTCGTCAACATCAACTGCGCCCACAACATCATCCTCGGCCGCCCCGCCCTCGAGGACCTGGAAGCCATCATCTCCATGAGGCACCTATGCCTCAAATTCCCGGCCGAAGGAGGCATCGGGTACTCAAGGGGGAACCAAAAACTGGCACGCGCCTACTACCTTCAAATCACGAAGGAGGTTAGTAAAACTGAATTCCGGGTGGACACCATCACCGGAACTGTAGAGGAAGAATAGAGGAGGCCGAGGGCTGAACCCGCCGAGGAAGTAGAAGACATCGCGCTCGATCCGGCCAAGCCAGAGAGAGTCGTGAAGATTGGAGCCAAGCTCCCCGAAGATTTGAAGACCGGCATCACAGATGCCCTCCGTGCCTACTCCATTATTTTTGCATGGGGGCCAGAGGACATGCCCGGGATCAGCCGAAGGGTCATTACCTACCGCCTCTCGGTGGACCCTTCGGTCAAACCTGTACAATAGCGAAGAAGGACCCTCTCGGCCGAGAGGAGGGAATTTGTGAAGAAGGAAGTTGCCATGCTCCTCTCCATAAAGCACATCAAGGAGGTCAAGTACCCCTCATGACTGGCTAACGTAGTCCTCGCACAGAAACCACCCACCTTCCGCATGTGCGTGGATTACACGGATCTCAATAAGGCATGCCCTATGGACCCCTTCCCTCTGCCAAATATTGATCAATTGGTGGATGAAACGGTGGGGTGCGAGATCATGTCATTCCTCGACGCCTTCCGCGGATATCACCAAATTTTCATGCATGAGGAAGACACTGAAAAAAGAGCCTTCATGACTCCCGAAGGCATCTTCTGCTACCTGGTCATGGCCTTCGGCCTAAAGAACTCAGGCGCCACTTACACCCGGATGGTGGCCAGGGTCTTTCAAGCCGTCCTGGGGCGCACCATGGAGGCCTATGTTGACGACATGATCGTCAAAAGCAAACAATCATCAACCCATGCTGACGACCTCCGGGAGATCTTCACCATCATGCAAAAGTTCAACCTTCGGCTAAACCCGAAGAAATGCACCTTCGGCGTGCAAGGAGGCAAATTCTTAGGCTACATGGTGAGCCGAAGGGGTATCGAGGCCAACCCTGAGAAAATCCAGGCCATCATCAACATGTAGCCCCCACGCAACGTGAAGGAGGTCAACCGGTTGACGGGCCGCCTGGCAGCCCTCAACCGCTTCCTATCCAAATCGGCAGAGAAGTATTTACCCTTCTTCTAGATCATGAGGAAGACCGCCGGCTTCCAGTGGACTTCAGAATGCCAGGAGGCCTTCGACGAACTAAAACGGTATTTATCTTCACCCCCTGTGCTCTCCAAACCCAAGGTAGGGGAAATTCTATACCTTTACCTTGGCGTCAGCCCGTCTGCCATCAGCTCAGTGCTCATCCGGGAGGAAAATGGCGTCCAACATGCCATCTTCTATGTTAGCAAGACCCTCAGGGAGGCTGAGCTCAGGTACTCTCCCGTGAAAAAAACGGTGCTGGCCATTGTCTGGACCGTCAAGAAACTAGGCCACTACTTCCAAGCTCATCCGGTCCAGGTCCTCACGCATCAACCACTCAGCGCCTTGATAAGGATCCCCACCAGCTCCTCCCGAATGGTAAAATGGGCTATCTTTCTCAGCCAATACAACATTGACATCCGTCCGAGGCCTGCCATAAAGGGCCAAGCTCTGGCTGACTTTGTGACGGAATGCACAACAAGATCAACCACATACGAGGAGCCTTCGGCCCCCTCGGACGACTGGTGGACTCTCTACACCGACGGCTCCTCCGCAGCCAAAGCATGCGGGGGAGGGGTAGTACTCATCACACCTGAAGGCTTCCGAGCCTATTATGCTATCCGCTTCTCCTTTAAAGTCTCCAACAATGAAGCGGAATATGAAGCCCTCCTTTGTGGCCTTCGGCTGGCAGCAAATATGAAGGCTAGAATTATCCACGTCAGGTGTGACTCCAAGCTTGTCATGGGCCAAATCTTTGGGGAGTATGAGGCCAAAGAAGGAAGAATGAAGCAGTACAGAGAACCGGCCAAGGAGTTGCTTAAGGTGTTTGAGGCACATCCTCTCACTCAAATACCGAGGGCTCAAAACTCCGAGGCCGGCATCTTATCAAAACTCTCGGATGAATCCCCCGAGCACCTCTCTAAGATTGCAAGGATAGAAGAGCTCAGTCTCTCGAGCATACACACCAGTCCCATCATGAACATCTATCAAAGGCAAGAGGACTGGATCTCAGACATCATCGCCTTCATCACCACAGGGCAACTACCCGAGGATGAATCCCGCGCCAAACTAGCAAAGCTGAGGGCTCCTAGTTACACCATCGAAGATGGAAGGCTCTACAAACGATCTTACAACGGCACACCACTTCGATGCCTTCATCAAGACGAGGCCGAAGTCGCCATGGAGGAAATGCATAGTGGCACTTGCTCAGCTCACCTGGGACCCTTCTCCATGTCCCGAAGGCTCATAGTCCAAGGCTACTTCTGGCCTACAATGGCCCGGGATTGTGCAGATCTCGCCCGAAGGTGTACCGCCTGTCAACACTTCCAGAAGGCTCCCGGCAGGCCAGCGATCAACTATGCCCCCATCAGCACATCTATACCCTTCGTTAGATGGGGCATAGAACTTGTGGACCCTCTGCCGAGGGGTACCTCCAACAACAGGTACATCATCGTTGCCATTGACTACTTCACCAAGTGGGTGGAGGCTGAGCCCCTCACCAGCATTACTGAGGCCAGGTGCCGCCACTTTATCCTAAAGAACATTCTCACAAGGTTTGGCGTCCCCAAACAAATCATCTCCGACAACGGAACCCAATTTGAGGCAGCCCCCTTTTGTGCCCTCCTAGAGGCATGGGGCATCAAGCACACCTTCTCATCCGTTGCTTACCCTCAAGGAAACGGTCAAGTGGAGAACGCCAACCGGACATTACTTGAGGGCCTAAAAAAGAAGCTGGAGGCTGAGGGGGGGATGGGTAGAAGAACTCCACAACATCCTATGGGCTTCCCGCACCACCCCTCGGCGGGAAACGGGTGAAACACCCTTCTCCCTGTGCTATGGATTTGAGGCTAAAGCTCCCACGGAGGTGACCCTTCCTACCCGAAGGGTAGCCCAATATGATCCCGAAGTCAACGACACCAACATGGTCCTCGACCTTCACCTCATTTCAGAATGTCGAGAGCAAGCCTTCATGCGAGCAGAAAACTACCGAAGGCAAGTAAAGGGCTACATCGACGCCAAGGTTCGCTCCCGAGAATTCCAAGTGGGGGACTACGTCCTCCGAAGGAGGGAATCAAGCCAACCAACCGAGGGTGGAAAGATGGCACCAAAGTTTGAGGGGCCCTACATTGTCGCAGCCATCATCAAACCAGGGACTTACAAACTACGATGCCCCAATGGGACAGAGGTCCCTAGGCATTGGAATGTACATCACCTAGTTAAATTTTATCAGTAATATTAGAGCGGCCAAGCCCTCATGCAGACTCCTGGCCCAAGGCCTTGTCACAAGCAAGACCCTTCGGCACCAAGTGCCGAGGGTAGGCACTCCAATCACCTACGACAAATGAAGGAAACACCAAGTGTTTTTAAGAAGACCCCACGATACCAAGTGCCGAGGGTACGTACTCCTATCAACTCCACACAATGGAAAACACCAAGTGTTTCCTTTGAAGACCCATCGGTACCAAGTACTGGGGGCCGTATGCTGAAACAAACACCAAGTGTTGTTTCTGAAGTCGTACCCCTCGAGGACGCATTTATACCGAAGGCGCCACCTATCGGTGCCGGCAGCACGTAGTGCCCCCGGCCATTTGCAACCAGTGTGCAAATGAAAACCCTTCCTTGAAATGTTTTCCACGTCATTACCCCAAGGGAATGACAGACAACTAATATGCCCAGGATTCGACTTTCAAAAACGGAACGCTTTCCGCGTCATTGCCCCAAGGGAATGGCAGGCATCTAATATGCCAAGGATTCGACTTCCAAAATGAAACGCTCCCCGCACCATTACCCCAAAGGTATGGCAGGCCACAGACTATGTCTCGCACCGAGAGGACGACTTTCAAAACTGAGGCACTTTCCGTGCCGTCCCCCAAGGGGAGGCAAGCTATAGACTATGTCTTATACCGAGGAAATGACCCTCGATCCCCTCAGAACTCAGAAGGTTAACCCGAGCAGGGAGCTAATGGTGTATGCTGTTGCCTCCCGATAGGCCAAGCCTTACCAAGAAACCAAGTTTCTTGAAGCCTTCCCTTCACTACCAAAAAAATGGGGTGAAAGGGAGTAGACTCAACGAGCAATCAATGAGTACACAACTCCAACAATCCACGACGGAACACCCTTCGGCAAACAGGAAGAAGGGTTGTTACAAAACAGAAAGGTCATACCGAGGGTTCCCCCACAGGAATACCCCCGGTACAAGGAAGCTACTAATTCCAGAAGGCTGCCATTCAACAAATACCGTCAGGAAGCAACACCGAAGGCTCTAATCCTACAAAAGGGATTAAAATTGGCTAAGTCCACTCAACGACTCAAGTGATACCGAAGGCATCCACTTTCCGTCCGCCCTTACTACAACATGAATGTCTTACAAAATTTTCCTTTGTCCACACTTTGGAACCCACTATGGCCGAGGGCGCCTGCTACACAATACCGAAGACGAGTACCCACAGACATGATCTTGAATTTCCTAAGTCCAAGTTCCAGCAACCCCCGACACTACAATCAATACCGGAGGCTAGTACTCACAGGGCTCACTTACCGAAGGCTAAGTGACAAGTAACACTTAGGAACTATTAGGCCCTCGGTCAAATCGTCATGCAAGTCAGGGGGCCTAATAACCGAGGGCCACACAATGCACACCACTTAGAAAAATTTCTAAGTCCTAAATGGTTGGCCCTCGGTCAAATCTCCATGCAGTCAGAGGGGTCACACAACCGAAGGCTCAATGGTGAAACTACATTTGGAAAAATTTTATAAGTCCTAAATATTTGGCCCTCGGTCAAATCTCCATGCAGCCAGAGGGGTCACACAACCGAAGGCTCAGTGGTGAAACTACACTTGGAATATTTTTTCTAAGTCCTAAATGTTAGGCCTTCGGCCATACATTTAGCCAAGCATACATTCACACACAAAGGAAAAACAAGGTGGGGAAAGACGAAGGCATACATTCAAAGGGAAAAGCAAATTATATACAAAAGGCCCGAAGGCATCCATTCATCAATTCACAAAAATAAAAGGCAATTGTTATACATAAAGGCCGAAGCCGATACATGTTCATTACAAAAGTTGTTCAAATATTATACAGGGACAGGGTTATCGTCAACTACAACGGTGCCCCCCTCAGTAGGCTTCGAGGAGACGTCCCCCCCGGCATCTTCTTCATCATCAGCCGCCTTCATGAGTTCGGAGTCTTCCAAATCCGGCCTTTCAACGTCTGGGGGAAGGGGCACGCGAACATCTGGCTGATAGGGGGAGGCCGTAAGCCGCAGGATCAAAGTTCTTTTGGTCCACCCCAAAGTGTCGGGCAAGCCTCCGGTAGACGAGGGCCTGGGTGAAGAACTCCCCCCCCAACATAATAATCTTCGCCCTTTCGGGCTAACCACATCGCCTCGGGGCCTTTCACCTACACGTCGGCGGACGCCTCCACCACCGAAGCCACCCAATCCTTGTGGTCTTCGGCCCTCCACCCCTCGGTCATGAAAGCAGCAACAGCACCAGCGACAGCCTCCACTTTAGCAGCCTCGGCAACCTTGGCGGCTTTCTTCGCGGCCTCAACAGCGGCCCTCTCGGCTTCAGCTTTTGTCGTTAGCTGTCCTCTCCGCCGCAGCCTTCGCCTGCTGGAGGTCCCCTTCTAGCCGGGCCATCTGCCTCACGGCTTCAGCATTGTCGTGGATGAGCTTCTTCATAGCCTCATCCTGTTGCACCTTCTGGAGGCGCCATTCATCAAACCTCCTGACATGCTCACCGAGGGCTATGCAAGCCTGTTAACAACCAGACAGAGGAGTTAGACTATTATGCAACAGATAGAGGAATTAGACTACTATGGAGGAAAGAAGAAACTTACAGTGAGGGAGGACCGGAGGATCTTTGACTCGAGGGCCTCATCATCAAGCTTGCTGAGGGCTTTCATATCCAGCGAAGGAGTAACCTCACCCAGAAACTTCCGAGGGCCCACAGTGCCATGTGTAATGGCGGAACCCTTCGGAAGGGAGAACCGTATGTCCTCCCGGGGCAAACCTACTTCACCCCCCTGTGCTGAGGGAAGGTTGGAAGCAGTCGTCGCCACCAGAACATGGGGCTCGGAGGTGGAGTGCTCATCCACGATCAGCACCGGGGGGAGCCTTCTTCCTGGCATCCCCCCTTTTTGGTCTCTTCCCCTCGGGAGCTGGACCCTTGCCTGTTGCCTTCCTTTTGGCAGCATCGTCCGAGGGCTCACCACCCCTCTCCAAGAATTCCCCGAGGGGCTTCTTCTTACTGGGCTCTTTCTTACCCGGGCCCTTTGCTTTATGTTTCTTCAGAGCGGCGAAGACATTGATGTCCATGCTAGTACCTGCAAAAGAATGAGGACGGATTAGGCCGAAGGGTCAAAGGCGTCAACAAATATCAAAGTGCAAAAAATTCCTAAGTACAAAAATTAAGGCCCTCGGCAGCTACCTCTTGTTCCCTCGAAGGCTTTGTCAATGAGGGGGTATTTCTCATCCGTTTCCCCCAAGAAACGATATCGCTGGAAGCCGAGGGCGTACAAACCATCCTCAAGGGTGCATTCCTTGATCGTCATGTTCTTCTTTCGCGCCTCCGGGATCTTGGCAATGTTCAATTCAAGCCATCTTTTTCGAGGGCGGCACTTCTCACCCTCTCATACCGACGGAAACGGTCCCACAACTCCCTCGGGAAGGGGTTCTCGGTTAGCCTAACATAGCACCACCGCTCCCTCCAGCCCCTGTTCGAAGAAGGCGCTTCGGTAAATAGCCTCCACTGGGCGATCTGTTGTAAATTAGCAAAGCCCTCGGCATTTGCATGGCCTCATCGGCAAAGATTAAAGCTTTTGAAAAACAAGTCCAAGCTAGGTGTCACCCCCGGGACTGACAGAGGTGAAGAAACCCGGTGATATATGAGTGGCTGTTTGGGGTGAGTTGGCAAGGGACCAAGCCCACAAACCGGAGGTACTCGCGAAGAAAGGGGTGAAGGGGGAACCGAAGGCCCATTGAAACAGAAAGAATATGCACCGCAATGCATCCCTCGGGCGCCTGGGAGAGAACATCGTCGGGACCAGGTTGCACGACGACAGCTGAAGGCCTTACACTCAGCTGAGTCACATAGCATTCAGCCCAATCAGCCTTCGACTTCAACTCCAGGGCGGCAGTGTTCAGATAGGAGTACCCCTCGGGCATAACGACAGGCTTCCACACGTCTGCAACACTCCCCTTTTTCTTGGGAGCCTTCATCTTATTCTTCTTGCCCTTCGCCGAGGGCGCCGCTCTGAGAGGTTCCGGGCTGAGGACTCAAGAGGTCCCTTCCCCGGTGGCTATGGGCGGGAGGATGGCGATGGTTATGCGTTGGCGCTCCCTCTCCTCCTCCTCGATGGTAGTTTGCATAGCGAGGGCCATCTCCTCGTCAGCGTTAACTTGCTCGAAGTCCTCGGCTTTGGCTTCGGCAACCAGATCTTTTTGCACCTCCATGGAGAGGGCAGAATCACCACCGGCCGAGGGCTGTTCGTTTGAAGACTCCACCTCGGAGACACTTTCTGTTTCAAGCGAGGGCTCCCTCGAGATGTCTTGCGAGTCACTTTGGGACAACATTGTTTTATTACTAGAGTACAAGGGTTTCTAGACCGAAGGCTTCCTAAAGAGCTCTAACACCTAATCTAAGGCTAGAGAGCAGAACTTACTAAAATGGTGAAGAACGGGTGAAGAACTGACCTTGAAAACGAGGATTGGATCAAAGGAAGCTTTCTCTCTCTAGAAATATTTTGCCAGAGCTTCGCTATAAATGAAATCACGCAAGGAGTGGAGCTCAGGCCATGGGTTATTTATAGGCCTCCCACTCCGGGCTTGGGCCAAGAAACCAGGTCCCCGATGGAAAGTCATCATTACACGCCGCCCCTTCCGCCAACCGGTGATACCCGCCTGAAGCCAGCAAACAGCTACACGCCACGTGGACATCACCTCCAACGACTATATTCCGACGATCCATATTCCAACGGTCATATCTCAACGGCTCTATATCGCAGGCTAAGGTGCCCTCAGCTGGCACCTATCAAACAACACTACGCATGCCTTCAGGCTTTCTCCTTCAGAATCCTTCATCAAGGGGAGCCCGCGGCTTAACAACGGGAAAACCCCTCGGGACCCCTCAGCCCTAAACATGTTGGAAATCAGGAGGCCCCCCGGGGCCACACCTTTAAACCCCCTCATCTGTGGTTAGCCTCCGGCTAAAACACCAGTGAACCCCTCGGCACACATGGACTATCACTGGCACTCATCAACCACGATCACGCCTTCAACCTCATTGACTGGGGGACTACCCTCGGCAGTCCCTGGGATGCTCGCTCATGTTTATCAACTACGGATGCCTTCGGAAGAATGCTCCCAGCAGACCCTCCGGGATATCGACAGAGCCCCTTCGGCAACTCCACAGACACGCCCTCCGATCAAGAGTATCCTTCGGCATCAAGGTTTCACCTTTTCGATTCATCATTGGGGGAATTCGGTGCACTCTTTTTCCCTCATTGGGATTTTTTCCCACAGGGTTTTTCCTAATGAGGTTTTTAACGAGGCATCCCCAAAAAAATGAAACGAAAAGCGTCACCCCTCGGCCCACATTGCAGACAGGCACTACTCTACCCCTTTTCACCACTTTACAAGTGCCTCAAGGAGTGGGGGACTGGAGGACCCTTTCGGGAAAATCTCAAAAAAGCAAATTATCAAAAATCTCCCCAAAACAGCAACCCGATCCCTCAAATCCCAGAATGTGGGGGACTGAGGGACTGCCTTCAGCAAAAACATGCAAACGACAACTCCTCACAAACTCCATGAATTACGCAGCAAAACGCCAACATCAGAGGACAAACACATTTTACTCCTTTTCCCTCAAGTACCTTTCGGCAAAAGGAGTGAGGGACTCCTGATGGAGTATATGGTCCTGGGACCCCCAGCCCATACTCCCACTACCATAACAAAGGCCCAATAAGCCCAGGAAGCACAGCAAGCCCAAATCACAGCGCCCCAAATGCCAAGCAGCCCGCGACGTACACTTGGGTGCCTTCGGTCCCCATGGCCGAAGGCTCATAAACTTACGGTACAACTGCTTTTAAGCACTCGAAGTTACTGGGAGAAAACGGCGAAAACAGTAGCCCTCGACACCTAGAGCCCTCGGCACCTCGAGGCCCCCGGGATGAAGAACTTTCGGCTAATCATCTACAGCCGAAGGCATCTCCTCGACAGAATCTCCCACCCACATGCGCTGGATCAACGTACCAAGTACAAACGTCACATCCAACCACCGCATTTAATGCGACCACATGCGAGTGCCAGTGACCCATCGACCACCAGAATGATGACACGTGTCCTTATCTAGCATTTATCGCTGCTATAAATAGCACCCCTTTCCCCATTTGTAAGCCACGCTCAATACGCTTTAAGCAATACATCAATACACACACACACACTCTCTCTCTCTCTCTACTTTTGCTCTGACTTCTCTCTAAGTTACACCCGCAGTAACCCCTCGGATAGATACCCCCCGGGTACACTTATCCATCAGGTTTATTTCGTGGTGTAACTCACATACATTAAGATGTAACTCGCGTATATTAAGATGTAACTCGCGTACAATAAGATGTAACTCGCGCAGAAGAAGATGTAACTTCATGATATATTATCAAATGTAACTTCAAAATAATTTGTTAAAATTACATAAGCAATATTGGTCTCATTTGATAGATCATGAAAAATAAAAAATTTGATATAAAATTTATAAAAATCGGATATCAAATAAAAAAATTTATTACAATTTTTAACAATAAAAGAAATAAAAAATAATGGAATGAAACTACAGCTGCGTCGTTTTGAATGAAGCCAGCGTCGTTTTGCAACCGGGCGCACCATCCTCATGGTGCGCCGGTTGCACGGTATAAATTGCGATCTTAGAGAGGCCACTAAAAGAAAAATGTGTGCGGAATTTTCACACTACAAAATCTTTTTTTCTCTCTCTAACCATTATGAACCTTGGTTGAGAAATCTATCTCATTTGATTATCTTATCCATTATAACTTCTTTTTTCTTCTGATTATTAATTAATGGAATACATTTCACTTTATTACTTTCAAAAGTGTTAATGCTTTATTAGGCACATTTTACACCTAAAATGCATTCTTTTGTGAAAAGTAAATTACAAAAAAATGGGTACAAGGAAATATCCACTCTCTGTACACGTACTTCTTGTTGTATACTAATGAACTAGTATAAATCAAAGTATAACGTTCAAAAGCTTTTAGCCAGTTGTAGTAAAAGAGATGTATGTTTTGTTATTTTCTTTTACATGTAATAACATTTATTTTTGGACAAAGAAATCTCCCAAGAGCTATTGGATAAAGAAATTTCCAAATAGAATATGAAATTATAAATTTTGAAGTAAATCCTTCAAGATAAATAGACCAAATGTGATTATCTCATCAGGATATATGTAATTAGAAAATACTTTTAGTATTAATCCTCATAGAATCTCTCAAGAACAAGAGATTCGACGCTCAAGAGACCAAAAATAAATTCAAATTTATGAATGTTCATTATGCATGTTGAGAATAAGCACATTCTCTAATTGGTGGATTTATCCATTGTTTTAACTCTTTCATGAGTTTTATTATAAGAATGGACATTACTACTTCTAATTAGACTTTTATTTAGGCTCTTATAGTTGCATATCAATTATGTGTATTTATTTGAGATTTTAAAATTGATTTGACATCCCATTATTTTATCTCAAATTATTTGTGAGATGTTTATGCATTTGGATTCATTGAATGCATATCTATGATCCTTGTTCATAGCAAAAACAATAGTAGATACATAAAATAGAATGGATACAAAAGAATAAATTCATAAAGCTGTAGAATGATATGTATCCCATTCTGCTTGAGATCATAGCACTCTAAAGTATATGAGTGACATTTGCAAACTATACCACCTATATTGAATAAAGTGTTTTAACCCACTGTGATAATACACAATAAATTAAGGAATGGACATTCATTTATTGAAGTAGTTTCTTTTATCATTTATGATTGATTAAAGGCGATGAACTACCTCAATATCTCATATCTAAATGAATAGAAATTGTCCCAAGGCCTCTAAATGCATCTATAAGTTGCCAAGTTTACTACATTCTATTTTTGTTCATCACATAAAATGGAATCATGTCATGGGTCCAACTCTTATGAGCGGCCTCTTACCAAAACAACAAGAGTTGCTCCTTATACATCTTTGTGGTGCTTCCCCGAACCCTCACATTGCGAGGACATCATTGTCCACCAAGCTACTCCCAATGAGTTTTCACATAGAAGCTCGTAGAAATTCTTATACTACATGTAATAAATGCAAAAAGAAAATGCATATTTAAGAAGGTTATGAGTCAAAATGGGCATTGACTCATACAAACTTTAAAATAACTGATTCAGATCATTAATCATTCGAATAAAGATCACAATGAGATCCAACACAATGTAAATCGTTGGCCTTAGTACTGCAAAATAGCAAAACATTATTCATCTTCTAAAGTACAAGAAGAAATATTCACTTTCGATGAGGCCTTAGAAATATAATAGTAGACACGTCAATTATTTCTTAAAGTTTACTCCTTAGCAATAATAGAATTGAAACTTGTCTATGCTAAGGATATACAAATAAAGATATCTCATTTTTTTCAATACAATGTGGCACGTGAGAACTTATCTACCAAAATGCGGGCCATTTAAGTAAATATTGTTTGGTAGAAATTTCCCCGTGCGATCTATTTTCTTGTTACATAAGAATGTTGCATTTGCATAACTTCTAGCAAAACTTATTCATTTAAGGGCCCACCACCCAACCAATCAAGTCTATATGACTTGTTACTACTAGAAAGTTCTCATCAAAAGTACTTAATGAGAATTGCATATTTGTCGAGATCGATGAAAAACATCTCACATCCCATAACAAATAAAAATAAAATAAAATAAAGTCTCAGTAAAACCCACATCTAAAAGAATGTAGATGGTGACTATTATACAGAGTATCTATTATATCTGCACTAACATATAATATTTTCATGGGATTATGCAATATTGCATGCACTCTTACACATTTGATTTCTTTAGACCGATAGTAGACAACCACTTGTATTTATACCAGTTGGTGCATGGATGTTAGCCTGAGATATTCTACTTATACATGCATGATTGTTAACTAATTGTGCCTAATGCGCCTCCCACATCGCACTATAATCGGTCATAAAAAATGATTTTGGTTTGGATATGAATACCCAACAATAACCCGCTATCTGTCTTAAAAGATGATGTGTACATCGCTTTGCAAAATGTCACCTTGACAAGACAGTCGATTTTCCTTTCATTAGGGGGAGAAATAGAGAATTCTCTAATTGAATGACAAGAAACATTATGGTACATCCCTACCTTGTCTTAACAATGATTTGAAAACTTCAAAAATGTAACATTGAAGTAAAGGTAATTACTTATTGCTATAAGTGACTTAAGTGACCAGATCACATATATTAGCTTCAAATATATCTGCAAGGTTTGAAGTTCAATTTAAAAGACACAGTGCTAAAGGAAAAAGCATTACAACCATAAACAGTGAGGTTGTGGTTGAGGTCGTGGCTCTCTAAAGGAATAGAGGAAAGTCACATGGTTCGATTAATTATCCACCCCAAGTAGTAGAGGGTAGATAAGACACACACCAATATACTCATCATCATATGAATTCTTCTCACGAGATTATCTTTGACTAAATATGTCCATGAATCAATAATGGGGGACGCCCCGAAGTTTAAATGATTCCAGATATTTAAAATCTCAATGGTAATGAGAGTATGTCTGAGTCGAATGATGGACCTTACACTTCTACTGACGATATATTTACACGGTTGCTCAAATGAGTATAGAGCACGATGATATCGAACCATACTCTATTGCAATACGAAAGCAATGAGAATATTGGCCTAAACACGTAGAAGTAATCCAGGTATAAATTTAATATTTGACAAAGAGACAAGTATTTAGTATGATAATGCTAATCAACTAAGTGTAAAACCTGTAGGACATAAAATAATTCTTTGTTAGAAAACGTATTAAGATAATGAGGTCCCAATTACTCTCACAACGCCCTGGATTCGAATATGAAAAGTTATAAGTCTCTATTTTGAATAAAAAGTGTTCAACTACTTAATATCTAAGTAACCTCCGAAGTAATGGAGACACACTAAGTATTGGGGTTACCAAGTCTCTCAATAGTACTTCATTTAAGAGATGTACTTGAAGCATTTGTTATGTGTTTATTATCTCAAATCAAGTGATCCTCTAAGTAATCACTAGATTGAGAAGAGATGGAAAATTACAGATTATGCCTTGCATATTTATAAATGAAGCAAATATGAGAGGTAATGTTTATTTACTCATAATGAAATACGAGACATCTTAGATGCTTGAAAGTCGTAATTGAGATAAAGGATCTCGGGAAACTCGGGTCTGTTTTGATATTAAACACCGAGTTGGTTGAATACTAATTCACCAGTTGCATATATCCAAAAGGGTTCTCAGGCAAATTAACATGAATAAATGTAAACTGTTAGCACTCCCATGATTGGTCAAAATATGAATACTAGAAAAGATCCATTATTGAAAAGTTATTGGGAGAAGGAATTCTCTATGTAAGTGCAATATGCGCAAGATCACTTTGACAAACACATTCGGCCAAATATTACATTCTCAAGAATGTGTTAACTGAAAACAGCTCATGACCAACACATCGTACATCGTCATTGAAATGGTATGAAGAATGTAATTTGATATCTATCTTCATCCCTTATAAATTGAATTAAATGATTGATGATAATAATATCTCTAATGGAATTGGAAATGTTAAAAGTATCACTCTAACACAAAGTAACGTGATTTGAGTTTTACCGATGATGGATATTCCCTTACCTCATTGATATTTTTTTAATGAGTATATATTTATCATGAAAGAAACCATCATGATATGTATAAAATACCTTGATAAAAGCATATATCAAGATTTTTATTGATGTGTTTCACTCAGGGGGAGTCCTTACATACTTATTTATCATCAAGTATATTGGTGTGTTGTACTCTTGTTCCCTTTTGACCAAGGTTTATGTTTTCCCATTGGGTTTTATTATTTGGTAAGGTTTTTAATGAGACAACATAATATGCATCATTCCACATTTTAATTTTGCAAAAGTAAAACAATGTTGAAAAAAGAACATAATTACTATATCGCAGTCAAAAGTAATTGACATGAATTAAAGTTATTAGTGAATCATACTTCCTTTTCCATTTGACCAGTGTTTATTTTTCCCATTGGGTTTTGTTCATTGGCAATGTTTTAGCAAGTTAATAATTTTTACACTTATCACCTTATACTTGGCACACAGGGGGGAATTAAAAGAAATATATGCATCTATTTGTGTGTCTTCGATATGGTGATTAACGTAAAAAGTATTGGAATGCATAGACTTTCCAAATATCCTTGATTAATGTAAATATTAAGGATACATGTAGACATGAGGGAGAGTCTCCCCACATACACTATGTTACATTTTTTTCCTTTATCCAAGTTTTATTTTTCTCACTGGGTTTTGTTACTTGGTAAGGTTTTTTAATGAGTTATCAATACATGTAAACTTTAATGATCAAAGCAAGGATCAAATAAAGATAGATTTAATGGAAGAAGCCTATTTTGATGCTATACTCTTTTTATCCAGTCAAGGTTATTTTTCCCCACGTGGTTTTTGTTACTTACATAGTTTTGACGAGGCAACAAGACTGATACCAAATTTTATCTAAAACTCAGCACAAGGGGGAGTGTTTAAGGAAATTCTGTGTAGTGTGCTATCGTGTATATAGAATATGTTTTGCGATCATTCTATGTAAACTATGTGTATAAATTATACACACAATTCTCCCTAGAACAGAAATATGTTATTTTCAGTCAATTTTAATTAATGCGGACCTGTTTGTTTGAAGGGCTAAAATGGGCTTCAGTTGGAATAAACGAACTGAAATCAAACTTTACGGGAGATAACGTTTCTATTCTGTCTCTCGTTTGCAATCTTTCTATTCACATCGTAACCCTCACTCCTCTCTCGGTCGATTGCTCGTTCACTCCTGTCTCCATTATCACCGACAAAATATGTGGTCTGACATTTCCACTGGGGTATACACCGAGCTTGTTCCGGCATTCAAGCTCTGGTCGACGAAGACAGGAAGATTATGAAGGAGGTAGGAGTTGGGAGCTCTTTTGAGTCTGGGTTGGAGCCGAGCCGCTTGGTGGAGAGAAACTGAGGATGATGTTGACAGATACCTGCTGCAGGCTACAGGACTGCGACGTCGCGGTGGAATGATAGCAGGAGGAGTGGATAAAAACAAGGGCGGGTTCGTTTGTTGGAGGCGAATAATGGTGTACCAAAGAAACAATAAAAAATTTGACCAAAAAAAGAGAGAAACAAAAAAAATACACTCTGTCCCATAAAACTTGGCCGAAGTTGACTTGCACGTAAATTAATAAAATAAAAATTGTGTGGTTGAAAATTATGCAGAGAGGAGAGTAATAACTTTAGCCACATATTCCTTACTTTAAATAGAAATGACAAATTGTTTTGGGACGGCCAAAAAAGGAAATTTGCTCAAGATTTATGGGACGGAGGGAGTATATACCCGTGGCCCATAGACATTAATATTATATATACGCACACGTACATATATAAATATACATACTAAAATTTTAATAGGTTGAAAAAACATAAAAACATTATAGTAAATGTTTTTATATTAATAATGAAGTATGTCCTTTAATGTAATTGTATACTATCCAGACACTTTTTCAACTCTTTTAGCCAAACGAGTCTACTTCATTCAACTAGCAATTCCGATTCAGCACTACAAAATTCAGTTCCAAACAATAGTCTCTTATTCAGACAATAGTCCCTAATTCGAACATTAGCCTCTAGTTTCAGCTCGTTGTGCCAAACTAGCCTAATAAAAAGTACATTCACACTTGCTTCAAAAATACAATCACTTCGGTCATCTGCTATAAGAGGACATTTAAAAACTTCATAATTTTATAAATATTTATATAAATTTTAAAAATATAGGAATAGAAATATCAAAATTAGTGAAAATGTACAAAAATATAAATAATACAAAATAATAAGATAATAGAATAAAAAATGAAAATGTGATAATACAAATTAAAAATGTAAAAGACTTTTGAAAAGATATAGAATCTACAAATAATTCAGTCTTTTAAAGAAGAAATGATGTTCTATCTAGGACATGCATACACCAATCCCTTCGATGGAGTAATGAGGGGTATTCATAGTAAAAGATGTTGATGGATTGCCACTTTGAAAAAATCAAACCTTATATATTCTTCATCAGGTCATTGGATTCATTGAAAGCATGTTTAGAATCCAGTAAATAAGATGATGTGCCTTAGATGGTGCCGCAGATGATATTGAAAGGATGGTTATGTCATCACAGGGGAGTAATGATTAAAATAATGGTTGTGTTTAGTATTTTTGGGTTTGTCAACAGAATTACCGGCTAAGCAACAAGGCTCAGCTAGAATAAAATCCATTTCAATCCTCACTTTGTTCCGTGGAAAATTCAGACTTTCTTTTTGATGCTGCGATCACATAAAAACATAAACTTTGAGGCTCAATAGAGTCCAGGAACCCGAGTCCGAGTACAGTGAATCAAGGAAGAGACAGCAGGGTGGTCCTGCGGAGCTTTCGGAAAAGGGTAGCCAATAAATAATTGGGTCCTCATAACCACTACCGAAACATTTGGCGTCGTCTGTAGGGAAGGCACTATACAATGACATCACACGTTTGTTATTTCTGAATCTAAGCTTTTGTCAAATGGTATATTATTACTTAGTTCCCTCCTTCATTCTCAGAGCTTTATCTCCAAGTCCCGTTTGTTAAACTATTATCGGAAAACTATGTAGAATCACTGCACTTCGTCCATATTGTGCTCTTATTCCTTGGCAACGTGTGCTCATATCTTTTTTTAAATCATTGATTGGTAGTTTCCAAATGTTCGTGCACTATATCAACACACTTTATCTTTCGTGTCCCTTATTTATATATAGTAAATTTATCTTTGAGGTCCTCGATTGGTAAAGATTTCTACATATGTTACAGTATACTTGTCGGAAAACGGGGACGCTGGCACCGCTCCCCCTAGTTCCGCCCCTAATAGTTATTATATTCTCTAGTTCTTTTTCAGACTTTTTCATTCTGGTTCGGTCTAATTCAAGATGACTACATATTTCGTTAACATAAATATATGCTTGTGCTTGATTTTCAAGGTAAAAAGAGGAGGCGTGTTAAAGTACAAGACGAACCAAAGATAAAGTGATGGAGGCTCGAGGGGAATCTTCAACAAAGTTTTGCACACAGAATGTTGGAGGAAGATGTATGGTCTATTGATAATGACGCACATGTGAATGATGTATGGTTATCAATGGAGTCCACCATTAACAAAGTGACGAATGAGATACTCGAAGAATCTAAAGGATGTCTTCCACCAAAAAAAGTCACGTCTTGGTGGAATGATGAGGTGAAGCAAGCAATAAAGACCAAAATGGTATGATATAAGAAATTGGGCAAAAGTCGGAGCGACGAGAACATAGAGGAGTACAAGGAGGCTAGAAAAAGAGCAAAAAAAGTTGTGAAGGAAGCAAGAGGAAAAGTGAACAACGAATTGTGTGTAAAATTGGACTTTAAGGAAGGAGAGAAAAATATTTACAGACTAGATTGCCTTCGTGATTGCAGGACTCAAGACATCGGAAAAGTTAAGTGTGTGAAGGATATCAATCAAAGGGTACTACTAATGGAGGACGAGGAAATAAAAGAGAGGTGGATGTCATATTTTGATACCTTGTTCCATGGGAATATAGTGCAACGTATTGATGATCTTACTATACCAGAGTGTATGGTAAATCGAAACTTCGTGAGAAGGATTCAAATAACAGAAGTTAAAGAGGCTATGATAAAGATGGGGCGGAAGAAAGCAGTGGGATCAGATGTCATACCGATCGAGGCTTGGAGAAGTTTGGGAGATTGTTGGGAATATTTTATGTGTCCAATCTAGTTAAATATCTTTGTATTTGTATAGCTATTTTGTCTAGATATTTAATATGGGATTTGAATGTATTTCGGCACATTGGCACCTTTGTAAGTTATTAGTAGACAAGCTTTATTAGGAAAGGTTGTAAAGTGTGGAATTGGGCCACCTCAATAAAGGAGCCCAATCATACTTAGGTCACATCAACACATTCTCTAGGCATATAAATATTGCCTTAAAGGGAATGTACAAAAAGTCTAATACAGATTATTCACGCGCATATCATTCTTAGAGAGAGAGAGCAGAGAAGGCCGTTTTCATACTGTTGGTCCAAAATAGGACGCTCGTAGGCTTTTAGGAAAGCTACGTACGACACTCAAGCAAGAATTAGGAAAGTACGAATATGGAAAGTTAGCCAGAAATAGCATATCTGTATTTGAAATTCGAATTGTCTTTTATAGGCGATTACAAATGGTAACTGCCGAACATAATAATGACTAAATTAATTACAACATTAATACAGAATTAAACACATAATTAAGTCGCGCATTAATTGTTGGCCGTTACTCTTCTTGGCTGGCAGGTCAGCCTGGCTGGCAGGCTGGACGCTTGAGCTCCCTCCTGCTGGACTGGATGGTGGGCTTCCCGCTAGGCTAGAGGAAGGCTTCTGACCGGGCTGGAGGCAGGCTCCCGGGTAGGCTGGAAGGCAGGCTCCCGGGTAGGCTGGACCGCAGGCTTCCAGTTGGGCTGGACCGCAGGCTCCCAGCTGGGCTGGTGGTCGGCAGGCTCCTGGCTAGGCTGGAAGGTAGGCTCCCCACTGGGCTGGAAGACAGGCTCCCGGGTAGGCTGGACCGCAGGCTCCCAGTTGGGCTGGACCGCAGGCTCCCAGCTGGGCTGGTGGTCGGCAGGCTCCTGGCTAGGCTGGAAGGCGGGCTCCCCACTGGGCTGGAAGGCAGGCTCCCCACTGGGCTGGTCGACAGGCTCTCTTGGGCTTCCGCTCCTTGATTGCCCTGGTTGGTTGGGCTGACTCGAGCTCTGGGTTGCTGGGCTTGGGCCCGCTGGTCCAAGTTCGGGGCCTGGGCCGATTAGGCTCTGGGCCTAGTCCCATAACCTCATCACGAGTCCCCCACTCCCTTAGTCGAGTAGTAGACTCGGCTAAGAGGGAGTAATTTAAGTCAGCTGCCGATTTAAAAATATTCACATATCAGGGAGCCATAATTGTGGATTATGGGAATCCCAGAATTTATGGAAATTCCCAAATTAAATCAGGCTCCCAAAAAAGGCTCCAAATAAATTCCTTCCTTTTCTTTTCTTTCCTTTTCTTTTCTTTCCTTTTTTTTCTTTTCCTTTCTTTTCTTTTCTTCCTTTCTTTTCTTTTCTTTCCTTTTCTTTTTCTTTCCTTTCTTTTCTTTTTCCTCTCTCTCCTGGAACCGCGTGCGTGCGTCTTCCTCGCGTAGCCCAGCGCCGCAGATGGAAATCCAGCAGGTCGTCACCTCTTCTTCCATACCGGCGGACGAATTGAGTAGTTAGTACCTCAGGCCCGACATCCACACGCGACCGGCCGGCGAGCTTGGCGAGGGAGGGGGCCGGCGACCAAGGGCCGTCGGAATTTCAAGGCCAGGCACGTCCGATGACCCCTCTGCTTCTGTCGGCAACCCACCGGGCCATGGCAACATCCCGTCTTCCCAAGTCGGCAGCCCCATCGGTTAGCGGCAGTGCTTCCAGGTTGGGACGGCGTGTGATGATTCTCAGGTGGGCAAATCCTTTGTCCCTAGCGAGCAGCAGGCTGACGTTGGTGGTGGCAGGGCGAACGAGCTATGGTGCGCTGCTGGAGTCAGATCCCTCTCGGACCAGATGGACGGGTGTTGGTGGCTGGCTGTATCGACCCTAGGCGAGATACCAGAAGGTTGGTGCCATGGGCGGCCAATTGGGATCCGATGGATTCTCGGGCAATAGGGTGTCGCCCGGCATCCCCAGGCGAAGGCAAGCTGGCTGGGCGTCGTTCTCGGGGTCCGGTAAATATGGTCGGCGGGTTTGGGCTCCATGTTGGTCGGCGAATTTTACTGGGGTTTGAGGCTTTGTTACTTCTCTTTTTTTTTTGTCTTTGCAGGTTCGCTTCCCGTCCGGCTGAATTGTTTTCAGAATTTGGGGACTCCGTAGCTACCATGGCTCTTAGGTAGTGATGTCCTTGCAGCCAAGGCTCCCGGGCAGTGAGAAATAGGAAGGTGATCCATTCCCCAAGGTGAGCAGACAAGCATTAGTAAAATGTTACACATTGAACCAGCTGAGAGAATACTGATGACGAGAGACCTCCACTGAACTTGGCGACCACCCATCGAGAGGTGAACAACCATGATGAAGACCGCATTGAATTCAGATTCCAAGAGAGTTCCTTGAGATTCCTAGCAATTCCCGTGTCTGGATCATTGTACTTGATGGCCATGGGAACATCCGGCCATGACTGTTGCACCTCTTTTTTTTTGTAGCTTGTAGCCACCATATGTAAAATTCGAATGAATATTACCTTTTAATTCATATGTTTCCTTTTCTATACTTTGCATTACGAATACTTAGCAATTTATTCGGGGATCTGGCTTCTCTAACCTCCCGGGGGGCGGTTAGGCTGGCGTGGCCGAGCCTATCCGTGCCTCTCCTAGTTGGATACAAGTGATCTGTTCGCTATTGATATGGAATCAACAAGTAAGCGACTTGTTTGGCCAGCAAGGTCGGACATTGAACCGACGAGGAAGACCCTTAGGTCGGTATCCTGAACGTTCATGACCCGGGGGTCAGTCCTACTGTCACTTTAACCCGTCCAGTTTGCCCGGACTTGGGGAATAATCTGGTTACTCCCGCATGGATAGCCAAACAACAGGGGCGGACCCTGCATGATCCACCAGAACGAACCCGCACCGCCAACTCAGGGATGACGAGAGTGCGAGCTGCTTGGCCCGGAGGTCAGCATCCTGAGTACCCTCGACCCGGAGGCCGGCCCTACCGTCGCCTCGACTGTCGCGGCTAGCTCTTTACTTTAGAAAATTGCCCAGATTCTTGAAAATCGCTTGGCTATTTTCGGTTAAAGAGCCTGGCCGAGGTCGGCCAAACACCGAGGGGGGGCATAGTACCTTTTTTTTATTATTTTTTTTTGTCGCCGCCCTTTATTGCTAAGTGAGGTCGGACCTCTTTTGATGACAAAATATCGCTAGCAAAGTATATTGAATTCATGATGTGGGCGGACCACATGAAGAATTACAAATTGTAATCCCGTGCTCGGAGCACAGGAGTTTACAAAGAAAAGTGAAACTTCGATTTTCTACTGGTAAAACTTCATCAGGTGCTCGGCATTCCAGACGCGGTCTACCAACCGGCCTGTTGTTGTCTTCAACTTGTATGTCCCAGGGCCGATCACTGCGTCAACCACGTAAGGGCCTTCCCACTTGACGGAGAGCTTACCTCCCTCTGTCGGCCTGCTGGCCTTCCTACGTCTTAGGACATAATCACCGACGTCAAAACTCCGGGGTCGGGCTCGGCTGTCTTGGTACGCCTTGACTTGTCGTCGATAGTTTTCCGCTTTGATGAAGGCACGGTCTCTTCTTTCCTCAATGAGGTGGAGCTCGGCTCGGAGCCTCTCCTCATTGCTGGCTGGTTCAAACTCTTCTACTCGCCGGCTGGGAACTACGGCCTCGAACGGTGCCCTCGCCTCAAAGCCATAACACAAGGCAAAGGGGGTCTCTCCTGTTGCCTTCCTTGGGGTTGTTCTGAAGGTCCAGAGTATATTGTTCAACTCCTCCACCCAGGCAGTCCCGAGGGCCTCCAACTTCTTTTGCAGTCCATCGACGATCGTCCGGTTGGTGTTCTCCACCTGTCCATTTGCCTGGGGGTAGCAGACCGCAACTCGGCTGGATTCTACTCCCCACTCTGCACAGAATTGCCAGAAGGCTTTGCAGTCAAACTGCCTTCCGTTGTCGGAGATTATTTGGAGGGGAACCCCAAACCGGCAGAAAATATTCTTCCATATGAACTTCTTACATTGGAGATGTGTGATGCTGGCAAGCGGCTCGGCCTCAACCCACTTCGTAAAGTAGTCCACCGCGACGATGACAAACTTCCGGTTTCCCGACCCGGTTGGTAAGGGACCGACCAGGTCGACACCCCATCTTGTGAATGGAAAGGCGGTGCTGATCGGTGTGTACATCGTTGCTGGTCCACCGGGGCTCTTCTGGAATTTCTGGCATGTCTTGCATCTCCTTGCATAGTCAGCGCAATCCTTCATTATTGTTGGCCAAAAGTACCCCTGGAGGACGACCTTCCTAGCTAACGTGCCTGCCCCCTGATGGGCGGAGCATACGCCCCCATGAAGTTCAGAGACGATCATTTCCGCCTCATGTGGGCGTAAACACTTTAGCAAGGTCCCATTGTAGGACCTCTTGTACAACTTCCCATCCAAGACCACGTAGCCCGGAGCTCGTCGCCGGACTAACCTTGCCTCCTCTTCTCTCTCGGGGAGCGTCCCATCGGCTATGTAGCGTAGGAGGTCATCCACCCAACACCAGGCGACTGGTTGCAGGGGAAGGACGTCAATGGACGGTGAGGCTGATATGCTTGAGGTCGTCATCTCCTCAATGCGTGCAATTCTCGATATATGTTCAGGTAACCCTTGGGATAGCTTTGAGAGGAGGTCTGCATCGGAGTTTTGATTTCTCGGGATGCAGATCAACTCTGCTTGCTTGAACAACCCGAGCAACTCCCGAACAACATCTCGATACTTCATCATTCTTTCTTCCTTCGCTTCGAACTCACCTTTGACCTGTGAAACCACCAGACGGGAGTCACATTTCACCGTTATCCACTCTGCTCCCATGGCGGCCGCCAATCGTAGCCCAGATAGTAGGGCCTCGTACTCCACCTCATTGTTGGAGACTTTGAAAAGATAGCGGTAGGCATAGTAGGCTCGGAATCCCTCGGGTGAGATGAGGACGATTCCGCCCCCGCATCCCTTGGCTCCTGCCGACCCATCAGTCGCTAGAGTCCACCATTGTTCATTGCTCTCCTGTTGCCTATCTGCCACTTCTCGGGCCGTGCATTCCACAATGAAATCAGCCAGAGCCTGGCCTTTGATGGACGTCCGAGGCTGGAAGTCAACCTCGTATTGGTTGAGGAGCATCGACCACTTCACCACCCGGGTTGTGCCGGGCGCCCTCAGAGCGGCACCTAGGGGTTGGTCCGACAGGATTCTGATCGGGTGCGCTTGGAAGTAGTGTGTCAACTTCTTGGCGGTGATGTAGGCAGCATATATTGTCTTCTCGAGCGGGGTGTACCGGAGCTCAGCATTCTGGAGGGTCTTGCTTACATAGTAGACGGGGCGCTGAACGCCTTCCTCCTCGCGAACCAGCACGGAACTGATTGCACCTTGGGAAACCCTAAGATAAAGGATTAACGTCTCCCCCCTCTCCGGCTTGCTGAGTAAAGGCTCAGAGAGGAGGTACTTCTTCAAGTCGTCGAAGGCTCGCTGACACTCATCATTCCAGACGAAACCATTTTGTTTCTTTAGGACTTGGAAGAAGGGTAGGGACTTCTCGGCGGACTTGGACATGAAACGTCCAAGGGCTGCTAGCCGGCCGGTGAGAATCTGGACTTCTTTCACCGACCTCGGGGGTTCCATGTCAAGTATTACCCTTACCTTCTCAGGATTTGGCTCAATCCCCCTCCGTGTGACCATGTACCCCAGGAACTTGACTCCTTGGACGGCAAAGGTACATTTCTTCGGGTTCAGGCGCAGACGGACTGCCTTCATGATCCCGAAGATCTCTGCCAAATCATCTGCATGATCGGATGCCCGGGAGCTCTTGACGATCATGTCGTCAACATACGCCTCCATGTTCCTTCCGAGCACCTTCCGGAATACCTTGGCCACCATCCTCGTGTACGTCGCCCCAGAGTTCTTTAGCCCGAAGGCCATGACAAGATAACAAAAAATCCCCTCTGGGGTGACGAATGAGGTCTTCTCCGCATCTTCTTCATGCATGAAAATCTGATGGTATCCTCGAAAAGCGTCCATGAAGCTAAGGAGCTCACATCCGTCCGTCCCATCGACTAGTTGGTCGATGTTAGGCAATGGGAATGGATCCATCGGGCATGCCTTGTTGAGATCGGTGTAATCAACACACATCCTCCAGGTTGGCGGCTTCGGGGCCAGGACCACGTTTGCCAGCCAGACCGGGTACAAGACCTCCCGGATATGCTTGATACTCAGGAGCATATTGACCTCCTTCTTCACGAATTCCCTCCTCTCGGTTGAGAGGTGTCTTCTCTTCTGCTGGATGGGCTTCGCCATTGGATTGACCGCCAGCCGATGGACAGCGATGCTTCGGTCAAGGACAGGCATGTCCTCCGGTCCCCACGCGAAGACAACGCTAAAAAGGACAAGTACCTGGATAATCCTCTCCCTCAAGCCGGCCGGGAGCCCGGTCCCGATCTTGACCTTCCGCTCCGACCTCTCGGGGTCAATCTGGATCTCCTCCACGTCTGAGGTGGGTTCAGCGCGGAGCTGACCCTCCTCATACTTCATGGCTTTGCTGTTGATAGTGTGGATCCTCAAGTCTTTTTGACCGATTTGTTTGCAAGCTTTCAGATAGCAGCTCCTCGCCATTCGCTGATCTCCCCTAGCGACTCCGACGCCATTCGGAGTGGGAAACTTCATGCATAGGTGCTCCTGGGATATCACACATTTGAGGTCTTCCAGGGCCGGCCTTCCCATGATGATCTTATGCGCACAAGTTAGGCGTACGATGATACACTCGACGTCTAACTTGGATACGCAGGGATCGGAGCCCACCATCACAGGGAGGACTATGCTGCCCTCCGACTCAATGGAGTCCCCGGTGAAGCCTGAGAGTGGGGTTCTCACCGGGATCAAGTCTTTTCGGTCCAGCCCGAAACCTTGGAAGGTGTCATAGTACATGATGTTAACGGAGCTCCCATTGTCCACCAGGACTCGGTGGACGATCGTGTTGTTGATTTCGACCTTGATGACCAAGGCATCCCTGTGCGGCGGAGGCATCGGTGGCAAATCTGCGTCGGTGAAGAAGATGGGGTCCCTCTTCACCCTCTTGTCGGCGGGAGCCCTGGTTATCTCCCCAACGTATAGGGCTCGGGCCCACTGCTTCCGCTCTCCAGAGGTGTCGCCTCCCTGGGGTCCCCCGAATATGAATGAACATCGATGGTACTTCCGGGGGCCGTTCCCTAGGTCGGCATCGTCTTCCTCGGAGAAGGCGCCGAGCTCTCGCTTCTTGGCAGGCGGTGTCTCCTTTGACGTGGTAGCTTGGTCGGACCGCTGCCACGTCAGGCTCCTCTTCTGCGGGATGCCTCCTTGTTTGCCAACGAATTGGCCCAGGTACCCTTTCTGGATGAGTTCTTCAATTTGCCGCCGGAGAATGACGCAATCATCTGTATCATGCCCTGCTCTCCGATGGAATCGACAATATTGGTCGTGGTTGCGCTTGGCAATCACCACATCACACTCCTCCGGAAAGTCGACTAAACCTTGCTCCTCCGCGTAGTCGAGGATGGCCCCGACCGGCTGAGCAAGTGGGGTCAATTGCTTGACGGGCTGTAGCGGTCCGCTCGGGACGTCCGCCTTGCCCTTGCCTCTACTTTTGTTACCTCTGAACTTGTTGTTTTTGTTGCTAGCTTTGCCGTCAGCTTTCTCAGCACCCGAACCAGCTTCCTTCTTCTTTTCTTCTTTTGCACCTTCTTCCTCATCTCTTTTCCTCTGCAAGGCGTCCTCCGCCTCGGCTTGCCGGTCGGCACGGCCGAGCGCCTCCTCGTACGAGGTGGGGGGACTTCTGACGAAATCTTTGTAAAGCTCGCCCGATCGGATAGAGTTTGTGAGCATGGCCACCCCGGTCCTGTCATCAAGGCCCTGAACCTTGACTGACTCGGCCCTCCACCTCGCTAGGAAGGTCGACAATGATTCCTTCTTCCCCTGTTTTAGACCGAACAGCTGGCTGAAGTTTTTCTTGATGTCTCTGGAGCTCGCGAACCTCAAGAGAAAGCGCTGAGCCAACTCACGGAAATTCGTGATACTCCCGTCGGGTAGAGAATCATACCATTCACGAGCCGGGCCATCCAAAGTGGCGGAGAAACCGCGACATCGGATGGCGTCCTCATACCCCATCATGACCATGTAGGAAAGGTACCGAGATACATGATGTTGGGGGTCAGAAGCTCCCTTGTATGCTTCAATGGCGCAGGGCTTGTAGCCCCTCGGCAACGGCGCATCCATGACCGCCCGGGTGAAGGGTTCGGGTATCCGGAGGTCGGCCGTGTAAGGCTCCCCCCCGACGACCCTCCTTCTCAACTCGTCAAGGCGCTGTCGTAGATCTTCCACCTCGGTCGGCGGTGGGTTCCCCCGGACAGCTCCAGCGCGGGGCTGGGCATGTCCGGCGGCACCTCCAAGTCGTCCGTGCACGTGAGGTCGGGGCCCCACGTTTTGCCTCTCCGTGGAGCCAGTCCGACTGCTCGCCCGGTGAGAGTGGCGAGAGGGCTCGCCTCCTTCCATCTGCGTAAGGCGCCCCTGCTGGGCGCCCCTCCCCGTTTGCCGATGGGGTCGGCTAGGCTGCTGAGAGACTTCTTCCCCCCGCCGATGGGAGACTTCTTCCCCCTGTTTTGGTTGGATCCAGAGCGTCGCTCATCACGCCGCCTGGAGGACACCTCCACATCCGCTGGCGTCTGTTGACGGGCAGGCTCATCCACATTTCCGCCAGACACCATCTGTTGGAAATTTTGAGCCAAGGTCCCCAGAACCCGAGTTGCCTCCTGCAGGGCTTCCACCCCGGCATTGAGTCGAGCCGGGTCCATGCGCGGAGCATGACGTCGGCCTCCCCCCCGCCGGCTGCGGACCGAGCGCTCACCTTGGGTGTGGTTGAGCGTCGCCCTTAGGTCGCCGTGGCCTGATAATTGGTTCCGAAGGTCGCCTTGGCGCGCCGCCCTCCTTCCCTGTGCATGGTTGTCGAGGGCACGCTGGCGGCCAGACCGGGCGGACTCCTCGGTGTGGACTGAGACATGGTCACGTCGAGACGAGATTCCGGCCATCTTCCTGTGTGATTCCTACTCCAGTTATGTGAGAGACAATAGAGGCTCTCAATGAAAGCACCAATGTTGGTCCAAAATAGGACGCTCGTAGGCTTTTAGGAAAGCTACGTACGACACTCAAGCAAGAATTAGGAAAGTACGAATATGGAAAGTTAGCCAGAAATAGCATATCTGTATTTGAAATTCGAATTGCCTTTTATAGGCGATTACAAATGGTAACTGCCGAACATAATAATGACTAAATTAATTACAACATTAATACAGAATTAAACACATAATTAAGTCGCGCATTAATTGTTGGCCGTTACTCTTCTTGGCTGGCAGGTCAGCCTGGCTGGCTGGCTGGACGCTTGAGCTCCCTCCTGCTGGACTGGATGGTGGGCTTCCCGCTAGGCTGGAGGAAGGCTTCTGACCGGGCTGGAGGCAGGCTCCCGGGTAGGCTGGAAGGCAGGCTCCCGGGTAGGCTGGACCGCAGGCTTCCAGTTGGGCTGGACCGCAGGCTCCCAGCTGGGCTGGTGGTCGGCAGGCTCCTGGCTAGGCTGGAAGGTAGGCTCCCCACTGGGCTGGAAGACAGGCTCCCGGGTAGGCTGGACCGCAGGCTCCCAGTTGGGCTGGACCGCAGGCTCCCAGCTGGGCTGGTGGTCGGCAGGCTCCTGGCTAGGCTGGAAGGCGGGCTCCCCACTGGGCTGGAAGGCAGGCTCCCCACTGGGCTGGTCGACAGGCTCTCTTGGGCTTCCGCTCCTTGATTGCCCTGGTTGGTTGGGCTGACTCGAGCTCTGGGTTGCTGGGCTTGGGCCCGCTGGTCCAAGTTCGGGGCCTGGGCCGATGAGGCTCTGGGCCTAGTCCCATAACCCCATTACATACATTAAGTTGTAATTCGAAATCCTTTTGGTATTGAATCAGATTCTTTTCTTCTCTACTCTATATATTTTCTATGATTGTTGGATGAAATAGGAACAAACAGAGATAAAGGAATTGAGTGGCTAACACGTTTCATCAACATGAATTGGAGAAACAATAAAATGCCAGTGAGTTGGCAGAAGAGTACTCGCATTCCTCTATTTAAAAATAAGGGCGACGTACAGGAATGTGCCAACTATCGAGGGATTAAGCTTATGAGTTACACCATGAAACTTTGGAAGCGAGTGGTTGAGCAAAGACTTCGTAAAAGTATGGAAATTTCGGAGAATCAACATGGTAAAATGTAAAATATTTTAAAATACTACCCTATACTTTAAATTAAATAATCGTACCAAACAGTGTAAACTGTTTACATCTCCTACACTTTGCACGTAAAATGATTACTTTACACCTTAACAAACATCCCCAAAAGGTAAGGAGATAAAGGGTCTCCCTGTCTCAACCCCTCGTTTGGGTGTAATTGCCCCCACCATCTCCATCAAAAGGAATATAATATTCCACAGACCATGGATCAAAATCCATGCACTCCATAACTTGCTACAGGTACCGTCAAGGACGGATCCAAAAATTCGAGTTAAGGGGGGTGAATTTTTTTCGTCAATGTAGGTGGTGAATTTTTTTTCTCTAGGGTAGTGGGGCGAAATTTATTTGCGCTAGTGTAGCGGGGAAAAAGTTTAGCGGAGCGATTTTTTTTGCTAGTGTAGGACTCCGTGCGGCTAATTCTTATTCAAAAAATCTCATTGGTACATACATGATGACATTTAAATCTATTACATTTTAAGTTTAGACAATGGACAAAGAACTTTGATTGTATAATCAGAGACGGATCCAGAAATTCAAGTCAAGGGGGTGAAATTTTTTTCGGCAGTGTAGGTGGTGATTTTTTTTTCGCTAGTGTAGTGGAGTGAATTGAAATTTATTTTCACTAGTGTAGCGGGGCGAAAATTTCTTCGCTAGTTTAGCGGAGCAGAATTTGTTTGCTAGTGTAGGACTCTGCGGCTAATTTTTATTCAAAAAATTCCATTAGCAAATACACGATGACATTTAAATCTATTACATTTTAAGTTTAGACAATGAAAAAATAAATTTGATTGTATAATTGTAAGTGGTCTAAAAAAAGTATTGATACATTCAAACATAATAAATAACAAAGTAAAGGAAAATTATTTGAAAATGAAACAGGATATATAACATTTCATCAAATTATTTGAATGTAAAGAGTTTAAACTTCTGCCTTGTTTAACCACATGAATTTTATCAGAATAAAAACAATTATTTTTGGAATTGCAATTTTTATCTACCTAGTAGGGTGTTCGTGCGTCACGAGGAATTTTCTTAATATTACAATAGTACGTATGAGATTATTATTTTTTAATAATTATATAAGTAGTATTGTTAATTCATATATATATATATATATATATATATATATATATATATATATATATATATATATATATATATATATATATTGCACATTATATTTGTATTAATGCTAAAATAAGTTAAAGTTTATTCTGTATGCAACAAATCATTTTTTGAAAGTATGAAGTAAATGAATTATGTAATTTGATGTCAACAAATATTTATATTTTGGATTTACTTCACAAGGTCTAAAAACAGTTTAATTAGTGTGTCTGATATTTAATATCGTTGGATATTTTACAAAATTGAGTACTAATTATCTTTCATTAAAGGAGAACTAATTATCTAATAAATATAATTAAACATTACAAACTAGGATTTTTTATATACGGAGTACGAAATAATAGGTATTTCGAGTTTTAAACAATGAGTTGTTCTATTGTTTAACTAATGTGAATTATTTTACATGTTACTTCTTTTAAATCTCCAATTTAGTATTACATTATGTAAGGTTGTATATTAATTTTGAAAAATAAAAGTTAAGGGGGGCGAAAACGTATATATTTAATTAAATTATGAAAATTTTATGAAAATATTACATATATACTAGAAAATTTTGAAAGTACAAGGGGGGCGGTCGCACCCCTCCCCCTAAACCCGTCACTGGATACCGCCGCCATTCCACCTTGTCTGCATAAGCCTTGATCATCATATCTAGTTTGAGCGCCACATAACCCCCGTTTTTTATTAAACCCGGTGTTGAATTAAAACCCGGGAGTTTTGGGGTGAGGGCTAGGGAACACCTCACCTATTTATTTAATTGAAAAAATACAAGGAGTAGGAGGGCTATACCAAAGCCTACTCCGAAAATTAAACAACACAAGGATAACTAATAGCGTCAAATTTTAGGATGCCAACAAATTGACTTAAATAATGAGTTTTGGTTTTAATCGAGGTGCTATGATAAGCCAAGTATTCCGCTGCCCTGTTGATATGAGGTTTTACTGTGGTTATGGTCGAATTGATATTTCTCAATTTAGTTTTTATTGCACTGATGCATGACCAAAGTTTTTAATACCAAAGTTTTTAATATTGAAGATTATGCACATCTTTTACGTTAAGTAATGCAAGGTTTCAAAGGTTATCATAAGTCATAACATTGTCCACAATTAATCTACCGGGAACAAATGCACTTTGGTTAGCTGATCCCAGCCCATCTAAAATGACTTTTAAGCTATTCGCCAACACTTCAGTACATATTTTATTATAACATTACACAGGGAAATATGTCTCTAATCCCCCAAAATTTTAGATTCATCTTTCGTCGGAATAAGAATTAAATATGCTTTATTAATTTCATTCGGAATACCTCTCTCCCAAAGCTTGCTTCTGTCCCGCTATCACCCGTGCTAAACCCTCTGGAGTATAATCATATGCCGCCTGCCTGTTCGACCCAAATAACTCTTCATAATAATTTTATATCATCATGCCCAATTTACCCATGTCTCTCTCCCATTCACCTATAGGTAACAACAAGCCTTTCAACTTGCTCCGTCTCCTACGTTGTTTAACTGCACTGTGAAAGAACTTAATATTTCTGTCTCGCCCTTTACTTAAGAAAATATTCTGCTTCTGAAGAAGTCCCAATAGAACATCTTTAATTCTCTGAAATTCCGCGCCATTACATCATCAATTCCCCTCCCTTAGAGTATGTTTGGGGGTTTGGAGGGAAGAGAAGGAGAGGGCTTTGGAGGTACGTTGTCGGAGGGAAAAGGGAGGGGAGGATGATGAAACCCTTCTTTGTATTTGGGAATAATAAATTTGAAAGAAGGTTTTTGAATGAATTATAGTTAAAATGACTTTGAGATATGACAAATTCAAGTGATTAAACTGATATTTATTTTTAATTGAGCTTAAATTATCATTTGGTTAATTATCCTCCAAAACTCTCCAAATTGGGGGAACTAAAAAATTGAGCATTTAGAAGGTTTTGGAGGGTCACAAAAGCCCTCCAAAACCATCCTCTCTAATTTATAAACTCCCAAACATGAAAAGGAGGGCCACAAATCCCTATCAACTTTCCCCTCCCCTCTAAAACCCAACTCCCAAACACACCCTTAGATATATTTGAGAGTTTGGAGGGAAAGGGAGGGAAAAGTTTTGAAGGTATGTTGTTGGAGGAGAAAGGGAGGGGAGGGTGAGGAAACCTCCAAATTCTTTGTATTTGAGAGTAATAAAATTGGAAGGAGGGAATTTTTGAAGGAATTATAATTAAAATCACTTTGAGATATGACAAATTCAAATCTAAGCTGATATTCATTTCTAATTTAGCTTAAATTATCATCTTGTTAATTATCCTCCAAAATCATCCAAATTGGGGGAACTTAAAAATAAAGCATTTGGAGGGTTTTGAAGGGTTATAAAAGCCCTCCAAAACCACCTTCCAATTTTTTAAACTCCCAAACACACTCTTGTAGCTGTCAGCCGATTTTTAGAAACATCAATGCTAGTCGAATGTGACCCGATGATTCTTACTCCACATCGTTAATTCCACACCACATCCTAGTAATCTTTGCCAGACGGCCAAGCTTTGAGAGCTTAACCAAGCTCTCTGGACTACGTCTTCTCTATTCTTCCTCTTTTAACCACAAATTTTCAAAATTAAAGAATCTTCTCCTCCTAGTCTAGAAACACATGCAAAAAGGTATGATAATGAAATTCAAGTATTCATCTAATTCATTTTCACCAAACAGGTCCCTAATTATCGGGATTCACTTGTTAGCTAATAAGAAGTTACAAAACCAATTTGGACGGATATGGGAGATTAAAAGAACACAAAAAACTGGCACTCGCAAGAGTAAGAACCAAAAACCTCAAACTTCCATAAACCAGGCAACAACCGTCATATAACAAGCAATTCTTGTGAACCATGCATGGGATGTTGTATAATGGGCTTGTTTGGCATTTAACTAGTAACGGATTATGTTAGTGGGTTGTTCATAGCGGATTTAGTCAATGAGTTTGACTAGCAGAATAAGTTGACAGATTACCAGAATATGTTTAGTAATTTAGCTGTTTGGTCATAAAAATTAGTGGAAAACGCCACAATTCAAAACGCTAACTCGAAACTCTCCTAATTGTAATGTTTCCACTTCAACGATTCCATCCAAAAACGCTAGGGTCGAACTACTATTTACCAATTCAAACATCATTTTCCTTATTCATCAAAACGCTATAAGGAGGGGGGGGGGGGGGGGGGGGGGTCATACTCCTTTTTGTGTGTGGCTAAAAAGCTATTTTTCGAACACCCCATTTCTTATCCTCAATAGCTAGGGTAGTAAACCTATACATACATATATGGAATTATCAATCGCGGACCACCAACGTAGGTTCACTACTAATAAGAGACCTAAAAAAACAATGTTCTATATAAGAGCTGAATGATTGAAAATTATCGATCTAACACCAATTTTAATAATATTATATTTAAAATATTAAATATTATTTATTCTTATTAAAGTAATAATCTCTTTGAAGAAAACACATAAAAAATTAGCAATGGACACCAACACGATTCCTCGGCCCTACTTCCGCCCCTAATAGTTACTATATGCTCTAATTCTTTTTCAGATTAAAATGACTTTTAATCTCTATTTACCAAGACTTAAGTATAGGCCTTTTTATTCCAATATTACTAAAATGAATGAAAAAGACAAAAATGTGTCTAGTTTTAAATCTTTCCAAAAAAGTGACTAAAAGTCATTTATTCCCTATATTTAATCATACATTATTCATCTTTTTTTATATTATCTTTTCATAATAGCTTATCTTTTTATCTTTATTCCTTCTTTTCCTTTTGGTTGTGATATCATGTATCGATTCATGTTAGCCGACCCCAATATCTTTTGGGACTAAGGCTTGGATGTTGTTGTTGTTGTTGTATTTAATCATACATTTATTATTTTAATAATATTCCTTTGCATCCACCAGCACCTCTGACCGCCGACCCCAACATCGTCGCCGTCACCACCGCCGCCGTCATCAGCACCGCCGCCCCCGCCGCCGCCGTGACTCCGGCCACAGTGACTCCGGCCCACCGACCCTAGTGACTCCCTGTCCACCGGCCGTCGTCGTCACCGTCACGACTTTCACCAGTCATTAATCCAGTGACTTCTAGTCACTAACCGGTGACTTCCGCCCCAACTCCGGTCACTGATACAGTGACCGCCATCTAGCCAGTGACCGAGTTCCGACACTGGCAATTTTTGAATTTTTTTCTTTAAATAACAACACAAATTGTAGGCAATTTTGTTCATATTCAAAAACAGTGTCCGCCATCACTAATTTAAAAAAACTCAATTGAGTACATCAACTTGTGTAAGGTGGAGTAAAGAGTCAACTTCGGAACGATTGTTCATCCCTCGAAGGTCAACTTTCATTTTTGGTCGACTTCAGAACCGTGGTCGATTACCTCTTCTTACTTAGCATTATGTAAGTCAACCCAATCATATTAACGTGTTAATCTAACGAGTGTACTTGATTAACACTTTATCTCATACAAGTTGAGGTACTCAGTTGATCATTTCCTCCTAAATTAAAAGCATGTTGATAATTCTACTTTGTTCCTATTACTCTATTCGCAATGTTCTAAAAGGTGTGGGCTATGACAATGCGTCGAGGTCAAGCCTTTGAAGCCTAAGTGAAAAGCGTGAAAAGCCTAAGTGAAAAAAATTGCCTACAGCTGCTGTCCGACCGGTGACTACTACCGCCTCCGGCCAGTGACTGTCGCCGCCCCTAGCCAGTCACTTCCGCCACGTACCAAATGCCACCACCATCCCACTATCACTGCGTTTCCCCATACACTGCCTCAGTCCATCCTAACTCCCCATCACCGGGAAACCCCCACCCTGCCCCATCCCGCTCTAGCCCCACCCCTCTTCCCCTAACTACTTCTCAAGCTTCAACTCCGACCAGCCAGTCCCAATCCTACCCTCCTCAACCCAGACCCGACCGACCCACCATTTCCCCTCCCCAGCCCCAGAGGTCACTAGCCGCCATCCCTATAACTCGCCCATTTGAATCAACCTAAACCTAGCCGGATAACAAAGTCAAAGGTGATACAGATCTGTCTGTCGTTGTCGCCGACCTTCCACATCTGACGGTCTTCGCCAACATCTTCAACCAGAGAAAGGTGAAGAAGAAGACTACAAACCTGGACGAGATGGTGTGGGTTGTTGCAACGAAGACGGCGACGGCGGCGCGGCTTCGCAGTGTGGATTGGACGACGACGATGAAATAGTGAACAACGTTGTGCAGGCTGACGACAAAGTCATGGAGGGAGCAACGTGGATTGGACGACGACGAAGTCTCAGTGTTAGGGGCGGCGACGACGTGGATTGGGCGGCGGCGAAGCCTTGAGTGTGGAGGTCGATGATTTTTGAGGAATGGCGAAGCGGACGAATGGGTTCAGGCTGTTATTTTGAATGGGTCCAGACTGCTAGTTTGATTGAAGAATGACGGAATCCAGGCTGTTATTTTGAATGATCACTTTAATTTAAAGAAAATTTGAAAATAATAATCTCAACTATTGCCGGTCCGCTAACAATAATCCCAACTATTGATTATTTTTGTATAACCCCAACTATATGGATCGTCCGCCAATAATGGTCCGGCGTGACCGACTATAAATAAATTCATATAGTTTCTAAAGAGATATAGCAGGTAATCCCTATAAATAATCCCAAATTTTAATTTTTGCGCTTAATTTCTATTGAAAATTCACTTATTAGAGCAAGTAGTATGTCAAATTTAAATGTGAACTATACGTAATCTATAAATAATCTCAACTATAGTCGATTTTCTTTTATTAATCCCAATTATCAACTCTGAATTAAAAATATATATAAATATTTTAATAAATTGCCAAATTAAATATTATTAAACATGTAAAAATAATTATGAAAATTCTACAAATGTATCGAAGTTAAATGATTTTTAGTCATTTATTATTTATTTTTACTAAAATTTCATTTTTTTTGTTTTTCCCAATTTATTTTTCTTAGTTGTGTTAACAAGTTATGATTTTGTATTATTTTCCTTTATTCATTTTTACATTTTTCGTTTTCAAAAAGTATATTGTGATAAAAAAATTACGATTTAAATCTGTAATCTAGTTTTTTTCTGACAATTCATTTTATTAAATTTGTATACTATGTTAATTGTAAAAATCAAAATTCTCTATTTTTGGATTTTCATATTTTTTATTTCTTTCTATTTTCTTTATTTTATGTTATTATATTCTATAAATTATATGATATAGTTTATCACTGAATTCTAGTGATTTGGGACATAGGATTTTGATTTTTGGCTATGTTAATGAAAATGTATTAACATTTTAATTCTAAGTTATACAATTTTTCTACATAATTTACAATTTCCATTATATCATTTAAAATTAAAATATTAATAAATTGTCATTAAAAATAGGCAAAACCTACAAAACTTATGCCCCAAATCACTAAAATTGAATGATAAACTATAACTTATAATTTATAAAATACAATAATACAAAATAAATAAAATAGAAAGAAATTACAAATACTAAAATGGATGAAATAGAGAATTTATATTTTTAGAATTAACATAGCATAAAAATTAAATAAAATATATTTTAATGAAAAAAAAACTAGAATAAAGATTTCAATCATAAAAAATTTAGTCACATCTTACTTTTTGAAAACAGAAAATGTAAAATTGAATAAAGGAAAATAATACCAAGTCATAACTTGTTAAAACAACTGGGAATAATAAATTGGAAAAAAGAAAAAAACAATAGTGAAAATAAATAGAAAAGTACTAAAATTATTTAATTTAACTCGATACATTTGTAGGATTTTCATAATATTTTTTACATGTTTAATAATATTTAATTTGAAAATCATAGAATTGTGCAAATGTAAAGGAAATAATTTTAACATCAAATTAATACTCCTTCCGTTCTTTTTTAGTTGTAACATTCCCCTTTTCACGTTTGCCAATGCACAACTTTGACCGTCATTGTATTTAATTCTCTATTAGTAAAAAAATTAAAAATCAGATTATGAAACTTTGTAATGAGACGAATTCAAAAATATTTTTCAAAAAAAATAATTCACATATGTTAATAAATAAAATGGAGTGAGTTTCAGCTCTGATTACTCCAAGCCCCCCAACCCCCTCCCACAAACGCCCCCGGAGTAAAAAAAGAAATAATAATAATAATAATAATAAATAAATATATAAATAAATAAATAAATAAATAAATAAAATGGTATAATTTTAACAAACTAGGAAATGAAAAGGAATTAGTTTTAAGAAGGGAGAATTCCATTATTATACTTTTGTGTCGCATGTGATGAGTGTAATTGTTGTATAAAGTTTATGACTCATTGACTAGTGTTATTTAGGATGTTTATTTTTTAAATAGTCATGTAATTGATCTTTAGGATGTTTAGACTTATGAATGTTATTTATCATCGTTCTTGTTTATTTTTTCATAAAATTGATAAGTATCGTTCAAATGAAATTCATAGAATTGTGCAAATGAACAAAATTCATTCATAAAATTGTATGCATTTAAAAATATGAACTTTTTGAAAAATCCATATATTAAAGGAATTTTATCGATCCGGGACCTGAAAGATAGACTAACAATTCATTCGGGACCTCAAAGATAAAATGTATCAGTATATGACTCGAATGATGGAAAACTATCAATCTAGGACTCGAAGGAGCGAAATCTATCAATTTAGGACCTATGTTTTCATAAATTTTATTACTATTTTAATTTTAAAAAAATTAAATAATATTTAGTTGCATTAGATTAATAAACTTTTGTGAAGAAAATTTCACCAAATATTAGCAATGGAATTAATAAAAATTAAATAAATCAAAAACTATGAAATGTTAGATCCTAATAGTTTTTCATTAGATTGATAGTTTTTGATCTATTATTCATGTCAGCAATTCGTATATTAAAAGATCCCTGTACAAATGTCATTCATAAAAATCCATATACCATACCACGGTCCATGACCCTGAATGCAGAAATGCAGAAATAGTCAGCGGCGCCTGATGCGCGGGTTCAGAAATTTTAGTTATCAAAGAACAACTACGGAACTACCGCTTCTCCATCACAATCTCAGCGCATTAGAATCAATCTCGAAGAATTTCCCTGAAACCGGAAGATGGGGAGCTACTTTTCGATCTTCCGAGAACCGCCGCCACCGGTGGTGTTGGTTCCTCCACTCTTCGACTATCCTCCTCTCGGTGCTCGCACAAGGTTCTCCAACTTTACATAGTGTGATAATTTTTTTAAGTTATCGTAGACATACTTTCTAAACTTCGACACTTTATTTGCTGTCGTGCTTAATACTTCAGTTTCTCTGGCTGAAAATTTAATTGAGGACCGTTAGGGATGTAATGCAGGATGCTGGAATCATCGTACAACTTGTTATTTGGTAAGCTGGCGTTGAGATGCCTCTTTGAGGACTACTTTGACGAGGCTAGGGACGTTAGCACCAGAATTATGCTCAGGCCTATTGATGATCCTCATGTTGATTTGATTGCTACTGTATCCTACAAAACAAATTGTGTAATGGTTATGCTTCCGAATTGGCAATATTCACTTTACCAGAAACTTGCAATAGAAAACTGATGTAGGGTCAGAGTCCTGACCCATTAAGTGTATCCTTAGCAATTTCAGATTGCACGTCCACTTGGTAACAAACGCAATGCGGGTGAGGAACTTGTAGGGAATGCACAATTTAGGTGGCAAAGGTATTAATTACATTATTATATAACTCCTGAAAGTTAATATTGTTACATTGATTAGATGGTGTAGTTGATCATATGCTTTTTATTATTAATTTTTGTTATAATTTTAAATGTATTCCAGGGACGTTAATGATCCTAATACATTTATGGATCTTTCTGTATCAAATTCTGAACCGTAAGCATATAAGTTTTCTAAGAATTTCAACTTTTGTTTGTGTGTAGTTTGTATAAGGGATTCAATAAGAGATATTGATCATTTTCTGTCCTTCTATTGTCATGGTTGCATGCGTAGAGTTCTACTCCTGAGATCATCTTCATTCAATACCAAATATGGGGTTGGTGCTTTTGGAATTTTTCCAGTACTGCTAAAGAGAAGGTTTGTTCGGAAAACCAAAACACAAATAAAATTAGAATGAATCTCCACTAGTTTCTATCTCACTTTTACATGGTAGTTTTTGCAGAGTGTCTCCTGAAGATAATGGGGTTATGGGTTTGAGATATGGCTCTTCAAACCTGTCCTTTGGAGCCATGATATTGCCGTTCTCTTGTACAAAAACTTCCTATATGCATTTATTCAAAACAAAAACCAAAAATCTTTCACAATACCTTCTTTAGCTTCATGTTAATTTAATCTGTAAATAGCAGAATCAAGCTAATACTTTTTAAGCCGTTTTTACTTATTTGTAGTTGGAATTGATGCTCCGAAAACTGCATGGTTGGTGAGCAAGGTGGGAAGGTTAACTGCAGGCGTACAGTATGAACCACAATGTACCAACTCAAATTATATTGAAATTCATCTTTGGTAAAGGGTGCATAAATCTGCAATGTATGATGAGTATTGATAATGTGCTCTCTTTTCTATTTCATGTTTAAAGTAGTTGGAAGCAAAGATGTGCCAAAGTATAAGGACTTAGCAAATTGGAGCTGTGCAGTTGGCTATGGCATTGGATCCGGAAGTCCTTTGAGCCCATCATTCAATTTTGGCCTGGAGCTTTCTAGAAATTCACAGGTTTTTATCTTTCAAACATTATCATTTTATAAACTCCCTTATTTGTAACCTGTTTCATCACTTTATCACATTTCATAACCATAAAAGTTGCTTTGCAGTTTATTGCTTCGTTTTACCAACATGTGGTTGTTCAAAGACGGGTAAGTGGTCATTCTCAATGTCTCTGAATATACAGGCACTTAACTTGCATCCAGAAGTTGATAGTATATTAATATTTAGAGACATAGTGCACATATATTGAAAGAATGATAGGTGCTGCACTGCTGTGTAAAAACATGTAGTTTGTGATATAAAAAATACTGGAAACCTCATTTCCCATGACCGAATTCTTCCATGTAGGCTTCAAATCAAACTTTTATGGAGATCAGGTGATGCCAAATATCTGAATTCACATGAGCTAAAGCAGTTAATTTGTCATACTTCTAGTTTTGAACTCTTAGAGTGGTTCTCTAATACTCCCTTCGCCCCAAATCAAAGGAACATTGCGGATTTTGATGTGTGACCAATGATAAAGTGAACCTCTGACCTATCCCTGACATTATTCTAATTATAATTAGAAATTAAAAATTTACATATTCAGAAACTACATTAAAACTTTTATTTAATCTCAAAAGTTTGAATTTAAATATGATAAAAATTGGTATATAAAATTATAAATCAAAACTGAACTGTGTTGACTAATTGATGTTAATCTGTTACTCTCAATTTGGGACAGAGGTAGTACACCACTAAGATGCTTTTTTTGTGGCTTTGCAGGTGAAGAATCCTCTTGAAGAAGATGATGTGGTTGGAATAACAAATTATATTGACTTTGGCTTTGAGTTGCAGACAAGGTACTTTTATATAGTGTTAAAGAATCGTTAGTAAATATAAACAGAGTTCTAATCTGTTTCAAATTTTTACTCAAGGTTTGATGATAAAAAAACAACAAATAGTATCATAGATTCTACCTTTCAAGTTGCTGCATCTTGGCAAGCTAATAAAAACTTCTTGTTTAAGGTAACCCATCTCTCTCTGTTCACATTTACTTTTCTTGTTAACGTCTTAATATGTGGATATAAGATTGACAGTTAATTTTTACAGGGAAAAGTCGGGCCTCTCAGATCATCAACAGCTTTAGCTTTTAAATCATGGTGGAAACCTTCATTCACTTTCAGCATATCAGGTATGTGTAACATGGGATGATGGGAATCGGAGTATCTTCAGTTAGTACCAGTTTTGGAAGTGCAAATGAGTTCTGGATGAGGTCTCCATATTGTTTTGAGTAAATAGACAGATCACAAGAACTGCAATTTCAAATGTAAATTAATAATCTGTCTGAATAATTGCTTCTATTGACTGGCAGCTAATAGAGATCACATGGAAGGAAAAACATCCTTTGGATTTGGCATTTGCGTGGACAGCATCAGAGAGGGAAGGTTGGTTTAGTTTTTCTATTTTATCTTCTTTGTTTTAATTTTACTCTTTTTCCTTCTTTGTAGTTTTTCCAATTTAGGATATGAAAGAGGTTATCTATCAATTCAGGATTTGAAAAATGAGAACTACTCCATATCAATTTAGGAGCTGAATCATTGAAACTATCTAGGACTAACAAAATCATGAATTTCAAGTCTTTTTTACTTTTATTTATTTTTATACTGATTTTCAATTAATGTTCTCTCACAAATCATATACAAGTATTTAATTTGATAAAGGATCAAATACTACGTATATTATAATATCAGAGTTGATGATTTTTTTGTCTTGGGTTGATAGTGTCAATCTTTTAGGTCGTAAGTCGGTAGTTTTTATCCTCTCGATACTGAATTGTTAATAAAGTTATGGATTTATAAAAACTTCTATGTTACAGTTTTTTACTTTTTTCTCTCTACACAGTTATCAGAGGGCTGATCCAAACTTTGTAATGCTGACACCTACTAAGGAGCATCTGGCAGAAGGGATACATTGGAAAAATGGAAAGAGGCCAGTCTTTGAGTCTGATATAAAATCTGGGAATTTTGAAGATATCCCAAGAGAACTGCGACCCCTGGAAAAAAACTTGTAGTTTTATCTACCTATTGTCTATACAACTTTACCCAAATTTTTTGACTATATTGGTGGTAGTTCAGTTCAGCAGTGGTAATCTTAATTTATTTGTTAGAGCCACAATAGTTTTAGTTGATACGTAGTAATAAACAGAAGACCATTTACTTTTTTCTGCTTTATTTGTCGATTTCTCCCTTGAAGAAAAAACCCATCTACCTCCCCAGAAAGAAATTACGGCTGTTCTTTGCGTTGCCAAACCAAGACAAATTATAGTGCCTGCGGCAACTGTAAAAGGAAGAGGTTATTTACTGGAAATATACCTTCATATTTGTTATTAATGTTTTGAAAAATTATTGCAATTAGTTTGGCCGTTTATAATTTAAATGCCCTTGGATTCTTAGAATGATAATCGTCCATACTCCAGTTATTAGCCTGCACATCTAGATAAACCATTTTGGCCACAAGTAACTAATTAAAGTAACTTTAACCTAAGGTGTTGAATACCGTTTATCAGCATTTCTCTAGATAATATTAATCATAACCACAATCAAGTATGACACAAAGACAGATGAACATGATATAGAGTTTAAGGAGTTTGCATCTAAACACTACGTTCCAGCCCATACCAGACATATTAACAAGCCTAATCATATAACTCACTTATGAAGTCATATGAATATTCTGATATAACATTAGTTATTAAATTTTTAAGCGGAGGATTTCATTTAAAAAATGAATGATTAATGTTATGTAGATCTCATATAACTTCATAAAGGAGTGATATAGACCTCTTTAATTTTTTTACTAAAAACGCACCACTCGGAGTAACAATTAAATTAATCTTACTAAGCTACAAGTAGGTTAAAGAATCGTACTATTCATGCACTAGAGCATATACTTCGTATTTCTTTGATGGTTGATGTTTCCTCTTTTAACATGGAATCTTATTGAACCATTGATTTGAAGGAGAACTAATTAATAACCTCTCACTAATGAATGTTTAGATCAACTTATTCTCGATTAATATTTCGGCACGGCTTATCCCACCATATGGCAAATGCAACTACGGAGTATTTAACATACTCATCACCAAAATTTATTATGTACTCCGTATGTTTTTGAAATGTAACAATATAAACACAAAATACTCAATTGCCAGAGTTGAAATTCGCTTGATACATATGGTCGATTTCTACATCATGGTAAATCAATCTAACTCTTTATCACTTTATCCTATTCTATAATGTTGGAAAAATTCTAAAGGTACACACTTTTGGTGTACACACTTTTTACACATCTCTGTGTAAGGTTTTTTTTATGTCTGTACAGACATAACGATACGTTATGTCTGTACAGACATAAAAAAAAACCTTACACAGACATGTGTAAAAAGTGTGTACACCAAAAGTGTGTACCCCAAGTCCAACTCATAATGTTGTGGGCAATGGGCATTTGGCTTTGGATCTTTCATAAAGATTTTTCTTTCATTCAAACTAATCACTTTACTCAATATGTATAGAAGAGAAATTTCAAAATGAGATTGTTACCAATATACTGACATGTTTAAATAGTAATTTATTTTCAAATTTGAAAAATACTGACATGTTTAAAATCTGATGCAGTCAAACATAAAAAATGAGAGTAATAACTCTCATTTAAGGAATAAAACATGACAGTGTACCCCAATATTACTGTATATTTTGCTTTTTTTAAATGTACAACTTTTAGTATTAAACATATTTCTCTTAAAATATTTTAAAAACCCGTTTTTAGAGTAGAAGCAATAAGAGACTCCTCAGATCCTACCCAAGCGGTTGACGCTGGCGAAGAAGCCTACCAGTTCTCGCTTAAACGGCAAATACGATCTCCTTTTCGCTCTGTCATTGGCCCGCATGTAATACAACTCGTGAGCGGCCATCCACGACGGCGGCATCGCCTTACCTCCGCCTGCAACTTTTCTTTTGGCCTTCGTATTTCCGGTGACTTTGGATAAGGCTTTTCCTGGTTCCTTTCCCTCAGACTTCCCTCCAATTTTTGAACTGAAAAGTACAAAACCGTCTTTCCTTTCACTGTTACTCCGGCGCAACAGATTTCGGATTTTCCATCGCCTAAACGACATTATAGATCCCGTGGAACTGATCTTCTTATAGCCACTGCCCTGCGACGTCGTCGTTTCCTTTAATTTTGGTCCCTCCAGCTCATCGCAGGCTTCCGATGACGACGACGACTGCGACTCGCGATGATATTTCTTATCGTCGTCTATGGACCACTCGTTCAACGCGATGCAAATCGATTCATCGGCATCTTCGTACGGATGGCCATGATCGGGAAGAAGCTCACCGTTTATCGGAAAATCGCGGCGGTTGAAAACGGGAAACGCGGGACCGTTGAAGAACTCTTCCGCGGCAGAAAATTCAAACTCGTCTCCACTACCGCGCTCATCATCTTCTTCATCACAACTATTACATACACGATTACAAACTTCTTCGGAGATTTTAACTGCGATTTCTGGTAATTTATCTGAACAATAGCTGTTGAAACTGGGGCAGGTATACTCACATTCCTCTATTTTATGCATCTTTGAATCTGCTTTCTGTGTGGCGTTTTTGAGATATTATTATTAGTTCGTTACGTTTTCTGGTATTTCTGTGCGTCCATTTGATAGACAAAATGGCAATATAAATAGGCGTTGCGCTATTAATTGCAGTAGTTATTATCAGGGCAGCAAGGTCCACGTCTATATGTTGTTTTATAGAAAAATAAAAATACATAAATACGGAGTAAATTTTACTCTACACCCCACTATCCCACCGTCATTAATACATTTCTAATTTTAACTTTCGTTTTTTTTTTTTCATTTTAGCCGTATGGCTATAAATTTTTCGTGTCTTGTGAGTTCTCTTGTCGTTTCTTTATTTTAGTAAAAATTTGATTAGGGGTAATAGAAGTTTTTTTGAGTTTGAAACAAGTCATGTAGCATTTGATTACAAGTGCATCTCGTGTCTTTTAAACACTAGAGCTGAACACAAAATGTGCAATTTAAGCATTTGATTGTTCACTATTTCATTCTATTATAATTTAGTTTTTTTAACGGAAACTCGCCTTTATCATATCATGAGTTTCAGAATCATTACATCAATCAAACGAAAATCAAAACTGACATCAACTGAACTTCAAAACTACGACTGTAAGACTATGATAAGACTTAGAGACAGTCACCCCTGAAAAAGAGCAACACGAATCGCTAACCATGTAGCGAGCTTGACACATCCACCCCCGACCCCATACATATACTCCCAACAACATAACAATAGGCTAAATTTCCAAACAAACTGGCAAACCTAACAAAGTAACAAGAAAGATGTTAACAAGAATCCAAATGACAAAAAAATAATAACTAAAAGTAAAACTTTTCAGCAGATCCTGACACTTCGTTCAACCCATGGCGGTGGTTCAGGAGGAGGCCGTACCATCCGTACCACTCCAATTGATTCTCCATTGTCGATCGAAATCTGGCCTACACGAAAACCGTCCACCTCTCCTCGTCCCGCACTCATAGCAAAACCGCCACTAACTATTTTCATCTTCACTGCCAAACCCTGAAATGCCTTCATCTGCCTTACCGCTTCGCCGACGAAGACAGCCGATCTCGTCCGAAACTCCGTCTCGGTGCCTTGCGTCGATCTCCCCTGACACCATGAAGCCAAACAAGAGCGAACCTGCAAAGAAAACTAACATAAGAGGAACTGTCGAAGCAAATCCCTTCTTGCCGAAGAAAAAAGAATCTCAAATCTGCACACTTCCCAAACCCTAACCTCTAGGGAGATGATCGTTGTAAATCTCTATTATAATTTAGTTAAATAGGCTAAGATAATATTTATTGAAAATAAGTACTCCGTACTTTTTATCATCAAATTAAGGGGTTTAATGCATCAAACCCCCATGTGATACGGAAATTCGGTGCATTAGCCCCCTGTGATTTAAAAAGTGTGTCAAACCCCCTTATGTTTTAATTAATCATGCATAGAACCCCTTTTATAAATTTAAAAATTTGGAAACCACTTTTCCTAATATTCTGATTGAATATGCAAGTAAATATGTCAAAATCTCTAAATCATAAAAAAATGTTAATCATTTTTTTTATTTGACAATTGAATTTATTCATAAAAAGGGGTTCTGTGCATGATTAATTAAAACACAAGGGGGGTTTGACGTATTTTTTAAATCACGAGGGGTTAATGCGTCGAATTTCCATATCGTAGGGGGTTTGGTGCATTAAACCTCAAATGAAGTGACAACTTTCTAACCACTTTATGATTCGTAATTTTTTTTCTTTTTTATATCGCTACATTTGATCTACCAATAATGATGATGTTTAGAGCTTTTATCGTGAAAATTAATTTATATATATCCATCGCATTATGTAAAAGTTCAAAATATTATACTTGTAACTGTCTTGTTATATAAAGGAAATGAATTCTTCTTTTTAAATAAAAAGCAAAAGAATTATTTTTAGCTTATCGGCGGCAAAATATTACTGATGGAGTATATGGCCCAGGAACCCCCGGCCCATAGACTCCTACTATTCTAATGGAGGCCCAATAGGCCCAGGAAGCACAGCAGGTCCAAATCACGGCACCCCAAGTACTAAGCAACCCACATGGCGCACTAGGGGTGCCTTCGGCCCCCTGGCCGAAAGCTCCAATTCTCACAAGATGGTCAAATCAAGAAAACAAAGTTACTGGGAGAAAACGGCGAAAAACAGTAGCCCTCGGCACCTAGAGCCCTCGGCACTAAGGAAGATCCCCGGTACTCAAAGCCCTCGGCTAATCACTTGCAGCCGAGGGCACCTTTCCCGACATAATATCCGCTCCACATGCGCCTGGATCACCGTACCAAGTACGACGTCACATCCAACAGCCGCATTAAATGCGGCCACATGCGATTGCCAGCGCCAACCAGTTGAGGTGACCCCCTCGGCCAATCGATGCTTGACACGTGTCCCTATTTGGCATTTATTACTACTATAAATAGCACCCTATTTCCCCATTTGTAACCAAGAAGCAAATACGCTGAATACATTTCTAATATACTCTCTCTCTCTACTTACTTGCTCTGACTTCTCTCTAGTTATTCCCCGTAATAACCCCTCGGATAAGCTACCCCCGGGTACACTATCCATCAATTACTGTTTGATAACCTTTATTTTCAGCTTATCGACAGTTTTCCTAATAAACATGTAATTTCAGATTTCACGTGCTGGATTTTTAAATAAAAAAATAAGGTAGAAGTTATTTATTTTGTTGAATTGGATGAAGTTGTTGCAGAAGATCATTTCAGTTGATTTTTCATGTAATTTTTTCTTAGTTTTATTCATAAGATATATTGTAAATAAAAAATTCACAATTCAGTAGATTCAGCCAATTAGATTATTTTAACTTTAATTTCATAAATTTCAACCAATTCAATCTATAAAGTCAATTTTTGTTAAAGTATTTGTCTCACACCGATAAGGTATAAAACAATAAAAATACTATACGTAGTAAAACAATAAAAACACTTTTGGGAACGTCGAGGGGGTCGTGGCCCAGGATACGGCCTCCCAGGAAGTCCAATCCTGGGACCGCCACAACGTAAACAAAGAACAACTCCGGACCTCCGCCCTCGAGAGACTCGGAGGGGCGCAAGACCGCCGAGGGGTCCAAGACCGCCTCAGGGGGAAGGCGTTCCAGAGGCCCCAGGAAAGTGGGGGATCCGTCTCCAGGGCCAATGAAAGGCGTCCCCCTCAGGACAAAGGCAAGGCACCTCTCCATGCCAACGACGCCCGTCACCAAATCAACCAGGCCCACTCGGCTCGTATCCATTCGCAGGGGGCGGAGGCCCTCCCGAAGGACCCCCGTGACGAAATCATTGCGGTCCTCCAGCGCCGGCTTGACGAGATGGAGGCCACCAAAGCACACGCCACCACTTCTGCCCCTCATACGAACCTCAAGTATGAGGCCATGTTGGCCAAGATGGAGGAAATGCAGAGGAAGATAACTAAGGGCTCCGGGGAACCCACCATACAGCTCCGGACCCGGATGCCATTTACCCCAAGGGTATTAGCGGCCCGGATCCCGGAAAAATACCGAGGGCAGCTCATCAAGCCCTACGACGGAAAAACTGACCCCAGGAGCACTACAGCAGATACCAAAACAGCATGATGATGGTGGGGGCATCAGATGAGTATTTGTGCCGCTGGTTCCTCTCCACCTTAGAGAGGCCGGCTTACGAATGGTTCAATCGATTGCCCGAGGACTGCATTGACTCATGGCAAGAACTCGCCCAGCGATTCTTGACGCAATTTGCAGGAAGGCGCCGCACAAGAAAACACTTCTCCCACTTGCTGACAGTGAGGCAGAGGAAGCAGGAGACCCTTCGGGACTTCTTGGAGCGCTGGAGAACGGAGGCTGATAAAGTTGATGGCGCTGACGACGGGACCCTCCTGGTCCTCCTCCAAACGGTACTCCCCCCGGGAACTTCTCGAGGAGCCTCATCATCGAACCCCCCCGCGATTACATAAGGGCCCTACAGCGGGGGGACCGGTATGCCGAAGCCGAGGAGGTGGAGAAATGCCATCACGTCCCGGATTAGCAACGCCCTCGGCCAGACGACAAAGGCAACCGGGGGCCGGGGGCTCCCCGTAATCAACCCAAGGATTCTGCCCCCTCCGGTGATCGCCCCCGGCACGGCCAAGCGAAGCCCGGGGGAGGTTACAAGGGGAACCCAAGGGCTTGGGCACAACCTGTTCTTCTGGAGCACCCTCGGACAGCTTTGACGCACCCCGTCAGCGTCATCCTTGATTTCGCTGAGGAGAGGGGCCTGATGGAGCGAGATTCCCGCGCACCCTCAGAAGTATATGCCATCAATCCAAACTACCCCTACTGTCGCTTCCACCGGCATCAGGGGCACAGAACCGATGACTGCCATCAGCTGAAGACAGCCATCAAAAGGTTGATACAAGCGGGCCATCTGTCCCAGTTTATCCATGTAACACCCCGGCCCCGTAGGCCCCGAGGTAGTTACTTCTGACCTCTAGTACTGTCCTCACAAACCGCCACTAGCCTTTTCCGCGCACTTTGTCCTCACTCGTGCGCGCCCTGAGAAACTTCCCAGGGGGTCACCCATCCCAATACTACTCTCGTGCAAGCACACTTAACTTTTGAGTTCTTGGCTAACGAGCTCCCTTAAAAGGAGATGCACCTTGTTGGTATGAGTAGTACTATTAATCCGTTTAAATTAAATCTCAAGTATTACAATCACCCCCACTGAGGAACGCAACGTCCTCATTGAGCCCATAAACCAATCTCAATCATATCCCAGAATCTTTTCCCCTGCTAAGTGCCCGCCCGATATCCAACGGATCAGCACACTGTCGCAGGGTTGCTCTGATACCATTTGTAACACCCCGACCCCGTAGGCCCCGAGGTAGTTACTTCTGACCTCTAGTACTGTTCTCACAAACCGCCACTAGCCTTTTCCGCGCACTTTGTCCTCACTCGTGCGCGCCCTGAGAAACTTCCCAGGGGGTCACCCATCCCAAGACTACTCTCGTGCAAGCACACTTAACTTTTGAGTTCTTGGCTAACGAGCTCCCTTAAAAGGAGATGCACCTTGTTGGTATGAGTAGTACTATTGATCCGTTTAAATTAAATCTCAAGTATTACAATCCAGGACCCTCAACAACAGGGGCCCCCTCACCAAGGGCCACCTCGAGGGCACCCTGCGAGAGCAAACGCATGGGTAAACCCCAACACCATCCCCCTCGGCAAGAAGAGGGAGATTGGGAACCTGGAAGAAGAGGAGGAGGAGTACCCCCGGTACCAAGAAAAGAAGCGCCACATCCTCATGATCACCGGGGGCAATACCGGGGGGGATTCTACAAGTCAACGAAAGAAGTGGGCTCAATCACTGTACGTGGGGGAAGTCACTCATATGCCCCCAGTAAAGCGGCTGAGGGAGGACCCCATCACCTTCACTAACGCTGATCTCCCCCCAGTGTCCTCCCCACACAGGGATGCCCTCTTCATACGCACAGAGATAAATGACACTATTATTCACCGAACTTACATTGACACGGGCAGCTCCGTCAATGTAATGTACCTCAGTACCTTCAGAGAGCTGCATCTGGAGAGGGGGTCCCTTCGGCCCATCAAGACCCCTCTTGCCGGCTTCACCGGCGACACCATTGATTCTGAGGGGGTTATAACCCTCCCGGTACTCTTCAGCAACGGGCTCCATAGAGCCAAGCTCGAGGTGGAGTTCGTCGTCGTCAACATCGACCGGCCAGCCCTCGAGGATCTCGAGGTCGTCATCTCCATGAGGCATCTCTGCCTCACGTTCCCAGCTGAGGGGGGAATCGGTTACTCAAGGGGGAACCAAAAACTTGTCCGCGCTTGCTACCTTCAAGTAACAAAGAAGGTTAGCAAGACGGAGTTCCGCGTTGACACCATCACCGAAACTGTGGGAGCGGAAGAAAGGAGGCCGAGGGCTGAACCAGCTGAGGAGGTAGAAGACTTTGCGCTCGATCCGGCCAAGCCGGAGAGAGTCGTGAAGATTGGAGCCAAGCTCCCCGAAGACTTGAAGACCGACATCATCAGCGCCCTTCGCGCCTACTCCATTGTTTTTGCATGGGGGCCGGAGGACATGCCGGGGATCAGCCGAAGGGTCATCACCCACCGCCTCTCGGTGGACCCTTCGGCCAAACCAGTACAACAGCGGAGGAGACCCCTCTCGGCCGAGAGGAGGGAATTTGTGAAGAAGGAGGTCGCCATGCCCCTCTCTATCAAGCACATCAAGGAGGTAAACTACCCCTCATGGCTGGCAAACGTAGTCCTCGCACAAAACCCGCCCTCATTCCGCATGTGCGTGGTGTGAAATCGCGGGGTGTGAAATCATGTCATTCCTCGACGCATTCCGCGGATATCATCAAATATTTATGCATGAGGAAGACGCTGAAAAAACAGCCTTCATGACTCCCGAGGGCATCTTCTGCTACCTTGTCATGGCCTTCGGCCTAAAGAACTCAGGCGTCACCTACACCCGGATGGTGGCCAGGGTATTTCAAGCTGTCCTAGGGCGCACCATGGAGGCGTATGTTGACGACATGATCGTCAAAAGCAAGCAATCAGCAAGCCATGCTGACGACCTAAGGGAGATCTTCGCCATCATGCAGAAGTTCAGCCTTCGGCTAAACCCGAAGAAATGCACCTTCGGCGTACAAGGGGGCAAATTCTTGGGCTACATGGTGAGCCGAAGGGGCATCAAGGCCAACCCCGAGAAAATCCAGGCCATCATCGACATGGAGCCCCCACGCAACGTGAAGGAGGTCCAACGATTGACGGGTCGCCTGGCAGCCCTCAACCGCTTCTTATCAAAATCGGCGGAGAAGTCCTTACCCTTCTTCCAGATCATGAGGAAGACCGCCGGTTTCCGGTGGACTTCAGAGTGTCAGGGGGCCTTCGAGGAACTGAAACGGTACTTATCCTCACCCCCTGTGCTCTCTAAACCCAAGGTGGGGGAGACCTTATACATGTACCTGGGTGTTAGCCCGGCAGCAATCAACTCATTTCTTATCCGGGAAGAGGATGGCATCCAACATGCCATCTTCTATGTTAGCAAGACCCTCAGGGAGGCAGAACTCCGGTATTCTCCGGTGGAGAAAATGGTGTTGGCTATCGTGTGGACCGTCAAGAAGTTGGGCCATTACTTCCAGGCTCACCCGGTCCAGGTCCTCACTCACCAACCCCTCGGCGCTTTGATGAGGAGCCCCACCAGCTCCTCCCGAATGGTAAAATGGGCTGTCTTCCTGAGCCAATACAATATCGACATCCGTTCTAGGCCCGCCATCAAGGGCCAAGCCCTGGCGGACTTCGTGACGGAATGTACAGCAAGATCAGCCACGGACGAGGAGCCCTCGGCCCCTTCGGATGATTGGTGGACCCTCTACACCGACGGCTCCTCCACCGTCAAGGCATGTGGAGGAGGGGTGGTTCTCATCTCACCCGAAGGCTTCCGGGCCTATTATGCAGTCCGCTTCTCCTTCAAAGTCTCTAACAATGAAGCCGAATACGAGGCCCTCCTCTGTGGCCTTCGGCTGGCAGCTAACATGAAGGCCCGACAGATCCACGTCAAATGCGACTCCAAATTAGTTGTCGGCCAAATCTCCAGGGAGTACGAAGCCAAGGAAGGAAGGATGAAGCAGTACAAAGAGGCGGCCAAGGAGTTGCTTAAGGTATTTGAGGCACACTCTCTTACTCAAATACCGAGGGCTCAAAACTCCGAGGCCGACATTTTATCAAAGCTCTCGGCAGAATCCCCTGAGCATATCTCGAAGATTGCCAAAGTGGAAGAGCTCAGCCTCTCTAGCATACATGCTAGCCCCGTATGAACATACAACAAAGGCAGGATGACTGGATCTCAGACATTGTCGCCTTCATCACCACAGGGCAACTGCCCGAGGATGAGGCCCGCGCCAAGCTAGCAAAGCTGAGGGCTCCCAGCTACGCTATCGAAGACGGAAGGCTTTACAAAAGATCCTACAACGGGACATTACTTCGGTGCCTTCATCAAGATGAAGCCGAAGTGGCGATGGAGGAAGTGCACAGTGGCACTTGTTCAGCTCACCTGGGACCCTTCTCCATGTCCCGAAGGCTAATAATCCAGGGCTACTTCTGGCCTACGATGGCCCGGGATTGTACAGATCTCGCCCGAAGGTGTTCCGCATGCCAACACTTCCAGAAAGCCCCCGGCAGGCCAGCGGTCAACTATGCCCCCATCAGCACATCCATACCCTTCGCTCGATGGGGCATAGACCTTGTGGGCCCTCTGCCGAGGGGTACCTCCAACAACAGGTACATCATCGTCGCCATCGATTACTTCACCAAATGGGTGGAAGCTGAGCCCCTCGCCAGCATTACTGAGGCCAGGTGCCGTCATTTTGTTCTCAAGAACATCCTCACAAGGTTTGGCGTCCCCCACCAAATCATCTCCGACAACGGGACTCAGTTCGAAGCAGCCCCCTTCTGTGCCCTCCTGGAGGCATGGGGCATCAAACACACCTTCTCATCCGTTGCCTACCCTCAGGGCAACGGTCAAGTGGAGAACGCCAACAGGACCTTGCTCGAGGGCCTAAAGAAGAAACTGGAGGCCGAAGGAGGTGGTTGGGTAGAAGAGCTCCACAACATCTTATGGGCCTACCGTACCACCCCTCGGTGGGCAACTGGTGAGACACCCTTCTCCCTTTGCTACGGATTTGAAGCTAAGGCCCCCACCGAGGTAACTCTTCCAACCCGAAGGGTCACATAATATGATCCATAGGCCAACGACACCAATATGGCCCTCGACCTCCACCTTATTTCAGAACGCCAAGAGCAAGCTTTCATGCGCGCAGAAAACTACCGAAGGCAAGTGAAGAGTTACATTGACGCCAAAGTCCGCTCCCGGGAATTCCAAGTGGGGGACTATGTCCTCCGAAGAAGGGAAGGGCCAACCAACCGAGGGCGGAAAGATGGCACCAAAGTTCGAAGGCCCCTACATCGTGGCGGCCATCATCAAACCAGGAACTTACAAACTAAAATGCCCCAATGGGACTGAGGTCCCTAGACATTGGAATGTACATCACTTAGTTAAATTTTATCAATAACATCATAGTGGCCAAGCCCTCATAACTAGTGAAATGTATTATTTTGCGGCCCAAGGCCTAAAAATTTTGAAGAATTAAGGCATATTGAAGACGCCCAGAACATGGAACAAGACTCTTACGAGTGGCCAAGCCCTCATATCACCCCTTGGCCCAGGCAGGACCTTGTCACAAACAAGAACCCTCGACACCAAGTGCCGAGGGTAGACAATACTATCACCTGCAACAAGGAAGAAAGTACCAACTGTCTTTAATGAAGACCCCTCGGCACCCAATGTCGGGGGAATACACCACTGTCAACTTTCAACAAACGGAAGAAAACACCAAGTGTTTTCACAGAAGACCCCTTGGTACCAAGTACCGAGGGTAGACACCCCAATCACCTACGACAAATGAAGAAAAAACACCAAGTGTTTTCACAGAAGACCCCTCGGTACCAAGTGCCGGGGGCCGTACACCGGAACAAACACCAAGTGTTGTTTCTAAAGCCGTACCCCTCGAGGACGCCTATACCGAAGGCGCCACCTATCGATGCCGGTAGCACGTAGTGCCCCGGCCATTTGCAACCAGTGTGCAAATGAAAACCCTTCCCTGAAACGCTTTCCGCGTCACTACCCCAAGGGTGTGGCAGGCATGTAATATGCCCAAGATTTGACTTTCAAAAACGGAACGCTTTCCGCGCCATTTCCCCAAGGGATTGGCAGGCATCTAATATGCCCAGGATTCGACTTCCAAATCGAAACGCTCCCCGCGCCACTACCCCAAGGGTGCGGCAGGCCACAGACTATGTCTGGCGCCGAGGGGACGACTTTCAAAACTGAGGTGCTTTCCGTGCCATCCCCCAAGGGGAGGCAGGCTACAGACCATGTCTTGTGCCCAGGAAACGACCCTCGATCCCCTCGGAACTCGGAAGGTCAACCCGAGGGGGGAGCTAATGGTGTATTCTGTTACCTCCCGATAGGCCAAGCCTTACCAAGAAACCAAGTTTCTTGAAGCCTTCCCTTCACTACAAAAAGAAAGAGTGGTGAAGGGGAGTAGACTCGGCGAGAAATCAATGAGTACACCACTCCAACAAATTCACAGGAACATACCGAGGGCTCCCCATGGGAACACCTTTCGGTACCTGGAAGCTCCTAATTACCGAAGATACTATTCACAACAAACATCATCAACAAATGGCTAAGTCCACTCCTTGATTGCCTCCGGCTATATCAAAACCGAAGGCTCAGATCCTACAAAACATGACAGGCTCACTCAACAACAACTCAAAAACGTCCCCGAAGGCTACTATACAACAAAGTTATCAGATGTTGGCCAAATCCAAGCAAGAATCACCTCTGGCACCTCACTAAATGCCGGGGGGGATACACCCAGGCAATGTCCGAGGGAGTCTGTCTTTTTATGATGGCCGTGAACTACAAACTTTCCAAAGTCAACATCGTGGGGACATGACAACGGCCGAAGGCTTTTGTTGCCACAGGCCAACCTTGCAAAACAAAGGAAATTGTTCTAGACCCTCAAAGTATGCAGCCGAAGGGTCTCCGACCAAAGGCCAGCAACAGCAAATACTTAGAAAATTTTTCTATGTCCTAAATACTTTGCCCCCTGTGGAGTCACCAGTCAACCGAAGGCACATCTGAGACAATGCCCTCACATTCACCCGAAGGCTCCTACCTCATACAAACTACACTTAGAAAAATTTTCTAAGTCCCAAATATTTTTGACCCTCGGTCAAATCTCCATGCAGCCAGAAGGGCCATACGGTTGAAGACTTGGTGAAGCTAGACTTAGAAAAATTTTCTAAGTCCTAAATATTTTGAGCCCTCGGTTATATATCCACGCAGCGAAGGGTACCTATGTACCGAAGGCCAGACGGTATTCAAACACTTAGCAAAGATTTTCTAAGTCCTAAGCACCTTGCCTCCGGTTATCTCATGAAGGCTACACAAAACCAGAGGGAAGGAATTAGCCGGGGGCAAACAGATGAACAACACTTAGAAAAAATTTCTAAGTCCTGAACGTGTGGCCCTCGGTGAGACGTTCAGATGGCTAAATGGGCCTGATAGCCGAGGGCTACAGGAGGCACTATACTTAGAGAAATATTTTCTAAGTCCTAACACACATTCAAAGAAAGACGAAGGCATACATTCAGAAAAGACGAGGGCATACATTCAAAGAAAAACAATCAAAGGAAACGAATTATATGCAAAAGCCCGAAGGCAGGTATTCATTCATCAGAAGAAAGGAGGAGTTAAAATGTGTATTACATAATGGCCGAGGCCGGAAGCGTACAAATATCCGTTACAAGAAATGTTCAAAAATTACTAAAGTACAATCTCATTCAGCTTTCCCTTCCTCCGAAGGCTTTGAGGTGATCTCTGCGCCGGCCTCCTCTTCGCCCTTGGCGTCCCTCATGAGTTCGGAATCTTCCAGATCTGGCCTCTCGACATCTGGGGGGAGGGGCACGCGGACATCAGGCTGCAGGGGAGGGAGGCCGTATGCCGCCGGGTCGAAGTCTTGGGGCTCCATCTTCAGGTGCCGGGCCATCCTCCAGTAGATGAGGGCCTGAGTGAAAAACTCGCCCCCTTCATAATATTCTTTGCCCTTTCGGGCCAGCCACTCCACACCGGGGCCCTCACACCATTCTTCGACGGATGCCTCCACAACCGAGGACAGCCACTGCTTGCGGCCCTCGGCCTTCCAGCCCCCCTCCAGGAATTCATCAAGGGCATCCTCCCGCGCCTTGGCGATGGCCTCCGCCTTAGTGGCCTCGGCCTCCTCAGCAGCTTTCTTGAGGGCTTCAACAGCAGACCTCTCGACTTCGGCCTTGCCCTGATTAGCCGCCTCAACCTGCAGCGTCATCTGCCGAAGGCTCTCCTCCAGCTGGGCCATCTGCCTTACGGCATCAACGTTCTGATGGATCAGCTCCTTCATCTTTTTATCCTGCTCGGCGTTGTGAAGGCGCCACTCCTCCAACCTCCAGGACTGCTCCCCGAGGGCAATACAAGCCTGCAGACCAACAAAGAAAACAGTTAGAGCGACCGTGCGGAGGTAATCTGGAAAAAAGGAAGGGGGCAGAGGAAGAAGTACTTACAGTTAAGGAAGACCGTAGAATCTTGTCTTCGAGGGCGGCATCGTCATAAGCGCCGAGGGCAGACCTGTCCATCCCGGCAGCAATGCTCCTTAAGAACGCCTTCGAGTCGACGACCTCCAGGGGAGTGACTCCCGAAGGAGCCTCAGAAGCCGGGGCCGCCACGATCGAGGGCTCAGAAATCGGCTGGTCATCAACTATCACGACCGAGGGAGTTTTCACCCTGGTCTCCTGCTTCTTCGCCTTCTTGTCGGCGGCGGCGGCGTCCCTACCAACTGCTTTCCTCTTAGCAGCACCGGCGACCTCATTTGCGGGCAAACTCGAGGACGCAGCCCCCTTCAGCAAATTCGGGGGGCCAGTACCCTTCGGTTCCTTGGTTGACTTCTTCTTCAACCCAACGAAGCCTTTGACGTTCATCTTCGACACCGGGATACCTGCAAGGCAACACAAGAAGGAAAAGTCGAGGGGTCAGACATGAGAAACGGAGTAAAGCAAAAAAAAATCCTAAGTACGAAATGTGAGGCCCTCGGAAGCTACCTCCTGTTCCTCCGACGGTGCTGTCCAGGATAGGGAACTTCTCATCTGTTTCCCCCAGGAAACGGTACCGCCGGAAGCCGAGGGCGTAAAGATCGCTCTCCAGGGTACATTCTCTGATGGTTATGTTTTTGTTCCGCCCCTCCGGGATTTTGGCAAGTACAAGCCCATCTTTCTCGAGGGCGGCACTTCTTTTCTTCTCATGGTGCCTGAAGCGGTCCCGCAATTCCCTCGGGAAAGGGCTCTCGTTTAACCTGACATAGCACCACCGCTCTTTCCAACCTTTGTTCGAGGAGGGCGCCTCGGTGAACAGCCTGAACTGAGTGATCTGCTGCAAGTTGGCAAACGCCTCGGCGTTTGCATGACCCCCCCCGGCACAGGTTGAAGCTTGGGAAAAAATAAATCTAAGCTAGGCGTCACCCCCCGGGATTTGCACAGGTGAAGGAACCCAGTAATGTACGAGTGGCTATTGGGTGTTAGTTGACAAGGGACCAGGCCCACATACCTGAGATATTCCCGAAGGAACGGGTGCAGTGGAAACCGGAGGCCCATAGACACCGACAAGATGTGAACCGCGATACACCCCTTGGGAGCGCGGGAGAGAACGTCATCAGGCCCCGGTGGCACCACGGTAGCCGAGGGCCCAACGTATAGCTGGGTGACATAGTAGTCTGCTCCATCAGCCTTCGACTTTATCTCGAGGGCGGCGGTGTTGAGGTAGGCGTAACCCTCGGGCATATCGACGGGCTTCCCTTAGTCAGCGACGCTGCCCTTCTTCTTGGGAGCGGTAGCCTTCGCCTTTTTCTTCCCGGGGGCCACCCGGAGAGGTTCCGGGTTCAACGGTCGAGAGGTCCTAGCTTCAGCGGCATCGCGGGGGGGGGGGGGGGGGGGGGAGAATGGCGATAGTCACCTTCATCCTCTCTTTCTCCTCTTCCTCCTCCGCAGTCTGCACAGCGAGGGCGAGCTCCTCGTCCTCCATCACCTGCTCAAAGTCCTCGGCTTCGGCTTCGGTGACGAGGGCCTTCTGCATCTCCACAGCCACAGCAGCATCGTCACCAATCGAAGGCTCGCTCATGGATTCCACATCGGAAACCATTTCATCCTCAACCGAAGGTTCCCTCGAGATGTCATGAGAATCGCTCTGGGACGACATCTTGGTACGCTACAAGGACAGTACTCTACACCAAGGGTTGCCTACGGAATTCTAACTCCTAATCTAAGGACACAGGGCACAGCTAACTAAGAGAGGAGAAGAGCAGGTGGGAACTGACCTTGGAACGAGAATTAGATCGAGGGCAGGTGTTTCTCTCTCTAGAAAAAATCCGACAGAGCTTCGCTACACTGGAATCGCACAAGGGGAAGTGGCCTGGCCTTGGGGTATTTATAGGCGCCCAAATCCGGGCTTGGGCCTGAAAACCGGGCCTCCGGTACAAAGTCATCATTACCAACCGACGAGTTGCCCAATCGGTGACGCCCGCCCACGGGCGGCCAACGAACGCGCGCCACGTGGAAGCCCCCCCCAACGGCTATATTTTCGACGTTAGGTATTCCAACGGCTATATTTACAAACGGCTATATTCTGGGAGCTCCCGGCTATATTCAGCAGACCACTCCTTCATCAATCAAGAAACTAGCCCCCGGGCTTTTTACTTCACTCTACTTCATCAAGAGGAGCCCCCGGGTACACTTACCCAGAGATGCTCCCGGTTCATGCCCCTCATACAACATCACAAAGGCCTTCGGGCTTACTCCTTCAGAAGCCCACGGCTTCATAACGGGAACACCCCTTGGGAACCATCGGCCCTCAAACACATTGAGGACCACGAAGCCCCCGGGGGAGCACGCCTTCATCAAAAGGTGCCCCCACTCACAAACAGGCAAGGGACCCCTCGGCAACACAGGAAATATCACCCACATTCATCAACCCCTCATTCTCATAATTTGGGGGCTCCCCCCTCGGCATCTCTCAGGATAACAACAGGAACCCTCCGGGAAATCAGCACACGCACCTTCAGACAGAGATAGCCTTCGGCACAAAAATGGCCACTCATTTCAGGCCAGGGTTTTACCTTTTCGACTCATCATTGGGGGAATTCGGTGCACTCTTTTTCCCTCATTGGAATTTTTTCCCACGGGGTTTTTCCAATGAGGTTTTTAACGAGGCATCCCCCCAAAATGAAATGAAAAGCGTCACCCCTCGGCAGGCACTACTCTACTCCTTTTCACCACTTTGCAAATGCCTCAAGGAGTGGGGGACTGGAGGACCCCTCCGGGAAAATCTCTCTCAAAATACAAAAAACGTCAAAAACTCCCACAAACAAAGAGCATGATCCCTCAAGTCCCAGAATGTGGGTAACTGAGGGACTGCCCCCGGCTGAAACATGCACACAACAAACTACTCACAAACTCCACAAACTACAAACGGAACAACACCAAAAGGTCAAACACAGATTACTCATTTTCCCTCAAGTACCTTTCGGCAGAAGGAGTGAGGGACTCCTGATGGAGTATATGGCCCAGGAACCCCCGGCCCATAGACTCCTACTATTCTAATGGAGGCCCAATAAGTCCAGGAAGCACAGCAGGCCCAAATCACGGCGCCCCAAGTACAAAGCAACCCACGTGGCGCACTAGGGGTGCCTTCGGCCCCCTGGCCGAAAGCTCCAATTATCACAAGATGGCCAAACCAAGAAAACAAAGTTACTGGGAGAAAACGGCGAAAAGCAGTAGCCCTCGGCACCTAGAGCCCTCGGCACTAAGGAAGATCCCCGGTACTCAAAGCCCTCGGCTAATCACTTGCAGCCGAGGGCACCTTTCCCGACATAATATCCGCTCCACATGCGCCTGGATCACCGTACCAAGTACGACGTCACATCCAACAGCCGCATTAAATGCGGCCACATGCGATTGCCAGCGCCAACCAGTTGAGGTGACCCCTCGGCCAATGGATGCTTGACACGTGTCCCTATCTGGCATTTGTTACTACTATAAATAACACCCTATTTCCCCATTTGTAACCAAGAAGCAAATACGCTGAATACATTTCTAATATACTCTCTCTCTCTACTTACTTGCTCTGACTTCTCTCTAGTTATTCCCCGTAATAACCCCTCAGATAAGCTACCCTCCCGGGTACACTATCCATCAATTACTGTTTGATAACCTTTATTTTCAGCTTATCGACAGTTTTCCTAATAAACATGTAATTTCAGATTTCACGTGCTGGATTTTGAAATAAAAAAATAAGGTAGAAGTTATTTATTTTGTTGAATTGGATGAAGTTGTTGCAGAAGATCATTTCAGCTGATTTTTCATGTAATTTTTTCTTAGTTTTATTCATAAGATATATTGTAAATAAAAAATTCACAATTCAGTAGATTCAGCCAATTAGATTATTCTAACTTTAATTTCATAAATTTCAACCAATTCAACCTATAAAGTCAATTTTTGTTAAAGTATTTGTCTCACACCGATAAGTTATAAAACAATAAAAATACTATACGTAGTATAACACTTTAATTTCGGCTACTGTTTCTATCAGAGCCAGGTTCAGTTATGGTTTGACTGTTTATTTAGTACTCATGATTAAAGGTAGCTTGTTAAATGTTTATTTGATCTATTTACGATGAAACTCAGAGGTTTAACGGGACAATTGCTAAATGGGTTATCAATATCCGACTAATGTTACTACAGCGGAATTTTCTGACCATTTTTAATCAGAAATGAGAAATCCGTCCTAATTAGTTAATATACGAGTATAAACTATAAAAGACGTGTAAGATATGATACTTCCTTGTAGAGACTTGATATGCATATTTTAATGTAATCGATGATTGAATCTCAAAATTTATGACTCTCGTCTCAACCACCCAAGTGAGACACGCCCCTACCCTACCAATTAGTTTTATATAACACGTATCCTTCTACATGTTCTATTTATTAAGCATTTCGGTTCATACAATTGTTTGGTCATTTGAAGAAAAATGACTCATATGATTATACGAACCATTTATCATATCGAGGATGATGAAAGAAAATGGAAATATTAAACGTGAAGAAAAGACATAGGTTTAAATTTAACGTGAGTTACCAACATTGTGTTATAACATTCGGCAGGAGAATAATTATTTTGTTTAGGAGACCAAATTTACAGAGTTTTCAGACACGAAGAATAATAAAGTAAAAACTGTGTGGTTGAGTTTTGTGCAGAAACCACAAAATAATTGATTAAAAGAGAAAGTGGCAAAGTTTTTTGGGACGTCCCAAAAAGGAAAGATGACAAAGTTTTAAGGGACGGAGGGAGTATATAATTATATATAACATGAGGGGTAATTAGTTAGGCAAGACAAAACGGTCAATTTGATTCTTGTACTCTCACGAAAAAGTCAATTAAATCATTGTACTTTTAAAAAATCAATTAAATCTCTGAATTTTGTGGAAACGTTCAATTAAGTCCTTTACCAGATTACCCGTCCTTCAGCAACTCACTTGCTTACGTGGCACACATGTGACAGCCAAGTCATCAGTGACTTTGCTAACGTGGCGCACAAATGGAAGCCAAATGAGCCATTTACTAATGATGTGGTGCACACATGGACAATAACTTGTACGCCACGTCAATGGGTGACCTGCTGACATGGTAGATAACCTGCTAATTGACTCAATTGAACGTTTTTTTTGTGTTCGAGGATTTGATTGATCTCTTTTAAAGTATGAGGATCTAATTATTTTTTCAGTGATCGTAAATTGATCAAATGTGACAGTTTTCTCTTGTATTAATAACTGAATATTTGATGGGTGCATTTGAAAGTAAAATACCCGTATAAATGTACGGACTATATAACATTTGTGAAAATGTATTAAAGAGTGGCTAGTGGCAACAAACAATGATATGAAAATGATTGTTGAGAGAGATTTAAAGGGTCGGTTTGAAAGTGAAAATCAGACCATTTGGAGACGCTATTAATGTAAACACTCTTAAAGAGTTAAATCTGTAATATATTTTGTTTATTAATTTTTTTCATTGAAATTGATTTCAGTTTCATTTATATTAAATTAGTTTCCAACAGATAATACAGGTATCTCTTATCAGACCGGATTTATTAGAGTATAAGAGTAGCTCCAATGGTTCATTTGAGGACTTACTTGCAATTTTAAAGTTAATAGCTTATCTATCGGAGCATCGCTTTTCCTTTTGCTTGAGAAAGCTAATTAGCCAAAATGATCTACTAGCTTGAGAAAAGAGAATTACTAAATATAGTACTATTAATAATAAATGAAGAGAAAGACGTTATTTTTTTTACGTCAGCTAGCCTTCTTTCATATCATAAGTTTCAGGAAAAACAAAACTGATACTAACTAAATCTAACACCTACGACTGTAAACCCTATGATCAGACTTAGGGACGGTCACCCCTGAAAGAGCAACGCGAATCGCTAACCATGTAGCGGGATTGACACATTCATCCATGTTCCCATAGATCCAAACATACTCAATGACATAAAAAAGACTGAATTGCCAAACAAATTGACAAACCTAATAACATAGACGATAACAAGAAGCCAAATGACAGAATAAAAATAATTAATAGGAAAACTTCCACGGACTCTAGCTAGCACCTCATACAACTCATGGCGGTGATTCAGGAGGAGGCTGTATCCTTAGTACCACTCTAATTGATGCTCCATTATAGCTAACCGTTGGAGTACATTTTAATTTTACTACAAATGCTTATGTGGTTAGTTAAGCTAGGAAGGTAATTTACTAACCGCTTGAGATAGATGCTCTAATAATAAAATATTAGCAGTTAGCTAGATCACTAAACAAATCAGAATACACCAGATTTAAATAACTTATAATAGAAATATGGAGTACAATATAAGTATAGACCTCGTTTGTTTATAATGATTTGTACAATAAAATGCGTGGTTGGGGTTCTTCAATTGGAGAGAAATGGTTCTAGTTGTTGAATTGAACATTATACATAAATATACAAACAAGTTTTAGTAACATACGAAGTAACATGCAAACACTTTCAACAATTCCTATTTTTAGTAAATGGTAATTTTATAAAAACAATACCAAACTTGCTAATAAAATCAAAGTCCATGTATGTACGATATGAAACAGTGCTTAAATTGTCATTTTAATTCATTTTCAGCAGTGCTTGGTTCGGATTATTTTCAATCTAAAATTGATAATAAGGCTGAGTGCATCCCTATTTGTGGAATTGTTTGAAAATTAATTGGTGACATGGAAGATTATAATGTTTGTAGAATGATAGCACTTGTAGAGTAAAATATGAATATCATTATTTGTGAAAATAGTGACGAGAATCTGTCAAACCAACTTCATTTTTGATTGAAAATAAAATTTATGATTCATTTTCTTATATTCATTAGAAATACTCCTATAATTAATTAAAATGGAGGATATGATGTGAATGGCTTTAAAAGGTTTCAGATTCAACGATCTGAAATGTGAAATGATTATTTCGCAGGGAGAAGCTAGGATGAATCACTCCCGTATTAATGGAGGATGATTCGCGTAAATGCACTCTTAAATGCCCATATCCTATGCCCATGCTATTATTCTAACCACAGATATATATCTTTCTCAGCTTTAGTAAATACATACCATTACGTACTCCCACCCTCTTGATTAACTCTGTTAAGTTAAAAAAATTACCAAGTACGGAGTAGTTTTTAAGATAATCGATGCATTACTTTTAAATGATTTGACTTAGACAAAGTACTCCGTAATACATTACGCAATTGAGGAATAATCAGCACAAACCTTTGAACTAGCTAGAATTAGGAGTTGTTTACGGTGAACAATGTCTTTGGGTTGTTTACTTGTTTACGGTGAACTCTGTTAAGTAGTATATGGATATAAAGTTGTTTACTTTCTGCGTTGGATAGACGACCTGAATTGAGTAAAATAATCAATTTAGTATTCCGTATTATTCTTGAGTTGTAAAACCAATAAGATATTTCGTTTATTAACATAAACATACTAGTATTTTATAGAGAAAAGTGTCAAATAGGTCCACCTACTTTAGGCGAAAAGTCAATTGAGTCCATCTACTAATTTTTCAACCAATTGAGTCCACATTGTTTAAAAGAAGAGTCAAATTTGCCTTTTAGCCGGTAGCACGCAGGTTAGCCCGTTTCCCGCTTATGTGGCATCTGACGTGGAAGATGAATAAAAATTATTAAAAAAAACTGTCTCCTCGTCAGCCTTACAAACGAAATGAGTGAAGTTCATCTGCGACTATTTTGGAAAGAACCCTAGCCATTTAGTTCTTATCTTCTTATCTCCGGAACGAAAATGGCTGTTGCATCATCATCGACTTCCAGTACGAGAAGTGGACGGAACTTCACTCTCGATTACGAGCCACCAGTGTATTGCTTCTGTGGACTGAAAGCTCCCCTTTGTATTTCGAGACAGAGTGGGAGTAAGTTCTATGGGTGTAAAAAATGGAAGGTAATTGTTAAGTTTAATTAATTTTCAATATGGGTGTATAAGCTGATAGTAAGTGTTATTATGATGCATTTGGTTAACACTGAATAGGTTCATGGGTGTGGTTATTTTGCCTGGGCGGATAGTATGGAAAGCAGAGGGGTGGCCAACGTTGCAGGGATGAATGAAAATGCAGATGATTTGATGTTCATGGTTTCAAGAGTTGGTGAACAATTAAGTGCTCTACAAGGCCAAGTGAATGGTGTGAGAAGGGTACTTCAAGCAGATGCAAAGGATACCAAAATGTTTAGGAAACTTTGTGGAATTGATTTGGTTATAGTAGTTGGTTTACTGGGAATGGTTTTTTTTATAAGTCGAGTACTATGTAGTGAGAAACATTGTGTAATAATGCATTGTACTGGGAATGGTTTTTATAAGTTATGTACTAAGTTTACTGGAAAAAGTAGCTGGCTTGTGTACTGGATGCGGTTGAAACATTGTGTATTCTTTTGTGAAACATTAATGCAAGATTATTAATTGATGGACTCCCCTGTTTTTCAAATGGATCTGATGTGTATTCTTTTGTGAAGATGAATGCTGAATATAAATCGATGTGCATATTAAAGAAGATGTAAATAGGGACCATAGAATAATAGACCAGAGAAGCTGTGTACAACAGATTTCAATAACACAAACACAACACTGCAATTAGAAACCATGATTAAAAGGGTTCTATAATGTATACATAAACCAAATACAGCATCCCAACAAAAAACATCATGTCCAGGAATAAAAGAGGAATAAAAGGGTACTGTATTGCCCCACTCCCAACTTTGAATTTGGCCTTACATCCATAAAACAACAAAAAAGCATAAAGGCTACTTTAAAGGTCACAACAACCCACTTTAAAGGACACAAAAAGGACAAGAACACATGGGCTACACACACACTTTTTATCTTCTTCACGCATCCACACACACACTTCATCAGTTCAGCAAAGGCAAAAAATGAGTATCCTTATCATCTTCACGCATCCACACACACACTTCAGCACTTCACTTCATCTCTACCATTTCATGGAGTTCCTCCAACAAGTCTTTCACTTGGCTGTCCTGGCTGCAAACAAGTAAGAAAAAAAGAGTAAGTGCTTCTAAATATGTAATTTCTTTTAAATTTTACAGATCTGGTAGTATTCACTTACATCCACCAATGTTTCACTAGTGCTAGCATCAAAGTAAACCCCAAAACCTGTCTGTCTTCGAGCCCTTTGCCCCCTCCCTCTCCCCCTCCCTCTCAACCTACCCCTCTTCCCATTTCACTTGTTCCATGGCCAACAACTTCACTCTGACTTGCAGAAGCCTCATTTGTTCCTCTTCCTCCCCCCTTGGCCTCCACGCCCTAAATTTTTCCTCCTTCCTCTAGATTGATCATTCACACCCCTGACACAGCTGAATCAGTACCACCTCCTCTCCCTCTCTCTCTCCCTCTCCCTCTCCCTCTCCCTCTCCCTCTCCCTCTAGGTTCCCTAGCTGTGGTGTTGTTTGTACAAGAATATTTGTTGTGACCTTCTACATGACAATTGGAGCATGTCATGATCCTTCCTTTTCTACTCAGTGTTGTACCCGAAGTAGGTTATTCACTTTCCTCTCTTATCCTCTTTTTTTTGGGCCTGCCAGTCATCTTTCTTGGTAAAGGAGGCATGATTTCTTCATGTTCTGTTCTAGGCCATAAGAGCTCTCCATTTATTGGTTGCAAGGTATAAGAATAAGTCTTCTTATATAGCTCTTTGGAGTACCAATTGTGCACATAGTCTTCTGGAAGGTCCCCTTTATCCAATATGGCATAGATGGCATGAGCACAAGGAACACCAGTGAGATCCCATCTTCTGCAAGAGCATGTTCTTCTATTCAGGCTCACCTTGAACCGTTGTCTTCCTTTTTTTATCTCGTAACCATCATCACCATTGAAGTCAACATGCCAACCTTGGCTTGCTAAAACATTCCTATTTAGCTTCTGCATAATCATAGGTCCAAATTTCCCTAGCAAGAAATATATAAGTGAAACAGGTTTACAAGTCATACATGGTACAGAATGATTGAAATTTGGAATTAAAAATTTCATACCAGGCCACCTTTCCACATATTTCCTTTTCTTTGCTATTCTTTTCATCATACCAACTCTGATATCCTCAAGCATGAGAATCAGTGGCTTACTTCTGCATTTCAGTAGGCTGCTATTGAAAGCCTCATATAGGTTGTTATCTACAGTATCACACTTAACTTCAGTTCTAAAATAGGCCTTACACCATAACTTCAATGGGTATTTCCCTAAGTCTTTACCAGCTTCAGCATCCGCCTTGTCTACTTCTGCTAATGCATCCAGCACCTGCTCTTCACATGTGGACTTTGCACACTTCCAAAACAATTTTCTGAACATCATCCCCCTATGTGATTTGCTCCAATTTGCATGTATGTGCCTAGCACAGTTCCTGTGCTCAGCTTCCGGGAAGATATTTGCAATCACATTACACAGACCCTGCATGATATACATGAATGAATCAATGTACTATAGAATCACATTACACAGACCCTGCATGAAAGAAAATAATGAAAGTAGTAGTGTGGGGTAGTAATATCCAGATTGTTAATGACCTTTTGTTGATCACTAATTAGAGTCCATAAGTGTGGGCTAGTAATCTCCAAGTCTGTCTTCAATAGGTCTAGAAACCAGGTCCATGAGGAGTTGTTTTCAATTTCAACAACAGCCCACGCTATGGGGTACATCTGATTATTCCCATCCCTCCCAACTGCAGTTAATATCTCACCCCTTTAGTTGACCTTTCAAGAAGCAACCATCCAACCCTATTACTTTCCTACAACCTTCAAAAAATCATTGTTTGACTGGCCCAAAACACATATAGATGCGTTGAAAAACTGAGGGAGCTTCTGGGACAACTCTGATTGTGTGAATCTTTACAGTTGAGCCTGGAATGGACCTCAAACATTCCTCTGCATAATTCCTTAGTTTTTTAAACTGATCTTTAAAATCCCTTTGTGTTTTTTTCTGTATGTCCCTCAAAGCCCTTGCAGCCATACTACCAGAAACATGAATTTTCAGCTCACTCTTAATAAGTCCCTTCAGCTCTACTGCACCCATGCTTGGATTTTCAAGTACCTTCTCTTCATATTTTTCAGCTATCCATTTCTCACTAACTATTCTTAGCTTGAACCTCAAATTGCATAAATGTGTTGATTCAAGGACCTTAACTTGAAAGCACTTCATCCTAGGTTCCCAACTAGCAGTACAATTATAAGGGCATGTTGGGGCACATTTTATCCTAACTCTATATGTTGTATTTTTCACAAAACGCACATATCTTTTGTGAAACACAGCATACCTTATAATAGCATTCTTGAATTGCCTTGCATCTTCAAAAAGCATTGCCAGCTCAATTACAGGAGGTTCTGACTCAGGGTTATAGGATTTGTGCACCATGTGTGGCCATGTAGACTGATTCTCATCTATTTCTTGATCATAAGTGTAGCTTCCTGGGTTAGAAGAATCATATTCTACAATGTCTTCATCCTCATCATCTATTTCTGGGTCATTATCTTCTGGTCCTTGATGCCTTCTATCTGACCCAGATTGCACATCATCTATTTGTGGTTCATTTTGTTCTGGGGTTTTATTCCTTCTATCTGACCCACCTTGCACATCATTGAAGATGTCTTCCACTTTTGTGTCTTCATCAGATGTCACACCCTGATCACTTGCACAATTTTCTTCTTCTTGTTCATGTTCATCATTTTCTTCCATATTGGCATGGCTTTGTTCCTCTGATGTGCATTCATCAGCCTCAATATGCACTTCATAAAACTCATCAGACTGCCTGTGTGTCTCACTTTGTTTGACATTGGGCTGCATTGATTCTTCTTCGTGGATTTCACCTTGTATATCTCCTTCCACCGCTTTTATAAGGCCCTCACCATTAGGTCCAAGTAAAAGGAGAATCAATTCACACTCATCCAAACCATGCTCTACATATATCTCACACTGCCCATAAGTGGTAGCCATATGTATCAGCTGATTGTGGATGCATCATCAAACAGGGGCTTCAGGTCATCCATAGGATCACTGGGTGCTTTAAAAAACAGTCCTTTAATATTACCATAGCTTCCAGACTTTAAGAACTTCATTAAATGAGGATAACATATCATGTCCGGATCTATTCGGATACAACCCACTTCTCCACCAATGTACATACTTTGAGGCACACTCACAAAGTTCCCACCATGGTCAATTATTAGCTCAACTTTATCAAACATTCTGTAAAAAAGAGAACCCAATGCAAAGAAAACACCACAATAAGGCACAACATCATCATTAATCAATCAACATATACATGTTCATAATCATTCATAAACACCCATTACAATACTCAAATACAGAACCATAATTCAAAAAATCCAAAATCAGAGGAAGCATGACACATACGACACTCCACAGAGAAAACCAACAAAGGAATCGTCATAACCTACAACCCTACCAACTTACATGGAATTATTCTCGTTCCAAACGTTTGGTAACTTCCGATTCCGGCTTACACTTGCGATTCAAGAAAACCCGAATGCCATTCCTTCAGTGTCTGCGAACTCTAAAAAGAGAAGACCGATTCCCTAAATTTTAATTCAGTGTAAACGTCTATTAGGTTTAGTGACGAGGAGAGAGGTTTTTTTTAATAATTTTTATTCATCTTCCACGTCAGATGCCACATAAGCGGGAAACGGGCTAACCTGCGTGCTACCGGCTAAAAGGCAGATTTGACTCTTCTTTTAAACAATGTGGACTCAATTGGTTGAAAAATTAGTAGATGGACTCAATTGACTTTTTGCCTAAAGTGGGTGAACCTATTTGACACTTTTCTCTATTTTATAATTAATTTAAAAAGAAATAACAGAAAAGACGTCTTAATAGACTTTTTAATGGAAAGGAGTACTATATTTCAACTTAGTTAATGATTAAGTCTGTTTTTTGACTGAATGATTAAGTTTTGCTTTTAATTAAGTCGTAAGTAAAATGACTTAATTAATGAACAATTAAGTCATTATTCTCATTAATTTCATTAAGTCGAAAATAGACAATCCTTTGACTACTCTAACTAAGATTAGTAAGATATGATTAAGCAAGTTAGTTCTTAAACCATTCATAAAAAATGAATTTAAATTTGACTTTGCATTAAGTAAAAATTTCAGTTTTAAAGATAATCGTTACTGTATTATAAATTTGAAATATCTTTACGGAGTTTCCTTAAATATTACTAATAAAAATGTTATATATGAACAAAAATGTAACTCAGTAACTATTAGTGAGTATAATTGTGTTCAAAGTTTATATCAGAGTAACTTACATTTAGTTACTACGTTGTAAATTTTGAATACAATGCAATTGTAGTCACCAATTGTAGTCACCAATTTAATAGTTACTAAGTAATATTTTTGTTCATCACATTTTAAAGAGTAATATTTATAAAAATATATCATATCTTTAATATTTCTGTATACAAAATACTTCATTGAAAGTTAACTCTTTTTGCGTGCTATTTCCCGGGTTTTTTTATATGTCATCGAATTTGGGTGTGTTCTACGTAGTATAACAAATTTGTCTCTAGCAAGAATTGAACTCATGACCTTTCAATTTTGTATTAGGGCAAGGACCACTAGACTACAATGCTCAATTATTCTTACATTTTCTCATTTTATCGTATTTAACATATACAGATCTGAAGTTCAGGAATGTACTAATTTAACTCGTGTACTTCTTTTAGACATATACGGAGTATTATTTATTTCTCAAATAGTTAAAGAATCTAATGAAATTTTAATTTGAGATACATTCAATTAAAAATAAAAACTCAATTAAAAATTGTGATAAAAAACGTAATTTGAGATATGTAATTAAAAAATACGTAGTAATTTATAATAACACAACACCAGATGATTTATTAAAAATATTAGGGTTTGTTTACTAACAGAGATATTTTTTAGTTTTTTGTTTCTGTTTTCCGTTCTCCAATTTTCTGTTTTCATTTTTCAGTTTTTCTATCTCTAATTTTTTGTTTTCATTTTTTAGTTTTCCATTTTCGAATATGAAAATATGTTCATACAGTTTTTTCACCCGATTCTGTGAACGACCAAAACACCGAAAGTACGGTCCCAATTCGGAACCGAACCTAGTACGACCCAAGTACTAGGTCCCAGATATGAGTAATACACGAGTTAACACTACAAAAAACTCGCTCTTTGTCACAGATTTTTGTCACGGATTACGGCCGTGACAAAGTTGTCACGGGCTTTGTCACGGAATATTGGGATTTGTCACGAAAATTTGTTGTCACGGATAGGTCCGTGACAAAATATTGTCACGGATTTGGTCCGTGACAAATTTACTCCGGCGACCGGTTTTTTACTCCGGTGAATACTTTTTTTGCTCCCGGGCATTTGTCACGGACAGATCCGTGACAAATCCGTGACAAGTTTCAAAAAAACTTTGTCACAAATCCATCCGTGACAAAATCCGTGACAAATTTCAATTATTGATTTTCCAGCGGTAACCTTTAATAATACAGTACGAAAAAAGGGTTGTCACGGATTAATCCGTGACAAATTCGTGACAAATTTTTTTATATAACCCCAACCCCATCGTCCATTACAATTGCAAGAACAACACTTATCAGTTCAAAAATTCGTAGATTTGAGTGATGTAGTATCGGTTTAAAGATTGAATGATGTAATCCGTCAGTTCATCATTTTCCCAGTTTATGCAGATAAGGTATGTCATTTTAACTAATTTCTTTTAATTGTGTAATAAATTAATTATTAGCTTAATTAGTGAGGTTAGTTGTTCATTTATTTAAACTATTAACGTAATTTAGTGAGGTCATGTTAATTTTCATATTATTAACAATATATTATTAAACTATTAACGTAATTTAATTAAATAGTGACTTGTAGTGATTTAATTAAGTTAAATTTAATTGAAATGAGTTTATATCACCAATGATTAGGCCAGTTTGTTTATTAGTGTTGAAGGTAAATCCCGTAGATCCGAAAGCCCAACACGAACTTTGGATATATCAGGAATGGTACAGAATCAAAGTGTATAACCAAATATCAAATATGAACTCACTAATACTCGAAAGCTCACTTGTATTAATTAACCAGTCTGATTACAAGGAAATTCCCGATCGGTAGGTCGGAAACAATGCTTTAATACAAGAAATAAGAGCAATAATGTTATTCTAGAGCCTGAGTATTGAAATGCTAACCCTTACAATGATTTTAAACCTTCTATTTATACTAATGGAGAGCATGGGCTGCCCTATGCTGATTGGCTGTTGTTCCACCGACTTGATCTCCCATGTTTCCACTTGCTGATGTCACAATCTGACATTAATTGCACCTGGCCACTTGTCGGTTGTCCGTTGCTCGAACGGGATGTTGGACTATGCTGAAGACGCTGCCAAATTGGCCCAAGTATGATATATAGCCCGAACTCCGTTCGGTATGTCTTCTTACTGGGCCAACCCTTACTTGGGCCGAATCTCGTTCGGCGTGAATTCTTCACTGGATCTACTCATCATAGAGTGATGGGCTCGTTGCTTGGGCCGGGTATCTTGGGCCTTCTTGATCCGGGTATTGGGCCTCTGGATCAATATCCCAACAATTAGCAATTATTGTTATTAATGCATAATTTAGGATGTGTAGTGATTTAAGTATTAGCTAGCTTATTATAGATTAATTAATTAGTGACTTGTAGTGATTTAATTAAGTTAGCTAGCTTAGGTTATTATCACCAATTATTGTTTATTAGCAATTATTGTTAATGGGATGCATAATATAGCTAGGATTGAAACTTTATTATTATTTAGTTTAGTGTGAATTATTATTGTGAATTATTAATGAGATAATATTTAACAATAATATTAGTTAAATGTAAATTAATTAACTAAGTTAAAACATTGAGGAAATGAGTTTAGAATTTGAGTTGATAATATTAGTTAGATTTAAATATTAGTTAATTGAAATGGGTTTATAACCAATGATGATGATTAGGTTTAATTTGTTTTATTAGCAATAATTATTGTTAATGCATAATTTAGGATTTGTAGTGATTGAAGTTAGGATTCAAACTTTATTAGTTAAGTATGAATTATATATTATTGTGAATTAATGATATTTAACAATATTAGTTAAATGGAAATTAACTAATTAATAAGTTAAATTAGTTAACTTTAGTATTGTGAATAAATGCCATTAACGTAATAACTTTAATTAGTATTATATGTTAGTTAATTATTTAATGTGTACTATTAGATTTTCATAATTTTAGTATTGTGAATAAATGCCATTAACGTAATAATTTAGTGTGTTTGGTGCACAAATTCTAATATTGTGAATTAGTTAATAATTAAAACGATTAATGCCATTAACATATTACTATTAGTTAATTAGTAATTTTAATTGAACGTTAGTTAATTTTAGTGAACTTTATATTAGTAAATTATTAATTCCGGCCAGCTTAATGTTTCTAAATATGAATTAGTCATGATTGAAAAGTTGGTTAATTCAAATTATTAATGCCACAAATAATGTACTTCTTTTAGTTAATTAATAATATTAATTGAACGTTACTTAATGTACTTATATAATATTTTGATTATAATATATATACAGGCATAATGTATAGACAAAACAGAAGATGGATGTACCAAAAACATCGCGATAACTATGGAATATGCAGTGAATTTTTTAATGGTGTTGAAGATTTTATTAAATTTGCACAAGAACAGAAGAAATATATGGATGGCGATAAAATCAGATGTCCATGTACAAAGTGTAAAAATCTTCAATTTAAAAATGTCGACCAAGTTGTGTGGGATTTGTACGAAAAAGGTTTCGTTGCCAATTATTATAATTGGACTTCTCATGGCGAACCTTTCGATCCATCACTTTTACCACAAACAGTAGGTTCATCTCGTAACGTCCTTACCGAGATGAGTGGATGGGGAGACTATGATCAAATGATGTGGGATCAAAGAATGACATATGATGTATACGGTGCTTCAACGATTCAGTTTAACCCCCCACAGCCATTTAACGATCTTCCCGAAGCTTCGACCTCGTATCAACCCGATGCGGATGAAGATCCGACCTTTTATCAGCCTGATGCGGATGAGTATCCGAATTCTCATGTTCCTCATATTTAAGACTTAGCTGAAAGATTTCAAGATGCTTTAAAAGCTGCCGATCAGCCTCTGTATGCTGATTGTGAGGGATACTCTCAGCTATCCGCCGTTACAGAGTTGATGAACATTAAATCTGAATACAGTCTCCCTGAATCTTGCATGTCTAGGTTATTCCAGTCATTTGGAGGAATGTTACCGCGTGACCATAATCTTCCTGATTCATATTACAAAATGAAACAATTAATGTCTCAGTTGGGGCTTCCTTGTATAGAAATTGATGCGTGCCCAGAAGGATGTATGTTGTTCTGGAAGGATGATGTGGCGCTTGAGAGCTGCAAGTTCTGTGGTGGAGAGAGATACAAGCTTGTTCCTCATAGACGAAAAAAACCACGAAAAAGGTCTGCATTGTCTAAATTGTTTTACCTCCCTCTAGCTCCACGCCTGAAGAGGATGTATGCTTCAAATGCTACTACGAAACACATGACGTGGCATGTTGAGCACGAAACCAAAGAGGGTTTGATGCCTAACCCTTCCAGCTGTGAAGCTTGGAGACACTTTGACCATTGTCATCCTCAGTTTGCAATGGAGCCACGGAATGTGCGATTGGGATTGTGTTCAGACGGATTTGCTGCTTTTGGAAAGTTTGGGAAGAAATTTTCATGTTGGCGAGTCATGCTAACTCCTTATAATCTTCCTCCCGACATGTGCATGAAAAGTCATTTCATCTTTTTAACTTTAATTTGTCCAGGTCCCTCGGATCCTAAAAAAAAGGATAGACATCTATCTCCAACCCCTGATCGAGGAGATGAAAGAACTTTGGGCCATTGGGACACCAACTTATGATGTTTCAAGAAATGAAATGTTTATCATGAAAGCTGCCATCATTTGGACCATTAGCGACTTCCCTGCTTATGGTGTGCTTTCAGGATGGAGCACACACGGTCTTATGGGATGTCCGATATGTATGGAGAAATCAGATGCCAATTGGCTCAAATTTAGCGGGAAACCAAGTTACTTTGATTGTCACCGCAAGTTTCTGCCTATGAACCATCGATATCGAAAGGGCAAGAAGTCTTTTATTGCCGGAAGAGTGGTACGAGATCCCCCTCCTCCAAGACTTACAGGTGAACAAGTTTTTAACCGGGTTCGACGTTTTCCTATGGCTGTGCAGCAACCCTACGGGCAGCCAAATGGGTATTGTGATACCCATAAGTGGACAAAGAGGAGTATATTTTGGGAGTTGCCATATTGGAAAGACCTTCTCATTCATAACAATTTAGATGTCATGCACGTTGAGAAGAACGTCTTTGACAATATATTTAACACGGTTATGGATTTTACCCACAAAACCAAAGATGGTCTTGCATCTAGAAAAGACATGACATCTTGGTGTGACGGACTTGAACTCGCCGTCGATCTAGAATATGTGGGTAAAAAAATTCCAAGAGCAGTCTACCAACTCACAGTCCCACAAAGGGAATCAATATTAGAGTGGCTTGTTTCTCTAAACTTTCCAGATGGCTATTGTAACCTGTCAAGATGCGTGGACCTGGACAAACAAACAATGACGTCGAGCATGAAAACTCATGATGCTCATGTAATCATGCAACGACTTCTGCCGATTGCACTGAAAGAGATGCTTCCTGCAGATGTCTGGGCTGTATTACCGAAATCAGTCAATTGTTTCAGTCGATATGTTCCACCGTTTTGGATGCCGAATCCCTGAGGAGACTAGAAGACATTGTTCCTATTCTGATGTGTAATCTGGAAAAGATACTGCCCCCATCATTTTTTGATGTAATGGAACATCTTCTAATACATCTTCCGTATGAGGCTTTGAATGGAGGGTCCGTCTTCTATCGTTGGATGTACAGATTTGAAAGGTTAGTCATAATTTCATTTATAAACGATGATTTGTTTAATAAGAACATTTGTTTGTTTACAAATTTTATTTTGCATGACAGATTTCTGGGAGATTCGAAAAAGAAAGCGACCAACAAGGCACACATTGAGGCTTCAATTTGTCAAACATATATTCAACAAGAAACCTCAACGTTTTCATCTTTTTATTTTGAGCGTGAAGTCATCAGTAAAAGAAAGAGACCTGCTCGGAACGATGACATTGGCGAGGATTCATATGATAAAGTAGTTTCTATTTTCAACTACCCAGGTAGAGGTAAAGGAGTTGCGACTTACCGTTACATCGTGGGCGGAGAAATGAAAATTGCACATACTTACATCCTCATTAATTGTCCAGAAATCTTACCATTTTATAAGTAAGTTGAATTGGTAGTTACATTTGTAATATAGCTAAAATTTTTTTAATAATTAGAGTGTTATAATAATATCTTTATGTTTCAATTCACAGTGAATTTAGAGCGTCTTTATCAGCATTTCCTGATGATGCAATTGATGCAATAGTGGACTCTGACTTTGCATTATGGTACCAACAGCAGGTATATATATATATATATATATATATATATATATATATATATATATATATATATATATAAATACATTATATATACTATATTACTATTACCTAATAATTTTTAATCATTACCTAATGTTATCATGTTTTAATTTGCAGATCAGGTACCGTGGGATTAACGACTCTCTGTTAGTATCATTATCGTGGGGCCCTTCTTCCTATGCAAAGGTTTGGCATTCATATGTGATAAACGGTTATACGTATCACACAGTCGAATATGGAGAAGGTCGACCAACAATGAACAACGGGTTATGTGTCCCGACCATCGGTTCTGATAACTCGGAAACCAATTTTTTTGGTTTCTTGCATGAGATTCTCGAACTTCAAATGTCTTCTGGTTTGCAAGAATTAACACGCGTGTTGTTTCGCTGCACATGGATCGACCCTACACGTGGTGTGAGAAAAACTTCAAAGTATAATATAATTGACGTCAACCACTCTCGTGTGTATCAGAAAAATGAGCCTTTTATACTCGCTCAACAAGCAGCCCAGGTTTATTATGCAGAGTATCCTTCAACGAGGCGCACACGGAATCCTTGGGTGTGTGCCATTAATATCCGTCCGAGCAAAATTGTAATACAGGATCAACACAAGGATATTGACTTTGATGCTTTTCAGCAAGATTTTTTCCAACCTCCGCCTATTGCTGACACGGTCAACCATAATATTCAGTTAAGTGACCCAAATGGCGGAGATGTTGAAGTTATGCCTGAAACACACCTTCCGCCCCCTATACCTCAAAATGAGCGTGAAATTGAAGAATTATATATACAACTGCACGATGACCAGGAGGAAGAAGAAGAATGGATATATGATGATGAAGATACAGAAGAAGTTGGCTATCAAGAAAATACTGATTCTGATAGCGATTAAATGTATAGTTAACAACCAATGCAATTACTTTTAATTGAACTATTTTAATTTGAATTTTTAACTTTCTTTCGTCATTATTATATTATTCCAAGATAGTTAGGTATGTAATTCGCAACTATAATTTCTAAACAAAATAATTATTCCATATTATATTGTAAAATAGCGATTAATTAATTAATAAAATTAAGTTTTTAAAATTATTCAATCGAAAATTAGTGGTTCATTATTATCAATTCGGAAATTTAAAATTAATTAGGTAATTCGAAAATTGAAAATTATTTAAATTTTAAATAATTCGAAATTTAACATTATTTAAAATTCGGAAATTAGTTTTTAAACATTATTTGTTATTAGTTTTTTAACATTACAAAATTTTAAAATTAAACAATCGAAATTTAATAAACAAGAACATGAATTTATTTATTAAATTTAAAAACTAAGTAGAAAACACACAGTTTTTTATCATTTATTACATTCAACAACTCACAATACAGATAAACAAATAAACACAATATTATTCATTAGCGTCAAAGTTTTCATCTAGAGGTCTATCAAGTAGCTTGTTAATTCTTTCTGCAGCTTCCGCGTTTATACGTATCATATACTCCGAACATTGTTCTGCACGTAAAAGTGCCCTACATAAGTTTTTCCCTCGTGAAACGTTGTATGAGTCTGATTCATAGTCTACAATATCGCCAAAGCTTTCAAGCGGTCTACTCATCAGCTCACGGATGCTTTGAACTGCTTCTGCATTTTGAGGCTTCATCAACTGTGTAACTTGTTTAAATCGTTGTACACTTCTACTGATCAACTTCCACACATCTGGTTCTGGATTAGCCATTTTTTCGCACTGAAAAAATGGGGCTCTAAGCACGTATTTATACTTAAATTTGTCACGGATAGGTCCGTGACAAATTAAAGTATCTGACGCCTCGCCTGAAAAAAGGCTGAAAAGCTTTAATATTCCCTGGACCGGTTTGTCACGGATCTATCCGTGACAAATCCGTGACAAAATTCAAATTTTTGTTTATATCTATTGTTTATAAAACTTGATAAAAACTGATTTTTAAATAATTTCGGATATTATAATATTTTATTTTAAAAACAGTTTATGTAAAAAACAGAAATTAAGTAAAAAAAAATCTATTGAAATTATATTTTAAATAATTTCGGATTTTTAAGAATAAACTGTTTCATAGGTAAAAAAAAGAAATTAAGTAAAAAATGTATTTTATAGATTAAAACAGAAATAAAAAAAACTAAACAAACTGTTTTTGTTTATATAATACAAAAATGATTTCATATGTTTCATGAAAAATTGATTTTATAGGTTTCATGAATAAACAAAAAATGAAACTGATTTTATAGATTTTATGAAAAAATTGATTTTATAGATTTCAAAAATCAATTTTTTCATGAAACATATGAAATCATTTTTGTATTATATAAACAAAAACTGATTTTTTAATTCAAAAACTGAGTTTTTACAAAATCAGAAAACTGTTTTTTATAAATTAATACAAAATACAAGGTGTAATAAACTGTATTTTTCTAAATTAATGCAAAAAACTAATTTCCGATGATTTATAATTTAATATGAAAAAACAGATTTTATTAGTTTAATATAAAAAATTTGATTAATTGATTTTATAAGGTTTGATAAAAAAATATACATAACACAAGTTACCTCCATAACATAAAAATCATACAACAAACTGATTCGACCCCTCATATTAAACTCAAGTTTAATATGTTCTATATTTCAAAGTTTTATACCACACAAAAACACCATAAAATAATTTTATAAGGTTTGATAAAATATTACCTAACACAATTAAATTCAATAACATAAAAAACATACAAAAAACTCATTCTACCCCTCATATTAAACTCAAGTTTAATATGTTCTATATTTCAAAGTTTGATAAATACCTAACACAATTAAATTCAATAACATAAAAATCATACAAAAAACTCATTCTACCCCTCATATTAAACTCAAGTTTAATATGTTCTATATTTCAAAGTTCGATAAATAAATAGGAAACTGATTAAGTTTAAACCATTATACCACACAAAAACTCCATAAACTGATTTTATAAGGTTTGATAAAATAATACCTAACACAATTAAATTCCATAACATAAAAATCAAACTAAAAACTCATTCGACCTCTCATATTAAACACAAGTTTAATATGTTCTATATATTATTTCTCAATAATTTTAGATGAGTGAGCACGAACGCCGCCTTTCCACCATTGCTCGTCATGGGCGCCAGAATTCACGACGGGCCTCAAACGCTGATCGTGATATCAATGATGATATCAATGCCGACAAAGGACATGCTCATGACGGACATGTCCAAACTCCTCCCTCTGAACAATCAGACACTCATATCAGCGTGCATGGGGAGGGGACATCAACCTCTCATGCACCTCCTCCATCTCGTGCAATATATGCCCCCCCTCCCACTCAAGAAGAGCGCCACAATCCCAGTTCGCTTGAGGTGACACCTCAATCAATCCATAGGTAATAAAAAACTAACATTGTCTAATATAAAATAGTATAATCTCTACATCTAAGAATTAATACAATTGTTTTTATCAATTATCAATTTTTTTGAAGCGATCCTGAGGTCTTGAATAGAATCAAGGGTATTGTTAGTGGTCATTTCACGGGGCCTTGGTCGACTTATGGTGAGGTTCCGGCGGCCACTCGTGAACTATGGTGGCGGTTGTTCAAGGTAAAAATAAATTTTTTTGTTACATTTTAATAACTTAAATTTAACAAATGATATATCAATGTTTTTAATGAAGGCTTCTCATCGGTGGCATTTTGCCCTAGACCAAGTTATTCTCAAAGAATACAATTCTAGGATTTCTGGGTGGTTGAGACCCACTTTTAGGACCGCCCGGTCTACCGGTCGAAAGCCAAGATTCCTTGGCGATGATGTGTGGGAGATGCTTTGCCGCCATTGGGCTACGGATCCCGCATTTTTGCTGAGAAGCGAAACAGCCAAGGCAAACAGGAACTCGGAAAAAGCCAAGGAAGTTCAATGGCACGGGGGCCGCAAACCCCAAATTCATCATAAAAAATATCTGGTAAACTCTAATTAGTTAAAATTATTTCCATTCCATTCCCTTATGTATATATTTTTTTATTAACTTTGAAATCCGTGTAGGAAGGATCTGGACCCGTGAAAAAATGGGTCACGCCATTGAAACTCATGGCACATTGTTGGACGAAGAAGGGTGCCATGCCGCCTCCCCGCCTTTCTGAAATTGAAGTAAATAGTGAAACTTCTATAATTCAATAAATTTTGAATTTTTTTGATCTCTTATTTAATAAATTTTTGAACTTGTAGAAAAAATATGAGGAAGAGCGGGGGAAGAGAGTTGATGAGCTAGGTGATTCTGATGCCGAACTTGATGAAAATCAAGAATATGAGGCCATCTTGGCGGCAACCGGAGTTTACAAGGGCCGGGTGCCACTTATGGGTTCTGAAGGCTTACAGATCCTGGAGAAGTCCAAAGGAGCTAGCTCATCTTCTCATTCGGCGTATGATGATCGGGTTACCCGCCTCGAGAAACTATTGGAGGAACGTGAAGCAGAGGCTCGAAGGCGGGATGAAGAAGCTCGGATACGGGATGAAGAGGCAAGAAGAACGAGAGAAAGGTTGGAAGAGATGGAACGACAAATGCGTATGTTCAACGCCACCTACCGCCCATCCATGCACATACAGCACCCCGAGATGACTCCACAAATTCCCTTCGCGGGCAATATGGGCAATATGGGTAGTATGGACAGTAGGAGTTTTGCTAATTATAGCCATATCTCCAACAATTTTCCATATGGATATTATGATGATACCCCTTTAGCGACTCCCGGAGCTCAAGCATACCGTGGCAGCAGCCGGGTTGGCAACCGTGGTGGCAGTCGGGGCAGCCATCGTGGCGGTAGCCATGGCCACGGAAGGCAACCCGATCATCGTGAGGAACCTGATGATGATGATGATGATGATGATTATGATGACCATTGATGGTTTGTAATAACTAGTTTATTGACATTTTAAGGATTTTTAAATTTTGATGGTTAGTGTATGAATATTAATTATTTGTGTTATATAATGATGGTTTGATTGGTTTATTATTTATTATGATAAATACTGTTTAATGGTGATTAATGATGATTAATGATGATTGTTTAATTATTTATTATAAACAATTATTTATTAAGATTAATGATGATTGTTTAACTATTTATTAAAAACAATGTTTATTAAGTTTAAATTTTTAAAAAAATGCCTAAATTTTAATGGTTATTATTTATTAAATAAACTTTTGAAATAAACATTCAAAAAATTAATGCGCTGAATTTTTAAAATTTTTTTTAAAAAAAATTAAAACTTTTGTCACGGACTGTTCCGTGACAAAATATAAATTCAGTTTATTTTAAATACCCAACACGTTGAAAATAACGTTTTTTTTTTAAAAATGTTTTGTCACGGATGAGATCCGTGACAAGTTCAAAATTTTGAATATTTTTTTGAAATTTTTAAAGTACCCGCCCACCTGTTTCGAAATTTTTCAAAACTTTTTCAAAATCTTTTGTCACGGATATGTTCGTGACAAAATTAAAAATTTGAATTTTTCAGATCGTTTCAAATACCCGCCCACTCTATTTCGAAAACCTTTTTTTTTTAATTTGTCACGGATATTTCCGTGACAAATATTTTTTTTTTTTTGAAAAATAAAAAAAATTATTCACGGATGTGGCCGTGACAAATAAAAGGCGATGGAGTTCCGGTGAAGTGTTTTGTCATGGACGGTGGCTGTGATAAATCCGTGACAAACGGTCTCACGGATTAATTTCCGTGACAAAAAACGTTATCACGCCCCTGGTGTCACGGATTTTTTCCGTGACAAATCCGTGACAAAAAATCATTTGTCACGGATTTTTTGAACTACTGTCCGTGACAAAATCCGTGACAAAGAGCGAGTTTTTTTGTAGTGTAAACTAGTACATCCTATAACTTAAAGTCTATGTACGTTAAACATAACAATCGGTAGAAATGTCATATTTCAAAACACTAGCCCAAAAAACGCATCTATTTGCAACGTTCCCATAATTCCATTTCAGCGGTTCTTCCAAAAACGTTACAATCGAATAACTATTTACCGAACAACGTTTTCGCTTATTGAACACACTAGAATGCATGCATTAAATGATCTTCCCATCATATCTAGATTTTTTGTCAAAAAGGAGGACTACCCAAGTGTTTGATTTTGCGGTTTTTTTTTTGAACACCAACCAAAACAAATATATTAATTCATCAAATCATTCGCCAAATGGCTTACAATAATATCATGTATGAGATAATCGTAACAAATCTGATCTGAGATAATAACATGTGATCTAGTTAATGTGTGAGCAACACGATTTGCAGATCGCTTATAAAAAGAGAATAAAATTACTCTTTGTTTTCAAGAAATTCCTTATATCATCAAGTAAGAAAAGTCCCCCTCTTTTTGAGCCCCTGGACCACCGTAAGTGCATCTGTCTCAATCTCCACGTGTGTCCATCCTTCCTCAGCTGCACAAAAAATAGCATCTCGGACTCCCATTGCTTCGGTTTCCGCCGCCGACCAACTAGCTAGCTCAGAGACTTCCCGAGCCTTGACAAATTCTCCATGATTGTTGCGTGCTACCCATCCCCAAGCTCGGATATTGTTTTCTTGATTAACCACCCCATCAACATTTATTTACTTTAATGTACCTATTCTCCGGTCTCTTCCAAACCGCCGCTGAGCTATCATTATTCCTTCCCAGCCCCGTTTGGCCATTAGCTTGCGCTTCCCTCCAGCTCACAACCACATCGGCCGCCGCATTGAGGATTCCCGTTGTTCCTTGCCATCTGTCCTTCCAAATAAACTCATTTCTTCTCTTCCATATACTCCATAGAATGGAGATAAATCTGCAACGGGCTTTCTCATTTGATACCCCAAGCTGCTGCCAAATCCACGTACTAACTGAATACGACGGTTGTCCACACCAGCCTGCTACCAAACTTCTTGAACCTGAACGCAAGAGCGATCCGCATGGTCCAATGTTTCATCCCCCTCCACAAGCATTGCACCCTTCTTGCACTTGCACATCTTTCTTTCTTAGATTGTCCACCGTGGGGTAACGATCCATCAATAACCTGCCAAGCAAAATATTTGAGCTTCGGAGGGATGCGAAGATCCCACAACCGTGCCCAGTTCGTACCACTCCTCGCGGTCAGCTCTCCCGTAAGCAAACAGTGGCAACTTTTGACTGAAAATATTCCACTCTTCTCCCCTGTCCACCAATACCCATCCTTTCTATCTTGAAGGCTCATCAGGCTAGATGTCTCTGTCACCAGTTTCCATCCCTGCTTAGCCAGCATCATCAAATTAAATTCCTTTATCCTCTCGAATCTCAATCCCCCATATTTTTCGGCTTACACAGCACCTCCCATCTCCTCCACCGCAGGAGGCCTTTATGTTCAAATTTTGTCCCCCTCCACCAAAATTCATTCATTAATTTTTCAATTTCATCACACGATTATTTGGGAGAAGAAAGACATTCATGGCATAATTGGGCATAGCTTGAACACCATTTTTTAATAGAACCATTCTACCTAAATATTTCATCTTTTAGATAGCCTAAAATACCAAACATACTACAACATGCATCTTTAAACTGCTCCCCCACATTCTGACGGTAAGATAGTGCAGACTTTGCATAGTTTAGTGCGGGTCTTTTCTTACTTAATGGGAATAAGTAACATCCATGCCAAAAATACGAGAGTTTTGCTATGTTTTCTGTAAAGGGGGGATTCGGAAGGGGTAATTCCGATTAGGATGGTGGGGGCGATAGGATGGTGGGGGTGGGTAGATGGGCTGGGAGGGGGAGGGGCAAGGGAAATGTAAAAATCCCATTTTTTATTAATTGATTTAACTTTTTTTATTTGTACTCTAAATTTTACAAAAAAAAATCAAAACTTATAACTTTTTGTGATCTTTCTAATGACATCAATAATCCATATATAAACTTTATTTTCTTTTATGTTTCAATTGTAGAATGTTTTCAGGTTTTTGTTTCTATAAACTAAAATCTTTTATCACATCACTCTAAATCACATGCGGCCGTCTCCCTTGAATAAGGGTTCCAATTTTTGTCGTCTTATGTGCGGCGTTTAGATTTAGTCGTCCTTTGGAGCGACGATTAAAGTAGCAGAGAAGGAATTGTTCGGGAGAATATCGCTAGGCGTGTTGTGGCGGCCGATGGAGAAGGAGTTGCGGGAGCCAATGAAGGAAGAAAGGGAGGCATCCAGAGGGGCTGAAATTGCGGGGCAAATGGAGGTTGCGCGCCAGGGAATCAATCGAGCGACGGGCGGGAGTTGTGCCTTGTTTGTGTCAACAATGATAGTGATGATCTGACCTTCTCTTGAATCACCACCAGGCGATGAACGAGGTGCTACGGTTCAAGATACTTGTTTTGCTTATTTAGTTTTTTTTTCATGTTTCGTCATCCTCCTATTAGTTTTTATTATTTTATCATTTGGTTTCTTGTTATCGTCTATGTTGTTAGGTTTGTCAGTTTGCTGGGAATTTAGCCTCCTTTTGTGTCATTGGGTATGTTTGGATCTATGGGAACAGAGAAGGCTGTGTCAAGCCCGCTGCATGGTCAGCGATTCATGTTGCTCTTTCAGGGGTGACCGTCTCTAAGTCTGATCATAGGGTTTACGGTCATAGTTGTTGAAGTTTAGTTGATGTCAGATTTGTTTTTCCTTTGGTTGATGTAATGATCCTGAAACTTATGATATCAATAGATGCAAGTTTCTGTTCAAAAAAAAACGGTAGAATGTTTTCAAATCCAAAAACTTTCTTAAATAGATTGAAGTGCTAAAATAAAGATCTCATTGTTAAAGTAACTTTTAATACATCTTTCAATTATTTTAAAAATAAAGTTTTAATGTTAGCACTTGGATCTATTCAAGAAAAAATTTGAAACTGAAAATCTCTTACTGTTAAAACTTCAATTTTTTTAAAATTTTATGTATGTCATGTTGGAGTCATATGAAAGATCATAAAATATTATAAATTTTATATGGAGTATATTTTTAGTAAAAAAAGGAGTACAAATAAATAACATACAACACTTCAAAAAAATTGGAAATTAATATTTAGCTATCCCCCACCCACCCCCTTACCCTTGTTTTCATTTTTGCTTGTAAGACAAAAAAGTCCCATCTTTTGGGAATTTCCTCTGATTTTGAGTCGTCCGGTTAAGGACTGACACTTGAGATGTCTCATGCACATCACCTCGTACTTGTGGAGCAACTGTCGTGGTCATGCTCGCCCAGCAATTTGTTGTTAAACATAACACAAAAACTCCCTTTGTACACACTTTCCATACACACACATACACACTATAAATACTCCCAAACATAATTTACCCCCTTTCCCCACCTCAACCACACGTGCGACGACTTCAAAAACACTCCCGCTCCCCTTTTTCGCGTATCCCCACTTCTCCCACATCCCTTCCCTTCATCCGAGCTTTGAACTGCCACAAATGATTCTTCCGATTCAGCCACGACCCCTCACCCGAGCTTTGAACCGCCACAAACGATTCTTCCGATTCAGCCACAACCCCTTACCTAGTCTTCTCTGCGAAATTAGCCCCAACCAACCGCCGATTCTCTGCAAGCATCGTCCCCGCCAACCCGACTCTCTGCAAGCCTCTGTTACAGACCAATTCTATGGCCAGAAATATCAACGTAGAAATCACATGATCAGGAAGGGTGATTCTGGGATCCAAAGTGGCTGAGAAAGAAATATGTGATCTGGCGATTTTAGGAATCATCCTAATTAGCAGCTTCCTAATTAGCATTGATCTCTTTAATTATTTCTAGCTTCCTATTCAGCAGTTTCCTCATTAGCATTTATCTCTTTTCAATAATTATTCCTATTATGCTTTAGGCAACTTCTTAATTAGCATTTATCAGGACTCTTGTAATAGCTACATAAGGGTCATTAGTATTATTCAATAAACAGCTTTGGAGAATTAATTCTTGGATCTCTGGAATACTTCCAAGATCAGATTAATTCCACTGAGCCCTTTCTTTTAATTCTTCCAATTAATACGCTCATCATAGATTCCAAATTACAGAAATTCTCTAAGTTCTTGTTCTCTGCCAGTCTCTCGTTCTCATCCTTGGATGAGATCTTGTACATCTGCCCTTAACAGCTTGGTATCAGCATCTGGGACGATGGCGAAGGACGCTGCTGACGCTGGCTCACTCAAAGACATGATCGAAAACATTGATCACAAGCAACTGGCAGTCGAACATCAATTGGCAGACATCAGGGATTCTATGGTTAAGCTCACCGACATTCCTAACGTTGTATCCGCGCTATCTGCAAACCTGCAACGATTGATGGGCGAATCTTCCTCCAACAATCCACGAACAATCCACGACATGAACGACAACGTGACACGGAACCTCGACGACGTGAAACTGATGATTCCTTAGTCTCCCGCTACTCCAAACTGGAATTCCCGCAATTTGAAGGTAAAAGTGATCCCTTGTCATGGTTGAAATGTTTTGAAAGCTTCTTTATTCAACAACGAACACCAGCCCAAGCTCGAGTGGGATTGGCAACATTCCACATGCTCGGCACGGCCCAACTATGGGCTGATCAACTTGAGACGCGAATTTCAGAGATTACATGGACAGACTTTTACACTCGCTGCATCAAATGTTTTGGCCCACCCAGTAGTTCTAATCCAGAAGGCGATCTTGCCAAACTTCGTCAAACTCGTGATCTGGAGCTCTACATTGAGAATTTTCAACAATTATTGGCTCGAACTGTGGGGATCTCTACACGAATGCAGGTCAAAATATTCACAGCTGGCCTTCGGGAGGTCATCCGCATGGAGGTTGAGTACCAAAATCTGTTAGATCTTGACTCTGCGATGATGCTTGCACGTAATGTTGAACTCAAATATAATTTGCAAGGTTCCTCGGTCGAGATCTCCCATCCACCCCAACCTGCCACGCGATCGGGCTAGGCGCCTACACTGACCGAATCCAATCAACCTCGATGCAACTCCATTCCAACTTTCAAAAAGATTTCTCCTGCAGAGGCTGACATCCGACGGGAGAAAGGGTTGTGTTATAATTGTGATGATCAGTGGGTTCGTGACCATAAATGCAAACGGTTGTTTTTCATTGAAATTTTGGAAGACAGTCCACTGGAAGATGACCTGGAGCCCCTCTCTCACTTCATGCTATGGTTGGTGTTGGGACAACATCAACAATGCAGTTAGCTGCACATATTCACAACACCTCGATCACGGTTTTAGTCAACTCGGGCAGCACCCACAATTTTGTGCATCAACGGCTGGTTTCTAATATTGTTCACCCGGTCCAACCCGGGGGGTCCCGTCTTCAGGTTTTGGTGGCTAATGGTGACCGGGTGCCTATAGTGGGAACCTGCCCTCACCTGGAATTCATGGTCGATTGACACACATTTATGGCAGACTTCTATGTACTACCCTTAGCCAGATTTGACATGATCTTGGGAGTACAATGGCTTCAAGGCCTCAGATTTATTGTATGGGACTTTTCCCGCCTTTCTATGCAATTCATATGGCAGAATGCAAAGGTGGAATGGCACGGACAGATTGCAACTACGCCTCCTCATGCCCATATGTTGACCGAAACAGTCTTAGGGGTGGAAGGCTTGCTGAATGACTTCCAGGATATCTTCTGCAAACCAACCGGCCTTCCACCTTCCCGGCCTTGTGATCACCGGATTTCCCTCATCCCAGGAACATGCCCAGTCGTTGTTCGTCCGTACCGCTACCCATACTTTGAAAAGGATGAAATCGAAAGACAATGTTCAGAGATGCTCGAACAAGGTATCATACGCCCAAGTCATTCTCCCTTTTCGTCGCTTGTATTATTAGTAAAGAAACCAGAGGGTGCTTGGCAATTCTGCGTTGATTATAGGGAATTGAATTCCAAGACGGTCAAGGATAAATACCCAATCCATGTAATTGATGAGCTGCTAGATGAACTTTATGGGGCCCAATTTTTTACTAAACTCGACCTCCGTTCCGGATATCATCAGATCCGCATGGCAGCTGGGGATGTCGAAAAAACACCATTCCGTACGCATCATGGAAACTTTGAATTCTTAGTTATGCCTTTTGGCCTGACTAATGCACCCTCCACATTTCAGAGTTTGATGAATGATATTTTTGGGCCCTACCTTCGCAAGTTTGTCCTCGTTTTTTTTATGACATATTGGTTTATAGCAAGTCATGGGTTGAGCACATTTATCATGTGTGCCTCGTCTTAGAAATCTTGCACAACCATGGCCTTTCTGTCAAAAAATCCAAGTGCAGTTTTGGCGACCAGCAAGTCAACTATCTTGGTCACATAATACATCGTGGGGGTGTCGAGGTTGATCCATCGAAAATACGAGCAATCACAGAGTGGCCCCTCCCTAGATCTATATCTGCCTTGCGCGGGTTTTTAGGGTTGGCCGGCTATTACAGAAAGTTTATTCAACAATATGGTGAAATTGTAGGGCCTCCCACGCAAATGTTAAGGAAAAGCTCCTTCATATGGACAGAAGAAGCTGCCCGAGCATTCGAGACACTTAAGCAACGCTTATCCTCCGCTCCGGTACTCCAATTGCCAAATTTTGAAAAAGAATTCATTGTAGAATGCGTTGCTTCAGGTTCAGGTTTTGGAGCACTCTTACAGCAGGAAGGGCATCCTATCGCCTACAGCAGGATCGGCACCTTAAGCTCGCAGCCTATGAAAGAGAGTTGATTGGCTTAGCCAAGGCAGTGACTCATTGGAGACCCTATTTGTAAGGATCTGAATTTTTGATTCGGACAGATCACTCTAGTTTGAAGTATTTATTGGATCAACGATTGACCACTTCCCCACAACAACATTGGTTGAGTAAATTGATGGGCTTCAATTTTCGAGTGGAATACAAGCTAGGTCGTCTAAACATTGTCGCAGATGCTCTATCCCGACAACATGAGGACGACATCTAGCTGGCAGCACTCAGTGTTCCATACAACCAAACTTGTTAAAAGCGCTCAAAAGCGCGCTTAAGCGTCAAAGCGCAGGCGAGCGCCGGTTCCCCGCCTGGCTTTTGGGAAGCGACTCGCCGTGAGAAAGCTCCGCTTTTCCTTCGCTTTTCGTGAGCTCACTTTTCAATTAAGTGACCGCTTTTCTGAGCTTTTCACAAAAAGCGAAGGTCAATTTTTTTTTTTAAAGTTTTAAGTGTTATCGGCCTCACGCTAGAAATTAGGGTTATGTTCGTTCGATTCTTTCCACGCACCAGACAACGTCGCAGGTGAAGAAGTCGCAAGTGAAGAAGTCGCAGGTGAAGAAGTCGCAAGTGAAGAAGTCGCAAGTGAAGAAGTCGCAAGTGAAGAAGCCGTAGGTGATGAAGCCGCAGGTTTGGAGTTCGCCCAGACTTCTTTTGGGCTAGAAATCTCCAACTCGCCTATGAGCCGCACAATCTCTTTCGCGTAAACATCGTTCTTCAGTGTTCACTCTTCAGGTTTACTCTGTTTTTTTTTAATTTGAAAACTTTCAGTCTTATTACAGACTACAGAGACTTTAGCCTTTTGCTCTGTTTTTTTAAACACCTTTCAGCCTTAAACATCGTTCTTCACTCTTTAGCTAGTTACATAATTAATTTATCAACCCCAGTTTACTCCACTAAATTAAATTTTAGTTTATTCATTTCAGTTTATTGATTAATTAGTTTTTAGTTTATTCCAGTTTTTTCCTTTCATTTTATTGATTAATAAATTTTTAGTTTATTCCTTTCAGTTTATTGGTTAATTAATTTTTAGTTTTTTCCAGTTTATTCCTTTCATGTTATTGATTAATTAATTTTTAGTTTATTCAAGTCTACTACTTTCAGTTTATTGATTTATTAATTTTCAGTTTATTCCACTAAGTTTATTGATTAATTAAATTGTACAGTTCATTTACACTTGCTTGATTATATATTTGTGAAATATGTATATGTAAACCGTAGACAAAATGTCTGGAGAACAATCTAAAAGTCAAGATCCTCAGGGGAGAAACACTACTTATGCATTTTTGGATTAATTATACATTATATATATTATTTTTTTAATATTTTATAAGCATCACTTTTTGTGAGAAAGCTACGCTTCGCTTAGCGCTTTCGCTTTTAAGCAAAGCCCAAGGTCATCGCTTTTGGACGCTTTTCGCTTTAAAAAAGTTTGCATACAACACCTTACTTAGTGAAATACGTGCAGAACAAGCAACCTCTCCTATCATAGCAAATATCATTGGCGAAATTCGAACTGGCCAACGTGGATCAGATTGGGAGATTCGAGATAGTCTAGTTTATTTTAGGTTTAAAATCTACCTGCTAGATACATTTGCAGTCGTTCCGACTCTTATTTCGATTTTTCATTATATGGCTCATGAGGGAGTGGAAAAGACTTTGCAACGACTTCGGCGCGAGTTTTATTGGAGCGGCATGAAAATGGCAGTGACAACCTTTGTTCGTAACTGTCAAACGTGTCAAAAACACAAGTGGTTGACATTACAGCCAGCTGGTTTGCTTCAACCTCTTCCGATTCCACATCACATATGGGCTGATATTTCAATGGATTTTGTGGAGGGTTTACCAAAGGTTCGCGGCAAATCTGTTATCCTAGTGGTTGTGAAAAGACTCTCTAAAGAAGCACATTTTATCCCGTTGTCTCACCCTTATACTGCTGTCTCAATCGCAAGAGTCTTCTTTGCTGAAATATTTCACCTTCATGGACTACCTGAATCCATTGTTTCTGACCGGGATAAAATATTTGCAAGCACATTTTGGCGCGAACTTTTCCGATTATCAGGAACCAAGCTGGCCTATTCATCAGCATATCACCTGCAGACAGATGACCAAACGTAGGTGGTCAACCGTACCGTAGGGTTGTTCTTACGTTGTGTCACTAACGATTATCCCAAGGAATGGGTCCGTTGGCTTCCATGGGTCGAGTATTGCTACAACACATCTTACCACTCTTCCTTAGGGGACACCCCTTTTCGTTTAGTGTATGGTCGAGATCCGCCTCGTATTCTCTCATATATGCCTGGCACAACTACTGTCGAGGGGGTTGATCGAGCTCATTGCTCGTGACCAACTTCTGAAAAATGCCAAGGACTGACTAGCACAAGCCCAACAACGCATGAAAAATCAATTTGATAAACATCACCGAGACTTATCCTTTGACCCCGGTGCATGGGTCTGGCTCCGTCTCCAGCCATATCGCCAAGTCTCCTTGGGCCAAAAGAATCACAAACTATTACAGAAATTTTTTGGCCCCTTTCAAGTGCAGAAACGCATTTGCAACAGCGCATACAAGCTCATATTACCTGCTGAGGCTCGTATACACAATGTCTTCCATGTCTCCCTTCTGAAGCCGCATTAAGGGCCTCCTCCAATGACAATGGGCACTCTTCCGTCTGTTCCTAACAGACTTAGCACCTCAGTTCCCCTTACTCAAGGGGGCTGGGAGCTCTTAGTTCACTGGCAGGGGCACCAACTGGATGAGGCAACTTGGGAGCCCTTAGATTCATTTCAAGCGAGATTTCAGTTTTGAGCTTGAGGACAAGCTCTTTGTCAACGAGGGGAGTGATGTTACAGACCAATTCTATGGTCGGAAATATCAACGTATAAATCGCATGATCAGGAAGGGTGATTCTAGGATCCGAAGTGGCTGAGAAAGAAATCTGTGATCTGGCAATTTTAGGAAGCTTCCTAATTAACAGCTTTCTAATTAGCATTGATCTCTTTAATTATTTCTAGCTTCCTATTCAGCAGTTTCCTAATTAGCATTTATCTCTTTTCAATAATTATTTCTATTATGCTTTAGGCAACTTCTTAATTAGCATTTATTAGGACTCTTGTAATAGCTACATAAGGGTCATTAGTATTATTCAATAAACAGCTTTGGAGAATTAATTCTTGGATCTCTGGAATACTTCCAAGATCAGATTAATTCCACCGAGTCCTTTCTTTTAATTCTTCCAATTAATACGCTCATCATAGATTCCGAATTACAGAATTCTCTAAGTTCTTGTTCCCTGTCAGTCTCTCGTTCTCGTCCTTGGACGAGATCTTGTACGTCTGCCCTTAACAGCCTCATCCCGCCAACCACCGTCTCTGCAATCTATTGTTATGCTCAGGCAACATAAACCCATAGTAGAGTCTTACATGGCTCGATAAAATTCCGATATAATACTCCAACTACTATAGTTGAAAGCAAAACCAAAATAATAATTTGACATACTGCCCATATAGTTGGTGGAGCAAAACCCATAATAATTTTGGCTCCAATGGAAGTCGGCCGCAGATGCCGTTAATGCACGGTAGTCGCTAGCAGCCCTCATCAGTAACTCAGAAAATTGTTTCTGCACAGATTTTCACAGGTGTCAAAACAGAATTATGAAGCCAATGTATTTCATTGGTGTTTTATACTCTATTTTATGAAACAGGTTAAGGTATCAAAACAGCATCATGAAACAATGTAATTCATTGATGTTTTTATACTCTATTTATGTGTGTTTGTATGTTCATTTTTATGTTGGGAGAATAGAAGAGTAAGTGATTAAGAAGTATTGGGGTAGGTGTTCCTGATTGTGGAGGCCGTATGAATACAAGAGTAAGTGAGAATAGAAGAATAAGTGATTAACAAGTAATGGTTAATGTAAACCGTATGAATACAAATATAAATGAAATACTAAAAACCTGATTTCCTATACCAGAAAAAAAAAAGTATAAACAAAATTTACCAGTCCTTCCACACAAAGAGATTTGGTTGGATTACAAACAAGAGATTCACGATACAGATAGAGAACAGGATGAGCAAAAGATACATGTCAAATGTTACTGTTGTTATTATTTCTGTTGTTGTTGTTGCGTCTTCTGGCGAATGAAAGGTTGCAGCGAAATACTTAACCATCAACATCTCTTAGAGAAGCATGTGGTTGGGCTTTTTAAGTTTCAAAGCTTTTCCTTTGTATTGTTGTTGGTTATCTCATTATTATCAATCTTGTCTTTGTTTCTCGAGCTTTAAGGGATCCTCAGTATTATTACTACTAGTATTATAAAAGGATGACTCTTATAAGAAGTACGGAGCATAAGTTATGGAGTTATTTTACTAAAGAGTGATATTTTTCCAGATTCTTTGTGCTAGTACTATACTACTCATCATCATCATCATTACCCTAGTGCCGCAAAGGCTCCCACCTACGGTGGGGTAAGGGGGGGTCGGATGTACGCAGTCTTACCCCCTAGTACTATACTACTATTCAAGTAAAAATCTGAAATATCCAGATTGAGAGATAATAAGCTTATAATTCAATTTACCAAACAAATACCTGATATTCTGCTTCCGCTGGAATGCAATATAATAAATAGTGGCTGGTAGAGGTATACATATGGTGCAAAACTTGATGAAAGAGAGAGCTCATGTGTAGACACTATCAGAGAGATGGCATGCCTTGCTAAAAGGGAAAATTCCTCTAACCATTCTGGTCGGCTCTTGTTAGCCATTCCATTTGACAAGGCTTTGAGGACGCCCACCATCCCATCTTCCCTGTCAAAATCCAGAATGTACCCCAATAGTAGCAGTCTGTCTATCAGATGAATATTATATACTCCGTTTGAAACAATATCCATCAAGAGCAACTGAAGTAAAATATAAGCTTACCCCAAATAGTGATTAGTTGATTACAGAAGAAAACCAGTCAGAGGACCTTCTATTGCTATCGAGTTGTTTTATGATTTCTTTCTCGTTCCAGTTTTATTTTTCCAAAACTCATCTTTTTTCCTTTTTTGCTTCTGATGCAGAGCACCCATGTTACTTCTAATAATGCCCTTCAAAGCACTTCTATCCTTCTTATTCTTAATGGCAGCCTTTACATCCAATATTGCCCTGAGCTTCTGATACGATCCAGCATCAGGAATTTCCCCACACTGCACCATCTGCTTGTGATAATAAAATGCCCTCTTGAAATCTCGAACGCGAATATAGGCATATATCATTGTAGAATAGGTGACCGAATCGGGTTTTAGATTATGTGCTGCCATTTCTTCCAGAAGCAGTGGCAACTTTGATTCTTGACCTCCCCGTGCATACGCATTCATCAGCATATTATATGTCATAACTGTTGGTGGAAACCCAATCTTTCCAAACTCACATATAACATCTCTTGCTTCAACGTAATGACCTTGTTTGGCGAAGCCATCGAGAAGTGTGTTGAAAGTCACCCTAGTCCCTACAACTTTACCTTTGATCATCATTTTCCAAATTTTCATCAGTGTTTGTGTGTCACCAGCACGGCGAAATGCATCAAGCAAGGCAGTATAAGTTTGTATTGATGGTTTTATTCCTTCCCTCAGCATGTTCTCAAATGCAATATAAGCCTTCTCATGCCACATACAGACTGAATGAGCGTGAATAAGAGCAGTATATGAATGAGAATTCGGTTTTATGCCCAACTTTTTCATTCTCAAGAATGCATCTGCTGCCCTATCACTCATTTTCTTCTGCCTACCATACGCACTAATGAGACACGTATAAGATTTTACGTTCGGCTCTAGTCCAATACTTTCCATCTCTTCAAGTAGCCTTTCAACAACCTCAGGCTGTGCGCTTCTGCTATATGCATCCATTAATATGGTATATGTAGCTGATGTAGCTGGTATTCCTTTCATCTTCATTTCAGCAAATATTCCTTCAGCTTCTTCAATTTGGTTGGCTTTACTATAGGAGTCCATTATAGTATTATATACAATCGTATTTGATGAGATCCCCCTTTTCTCCATTTCAGATTGTATAATAAAAGCTTCCCTCTGAAGCCCCTCATCACAAAAAGATTTGACTAAGGCACCCAAAACTTCAAGGCTCCACATCGCCCCTCGCTTATTCATTTTCTCAAACATCTCCCATGCTTCCTTTGCGGTATTTCCAACTTTCCTCATTATTGTAATTAGAATGGAACAGGTCACATGATCTGGTTGAACATTACTTTTCAGCATTATCTCATAGATTGCCCATGCATCATCATACCTATGATTAAAACAAGTGAAGATCCAACTCAGTGTTTAGGCAGTCTATCAAGGAAAATTGCTCAGCTAAGTGATAAGTTACTTGCATTCTGCATAGCTATTTTTCTGATAATTGTTTCCAAAAGGCAAATCAATAATGAAATAGTTAAAAAAAACTAACCAACCAAATACAAACTATCAAGATTTCAACAAAGTTATCTGCAATATACAGTACAAAACAGAAGTGCTGGAGAAGCATCATACCTCCTTGAGCTCAAAAGCCCAGAAATTGCAGAATTATAAATATGAACATCCCTGAATTGTTTGTGATTAGGCAAACTTTTGAAGAGAAGCATTAACTTTTCACCCATACTAGCCCTTCCAAGTATTGGAAAGAGAACTGTGCATGCTCGAGGCGTAACGAGTGAAGGCTCACTCAACCTCATCCATTCAAAAAAGTACAAGCCACAATTGAGCAGATCCTCCTCTCCAAGCAACCCCAACACCTCCACACACTCTCTCTCACCAATCCTCCCTTCAAACTCCCCCAAAACCTCTCCCAATGTCACATTTTCTGGTAATTTCCTTGCTTTTTCCAGTATTTCACCGACAACCCCCTCTGCTCTTGTAATACTTTGGACTTCCTTTTTTTCTTCATCATCAGCATTATATTCTTCTTCATTTTCTAGAGTTGAATCAAAGATCGGGGAAAGGTGCCAAGAGGTTTTTCGGTTCTTGCTGAGAGATAACTTGCCTTGGCGATCTGGGTCAGGATATGAGGTTGGATCCTCTGTCCGTTTCTTGAAGAAATTCATAATTGGATCATTTGGCTTCGAGGTTGACCGTTCTTTATCTTGGCATTCTTCTGTGTTTTGTTCTTCCTCCTCTTCATCCTCACCCGCTTCATCATCATCATCTTCATCTTGTTGGAGAAAGGGAAGAAAAAGGGGAGAAGTACAGGAGCCTTTCACACATGCCTGCAAATAGTAGTCAACACAACAGAAGGCTAGACAAGAGGAACAACCCAGTCCTTTTTCCATTAGTTCACTTTTAAGTTTTTTACATGTTAAAGCCCATGAGGTGCAATGAAAAGTAACTTCTTGAAGAGAAAATATTGTAACAGAATAAGCAGTAAGAAACACATATTTCAACTCAACAACAGTTAAGCATACAGTAGTACAGCTAATCATTCAATTCCATTTAGAGAGGTTACCTCGGAGTATAACAGGCAGAAACATCATTTCTTTTGAACTCTTCATAGACTAATCATCTCCTTCTATTTTACTAAGGTTATTATAGTTTTGGTACTAGGCAGGTGAGCAATTTATGTGTTGATTATATGGATTTCATAAGCAGTTCAATACCTTAAGGATACACACCTAGTTTTCCCTTTTAAAATTAATGATCCCGTATGGTCTTTAATTAATGGTAGGGTGAGTTTACCAGTTAATAATGGACAGCATTTGTTTGGTGAATTTACAAATGAGGAGAATACGAAATTTAGACTGTCAAACGCACATTTGAAATGCAAGATGGAGAGGAACTTAACGATAGAAGGGTTGGGTTTGAGAGAACGCCATGAAGGAGACACAAAAGTGGCGGAACCAAAGATCCTCCATCTCTGTCTTTGTGGAAGAGTATTTGTACGAAGAAGAGAACGTTGTGACAGTCCGCAGCAGCCAAGAACTTCCATTGTTGCCGAGGAGCTCTACTTCCATTAATCTGGTTTTGTAAATATATAATCCCTCCTCTCCCTATTAAACTTTACACCTACTTAATATTATAATACGTGTGAAGTCAAAGTGTAATTATTTTAGGAAAATGCCACGTGTACACAGCATCTAACCCATATAACCCCCCACCCCCTGATTTGAATTGAGCCTCGTGCAGCTAAAAAAAAAAAAACCACCCCACTTCATTTTCTCATTTCCGCATCCCACATAAAAACTCCCCAAGAAACCTATTCTCTCCCCCAGACGATTTGCCCACCCGCGCCATCTTCCCGTCGAACTGCTTCAGCGCCGCCCGAGCCACTCCATCGCCGCCCCTCTCCATCGAAGTTCACCGATACTTCCACCCTCCCGTCCGGTGTCTGCAAGAAATCCAGAAGTCCAGAAGTCATACCGTCACCACTTCAGTCTTAATTGGAAATGGTTAGCACTTCATTGACGGAATTGGCTCAAAGGTAATTTTTTTAACCTTGTTCTGAGTTTATTTTGGAGTGACAGAGGACGGCCAGCACTTACTAAGATGTCTGTGTAGTGTGTATATTAGTTCCCTGAGATGTCTGTGTAGTTTGTTATATACGTTTGTGGTTCTTTTCACTTGTCTATATGGTTTTATTGAGATGTTTGTGTAGTGTGTATATTATTTTCCTGAGATGTCTATGTAGTGTGTATATTATTTTCCCTTGCCATTGTTTGTAGCAACAAGTCTTGAACAAAAAAATTGATGACAACGTGCAGTGGGGGGAGATCGCCATCTGGTCAAAACGAATTGGTCTTCATTTGATACGGTACGTATCTCTTTGCAGACAACTTCATGTACTAAATATGTTAATACAAACATTAATAAACATTGTGTTTAATGCCTTAGGTTTTGACACCCCTAAACGTGGGGAATTCGCATCGGGTGTTGCTTCAAATTGACCTTCGTGCAAAAATGGTGAGAGTATATGACTCCATGAGAAGTGGAAGGACTGTTGCATCCATAAAGGACTCGTGGGAACGCCTCCCCCACCTCCTACGTATTATTACGTGGAGAACAGAAGATGACCTCGCAGGCGACCTTTTTCCTTTGGAAGTTGTTGTCGTTGATGGTGTCCCCCAACAGCGGGGAGGGTAAGTGTATATTAATCCTTACCAACAGTTGTTACGTTAATGTCTGTGTAGTGTGTATATAATTTTCCTGAGATGTTTGTGTAGTTTATTATATATGTCTGTGTTTTTTGTGAGTTGTCTATACGGTATTCCAGAGACGTCTGTAATAGATATTGTATGTATTATTGGCAGGGGGTGTGGAATGATGGTGCTCAGTTTTGCGGAGCACCTCATGTTGGAGCTCCCCTTCATACTCGGTTGCGAGTACGAGAACATGGCGAAGAAGAGGTGTGAATTCGCCAATCGGCTTTGGAACTTGAAGAATGATGTAGAATGAAGTATTATGTCGAAGGGTGTAGTTTTTTTGTATATGTAATTAATATAAATACATTGGTGCTTACCTTTTTTGCATACACTGGTGCTTACATGTAGTATTTTGTACAACAATGGTGGTGCCATATTGTACAATATTGTTGCAATGTGCTTCCAATTATATTTTTGTCCGTGGCGAAGCTACAACATAGTCTGTATATTTTTGTATTGTCTGTATACAACGACGATTACCCTTTCATATGAAGAATGTATGTGGAACAAGTGTATTTTTGGCAAAGCAATGAATGGTATACAACAATATTTAAGACCGCATTTGTCTGTGTTTTTTCACATAGTATACAACAATATTCCTCTGCGCATTTGTAAATCTGGATTTGTCTATGCTGAATCATTTATATTGTCTGTATTTAGGTGGTCACTGTCTGTGTTTACACATAGTATCATGTGTTTGTATTTGTGGATATGTTGTCTATGCTGAATAATTTATATTGTCTGTATATAGGTGGTCACTGTCTGTGTTTACACATAGTATCATTTATATTCAAATGTATTTAAAATAAGTATTTAAAATAAGTATATGTCTCAGATCAGAGTGAGATTTAAATCTAAACCGTCTTGATATTGTAGTGTCATACTATTGTTGACTGCAGCATAATCATATTGACCATGGTACCCCCCTCCAATGTAGCCCTCTCCAGTGTACGGCTGTCCCGCGAACCCATCTCTAGCGTAGTAGCGTACTCCTGTCCAACATTGTCATTTGTGGTTCGTTTTTTGTGCGCACTTGGCTGGAAAAAAAATATAATCAACAGGTACGATATTATTGTCTGTGCGTATATGTCGCACGTGAACACTCTATCACTATTGAGTATTGACACTACATTACCCTTGGATCTATCCTTGGTAGATGTTCTTTTTCTAACCGGGAATCCTACAGTTCTACCATATTTTTTGTAAAACTCATACACTGCGTCTGTGCTTCCAAACTTCATGCCCACTTCCGGAACAACCACACTAACATCTTCTTCCTCATCTTCCTGTGCATATGCATCTGTGAATTTATACACAGACTAATGAATAAAATATTAATACATACAGACATTAGTAAATGCAATACAGACAAGTTCAAAGAATGATCGAACCAATTAGAAGAACAAATGAATAAAAGATTATAAAATGCAAGCAGTATCAAATGAATTATAGACAAGTTCAAAGAATGATCAAACAAATTACAAGAGCATATGAATAAAATAATATAAAATGCAGACAGTATTAAATGAAATACAGACAAGTTCAGATAATGATCAAACAAATTACAAGAACATATGAATAAAATATTATTAAATACAGACATTATAAAATGAAATACAGACAAACCAAATAGTATCATAATGACATTCTAAAACGCTCTACGTATTATACCCACATTCTAAAAGAAGTCTATGAACTTCATAATGTTCCCAAATTTCATAATACATAAATGTCTACACACAGACATTTGTAATTGTCTACATACAAAAACAGACAATATTATTTGTCCGTGTTTTGTGAAGCTTCATAACACCACCACATAACAACCATGAAGAAAGGACACTACGTAATCACCTACCTTGCTCAGCCTCCACAGTGTTACCATCCGGTGCGCCTTCATCGCCTTGCATGGCAGCCGGAGTGTGTTCAACACCTTCCCTCCGTCGTATCTTCTCCGTCGTGTCTTCTTCATGATCTTGCATCCCTCCCTCCGTCGCTAGTGCACACTCTTCCAGCACAGCTGGAGTGTTAGCGGGACTCGGGTCGAAAATATCCTCCCATATCCACCCCAGGCCCGTTTCGTCGTCTCCGCCATGCATGTTATTACCTTCCATGGCGTTCATCGTCGCAGCTATACACACTCGATCACCACCGGTAACGGAGAAGACCACCACTTTAGAGAAGGAAGAGATTACAGACAACTCCAAAAGAATGGGACAGACAGTTCGTTCCCTCGGATTACGTTTGGAATGGAGGAGAGTGGGTGGGGGGTTATATGGGTTAGAAAAGGGAGGGTGTGGCCTTTTATGATGTGTAGGGTGGTGTGTACAATGTTGTGTACACATAGCATTTTCCATTATTTTATAACTACGAAAGTCTATCTCATTTGATCTTATCTGGTCCGGAACTCAAAACAGTCCAAAGGACTACATCCTTAAAATAATTCATCTACGGATCTACCATTAGTAATCAAACTTTTAGACCTTTTAATTGATTGTTGGGAGTATATTAATTCTCCATTATTTTTTCTTTGAGACCTTCAAATATTTTCAATGATTTTTTTGTCAATCTTTTATGAAATAATGGCAAGAATATCACCTACAAGGTTTCAATGGACAAAAGTATGACTAATTTAGGTTAAGACAAAAAAGTGACCAGCCCATATTTCCCTCTCGTCTCTCCCATCTGCATCTACTGCGTCCAAGGCTCCCAGGCGAACAGCCTCCAACCACCTCTGCCGGATCTCTGCTTTCTCCGCATCCACATCTCGAGTGTTGACTCCATAGGCACCTCATCTCCTCCATTCTTCTCCTTTCTTCATTGTCTTCTTCGATTCTCTATGGAGGGGGTCGAAATCCTTCAGATCTGTAGATGCCGTGACAGAGATGTGGCGGACGGCTGCGAGTGTTGGTATGGCGACCGACGAGATCGATTGGAGTTTGATGATGACGAAGAGCGGTGGCTATGGCTGTGATGGAAGCTACGGTGACGGACTACGACCGGTGGTGCAGGGCTTGTGGTTGGGGGTGAGAGCTGTTGTCCGGGGTAGGTTGGTGGTTGGCTGGCCAAATCTGATTTACGACCACAAGCGACGTGCAGCCGCGTAGGGTTTCATGGCAGCGGTGGTAGGGCCATTGCAGGGGAATTCCAAGGGGCAGTGGTAGCGCCGTTGCAGGGGGTTGGGTTGGGATAGTGACAGTGTAGAGGCTGGAAACGTGTTGTTCAATTTCGTCGGAAAAGGTCGTCAGAAATGTTGCCGGAAAAGGTCGTCGGAAAGGTCGCCGGAAAATTCTTCAGTGGTCATAGTGACTTGTTTCACGGTAGTGACATTCGAAAGTGGCATGAAGATATGGCAGTGATATGCTGATAGTGACATGAATTTAGTAGTGACATCAATTTTCCCAAATATATGACCTTTGTTAGTCACATTTTTGTCAATATTTAAAAGTGGTCACATTTTTGGAAATTGATCTAAATTTAGTAATATCTAGGGGAAAACCCCATCTTTTATTACTCATCACAAGCATGTATTGAGTTGTGTTTCATAATGGGATTGAAAATGAAATTGACTAAATACCTAGAACTAAAACTTGTTAATTAATCTTGGATTAGTACGGGTGAGGAGGTAAGTAATAGGATGGTTTCTATACGAAAGGTTTGCAAACTAAAATTCGATTCTATCGATTTAGGATAAATAAAATACGAAAATTAATAATCTACCTCAATAGTGATACACAAGATAAAATTTAAGAAATTAAAAATTAAAATGTGATTTTTATTTGTCATTTTACGAAGATAAAATAAGGGTGAAATCAGTTTCATTGTTCGAAAGAAAATTAGGAACCATTTGAAGAAATGTTAGTTCAACACCGATTGTTTTAGTTTTTTTTTTTGAAGAACCATATAAGAACTGTTAAGATCATACCAATGCAGTTCTTGTATGTTTTCATTTAAATGTTAATAAATAAAAATATGTTTAATCATTATCTTGTTTCATCGTTAAACTGCTAAAACATGAAAATACAATTTCAAACTAATAAATGTTTAAATATTACGGAGTAATAAATAAACAAATTCTAACAAGAAAATCTAGAGCCCGTTCGGTAACATTGAAATTGGCTGAATCGGCCGATTCTGCTAAAATTTATGAAGTTCCGGTTGAAGTGATTGTATTGACTGATTCATGAAAAAAAAAATTAAAATATTTTTTATTGATAAATAAAATAAAATTTATATGAAAAATAGCTAAAATGATCTTCTACAGTAACTTCAGTCAATACAGCCAGAAAAGTAACTTCAATCTTACTTTTTCTTCTTATTACACAATCCAGCGTGTGAAATCAAATGTTACGTGTTTGATGAAAAAGCTGACTGATAAACCTAATAAGCTTAAAATGGGGGTCATCAAATGTACTCCTAGTGTTCTACACTTATGCTTGTAGAACTCTAGTGTTCTACAAGCATTATATTCATTTGTACCCCGTTGGAGGTTTTTAGGATCACAACTTTTCAATCGTTTTCATAAGTTGATCTAAGTCTAAAATTAAGATCTCATAGTTAAAATACTTTTTATATCTTTTAATTCTTTTTTCAAAGCTAGGTCTAAAGTAACTATAAAAAAAATTAAACTACAAATTTATTTATTATTGCATCAGATTATTTGACTTTTTTAAATCAAAACTATTCATAAAACAACAACATCCAAGCCTTAATCCCAAAAGAATTTGGGATCGACTAACATGAATCGATCAATGATATCGATGCAAAACAGAGAAGAAGGATAAGAAAGGGAAGAAAAAAAAAGTAAAATAAAACGAATAACATAAAGATAAATAAATATAAAATAATAAACAAGAATATAAGAAAGATAAAAGATAAAAAAGAGCATTAAAAAACTAGAATATAAAAATAACATAAGAATATACAAAGATAAAGAAGATAAACAATAAAAGAAAAAAAGGAAAAGTAGAAAAGATAAATAAAAAAGTGATTGCAGTTAACCTAAGTAGATCTATTCTCATGGACCTATTCTTACTTTTGTACACTCCACTTGGCTACACCCAAAGGCCATAGCTCATTAGGTCCCAAAAAGAAATGACAAAATTTTAACTTCATAATACTAATTAAACTGCAGGAATTGGAAAAAATACACGCACTTGGAACAAAAAGAACACTAAATTTGCACGAATGAAACATTCAAGCCTTTAAACCAGGCTTGGGCCTAATTTAAAAAGGTGCATAATACATTGAGCTAATTTGAACATTATTATCCATATCAAAGTCACACTCACATAGCTTGTTTGCCCCAGGACATGCTTAAACAATTGGTCAAAGTTAAATCAATGTGATATTACAACTGGTCCCATATAAACAAGAAATGATTACAATAACAAGTTTTGGTTAGATACACAACTGGTCCCATATAAAATTTGGGCATGTCTGCCGTAACATAGCTATATATCAACTATTTAAACCGGAGAAGGCCATGATAGTTGACGGCTCTCAACACCGCCACCATATTCACCACCACTTGTAACTTCTTGCTCCTCACTTTTTTCATGCCTCACACTTCTAATGGCCAAATCGTTAAAACTTGTTTCGGTTCTCCAGGGTGGAGGAGTCACACAATCAGAATTCTTCCTTGATCTTCCTCTCTGGGAAAGATCCTTGCTAGGTGTGGCAAGGGAGGATGAAGGACCAACCCTTAACGTTTGAAGTGTGGCAAATGACTCCCTCATTGCAGACATGGCTTCAAAGAACCTGGTGCATGAAGCCAGGGCGACGGGGATAGGGCGAAGCATTTCCTACATTTATTTGAATAAAAACAAATAACAATAATAAATATCCATTATTGAACCATCCAACTGTACAATCACAACATAAACGGTTTGGACCCTTAAAGATGTTCCCAGATATCAGATATGACAAGTTCACCCCCCCCCCCCCCCCCCAGTCCACCGACCCCCCAAAAGCCCCACAACCTAAACCCAAAGTAAAAACAGAAAAAAGGCACATTTAAAAGCAAAAAACAGACACAGAGTTCAACACTGAGAAAGTAGAATCGTTAGTCTTTTTTATGTGGGGGGATAGTATAATAATTCATATATAAATACTGACATTTTTATGAAGCCCTATACGGCTATACGACTCCACTATAGAGGCATATGGACTTATGGGGTTATGCTCAGGCCACATAAACCCATATTAATGCGGTCTCCATAGTAGGAGTCTTACATGGCTCCATAAAATTCTGATATAATACTCCAACTACTATAGTTGTGAAAGCAAAAGCACAATAATAATTTGACATTACTGCCCATATTGTTGGTGGGTCTCTAAAATTTTGGCTCCAATGAAAGTCAGCCGCAGATGCCGTTAATGCACTGTAGTCGCTAGCAGCCCTCATCAGTAACTCAGAAAATTGTTTCTGCACAGATTCGCACAGGTGTCAAAATAGCATCATGAAACAATGTATTTCCTTGGAGTTTTAAACTATATTTTATGAAACAGGTGTCAGGTATCAAAACAGCATCATAAAACAATGCAATTCATTTGTGTTTTTATACTCTATTTATGTGTATTTGTATGTTCATTTTTATGTTGGGAGAATAGGAGAGTAACTGATTAAGAAGTATTGGGGTAGGTGTTCCTGATTCTGGAGGCCCCAAGGCCCAAGTAATGGTTAGTGTAAACCATATGAACATTAATATAAATTGAAATACCAAGTAAAAACCTGATTTCCCATACCAGACAAAAAAAGTTTAAACAAAATTTATCAGTCCTTCCACAAAGAAATTTGTTTGGATTAAAACAAGAGATTCGCGATACAGATACAGAACAGGATGAGCAAGAGATACATGTCAAAAGTTAATGTTGTTATTATTACTATTGTTGTTGTTGTTATTGCCAGTACTATTACTACTAGTATTATTATTAAAGGATGACTCTTATAAGAAGTATGGAGTATAAGTTATGGAGTTACCGAGTTACTTTACGTCTTTACTAAAGAGTGATATTTTTTCCAGATTCTTTGTGCTAGTACTATTGAAGTGAAAATGTGAAATATCAATAAAAGATTGAGAGATAATGAGCTTATAATTCAATTTACCAAAAATGTACCTGATATTCTGCTTCCACCGGAATGCAATCTAATGAATATGGTTGTTGAAGCCGAGCAATAATGCGGTCCTACGTCCATAAAATATGATTTGAGCAGAGGATATAGCACTCCATGAAAAAAGATCAATACACTTGCACAATCAGGTAGTGGATGAAAAATATGACTTCACACTTCGATTATAATCCTTCATATAAAGAATTCGCTCTCAAAGGTCATCAAGAAAGTAGAACAAAGCCATATCTGGTAACAGATCAAAAGATGTAAACGATCAACATTAATATACTTATGTTTTGAAAGTCATGGCTTTGAAAAACAGTAATTGAAGTCTCGATCTGGTGGTAATAAGACCAAAGGATATAAATGATCCTCGTTAATACACTTATATTTTGAAACTCATTGCAATGAAGATTAGTAATTGAAATCTTTGAACATCTTAGAGGTTAAAGGTTAGAACTTCACAACAATCATACAATAGAATAAATTATTCAAATGCTCAGAATTATGCGTCCACAGATCTGTCATTAGGATCCCATTCATACTTCCCAATACTAAATACCGGAGAGCCACTGCTGTTTGATTCGCTGTCTGGGCCAGACTTCGGATCTTATTTGGATGTTTTGGCTGGTAGCTCAGAGAACATGAGAGATCAAACGGTAACTCTTACTGATGAACGAATCTGTGAACTCGTTAAAGTCTTCCAAAAGGAGCTGATTAATGGATGAGGGCTTGTAGGAATTCATAGAGCAAAGATTTTAAACAACTGCCTATCTTCCCGGTATCAATCAGATGAAGAAATACAGATATTAGCAAGCTCGTTTGCTCTGGTTAGTAATTGCTCCCATGGTCATCCTCTGTATGATATTAAGGCTGCCTTGAATACTTGATTTACTTTGTGTTCGTGGGAAAATTCACTATTGTTTGCTTGATAAAGGATTATACTGTAATAAAATGTGTCTTTAATTAGGCGGATTGACATTTATTTTATTATACTACATAATAAAATGTTTATGTTTTATTCCGTAATATTTATTTTTAATGGTATCTAAGGTTCCCTTTATAAAGTTCGACTCAGACCAAAAAAATGTTAGGATCGGCCTTGAATAGAGCTTGTATGTCCTTGCATTGATGTAAGAGATCCAATAAATACTTCTGGAGCAATATCCTACCAAATCCCCCCACCCAAAACCACTCTAACAGCGACAAAATCTGGCTAATCCAATATGGGCTTACAAATCTAGGACCCACTGTTCAGTAAGTTTAATTGAAAAATAAGTTAAACACTCTGTCTCTAGCCATGGAAATTCTGGAGAAACTTCTAACTTCTAAGGATGCTTGAATGCCATTCAGTGTTCCCGGTGCATGCTAGTTAAACTTCATACTAATATATCGATCATAGCTTCTTAAAATGATTTAAGAATTAATAATTTAATACTATTAATAAAACAAATAAGACAAATAAAACAAAATATATGTTAGCATGATATTTATTTTCAAAACCTTTTTCAATACAAGAATTTTGAGTCATTAAAAATGATTGCCAATTACAATTGAAATCATTAATAGTCTTCCATCGTATCACGAGTGAAATACTCGTGCATAACAGTAACAACCATAAAAACTCAAACATCAAATGCTTGAAAATGGAGTAGCAATGACCAGAGTAGTATTTGAGAACATTACCTTGTTCTGAATAACATCTTTCAATATAGTGGTGATTCTAGCCAAAGTTTCAATCTTTTTCTCCATTTCACTAACATGTGTCAGATGGGCGACGTTTTTGTCCTCCTAAAATGGGGTGGGGGTTTCTAACATCAGTGACAAATACCAATACATGAGATTTTTTGCATTGAAGTTGACAAATTTTGTTTGACTCAAGTCACTGGCTCACAGCAACCTTTCACTGAGAATATAATACAATCGAGAAGAATATGATAAACAGCATTATAACTTACAAGATCAAATTTCAAGATTCCCACCAATCAACTAACTACTCATGGAATTGAAAATTAAGCAACTGATTCAAATATTGGAGGGGAGATTGTCTGACTATGTAAGAAGCCTAACTTTTTTATAACGATCTACATGGGTGTAGTGACTAGCTGGGTGTAAGAACACTGAACCTAAAGTTGAAGAACCTTTGCAATAGAATCAAAAGCATTAATGAAGAAAATAGCAGAGTTTCTTTACAGAAAAAGACTTGCATCAGATATGTTACTTAAAGTATTATCGTGTGGTGAGGGACGAAATGCTAGTCTATATAATATTGAGTAAACAAATTAATACCCTCAACGTTCATGCAAATGTGATATGTTACTTATATAAATTTAGTAGCCAGTTAAAACTAGATAAAACATAAAAGAGGCGTTCTTAACCAAAAACCATCATTTATGGTAAAGAAATCTCACTAATTTATTATATGACACCTTCCATGATTAATGAGGATGCAACAAATAAAATTGTCATTGCATGAAGGTAAACTCAAAATTAGAACTAAAGGCGCACTCCATATGGATGTAAACAATATAGTAACAATACACATTATCACATTTTAATGATGAAGCCGAGGGGGACAGGGTCAATTGGTTAAAGTCAAAATGTCATGTATGTGCAGGATTCAAATAGCAAAAAGGTTATTTTGTAAATGGAACCATATGTAATCATGTTCATTTAAGCAACTATTAAAACTTAAGGCACCTATGCAATTCCTATGTATTTTGATGTTTTGCTCCTATCGAAGTACACACTGTGGGTAGGAGTAAATTCATCTTTTGGTACCTTGGGAAAACTGGAAAAGTGACACTTCTACTTTTAGGGCCCATTTGGTAACATCGAAATTGGCTAAATTTTCTGAAATTTGAGAAATTATGGCTGAAGTGACTGAATTGACTGAATCTGTTGAACTATGAAAAAATTATATTTAAATATATTTAACTAATAAAATTAAGGAAAAATTACATGAAAAATAGCTAAATGGTGTTCTACAATAATTTCGGCCAATTCAGCCAGAAAAGCAACTCAAACTTTATTTATTTTGATTATTACTCAATTCAATGCTCGAAATCAAAAACTAAATGTTTGGTAAAAAAGTTGGTTGATAATGCGAATAAGCTGAAATTATGGGTTACCAAACGGGCTCTTAGTTTGAGTTTGATTGCTCTCATTTGTATTCTTTTTACTCTAAACGGCGATTTCTTTTAGCTCGAAATGCCCTCAAACATACAAAGCTCATTCACTATTCATATCAGGTTGGGTAGGCCATTATCAGGCTCAATGAATAACTCAGTACATAACTAGATATTTCAATTCTACATTCTCACGAGACTCAAGTCATGCATCATATTCAGCCTTAATGTAAAGGGTGAGGGTCTCCAGCTTTTTAAACTAAAATGGAGTTATAATTTTGTCAAATTCAAAGACTAGAGGTGAAACACAAGTACACAACGAAGTCAAGAGCTCAAATGGAAATATCATGGTAGTTGAGAGGTCAAAAGGAGAGTTTGCTCGTATAGATAGTGCTACCTTCGTCCCAAAAAACTTTGTCATTCCAAAGAATTTGAACCATGATTTTGATTAGTATGATATTATGGAAGTTATAAATTTTATACTTTTATGAAAGTACTTTAAACAAAGAACATTTTCATATAATTTTTATATTATAAATAGTTTCCCATTAAAAGATATAGTTGGTCAAAGTTTTGTGGGACAGAGGTAGGATTTTGCAAGCCATGGTCCAACATATACACGTGCAATAACATGATAGATGATAGCAATATCAGGTATATCACCTTCCTACCCTGAAGCTCCACTTGCAAGTCTGCAATTTTTCTTTGGACGTCAGTGAGCTCCTTCAAAACCGTTATCAAGTCATCACTCTTTTCACCAGAGCCACTGGACAAACTTTGGATCTCCTCCTAAACCACCCGAAATGAAAATCAGAATCACAACCCATTCGAAACTCCCATTCACATGCATTAAAGAAAAGTTTCATTGGACTAAACATAATCCAAAATGAACTTCGCAAATCAAGAGAATTAAAGCCGAAACAGTTCCTAAGCATTTTAGCAACTCTAATCACAACATTAATCGAACCTGTAACCCTTAAAGATACATTTACTTAAAAAAAATACCAGTATGAGATGGAGTTACCTGTGACGGAGGGGGAGAGACGGCGAAGCCAAGATCAGAGGCAATAGAAAGGGCATCCGACATCCCACCAAGGCGTCTCACTGCTTTCCGTCCGACCCATGTTGAGTCACTTCCCATCATCGAAATCTCTCCCTCCCGGTTTTGCGCAAAAATGACGGTCAAATAAAATTGAAGAACGGTTTTAGTGTTTTTCTTTTTTTCTTTTTTATAATCTAGGAGTCTATGAACTAGACTCCAAAAGACAAATACACTTACATCACCTTTCCCTCCTCCCACCACACAAATCCTTGGTGGAATCGAACTCAAGACCTGCCACAAAGGAAAGACTTGGGGGTCATCCATTGGACTACAACCACCTTCCCTAGTGTTTTTCTTCCATATTGTACATGGAGTATTCCGTATTACTTTGATAGAATTAAGAGTGAATAGTGTTTTAAAATAAAAGTACTTTTGATGGAAAAGTTAAAGTTGGAGCGTTTGCTTAAAAGGTACAAATATATCCTTATAGTATAGATGTGAGAACAAATACATATTGTTCTATTTTTTGGAACAAATATATCAATGAAGTATACGTGAAATTGCATATATAACCTTGAACTTCTTAAAACGTGCATGGAACAAATATATCCCTGAAGTATATGTGAAATTGCGTATATAACCCTCAACTTCTTAAAACATTCAAAAATACCCCGCATGTTCTTATAAAGGAACAAATATACTCTTATTGACTTTAAATTAATAAAATAAATTTCAAAAAACATCAAAGATCAATTAAAAATTCGAAATTAAAAATAAAATAAAAATTAAAATTGTACTTATGCCCCATTCTCCCTTTAGAAATTACTCCAAATAGGACTAAAACTATGGCAAAAACTCAAAATAGGACTCACTATGTTTTTCTTTTCAAAATAAGACCATATTAGTCATATTAGAAACATACCTATTTTTTTATTCCATTCTTACCCTTCCTTTAAATATGAGTTAATTAAATATTTAATTCATAACAAATTCGAAAAAATTCAAAAAATCGTAGAAAAATAATTAAAAAATTATAAAATAACAAATTAATTTTTTTTTACATTTTTATTTTTTTAAAAAAAATAATAAATACTTAAACTCCATAAAAAAAATTAAAAAAAATTGGATTCTTTTCCCACCGCCTGTACTACCTCCCTGCGCCACCATCTCCGACCGGTGAAAAAAATGTCATTTTTCCAAAAAACTGCTATTTTTTCTAAAAATTCCAAAAACATGGCATATTTCTCTTTGAGAATGCCAACATTTTCTTTGTTTTGTGCCATAAATATGGCATTCATAATGAACTTGGCATTTATTTCCCTAGTGACTGGAGGGGGTGGTGCAGAGACGGCAGAGGTGACGGTGAATTTTATTTTATTTTTTTGAATTTTTTAGATAGCATTTAGATAGAGATAAGATTTGGCGATAAAATTTGGCCTAATGACTAGCCTTAAAGTTTGAAGTATTTACAAAAATACCTAGAAGCAGATAGAAGCATTAACTTAGCTTCCTCGCATCCACCTTTTTGCTTTAAAGTGATTAATATAATAAGTTGGACTTTGAAAACACTTTTTTAGCTTTTTTAAGTTAAAAGCCAAAAATCACATTTTTAAGTTTTGGAAAACACTCCCTTGGTTTATTAATAATTAGTACTCCCTCCATCCCCCTATAATTGTCCCATTTTTTCATTTTTGGATGTCCCCTATTATTGTCTCATACCATATTTGGTAACATTAGTGTGACTCTAATTCATTCTTATTTTAATCTCACTTTATGATCTCATTACCATCTATATAATTCAATTTTTCTTAAAAATCGCACCACTCCCTTCCATCCCAATATCAGGGGTTGGAGGGAGTATAATGTTGATCATGATTTTCTATTAATATACTACATATATAATCAAATTTTATATGTAAAATATTATTATTTTAATTAATATGAATTCCCAAAATATTAACTTTTATATTAATTACTAATATGTAATTAAATATAATTACAGTCAAAATTATATATTGGCAAACATGAAAGTCAAATTATTGCTATTAAAAAAGAACAGGGGTAATATAAATTTAGCGCATTAGTTCCTCTAATTTAAAAAATGTGTCAAACTTTCATGTGTTCCAAATATTCATGTGTGTAACTCCCTCTATGAATAAAATTAATGTCAAATAAATGGAAAATAATTAGTTTTTTTGCATAATTTATAGATATTGAGAAAGTACTCGCACATTCAATTATAATGTGCTTTTGAAATTGTTATATTTGTTCTTGGATATGGTTTTGCGCATTAATAATTATAGCATATGGAGGATTGACGCGTTTTTTAAATTACATGGACTAATGCATCGATTTATATATGACAGACTCACAGTGAAGTTTGGTGCACAAAACCCTTTGTTTTACTTTGTTTTTAATCCTCTGTAGTTCTTAGAAAAAGTTTTGTTTCATGCCCAAAAACATTGGTGGGACTCCGAATAAATCATAAATGTGTAAAAGCATTGAGGTTACTCACTCCCGAGATGAATAAATATCTCACCTCTGTGGCAGTCCAATTCATGCGGTCTTTGTCAACGCATGTATTGCTTGTGATAGAAGTCAATATAACATTTGAATAACTATATACTACCTCCCTCCCTTGAAATTTTACCAAAGTTGACTGGCACGGAGAATAATAAAGTAAAAATTGTGTGATTGAGGTTTGAAGGAGAGAGAAATAATAGAAACCACAAAATAATTGATTAAAAGGGAAAGTGCCAAAAAATTTTGGGACGTCCAAAAAAGGGAAAGATGACAAAGTTTTAAGGGACGGATGGAGTAGTATATACACTCTATTCAGGGGTGGAGACGGGGGCTGGCGGTGGTCACGCCCCTGCAAGAAAAAATTTGTGATGTATTTATATATGTATAAATATTTATAAGTAGTAAAAAATATAGTGAAAATTTAAGTTTTGGCCCATGCAATATAAATTCCTTAAGACTCGGCCCCTGTAATCTGTCAATCCTGCTCCGCCACTGACTCTATTACTGTGAGCAATAACAGTGACAATGTGACATGAATGCATTGATGCTCTTCTTTCATTTTGCGTGTGATTCTCAACTCTTTTCATTAATATGCCACAAATACGAACTGTCTGAAATCCAAACTGATTTGGAAAAACCGGACTCATCCAAAACCTACCCGTGTTCACCCTTATTCGAAAGGAAAATAAAAATTCAATGACTGATGTGATGCTCAGAAAGACATGTCATCATATCATATTGAAATTTTTTACCAATGCGAATGATTTAAATAGGATATCTTGCTTTGCAAAAAAAGGATGCCTTGCGATTGGGAACGTGATTTTGAATTGCCATCAATATGCGTATTACTTCCATACTATACAATATATGTACACACAAACTTTTGAATGATTAGAGCGCAAAAAGAGAAACTGATTTGTATGGCAAATGCCTCCGTGTATATGAATATAAAAGTAACATAAAAAATCAGGCTAGTTACTTCTTGAGTCCTCGGCACCTAGTTTCCTGGACCTCCTTTTACGTTCCAAGTATTGAACGAAATCGTGAGGCATAGGCCGGAAGATGGACTGGAAAACCCTGTAAGAAAAATAAGGTAGCAGAGCAGATATGACAACAAGAAGCGTGAGGAACCAATAGAAGGGACTCGGGGCGCAAGCTTCCACAAAAACCCGATATGCTGTGTTAGATATGTCGGGTGGCAAAGCACCATAGAAGACCAAAAACAAATACCAGATAGCTATGCTTCCCCATATGAAGATGTGTTGGATCCATGTAAAGTAGTTAATACAAAGTGCCATTTGACAATTGACAGTCCACACCACACAGGAATATATCATCACCCCAAGGACTTCGTAGTCAACAGGTTGACCATCGAGCCGAAATGCTTGATGTACGATGGAGTTAGTTGTGAGGTAGAAGATGATCATAGCACATAGAACTCCATTTAACATCCACCCTAGGATGCGGGACCATTTAAAGAGCATGTTCTGGTTTCCCTCCTTGTAGACCATAGGATGCTGTGGATGATGATAATGATTAAACAATTACGCATCATTTGGCACGACAAAAATTATAGCTATTAGCGTTTTAAAAGGAATATTTTCATATAAACTGCTGGTTGGTTAGTGAGGAGGTTATCCAGTTGTTATAGGATCAGGCTGGTCTTATTTCATAAGCTTCTCTTAGTGTACGTGAGTATGGTAAAACTTATTTTGGAGCTTATAGTTTACTTTAAGCTTTTAGTAAGCTATCATTGGTAAATAGGACAAGAGCTTCAAATAAGCCCTTATTTGAAAAGCTGTCTCCTGTAACTTTTCAGAAATAAGCTTCTATGTTTTTATTTGTTCCCCTAATAGCCTTATTCTTTCACATAAAAATTACGTAGTACTCCCTCCGTTCCTAAAAATACTTCCCACTTTCCTTTTTGGGTTGTTCCCAAAAATACTTCCCACTTTCCCATTTTGGACAATTTGTGTGGCTCACATTCATTTTACATTTTTCTTACACAACCACAACCATACATTTCCACTTTATTCCACTTTCTTAATAAGCGTGCAAAGTCAAACCGGGAAGAATTTTTAGGAACGGAGGTAGTAGCATTTATCCATCTATAATCAATATAAAGGATGCTCCTTTATGAAGTTACCTACCTCAAGACAAAGACGATCAGACAAATCTTGGTCAAAAACACCGATAGCAATCACGGGAAGTGAAGTGAAGAATACATTATATAATGACATATACCAATCATTGTAAGCAGCCCGTCCAGAGAAAGAAGTAAATGCCTCAAACAAGAAAAGGGTGAACCCAAATGTGATATTCTTATAAAAGAAGTAACATATCTGCACCCACCACCAAAAATAAATTAAGAAAAATATAAGAATAAAACAAGTCTCACGAAATAAGCACACATAGCCACTAAGGTTCTGCCCAAGCCTCTTGCAAAGCGGCAATCAGGGGCGTAGCTAGGGGAGGGCCAACCATGGCCCCGGCACAGCCCAAATTTAAAAAATGTCTAAATTTTTAGGGTAAAAATTCTTTGTAAATTTTTTTCCAAAAATATTCTTTGTATTGGCCCAGTCCGGCCCAGTGCCCTTGCTCCGCCCCTGGCGGCAATGGACTCAGTAACATGCTGCTTAGGTTTATTGCTTCCAATGTGTTCCCAAAAACAAATTTGACATCAACATACATTTTGTGGTACTAATTTGTCATACCAGAAGATGCATAAAACATGAGACTTACCATCATAGATATTCTGCGATAACACCAGTGGCCGTGAACCAACAACAGCCGTTCTAGAAAACAGAATTGAGCTATTGCATAGTCACTGGCCATGACAGCCTAAATAGAAAAGAGATTCATCAGTTGAATAGTACAAGACAAAACAATTTCATTGTACAATAAGAATAAGCTCACACCACACAAATTGGTGCTGAATGTAAAATGCAGTCTTCAAATATAATAAAAAGGAAAAATATGCTCAGACCACACAAATATTGTTTAATGGAAAAAAGCAGTCTTCAGACAAAAATGGAGTGAAGATGCCACGATAAGCATACAGAAATTCAGAAATAACTCCTTTCCTAAAAACCAGTAAGCAAAATTTGACTTTTGGAACACCTAAATGTTTTTTTAAAATATATCCTGCCAAGCCAGATTCTTTCTGTTCAACACTCGAGTCACATGGAAAGCTTAAATGTGAAAGAAAATAATCAAAGACCTGCATCCCCTCAACCCCACTTATTCCAACCCCAACATCAGCCTCTTGAAGCATGCTGACGTCATTAGCCCCATCACCAATTGCCAGTGTCTTTCCACCACTTCCTTTCACCAATGCTGTTACCTGCATGTCTTCAAACATTTTGGTAAGATTATTCAGACTCCTTGAGAAATAGAATTGGAAAAGATAAGAGTGATAATGTGAGTGAAAGTGTATCACTCACAAGAGCTTTTTGTTTAGGTGTAGAGCGACAGCATATAACAGATGCACATTTCAATGCAAGGTCCAAAAATAGCTTCTTCATACACTCTCTGAGAGCAAAAGATAGTGCAGTTCCATCTATAATTAAACCAACCAATTCCGTACTTGATTCAATTCGACTCATTCCGTCATTTACTTGCGTTGTTACCCTTCTTAAATCCTATGAAGGTTGAGCATTGTAAAGATGAAAGTGTTGGATTGATATGAAAATACATCTATGATATATACCTCAGCGTCCTTTTCTCCTTGACTTTCCAAAGTACTTTTTTGTGGAGAATCCAGAGTAATAATAATCAGCTTCATGCCTGGCCTTAGTAAACTGCAAGCATACCTACAAGGATTTTAGAATAAAAAATGACTATGATATATTGCGATGTTTTTTTAAGTCAAGGATGGAAAAACAAGCACATGAGTTCCAAAAACATAACGGTCGCCCTACCCAATATTGATTGCAGTCTCCATCTTATCACCAGTTAAGACCCATATCTTTATCCCAGCAGATGTGAGCTTGTTGATGCATTCAGGGACCTACACAAGACGAGAAACCAAATGTGCATTTGATCATTGAAGGATGAAAGAATCATCAGTATAAAGGACAACACGATGACTCTCCTTGTATCTATAAGATGGCTATGTAATTAAGAATGAAAAAGTTGTAAGTTTGGTTATAACCCCTTTTTGAAGTTTATCCTCAATGGCTGTGGCTCCAAGAAGAATTAGGTCCCTCTCAATTTTATCAGCAGCAGCAGCTACTAAAGCTTCTCTATCATCTGAAGATACCTGAGCACTTAATAACTCTTCTTCCCATGATTTGAGTTCTTCTACACCAAGCTCACGGTATGCAATGACTAATGTTCGCAGTCCTGCATTGGCGTACTGCTCGATATGTTCCCTAGTTTTATCCTCAAAAATCCGTCCATCTTTTGAAAGCTTTTTAAACATCACGCTGAAATTTTATCAAACAAAAAAACAGAAGAGTGTCACATGGCACCAAAATGCAAACTTAAAAGACTAAGTACTTAGTTCAGACGTAATGTGTGAATAGATAGTAAAGAAAACCTGTCTGCACCCTTGCACAAGAGTAAAAATTTATTTTCAGGAGTGCTTATAATCACAGACATTCTCTTTCTCGCAGGGTTGAACTCCAGGAGGTGAAGGACCTGGTATGATCTGAAGATGAGGTGGTTCACAGCATACACTGTTAAATTAACAAAGTACAAAATAAATGTATTCAAGTAACTAGACGTGAGGTATAACATGGTAAACTAGGACGTGAAATTTAAGTTCTGCTATTTCTTATCATATATCATGTCTAACTATTTTCCTTGACATCACGTGGGATAAAAATATAAAATAATGATCTTCACTGCTTAATAACATTCCCTCTCATACCAAGATGGTCAGGGTATTGTCTGCTATTTGTTAGGCCAGGCTTACATAATAACTGATAAATCCTTCCCATGCCCAGCATGTTGGGGAGCTTTTCCCATTAGCATCTATCCTTTCATAATCAGATTTAATACACACACACACTACCTCTGTTCTTAAATACTTGCAACAAGTTGAATTTTACACTATTCACATGCTCTACTTTGACTACATTTTATTTATTAGTGTATTAGATTTTTTTTAAATATCATTAAATTCATCTCATTTAAATTTTCAAAAGTCTTAATAGGGAATTAAATATATTATGGTCTAAGTCGTGTGTTGGAAAATGTGAAAATGGAAGTGTTGCAACTAAAAGAAGATGGAGGAAGTGTGTGTGTGTGTGTGTGTAAAATGTTCCCAATGCTGGGAGCACTCTTCACCTGCTGGCTGCTACCCATATTTGAAACAGTTATAAGGAAAAGGTAGGTGTCGTTATATGCTTTTTTGTACAAAGGGAGGGGGATGATGATGAAAAGCAAAACTCCCAATTTAAATTCGTATAAAACTAAATTTGCAAAAATAACCTGTCAATCTGTCTGGAACCTTCTCGATCCCATTCATGCAACCAAACAGTAGTTTGTGTTCTTCTAAAGAACTCAAACCCGAGCTCTTTAGCTGCAACAACAAAAGCAGCTTCATCGGGTGACTCTGCTTCATAAGATATATGACCTGGTGTTTTCAAATCAGGGATGACAGTGTGACAAATAGCCAACACACTAAAGAATTTGTGTATCGTATCTGCATGAGGTTCTTTAGCCCATTGACCTTTCATTATGCGTTCATCTTGGAAATTGAAGCCTTTAATTGATTTTCCAGAGTCAAAGTTATGAGAGTTTGGCTCTAATGGATCAACATCAGTACTGGTGTGTTCGGGTTGAAAACTTCCTTTTCTCTTCGCCATGGCTCTCTCCACTTCAGTCACAACCCGGCCATAAGAAACTCCTGCTATTGAACACTTGACAAATTCCATAGAGTTGCATGTTAAAGTGCCTGTTTTGTCAGAGAGTATTGTTTCAACCTGTCCAAGTTCCTCATTCAAATTAGACGTTCGGGCATGTGCAGGCTTATTTGTTTCCCTGTAATACATATGCTGGTCTTGATTGATGAAGACACTTTGTAAAACCTTTACGATTTCAATAGAAACATATAATGAAATTGGAATTAAATATCCATACAGCATAAGGGCTGTCAGGAAGTGAAGAAATGCAGCAAGTGAAGCTCTTTTTGGATCATAAAAGACAGTTGCTTTGTCTGGTTCTAGATACCACCTCTTGTACCCCTGATTGCCTATGTCGTTTTTAGTCCACAGTCCAAAGAAGATGGACCCAACGGAAGCTATCATAATCAATGTACCAAAGAGGACGTAGATTATTTTGTCCATTCTTTTCTCAATTGCACTCCTCTTAGAAGGCGGGTCTCTAGCATTCTGCATGACTTTTGTGTCATGACCGGCAAAAACAGCCACTCCATAGATATAATCAGTATTCTTTAATTTAGAACCTCTCAGAAGCAATTGATGGACTGAAAGTGGTCGTGGTTGCTGATTGTCATAATAGAGAGTGCCAACAAATGAATAAAGGTCTTCATTAGGGTCCTCACACTGGATCCTTGCTTTAAAATTCTGAAAGTCTTGAATGGAAGCTGTTTCGCTCAAAGCATGTTTCACCTTCAGATTAGTCTCCCCATCAAGATTTGCTGTTTCAACATAGCAAATTCCATCTTCATAGTTCGATGAAATCAAGAGAAGATCCGCTGGAAAGTATTCATCCTTTTTAACCTTAACAAGCTGGCCAACTTGTATCTTCTTCCATACACTTTCTTCAAACCCGTGGTTACTGGTACACACTAAGACCTTCCTGTTGTTAGCTTCTACGTCCTGGAAAGAAAGCCGGGCACCAAAAGGCACCGAAATAACATGTAAACAATTATTTATTGTAAAAACATTACTAACCCACTTAGCACAATAAAAAGGAGTGATGAATAACTGGAACAATAAAAAGGAATTCCATGCAATAAAAATTATGTAGTACATAGTAGTAACAGATAATTGCACGTGAACAATTCTTTATCAGCTGGTCAGAATCTGATGTTAATTAATTGTAATTATTTCTTCTGCAAACCATCTTTTCCCCCTTAAACTTTAGACCCAAGAGTGTCTCATGCTAAAATTTAGCTTGCAAATGTCTCCTATCTGAATACGTCCAATCACTTTTATTCCTTTGGCTATGATAATCGTTTTATCCTTTAATTCTCTAGGATGATTTGATAACCAAGTTTCACGGAATGTCTAATGCATATGTGTATGAAAATATGTTGATGAAGGGCACAATCATGTGGATTTACTTGGTAATTGTATCTGAGAGGCCCCTGGAGTCTGGACTATAAGATTTTTTTTCCAGCATAATCTATATATCAATGTTTGGTCAGTTTAATTCCTGTATTTGCAATATTCATAAAAATTAAATACACAAACTCGCTTAGTAAATGGAGTGGGGCTTACCATGTTGAGTTGTTAACACAATAAGTGCATAGCATTACATGCCACTCTATGGACGCGGCAATGTCATGTTAGAGTTTTAATAGTCCATATTAATTAAATTCAATACTAAATAAATAATAACAGGATTCAGAACACCTATCGTATCACAGTAACTACATCCGACTCGACTTTTACCACCTTTGGGACAATTTATTCTTGGAAACTAAGAACGTATATTGAAAAAAGCAAGTATCCTGAAGCATCTATGCCATTACTCTATCCTTGTGTCCTTGGAATGTTAGAGTTAAAGTTTTTTTATTTTTATGTATATAATTTAAAAGAAAAACACATAAGTAATAATGTAAGCAGACAAAATTATTTAACAGACCAAAAAAGGAGCTGTTTTTATTTCCTCAATAAAAAAACATCAAAAAGTCATTTACCTGACTTCTGCGTTTCCAGTCTTCCACGCCTTCTTTGGCCATTGTTGCACCAATGACCACCATCAGAGGAAACAGAACACTACTAGCTGTATAAGGGGCCAACGGGCTAAATGAGACGAAAGCCACTACAAGGAAGTATATATTTGCAACCCTCCTGAATTGCTCAAATAAGGACTTGGGGATAAAATTAACTGCTGTATACTTTGTAGTCTGGACATAATTATCTCTGTGCTGCAAATGTTCTGTGTTATCAGGATCATTACAATGAACAATCCTAGAGTAACCCTTCTTCCCAATGCGGTCATGCTCCGCTCCAAATTGACTTGGAAAGCACGAAAATGTATACGGGAAACACCACATTTTCCCACCATCTGTCATCTTTACCCTCTAGTCTCCTTCAAAAAACCAGACTAGTTTGATTCAAAGGAGCATAACAGAAACTGTGATTTAACTCCCTTTAGACGCAAAAGTAATTACAATTAAGTAAGATACAAACGTTACAGGACTTCACTGAGAGAGCAGCAGCATGTAACTTAAGGATTAAGAGAAACAAACAGAGCAAGAAAACCTAAAACCATATTGAGAAGTCAATAGATCCTAAAACCATAAAACTGCCCATCCCACAATTCCTTTCTTTCCTCTCAAGTAGCCCTAATAGATACCTTCTCCTTCTTCAAGTGTCGGTGCAAAACCATGAACTTTCAGCCACGAAAAAAAACAAAACTTGGCCCGACTTTTCTGTTATTGAGCAGTATTGTGAGCTCAAATCTTCCTAGGAAACTATGCAAAGCACATATATCGAGCTGCTAATTAAGTGATGCTAAAATTCTGGCGCTGGTATTCCCGCAATTCCTTTCGTTGGTCTCAAGCCTTCCTCGGGCTGCATACCTCAGCAGATACGAAACTTGGATGAAGCATTTCAGCAAACTTGTAACGTGCATAAACGAAGAGAAAGTGATGTAAGGATAAAAGAAAGATGGATAATCAAATGTGAGAAGAAGGGGCGTCGCTATTAGTTGTAATAGTAGTTGGCCAATTAACTACTCCCTGTTCTCTGTTCTGTTCTGCATTCATTTGCCGTTAGCAAGCAAAGAGTGCTGATAAATGAAAAATGAATTAAAAAATGGATAAAGAAGACCGCGAACAGGCGAGTAGGTCGCCAGCCCCACTACCTATTTGTTTCCCGGAGTTTCTTATTTAGTACGGAGTATTTTATTTTTGAAAAAAAAAATGATTGAGGTACTTACAATTTTATAAAGTGTACACCAAGGTCGTTAAAGTCGTGTTTTTAGATCGATCTAAAAATCTAATCGTAAATCGTAAGATTTCACTAAATAAGTAAATTTTTATAAAGATATTGGATAAAACTAAAATTCACAACATGCATTGATAAATTAAATCATAATAAGTTTAAGTCTAATGATAATGTCTTAATTTATAAAATGTGTAAAATAATCAATAACAAAATAATGATATGTAATCAAAGAACAAAAATCATTCAACAAATAAATACGGGGTATGACTTTTTAAGCAAATTTTACAATAAAAAATGAATGGTACTCTGTATTATACGGAGTGCTATGAATGGTAAGAATATAAGTAGTGCGTAGTAATACAAGCCGTACTTTGAAATGTTTATTTTTGAAGAAAACAATATCTGCATCTTGTTTGAAAAGCAAAGAAATTTTAGTGGAACACTCCTTTTGTATCCCACACCGGATAGCCGTCACAAAAATTCCTAGTTATAAATAAAAGTAAGTGACAAATTTACTCTTACTTTTACTTTTTTCTCATTAGCTTAAAGGCTTCTACTTTTATGATGAAGAACAGAAGTGTAAAAAACAAGCATCATTTATTGTCATTTCTTAATCTTTGTGACGATCAAAGTTTGCAATTTAATTTGGGACGGAGGGAGTATATTGCTCCCTCCACGATGTTAGACTTGTGATTGGCCTGTGGTACCTTGGGCCGTATTCTAGTCAAGCATTTTAGTTAACATGTTAGCAGGCTTAGTAACGGCTTGAGTCATTTGGTCGTGCTGGGCTGTGCAGTAAGAAGTTTAAAAATCGTGAAATCCGATAAGAATCTCGATTTTAGCGGTTTTAATCCGATTCAAGTACGATTTTGCATGATTTTCGTAGATTCCGATTTTGGATACGATTCAGATCGATGTTATACATTTGAATGGTAAAATCATACTCCCTCCATCCCAAAATGAACTTCACAATCACTATTCAAATGGTCAACTTAAATTACTCTTAATCTTATGTTTTATATATCAAATTTTTATCAAATTTATATTTTTTTATCAGCCTTTGTAGCAATTTTAATGTAGTTTCTCAATATGTAAATTCTATTTACTAAAAGTAATCTGAGTATGAACAGGGATCGAGTTTTTTTATCGTCGGTTAAGCATCGTAATCCGAAATGAGAAGTTAATTTTGGGAAGGAGGCAGTACGATTTTACGATTCAAAACGAGATTTTAACAACCTTGATGTACACCATATAAAAGTGATGGAGTATATGTGTCTAGGCCCCAGGACCCACATACTCAGAAGAACAGAAAGCACAAGCCACCATGCAGCGCCCTCGTCGGCCAAAGGACCCTCGTCGGCCGAAGAGGGACCGACTCAGAATATGATCCTGAAGCCAGGGAACTAGGGTGTCCTCGTCGGCCGTGCCTTCATCGGCCGTGCCCTCATCGGCCGTGTCCTCGTCGGCCAGACCCTCGTCGGCCACGAAGGTCACGCAGAACTAGATTTTACACTTATTCATTTATATATACCATCATTTACTTTGTATTCGGCCCAATAGCGGTCCAGTTGTAAATGGGCCTCCCAAGCCCAAGGCTTGGGAGCCCAGCCCGTATTTTTCCTATAAATACTTCCTCTAGAGGTAGTTGTGGGGGTTACAAAATCATTCTATTGAAGTATTTACTTGCATTTCTCTCTCTAGCTCTCACTTCTCTCTAGATATATACTCTATCATTTGGTGCTCTCGTTGAGAGCTAGAACAATCAAGTTAGCACCCTTCATCGCTACCAAGCACAGCTAACCACTGATCATGGGGAGAACCAAGTCAAACCGCAACCTCGTCAGCAAGGCCATTCCTGAGGACCAGAAGACCAGGGAGCATGAGGAGGACGCCACGGCCGACCAGGTCGGTGGAGGGGACGTCTTCTAGGAGGCCATCAACCTCACGACGGACCTACGCAACCAGCTCAACGGCGGTGGCCCTGATGCCCGCATCGGCCTAGATAAGAAGCGCGCGGAGAAGACAGACCACGCCCCGGCCCAACCTATGGCCGCGGCTTCTCCGTCTGTGGATCCACAGGTCCAGGCTGCGCTGTCGGTCATCATCGCCAGTTTGGCTCAGAACCCCGCCGTCCTCAGCGCACTCTTGCCAAGGACGGGGGGAACGTCACTCCACCTCCTCAGCCCCAACCGTTGGCCGTCAGGTTAGGCAACGATGAGGGGGTGATAGCCCAGGACACGGCGTCGTCCCACTCCCACCCTGTTTCCCCTCTTCGGCCTGGGCAGACCCCAGCGCGTGGAAAAGCCTCTGCCTTCAATAGGCTAGGTGAGCGTCGGCCCGGCTCGCCAAGAGAAAGCTTGGGGTCTGTGTCCTGGACAGCGGACCAGCCTCGCCTGGACAAGGGCAAGGGAAAGTTGCTCGAGGACGACGTGCACCACCAGATCAATGCGGCCCACGACGAGCGCGTGAAGAACCAGCAGGGCGCCGCTGCAGCCGCCAGGGATCCCCGGGACGAGGTCATTGCCCAGCTCGAAAGAAGGCTGGCCCAAATGGAGGACAGGCAATCGGCAAACATCCCCACGGCTGGCGCCTCCAACGATCCTGGCCTCAACGCTCTCATGAACAAGGTCAGCGCCCTTGAGAGGGAGTTGGCCGAAGGGCGAGGTGACCCCGTCATCCAGGTCAGGACCAGGACCCCTTTCACCAACAGGGTGCTCTCGTCCCCCATCCCGGAGAAGTACAGGGGAAATGCCATCAAGTCCTACGATGGCCGATCAGACCCTCATGAGCATTTCAGCCGCTATCAGAACAACATGCTGATGGTGAATGCGTCGGATGAATATCTCTGTCGTTGGTTCCTCTCCACTCTTGAGGGCCGGCGTACGAGTTGTTCAACGCGCTTCCCGAAAGAAGTATTGACTCATGGCAGGACCTTGCACAGCGCTTCCTCACCCACTTTGCCGGGATGAAGCGTGCGAAAAAGTATTTCACCCATCTCCTCTCCGTCAAGCAGCAACATGACGAACCCCTCCGGTCATTCATTGATCGGTGGACGAGGGAGACCGAAGAGGTCGAGGGGGCCGATGAGCGCTCCCTTCTCGTCCTACACAGGGACGCCCTCGTCATCCGGTGTGAGATCGGTGACTCCATCATCCACCGCACTTACATCGATACAGGGAGCTCCGTCAACGTGATGTACCTGGACACCTTCAGGCAGCTAAAGCTGGACAGGACTCTGCTGAAGCCGATCAAGACACCGTTGTCCGGCTTCACCGGGGACTCTATCGACGCTGAAGGCACGATAGTCCTCCCCGTGGAGGTCGGCGACGGCTCCCACCGCGCCAAAATTGACATGGAGTTCATGGTGGTCAACCTTTAGTGCGCCCACAACCTGATTTGCGGGCGGCCAGCACTGGAGGACCTGGAGGCCATCATCTCCATGAAACACTTATGCCTGAAGTTCCCCACCAACGGCGGCATCGACTACGCCAGAGGAAACCAAAGGATAGCCAGGGCATGCTACCTCAAGCTAACGAGGCCGGCCGAGAGGGAAGGGCAGAGAAAGACACCATTACGGCAGCCGTTGCCAAGGACGAGGAAAGACCGCATGCCGAACCGGCCGAGGAGGTCGAGGAGGTCCTCCTGGATACCTCCCGGCCGGAGCGGGTCCTCAAAATCGGAAGCAACTCCCGCAGGACCAGCGGGACGCCATCCTCTTCGTCCTACGGTCATACGCCGTCATCTTCACGTGGGGCCCGGACGACATGCCAAGCATCAGCCGGCAGGTGATCACCCATCGGCTGACCGTCGATCCAGCCTCCGCGTCTGTCAAGCAGAAGCGGCGCTACTTATCCACCGATAGGCGGGACTTTGTCAAAGGGAAGGTCACCATGCTCCTCTCAATCAACCACATCAAGGAGGTGAAGTACCCGACGTGGCTAGCCAACGTCGTCCTCGCCCAAAACCGCTGACATTCAGAATGTGTGTTGATTACACTGACCTGAACAAGGCGTGCCCCATGGACCCGTTCCCTCTCCCCAACATTGATTAGTTGGCGGACGAGACGGTGGGATGCGAGTTGATGTCGTTCCTTGATGCCTTCAGACGGTACCACCAGATTTTCATGCATGAAGATGACGCTGAGAAGACGACTTTCATGACCCTGGAGGGAATTTTTTGCTACCTCGTCATGGCCTTCGGGCTCAAAAACTCCGGCGTCACCTCTACCAGGATGGTGGCCAAGATCTTTAGAGCAGTCCTCGGCCGGACGATGGAGGCATACGTCGATGACATGATCGTCAAGAGCAAGCGAGCCACCACATATGCTGACGACCTCCGGGAAATTTTTGAAATCATGAAGGAGTTCAAGCTCTGCCTCAATCCCAAGAAGTGCGCCTTTGGCGTCCACGGTGGTAAGTTCCTCGGATACATGGTCAGCCGGAGAGGCATCGAAATAAATCCAGAGAAGATACAGGCTATCATCAACTGGAGCCGCCCCGCAACGTCAAAGAGGTACAACGGCTGACAGGGCGACTGGCGGCCCTGAGCCGTTTCCTCTCCAAGTCAGCCGAGAGGTCACTCCCTTTCTTCGAGATCATGCGCAAAGCAAACAGCTTCAAATGGACGACGGAGTGCCAGGAAGCATTTGAAGAGCTGAAGAGGTACCTTTCGTCCCCACCAGTGCTCTCCAAGCCCAAAACCGGCGAAACACTCTTCTTGTACTTGGGGGTGAGCACGTCGGCCATCAGCTCCGTGCTCATCCGTGAGGACGAAGGGGTGCAGAAGGCCATTTTTACATCAGCAAGACACTTAGGGAGGCCGAGCTCAGGTACTCCCCCGTTGAGAAGACGGTGCTAGCCATCGTCCATACGGTGAAAAAGCTGGGGCATTACTTCCAGGCCCATGCCGTCCACGTACTGACCCAGCAGCCCCTTGGCGCACTCATGAGGAGCCCCTCTAGCTCCTCGAGGATGGTGAAATGGGCGATCTTCCTCAGCCAATTTCAGATTGAGATCAAGCCAAGGCCATCTATCAAAGGCAAGCCTTGGCCGACTTCGTCACCGAATGCACAGCTAGGGAGATGACCACTACTACCCCCGGGACAGAGCCGGATGACACATGGATCCTCTTCACCGATGGCTCATCGGCCGCGAAATCATGCGGGGGCGGCGGCGTCCTCATATCCCCTGAAGGTTTCAGAGCCTACTATGTCATCCGTTTCAACTTCAGGGTATCTAACAATGAAGCCGAGTATGAGGCCCTCCTCAGCGGCCTTAGACTTGCTGATGGCCTCAGAGCCAGGCACATCAGAATCAGGTGCGACTCCAAGCTGGTAGTGGGCCAAGTGGAGGGTACATACGAAGCAAAGGAAGGCCGGATGAAGCAATACAAACAGGCAGCAGAGGAGTTGCTGAAGGCGTTCGAAACCTACGAGATCACACAGATCCCAAGGGTCGAGAACGCCGAGACCGACATTCTCTCCAAGCTCAGCTCGGATACTTCGGAGCACATCTCCAAGCTAGCCAAGATCGAGGAGCTGAGCATGTTCAGCATCCATGCCAGTCCCATCTTGTGCATCCAACAGCGACCGGAGGACTGTATCTCCGACATCGCCACTTTCATCATGACAGGGGAGCTACCCCAGGACGAGGAGAGGGCCAAGCTCGCCAAGCTCAGGGCCCCAAGCTACACTATTGAAGATGGCAAACTCTACAAACGATCCTATAATGGTACTCTCCTCCGATGCCTACACCAGGACGAGGCCGATGTGGCCATGGAAGAAGTTCATTGTGGTGTTTGCTCCTCACACCAGGGCCCCTTCAGTATGTCCCGGCGTCTCGTCGTCCAGGGCTATTTCTGGCCGACGATGGCGCGGGATTGTGCGGATCTAGCCAGGAAATGCACCACGTGCCAGGTGCTCCAGAAGGCCCCTGGTCGGCCAACCGTCAACTACACCCCTGTCAGCACTGCCATTCCATTTTCGAGATGGGGGATTGACCTGGTCGACCCTTTACCCAGAGCTGCTGGCAACAACCGCTACATCATCGTCGAAGTCGACTACTTCACCAAGTGGGTCGAAGCGGAACCTTTGGCCAGCATCACGGGGGCTACGTGTCAGAAGTTCGTCCACAAGAACATTCTCACCCGTTTTGGTGTCCCCCAAGAGATCATATCCGACAACGGAACCCAGTTCGAAGCGGCACCCTTTCAGGAGCTCCTTCGAGAGTGGGGAATAAAACATCGTTTCTCCTCTGTTGCCTACCCTCAAGGCAACGGGCAGGTTGAAAACACCAACAGAACTATAATGGAGGGGCTGAAGAAGAACCTTCAGGACGCAGGAGGGAGTTGGGTCGACGAGCTCCCCAACATCCTGTGGTGCTATCGTACTACGCCAAGGAGGGCAACAGGTGAAACACCTTTCGCCCTATGCTACGGATTTGAAGCAAAGGCACCCACTGAAGTCACCATTCCCAGCCGACGGGTGGAGCAGTATGACCCTGAGGTCAATGAGGAAAACATGAAAATCGACCTCCACCTGGTCGAAGAAAGACGTGAACAGGCATTCGTCCGAGCAGAGAACTACCGACGTCAAGTGAAATCATACTATGACGCCAAGGTACGTTCCCGGGAATTCCAAGTGGGGGACTACGTCCTCCGCCGAAGGGAAGCAAGTCAGCCGACAGAAGGGGGCAAGCTAGACTTGAAATATGAAGGCCCCTACATCGTCAGTGCCGTGGTGAAACCCAGCACCTACAAACTTAAACGCCCAAACGGGACCGATGTACCACGAACGTGGAATGTACACCATTTGGTGAAGTTTTATCAATAATCCGAAGGAGGTGCAGCCAACAGAGCCCTCACCCCTTGACGGGTTATTGATTGAACACCACCCTCGGCCTTGAGCCACTTATGAATACAAATCATGTTTACTTCGATTTCTTGGAATTTGAGTGACACATTAACGGGCGCCCTCATCGGCCACCTTAGAGCGAGAGGCTCAGGCATGGCCGATGTGGCGCTTCGAATCTGCAGCCTTAGAGCGAAAAGCTGAGGCATGCCCCATTGTATTTCGTATCAGCAAAGGGCTCAGGCCTGGCTGAGAGAGCACGTCGTATCGGCCCCTTAGAGCGAGACGCTCAGGCAGGGCCGACGATGTCCCCAGGACGAGGGGCCCGCAAACGGCCCGCGTCTTGAAATGGGAAGTTCACCGCGTCGTCCACGCGCCAGATCGCAGGACGACAGGCCTAAAATCATGGTCGAGGCGACAAAATCCCCAAACTCGGGGTTGGGCAACGGCAGCCGTTGGAAACCAACCAAAAGTCTAGCCCGCGTCATAAATAGGCGACGGGACCCCCCCTTCCCCCGAGACCATGGACGTTATAAACGAAGTCCAAACCGGCCGGAGGACTATCGACCCCTTCGGCCGAAGCCTGAAAGAAGGACACTCCCCGAAATATGGAACAAAAAAAAACAAAAAAAAAGAAGAGGGAAGCCGAGGACCGTGCACATTTGCCAGCCTCGAGCAGCAAAAATAAATCCCCACAAATCAAGCCACACGTTTGGCTAAGTGCATATGAGTGTAATACAAAAGGTAACACTACCAATAGGTAACGCGGACGAAGCGGCCACCCACTACGAGGAAAGTGTCAAGGACGAAGCATGTGCCCATAAAATTCTAACCAAAGTGGTTGGGTGAAACGAGGGTGGTAACCTTCATCGGCCACGACCACCTGAAGTGCCAACACTTAGCATGAAAACCAAAAGTCATAGCTGGACACTTAAACACAATCCTGGAGTTGAACACCGGAAAGGAGGCCCAGGACGAAGCGGGCACTAAAACACCCGCGGGAAAGTGGAACACACTGGTGGCAACCCTTACCGGCCACAACATTTTTGTCGGGCGTTAAAGGTGCCAAAACCTAGGCGGTTGCCTAAGCTGAAGAATGCTGGAAAAAAATTTGCCTAAGTAATTTCCAAACATTTAGAAAATTTCTGAAGAAAGTTACCTAAGTGAACTTTAAACACTTAGAGAATTTTTTTAGGAAAGCAAACACCCGGGCACCCTCATTGGCCACACTGCCCAACTTGGCCGATAACGGTACTACGCAGAAGAAAACTACATGGCTCAACACTTAGAGAAATCTCCAAAGTATTGAATAACGAGGGACAACCTTGAGATGAAGCGGGCACTCAAATACTTGCAGGTGCCCGCCTCGGCCCCAACACAAGGCGGTAGTTATCTAAGTTTTGGTTTGACACTTAGACAAATTTCAAAGTTGGAATAACTAAGGCAAGGAACAAAAACATTTAAAGCCGAAGGGGACAAGCAATCCATGCAATCCAAAGGTCAAGTCCCATGGGGGAGCGCTTCGGCCATCACACTCACACCCTTGCCAGCTACGACTACGGAAACCAGATGTGACTTCCCGTTGAGACGGGGGGCATGGGGACAAAAGGGCCGTAAAGAACATCGGGCCGACGAGATCAACGCGTGTGGCATTTGGTTCAACACTTAGGAAAATTTTCCAAAGTATCGGGCAAAAGTGAAGGGGGTGTAACACCAAGACGACGCGAACACCCACCCACTTGAAGCCCTAATACTTAGAGAATTTTCTAAGTCCCAATTCCAAAACACTTGGACAATTTTTTTTTTAAAAAAAGAGAAACCAAACAGAGAACAAGACGACGACAAAACATAGCAAGGCCGGAAACATGTCTCATTAATATAATCGTTACATGGAGGGCACTTCGGCCATTACATACAGACGATGAAACATAAACTACAAATTACAAGTTAAAGACAGTTATGGACGTATCAGGCCTCCAGGGCGCCATCATCAGCAGCGTGACCCGCAACGTCCTGGTTAACAACGAGCTCAGCACCCTCCTCGGTCTCGGCATCCAAGCCGGCCTCTACGGCGGAAGTGGCGGTGTCGGCCAAGAAATCATCTTCATCGTAGTCCGGTTCGCCGAGGCCGGAACTCTCTATGGGAGCCTGCCTATCGTAGAGAGGAAGATTGATCTGCTCCTCCGGATCCTTCATCAGCTCGGGAAGCTTCAGGTTCCGCCTGGCCCAACCCCGAGTATAGTTCAAGGCTCTGAGAGCGCGACTCAGCCGCCGATAAATGAGCCTCTGCATCCGATGTTGGCCCATGTTGTAATACACGGACATTTCGCGTTCGAAATATTCCTGGTCGGCAGGGAAGTTCTGCCCCCAGTCTTCGAGCTTGGCCGCTACGACCTCATAGCACCAGGGCAGGCGCTCGTCGGCCTTCCAACCTTCGTCCAGGAACTTCTCCACTGCATCATCAGCGGCCTTCACTGCCGCAGCCTCAGCTTCGGCCTTGGCCCTCTCGGCCTCATCGGCCCGCTGACGATCAGCCTCACGGGCACCCTTCTCTTCGGCCAGTTTTGCCAGGGCCTCTTCTTTGGCCGCATCAGCCTCATCGGCCCTTTTTTGCAAGGCTGCAAAATCCTCCCGCAGCCTCCCTAAGCAACTCATGGCCTCATCGGCTGAGGTTGCCTTCTGCTCGAACTCCTTCAAGCAGGCAATCTCCTGTTGGTGCCTCTTGTTGCTCTCCATGAGCATGAAGGCACCCTGCAACGGAAAAGACTATCAGACAAATGTGCAAAAATGTCAAAGGAAAACGACAAGACTAAGGATGAAAGGAATTACCTGGACGACAAGGTCCATCCCACCATCGTATATCTTGACATCCCCTAGCTTGTCAAGATACACCCGGTCCTTGGCCGGGATGGCCTCAGAGAGCACGTTGTGGCCGTCTACGCCGTCATTGAAACCCCCCGTCCTTGGGGTATTCAACCTCCAGTTTGTATGTGGTCGTAGCCACCTCCTTGCTGGACTGCTTTGGCCGGGAATCCTCAGCAAGGGAGAGGGGTTGAGAACCCTCCCCGGAAAGACCAGAGGTAAGGTCCACGAGGGCAGCTGCAGCACTGAACCCTCCTTCGTCCGCAATTGGGACGACTAGTGCGTCAGCCTCATCAGCAACGGCGGAAGATGAGGCTTTCTTCGACTTCTTGGCGGGTTGCATACCGGCCTCAGTCAGCTTCCTCTGGGATTCCTCCACCGGCCGCTTTTTCTTCAGTGGGGGAGGTGGCCTTTTCGTCGCATCACCACCAGCAGCTGCCTTCGTCGTAGCCTCCTTGGCAGCCAACTCCGCCTTTGCCCTCGCAGCGGCCTTGTTCATCACGGATCGGCGATCCATCACGAAATCTGCACAACAAAGTAACAAGTCAGCAAAATAAAAGAACAAAGTAAAATGAGGACGCCGTAGGAGGTATTACCATCAGCTTCGGCAGGAACGCCCAGATCGGGGCCGTCGGCCTCCTCGAAGGTAGTGGTCATCTTCGGCCACAGTTGGAGGTCATCTTCCTTATCACCATACACGAAGTATCTAAAGAAGCCGATAACGGTCATCTTGTACTCCGTGATGTAGTCCTTCACACTCCTCGGCCCCCCCTCCAAGAATGCCGCCACCTGAGCATCGAGGATTGAACTCTTGGGCGGGTCATGAAGATTAAACCTTCCATCATGGCCGACGGAGGGGAACTCAGTGCCACCCTCACCCAGGGACACGAAGACAAATTTGCTCTTCCAACCATGTATGGATGAAGGCAAATCCGTGAAGGTCCACTTCTTCGGCAGCTGCTGCAGAGTGGCGTAGCAGGCGCAATTCTTATGGCTCCCTCGGCCAATCTGATAGAGGTTCATGAAAAGGGCCGTTGTCGGCCTGTATCCCAACTCAGCACAACGGAGAAGGAACCCCACCATCAGAGAGTAGCTGTTAGGGGTTAGCAAGGCCGGAGGGAGCCCCACCATGTTCAAATACTCCTGGATGAAGGGATGAAGGGGAAACCTCAGCCCCTTGGCGAAGCTCATCGGATACACTCTGAAGTATCCCGGTGGCGGATTTAGCACGTGGTCTGTCGGCCTAGGCGCCCTAACCCTCCCAAATGACCCCACATACATCTGTGCGACCAAATAATCAGCGGCACTGCTCTCCGGCTTGATGAGGAAAATGTTGGTAAGGTCCAGGTAAGAGAAACTTGGCCCCTTCTTCGGCCGCCTGTTCCTCTTCGGCCGCGGTATCCCCTTCACAGCAGATACCCGCTTCGGGCACAGAATGGTAGTAGAGGCGGACGCCCCGTCCACTACACGGGAGCCCCCTGCGTCCTCACCCTCAAACGATGAGGCGGACCTTTCGTCCTCGTCCTCCTCATCCGCATTATCCCCGGATTTATACGGACTCAAGTGCTCAATCTCCTCGGCGCACTCCTCTATCACATCATAGTCAAGAGACTTGGCGGAGGGCTCGTCGTCATACGGGTAATACTCTTCGTTTAAGGATTTCATCTTAACAACTCCTAAGGCACTAAGGGGAGCTACTTTAGATCTAAAGTGTTTTTTTGACTAACACTGGATCAAAGCCCAGAGAGAGCAAAATATGCAAGAAGTAGAAGAACGGATTAAGGAACTAACCTTGAAGTTTTGAAGAAAGTGAAGAACACTCAGCAAGGGCTTTCTCTCTCTAAAAATTTTGGGCAGCACTTCGTTACTCAAATGCAAATGAAGGCTGTCCTCGGAACGGGGAGGGTATTTATAGCCCCCCTCCCAACGGTAACTACACGTGGCATCACCTCAGTGGCCACACCAACGCCCACCAATGGGATGTCACCATTCTGTCTACAGGCCAAACCCCCTCCACAGATCAGCGGCCCACCAACGAAGCAGGCCCTACGGATCAAGGAAGGAAAAATAGCACCCACGACGGCCAACACAGCCAACGGTCATCCACGTGGCACCCGTATCGGCCATCTAAGCGGCCACACATATTATGCCAGGGAAGGCTTTACAACGGCCACAATACCTCAAAGGAAAGGAACCCAACGGCCGTGAGGCCCTCACACTAAACCCTTGATGATAACCCTTTGAAAGCGACCTGCGTCCAAGGGTTCTCTCACAGGGTTACCTTGGTCAGGAAATCGCCAAAGGGTTGGATCCAAGAGCAGTATGAGGATCCCACTTCGGCCTAAGTTTCAAGCAACTCCTTCACCCCTCACTCACTCTTCGGCCTGAAGCAGTGGGGGACTGGGGGACTACACCGACCTCAAGAGTAGCAGGCAAAATGAGAAAATAAAAATATACCAAGTCCACAACTACAACATCAGACATGCACCACAACGTCAATAAAATCATGGTGCACCATCGGCCGCAGCAAAGCTTGAAATCACAGGACACTTATGGGCTTCGAGACCACAACCCACTCTCAGCTAGAAATCAAAGAACAAGAGGGTTACGTACCTGAATCACCATCGTCCATGTACCACAACGGCTCCAAGGTCCTCACAACTCCATCACCGGCCAGATAGTGTTATCATCCCCAAAACCTTGGGCAATATGGTGCCTTGTCGCCCAAAGACACTTGGTGTCATCAACAACGGCCAAAAGGAATGCACAGCACCCTCATCGGCCACCCAAGACAATAGGCGCCCGTCGTCCTCAAAACAAGGACGCAACCCCAACGGCCTCATCAGCCCAAAAGGGAAGTTCAACCATCAACGACCAAGGATAGACACTACCTTCGTCGGCCACTCATGCCGGAACACTCCTCGTCCACATCAAGGGACGGGTAACGGCCAAGTTCAGAACAGGGCCACCAAACGCCACGACAGGGAACGACCAACGTAGTCCCGCATCGGCCAAGAGCATCAAGCACAGAAATCTACTCTCCTTCACTTCGTCTACATCTCAACTTAGAGAGTGGGGGACTCCTGATGGAGTATATGGGTCTAGGCCCCAGGACCCACATACTCAGAAGAACAGAAAACACAAGCCACCACGCAGCGCCCTCGTCGACCAAAGGACCCTCTTCGGCCGAAGAGGGACCGACTCAGAATATGATCCTGAAGCCAGGGAACCAGGGTGTCCTCGTCGGCCGTGTCCTCGTCGGCCAGACCCTCGTCAGCCACGAAGGTCTCGCAGAACTAGATTTTACACTTATTCATTTATATATCCCATCATTTACTTTGTATTCGGCCCAATAGCGGTCCAATTGTAAATGGGCCTCCCAAGCCCAAGGCTTGGGAGCCCAGCCCATTTTTTTCCTATAAATACTTCCTCTGGAGGTAGTTGTGGGGGTTACAAAATCATTCTATTGAAGCATTTACTTGCACTTCTCTCTCTAGCTCTCACTTCTCTCTAGATATGTACTCTATCAAAAAGTCTTACAAAATGCACACCATATAAAAAGGCCTTATTTTATCAATATTACTAAATAAAAGCTAGAAGACAAAAAAGTCACCACATACACAAAAATTCATATATATGACTAGTATGTAGTGAATTGCGATTTCAGTGACTAAAATTAGACCATCAAATAGTGACCACTCATGCAGTGACTACACCCGCGGCCCTGCTAGTGACTGCCCCCGCCCACTGACTTCCGCCGCCGCACGGCGAGTGACTGTCGCCTCCTCCGATGTATGTTCCCGCCGCCCCCAACCAATGACTGTCGCCCCCGGCCGAAGACTGTCATTGCCCCTGTTCAGTGACTGTCATCTCCCCAGGTCAGTGACTGTCGCTGCCCCTGGACTGCCATCGCCCTCGTGCAGTAACTTATGTCGCCTCCGAACAGTGACTGTCGCCCCCTTCCCTCGGCCCGTGACTACCGATGTCCGCCCCTTCCATTGAACCACCTTACACCAACCACTCTGGGCGACCAGGCGGCCAGCGCACCCCAACTCAACCCCTAACCCCAGTCCACCACACCCCGGCCTAGCCGCACCACATCCCAGTCCTGCACAAATCATTGCCCCAGACCTTACCCCCGCCTCGCCACTGAACCACCTCCGCCCCCTCTGCGACCACTCTGACGGCCACTGCACTCCATCCGCACCACATCCCACCCCAACCCTGCAAAATCGCAGTCAGGAACTTCACAACCGATCTGGAACCCTCACCGCACCCTTTGCACCATCTGCAGCCCCAAGGATGGCGGATCTGGTGGCGGCGGTCATCTAGAATGACGGACAAGCTATCACAGGCACAACCATCAGACAGAGAGGTGCAGCAATCAAGCAACGATGAAGACATGTAGCGGTTGAAGCAAGAAATGAGAGGAAGAAGAGAGTGGCGACGACGGCTGAAGAGTAATGTCAGTGGAGAGGTCTAGCAGATGAGGAGCTTAGTGTCTTGCGTCAATGGCTGTTTTGGTGGAGGGGAAGTGTGTGATCTGTTTGTTGGCGAGGGAGAAGATACGTGTAGATCTGTTTGTTGTGGGTTGGGCTTGTGCGAAGGTCACTTTTTTGGAAAAGGTCAAACTTGTTATATTTTTGAAAATGAAAAGGTTGATAGTAATAAGTCTGCCATTATTTCTATAAAAAAAAGCCCTCCAAAAAGATCTCATTTCCCATTTTTCCTTCTCTCTCCCTCCTCTCTTTCCTCTTTATCCAATCATTTGAAAATCTCAAAAAAAATGAGAGAGCATCTTCTCCTCTTCATCTTCCTCTTCTCTTCTCCATCCTCTTCTTCTTTAGCTTTTTATATAAATATTTCATTATTTGCACAAAATCAGTTTATTTATCGTATTTAATCTACTTTTATTATTTTTTATGTTTTTCAAATTACATGGAAATTGATCACACATACAACTACATCATTCATACAATTACTTTAGCTGACACCGACAACTAAAGTTAATCACACAGACAAATATTATTTGTGAGCTGCACAACTATTATCTGTGTGGTAAATATTGTATGTGCACACATACAAATATGTTCAGCAGAAAAATATTGACCGTGCACACGAGCACTACATAGATATAGATTGATTTGTAAGTTGGTGTCAGTGTCAGGTAGTTGTTAGTGTATTTTTTACACGAAAATTAATGTTTGTGTACACAGACAACTCGTGTTTGTGCTCACAAGCAACTCCGTACCAATTGTGTGTGACCGACATTTTGTGTACAACTTGTGTACCTCTAGCATTTTTGTTTTTTTTTAAAACACATTTCGTAGGAAGCGTTTGCATTTCTTCTGTTTTGTAAAAGTGACTTTGTAAAATGATTTTGAAAACCTTTCAAAAAAAGAACTTTGAAAAAGTGTTTAATAATAAAAGTCGCCAGTGTTTGAGGAAAAATTATTTTTGAAAGTAAAAATTTGATATTCCCAACTTTTATCTTTTATATTACACAAAAAGCACATATTTTAACAACTTTTAGCTTTCAAATATGAAAAACCGGCATCAATATTACTGCTCAAGTTTCCAATTCCAAAAATATGACTATTTTGATTTTCCACCAAAAAGTAACCCTCCCGTCATTTTCTTTCCCGCACCAGACCTTCATCGAGAGCCTTCTCCCCCACACCAGACCTTCATCGAGAGCCCCTTCTTCCTCTCATGGCAACGCTATCCGGTGATTTCAAACGCCATCCCATGACAACGCCTTCATCGTCGTCTCTGCCGCTCCCCTGCTCCATCGCTCCATTCCTCCGTCGTCTTGTTTGGTCTGTGCCTTCGTCCTCACCATAGCTGGATAAAAATGTGAGTAAAACGAATCATCCGGCCTCTATTTCTCTCTGCGCTCCGTCGAAGACTTCCGCAATGGACTAATTGACCGTCGAAGATGATGGAGTATATGGCCCAGGGACCCCCGGCCCACAGACTCCTACTTCTCCTACACGGGCCCTTCAAGCCGATGAGCACACAAAGCCCCAGACGTAGCGGCCCAAGCATGAAGAAGCCCATGGTGCACATGCGGAGGCCTTCGAACCTATGGTCGAGGGCCCCTGAATTCTAGGAGACAACCTGACGTGGACCTGCAAAGCTTATGGGAAATTCTGGCCAAAATGTTAGCCTTCGGCTACGTCATGCCCTTGGCTATATGATGCCTTCGGCTATATGGTGCAGCCTTCGGCTACAACACTATCGGCAAAGATTCCTTTTCGAGACAACCAACCACCGCATTCAATGCGGCGTCACGTCCAACCACCGCATTTAATGCGGCACGCATGTAAATGTCGGTGTCATCCCGACTGAGGTGACCCTCGACCGTAAGATGTTTGACACGTGTCCCCGACTAGCATTTATGACTACTATAAATAGCAATCGTTTTCCATTGTAATAAACACACAACATACATATCGAATATACGCTACTTCTCTTTTACTTACTCTGACCTCTCTCTAAGTTATTCACTGTAATAACCCCTCAGATAAGCTACCCCCAGGTACACTATCCATCATTTGGTGCTCTCATTGAGGGTCCGAACAATCAAGTAAGAAACCCTCCCCCTCCCTAAACATAAAAACACCTATCGAAATGGGAAGAGCCACTGGTGCCCAGTCCAAGACCCTTGAAGCAAAAAAACTAAGCCTCGATGAAGTCAACACCGCCGAAGTCTCAAACATAGCTCCCGAAGGCGGGCCCCTCGCTGAAATGGAGCAGGTCGTTGTTGACCTGCGCCTTCAGCTCCAGAAGAATGCTCCCGATGCCCGCCTCGGTATCGAGACTCGGAGGAAGGACCAGAGCGAAAACCAAGTGAGCCCTCCGATCCTCACTATTGACGTGCAATCGGCTTTTTCAGCCTTCATCCACACTCTCACTCATAATCTTGGCACCTTCGGGGCATTTGTGCCACCCCAGGCACAAATCAGGGAAAACGCCATCACTTTTCCACCACCTCCGCCCCCCTCATACGCCCAGTTCCAAGAACCGGAAACAACGAGGAGGTCGTGGCTCAGAACACCGCCTCCCAGGAAGTCCAGTCCCGGGACCAGCGCGGTGCGAACAAAGATAGGCCCCGGACATCCGCTCTCGATAGGCTCGGAGGAGTGCAAGATCGCTGAGGGGTCCAAGACCGACTCGGTGGTAAGGCATTCCAAAGACCTCAGGAGAGCGGAGGATTCGTCTTAAGGGCAGACGAGAGGCGTCTCACTTGGGACAAGGGCAAGAGACTGTTGCACGCTGAGGACACCATGCATCAGATCAAACATGCTCACTCAGCCTGCGTACAATCGCAGGGGGCAGAGGCCCTCCCGAAGGATCCTAGGGACGAGATCATTGAGGCCCTTAAGCGCCGCCTCAACGAGATGGAGGCCCGTCAAGCCCAAACGACAGCTTCCGCCTCACAGGCGGACCCCAAGTATGTCGCCATGATGGCCAAGGTGGACGAAATGCAGAGGAAGCTTGCTGAGGGCTCTGGGGAACCCGTCATCCAACTTCACAAGAAGACACCTTTTACCCCAAGGGTACTTACGGCTCAGATCCCGGGAAAATACCGAGGGCACCCCATAAAGCCTTATGAGGGGAAGACGGACCTCCAGGAACACTATAGCAGGTACCAAAACAGCATGATGATGATGGGGGCATCGAATGAATATTTGTGTCGTTGGTTCCTTTCCACCTTGGAAGGACCGGCGTACGAATGGTTCAACTGACTGCCCGAGGGCAACATTGACTCGTGGCAAGAGCTTGCCCATCGTTTCTTGACACAATTCGCCGTGAGGCACTGGTCGAAGAAACATTTTTCCTACTTGCTGAATGTGAGGCAGCAAAAGGAGGAGTCCCTCCGCAATTTCCTAGAACGCTGGAGGCAAACATCGATCAAGGTCGATGGCACCGACGATAGGACACTGATGGCCCTATTCCACATAGTCCTTCGTAACGGTAATTTCTCCAGGAGCCTTATCACTGATCCTCCCCGCGATTATACAAAAGCCCTTCAGCGGGGGGACAGGTACGCTATGGCCGAGGAAATCGAGAGGGACCGCCGAAATCCGGAACCCACACAAAGGCATGATGGCAGAAACCGCCCCGGGGGACCGCCCCCTCCGGCAAACTGCGAGGCGCAACACAATGACCGAACCCAGAATGGCCAAGCCAGAACCGGGGCGGTTATAAGAATAATCTAAGGGCATGGGCACAACCTACCCTCCTGGAACACCCGCACACCCCTCTGACTCATCTCGCCAGCACTATCTTGGACTATGCGGAGGAAAGAGGCCTTGTGGAGCGAGACTCTCGCACACCCCCAAAGGTATATGCCATCAACCCCAATGAACCATATTGTCGCTTTCATCGCCACCAAGGGCACCAGACCGATGACTGCCATCAGCTGAAGGCAGCCATTGAGAGGCTGATACAGGCGGGTCATTTGTCCCAATTTGTGAGGGGCCCTCAACATCAAGGGCCCCCTCAAAGGCCATCGGCGAAGGCAAACGCTTGGGTTAACCCTAACACCATCCCCTTGGGAGACCCGAAGGGGAAGAAGCGAGAAATCGGGAACCTCAGTGAGGAAGAGGATCAACAACCCCAGCAGAAACGCCACATCATCATGATCACCGGAGGTAACACCGGGGGAGATTCCACGAGCCAGAGAAAGAAGTGGGCACAGTCACTCTACGTCGGGGAGGTCAATCATATACCCCCGGCTAAAAGCCCGAGAGCAGATCCCATAATGTTCACTGACGCGGTTCTGCCCTCGGGTTCACCTCCTCACAGGGATGTCCTCGTCATACGAACAGAAATCAACAACACCATCATCCACCGCACTTACGTCGACACAGGTAGCTCTGTCAACGTAATGTACCTCGACACTTTTCGGGAACTTGAGCTCGATATGGGATCCCTCCGGCGAATCAAAACACCCCCCCTCAGGATTCACCGGAGACAGCATTGACGCCAAGGGCGTCATCTCCTTATTGACCGAATTCGACGACGACAACCACAAAGCCAAGCTCGAAATGGAATTCATCGTCATCAACATCGACTGCGCCCACAACATCATCCTCGGTCGGCCTGCCCTCAAGAACCTGGAGGCGGTCATCTCCATGAAGCACTTATGCCTTAAGTTCCCAGCTAAAGGGGGCATCGGGTACTCGATGGGAAATCAGAAGCTCTCACATGCCTGCTACCTCCAAATAACGAAAAAGGTCAACAAGACTGAATTCCGTGTGGACACCATCACCGGAACAGTAGAAGAAGAAGAGAAGAGGCCGAGGGCGGAACCAGTAGAGGACTTTGCGCTTGACCCGACCAAGCCGTAGAGAATCGTAAAGATTGGAGCCAAGCTCCCCGAAGACATGAAGCCTGGTATCACGAAGGCCCTCCGCGTCTACTCCATTGTTTTTGCATGGGGGCCAAAGGATATGCTGGGAATCCACCGAAAGGTGATCACTCATCGCCCGACGGTGGACCCTTCCTAAAAACTGGTACAACAGAGAAGAAGGCCCCTCTCAGCCGAAAGGAGTGACTTCGTAAAGAAAGAGGTCACTGATAGTCCCAAAATCGATCAACAATTATACAATATAATAGAAGCAGAGAATCACAGAATGATAGAGATATGTTGATCGTTGAAACCCTCTTCTATATACTGTACAAGCTCTGAGAAAGATATGAGCGTTAATAGCTTGTAGAGGCTTAGGGTTTTCTTAAGTTAGCATCCTTTAATACATAAGGATGTCTAACTTAAGGCTTGCAAGTGGACTAATGAGCCGAAATACATTTGTGGCACATATTACACATTTAATTAATAACTACACAAATACAAAGATATTTAATTAGATTGGACACCATAAAATATTCCCAACAGTCACTATGCTCATCTCCATCAAACACACCAGGGAGGTAAAATACCCTTCATGGTTAGCTAATGTGGTCCTCGCACAAAAACCACCCTCCTTCCGCATGTGCGTGGATTACACAGACCTGAATAAGGCATGTCCTATGGATCCTTTCCCTCTACCGAACATTGACCAGCTAGTGGATGAAACGGCGGGTTGTGAAATCATGTTATTCCTCGATGCCTTTTGAGGGTATCACCAAATTTACATGCACGAGGAAGACGTGGAGAAAACAACCTTCATGACTCCCGAAGGCATCTTCTGCTATCTAGTTATGGCCTTCGGCTTAAAGAATTCAGGCGCCACTTACACCCGGATGGTGGCCAGAGTCTTTCAGCCGTTCAGGCTGTCCTAGGACGCACCATGGAGGCTTACGTCGATGACATGATCGTCAAGAGCAACCAGTCAGCTAGCCATGCTGAGGACCTCCGAGAAATTTTTGCCATCATGCAAAAATTCAATCTTCGGGTGAACCCGAAGAAATGCACCCCCGCAATGCAAGGAGACATGTTTCTGGGCTTCATGGTAACCCGAAGGGGTATTGAGGCCAACCCTGAGAAAATCCAGGCCATCATCAACATGGAGCCTCCACACAACGTCAAAGAAGTTCAAAGGTTGACGGGCCGTCTTGCAACCCTCAATCGCTTTCTTTCTATGTCAGCAGAAAAGGCCCTCCCCTTCTTCCAGATCATGAGAAAGACAACCGGCTTCCAATGGACAACAAAGTTTTAGCTCTCACATATCCTTGCAACAAGTCCACAAAATTTCTCAATCGATGTTTTATTTCACAAAATATAAATTAGAATCTTCTATTACTTCATTGTTTGTTGTCATTGAGATCTTCTATAAGACACATCTTTCTCACCGTTTTTTTAAGTTCACTAGTTTTATTAATCATCAACATGATAATACTTACTTTCCGATGTATCCAAAAAAATCTTCAACATGATAATACGTTACATCACGCTTTTTGAACTTTTTTTTATCCGCAACTAGATGCAATTCATTCAAACTTCTTTTTCACATCCAAATTAGTCATAAGAAACTTCTATTAAACTTTAGCTTCTATTTAAGTTCCATTATTTCTATATTTTAGGTATACAAAAATATTTCTCCTACTAGTATAGTACCCGTGCGATGCACGGGATGCTGAGATGTATATCTTTTTAATAATACGTATTAATAAAGAAGTACTCCGTATATTGTTTTAAAAAATTACTATGTAATTTTAATAAAGAATAAGTAATTTTAACACATTATATTATTGATTGAAATTTTGATTACTATGGTCATCATCTTTCTGATAATCTATTTATAAAAAAAAATCTTTCTGATAATCTGATGTATTAAAATTTTCCAAATGAACACAATTAGCAACACCTGAGAGAGAAACCAAACACTTATTATGAGATTTATGACAATGGGGGTTTGGAGCGATACTTAGACTATTTGGAGTGGTAAGGTATTAGGAGTCCAAATGTCTAAATGTGAAAATTTTAGACTCCTAATTGTGTGTAGTGATGACTTAAAAGGGGTATTAAAAGTGGGAAAATGGATGGGAGGGATTAATTATAAAGGGTGGGTTTAGAGGAGTGGAAAGGGGCAAATTATACCGTGCAACCGGCGCACCATGAGGATGGTGCGCCCGGTTGCAAAACGACGCAGCTTCACTCTTTTTTTTTTTTTGCTTTTGTTGTTTAAAAATGATGATAACTTTCTTATTTTTGATCCGATTTTTATAAAATTTATATCAACATTTTTTATTTTTCATGATCTTTCAAATGAGCCCAATATTGCTTATGTAATGTTAAGAAATTATCGAACTATTATATTAATGAGTATTGGATTATAAGGAAAATCGAATCTGTTAGGAAGATGATAGGTTTGTGAAATAGAAGATTGAATCTGTTTGGGAGTGGATCAGTGGCCTCAATTACATTTGATAATACATTGAGTTACATCTTTTTATGAGCGAGTTACATCTTTTTATAAGCAAGTTACAATTTTTTATAAGCAAGTTACATCTTTTTATAAGCAAGTTACATCTTTTTAAAAGCGAGTTACATATATATAAACACGAGTTGCATTTGACATGCCTGAACGCGACTTACATATATTTACACGTAAAGTTACATATTTTTACACGTATAGTTACATATTTATACACGCGAGTTACATATTTATACACACGAGTTGCATTTGACCTGTCTGAACGCGAGTTACATATTTTTTTACGTAAAGTTACATATTGTTACACGTAGAGATACATATTTATACACACGAGTTGCATTTGACCTGACTGAACGTGAGTTACATATTTTAACACGTAAAGTTACATATTTTACACGCAAATGTTAATATGTTAAAATTACATAGGCAATATTGGTCTCATTTGAAAGATCATGAAAAATAAAAAATATTGATATAAATTTTATAAAAATCGGATCAAAAATAAAAAAGTTATTATCATTTTTTAAAAACAAAAGGAAAAAAAAAATATAAAACCGTACCGGTATACGGTGCTCACCGTATACCGGTGGTACGGTATAGGAACTCGTGGAAAGGGGAAAAATAAAGAAAAAAGAAGGAAAGAGGGACGGCTAGTATCGCAATTGTGTGTAGTGCTGATGTCATCATTGCATCATAATATCCCAAATTTTAAAAAAACTTGTATAAATTTTTTATTTGTTCTTCAAATTTTTCAAAATATATATCAAAATTCATAAAATTTTAAGATCTTTCATATGACACCAATATGTAATATATAAAAGGAAACAAAAATTCTTAAGTTTTAACTGTTGAAGTTCTCTTCAATCTAAAAAGCGATGAAACACAAATTTTTAATTCATGGAGTCTTCACAAATAACTGAATATTTTATAATCGAACTTTACTTGAACTAAGTTCATTTTTTGTTAACCGAAAAGCATTAAAAAATTAATGAAATTTATTTATTTTTACACTACAAGAATTTGCGGATTTTAGTGACGAAAACTTTGTCAAAGAATCTGTCACTAACATAGGTAATGACGCTTATTACTAACGAAACTTTTGCCATTGAAATCGCGCTGCTAAATTCCTCAGCGACGAAATGTGTATTTTTTTTCATAATTATTCAGGGAAAAATTAAAAGAAAAACATTACTTATAATAATTTAATTAATTTTTTATTAAATTGATATGGAAAAAATGTGCAGAGTGTATTTTATTGACGGGGCTGGAATGCAGAGAAATATGAGTCAAAACACTATTTTCATATGAACGGAGTCCATTTTATCCAATGCATGTTCCTATTTTCACCCTTCATACTACGTATTAATTTATCTACAACCTATTTATAATAAATTCTTAATTAGTTACTGCACATGCATTTTCGCTTCATCATATTCCCAATTCAGTGAGTCTCGCATAATAGAGACTTAAAGTATTGGTTATTCATAATCTACAACCACATATGCTCATTATTTGACCAGCCAACACAGATTGAAAAACTCATTATACTCCGTATATTGTTTGAAATCCCGGCCAAATAGCTTATACAACACATACATATTTTTGAGCGCAACCCTTTGAGTCCCGATTTCATTTGGCCGCAATCTCTAATCCGCTACTACGTTACGTACTCTATAAAAAATCCAAAAGTAAAGTAGATCCTTTTCCTTAAGAGTCCATGCATAAGTCAAGCTTGTCGACCCTAATTTTTTGAGCTCTCAATGTATAAGGAATAGAAACCCAAAAATTAACAACAAAAATGAAGTCCACAGCTAGTAAAAAAGCAGTCAAATACTTCGTATATGAGAGTCAAATTTTTAAAATGCCAATTAATTATAAGCTCCATCCACGGGTAAATTTGGTTTCCTCTATGCACGGTTCGATTATATTTTCATACCTTTTGGATTCTTAGATCGATACGTGCATGATGAGTTCATTTCATCATGTAATAGAGTTTTCAATGTTCAAATAGGCCAGGGTTCAGTCATAAAGATCGAACCTGGTTTTAAAAATAAATTTCTAATGCTTTTTTGCATACTTATATTCTTTAATTCTAGGGGGAATTTGACTTTGCACCCCACTTTTTGGGTGATATTGGACTTTGCACCCCATTTTCAAAAAAACTTTGACTTTGCACCTCAACACATACCATTTTGTGAAGAAAAATTTCTAAATGGGGTGCAAAGTCAAAGGAATTTTAAATGAAATGGGGTGCAAAATCAAAGTTTTTTTCAAAATGGGGTGCAAAGTCCAATATCATCCAAAAAGTGGGGTGTAAAGTCAAATTACCCCTTAATTCTAATCTTTAATTTTAAGTACTCTCTGAATAATGCTTTTGGGATTATCTCTCCATATGAGCCTTTTAGATGCGAAAGATTCTAAGTGATCTGAGCTTGTTTATCTCAATATAAACAATATAATTTGTTCCTTTTCAATTGGATGACATGGTTGTATTAATTCTCTCTTTGTTTGAATGGAGATCTTATAATACTTTGCGTAATATACAACTCAATAGTTATTTCTTACCTCATAATCTTTAGACTACTAAGCAAGTTGGAGGATTCTAGATTATGTTCGAGCTAGGGTGCGTACCATCACAATGAAGATGTTCGGATTTATATCGATGCATGAAGCTTTCAGATATTTTGAAGCAATTATTGGAATTTGAAAAGCCCTTGTGTACTAAATAGTCTTAATTGTAAATGCATTGGAAACATAATAGTGACTTAGTGATTGTATCGAAGAGTCCATTTTTTAAGTTAAGAGTCCATTCTTTCTCCCAATCCCCATGCTAGCTTTTTCCAAAATATTAATTGAGATCGGCGCACGTGTTTAACAAAACAATTCATGAAACCCGTCACCCCAAAAATGAAAAAAAAGATTGCTACAGTATTCCCGCCTAAATTCCCTCCTAGATTTTTTTGTTATTATATATCTATAGATAAGGAATTGAAACTGCAATAGTGTAATCGAGAGAACATCTATTGAAAACAATTACACTTTAGCACAATATAGAAGTTCTACTCAGAGTATTTATGGATTTGGTTTGATTGAAACCAAAATTGTAAACTCAAATCGAATTGAAACCATGTGGTGCGATTGGATTCATTCCCTTAAACTAAACCAATATGCCCGTGCTATCCCAAGTCCATCACCCACTAAGAGCATTCCTATCCATAGATTATTTTTGTGACCATTTTGATGATGTGGGAGATTTTTTTTTGGGATCATGGATGAGGAGTTGAGATTATTTTATGAGATTATTTGATAAAATAATCTGGTATCGAATTTTAAAGCTGGATTATTTTGATATTATTCACAACTTTTAGGCTCCTTTTTCCATTTTCTTGTCAACTCATAATAACTAATTTTGTAAAAAAAATCTTACATAAATTAAGATAATGAATGAGAAGAAATTGATAGATTTAAAAATTATTTGATAGATTATAAAAGTGAAACAATAAACTGAAATAATAACCGATGCTCTAACGAGAACATCCTTGAATAACCGAATGTCAATCGAAAACAAAAACCAATTTTTGGTGTTGACGGTCTGAGTAAACTGACACGGATAACGATAACCTTGTTTTTATTGGGGGTTCCTGCCCTCCTTTACTGGAGAACCTTGCCGATCTTACCGCAATGGACTCCTTCACTCCTTTACTGGAGAAAACTCGAATTCCTCAACCGCTGTTTCAGAAACTAGCCGTGATTTCAATCTTCGAGAAGCTGCGCTCCGCTCCCCCGCAATTGGGCCCAGACTCCGGCCCCGGAACGGAAGCCATCACTCAGTGCCTCCACTCCGCCTCCCCGGCCGTTCTTGATCAGTCAGTCCGTGAACTATGCCGCCTCGTCAGGGACTCCAAGCTGGACCTTTCTCGCGGGTTACTAGAGCTCCAGTCCACCCTCGAAGCCACTGCTTCTCGTTTTGTCAATCTCTTTGTCAAAGGTTTAGGCTTTCTTGTCCGGCTAGGTTTCCGGAACAACCCACATTCTTTTCAGTTCAATGCGCCAGAAGCTCATCCATTTGTCATGGTATGTGAATATGTGTGATGAGTGTGATTTTATGAATTGTCGCTTATAGGTTCTATTGCAAGTAGCTTGTGCAGCTCATATGTTGAAATATATGCATTAATGGGTGTCAGATACTTTCTTGCCGAAGAGAGGTCCAATCAGAGCTGGTGCGTCAGGTGCTTATTTTGTTAGCGGAGAGTAAAGAACACGGGATGTTAGGAGTTTGTGAATTCTTAACACCTTTTCTAAATTATGCAATTGTGCGGATGTCTTCTGTAGCTTCTCTGACTTTATTTGTAAGAGATTTATTATCATCTATAGCATCATTATGTTGTTCGCATCCTCAAGAGGCTGTCCCTATCATCAAGCTGCTAATTAGACGGATTAAATACTTCCCCTGTAGGAATGAGGATGTAAGTGGAGTAGTGGACTTATTCTTTAAAGTAAATGAAATCATTTTTCTTTGTATGTATTTCTAAATCTTTAGTGTATGATGTTTTCATTTTGAACATATTTTTTACAGGATTGCACTGAAATTTTTTATTTGGTTGATTGCATAGTAGATGCATGGTCTGTTGTCTTAAAGCAACTCACTGCAATGGGATTGGTATTCCACTTGGATATTCATTACTTTTTACTCCATTCTTACTCAGCTGTATTCAATCTTCATATTTTATATTTGCATGTCCTTGAATGCTGGATTCATTTTGCTTGATTTTACCTAATGCAGTTCTTATCTTAACTTCTAACAGCTGGCACATGAAGCTCGTTTATGTAGTGTGGAACTACTTGATGTGATTTTCTCATTGCATACTGATCTTTTGAAGCCGGTGGGTTCCATTGAGTACATTTTAGAGGTACCAAGACGCTTAATGGTTGTGCAGAAAGAGCTTGGGTTGAGTTTTTTTCCTGAACTATCATCAGCATTGTCATTCATATTCGTAATTCTTGTCTATTCAGAGCTTGAACATGAACAGCTCTCTGCATTGAGACTACTAACCTTTATCTATAGCTGGAAAAATTGCAGTGGTATTGTTACTACACACATCTTAAGATCTTAACTACATTTAGTTTTAAAGGCCTGAGTTTTCTCCCTCTCCAGTGTGTAATGTTCTTTTTGTGCGAGTCTTGCAAATCCTATAATATGAATGTACCCAATTTGTGCAGGGAAAATTGGTCATATGTCTTCATGCATATTACATGAAGAGCTTTTATTCGTTTTCCCTGTCATCAACCTTGTACACTCTCCATCTAAATCAGTAAAGCAATCAGCTATCGATTTGCTTTCTGTTTTGAGAAAGCTTTCAATTGATTCGTTTGTTGCACCGAGTTGTGATATCCCAACTGGAAGGAAGCTTCCCTTCATCAGTACATCTTCACACCTTGCTGTTAGGCTACTGCAGAATTTGTGGCTTCAGGTTTTTTATTTTTATTTTTATAAGCTATAATGCTTTGACTCTTTTTTCAATTGATTATTTTAGCTGCAGTGGTGCCATGGTTGTTGTTGATAATGTTATTATTTGGATAAGTTCGGGATCACTTGGCTACAAATCTTTTATAGCATGGGCATAACACCTGTGGATTTGTTGGGAAAAAACGAGCCACAAAAATAAGTATTTGATATGTTTTACATAAACAAACTTCACTCTATCTCAGTATATAGGGAACTGTCTTTGTGGTTAAAGAAGGTGAAGGGCAAAATGATTCTAAAAGTATTGATACTACGGGTATATGTTATCATAATTTGTATCCTTCCCTGTTTCAAATTTGTTGGTCTGCAAAATGTCTCAATTACATGCTTGGTAGAGATGGGAAACACTCCTTCACCAATGTAAAGCTTGATAAAGCAAAACCATTACAAAACTTTTACAGTATCCCCTTTTCGAATTCTCTATGCACCTGTAACACAGTTACTCAAAGTTATTTGATATAATTCTTCTGTGCTGTACCTTCTCGCACTGACTCTATCCTTCTCATGAATTATTAATGACCACTACTGTTGGCATTAAAATTGTGTCTAAGACGCTAAAATGTTTTATGCTTAAACTGGAAAAATTTCAGGATGAAGTTTCCGTACCTGGTAATTTCTATCTAAATTTTGCACCTTTTCTTAAACCCTCTATCAACGAGAACAATATAGCAAAAACATGGACCGCTATACTAAGCAAGTACATGCTGCTGATATTTTCAAGAAAAAAGTCTTCTTTATCCTTTTCTGGAACCCAAGGAAAACTTCTTACTGGTAAGCTGTTTTCCTGGCTTGATCTCAGTCTTATATGCTTGCATGTTTGCTGGTTATACCTAATCAAGGCTCAGCTGCAACTACTATTTTCATGTAGAAATGCCTTCATTACTTAGTGGGGTTGCATGTGTACTCCTCTTGCATCAAACTCTTGGACAATCTGCTGGAGATCTGTTGGCTATTTGCAGCAAGGTAGACCCAAAGCTTGGTGTGCCGATGTGGCTAGTCATCCTATTCTACACCCATATGCTTTCAGATAACAAGGGTGTTGGTTCCCATGGCTTGCAGGTGACTTTATGATTGATGCCTGATATAGTTCTGTATTGGTTTTACTACATTTTCTTATAACCACATTCATATCCCTGGAGTGCTCCATATTTAAAGCCTTAAAAACATTTGGTGTTACCGGGGGCGTAGTTCACCTGGTAGGAAGGGGGTGCCACAAGGGAGAGGTCCCGGGTTCAACTCTAAGCAATGACTTGGGATGGAACCCCACTCTCTTTCCATTAGAGTGAGATCAAATCTTAATTTACATCCTCCCAGATAACTGTCCGGTCGGTTCTAGAGGGCCTCAGGGATGGGGTGTCATCTTTTTTTTTGAACATTTGGTGCTTAATTCTGCTGCTCATAATACATTCTTTGGGGGAACATTTGCTGCAGTTAAAACTATTGGGCACGCTTCCTTCACTTGCTTCACATTCTGCAATGTTGCCTATGGTCGTTCAAACTATTTTACCAATGCTTCAAAAGGAGGCTAAACCGTAAGCTCTCTAGAGATTTTGGTCTTGTTTGTCACATGGTCTACACACTTATCCTAGTAATCAATATTCTTTTCTTATCAACAATGTCTTCATGGTTCATATGCTTCTTTCATGAATGTTCGCGCTCATTTCCTAGATGTATGATTTTTGACATGTTTGTTTAAAATTAAGAAGCCCTACATTTTGTAGTTGCAAATTTGCATACGATCTTAAGTAAAACAAGAAGACATCAGGTGTTTAAAATTAATATAGATGTATATAAAAGTCTTAAAAGTGTTATATTTCTTCTAGTGTTCTGTATGCATCTGCAATCCGTTTGATCTGTAAGGCATGGGAGTGCAACGATCGCGTCTTTCGAAGTTTACAAGTAAGGTTCTTTAAGAAAGACTCACTTTATTGCTACTGGAATTGAAAATGACACTAGTAACGTTGTTCTCAACTGTTTGGATAGTAGGGAGTACTACTTGCAAGTAAATTCACTGAATTTGCATCTGAGAGAGAGATCTGCATTAGTATGGCTCTTTCCATTCATGATGTTTGTAAAAAGGACCCTGATAGAGGTGTTGACCTTGTCTTGTCTTTGGAGGTATGTTTTGCACTTTTGCTAATTGTTTGTCATTTTCTTGTTTTGGATTCCAAGCTTTCTAAAATCTTTTTGATAACAGGCTTGCATTGAGCATCAAGATTCTCTGATTCAGTCACTTGGTCTTGAAAGCCTCTCTCATCTTTGTGAAGCAGATGTAGTAGGTAAAGTATGCATGTTGACTCATTAAATCAGTATGATCTTCTACTTCAAAACATCCCAATACTCCAAATCTTGTCATTAAAAAATTTCTTCCATCCTACTTACAAATGCAGCTTAAAGTTTTAGGTCCATCGATGTTATCAGTCACAGAGTAATGGTTGGATAATCTCCTGTTAATTGCTTTTTGAACTAATCCTTTTCATACAACTATCTGAACTATAATATAATTTTGATGCGATTCCAACTTCTGTTTTTGGTGTTTGCACACTATTAAATGTGCTGCTTGATTCATGCTTATTGCTCTTTTTCTGTTAAATAGTACTGAGGAAAGAGTGATTTTCCACATTTTTGTCCAGATTTTTACACAGCCTGGGATGTGATAGCAAAGCACGTGCTAATGTATTTCACAAATGCCACTGTTGCTTGTAGGTAAAAACTGATTTTTTTATACGGTGAATGCACAACTTTGTCCATCATCAAGTGCGAACTTCAAATTATATTCAATTGTAGAATTAAATATAAAAAACATGTCTGCGTAAATTGTTTTAATAATATCATGGAACTAATTGAAAGAGTATGATATGTGTCCATGTTTGCGTGCTCTGGTGCTACTGAATTCCGTATGCTGCCACATATTACTTCCTCTGTTATTCTTTAGTTGCAACTTTTCCATTTTCACATTTGCCAATGTACAAGTTTGACCATTAAATATATTTCATTCTATATTTGTATTTTTTTTTAAATAATCAGATTTTGAAAATTTAAAATGAAAAGAATGTAACAATATTCTTCAAAAATTAAATTTCTAATATGATGGAATAAAGCAAAATGGCTTACTAAACTGTCTGCGCTTCTTTATTGTGAAGCAACAGTCAGTCCATGTATTATTCGACGCGATTTTCACTATGGGTCATTCGGAAACAGTCTCTCAGTGCTTTAGTACATAGGTAAGACTGCGTACATCTGACCCCCCTTACCCCACCGTAGGTGGGAACCTTTGAGGCATTGGGGTAATGATGATGATGATGATTAGTAAATAAAATATAGTCAAAGTAGATTGTGTGAATAGTGTAAAATTCAACATTTTGCATCTATTTAAGAACGAAGGTAGTATGTTCTACACCTACGTACATTATATCGTGGTGTAGAGTTGCATGTTAGCATTTCTTAACTCAAATAACACTATACTGAAGTTCTTGTTTAATCTAAATGACCAGTCTCTGTCGCCTTTTAAGATGGGGTGCAATGGATGCTGAATCATATCCTGGAATTTCTATTGAAGTTGTAAAAGTATTGTGGGAAATAGGAACCTCTTCAATTGTTGGCCATGATTGGATAAAAGCTAGAGTATCTGCCTTTGTGGCTTTAACTCATTATGAGGTAAACTTTATGGCAGGCTACGCAAACCAGTCAAAGAGATAATTATATCTAACTGATATACTCTGAAACGATTTATGTTAGTTCTCAGACTATGCTCCACATTTTCTCAGGTAGGACAGCTCCAGAGAAGCCTTCCAGATTTTAATAGCATGAATTTGAAGTTTCTTACATCTGAGACTGATCTAGATGTATTAAAAGCCATAGAATCATTTGAAGTCAAAATCATAAATCACGAGCACATGTTAGTCACTTTCTTATGCTTTACTTCTTAAAGAGACTTAATAAATTTGATGAAGGCGCTAACCGTAAGTTTTCTCTTCCCAGTACTCGAAGAAGATTGGTGAAACAGAAAAGAGTGCCAAAAAGCAAGATAGAAAAGTTGGTAGATGTTTTCCCTCGGGTCATGGTTGCTTCAGGTAGACATTCTACACTACATATTCTAGGACTATGAACTTATTGAAATGTGCAGTTATGTTACAGCATTGCTGCTTATAATTCTCAATTTCCCTCTTATCCATTCAATATGCAGGAAAGGACAGAATACTCAGGGATTTGCCTGGTGCCGCACTCTTTTGTCTTCCCTTCAGCCTTAAAGGCTTGAATATGCCAGGAACATCAGAAGTAAGATACAATGCACCAGACACTATAACCAAAATCAATTTCTTCAGGTTTTGACAGGATTTCTAACCTTTTTTTTTCCTGGTGGAAGACATTGCAAGATACACAACATAAATACAAGAATGCTGTAACTGAGATAGCTGACTCTCTTCAGCTCTCAAGGAATATTTTCATTGCTCTTCTGGCATTGCAATCTTGGAAACCGTTCATGCTAAACTGGATAAGGGCCTGCCTCATGTTACTTGACACTAAAGTGCATTTGAATGTGTCAGAGAGAACTTCTAATGCTGCCAAGGATATTTTGAAGGTTGAACATGTTTCCGGTGATAATTATATGGTGCATTTGTTTGGGTTCTCCCAAGAATGACATCATTCTGCCTGTAAACATTGCAGATTTTAATAGAAACTGGTGAAAAATCTCCTCCCAGATCTGCCGAGAATATTGCATTAGCAATTGGGGCTCTTTGTGCGGTAAGAGTATCTATTTGCGTTTTTCATTGGTGTTCTGCCATCAATTTGCGTTTCCACAGTAGATAATGGTCCAATTGATATCTATCTCATTTCCTGTTTTTTTGCTGCTACTTCTAGGTACTCCCAATATCTGACCATGCTATTAAATTAAGTGCATCAAAATTTTTGCTGAGTTGGCTGTTCCAGCATGAGCATGAATATCGACAATGGTGTGCTGCTATATCTCTTGGGTTGATATCAAGTTGCCTGCATGTGACTGATCACAAGCTGAAAATAGAATATATTAATGCACTTCTTGAGGTTGGAAATCTATTAAGCTGTCCTTGTATCCTGTTTTGCTGTGCAATTCTTGAGTTATGTGAGCATTCATTTATTCTATGATGCTAGAATTATAGAGCTCTTGTAGCAGTAAGATTGCTCCGACGATGGCTTACAAAAGAGTTTTGCAGGTCTTATCCATGAGCAAAAGCACCCTTTTGAAAGGAGCCTGTGCGGTTGGGTTAGGGTTTTCATGTGAAGATCTTCTAACCAAGAGTGGTGCTGAAGATGATCTTCATCCAGGTAGAGGATCACTCAGATCTGAGGAAGTAATTTTGCTAAAAAGAATTGTTCAAAGCTTATCCCAGTTGATAAGTCCATTAACTACTCATTCATCAGTTGATATTCTGAAAAAAGCATTTTCATCGATTCAACTTGGATCAGATGATTTTGAATCAAATCTTACCTCTAAGTTTCTTGGACAAAGCAGTGACGATTTCGAGGAAGATGTATGGGGCGTTGCTGGGCTCATATTGGGTTTAGGTAGTTCTGTTGGGGCAATCTATAGGGCAGGTGCTTATGATGCAGTCCTCAATCTGAAGGCGTTACTTATTTCTTGGATTCCGAACTCGAATCTTTCCATTCCATCTCCTGCTAACAGTTCAGAAAGTGAGCTTCTGTTATCCACAGGCACTTGCCTTGCTGCACCTATTGTAATGGCATTCTGTCACAGAGTTGAGCTTATGGATGGCGCTGAGATGGACCAGCTAGTGGGATGCTACAAGCAACTTATTTTTCAACTAGTATCTGTTAAAAAATTTAGCACTCTTCATCAGAGCTTGTTGTTGGCATCTTGTGTTGGAGCTGGAAGCATTCTTGGTACCATTTTGAATGGGCGTTTGTATTCTTTAAAAGTTGAACTTGTTAAAGATTTGCTGGATTTGTTCAGGAAGTGCTACTCAGAACCCAACCCTCCTTTAATTCATTTGGGTGCTATCATTGGGGTTGTGAATGCATTAGGGGCAGGTGCAGGAGCACTGGTTCACGATCACCCTTCTTGCTCATCATATGGTATTATTAATGGTCAAAAGGTGAAATCTTAAATCTCAATTAGTGTTGAGTTGTTTAACACTTTAACCTTTGTTGAAGATGTAAGTTTAGAAAGTGAGACGTTAGAGATTAAAAGTTCTGCAACTTTTATTTTACAAAAGTATGCAGCATGGGTTCAGTACCCTTTTAAAAAGGCTATTATTATTATAATCAGAACGGGGGGGGGGGGGGGGGGGGGGGCAGATAGATTGGGCCTATGGGATGTGCTATGGGTTTATTGTATTACACTATCTTTACCTCTTCAGATCCATATTCCTATAATCGAAGGTTCCATTTGTTCCTTTTAATAGTGTTCTTAGACTGAGCAGCCACTAATTTAAATTCATAAAAAATGATATTCTCCAGCCGTTAACTCTAACATAGGAACAGAGATCCAGAGGAAAACTATTATGAACTTAACTGGTTTTTTTACCAATTTTATGATATACCAGGAGTGCGCTTACATCGATGGTCCATTGCTATCAAATCCAGCCGTGGAGCCTGATTTGACATCAATGGTGCAAGAGATTTTTCTTCTAGCTCAAACATCTGATACTGATAAACTGAAGCAGTATGCTGCCTGGGCAGTTTCGTTTCTTAGGCATTCGCTACAACTACAAGAGCATCATCATACTAAGGAAACTACTACAGTTAGTGATGCAGACATGAAGAATACCTCACACATTTTTATTGAGGACAGCACAGTTTTGAAGCTATCTCTGTGGCTAATGAATTTGAAGTGTCCCGAGGTATAGTTATTGTGAGATTTATCACTTTTTAAAAGAAGTTTAGTATCCACACCTCATATTTACCCCCATTATTTTAATTTTCACTCAGTGTTTTATATTTATTTGGCTTTGTATCCCAGAGCAAGTCATATCTATAAGAATTGCAGTTTTCACCCCATACTTTAGTCCTTGACCCCATGTTTTACCTTCATGTTTGACTTCACACCCTGCTCTGGGGGTGCAAAATCAATGAAAATAAATAATGGAATGCAAAGTAAAATATAGGGATAAATATGGGATGCAAATACAGCATTTTCCCTTATTTTAAGCTGTGTCGTTCATGGAAATACTATTTGCCAGTTATTGAGTTGGGTAGTTTACAATAATATTAGTTGAAGGGCTTTTTACATGGATACACAGCAAAATATCTACCTTTCATCTTAAAAATACTTGACAGAATTCTTTTTTCTTGTTCCAGACAGGCAAAGTTTCACATGTTAACACTGTATCAATTGTTTTGCGCTGCCTTATGCACGCTCCCAGGTTGCCATCATTAGATTGGGGAGTTATGATCAGAAGATTCATGAGATACGAGGGTGAAGTTGCGGAAATGTTGTCGAAAGATGTAACTTTCAAGAAAGGACAGCTCAGGGAGGATTGCCTACTTTTCGCTCTATCTCATGCAAGCCAATTTGACAGTGTCCTTGCCTTCCTTGATGAACTTTGTGTCCTTGCTAGGATGAGGGCACTTGAACCATCTCTGCAATCATGCATACTCTTACACCTGGCTGATCTAACTAAGATTTTCTCTGGTTCTCGTCTGATAGAGCTATTCAATGATGTGGCTAACTTCTTGCCTCACTCAGTTTCGTCTGTACATTATAGTCCTGATCAGAAAAGCGCCTTACGGTCTTCATGCTGGAAAGGCCTTAATCAGTGTTTGGAGGAATCTTCACTTGACAGTCAATTTTATAAGTCAGAAATTGAAAACTGTATGGCGGTCTTATTTAATTTGTTGCCCCAGTTTCCTTCAGCTTGCTCTAAAGACCTTTATCAGAACAATATCATAGAAGAATGGTCTGAAGCAATTACATGCCTTGCTAAGTCTAAACAAGAATGGTTGTTGAATCTTTTGCAGGTGCTTTTAAAGTTTTATTCACTCAAGTTTTTGTGATGAAAAATTGAATGCGGACAACTGCTTATTAGTCCTAAGATTATTACGTTTGAAAGTTATGCATTTTGATGAAAGATAGTGTCCCTTTAATACTTGTTCTATCATGGTGCCAATGAATTATTACATCCACACATTAATTGACAGAACAAGCTCCCGATGTACAGAAAATTCACAGAAGATATTAAGCAAAACAACTGAAATCTTATTGAAGAAGAACAGTTCCGTAACAATGGCCGAAGCCCCCAATGAGCCGTAGCTCCCCAAAAGAAAGAGAAAGTTCTCGATCTTCCCAAAATCCCAGATTAAAATGTCTAAAACCGCCTCCTGACTACTCCCCAGTTTTGTCTATTTATACTAACTCATACACTTATTATTACTCTTGGTTTATTAGGCCCAATTCCTAACATTCCATTAGGCCCAATCCCTAACAATACTCCCCCCCTAAACATCCACCTTGCCCTCAAGGTGGTTGATAGGACACAGCTTCAATCTTTATCTTTTCTTTCATCCTAGCACTTCTTCCTTTCCAATACTGGCATGATTTCTGCACCCTTAGCTTGGCTGATTCCATCTTTTTTCCTATGTATTTCACAGCAGAATCACACCACTGCCATGACATTTTATCCAGAATTGACTTGAAAACTTCAGGGTACTCCTTTATAAGCTCGTTCCTTCTGCCTTCAACTATCTGTACTTGCTTCTGCTTTGTGCTTTGTCCTTCACAGTACAACCAATACCCATCACCTTGAATAACATGATTTAGCCCTTGTTTCTTCCATTTTTATGATCTGGTTTTGGAAATTAACTTCCATAACACCTAGATCAGTCAACCATTCCAATCCTAGCACCATGTCAGTCCCACCAAGCTCCAACATATAAAAATTCTGTTGAATTTCATTTCCCTGTACATTCAGCTTCATTCCTTCACATCTACCGTAGTTAGGATTTAGGAATCAATTCTCCATTGCCTATTTGTACCATATATGCCTTGATACTTTGGAGAGGTATATTCCATCTTTCTACCAGTTGCTGGGAAATAAAGTTGTGGGTAGCACCACTATCAATGAGTACATTTACTGTTTTTTCACCTTCATGCCATTCCAGTTTACCTTTTACCTTAAAGGTTTTCACAGGTGTTATGACTTAAAGAAAACTGCATGGTCTTCAATTCTAGAGGTGTGGTCTTATCCCTACCAAATTCCAGTGATTCAACTTCAGAATCAGCTTCACCCTCTGAATTCTCCACTAAGATCATTTTATAGTTCCTCATCTTGCAGACATGTCCTCTTCCCCAATTTTCACCACATTTAAAACAGAGTCCTTTCTTGCTTCTGTTTAATAGTTCTTCTTGAGATAGTCTGGGACTTGCCTCATTAGATATGCCGCTTGGACCTTCCTTCCTGCTTTCATCTCCCCATTTCTGGCCTGAAGATCGGATGATAGGAGTAGTCTGCCATTTCCTCCTTCCTTCATCCTTATTCTTCATAAACAAGGTTTCAGAATTCTTGTTCTCAATCGCGGATGCAGTATCCATAACTTCTGCCAACGTTCTAGTACGATGTAACTTCAATTCTGCTCTTATATCTCTTTTCAACCCCTTAAGAAAAGCTCCTCTCAAGACTTCTTCAGTTAAGTGGCCTTGTGAAGCGATAGCCTTTTCAAATTTATTTTGGTACTCCTGAATTGTCCCCTTCTGCTTCAGGCTAAACAGAGGCCCTAGTGGATCCTGTACCATGTCAGGTTGAAATCGCTTGGTCAAAGCTTGAGTAAAAGAGCCCCAGTTTTGATGCGTAGCCTGCCTCTCCCACCATTGAAACCAGCTGAGAGCTTGGCCCTCCATGGCCACTACAGCGACATCAATTTTCTGTCTCTCTTCAGTTTGATTCAAGCGGAAATATCGGTTCATCCTAACCAACCATCCAGAAGCATCTTCTCCATTGAAAATTGGTAATTCAATTTTCCTTCCTGTTTGATGATGACGATGTTCCCTGTGATGATGGCGATGGCGATGTGGAGGAGAGTAGTCGGTGTTTTCCGATCCTTCTGTACTCGCTGACTGTCGCGAATAATGTTGATTTGGTGTGAGAGGCGAGGTGCGATGCGAGGAATGTGACGCATGCGATGTGCTACGCGATCTGCTCAGGATTCTTCCTTCCAGGTTTGCGATGCTCGCTTGGATCGCAGCTAAGGCCTCAGCCATGGTAGCGGATGCTTGTTGCTGATTTCGTTCCAATTCATTCAATCTGGCTTCCATTTTTGCACGCGTAACAGGCATCCACAACGATCTCTGCTCTGATACCAATGATAGAACAAGCTCCCGATGTACAGAAAATTCACAGAAGATATTAAGCAAAACAACTGAAATCTTATTGAAGAAGAACAGTTCCGTAACAATGGCCGAAGCCCCCAATGAGCCGTAGCCCCCAAAAAGAAAGAGAAAGTTCTCGATCTTCCCAAAATCCCAGATTAAAATGTCTAAAACCGCCTCCTGACTACTCCCCAGTTTTGTCTATTTATACTAACTCATACACTTATTATTACTCTTGGTTTATTAGGCCCAATTCCTAACATTCCATTAGGCCCAATCCCTAACAATAATTAGAGCATAAGACATTACTTTGTCATCAAGTGCATACAGTTTTGATAATGTCATAATTTCTTGCTCTCAGATTCTAATTTTCTTTACAGATTCCAGAGGGGAGTCTCAACGAAGCAAATGGCCAATCTGAATCTGTGAAAAAGGTCCTAGCAAAGTCAAGATTAGTGCAAACTGGTTCCATTTCGATGAATGAACTTGGTAAACTGCAATCTTACATGTTAAACTGCAGATGTGAAGGTCAGTTCTATCATCCCAAGTTTATACTCAATAACTTTTAAGATTAAAAGTTTCCTATTGTAACTATATTTTCTAAACAACTATCGGCTTTAGCTTATATATAAATCCTTAACCTCCCTATGCAGTTATCTGGGATGCTCTACTTGGGGTTATTGAAGCTTTGCAGTATGCTGATGGTGGCGTCAAGAGACAATGGCTTGTTAATGCATTACAAATTAGCTGTGTTTCAAAATTTCCTTCCACAGTAAGGGTTTCTCATTTTTCTTTCTGAAGCATTAACCAGTGTACAGAAACTGACATCTGGACATCAAACCAATGTTTCCTTCTAGTTGGCTTTCTCACTTTGCTTTTCGAAGTATTAACTTATGTACAAAAGCAGACCTCAGGGCCTCAAATCAATGTCTCCTTCTAGCATAATTGGAGTCCAATGGATGCTCTATCCTATCCTTTGGCCATTTTTGTATTATAAAACCACATAATGTGGGATGAATCTGGTGGGAAAGGAATGGAGTGAGTTTCTATTACTCCCCCCGTCCCATTTTGGTTGTCTTACTTTCCTTTTTGGGTTGTCCCAAAATGAATGTCATGTTTCCCTTTTTGGCATAAAATATGTGGTCCATACCATTTCACTGTACTCTACTCAAATATCAACCACAACTTTTACTTTTCAACCACTTTATTAATAACCGTGCCAAACTAAAAGAAGACATCCATCATGGGACGGAGGTAGTATTACCTTTGTCCCAAGCCAGGGTAAAGGAGGAAGGTGCTATGGTAGGCGTCAACAATATGAGTTAGTCACATCACATGATCTCCATCCCATTTGCTCTCCTTTTTAATGCCCCTAAATTGTGTTCACTTCATTTTTAATCTCCTACTTTTGTTTTTCCAAATCCATTAGTTTATAAGCCTCTTAGACTTCACTTGATGAAAGTTGTTTTTCATTTCATATTTTCTCTCATGGTAACATGTAAAAGAAATAACATCTCATGTGTTTTCCTAAAAAACGCAAGTACACAAATGTATTACAATTTGGGACGGAGTAAATATAGTTGAAGTAGTTTAGTTAAACATAATTTATCAAAAGTATTTTTGGAGTATTTTTGTGGTAAGAGAAAAAAATGGTATGTAATGGAATCACAAATGCTAACTTGATTGGAGAATGGAGATCACAAACAGAGACTTGATGCGTAGATCTTGTTTGGTCGTGCAGGCATTGCGGTTTATTGGTCTGTTAAGTGGAAGCTGTTGCAAATACATGCCACTTTTAGTTGTAGACCAGATGGCCGTGTTGAGGGATTTACCTGTCACACTAACATCCCTTCTCTCAGACAGCCAATGGGCAGTGGTAACAGAATCTGTTGTTTCTCATATGTGGTCATTAACCATACGATATTATGAGTGCACAAAACACTCAGCAGACTGCGGTGATCATTCAGTTAACCAACAGTCTATAGACATCAGTGAGCATGGGATGGCAGGTTTCCTCTTCCAGGTATTGTACTATTCATGTGTTTCTCTGAAAGAGTATCTATCCCCAGAGGAGCAACTTCAACTATCGTGCATGGAATCTAATCCTGTAATGAGATGTTAACGGTTTTTTTTCTCAACAGTCATCAAACAGACAGTTGGCCTCCAGGCCTCCAAACAGAATCTGTCCTGCTGTGGATAAGAAACTTTTTGATGCGTGTAAAGGTCATTTATGTACTTACTAGAGGATAGTGTGTCCATAGGAATATCCATATCCAGCCTCATAACAGTCAGCTTCATAACAGTCATACGTCCTTAGATTGTTTTTTTCTTCAAAGAAAACACTCTTCTCATTGTTTTTTTTCCCGGTTTGGTTGTACCAGTAACACGCATTGGAAACGAAATCCAAAAACACACTTCTGTCTCTGGATTCTGGAAGTTACTGGTATATAAGTTATAACCAGGGGCGGATCTGGCATAGGATCAGGGAGGGCGTAGGCCCACTCTCAAAAAATATTTTTAAGTATATATTATATATAAAATATATTAATGTATAGTGTTTCTGTAGCTAAAATAACTAACGTCTAAATGTAAATAAAATTTGTGTGGTGGAAGTGTACTGATCGTGAAGTACAACACAAGGTTCTAAGTTTGAATCTTGGGAAGACCATTTGTAAATTTTAGAGCACCACTAGGAATTTTTTTGGCCAAGTGTTTTAAATTTTAAGGGAGAACTGTCAAATAAGTACTCGAACTTTCAAAAAAAGTGCAAATAAGCCCTTTCATAGGAGGTTCTGTCCGGCCATCGCCATTTGAGGCGGTTTCTGGTGGAATTTTTTAATGAATTTTTTGAGCATCTTTTTCATTAAGTCTAGTTTACGCATACCAAATGTCAGCTAAAAATTCATTGGGAAGTCAGTCAAATGAATGTTTGAAGATAACTGTGCAAATAAGCTAAAAATTCCTCTTGTTTCTTTTATCGTTTATAGTGGTGGACTCGGTTCGGGCCTAGAACCGGCCGGGTCTCGGTTCAAGGAAGGCAGGCCCAGAACCGGCCTGGATAACCCCGGGTCCGGTTCGGTTCGGGTCACCCGCCCGGGTCACGGGCCGGGCCTTTTAATTTTTTTTATATATTATATAATTAGAATAATTCTTATTACAATTACAATATATTATATTCGAATTGAAGTATATTTATTTCAAATAAGAAGTACAATTGAGAATTAGAATGAATTTAAAAAATGTAATACATTTTGTAATAAAAAATCAATCGGAATCTTCGCTTTCGGTTGTTTCCTCCATAAAGTGGCGGGTGGGAGTGATGGTAATTTCTTGAGTTCTTCGTTGGGCCTTCAACCAATCGTGAAAGCAAACTAGTGTCTCAAGAGAGCTCGGGCTCAACCTCGTTCTATAATCGGTTAGGACGTTGCCGACCGCACTAAATTCTTGTTCCACGGCAACGGTTGATATCGGCATTGCTAGCACTTGATTAGCCATCTTTGATAAAATCGGGAATGTTCTTTCATTTTTCTTCCACCACTTAAGAACGTCAAAGTCATCACCAACTTCATAATCAACATTCAATGTTAGATACAAAGAAAACTCGTTACCTGAGCTTTGTTCAGTAGCGGGAGTTGCTCTACTTTTTTTCAAAAGAGAACCAAAAGCGGATTTTAAAAGTGATTTTCCTTTAGATGAAGAAGATGTTCGTTGCATGGGAGGGGGTGCATTACCATATTGTGCATGAAATTCATTATACAATTGATGAAATAAATTACTAACCTCGTTGAATTCTTGTTTAGGGTCGATGGGATTATCATCGAACTCTTGAGTTGGAAAAAAGAAGCATAATAGTAATCCATACAATTTGTCAAGTAAGCAAGTTTATAACGAGGATCAAGAACAAATGCAATACCATATATATGCGGAATATGTGAATAATATTTTAAAAACTTTTGTTTCATGAAATCACAAAAATAACTAACGTAAGTGGCTTCGGAAAATTCACAAAAAGCGCCGGCGAGATCAACAGCTTCAACAAAAAATTCGTTTGCGGTAAGTTTATAAACATGACTAAAAGTTAGAGTTGCGTTATTAAAATATGCCAAAACATTAACAATTTTTTCACAAGTGTCGATGTCAGCCGGGTTTATAATATAGTTACAAGTTTGTCTTAAAAAAACTGGAAAATGATCTTTATATCTAACAAGTACTTGAATTAAATTATAAGTACTATTCCAACGAATAGACAAATCTTTAGGAAAAGCACAATAATTCACACGTCTATCCTTCAAATATTACCGCCATTGCATTTTTAGTGGAGTGCTAGCCCAAATCAATTTAATTCCCCCCTTCACTACCTCCAAAGCATTTCCTAATGCCGCTAAGCCATATTGTACACACAAATTTAGAATATGACATGTACAACGTTGATGAAAAAACCTACCCATCAATTTAGAAGCATCACACAATTCACGTAATCTAGGTATAGCAGCAGTATTATTACTAGCATTATCAAAACCTACAGCAAACACCTTATCAATCAAATTATACTCAATTAAAATACGTTCAATGAGAATATAAATATTATCAGCAGTGTGACGATCATTGAATTCACGAAAAGCAAGAACATGTTTATGCATATTCCAATCATCATCAATATAATGTGCAGTTAGACCCAAATAATATAAATGATGATAAGTATCCTCTCATATATCGCTACAAATACTAACACGTCCATCAAAGTTTGCGAAAAATATTTGTAATTTTTCTTTTTCCAAGTTATATTGCCTTATAACTTATTTTTTAATCGTTTTGCGACTATAATTTCTAAATTGAGGATTTAAAGTACCTTGAGCATAATCTCTTAAAGCAAGACTTTCGGAAAAAATATAGGGTAAATTTTCTTCAACAATTAAATGAGACATACCAGACCAGTTAAATGTTTTTTATCATCATAGAAAAAATTACCAAAGGGTTGAGAATTTGCAAACCTCGATATTTGTGTTTGCTTCCCCTTGCCTTTGTCTATTTTCGCATACTCCACAAAGTGGGCGGACTGAAGATGCCTTTTGAGACTCCCGTATCCGCCAGAAGTTCCCAAGCTAAACTCTTTCTTGCAATGATTGCAACTTGCGTACCATTTTTCGATTTGTTCGTCTTTCCTTTTTGTATAATTGTTTTCAATAATAGGAGATTTAGATTTCTTACCAATTTGGATTGTAGTCGTTGAACGGCCCTCATCCTCCAACTCTTGCTCATCATCCGGAGTCCTGTCGCCCCCCGCGTCCTCCTCCGCATCGTCATCCTCGAGCTCCTCTTCATCGATGGTTGTCGGGAATTGTTGTTCTTGTGCAAAACGTGGATCATTTTGGGACAATAGGTGTTGTAGTTGCTCGTCGGACATCATCATTTCATCTCGCCGTTGGTAATCCGTTTCAAAATCATCTCGACTTTGAAAAGAAGACTCAGCCCGCGCTTTACCTTTGCTTTTGCGTGAAGTAGATCGAGTCGATGCAATCTCCCTCTTGCGGTTGCGTTGGAGATTACCCACATCTACAGAATGTCTACCACGCTCCATCTTTAAAATTGAACAAATATTAGCAATTAACTAATATGAGAAATGTAAAAATGTAGCAATTAACTAATATGAGAAATGTAAAAATTAACTAGTTTTTTTTTACTTTAATGAGAAATGTAGCAATTAACTAATATGAGAAATGTAAAAATGTAGCAATTAAGTAATTAACTAATATGAGAAATGTAAAAATTAACTACTTTTTTTTTACTTTAATGAGAAATGTAGCAATTAACTAATATGAGAAATGTAAAAATGTAGCAATTAACTAATATGAGAAATGTAAAAATTAGCTACTTTTTTTTTACTTTAATGAGAAATGTAGCAATTAACTAATATGAGAAATGTAAAAGTGTAGCAATTAAGTAATTAACTAATATGAGAAATGTAAAAATTAACTACTTTTTTTTACTTAAATGAGCAATGTAGCAATTAAGTAATATGAGAAATGTAAAAATTAACTACTTTAATGAGCCATGTAGCAATTAACTAATATGACAAATGAAACAATTAACTACTTTAACTAATATTAATATGACAAATGAAACAATTAAGTAATTCAATAGCTAAATGAGAAGTGTATATATAAATTAAGTAATTTATATATATAGTATATATAAATATATAATGTGTAAATATATTATAAGTAATATATAATATAATGTATAACTATATATAGTATATATAATATAATGCGTAAAGAATTATAATATGAATGTGTATAAGTATATATTTATTAGTAGATAATTAATATATAATTAGATATAATAATTATATAAATTATATATATGTAGAAAGAATTTGGAGAAGATGAGGAATGAAGATGATTGAATATGAGAGATTGAGAGAATAGAGAATTTAGAGAGCAGGAAGAGTTGTAGAAGAAGAGGTGTAAAAAATGTATAGAAAATAGGAGTATAAATAGGTTTTTTTGTATACCCCACCCATACCCCCTACCCCCCAGACCCCCCCTCCTATGCTCCCAACGTCTATAGAGCCGTTTGGGAGGTCTCCCAACGGCTAGTGGAGCCTTCAATTATTTATTTATTTTTTTATTTAAAAAAAGTGACCGTTGAGGCCCGGTCGGGCCGGTTCACCAAAATATGAGCCCGGGACCGAACCGCTTGATGACCGGGCCGGGTGGCCCGAACCGTGACCTAACCGCCAAACCGGGCCGGTCCGGGCCCGCACAGTAGCGGGCCGGTCCGGTTCTGGGCCGGTTGGTCCGGCCCGAGTCCACTCCTAATCGTTTATCTTCCTTATCTTTTTATATTCTTATGTTATTTTTATCTTCTAGCTTTTTTATGCTCTTTTATTTATTTTTCTTTTATCTTGGTTATATTCTTGTGTTATTGTTATCTTATATTTATGTATCTTTATTTTATTCATTTTATCTTACTTTTTTTTCCTTTTCTTGTCCGCCTTCTCTTTTTGGCATCGATATCATAGATCGATTCATGTTAGCCGACCCCAAATTCTTTTAGGATTAAGGCTTGGATGTTGTTGTTGTTGTTGTTGTTGTTGTTGTTGTTTCTAAGTTCGAATCTTGGGAAGACCATTTTTTAAATGAAATAATTACATAAATATGACCAAAAAAATATGATTTACAAAAATATGACTAGTGAGTAGTGACTAGAGTAGTAATGAAGTCATAGTAATTCATGTTCAAGTTTTGAGTTTAAGTTACCACAACACCACATCGTAGTAACGAATAGTCATATTTATGTAAATATGTTTTATTTTAGTAATATTCTTGTAAAAATCCCAACTTTTAATAAAAAGTGAAAATGTGTAGTTGACGGACGAAAAAGATAAAACGGGACAAAATTAGGGTAACGGATGGAGTATCATTGAAGGAATAATCCCTCCCTTCTTCTATGTGGGACAAAGAGTATTCTAAAGAAAATTTTAAAATTTAAAACACTTGGCCAAAAAAATTCCTAGTGTTGCTCTAAAATTTAAAATGGTTTTTTTTTACAAGAATATTACTAAAATAAAACATATTTACATAGCGGGACGGAAGTAGTATATATTTAAACTCGATTCTTATCAATTTTATACATTAAGTTTTTGAATATTAGTGTGAGAAATTAATCGATTCTAATTATTGAGCTTTTGAATATTATTCTGAAAAATAATTAGTTCAATTCATTGGGCTTTTGAATATTGGACTGAAATATTAATGAGTTCATTTCATTGGACTTTTGATTATTGGTCTGATAAATTAATTAGTTCAATTCATTGGACTTTTGAATATTAGTCTGAAAATTAATTAGTTCAATTGATTGGGCTTTTGAATATTAGCTTGAAAAGTTAATAAGTTTAATTCATTGTGCTGGGTTGGTGAAATTTAATTAGTTCATTTTTGTTACAGAGTATACACTATAGATTCAAAAGAAAAATGTTTTCCAAGTAATTGACCTGAAAATTGATACTGAACATTTGAGTAACCCAGTCAATTTCGGTTCGTTATCTATGAATTTTAAGATAATTAAATTGTCGGTTCTATAATATTTTTTTCCTTTGTCATTCTTGTAATCTTATTTAACTACATTTTGTCATTTTGATATATTTTTTGTAATATACGTTATTGAATTAAATTTTGGCTTCACGTCAATGCAAATGCTAGATCCACCCCGGGTTATAACAGCCATATTCAAAACACCAGTTTTGCCATTTTTTTTAATTCCTCTAAAGATGTGGTGGAGGTATTTAATGCATGAAGAATGAACACCGGTCTCCAGAGACGGTAAAGAGGCAGTAGAGACTTCAACCACCATTTTGATGGACATGTTAGAAGGCAAAAGCCACTTGAACTACAAAGCATGCCTTCCCAACACTCTCCTTTAAATATGACTCATTTAAAAAGTCATACAATGTATAAGTTAAGAGCTTGTTTGGTAACGACTGCAACGGGTGGAATGGTTGAAAAATATGAAAAAGGTTAAATTTGATGAAGCGAAAATGTTCGATAATATACTAATATGTGGGCTGAAACATCTGATCGAATGTAAAATTATTATAAATGGTACTACGTATTAATTACTTTGAAAATTTGGTCCTTATCATAATTCATAAAGGGTAATAGGCTTTTATATACGCTACTTCATACTCACCAAATTTCTACATGCTAACAATAACTAAGAAACGAAGAGCATTACATATATTAAAAAAATCAGCCCAACTAAAAACAAAAATGAAATTGCAGCCTTATAACGGAGTCCAATTATACTTGCTACTAGGGGTGGACAAACGGGTAAATGAACCGCGGATCGGGTAATACGTGTTCGGAGTGGGTTAGGACCGGGTCCTAATTTTGGAAAACCCAAACGGGTCGGGGCAGGTCCTAAGAATTTTAGGAACCGTACGGGTATTATAATTTGAAAAAAGGGTATCCGGATCGATCCATTTTAAAATATATTTTTAAAAAGAGTCTATTATATTTGATATAATCTACTAACAATACATGAAATTATATTAAAAAGAGTTTCTATATCCATATAAACTTCTAAATTATATATTAACCCTAATTCTTTATTTCAAATGTATCAAATATTGTTTATTTTTCAAACAAAGACTCTTGCTCAATAAAGTGTGACATATTAATTATATTATCTTAATATTACTTACATTTTGAGATTTATTAAGCTTTAATTTGTTTTTTTGAAAATATATATGGATAGTGACTAGTCTACTTTCTTATGACTTTGTAGTGCTATCTTTTTAGATTATGGATGGTGATGTCTAATTTTCTACATTTCAAAGTTTGGTGTTATTCAATATTCAATTTGTGTAGTTGTGTGCTATTTAATTTATACATTTATGATTAGATATTTTGTTAATTCATTCAAAACTTTGTATTATACAGAGTATTCTTATTTTGGATTTTTCCTATATTATGGTGACATTGATACTTAGTTAGAAAATTTTATTACCTACTAAATATTTGTTAGTGTACTGGTATTTTTTAAGAATCGAGAACTCGGACCGAACTGACCCGTTTCAAACGGGGCGGGTAAGGTCCGATTTCTATTTCGAGACTTGGTATACCCGAACTGAACCTACCCGTCAAATGCAACCGGCGGTTCTTGAAAATTTATGAATTCCCGGACCGACCCGAACCGTGCCCATCCCCTGCTTGCCACTCTTATAATTCAATGATCCGTCTCAACAAATATAGAGTTTCCTAAGCCGCATGAAGATGTATTCCCACCGTATTAAGATACGTATAATTTTAGAGGAATAAAAGGGTTAAAGAGGCTTTGCAATCACCAACAATCAAGTAATAAATATCAGTTCAAAAAGTAACCTTAGGCTTGCTTTTTTAGTGGATAAAAAAAATCAACCAAAGCAGCCAATTGATAAGAGCATCTTCGATGCTCTTCTTTCAACTCAAGTTAAATTTTGCCCCAAATGTCAAATAAAGAGAACACTTTAGGTCTTTAGATCCACGAGAATTACAAATCCAAAGAAAGAAACTATACACCCCCAATCCATACTGTTAATCGCCTGAAACGTTATCCTTCCATCATTTATTTAATTCCAAAAAAAAAAATAGATTAGGAAACGTAAAATACTGGATTAACTCGGAAATTACTGATCCGGAAAAGAAGAAAGCCCACGGCAGACAATATCCTTTACAAAGTGGTCAAAATATTGAATTGTTATGCCAAATCTAACTAACTATTCATAGGTGAAGACGCTGTGCTTATACTGTGGGATGGATGGTGAGCACCATGCACCCTTTATTATTTTCTATTTCTCCTTTTCTTAAAATTGTTAATAATTTTTTTTTTATTTTTGATCTGATATTTATAAAAATTATATCAAAATTTTTTATTTTTCATGATCTTTCAAATGAGACCAATATTGCCTATGTAATTTTAATTTTTTACATTCATACATTTTTTGTAATATATTTTTATATGCATACACATTTTCTATAATATATTTTTTTATCACTTTTATATGATTTTAGAGGTTTTTAAGATATTGAGTTTGTTTATTTTGCTTCTAGCTTGGAGTTACATTTGATAATATACGAAGTTACATCATCTTATACTCCAGTTACAAGTTATTATGTGTGAGTTACATCTTCTTATGTGTGAGTTACATCTTGCTATACACGAGTTACATACTTTTATGCGAGAGATACATGTAATTATGTGTGAGTTACATCTTGTTATACACGAGTTACATACATTTATGCGCGAGTTACATGTAATTATGAGTGAGTTATATCTAATTATTTGTGATTTTTTACTTATCTTTATCTTGAACTAATTCAATTATAACTGAATTAATTTTTTTCTTTGCCAATTTAATACAAAATTTTATTAATCCACATAAATTAAGTATATTGTATTTCATATTCATACACTATTTTTCAAATGATAAAAATGAAAGATGTAGCAGGGGTTTATTTCATGGTGTAACTGACATACATTAAGATGTAACTCGTGTATATTAAGATGTAACTCGCGTACAATAAGATGTAACTCGCGCTGAAGAAGATGTAACTTCATGATATATTATCAAATGTAACTTCAAAATAATTTGTTAAAATTACATAAGCAATATTGGTCTCATTTGATAGATCATGAAAAATAAAAAAAATTGATATAACATTTATAAAAATCGGATATCAAATAAAAAAGTTATTACAATTTTTAACAATAAAAAAAAAATGAATGCTGCGTCGTTTTGGGATTGGGCGCACCATCCTCATGGTGCGCCGATCCCAGGATATAAACTGCGGTGAAGACGTGAATCCGTTAATGAAGGAAAACATTGAAGTCCGCGGTTAACAAAAACAAGATGAGTTTGACAGGCGATGATATATATATATAGGAAAATTCTGAGGTCCAGCACCTACCGGTCCAAACGCCGTCCGAACACCGCCGTTTGGGGCAGTTCCCGGCTGAAGTTTTTGATGAAATTTTTTGAGCATGTTCCTCATCAAGTCTAGTTTATCGATACCAAATTTCAGCTAAAAATTCGACCCGGAAGGCAGTCAAATAATTCGTTGAAGTTAACTGCGTTTTTCTATGTATAATTTGACGCAGTTAACTTAAACGAATTATTTGACTGCCTTCCTAATAGAATTTTGAGCTGAAATTTGGTATGGATAAACTAGACTTGATGAGGAACATGCTCAAAAAATTTCATCAAAAACTTCAGCCGGGAACTGCCCCAAACGGCGGTGTTCGGACGGCGTTTGGACAGAAAACTGCTGGACATGAGAATGACTCTATATATATAGGGAAGAGATCAAATAAAAAGATGTTCTTCCGTGCAAAGTGCGAACAGTTTCACTTTTTCCTCACCGCGTTGCACTTTTGCGTGTTTTGTGGCACTTTTCGCGGTGGCAAAAAACTTCGTTTTAATTACGTAATTGCCACTGCGTTTTTGATCAAATTTAGTTCACTTTGGGCTCACTTTCGACTCATTTCTACTATATATATAATATGGAGTAGAAAATATCAGAATCTATACCTATTTCCCATGGAAGATCTACAATTTATCCAGATGTTTTCCTCCACCATCACTCATTTTTGTAAAGCTTAATCAAGATCAACTTTCCTCTAAAAAAAGATCAACTTTAAAGTTGAAAATAAGAGAAGTTCTTTTGTTAAAGTTTGGGCCCTTGGGTTAGTTCTAAGAATGAATCATTATTGATGCTGAAAATAAAAATCACGGAATTGATCTTAATTGCCGCTACACATTTAGCTTGGAGTTGGACTTGGGGTACACACTTTTGGTGTACACACTTTTTACACATGTCTGTGTAAGTTTTTTTTTATGTCTGTACAGACATAAAAAAAACTTTACACAGACATGTGTAAAAAGTGTGTACACCAAAAGTGTGTACCTTTAGAATTTTTTCTTTAGCTTGAAAACCGGATACGTATACCATATATTGCTGACTCAGCATGTTAGAGATCATTTCTAGTTTCCAACAGTTGGTTTAAAAGTTGTGTTTCCAGTTTCCACATCAATTTATCATGACCAACAACTGAAAGCATTGGAGATAAACTTTCAATCACACTTTCAAAATGGTCTCACGTGTAAAAATTTTACTATGTTCAAAGAGATGCATTGGAGATGTTCCAAGTGTTTGGCTATTTTTATGCACTTTCGGGCTTATCAACCCAAATTTGATGCTCCAAACGGCCTCTAAGTTAGGATTGCTATTACCAAATAGTAGTATTTATTTAGTGGACCTAAAACGGAGTCGCATGGCTCCAAAAAACTCCATATAACTACTCGCAAAAACTCGAGCTATTTTACTTCCAAAAGCATATTTGTAGGGAAATGTGTAAATACACTCTTAATATTAATATTGAGGTGTAAGTGCAAATATCCCCTTAAAGTTTTGATAGGTGTAAAAATACTCCAAGCATGAACCAACATATATTGAGTTTGGAAAATGAAAAAAAACTTATTTTTCTTAAAACTAGAATAAACCTATATACAATTTAAAAAATAAATATGTTAAAAGATTTACGTTTTAATTTTATACTACAAATTTAACAACATTATAAATTAGAACAATATAATTTTTAAAACATCATACACTATTTAAAAGTCTATTGTTTTAAATAATTTTATAGTGTAGATAATATAAAAAATTTAATTAATGTTTTTACACCACAACATATATTTTAACACTTTAATGTTAACAATATTAAATTTCGAAATAGAACACATCAATTATTTTATTTGTGATGTGTTTATATATATATAGAAATTTTATCAGCCTAAGAACTGAAAGATATGTTAACTATCCAAAATGATCGATACAAAGCACATTGAAAACTATCCATTTAAGAGTTAATATATAACATAGTTTGATTTCTTTTATTTTTATTTATTTTACTTCTAGGTTTTGATAATGTTTTCTTCACAAAATTTTATTAGTTTAGTGACGTTGAAATATATTCATAATATTTAAAATTTAAAAAATAATATTTTAATAGTTTTCAATCATGTGTCTTATATCAACATTTTCATCTTTTAGATCATGGATTGATAGTTTACCTCTCTTTGGATTTAATGTACCAACGTCCATGATATACTATCGTATAAATTTGGCGCATTAACCGACGTGATTTTAAAAATAAATCAAACCACCACATATTATAATAATTCAAGTGCAAAATCCCTTTCATGAACAAATTTAATTGTCAAATAATAAAATAAAAAAATGATTAGTATGTTTACATAATTTAGATTTCTTGAAATAAAGTGATTCTAGAATTGTTAAATTTGTATATAAAAAGGATTTAATTATAAAACAAATTTTGCTAATGCACCAAATCACAGGCGCATTTTTTAGACTTGAGAGTGTATACAATCAGCAGCCGAATTGTGACACAGTCAGTATACTGGAGTCTGGAGTAATTATGATATCTTTAGGACGCGCCATGGCCGGAGCTACTTCTGCACTGTCGCCTTCGTCGTCCCTGGCTCCCAAAAACCCGCTCTCATTCTCTTCCAGTTCAAAGCTATTTAAGGAAGTTTTCTTCAGAAATCGCCTCTCTTTACCTCACACAACACGGCTCGATGCTAACCTTCGCTGCTTCGCTTCCACAGCCCCTGGTATCTCTCCAATCGAAACTAAGGGCAAAATTCGAGTTCAAAATCCTATCGTTGAAATGGACGGTAATATTTTGTATACGTCAAAAGTTCAAATTTTGTATTTTATACAAATAGTAGCATTAGATATAATGTCTTCATTTTTATTTTATTTTATTGAATGGCGGCAGGTGATGAAATGACGAGAGTAATATGGAATATGATCAAAGAAAAGGTACGGGTAGTCACTTGATTTTCAAAGCACATTCTGAATTGCTTCATTCTAGTTCTCTTCGCACTTATCTATTTTTTGTTTAATTTTTCTTTTGGGTCTTCTGATTGTGTTATTGGATTTTTTATTTCCTTGCAGCTGATATTTCCCCATCTAGAGTTAGATATAAAGTGTTTTGATTTGGGAATACTTAACCGTGATGCCACTGATGACAAAGTTACGGTAGAAAGTGCTGAAGCTACTCTTAAGTAAGTCTGACCAATACTTTCTTTAGGCTCATCCAAGGAAATAGAACTATAAAGTGCCCCGGGATACTATGTGCTGTATCGTATTGAGTTATGGATATTAGGACTTTTCTAGAGGAAATTGTATCTACTATCTAAATAGCAAGTCTCCAAAGCATGAACAATCATATTCCATATATTGTGACCATGATCTTATATTCTTATGTATGCGTGACACAGGTACAACGTTGCTATCAAATGCGCAACAATTACTCCAGGTTAGTATCCATTTCATCTCTTGTTTGTTTTAGCTATACTACGCATCAAAAGTAGTGTAACCTGCATACATCACTCAAATTTCTGACAAAGAGAAAATATTTATATTCACTCCTCGAGATCCAAGCATGTGGTTCTATTGCGTATAAGATTACACGTCATTCTGTTACAAGGATTTGATTATAAAATGTAAACTGAACTGTTTTCTTTCCTGGTAAATGCCCTTTTGTTGTTCCAGATGAGACCAGAGTCAAGGAATTTGGACTGAAGTCCATGTGGAGGAGTCCCAATGGCACAATACGAAACATTTTGGATGGTATGTGTGCAGTCTCAAGGGGTTCCTCATTGTTTCCATAGGAGAGACCATCATGCATGTTTATGATTCTTGTGATATCATAGATTCTTGTGATATCATAGATTCTTGTGATCTTGTCTGCTGGCAAGCTTTGACAATGGGGTATCTCCTCACCAAACATAGAGTCCAAGTAAATGAAATCCGAGAATAATTTCATTTTAGGGCCTGTAAATTACAGCGGCTGTTTCTAGCTTGATTTTTTTAGATTTTGTGATTTCTTATCCTTTATGTTCTTCAAATATGATTGTCACTTCCTTCAGGTACCGTTTTCCGAGAGCCTATCCTTTGTAAAAACATTCCCAGACTTGTTCCCGGTAATATTGTGCTATTCTAGCTGAGTGTAATTCACACATGATCTGACATCAATATCAGCTACAGCCTAATGGCTTATCTCTTAAATCTGCAGGTTGGAACAAGCCCATTTGTATTGGTAGGCATGCCTTTGGTGATCAATACCGTGCCACTGATACCATCATTAATGGAGCAGGAAAGCTCAAAATGGTTTTTTGTGAGTTACTAATGTTTGATGTGACTCTTGTATTACTTATTATGTAATTTTTTTTGAATATATCTACTTACAACATTTTCATCATTTATTGATTGTTGCCAGTTCCAGAAAATGGGGAAGCACCGGTGGAGCTCAATGTCTATGATTTCAAAGGCCCCGGGGTTGCCCTTGCTATGTACAATGTCGATCAGGTATGCAACCATTTTCTTGAACTTGTGTGCCAGACTGTCAGTGCTCATTCTTTTCTTGATTGACTTATCCTCTTATTTTTCTCTTATTGGTGCAATTTGCTAGTCAATTCGTGCATTTGCTGAATCATCAATGTCAATGGCGTTCTCAAAGAAATGGCCACTTTACTTGAGCACGAAAAATACAATTTTGAAGAAGTATGATGGAAGGTAACCAATGTTTACTTATTCTTACCCTACAAACTGGGTAAGTTTCTGGAAATGTATTAAAAAAATTACAGCATACATCCTCTAGTTCGTAACGAGTGCCATTGTGGAGGGAAATGTTCGTTTTACAATGTGTGTTGTTTTGTAAAACCAAGAAAATAGTTGTTAATGTTATTTTCCCATTTTTGCCCTTGTCCAAGACCGCTTTGCAAAACTTCAATGGAAAATGAAAAGTAAACGTTAGGAAGGGGTAAAATTATTAAGTTTTTCCATGTAGCGACTTCTTAACACACAAGATTTCTTCCAAATAATACTTGCAGTGAACCGGAGGGATTAGTATTTTATACATTTCTTTGTGAACCAAGCAACTGATATTAGCGTTTGGTATTCGATTTCCTCCAGGTTCAAGGACATCTTTGAAGAGGTATATCAGGAGAAATGGAAGGCAAAGTTTGAGGAACATTCAATATGGTTAGTTTATGGCCCATCACATGGTACAGTATAAAATAATATTCTCAGTAGTATTATGTATTGATGTTCTGAATGATATGCCTGCTGGCATTAGGTATGAGCATCGATTGATAGATGACATGGTAGCATATGCAGTAAAAAGTGATGGTGGCTATGTATGGGCTTGCAAAAATTATGATGGAGATGTGCAAAGTGATTTACTTGCACAAGGTGAAGTATTCTGATCTGTAAATAGGAGCAGAGTAATGCATTACCTATCAAACTGTGACATATAAGCTTAATTTTTTTATCCATTAATGAATGCAGGTTTTGGTTCTCTGGGTCTTATGACTTCTGTTTTGGTTAGTTATATCTCACTATTTTCGTCCTTTTCGTCGTCATGGTGTATATTTATCTAGTTTATGACTTCGGTTTTGGACAAAAGCCTGTCTTGGGTCTTATGACTTCTGTTTTGGATACTTTTTAACAGAGGCATCATGATTGGCTTGCCAATGGTGAATTTATTGGAAGTTTTCTGGAATTTCCATTTGAAATAAGAAGACTAAAAACATCGATATTCACTGTTCTCTGCAGTTATCCTCTGATGGCAAGACTTTAGAATCTGAAGCAGCTCATGGAACTGTGACTCGTCACTTTAGACTGCATCAAAAGGGACAAGAAACCAGTACAAATAGTATAGCATCCATTTTTGCATGGAGTAGAGGATTGGGACATAGGTAATTTTTTTTAGTTGGTGAAAGTCTTATTTTTCATGATTTCATCAACTTGCGATTGCTTTACCTCATTTATGCTTCTCATTTCAGTAGACGACTTTAACTCTGTGAATTGTGTTTAAAAAGACACTTGTATGTCCCCAGAAAGTGGGAAGATCCAATTTTTAATGTGAAATCTTATTCCTCATTACTTTTCATCCACTTTATTTCTAGTGAAAGTATTCTGAGCTTAGTTCATTTCCATTCAGGGCTAAGCTCGACGAGAACAAGAAATTGATGGATTTTGTTCGAAACCTAGAGACTGCTTGCATAGAGACAGTAGAGTCAGGAAAGATGACCAAGGATCTTGCATTATTGATTCACGGAGCCAAGTAAGTAGCAGCACCTTAATAGTGTTACATAAACTGGCCTGGTTCAATATTTATAAAAAAACTGCATACTTTTACATACGTAGGTTTTTAGGCTAAAAGTTAAGGTATATAATTGTATTCTTCTTGTACAGGGTATCAAGGGAGTTGTACTTGAACACTGAGGAGTTTATTGATGCTGTAGCACAAAATCTCAGGTCAAAGATGGGTGCTGTCATACGTGAATAAAATAAATTACAAATCCCTATATAACACTGAAACGTGAACTGTGAGAAACTTATTAAAAAAAACTTGTAAACCTTTCCTGCCATAGCAATCTATGCATTTTCCTAGTAACATTTTACACTGATATACCGTCTTTTGGTTTCAATTTCGGAATTTCCAGCTTCCTATCATTTATGGTTTTCAACTGGAGTTGAGCTAAACTCTCTTTTTTATTTCACTAGATGAAAGGGATTTAGAGCTTGTTTGGGTTGGTAAAATAAAGTTGGGCTGGTTGAATCTGCTTCATTTATTGAAACTGTCTGAATTTGTTGGATGATTGGGTTTGCTGAATTATGAACAAATATACTATCACTTAATAAACTAAGAGAAAAGTTATATGCAGAAAAACTTATGTTGTTTCTCTCCACCCATTTCAACCAATGTGTCTAGTCTTACTCTTTATTTTACGGTATTATTAACCAATTTAGCTTGTGTATTATAACAAAAAATAGTACTCCCACTCAGTGGTGGATCCAACAATAAAGTTTATTGGGGACAGAGTAATTAAAAGATAATCTCTTCATCTCACTAAGATTATTCCATTTTTCTTTTTTCGCCCCATTTCACTAAGGTTGTTCGCATCAAATTTAGTAATGTTTGTGCGATGTAACTAAGAATGTTTTTATCTGGATTGAAATTTGCTGATATGTTTAAGTCTGGTCTTTTTATGTTTGATCTGATTTTGTCAGAATTGATCCGATTTGGTAGATGTATGGTCGTTGTGTATTTTATAATTACAGAAGCCTGTTTGGTCTTGTTTTGGTTTGTTAAAATATAATACTCCCTCCGGTTTCGAAAGATCTTGACACTTTGACTTCACAGTTTTTAAGGAAATAAACATTGTTTGGCACTGTTTGACATTGTTTGACACTGTTTTGTGTAGATTTATTTGCCAAATAAGGCAAATAAGGAAGTGTAAAGATCTTTCTGGTACTGTTAAAAATGAAAGTGTAAAGATCTTTCAAAAACGGAAAGAGTATGATTTGAGACTGAAATAACTCATAAAGACAAATGTAGTATTACATTACTACATCACTTCCTCTTTATGATGTTAGCGGGAGGGAGGTAGTACTTGTGTACTACAGTACAACAAAAGAATAAAAACAACATTAGTAATAAAGTATAATTGTATTGTTGTTGAAGAAAATTCTATGTTGTGTGCTATCGTTTAGATAGAATATGTATTAGGACTTTTCTACGTAAATTATGTATTATGGGTCTATTGGCCCGTGCTTGTAAATCCTATTCTATCCCTATTTATAGGAGCTTTCGGTAATGAAACTCGATGCTCAATTCTCCCTACAACACGTTATCGTCACGAGTTCTAACCTAACATATTTTTCTCTCCTCTCTTCTCTCGTCTTTTTCTTCTTCCGGTCGCCGAGATCAGCACCTCTGCTGCTAAGGTCCACTCGTCACCCTATCTATGGACGAGCGTACAGGATTCTCCATCTGCCTCTGTTTCTCAACCCTGTCATCTTCACATTCATCGGTGTTGATTTGCTCAGACATACGAAATCTAGATCGAAGCTTGTCCCTTGCTCACAGTCCGCTGGATCTACTTCTTGGAACCGACGTGCACTGATTCGTTGATTCAAAGTCAGCCGGTCCGAAGCTCCCAACTATCTAGTCAAAGAGAACGGTGAGAGTAGCTTCACTAATCCCCCTGGATCTAGAATCATACCATTACCGACGAATTCCGTCCAGCTCTTCTGTCTCACATCGTTCCTGCCGCCCCTGCCGGATCCCTTCGCTGAAAGACGGCGTCCGCCGGATCCATCGCCCACCGGATTGCCGCCGAACACCGATGCCTGCCGGATATACTCCATATTATTTACTCCGTATTTGTTTAATCACTTATCATTTATCAATACATAGTAATTCAGAATGGGGTGCCTGCTTTTGAAAGTTATATTGTACGTATGATTTGGCTTACTTGGCTGTAACACCCAAATCATTTTATGAATTGCAAGTATATGCTAATATGCCTCACGAATTTTTTCATAAAAGAAAAAGGGGTATTGCGGCCTTCCTGTAAATTAACAATGACTCTCACTTGTATAGGTAAAAAAAAAATTATTACGCATATAATGCATCTTATTTTAGTTAGAGCACTCATAACGTAAACTAAAAGTTTAATGTTCTTACAAGATATGGAAATTCATATCTTGTATAGATATTTTTCATATAATTGTGTTTGAAAGCTCTCACAAATGCACCTTAAGAATTGTTTTTTTTAACGTACTCAGACGGCTTGAGTTCTTTAATTGAGTAGCTAATATTTAATGTTGGAATCACCATTTATACTCTATTTTACGAGACGATGAATGGTCTATGTTGGGAGTATATTTAATACTCCCTATAAGTCACCATGCATAATAATGGTATATTCCACTTGAGTTCCTTAAGTAATATATATGACATTTTATCTCAATAAGGGATAAAAGCATTGATTTTTTTTAACTACAACCGGTATGAGTGATTTAACAAGTATATATTCTTCCAAGCACACATGTTTTTTTTGCGAAGAGAAAATCACAAAAACTTATTTGATATAATAAAAGTTTCAATCAATTTATATACATATCACTACACTTATACTAAAGAACTAGTATAGAGTAAATTATGTCGCTAAATAACTGTGTTGGCACATGTCAATAACTTATTTATTTTCTTTTATCGTGTATAGAGTGACATACAAAGAATTTTCCTTGGATAAAGAAACTTTCAAGGAATATCTATGGGGATATGAATATCGGAGACATTCATTCGCTGTACACCCATTGGCAAAGAAGCAACAAAGAATCTCTGAAGAAAAAGAGATTCACACTTTACTTGATGGGAGATTGTTTATGAATTTAATCTTATGGATGATTTCTATGATGGGAATATGAACTTTCTCTTAAATGGATTTCTCATGTATTTGATGTTATATACCATAGTATATAGAACCAAGTATTTCTTTTTAGATTTGTTTTTAATAGTAGCTTTGCTAGTATCTCAAATTATATTTGAGACGTTTATACATCTTGATTCACATTTGCAAATTATTACAATCCAAGAGTTATTTGGATAAAGAAATTTCCAAGTAGAATTTTAGAATATAAATTTTAAAATAAATCCCTTAATATAAGAGGATTAAATGTGATTATCTCATCAGGATATATATAACTTGAAAATATACTTTTAGTTTTATTCCTCGTAGAATCTCTAAAGAACAAGAGATTCACCGCATGAGAATATAAATTAAGTTTCATGATCGTCTACTGTTTTGAGAGACTAAATTCAAATTCATGATTGTCCATTATGTTAAGAATAAGAACCTTCTTTAATTGTTGAATTTATCCATTTTTTATTTAATTCTTTCATGAGCTTTATAAATATGGACATTATCACTTCTAATTAGACTTTTATTTAAGTCTTAATGTTTGGTATAATTATATTTGTTTGAGATTTTAAATTGAGTTGACATCTCATTATTTTATCTCAAATTATATTTGAGATATTTATCCATTTGGATTCATTAAATGCATATCTATGAATTTTGTTCATAACAAAAATAGTAGATACATATAATAAAAAGGGATACAAAGGAATATATCCTTAAAATAGTAGAATGATATGTACCTCATTATGTTTGATATCATAGCACTCTGAAGTATACGAGTGACATTTGCAAATTATTAAAACTTATAACAAGCAAGTGTTCTTAACCCATTGTGATGATACATACACAATAAATTAAGGAATGTATATTTATTGACGTAATTCCTTATTGTCATTTATAATTGATTAAGGGTAATGTGTTGCCTAAATCTTTCATATCTAAATGAATAGAATTGTACGCCTAACCTCTAAATGCATCTAGAAGTTAGCAAAGTTTACTACGTTCTAAATTTGTTCATCACAAAGGTTTTCACATAGAACGGAACGATGTCATGAGTCCACCATGTGTTGTGAGCAACCTCTTATCAAAGTAACAAGAGTTGCTCCTTATACATTTTTGTGGGGATTCCCCGAACCCTCACATTGTGAGGACACCAATGTCCACCGAGGTACCCTCAATGTTTTTTTTACATAGAAACTCACTATAAAAATGAGATAGAAAATATTAGATTGCATCTAATAAATGCAAAAGAAAATGCATATTTAAGCAGGTTATGAGTCAAAGTGGTCATTGACTCATACAAACTTTGAAATAACTCATTCATGTTATTAATCATTTGAATAAATGATAAAATGAAATCCAACACATTGTAAGTTGTTGGCCTCAACATTGCTAAATAGCACAACATTATTCATCTTCTAAAGTACAAGAAGAAATATTTACTTTCCGTGAGGCCTTAGAAATACAATAGTAGACATGTCAATTATTTCTTAAAAGTTTACTTCTTAGCAATAATAGAATCGAGATTTGTTTATGCTAAGGATATAAAAATGTAGATATCTCATTTTTCAATACAATGTAACATGTGAGGACTCATCTACCAAAATGCGGGTCATTTAAGTAATCATGGTTTGGTAGAAAGTTGCTCATGCTATCTATTTTTTTTACATAAAAATGTTGCATTTGCAAAATTTCTAGCAAAATATATTTATTAAGGGTCCACCACCCGACCAATCAAGTCTATATGACTTGTTACTGCTAGACAGTTCTCATCAAAAGTACTTGATGATTTTTCGAGATCAATGAAAAACATCTCGCATCCCATGTGAAGAAAAAAGAATTCGGTAAAGTTCACATCTAAAAGAATGTAGATGGTGAATATTATATGTATTAAGCGCGCACTAATTAATCATTCTTTTCATGGAATTGTGCAATATTAGAAGCACTCTTACACATTTGTTTTCTTAGACTGATAGTAGACAACCACTTTTGTGTATACTAGTTGATGACTAGATCTTAGCCTGAGATTTTTAACTTATACATATATGGTTGTTAACTAATTGTGCCTAATGCGCCTCCCACAGCGCACTATAATCGGTCTTAAAAGACAAATAATTTTGTGTTGGATACGAATCCCCAACAATAACCCGCTATTAGCCTTAAAAGATAACATGTGCACCGCTTTGCGGGATATGACTTTGATGAGACAATTGATTTTCCTGTCATTAGGGGGAGATTAGAGAAAGAACTCTCCAATTGAATGACAAAATCATTATGATGGAACATCACTAATTTGTCTCAAAGATAAATCTTAGACTTCAAAATGTAACATTGAAGTTAAAGTGTTTATCAATTATCATAAATGATTTAAGTAATCAGATTATACACACTAGCTGCAAACATATTTATAAGGCTTGAATTTATTTAAACTAAAAGACACAATGCTAAAGGAAGAAGCATTGCAATCACAAGCAGTGAGTTTGTGGTTGAGGCCGTGGCTCTCTAAAGGAATAGAGAGAAGCCACATGGTTCGAATAATTATCCACCCCAAGTAGTAGAGGGTAGATAAGGCACAAACCAATATACTCGTCATCATATGAATTCCTCTCATGAGATTATCTCTGATTAAACATGTCCATGAATTTATGATGGGGGACGCCCCGAAGTTTAAATGATTTCAGAGAATTAAAATCTCAATGTTAATGAGAGTGTGTATGAGTCGAATGATAAACCTTACACTTATACTGACGATATATTTATACAGTTGTTCAAAGAAGCATAGAGCACGATGATATTGAACCATAATCTATTCCAATATGAAAGCAATGAGAATATTGGCCTAAATGCGTACAAGTAATCCAGGTATAAAATTTAATATTTGACAAAGAGACAGGTGTTTGGTATGATAATGCTAATCTACCAAGTGTAAAGCCTGTAGGACATGAAATAATTCTTTGTTAGAAAGTGTACTGAGATAATGAGGTCCTAATTATTCTCACAACGCCCTGGATTCAAATATGAAAAGTTATACTTCTCTATTTTGAACGCAAAAACGTTCAACTACTTAATCTATAAGTAGACTCCAAAGTAATGGAGATGCAGCTAAAGATTGTGAATATTAAATGTCTCAATAGAATTTTATTAAAGAGATGTATATGAAGTATTTTTTATATTTTTATTATCTTTAATCAAGTGGTTTTAAATTACATTGTATATTTACATTGAAACGTTCACATTTGGATTAAATCAATCCAGAGGAGGGTCACATACCCGTCTAAGTGACCACTTGACTGAAAAGGGATAGAGAAAGATACATTATGCTTTCCCTTCAAGTATCATTATATGTTGAAGATACAAACATGGTATGTACTCATATTAAAGAAAATGAGAAATCCTAGATACTTGAAAGTCATTATTGAGATAAAGGATCTTGGGAAACTCGGGTTGTTTTGAAAACACCGAGTTGGTTGAATAATAATTCACCAGTTGCATATATCCAAAAGGGTTCTCAGGCAAATTAACATGGATAAATGTAAACTGTTAGCACTCCCATGATTGGTCGAAATATGGATGCTAGAAAATATATCCATTATTGGAAAATCATTGGGAGAAGGAATTCCCTATGAAAGTGCAATATGCGCATGATTCTACTTTGACAAACACATTCGACCAAATAATACATTCTCAAGAACTGTTAGCTGAAAATAGCTTAGGACCAATACATCATCATTGAAATAGTATCAAGAATGTACTTTGATATCTATATGAAATCATTGGTGTAATCTTTATCCATCCCTTATAAATTAATTAAATGATTGATGATAATAATATTTCTAAAGGAATTGGAAATGTCAAAAGTATCACTCTAACACGAAATAACGTGATTTTAGTTTTACCGATGATGGATATCCCCTTACCTCATCGATACTTTCTTAAATGAGTATATATTTACCATGAAAGAAACCAAGATGTTATATACGGAATACCTTGATAAAAGTATATATCAAGTAGATATTGAATTCTTATTGATGTGTTGCACTCAGGGGGAGTCCTTACATACTTATTTATCATCAGTTATATTGGTGCGTTGTACTCCTTTTCTTTTCCCCTTTTTGACCAAGGTTTATTTTTTCCCATTGGGTTTTGTTACTTGGTAAGGTTTTTTTTAATGAGACAACATAATATGCACCATCCCACATTTTAATTTTGCGAAAGTAAAACAATGTTGAAGAAAGAACATAATTACTATATCGCAGTCAAAAGTAATTGACTTGTAGGTATTAGTGCACCATACTTCCTTTTGACCGATGTTTATTTTTTCCCATTGGGTTTTGTTCATTGGCAACGTCTTCGCAAGTTAATAATTTGGGAAAATTCCCTACGCTCGACACACAGGGGGAGAATTAAAGGAATTATATTCCTCTATTGTGTGCCTTCGCTAAGGTAATTAATGTGACAAGTATTGAAATGCACATATTTTACAAACACCCTTGATTAATGTAAATATTAAGGGTAGATGTAGACTTGAGGGGGAGTACCCCAACTAGATTACGTTACACTATTTTCCTTTACCCAAGTTTTATTTTTCCCACTGGGTTTTGTTACTTGTTAAGGTTTTTAATGAGGTAACAATACTTATAAACTTTAATGATCAAAGCAAAGATCAAATAAAGATAGACTTAATGAAAGAAGCCTATCTTGATGCTATAGCCCTTTTCTCCGGTCAAGGTTATTTTTTCCCACAGGGTTTTTGTTACTTGACAGAGTTTTGAAGGAACGAGACACATACAACATTCTATCTACAACTCAGCACAAGGGGGAGTATTGAAGGAAATTCTATGTTGTGTGCTATCGTTTATATAGAATATGTATTAGGACTTTTCTATGTAAATGATGTATTATGGGCCTATTGACCCGTGCTTGTAAACCCTACTCTATCTCTATTTATAGGGGCTTTCGGTAATGAAACTCGATGCTCAATTCTCCCTACAACAATTGTTACATTAATGGCACGATTTCAAACAAAATACATCACAATTGTTAGTACCCATTTTTCATCTTTCGGGAGAAAACCATTAAAATTTTAATACATTAATACATTTTGAGCCTGTTTGGCAACACTATTTTTCGGCTTATCAAGCTTATCAGTCAACTTTTTCACCAAACACGTAATTTTTGCTTTCACGCGCTGAATTATGTAATAAGCAGAAAAACTAAGGTTGAAGTTACTTTTCTGGCTGTATTGGCTGAAGTTACTGTAGATGACTATTGTAGCTATTTTTACATATAATTTTTCTTTATTTTATTAATAAAATATATTTTTAATTTTTTTTTTCTTAAATCAGCAGAATCAGCCAATGCAGCCACTTCAGCTATAACTTCATAAATTTCTGCAGAATCAGCCAAATAAGCCGATTTTCGTGCTACCAAACGGGCTCTTTATTTAACTATCCACAATAGCATTTTTTTGGGGGACATCCCTGGGGGGTCGGGGGGAGGGGGTTGGAGGGTCCCAGGTGTAACACCGTCCCCAAATGTATTTATCTTTAAGCGAATAATTTATTGAACCTTATGAAATTTTTAGTGAATTTACGAGGTTGTGAATTTGTATTAATTTTTTCGCGTGAATAGTAAAATGCACGTGGGGCCCGCATCGGGAGTGGGGACCGCCCTATATTATCGGGACCACATATTAGATTCATCTGGGCCTAGAAAATATGTATATGGTGGTGGATATCCTAATTGGCCCATAGCAATGGCACAGGGTTGACCGGTTGGTCAAACAAGGCCAAATTATCGGTATCGGCAAATTTATCAGATAACAGCCCAAAAAGGGATTTCGGAGACTTCTAAATTAAGGTTGGGGAATGCATATTGATTTTAGGGTCCCATAAGGATTGGGAACAAGTGTTATATTTTATTTGACCCGATAAAATAAAATATACTTAAAACGGTCCGGAAAATACAACTTTCGGGACTGATTGTACACTTCTGGACAAAAAGGATTGACCTCCCACATGGGTGGGTGCCAACCCACGAATTTAGCCACATTATTCAAGGCTTGAGTCGGCTGGTAGGAGAGGTGAGGTGGGAGAGGACTCATTTGAGATGTTTGGCATCAAAACAAATCATGGTGGCCCTCCTCTCTTTCACTCATTTCCCAAATAGAGACAAAGGGGCATTCCTACCCATCCCCCTCCTCACTAGTTCGGACAGCATCAAGAGAAAGGAGGAAAGAACCTCTACAACTTCATCTTTCATAGCAAAATTCGAGCAGAGCTCAAACAAGAAAGTTGGGAGGAAGTTAAAGAAGGAAAAAGCTAGGAAAAAGTGTGAAAATTAAGGTAATGACCTTATCATAACTTTTCCTTTGTTTTTCTTCTAGCATATAAGATATATATCATACGAAAGACCTTCAGTATTGTTCTACATGATTTAAGTGTGGAATAATGGGTTGGAAAGTGATTCTAAGTCCAAAAACGGACTTAGAAGCCAAATCGACCGGTTTGCCGGAAAATAACCTTTTATAGGTTATTTGTGTTGATATGGGTTTTGTGATGATAAAACCTTGTTAGGAACTTGATTTAAAGTATTTTTGAGCTTCGCCGGAGTTTCGTCGGAGTTGGTCAAAGTTCGCCGGAGTTGGTCAAAGTTCGCCGAAATTAGTCAAAGTTCAATCGAGAAGCGTAGAACGCGCTTAAGCTTAATTAAGGTGAGGATGACCGACTATGTTGCTTATAATCTTTGGGTTAATCTCATGGGATTTCCTAAGTGAATACAAATGTGATGTGCATGGGTTGTTAATGGTTAATAATGCCTAAATAAAACTACTATTGATTATAAGTATAGTATGCATGATACACAAATTTATGAATAAATTGTGTATGTTTAGATGTTATGAATATGTGTGTATGATGGTTGTACCAACCATGAATTTCATTTGAGATAGTATACTTTGATGCCATGAGGAGAAGCCATGAAGATATGAAAGTGATACTTGATATTAAGGCCAATCATGCATGAAGGAAGAATTATATTGAAATAAATAAATAACTAGCATTGAAATATTAGTTGGAAATGTTAGTTGAGAAATGGATGAATTAGATCCTAAGAATGAGAATTATAAAGAATCGGTGATTATGAGCCGGGCTCGGGACCGATGTAGATAACGGTGATTATGAGCTGGGCTCTAGACCGTAGTAGATGACGGTGATTATGAGCTGGGCTCTAGACCGTGGTAGATGACGGTGATTATGAGCGGGGCTCTAGACCGTAGTAGATAACGGTGATTATGAGCTGGGCTCTAGACCGTAGTAAATAATGATGAATTGATACTAAATGAACGGATTAACAATAATGTAATAATGCTCTAGATTGAGGGCCTCAGAGATTTAAACTTCGATTATACTTAGTATAGTTGTCATTGTACTTGTCAAATGTTTCCAAGTACTGACCTCCCCTTCACGGGGGAGGCCACCTCACAGTTTCAGGTAGAACTTGAAGGTTGCTACTACCAGCCGCTGTTTCGGGAAGTTTCTGAGAAGAAGACTTGGTTCGTGCTTCTTCCGTTCTTGTTTTGAAAACAATATGAATAATGCTCATGGATATTATTTTCTGAATATACATTTCGGGGGTTTGTATACTCATGTTTGCCAAGTGTGGCTTGTACACTTGTAATGTTGTTTCCGCTATTTTAAATGAATGATTTACATTATGTTTGTTTATGGATGTACTATGTGTGAATGATATTCATGACGCCTTGTATAGTATGGATGAGTTGGACTGCGGTTTACTATTCGTACTGTGCGGCGGGTTGTTGACGTGTCCGGCTAGATCCGGGGCGTGACACCAGGGGGATGGAATACAAGAGCTCAAACTGCTCTCGACGGGAATCGAATTCCTGACCTTCAGGATAATTGGGTGACTCCACAACCAACTAAGCTAGTTGGTTCGTCAACTATCCACGATAACATATATACGGAGTAATACGATAGTAGTTTACAATTATGATTTTTACTTATAAATGACATTTTCTAAGAGATGTAAGAAATTACTCTAATAGATGGTATAATTATTTAAGGCATCAATTCAATTAAATCTTATAAACGTCTACACCAATAACCTTAAAGTAAATTAATAACCTTAATGGGGAAGGTGGGTGTAGTCCAATGAATGACCATCCACCCCCAATGCTCCCAATGATTCTCTCTACTATCACGGAGTTGATCAGATCCGGACTTAACTGTCTAGGGTCTTTGGAGGATAGTTCATAGACTCCATGATTATGGGAGCGTAAACCTCGACCAGAGCCGGCCATGAGGCTAATTTACCTAGACACTTGCCTAGGGCCTCACATTTTTTGGGGCCTCAAAAACAAAAGTAAGCTACGGAGCATTACGGAGTAATTTTTTATTGGCAGTGGGATTAGTGGGGGTCTGCGGAGTTGGCTTGCAAGTCTGTGACGAACTAATACGGAGTGTTAAATTTTGTGCTCCTTTGGAGTAACATTTTTTTTAAGTTTTTGGACAAACACTTACGGAGTAATAATTAATAATCATACGGAAAAACACTTACTAAATAATGATGGTTGCAAGTTTATAAATAACACCGAACTAATGATTGCTACTCATTAATCACTATTATTCATTTATGTTTTGCACTAATATTTTATAATTGCAATAGTATTGTGTGTTTAGTTATTTGGCTACTAATATTTTATACTTTATTGTAATTGTTATTTTTATATTTTTTGTTGATGAGTTTTCTATTAATTACTATCTATAAATATCATTCTAAATATGTAGGATTTGTCATGACAGTTAAAGAGAATTTGATTTTGAATATAAAAAGAGAAGTAATATGTTAAAAAAGAAATTTGATTATTAAATCGCTTGACGATTCTAAGGATTGATTGTAAAACAATATTTTCTTCCTCAAAATTCTATGGATCGATTGTTAAATTACTATTTCATCTTATTTTTATGATTATGTCTTATATAAGTGTCAAACTTTTCATTTTGGGCTTTATCAAAATAAATTGTCACACTTTCACTTTTGGAAAGAAATCTACCCAAAAGTTATTTTAATAAAGTAAACGGTACAACTACGGTACTAAAAATCTCCTAATTTTAAACTAGAGGAAAAGCCTAATCGGAGACTTATTATGATACGGAGGTACTATTGAATGTTTTTCGTCTAGGGCCACCAAACCGCTAGAGCCGGCCCTGGCCTCGACACCTGGATTATCAAAAAAAAAATTAATAACCTGACAATAAGTTTAATAACATTGTATTGTCTATTACTCCCTCCGTCCCATATTTAACTCCGGTTTTGACCGGGCACGAGTTTTAAGATAGTGGGATTTGTGTGGTAGAGAGTTATGCAGAGGAGAGAGAAATGTGTAAGAATGGTTGTGAACCACATATTCTTTATCAAAAAAGGAAAATGGAGATAAATTTGGGACGGACCGAAAATGAAAGAATGAAAATAATTCTGGGACGGAGGGAGTATTCATCTTGAAACAACTTAACAACAGAGGCCCACACTCAGGACTAACCCAACGGCCAACGATACGTAACTCATCAAAGTGCTAGGCGCGTAGGTCATCTTCGCTATTCAGCCGCAAACCCAGTCACATTTGAGTTTAGTCCATCGGCAAGGAGGTTTGTTGGTTTCGGTGATTCTGTGATCTGAATTTCAGATTTACAGTTTGGGGCGGATGGCTGGAATGTTGGGTTATTGGGGGCAAGTGGGCAACCGTTTTTTTTAATGGGGGCAAATATTTAGATTTTTAATATAGAAATTAGTTCAAATAGGACTAAAACTATGGCAAAAACCTAAAATAGAACTTGCTATGTTTTTATTCCAAAATAGGACCATATGAGTCCTATTGGAAACATATCTATTTTTGCATTCCATTCTTACCCTTCCATTAAATATAAATTAAAAATAGTCAAAAGCCATAATTAAATGTTTAATTCATAATAAATTCGGAAAAAATTCAAAAATTCGTAGAAATATAATTAAAAAATTTATAAAATTTTTATAAAATAAAAATTCAAAAACCTTTTTTTAAAAAAATAATTTTATTTTTAAAAAAATTCATAAAAAATAGTAAAACTCCGTAAAAAAAATTTTAAAAAATATGGATGCCTTTCCCACCGCCTGTACTACCTCCCAACACCACCACCTCCGGCCGATGAAAAAAATGCCATTTTCCCAGAAAAATGCCATTTTTTTCTGAAAATGCCAAAAAAGTGGCATATTTCTCTTTTCGAATGCCAACATTTTCATTTTTTCTGCCATAAATATGGCATTCGTAATGAACTTGGCATTTTTTTTCCTGGTGACTGGAGGTGGTGGTGCTGAGGCGGCAGAGGCGGCGACGATTTTTTTTTTTGAGTTTTTATTTTTTTTTAATTTTTTTTTTAATTTTTTAATTTTTTTTTAATTTTTTGAAAAAAAAAATTAATTAAATTTTTAATATCGAAATGTTTTTCTTAATTTTTTAGTATTTTTTACGAATTTTTATTATTTTTTATTATTTTATTAGGAATTAAAACATTTTAATAGCTATAAGGGTATAATTGTCCAAGGTACACATAATTAGTCCTATGCAAACATAGTTTATTTTTTGGTCCTATTTGTGAAAAGTGAATGACTTTTAGTCCTATTTTGATAATTAACTCTTTTTAATATTTACTAAAAAATTATACTCCCTCCGTCCTATTGGACTTTGTCAACTTTCCCTTTTGGATTGTCCCAAAAAACTTTGAAACTTTCCAATTAAAGCAACTAATTTATGGTTCTGCACATTTCTCTCTCTTCTGGACAAATTTCAACCACACAGTTTTTACTTTTCTTATTTCTCATCTACTTTTCACTTGACAAAGTCCATCGGGACAGAGGTAGTATAGATCAGTAGGTTTTTATTGGGGGCAGCTGCCCACGCCCCCTGCTCCCACTCAATAAAATTGACATGTCAAAAAACAAAGGCTAATAGCTGGACATTTAGAGCCCGTTTGATAACTCTATTTTTAGACTTATCAGGTTTATCAATCAATTTTTTCACTAAATATGAAACTTTTGATCTCGCGCACTAAATTATGTAATAATGAAAAAAATAAGGTTGAAGTTAATTTTCGGGCTGTATTGGTTGAAGTTACTGTAAAAGGCTATTTGTGCTATTTTTACATTTAGTTTTTTAATTATTTTAATAATAAAATATATTATTTTTCATAAATCAGGATAATCAGTCCATTCAACCATTTCGGTCAGAATTTCATAAATTCAATCAGAATCATGGAATTAACATAGGACTCTTAGAGCATCTTCAATGTGGAGATGGATTGCTCTCGAGTTGCTCTTAGTATTACGAAAGGACTGTTAGTATGCACAATAGAATTATGGACTCAGATCACTCCTCTAAGCTATTGGAATAAATTTACTAATAGTAACAGAGAGTGAAACCAATTATTCATCTAGTTTTACTGAAGTTCTTACAAACGCAATAGGCTCTTTATCATGTTGGTTTGAAACTTGAAAGACTGGAAATTCTAAATGTGGAAACAATATCAGCTGAAAAAAGAACAGAAAACAATAAAAAAATGTTACTTGTATGATTCAGTGTAATTTATCTGAAAAACTGGTTAATTATCGGTTTGATAGCTATTTCTTTATACTTCACAGACTTGATTGAGTCATTTTAGAGTTGATGGATTCAATGGACCGTTCGGTAAAATTACATGGTTCTGTTTGGCATTTTTTAAAACTAACATATGAATAACAAGCAAAACGTCAAGTAAAATTAATAAGTAATAAGTAGTAAGAACTAGTGAATAGACAAATAGTTATTATATGTAATGACAAACAGTATAATTTTTAGTACAAGTACAAATATTGTACTCCCTCCGTCCCTAAATGTTTGTCACACTTTCCTGAAACGGATTTCCCAAAATGTTTGTCATATTTTTTCAACTTCCTTATTTGGTAAACAAATTTATACCAAACAGTGTCAAACAATGCAAAACAGTGTCAAACAATGTCGCTACAGTGTGAAACAGTGTCGCTACAGTGTAAAATCAAATTCATCTCCTTAAAACTTGTGAAGTCAAAGTGTGACAAACATTTAGGGACGGAGGGAGTATAATACTATACACTTATAATTTTAGCACAAATACAAATATGGTATATTATACTATATATAGCAATAATAATACTATAACAAGTTAACAACTACTACAATAATAGTATGATTATATTGAAGGACTAATAGATGAATAATATATTGGGAATGTGTAGATAGAATAATGGATGAAGATTAGAAAATACCAAAGCGTAGAATAGAAAGGTGTAATTGTAGAAAAATATGATTAGAATGAGAGAGATTTATACTCCCTCCGTCCCAAAAACAACTTCTCACGTTCCTTAAATGGATGTCCCAAAATTAACTTCACACTTTTTCTCACTTCCTTATTTGACAAATTATCTACATCAAAATAGTGCCAAAACAGTGTCAAACAGTGCCAAACGGTAAAATTTACCCTCAATAAATTTATTTTCTTAATATGTATGAAATACGAAGTGTGAAGTTGTTTTTGGGACGGAGGTAGTATAATTTTGCCGCACCCCTTCACGGTTAAAGAGTCATTTGAGGGGCTCCCTTTGTTAGCCCTCCAAGTCCTATGATAAAAATAACTTTCAAGAACTTTCAAGTCGGTTCCCAATAAAAATCACTCGTTTTCAAGACATCACTAAATTATAAAGGAATTTTATTTGGAAAATTAACAATCTACTCTACTAACCTCTAGTAATGTATTAAAATATACCTTACATTAATACTTATGGAAATTTGCAATATTCATCCCGTAACTTTCGATCGTTATCATTATTAGTCTCGTAACTTTAGTCACTTGCCAATTCGGTCCTCTAACTAATTAATATTTGCGATTTAAAGATTTTTCCACTGAAAAGTACACTTTCCGACAATAGCATACCGGAAAAGATGTCACCGGCGTTGCACTTTTCCGCCGGAGAGTGTACTTTCCGGTGGGGAAGTCCTTAAATTACAAAGATTTATTAGTTACAAGACCAAATTTGCAAGTTCTTAAAGTTACAGGACAAAAAAAGATAACAACCGAAAGTTATAGGACTAAAATTGCAGGAAGCAAAAATAAAATTGATGATTTAATAAAACTGTGTGAAGAAACCGAACTATGAACTTTAAATCACATAGAAGATACTCTCCCACCGTCCATCAAAACTTTAACAAACAGACACAAAGAATAATAAAGTAAAATCGTGTGATTAAAATTTGTGAAGAAGAGAAAAAAATGACAAGAATCACAATTTAATTGATTAAACATGAAAATGACATTTTTTTCGCATTAAAAAAGAAAGATGACAACAAAGTTAAAAGAGACGAGCAGTATATTAGAATTAGACCGAGGAGTTCCATTAACTAGAACTTTTGATACCCATTGACCCCTATTATCTTTTTTACTCATCACTTATTTATTCTTGTAAAGTTTTTTTTTAGAGGAAATGGTAATCGAGTACACCAACTTGTATGAGGTGGAGTAAAGAGTACAATGGATTGCATTTGGTCTTTTTAAGTACACAAATTCATAGTTTTAGTGTTAATCGAGTACATTTGTTAGATTAACACGTTAATACAGCTGAGTTGGCTAACGTAATGTTGAGTAAGAAGGGGTAATGGACCCAGGTTATGACACCGACCTTCACGAAATCGACCAAAAATTGAAAATCAACCTTCGGAAGTTGACCTTTGGGGGGCGTCGGCCAGCAGGGGTGCATCGACCAAAGAGAAGTCGACATGCGAGAGTCTGGCATCGATCAAGGGGAAGTCGATCAAGTGACTGGGATCTGGCATTGACCTTCAAGAAGTCGACCTATTATATTCTGTTAGCCAACTCAACCGTATTAACATGTTAATCTAATGGACGTACTCAATTAACACTAAAAATCCAAATTTGAGCACCTAAAAAGAATAAATGCAACATAGTGTACTCTTTATTCCATGTACTCAATTGACTCTTATCTCTTTTTTATTTATTTATCTAATTTCCATGCATTTCCATACTTGTGAACTTTTATCCCATTTTTTTACTACCCTTCTAAGTTTTTCTTCTTCTTTTCTTTATTTTTTCTGCTTTCCTACTTCTCTTATTTTCTCATTCTCTTTCATGTTTTTGCAACTTTAATTATTAATCAATTATCATTATCGTCTACGGACTACGTAGCATTACTTTTCTTAAATTTTAATCTCTTATGTAATACGGGTTTCATTAAAAAATGAATCAGATCCTCCTGTGTCAACCTAATAATTATTACTTCGCAGAATCCCTTTCATAAACAAATTTAAGGATTTCGTAATCACTTTTTGTACTATGATCAAATGAAATTTGTCAAAATCTTAACTTTGTTCATAGAGAGGGTTGCGCTTAAATAATGATAACACAGAGAGAATTTGACGCATTTTGTAAATCACATGGACAAATACGCTCAATTTATATATCATAAAGTGGATGGTGCATTAAACTCTATATAATTTTACCTACTTATTATTATAATACTCCTTTCGATTCTTAATTATCTTTACACTTTCCTTTTTAGGTCGTCGCATATTAAATTTTACACTTCTTTATTTGCCTTATTTGGCAAACAAATCTACACCAAACAGTGTCAAACAATGTATTCTACAGTAAAGTTAAATTTATTTCCTTAATATGTGTTCTAATTGTTAATTTTGTTGAGAAACTAAGATGACATATTAAGGAACGGAGGAAATATAATTTATTCATTCATGATAATACCATACTATGATTTGATACATCTTTGGTCACCAATACATACCAAACACTTACTCAAACCATGGGCAAGGTTTTGGACAAAGAAAGGGATGAAAAGAGACGGTTTAAAATGTTCATCGATTCCCGCCACAATTATTCAATGATCAGCCCACCTTCAACCCGCCATTGCCAGGCTGGTTTTTTCTTGAAGCAGAGCAACCCTGGCTGCTTCCTGAAAGTCAGAAGGTTCAACCATTCTTACTTTCGCCCTAAATTCTTCTCTGAGGCCACAGATGAAACACTCCAGGAGAAACTTCTCTGTAGACCCGTCAAGTATGATCAACGCGAGAGGCACTATTGCTTCGAATTCATCAACGTATCTCCTCAGAGTTGAAGTCTGTTTCAGATCCTTGAAATCCTGAAACAAGTCTCGCTCGTCGAACCTCCTCAGAACGGCCCTCACGAATCCCTTCCATTCCATAACCTCATCGTCCTCCTTCGCGAAGTTCTGGAACCAGATCTCAGCTTGGCCCTCGAGATGCTGGGAAGCGTACACCGTCTTCTGCTGCTCATTGAAGCGGAGGCAGGTCCGGAAGAACCTCAAACACTTGATGATCCAGCATCTCGGATCCGATCCGTTGAAGCGGGGAAAGGATTCGCGGATATCGTCGGGGAATGTGTGGCGCAGAATCGCGTCGTTCATTCTCTCGGTGGCTTGCTCGAGTTTGGCTTCCATGGCTTCGATCTTCGCGCTCATCTCTACCTCCACCTTACTCACTCTTAGGTTCACGCCATTGAAGATCTCTTCGATTGTTTTCTTTAGATCCTCCATGATTACTTACTCTCTTCTTACTTGCTCGCTTGCTCTGGCTTTATGTAAAGAGAGACAGGTTGCATATGCTTCTTCTTCTTCTTCCATATGCTTGATGACTGACGATCCAATAAAAATTGTCACCTACTCGTGCTGTGTTTGTGGGAATAGAAAAACTCCAATGTCTTGTTAAAGCATATCTTCCAGATTTTCTTTTTTGGTCTACCAAACTTTTTGCTTATTTTCTTTAAAAAAGTAAATGATGATGTTTTGGCTGATTCTACTAGTAAAATTTATGAACTTTTTACAAAAGTGATTGAATTGGCTCATTTATGAAAAACTTATATTTAAAACATTTTTACTAATAAAATAAATAAAAATTATACGGAGTAGATCATAAATATAATTTAAGTAGATAATAAATATAATAATATATGTCTTTATAAGTAGATAATTAATACATAAGTAGATATAATAATTGTATAAATAATATATGTAAAGAGAATTGGAGAAGATGAAGATGGAGATGATTAAGGGGTTGTTTACTTTTTTCCCCATCAAGTCCTAAATGGATTAAGATGTATGTCTGCATTAAGCTGTCTATCTGGATTAAGAGGGTGTTTGGATCCGATTCTTAAAACTGCTTCTGCTCCTTCAGGGAGCAGAAGCAGAAGTTGGAGTGTTTGGGTGAAAATGCAGAAGTGATTCTGGTTCTCTAATTTACTCCTAGAATCAGTTTTTTTAGAAGCTGGGGGGTACCAGCTTCTGAAAACTGATTATGATTCTTCTTCTGCTTTAAAAAAGAAGCAGAAGCAGAATCAGTTCCAAACACCCCCTAAGTTACACTGAGATAACAAGCTGTTTATTAAGTGTGCTGAATGAGAAGTCTGAATCATGTCTAATTACCAAATAACCCTTCTGTCTGGAACAAGTGCTGAATGTATATTGTTTGTTTACTTTCTCTGTTCTGAAACATAATTTCAAATGCTCGAGAATAATAATGCTATGAACTATTAAAATAAAAAAGTCGCATTACATAATAAGAAAAAGTCATTTGTCTTAATGAGAACAACACTTTAAATTTAAACGTTTCTTGCTAGTCTATTAGCGATTTCATTCCGCAAATTCGTCATATACCGTAAACTTTGTGTGCCCCATTGTGTTGCATGCACTTCTTTTTATTCATTTTATCCCAGTAGTGCAAAATGAATAAACATGACCTGCAGACCTGATCTCCTATAAACACTCATTCTTTTTATTCATTTTATCCTCATAAATACTTCTTTTTATCCTCTCCTATGAACATGACCTGCAAACTTGATGACGAGTAGTGCAAGCCCTAAACAATACCTTTCTTTCAATTTATCCCATTATGAAAAACAATTCAAAGTAGAGCTTCTGTTTCTGCTTTGTGATATACAACAAATTTTTAAACTAGGGTAACATGTAATTTTCTAACCACTTCAGCAACAATTTAGCCACATGTGCGAAAAATCATGAACTTCAACTTCTGAAGAACTAAAATCACTTATGCAGAACAATTAAGCCACATGTGCCACAATTTAACAACTTTTGCAGAACTAAAATCATGAAAAAAATTGTTTACTTAAAGAAAATGTGCAGCAACATAAAACAGAGAACTTCAATTTAATTGAATTAGCACACACCTCAAATAGGGGGGAAATAAGGATTCAATCTTCAAATTTCATTTTGTGTTGCCATAAAAGTTGGGAGATGTGATTACAGATGAAGTAGTAGAAGCATGATGAGAAAGATGAAGAACCTGAAATAAAGGTGAAACTTTTTGTTGATGAAGTGCGTTGCTGGATGCGTAACGAGTAGAAAGAACGTTAGCTAGGGTTAGAAAAGCCAATGAGGCGTCTGTTAGGTAAGGACAGCAATTATCCGACTGGACCATTAAGTCATATTTGGTCCGAGCGAATAAGTCAAGTTTTTCATTAAGTCATAAGTAAACACGAATAAGTCAATTTATCCATTCAGCTCATTAAGTCCTAAATAAATGGGCCCTAAGAGTATTAGAGAATAGAGAGTAATTAGGATTGTAGAAAGAGTTGGAAAATAAGTGTAGAAAAATGTATAAAAATAAGAGTGTATATAGGATTTTTTTGTAACCCACCCCCATCCGAATACCCCCGAGCCCCCCTCCTGACCTCCTAACGGCTATAGAGCCGTTTGGGAATGTTCCCAACAGCTAGGAGTAGGGATGGACTCGGGCCGGGTGGCCCGACCCAGAACCGGCCCGGGACCGGTATTGTTCCGGCCCGGCCCGACCCGGTGGCCCGGTCAGTGACCGGTCCGGGTAGGCCTAGCCCGTGGGTTTTCCGGTCTGGGCTCGGGTCACCCAAAACAAGGCCCGACCCGGCCGGGCCCGGGCCTGGTTCGGGCCAAAAACTATTTTTTCTTTCAATTTTTTTTAAATTTTCGGGTTGGGCTGGGTATTTTGGGCCATTTGGGGCCATTTGGGGGTGGGAGGGGGGTTAATTAGGAAGAGGAAAATAAAAAAAATGATAATGGGTCCGGCCCGGCCCAGACCCAGTGGTTACTTGGGCCGGTCCCGGGTCCACCATTTCTGAACCGCCGGCCCGCCCGGCCCTAGGCCCGACCCGGACCCGGCCCAGACCCGAGTCCACCCCTAGTTAGGAGGGCCTTTATCAATTAAAAAAAATAAAAATATGGCCGTTGGAGGCCCAGAACAGGCCGGGCCGGGCCGGTTCCATTTTTAAGGGGCCCGAGCCCGCTAGGTTAAACCTCCGGTGCAGTCCACCCTGACCGGTCAGAGGCCTGGTCACTAAGGCCAGGTCAGAACAGTACCAGGCCGGTCCCTGGATCGGACGGCCCGATCCCGGTCCATGACCACTGCCCGTGCATCGCACGGACTTGAAAACTAGTATATCAATAAAGGTGAATAAAATTCCAGAATTCCGACATGCAACTAGTATAATTGAATTTCCCGACATAAGTTTGGAAATAAGAAAACTCTAAAGATGTAGAAAAATACATAAGAAACGTCAAAATAAGTAGGAATCCAACGCATAAATCCTTATAAATGTACAATCAGAGTCCAATTTGAACTTTGAAGGACAAATCCTACTAAGTTTTAAGGAATTGAACATGCAAATCCTTCTAAATTGTCACGATAGATGCAACAGCAGCTTCAAAATCAAGAAAAGTGGCCTTTGCATAGACACCCAAACTTTTTAGCATGCCACGCCACTCCATCGTAGCACAGTCATCAAAATATAACATGTTGATTTCTGGGACAGGATGTGTTAGAAGCTCATACATGCTAAGAATCCTAAACAGTTTTTCTGAGCAATGGAGGCCTATAGCTCTGAGTCTCTGACATCATAGAAACAAACGGAACTTACTAACCCAAGCTCACAAAACAGTTGACCACCAAGCCGTTTTTCTCTTGGGAGATAGATCCGAACGAAGATCTTTAGAGCTCTGGGATAAACGCACGGGATAGAAATGAAGATTATCATTATAAATGAATCCCAGACGTAAGCTTGGGAATAACCAACACTCTTAAGATAAAAAATACATAAGAATCAAACTTTAGTAGAAATTCGATTTGTAAATCTTTCTATATAGGAATAGGATAAAAAATACGGATTAAATTAGTTCCTCTTTTCTAGGCTCCCCTCACTTAACAGAAACTGAAATGGTGAGAAAAAGATTATAATGATTGGAATAAAGAATAAGATTCCGGCTGAACAGAATTTTCATGATAAAGCAAGATTAGCATATCAGAATCGTATTAAAAGAGAAGAAACCATAAGTCATTGAAGGGCATACAAAATTCAAAGAATAACAATCATATTTGAATGCAATGCACGGTGAAAATTCTAGTATGAAACTTTTTAAAAAATGACATGTTATTTATATACCCAATCACAGATCAGCACATATTACAGCAGGTTACAAACCTAAGGGGGGGATCAGCTAATAATACATCACGTCAGTCTAAAATGCAGAGATCAACAGATAAGGAAAAAGGGAAGGACATTATCATATACGAGAAACACAAAAAAAATTCAGACCCATCCTCTTCTAAGCAAAAACTGTATGGATCAAGTTGTGATTCAAGATGAAACCGGAGAAGACTCTGAGGAGGAATTTCTTGATACTGTTGACCTGTCCAAAGAGTGAGAATGTTATTCAACAGGTATTATTCAAGGATGATCAAGTGTTGTCTCAATTCCGAAACTGTAATTAAGAAGAAAAAGAAACAGAATGACTATTCATCAGATGGGGAACAAACAGACCTCATTCAAAATCTCAGCCAATGGAAGGAGGAGCTTCCCCCATATTTCCAGGAGAACAGAGGACCTGGTCAGGAATGCCGAGGATATTCAACGGAAAGAGAATCAGAGTGAGAATGTGGAAGGGCCTTCTCAGATACCTGCAGATCAATGTGAGAATATTCAGGCTCCAGAGAGGGAGAATCTAAGCAACAAAGTGAATAGTCTAGATAGGCAGGAGCCCGCAGCATCAGTAAATGTGGAAGAGACTTCACAGGAGCCTACAACATCTGCAGATCCAAATGAAGATCAGTTTACTTTGGTAACAAAGAAGAAAAAAAGCAAGAGAAAGAGATCATATTTTGAGGTGGATAAGTGGGGAGAATCTACACGAATCACTAGAAATGTTGCTAAAAAGCTTTCACAAGCTCAAACCAACATTTCTAAATGATTAGTTGTCTTATTTGGAACATTCGTAGTCTTGCCTCATCCTGCCCAAGACTACGAGAACTTATTAGGCAGCATGACATTCATCTTCTTGTCATTATTGAACCAATTGTTGAGGTTCATAAGGCTGAGTAGTCTGAGTAATTTATATTGGAGTTGGGTTACAATAAAGTTTTTACTTGTGATAATAACAAAATCTCGATATTTTGGGCCTCTTCTTCCCTAAATAAATCAGATTTTTCTTTTGATTCTCAATTCATCCATATGAAGGTAAATGAGGGTTCTTTCCAGTTTTGGTTCACTGCTATCTATGGGGCTCATACTCATATTGAGAGGAGATTATTGTGGTCTTTTCTTACTAATTGGGCATCAGTTAATAGTGAGCCTTGGATAGTAGGGGGAGACTTTAATGCAATTGCAGATCATGGGGAACATAAGGGTGCTTCTAGCCCTAGGTTGGACAGTATGATGGAGTTCAAGGACTGCATTTCTGATTGTGACTTGATTGACTTACCTTATCAAGGATGTAAATTTACCTGGACAGGGGTAAGATCTAATGGGAGATTATGGAGGAGACTTGATAGATGCCTGTTCAACACTGCTTTTCTAGGCTGCTTTGATACCATCTCAGTGGAAAATCTCAACAGTTCATCTTCAGATCATGCTGCAATCATGATATCCTGCAAAAATGCTTGTGTTCAGAGGCCCAAGTTGTTCAAATTTCAAATCATGTGGCTACGTCATAAGGATTTTTAAAATATTGTCAATTCTAGTTGGCAAAGGCATTCTACTGGCGGTGGCATGTGTCGGCTTTGTATTAAGCTAAAAGGTCTAAAAGAGGATATCAGAAAGTGGAATATAGAGCAATTTGGTAATATATCTGAAGAAAAGGTTCAGAAGGCTGAAATTAAATACCAATCTGATCCCTCAGTTAATAATAGGGAAGAATTGTCTTTTAACCAAAGTATTTTACTCGCTAAACACAAACAGGTACACAAGTTTTGAAAACAGAAAGCAAGGGTAAAATGGATGCAGGAAGGAGATGCAAATACAGATTTCTTTCACTATTGTGTCAAAATTAGAAGAAAGAAGCAGCAAATACTTCAAATCAGAGACTTAGCTGGTAATGTGCTTTCTGATCAGGAGGATATAGACACAGCTGCAGTTCAGTATTTCTCAGACCTTTTTCATCAAGAATCTGGCCCTATGAATGAAAGCAACACCCTGCAAAATATACCGCATCTGGTTAGTGATGAGGATAATTGCTTTCTGCTAAATATGCCAACTATGGAAGAAGTTAAAAGGGCAGTTTGGGGGTTATATAAGGACAGTGTGCCAGGTCCAGATGGCTTCAGTGGCAAATTATTTCATAGATTTTGGGACATAATTGGTAAAGATGTGTTAATGGCAGTTCAGGATTTTTTTTATGGGCAACAGTATCCCAAAGGCTATGGGTAGCTCATTAATTATTCTGAGTCCAAAGATTGAGACTTGAGAGGCCTCAAACTCTTTAAGTTGAGGATCATATGTTTATCTGCTTTTGCAAGTAAAATCTGCACCAAAGTCCTGGCAGCAAGATTGAATTTCATTCTGCCCAAAATAGTTTCCTAGGAACAAGCAGGCTTATGAAAAACAGAGACATATCTGACCACATTCTAATTGCGCAGGAAATGGTGCATTCTTTAGATAAAAAAGTGAGAGGGAATGTGATGATTAAACTTGACATGGACAAGGCTTTTGACAGGGTTTCATGGCCTTTCCTAAAGGAGATTCTAAGCAGATTTGGCTTTAGCAGTCAGTTTATTTCAATTATTATGAACTTTCTTCACAGCACGCATTTATCAGTCCTGGTTAATGGTGTGCCTCATGGTTTTCTAAACCATTAAGAGGGGTGAAAAATGTACATCCTTTGTCTCCCCTCCTTTTTATTCTGACTTCTGACGTTTTTTTCTAGAGGACTAAATGCAGTCATTAATTCTGGTTCTGTAAGGCCTTATTGGATGGTTAATCAAGGAAATCATGTATCTCATTTGACTTTTGCAGATGACCTGCTTATTTTAATTAATGGAGATGCAAGATCCAGTCCATCTTTTGCCACATACCTCGAGGAGTATCAACTAGTTTCAGGTCAAAGTGTGAATTGCAAGAGCACATTTGTTTCAAGCAAAATAACTGAGGAGAATTGCTAAACTGGAAGATCTGTTGAGAATGAAGCATTCCAAATTGCCACTGAAATACCTTGGTTCTTTTCTGCATAAAGCTATGAACAGAGTTAAGTACTGTGAGGAACTCATTAAGAAGTTTGACCAGCGTCTCACAACCAGGAAACAGAAAATTTTGAGTCAAGGAGGTAGGCTCATTTTGATTAAACATGTCCTGACTCCTGAATGCTATTCCGTTGCATTATATGGCAGTTAATTTAATTCCTAAAACTCTTGTCAAAATCCTTGAAAGGAAAATGGCTCATCTTTTATGGGGATTGAGTGATCAAAGAAATAAATATCATTGGATGAGCAGGAACAACATAAGCCTACCCACGGAAGGAGGTTTGGGTATTTGTTTTCTTTCTGATTTTGAAAAGGCCTTCTCATTGAAATTGTGGTGGAAGTTGAAGAATAATAGATCATTCTGTGCTAAATTCGGTAATATCAGATATACTAGAAGTCCTAGTTTACCTCCTAAGGTTTCTGACTCGGTCATGTGGCGCAGGATATGTAATATACACAGTAGAGGAGAATGTCTCACTGATACTGATTTGAATGGTAATCTTATATGGGCTATGGAATACCTTGTACAAAAATCAAACGATGCAGATAAGATTTTTTCAGTGGAGATCGATAAACAATATGCTTCCTGTTTCTAAAATCTACTGAGATTTAAGACAGTGACTTTTCCAGCATAATGATGAGGTATATCATGTATATTATCAGTGTCCGAAAATCAGTGGAGTTTGACAATACTTCAGGGGGGGGGGGGGGGGGGGGGTTGATATCAGCTATTTAAGGGTGATAGGACCCCGGCTATTACAACTAATAAGAATAGATATGGTTTAGTCTATTCTAGAAAGAAGAAGTAGTTTAGTTGTTGGGCAGACGGGTAGTTGTTATGAACTACTAACTACTTTTAGTAAGGTGAGGGGGCTATAAATAGAATAAACCTGTTAGCAGTTAGACAGGTTGTTAGATGCTTGGATTGGGACTGGGAAGTTAGAGTATTATCTCTAGCTTTGGGACTCTATTACTGTATACCGCCATTAATGAAGTTTGAGTATTGTTTCAGTTCGTGTTGTATATTGTGAATTGCGATTGGATACTATCATTGGTATCAGAGAGTGTTTGATCGCTGGATGACCGTGACGCGCGCAAAGATGGAAAGCAGATTGACGGAAATTGAAAGGAGCCAGCGGGAGATGCAAGCTAGCCTGGAGAGAAATTTGAGAGAGATGCAGTCAAATTTCACTACCGCATTGGCCACGATGCAAGCTAATCTAACGGAAATGCAGAACAGAAACTCGGATAGATCACGAAGTCGTTCACACCTATCGAACTCTTCGCGTCGATCATCACAGAGGAAACAGACGAAGCATGATGACAGTTCGGAAGGTTCTGAAACCAATTCCGATCAATCTGGTTCGCATCCGGATCGCGAGCGCCATAATCAACATCGGAATCCTAATAAAGCTGGAAGGAAAATCGATTTACCGATTTTCAACGGAGAGGATGCCTTTGGTTGGTTGATGAGGATGGATCGATATTTCAGGTTGAATCAGACTGATGAGCGTGACAAAATTGACCTGGCAGTTCTGGCAATGGAGGACCAAGCACTTAGCTGGTTCCAATGGTGGGAAGGTCAGACTCGCAATTTGAATTGGGAGACATTTACGAAAGATTTCACTACACGTTTTCAACCAGAGCTGGTACAAGATCCATTAGGACCGTTGTTCAGCTTAAAGCAGAGAGGAACTATGAAGGAGTACAGAGACAAGTTTGAAACAGCCATAGCGTCACAGGGACACTTAACTGAGGAGGTTCTGAAAGGTGTTTTTCTTAAGGGACTGAGAAGAGATATCAGGGCTGAGCTGAAGTTGTATACTACACGAACCCTAGCTGAACTCATGGGCCAAGCTTCTCTTATTGAGAACAAAAATAATGAAGCAATGTTGATGAAGAACAGAGAGGAAGGGAAGAAAAAGGGGCTAAGTAAGATTAATGGCCCAAATTATCAAGCAAATTGGGGTGAGGTGAGCAGATGGAAAAGTATGGCAAACAGTAGCTCTAACATACCAAAGGGTAACTCAGATTACAGAAGCAATACTGACATGAAGGCACCTAATATGAGTAAATCAGGTCCCAGATTGTCCAGGAGTGAGCTCCAGGAAAGAAGTAGGAGAGGTTTGTGTTTCAAATGTGGAGAGGACTGGGGCAAGGGTCATATCTGTAAAATGAAGAACTATAAGATGATTCTAGTGGAGCATTCTGAGGGAGAAGATGAATCTGAAGGAGAATTAATGGAAGGGGGAGAAGAAGATGATATTCACAAACAACTTAAAACGATGCAACTTTCTGTTTTAAGTAAGGAGGGTATTCCATCCATGAAAACATTTAAGGTGCAAGGTGTGTTGAGTTGGGGTGATGGAAAACAACCTGTGAATATTCTGATTGACAGTGGGGCAACACACAACTTCATAGCGCAGGGTTTCATTGACAGATGGGAAGTACCTTTTATGCCTATACAAGGAGTGAGAGTGCAGATTGGCAATGGGGATCTCATCCATAATAATGGCAGATGTGATGGAATGAAACTGGAAGTGCAGGGGAATGACATACATCAATCATACTATATACTGGAATTGGGTGGCACAGATATTGTGTTGGGTATGGCATGGTTGACTGAGTTGGGAGACATGGAAGTGAACTTTCAGAAGCAAGTGATAAGATGGAAACAACAAGATAGGATAAATTGTATCCAAGGGGAAGCTGCACTGAATAATTGGGAAGTTCCAATGAAGACTATGCTTCAGATTCTGCAGACAGAAGGGGATGGATACTGTCTGTATTATGGAGGGCAATTGTATGGTTTGGAACAGAATACTAAGGAAACAAAGGTTTGGGAGGACATCATTGCTAAATTCCCAGAGGTGTTTACTGATCAGTTGAAGTTTCCTCCTGCTAGAGACTGTGATCATGCCATAAACATCCAAGAAGGAGCTAGCATACCAAATCTGAGGCCTTACAGGTACACATTTGATCAGAAAAATGAGATAGAGAAGGTTATTGGTGAAATGTTAAAAACAGGTATCATTAAGCACAGTAACAGTCCCTACAGCAGTCCTATCTTATTGGCTAGAAAAAAAGATGGTGGTTGACGATTTTGTGGTGATTATAGAGCCTTGAATAAGATCACTATACCTGATAAGTTCCCCATACCAGTTATAGAAGAGTTGCTAGATGAATTGGGGGGAGCAGTGGTTTTTTCTAAACTAGATCTGAAGTCAGGTTACCACCAAATCAGAATGAAGGAGAGTGACACCTGTAAGACTGCTTTCAGAACACATGAAGGTCATTATGAATACCTAGTCATGCCATTTGGGTTGACTAATGCACCTTCCACTTTTCAGGCTCTAATGAATGAGGTTTTGAGACCTTTCCTCAGGAAATTTGCATTGGTATTCTTTGATGATATACTGGTTTACAGCAAAACCAAGGAGGATCATAAAGAACACCTCAAATTAGTTCTGGAAGTTTTAAAGAAGAATGATTTAGTAGCCAATCAAAAGAAATGTTCCTTTGGTCAGGAGCAACTGAGTTATTTGGGTCATATTATTTCTGCAGAAGGGGTGGCAGCTGATCCTAGTAAAACTAAAGCCATGGTAGAATGGGGTGTACCAAAAGATTTAAAGGAGTTGAGGGGTTTTTTGGGTCTTACTGGATACTACAGGAGGTTTGTCAAGGGCTATAGTCACATTGCTGCTCCATTGACACAATTGTTGAAGAAGGATGGGTTTAAATGGAGTGATATGGCTACAAAAGCTTTTGTGGAATTGAAGAATGCTATGTCTTCTTTACCAGTGTTGAGAATCCCTGACTTCAATAAAGTTTTTGTAGTAGAAACTGATGCATCTGGAAGGGGGTTAGGGGCAGTACTTATGCAAGATGGGGGTCCTATTGCATTTTTAAGCAAGGAACTAGCACCTAAACATTTGAGTAAATCTGTTTATGAAAAGGAGTTGATGGCAATTGTGTTTGCAATTCAGAAATGGAGGCCCTACTTATTGGGTAGGAAATTTGAGGTTCACACTGATCAAAGAAGTCTCAAATACTTGACTGAGAAAAGAATCATGGGAGAGGATCAACAAAAGTGGATTGCCAAGCTTATGGGATACAATTTTATCATTAAATATAAACCTGGATGTGAGAATAAAGCTGCAGATGCTCTGTCAAGGAAACCAAATTTGTCAGCCTTATCAATTGTGAATTGTCAGGAATGGGAAGGATTAGAAGATGAACTGCAGGAAGATCCAAAATGTGTTGATATTATTCAGAAGATTTTAAGTCATCCGGATCAAATGGTGGATTTCAGATTGAAGAAAGGGTTGTTATACTACAAGGGAAGGCTGATGATACCCCAAAATTCTCCTAGAGTGACAAGGATTCTTAGGGAATATCATGATTCTGCAACAGGAGGACATTCTGGCAATTTCAGAACTATGAAGAGGATCTCAACACTGTTCTATTGGGTGGGTATGAGGAAGCAGATTCAGCAATATGTGCAGAATTGTGATGTTTGTCAAAGAAACAAGTATCAAGCTTTGAAACCTGCGGGGTTGTTACAACCTTTACCTATTCCAGATTGCATTTGGACAGATATAAGCATGGATTTCATTGGTGGATTGCCAAAAGCTCAAGGGAAAGACACTATACTGGTGGTGGTTGACAGACTAACCAAATTTGCACATTTTATAGCTTTGTCTCATCCATTTAATGCTAAAGGAGTTGCTGAGATCTTTGTCAAAGAAATAGTGAGACTCCATGGATTTCCAAAATCCATAGTGAGTGATAGAGACAACATTTTCTTGAGTTCTTTTTGGTCTGAGTTATTCAAACTGGCTGGAACACAGTTGAGATACAGTACTGCGTATCACCCTCAATCAGATGGCCAAACGGAGGTTGTGAATAGGTGTTTAGAAACCTATCTGAGATGTATCACACGGAAGAAACCTAAGGAATGGAACAAGTGGTTACCTTGGGCAGAGTATTGGTACAATACTAACTACCATATTTCCTTAAAACAAACCCCTTACCAGGCCTTATATGGGCAAGAACCTCAACCAATTATAAAAGGGGATGTGGTTAGGACTGCTAATGATGAAGTGGCAAGACTGACAGCTGAAAGGAATGGAATGTTAGCTGAACTCAAAGAAAATCTAGCTACTGCCCAGAATAAGATGAAGCAGCAAACAGACAAACACAGGAGAGAAATGAAGTTGGAGGTGGGTGAAAAAGTTTTCCTGAAGATTCAGCCTTATAAGTTGCAGAGTTTGGCTAAGAGGATCAATCAGAAATTGAGTCCAAGGTTTTATGGACCTTTTGAGAAGGTGAATGATGTAGCTTTTAAACTGAAATTGCCAGATGATTGCCGGATCCATCCAGTATTCCATATTTCTTTACTAAAAAGGGCTCTATCTTCCAATACTAGCTGTCAACCATTGCCTAAATGCTTGAGTGAAAACTGGGAATTGTTGGTGAAACCAGAGAAGGTGATGGATACCAGAGAGGGGACAAATGGCAGAATTGAAGTTTTGATACATTGGGAAGATCTGCCAGAATTTGAAAGGTCTTGGGAAGATGCTCAAGTGTTGAAGATACAATTTCCAGACTTCAAGCTTGAGGACAAGCTTGTTTCTTTGGGGGGGAGTATTGATAGGACCCCGGCTATTACAACTAATAAGAATAGATATGGTTTAGTCTATTCTAGAAAGAAGAAGTAGTTTAGTTGTTGGGCAGACGGGTAGTTGTTATGAACTACTAACTACTTTTAGTAAGGTGAGGGGGCTATAAATAGAATAAACCTGTTAGCAGTTAGACAGGCTGTTAGATGCTTGGATTGGGACTGAGAAGTTAGAGTATTATCTCTAGCTTTGGGACTCTATTACTGTATACCGCCATTAATGAAGTTTGAGTATTGTTTCAGTTCGTGTTGTATATTGTGAATTGCGATTGGATACTATCAAAGGGGAGAAACAATACGACAGTTGCTTTTAACCTGCTGGATTGGTGCTGGAAGCAAAACCCTTCTTGATATTTTCAAACATAACATGCCAGGAATTATACTCTGGCATATATGGAAATTATATTCTGAACTAGTTTGGGGGACAAGAAATACTGTACCTGCAACTGAAATGTTGATGATATTCCAGATTAAACGATATTTGCAAGCCTTGTCTTATACTCTTCAAAATATAAAGAACAATAATGGATATGAGCTAATTCGACAAGAAGACCTAATTGCTTGATGACATTCGGTATCAGCTTCCGGTATCGATAAAGGCTTCTCCAATTTTGAGGTAGAAACGGATTCCCAGAGAGTCTTATATCTCAAATACATGATAGATAGCATTAAGGAAGCTAACCGCTCTGCACATTATTTAGCTAAGACTTTTTGAAAACTGTTTAACTAAGACTTATGCAGCGGATTCTAAAATAACTCTCACTTTCCTTTTTCAGCATAAATGATGATCATTTATGGTAACTAGGCAGAGAACTTAGAACATGATTAATGAGGATCATCCTCCCACCATCCTGCAAGTTTTTTGTCAAACTTAGTAAGAATATGATCAAAGTGGGAATTCAGGGATCTACCTGAATGTATGTGAGCCTCTTTTGATTCTAAAAAGATTATTGACAATATTAAAGTTATGGTTTTTAGCATGTTTGGATATTATGTAAAAACTTTTCTCTTTGCAAATAAGCTTCCCAGGAAAGGACTCATACTCAGTAATGGCATTATGCAATAAGGTGAGGTTTTTTTGGCAGCATTGGACAAAACAATCAAGTCATCCTCAAAAGATAAATGGGAAACAACAGGCATAGCAGATAAAGTTTGGTAAGAACTGGCTCTCCCTGACTGGTAAAGGCTATTAAGGTTTATGGTGAGGATCTCGGCAACAATTATAAAGACAATGGGAGAGAGGAGGTCACCCTGTTTGACCCCCCTAGAAGGTTTAAAGAACCCTTTTGGGGCCCCATTAACCAGAAGTCCAGAACATAGAACCAAGTTGCCTGGAGATTGTTGATGATAAGCTGGACAAACATTGGATTAAACCCAAACTTAGTGAAAACCAGGCTGATGAAGGGCCAAGATAACCTGTCAAATGCTTTGAGCATGTCAAATTTAAAAATGACATTGTGGCCCCTAGTTTTTTTTATGGATATGATTAATCAGCTCTCTTAAGACTAGGATACTATTAGAAATATCTTTCGCTTTTTGAAAGGCTGATCGTTCATCAGAAACAATTTTGAGCAAAAAGGTGGCAATCCGGATAGTAATAATGTTAGTAAAAAAATTGGTTTATATAGTTACTAAGACTAATAGGCCTGAATTTAGAAAACCGATGGGCATTATTTTTCTTTTGTAATAAGAGCTACAAGAGTGTGACCAATAGACTTGGGATAGGTAACCAACAGAAGAACTCCCTGACAGCATTTAATAAGTCATATTCAATAATATCATAGGCAGCATGGTAGAAATAACCATCAAAGCCATCACTCCCGGGAGCACCGTGTTTGTTAAGGCTAAAAACAGCAGTTTTAAGTTCATCTTTGGTACTAGGGGCCAAAAGGAGATTATTGCCCTCATTAGTAATCACAGGACTCATATTCTGCAGATAAGAGCTAGTACCCTGGACATCAGTAACATTATCATCAGAAAGCAAGGTTGAATAATAGGCAAAAGCAGCATTGTCAATACTCAATATCATCAAGATTCTCAGTCCAAGTACTATCATCCAACTTAATTTTGGACATAATTAATATTTTGTTTGGCTTTGACGGATAGATGGAAAATTTTTGTGTTTGCATCTCCGTCCTTGAGCCATTTTATTTTAGCCTTTCGCCAATAAAAAGTATTTATATGGGCAGAGGACTGAATATATCTAGCCTGAGCTTTCTGAAGAACTATTTATAAACTTATATTTGTATTTTTATAATTAAATAGATTGATAATATATAACTTCTATTTCACTTTATTACTTGAAAGCTGGAATAAGATCTGAACATAATAACTTACGCAAATGAATTCCGTATCATATAAACCACCATATATTAACATTTATAGTTTTGCATACGTACACTTAAAACATGAAATAGTTAAATAAAACATTCCTTAATGCATAACGTAAGACAATTCTTAAAAAGTGTCGTCCCTTCTGGTAAAGAATTCCAGGCTTACTCAGCTTCTAAATTTACACCTTTCTCAATTATAAATATAATTTCCTTAATTCTCAAATAAATAATAAATTTCCATGTTATTGAATCAAATATAATGCTATAATAAAACTTGACAATAAAACACAAGAGTATAATCAAATAGTAAAGCATAGCAATAAAGTTTTAGATTATAACAATATGATATAATTAACATAAAAGTTTAGGAGAAGGGAATGAACACAAACCTCAAGAATGCAAGATTTTCTCTTAAATCCATAATTAACATAAAAGTTTAGGAGAAGGGAATGAACACAAACATCAAGAATGCAAGAATGCAATATGATATGAATTATATTGTGCAAATATAATTCATATATTTGCATATAATTCTTGTTTGCTCATGCATGGCCTTAGCCGTGTGTCACTAACAAGCTGATCGATTTTGTCAAGTATATGTATCAAGTTTTTTATTTATTTATCTATTTATTATTATATTGTTTTTATGTTGTCACTTTTTGCATGAACTGAATTTACCACACCTAAAAGTGAAGCCACGTAAAGCGTTTCCTTTGTCTAATGCTTTAGTTCTTAGTCACGTGCACTTCTAACTTATCAATTTAATAATTTATTATTCGTTAATTATTATTTGTTTATTATTATTGTCCTTATACTATCAAACTTTCTAGAATTTTCCTACTACGGAGGAGTAACTGGCTAGTTCTTGTTTTGTGAAGTTTAAATTTACTTAATTGATGTATCACTAATGATCATCTATTTTTCATTCATTTTTTTTAAAAAATAATCTTTACTTGTTTATTTTTAGCTTCAAGATTCCAAACATGTAAAATTAGGGATGTTACACGGGATTGTTTCAGGCCATATAAAGAACAACGTAATCTGCAAACCAGACCTCCCCTGAGCAACAAAACCACACTACTAGAATTTTCATCATTTGTTGCTACTTATTTGCTGCGGTTAAATCACAACCGCAGCTAATACTATTAAAATTGAGTCTATTTGCTGCGAGCAAAAGACAACCGCAACAATAGCAGCGTAAAATGAACATTATACGCTGCGGGCAAGGGCAACCGCAGCAACTGCGGTGTAAAGTGAACGTTATTTGCAGCGGTTCATGAGTAACCGCCTCAAACCCCAGATAATTTGATGCGGCCCTCAAACAACCGAAGTAATAATCTGTTTTCACTATCCTTATTCCTTAACCAGATGGTCGCAAATTGGTAAAAAAAAAAATAGATGGTCGCAAACCTAAGCGGATGAAATCCCCCAAATTCACCAAAGATTCCTGCCTTCTCGCAGGCTGAGCAATTTGCCGCCCCTCTTCCAGCAATTTGCTTTCTTTGCTTACTTTGAATATTACGAGGTTTTATTCTTGTTAAAACTCCTGGTAGAATTATAGCTATAAAGTCCTGGTAGAGTTACTAAGAATAACCTCTGAGAGTAGAATTACAAAGAGGTGCGTAGAAAATTACAAAGTATTGAACTCCCTGTAGCTCTAAACTCCTTTAATTTTTAGTATAAATCTAAAAATAGTTGTTTCAGGTATAACTCTAGATTAATCTAAATTGACATTAGTTGATAATTTATACGAAGTATATATAAACTATATATTATGGAGTTCCATGCATGTTGAGTGATTCTCTTGTTAACCTTATTTTAAGTATCTCCATAGACTTATAAATACCTGTGTGTATTCTAGAAATTATTACTTTCTGAGTTATCGTTTCAAATGTTAGATTCAATGCTTTAGGGAATGAAAATGAAATGCACTTATTTTTAAATACTCTAGATATTTTATTAGTGTAGAGCAAAGCCAAATAGCAGATTAGCAGCCAGTTTTAAAAATAAGTTAATAAGTTGTGAATATTATTTGTGAGATTATGAATTAAAGTAATAATTGTATTATTTTTTAATTTCTTTTGTTTGAATTTTACTTTTTATTATTATCAATTTCTTTGTTATTATGTAACGCAGAAGAAATGACGGAAGAAAAATGTTTTGTGACATGAGTTTAAAAGTGATCCACGCTTTGATCTCTCTCAACAAAAGGTTCAGTTCTTGAAGGATTCCAAGATAGCGGAGTAAGATGAGGGGATCACAGTTCCATATGGTTATGGATTCTTCCACTTTGTTTTTGTTACAGGCGCTATGTATAGTATTCCGCAATTTAATTATCGGCTAGAATACTATATTTAAAGAATTTATTACAAGGTTAATTTTGTTGTTGTATTGGATTTTTTTGATGTTTTTGTAATACTTGATAATTGATCTTATGGGTGATTCATGAAACATCGAGAAAAGACTTGTTTTTCTCCATGTATAAGCCTTATTTTGTTTTAAATTGAGTTTAATTTTCTTTTTGAAACTGTAATGAAAACATACAATAATCAAAACATGTGATACGTATTGGTATTGTATGTCCAAATTGCTCTCAGTATTTGCTGCGGTCATAGCATACCCGCAGCAACAAGTATCTTAAAATAATTTTGATTGAGTATTTGCTGCGGTTGTGAACCGCAGCAAATAGGTAAACTAACAAATTGCTGCCCCTTTCAATTGTTGCGGTTAAGAACCGCAGCAAATAGGTGAAAATAACCGCAACAAATAGACTTTATTCTAGTAGTCAGGTGGTTGCTCCATATAAACCTCCTCATCTAAATCACCATGGAGAAATGCATTTTTAATATCCAATTGAAACAATGGCTAGTGGCTCATTGCTGCCATGGATAAAATCGGACGAACAGATGCAATTTTTACAATAGGAGAAAAAGTGTCAGTGCAGTCTAATCCATAGATTTGTGTATACCCCTTGGCAACCAGACGTGCATACATATAACTTAAATAAGCATTTAATATAAAGCTTTAATGTATAACTTTTAAATTCTGTCTGACCTATTGCAAGGGTGTATCCCTATGATAGCATGACTACCCGCATGAATGCGAGTAATTCATCAATACCATCGGCATCGTGAAACTGTAGTGTCGTCTGGGGCAGAAACTTGTGCATACCTAAAACATTCAAGGCGTGGTGAAATTCTAAGAGAAACGACCATGTTTAAAGCAAATATGCTAAAAACAATACATGGTTCAAATATAAGGCCCTATTCAATATGAAATAAGAGACCTAACATACAATACAAAACATAAATTACATAATATGATAATATACCGAGTACATAAAAAGTGAATACATACAAATGAAAATTTCATAATATGGTAATATACTGAGTACAAATGCAAATTTCATCACTCCAACCAATGTAGAGCACTTATAAGAGGTATAGATGACACTAAATCCAGCAGGTGGGCCTTGAGTAAGGGGTGTAACCGTGTAATGGTGTTTGATGCTTGTTAAGATTTGGGGTTCCATCCTAAAAGGTCAACCTGATAGGAGGAGTATCCCAAAGCCTTATATAGTGGTTTATTGTTTTATAGCTTTCTGGTTTGGGACAAATACTCTAACACACCCTAGATAATATCGAGGTGTATAAATGGGCCAAACAGACCCTTAACAAGCTACCCGTAATCATGGGTGCTAAACAAGCTCTCAAACCACAACCGGAATTAGCTCTGATACCATGTTAAGACCTGGGGTTCCATCCGAAAAGGTCAACGTGATAGGAGGAGTAGCTCATGTTTTAATATAGCACTTCGTTGATTCAAACATTTCCGATGTGGGATTCAAACATGCCGTCAGCCATTTTTTCGTCGGTTCATCATTGTCATTTTTTAATCGTATCGTCCTTTTTCATAAGGGGCCCACACCATAGTTATGGATCGGTTTGGCTCTGATATCATGTTAAGATTGGTGATCGATTTTTGAATAATTGTCTTATTTGTTATGTCAAAAAAGATGTGCTTGATACCGTTACAAATGTGGAGCGTTTTCGAAAATTGAAAACTCATAGAGAGCAATTGTAATTTAATGAAATATATATTTTCTATTATGATGATACTGGATTTTTGCATCTTTTGAAGTTAATTTATAATTGTTTTAATTTTTCTTACTTTTGCTTACTTGGTGCCCCCAATGGCTAAGTATCCTAGATCCAATGACTAAGTATCCTAGATCGGCTCCTGATCTTTATTCCATATTGCAATACATATTTATATTTCATTATTACAATATTTATTGTTTATATTGCATTATTGCAATATATAGTTTGTAATCATTCTCTCTTTTATTGTAGAAAATCATTCTCTACTAATTTGATATTTTGTAACTTTGTTTCAATTACATTTATGCGTTAAACTCATTCGAGCAAAAGAATTTTCTCATTTTGTGATTTTTTCATCACGACTTATCACCTTGAGTCTCAGCAAAAACAGAAAAGTAATTGTCTACGGGTGCAGAAATAGTGTGCGACAGTATTCAAACAATCCTTTGACTAATGACTAAACTAGTTCTATTGATTACGCAATACAATATTTTATATTTTGTTATTACAATGTTTCTTTTACAAAAACATTAATACACGTAGAGGTAATTAAGTATTTCCATTTAAAAGTCATAAAATGTAATGCGTATTAAATAATATGAAAATGTTACATATTTTTGTAGAAGATGAAAACATAATTACTCTATTTTGAAATACGCAGACGCTTTTACTCCTATTTAGGGCAATTTCCTATATTTTAACAAAATATCTTAGAGATCTCACTGAAGATCACACATTTACAATAGATCAACTCACAGATATTTTAAGAAAATATCTCAGAGATATCAAAATAAAATGTATTTATAGCAAAATTGGTGCATATAATCTAGGTAAAAATAATATAAATATCTCAATTTTGAAGCGGTGTGTGATGAATACCCCGAACTTGCATACGTAATATGTAATGTGTATACTCCAAACTTTATATAAAAATAACACCCTTCACTAATGATTATATGTTTTTTACATATACAAATTCATTACAATAAGTATATAATTTAGGGAAAACTGTCAAATAAGTCCTTGTAATATATCGAAAAAGTCAATTGAGCCCTCCTACTATTAAATCGCTCAATCGAGTCCTGAACTCTAAAAAAACATTCAATTTTGATTTTTAGCCGGTTGTTTGAAGTTTCACCGGTAAAACATGCGACTTGGACGCCAAGTGGCATTTTTTATTTTTTGTTTTCTTTTTCTCTTTTTCTCTATTTCTTTCACCTCTTCCTTGCAACTCTTTCTTTCTTCTCTCCTTACTTTCTTCTTCGGTGAAGCATCCAACCAGCAACCCAGGAGTCAGGACCCCTTTCTCCTCCCTTGTTTTGCAACCCCACCCTAGTCACCACACCGACCATTCCCTTCTCTATGGATGACGGGCTGCGATGGAGACAAACTCGTCGGTAAACTCGCCGGTAAACATGTGGAAGATAGCCCAAGACCTCCGGCGAAATCGCAGCAGCCATTTTCCGTTTCCATGTGACATCACAGCAGCCATCATGTTGGTGCCAACTAGTTTTGCAGCAACGAATTGAATAGAATCAGACAGATGGAGAAGAAGAAGACCGAAGAGCGGTTGGCCAGTGCATAACTTCGCCCGCATGCCCCGAGTCAGAGAAGAAGATATGAGGCAAGTGGCAAGACCCATGGTCCACGTCGTTTGCGCACCAGTTCTCCTCTGTACTTGCTGAACTTCCGGAGATGAAAAAATAAAAATGGCAAGCTTCTTTAGATTGGATGTGGTGGAGAAAAGAAAGAAGGAACGAGGAAATAACATACTCTGTAAAAGATGTTGTGCAGCGGGGCTTGGGCGGAAGAAGAAAACCAAGGGAAAGAGAAGGGAAAAAAGAAGGGGGGGAAAGGAAAAAATTCCCACATGGACCAACCACGTGTATAAGTTAACGTTTAACCGGTTGTTTACCGACTTAAAGACCTAATTGACTCTTATTTTTTGTAGTTTGAGGATTTGATTGAATGATTTAATAGTACGATGATTCAATTGAATTTTTCTATATAGTACATAGATTTATTTGACAGCTTTCCCTATAATTTATAATAACCTAAACTTTATTTGAATGTAGTTAACATTCTAAAATTTCATTTGTGAAATAAATAATATTAATCTGATAAAATCTAATTTTAATTATTGCATCCTCACAAGTGCTTTGTGTATTTTAAATTATGTACTTAGCACCATAAAATAACATTTATGAAAAAACATATGATCATGGTACTAACATAACTTTTTGTATAAAGATTTTGGTATGTATATTAAGTATGCAAGTTTGGAGTGCTTACCTCAAACTCATTCAAAGTTTGGAATATTTAAATTATTTTTCTCTGTAAATTATATGTTCCAATTTGACGGAGTGTTGAAATCCCAATAGTATTAGTCTTAGCACACCTTGTCAAGGCCAGGTGAGCTAAGACCATATTTAGTGCAAGTAGACTTCTTTTTCTATTGTTAAATTCAATTAATCGGGCTTAATATTTAATTTTTGTTGACAATTTAAAAAAAAAATTGAACATAAATAAAAAAGTATTAAACAAAGCCAAGTTTAAATCAAGAATATACATTAATTTTTTATAAGGCCAAATGTAGTTTTTAATGCAACACAATTGTTGCTGAATTAATAAAAGACATGTCTTATTGATCTTCACACCTTTTTTAGTTTTTAATGCTTTTTATTTCTTTTAAGCAATTATTATTGACGGTTTTGTTTCACATTATTCTGCAAGAAACGTTTTAAATAATATTTTTTTCTTTTTAAGTAATACTTGTGTTGTTACTTTTGCTCAAATATATAATTTAAATAATAATTTAGTGATTTATGCCTTTAGTTTATAACCTTTTTTTTAGATATTTTTGTTATGATTCATATTTTAAACATGCATAATTTACAATTTGTCTTTAGTAAAGCCAAATATAATATATCACCCATATGCCCAATAATGGGCTCGACAGGCCATGCACCTTGTCTACAAAAGTCTAATGCCTTAAAGCCCATTTCGTAACACTAAAATTGATTGAATTGACTGATTTTACTAAAAAATTTGAAGTTCTGGCTGAAGTGGCTGTATAGGTTGGTTCTGCTGATTTATGAAAAGAGAAATTAAATTATATTGTATTAATAAAATTAAAAAAAATAAGAAAAAATAACTAAAATAGTCATCCAAAGTAACATCAGTCCTCCAGAAAATATAGCTACTTATATAGCTTTAGAATATTTAGTACCATCATAAAAACGGTTGCACTCAATGCACATCCCCAATTGTTAAAAACTTAAAACTAAAGTTAAGTTTGTCCTCAGGCAACTATTTGGTATCTAACATGCAAAATGTATAGGTTCTGTGCCAACACGCTACTTTTAGCCGCATTTTGTAGTTAAAAAACAACGGTTTGCTAAAAACGCCATTATACAAATGGGGCCACAATCTTTTGTTTGCACCGACATTAGGGGTGGACTCGGGCGGGGCTTGGGCCCGAGCAGGCTATTTTTGGGAAAGGGTGAACCAGAACCGGCCCGGGAATAAACCGGGTCCGGGCCAGACCCGGTTCTATGTTTTCATTTTGCTTTCTAATTAACCCCTGACCCCCTCCCCCACCCCCCAAACCTCCCCAAAACACCCGGCCCTAACCAAGAAAAAAAAATTTGGAAAAACAAAAAAGAAGAAGCCCGAGCCGGTTCAAGAAAAACGTGGCCCAAGCCCGGGCTCGGTTAGCACCAACCAGGCCGGTCCGGGCCCGCACAGTAATGGGCTGGGCCGATTCCGGGCCGGGCCGAACCGGTTGGGTCCATCCTCAACCGACATAGACACAACACATGGGAAAGAAAGATGGACATAGTTTAACTCATAAAACCTATAGAATTATATATACTGAAATTTATTCAAATTCCCTTGCATAATTCTACATTACAAAAACGATTGAAAAACTAGGGGCCAACGGAAAAGAGCAACATCTTGCAAGTTGCAATCACAATCAATAATGACTTGATTAACTCTCTAACTTTGGAAACCCTCGTTATACAACAAACCAAATGAACCAGCATTTTGACATGAAACAGGCTCGGGTTAAAGATCTCATTAAAGGAAGCAACATGATTCAGGGAACCATTTGAACAATACACTTCTCTTCAATTTAATCAGTAATACTACTATCCCATAGCAGGGGATATGCATTAAAGCCACCACCAAGTACCTGTCAATAAATCCATCAGTCAATTATAATAACGCAATTGAGGTTAATATGTTACCTCATTATTAACTCCAAGCAACTGAAAAAAGGGAAAATAAAACATGGTACCAAACCATAATGGCACCAAACTAATTAAAGTGTCCTAAAACGGGATACTTTTTTCGTACCAAATCAATCCCTAACCGATCGCAAACAGGACAAGACCGGTTCACACTTTTAATATACCGGTTATCTAGCACCGCATTGTTTGATTATGTATTTTTTATTATTTCTGTTTTTATCATTAATACTTCAAAGTTTTATTATAATAAATTGTCTATTTTTATTTTTCAATTTTAAATTGTTTTTATTATTAGTCGCATCTATCTAGGCACTAAACATATAAGTTAAGTAGACTCATTGCAATCAGTGTATTTGTTTGTGTATTTTCAAATGTAGAGTTGTAAGAATTTAGTTCTTTTGCATTTTATGTTTTGATGTGTGTTAGACTTAAACTGATTATTTCTTTACATTTTTTTCATTATAATCTACTGGTCGTCGTCATCGTCATTACCCCAGTGCCGCAAAAATAGTGAATCTTTGGCTCCACTATTTTTTGGCTTGAGAATATGATGGAATAGAGCAAAAGTCAATTTATGCAATTTTTTAATGCAATTTTACCATGGGTCATCCGGAAACAGTCTTTCAAGGGTAAGGTTGCGTACATCCGATCCCCCTACCCCACCGTAGGTGGGAGAGCCTTTGCGGCACTGGGGTAATGATGATGATGATGACCAGTAGATTATAATGAAAAAAATGCAAAGAAATAATCTACTGTTATTTATTTAAAATTCATTTCCATAAGTGTTTAGATGTTTGCAATTTTTGGAATGGTTTCAACACGATATGGTATCACATGCTTCAAAACGGGGCGGTACCAAATGGTTCTAGGATGTATCACAAACGTGCCCACACCTAGAAAAAAACTAGGTAAAACAAGGATAATATAGATAAACTGGCATAAAAGAAAATACCACAAGGGAGCAATTCGTAAAGACATGTCAAGAAATGGGTACGGCCACCTGCATGAAAGTGCTACCCATAAGAAGTGTGAAGTACATCCTGTTTTTGCATTAAAAAGGAAAAAGAATACTACCAGGTTGATACACATGCATGAACAATCCATTGGAAGATGACATAAACACTAGTCCACAAGAGAAAATATGAAATCCGGAACCAACGGGTTTGCTGGTAAAAGTTTCCACAAATTGTTAAGAAAAGTCTCGGAACAAGTGAGGAAGACTGAATTATTGTAACAGGAAAATAACATGATCAGTAGTAATCAGTTTACCAAGGAGTTCATTGTTATATCACCTAAAAGCAGGATAGCATTCAGAGAATGTGCAACCACTGTCAACTAGCAGAAAGAAACAGACAAATAAACTTTGTGATACAAAATATGACATACTTACTAATAAACGAGAAATAGGATTAATTACCGCAAGTCATGGTAACATTTAAAGATAGCTTATGATATACTCACTACTCAGCACACTGTATCAGACTATCAGTACTTAACTCCATCGTGCTAGATGGGAGCTGAAAAAATTGATAAAATAGCAACTACTTACAAAACTCAAGTCATAATCTTTGATAGAAAGGAATGGGAAAATGACGGTCCAGTACAAACAGTCAGTGAGCATCACTGATCCAGCAGTTATCTGCATTTAAAAAAAATACAAGATTAGAAAATTAAACAATATTTTCCAGTGAGCTGATATAAAAGTACAAGTATGTCTACGAGAATGTGAGGTATCATTTCAATTTCTCAACTAAAAAAACTATCTTTCATAAACTTATACGGGTAGTCTATATAATCTGTTAAATTGTACAGTGATCAACAATTATATGCATAGCAGGAATGTACTCCCTCCATTGCACTTCAAAACTAACTTCTAGGACCTAGACCGTAAAACTAACATCATTGCACTTCAAAATCCATACTCCCTCCATTCCTAAAAAGTATAGGTCATGATGTATTCAGCTTTACCCTTAATGGCAGGTAACTTTAATAAAAGGGAAAAAAAGTGGAATTCATAAAAGGAAAGTACAAATATTTGTGGGATTAATGGTAGTAAGGGTCTAACATTCTTGGAGATTAATCTCCTTGCCTGATAAAATATAGAAATGCTTACACTTTGACAATGTAGGAAACAGATCATCACAAGAAAGCTAAAAAAGCAGATCTATTAGTGCATTAAATAAGTATACCTGAAATAAAATTTGAAATACGTAACCAAAAAGACCCATACTTTTGGGAACGAAAAGTTTCCGTTGTAAGACAAGGTTGTCCCCTGTATTCACTCCTTGCAGATATTGTGTATGAGAGAGAGCCATTTGCAAATTGTTCTCCTCATCCATCAATATAAAATCATTGAAGTTGTTGGTTGGTTTATAACACCAGTAGCATCCATATATAGAAAGCAGTGATCCAAACTACATGACAACACAAAGACAATCATGACAAACAAAACAAAAGTAAGTAACAGAGTAAAAAATGTTGAAGACTAAAAACTGTGGAATGCGTGGAAATTGATAGACATTCAAACAACACATCTGAAATATCAATAGGCATTTGAGCAACACGTCTGAACATAATTAATACTACCTCCGTCCCATTGGAAGGTTCCCGTAGCAAAACTACACGGTTATTTAGGCAATAATTAAATAAAGTACTTCGAGTATATTTTGAGAAATAATTTTAATAGGTATATATTATAATGTAGTTAGTATTGATAATTGTGATGTTATAAATGTATTATTTTTAATATTTAATGATTAATTTGTCAATTAAGATTGTTAATTGTTTCCTAAAATGGAAATGAGAACCTTTATATGGGACATCCAAAAAGGGAAAGTGAGAACCTTCTAATGGGACGGAGGGAGTATGAATAAGATGAAGCAATGGACTATGGAGTAACCCCCCCCCCCCCCCCCCAAGATGCAATAGGGTAAAACAAATCACTGCAATCAGCCGTGACCGTGATACATACCAGAAAGTAAATTGTTACCAACATAAATGTCCACCTGTGCAGAAGAGTAAAAAATATATAAATAAATAATCACCATCAAGGAAAATAGAATTATATCCAAATTCAATGCTTTGCAATTTTCGAAAAATATAAAACTAGATACTCTGCAACCTGCATATAAGCAGGTTGCATAGATCATTGCAAATACCTTAGCTAAGATTGAATTACCGATATATGACAACTGCAATTAAATATCCCTTAAAGGTGGACAAACAAATAACAAACTTATAACAGAAAACCATTAGCATCAGGACGACTTACTGAGTGTAATAGAGAAACAGGTCAAAGCCATGAACGATAACATCAGCCGTAAGTGCTGCTAGCAGTAAAACAAAAGCAACTAACCGGAAAACCATCAAAAGAACTGGATGTATTTCTTTAATACATGGCCTCCAAGACTCATCAAACCAGTAATGCCAGGATTTGTCTCGCCACTTCACCCCTCCATCGGAGCCGGAACTGTCTCTATCTAAACATTCGTTCTTCCATATCAAGACTAATGATATAACTATGGATGAAAGTACCCAGGTTTCACAGAGAAAAGCCTTCCAATTCAACCAATAACTTTGGGCAGAAGGGTCACCAGCCAATAGTTGTAGCATCCTCTCAAAGATACAACTTTTATTCCACTTCCTGCAAAACAACGTTTTTTGGACATCCCAGTTTCACAAGATGCATCTTTGACATATCATAAACACATGCTAATAACTTAATCAAAAGTTAAAAATTGATTAACATGGAAAACGACTCAAAGCGCTTGTGTGCTATTACACCGCCTAACAGCCAGTGAAGAGGAAGCTACAAAGCAGATTACAACACCGCGAAATGTATGAGAATCCTAAATAGCACTGTATTCAACGACATATACGGATACCGCACTCATGAATTGCTACAGATCGTAGGCACAACATATACGAAACACAGGAGTGCGCAATGAGTACTTTAGCGGGACGAATGAGTTTGAAGATCAACGGAAAAATATATGCTCTGGCCTACCTTCAGTTAGTCTGGAGAGGATAATGAAGCTCTGTGTAGTGTCGCCGCCGCGTTGGTGGAGGGGTGGGGATGTGCGTTGACAAGTAAAAAAATGTGATCTTTTTTATGGATTAAAGGCAGCTGGGGAAGAGGTTCGAATGTGTCTGGTTTGTTCTTTCTTCCTCTTCTTCTTTTTGGATTTTTTAATTATAATGATGTGTAAATTTAAAGAGTAACTGCATCTGAATGTGAAATGTCCCCAGTCAGAAAGATTGGGTCTAGAAATTTAACCATCTTCTTCTTGGCAACAACTCAACCAAATAGTTAAATTTTATGTGTAAAATTTTAAGTGTTTTTTAATATAGATGTCTGTTTACATGTTCAATTTATATGTATATATGGACAATTTCCTCTCTTTTTTTGGCATTTTTAGATAATTGTTTCGCTATATAGTGAACGTGTAGAAAAGAATATTCGATAAACTTAATAACAAACACATAGGATAATTTGATGAAAAAATTTACATATCAATTTTATTAATAGAGCACTTTAATACTTTGGTAACTTTCTCCAACTCATGGAGTTGTAGAGCACAAAAGTTTTGAAAATCCAATTGATTATGATGTTTCTTTTGAATTATTAAGCAAAGATTCTCTCTTAGCAAACAAAATAATTTCATAACATTATTCATTTTCGTTTTGTGAGGTTAGTTGCAATTTAATGTAATCAGGCTTGTGGAAAAGTTTCTTAACAATGCAAATAACATTTTTACTTGAATTTCCATTCTTGTCAAATTTTAGATTTTCTTTGTATTCGTTTGATTAAGCTATAATGCAAAGTAGCCCACTTCTAGAGTTTGTAAGTTATAAAAATCACAAACGAATCTAAGTTAGGGAGAAACACAATCATAAGTTAGTAGCCCACTTCTAAAGAGATGGTGTTTGCAGGTATGTGGTTTTAGATTTCCGCCTAGGGTTTTCTTTCCTCCGGCATTTAAGCGCCCTAATTTTAAATGGGTTGAAATTTTAATGAAAATATGGTGTTCATTTTTCCCGCTTTTTATTTCTATTTCAATATAAAATTGTAACACATGTTACATTAGGATCCATTAAATGTAACACTGATTGAACAGATGTAACAAATTGTTGAATAGCATACCAGTGTTACTTTAGCACTATAGTAAATGTAACACTTTTGGCATAGTTGTAACAACCTGTTGAAAACTGTTGCATTAGACTCATTTTTTGTAACACTTTAGACAAGTGTTGCAATTTTTTGTTACATTAGCCCTTAAAATGTAGTAGTGTGAGAATGATATATTGCATTTGTATGACTTGCAGTTGATTGCATGTCATCATAAACCAAAGAAAGATTTAGAGACCGTTTGGTAACATTGTTTTTCGGCTTATCAGATTTATCAGTCAACATTTTTATCAAACATGTAACTTTTGTTTTCGCACGTTGAATTGTGTAATAAGCCTGTTTCGTGCTACCAAACGGGCTCTTAGATTATTTACAATATGTGAAACTCTTATGAACGAATAAAATGTATGATCTTAGAATTATTTTCTAAATAGTAAATGCAAAATGGCTTAATCTATTTTAACATCATATTAAGAAGTATTTTCATACTTTTTATTTAACTGTTAAGTAAGTCATTGAACGTAGAATACGTTCGTATGAAGGAAGAGAACCCTAGTGGCGAGGAGTAGAAAGGCGTCGTCTTCCGATTCATTTTGATCGCTCACGGCATCTATGACCTTACTCTTCTCGGATAACAGTGATGCAATGATTCAAACAATCTAATGGTGATATCAAAGCTCAGAGATTCTTGATAGAAAAGTACTCTGTATGATCCAATCAAACTGTTCCTATTTTTGCTATCTGATGGTCCTCCCAGAACCACCTCCGTGTCATAAAGAGTTTAGTAGAAAGATGAAAGATTTTTATTTCAATTTTATTGTTGGGTTAGTAATACTTGTTTTTATTTTAGTTCGAGTATGTTTGATCTGAAAATTTGGACTTATGTAGTAAATTTGATAGAAAATACTTTAGTCCCTGTTGTTTAGGCTTTAAATTGTCCTTTTCGTGTCTAGCAAATCAGGTTACTTTGTATGAAGTGGTTGATTCTATGTCTATATAGGACTCACAATCAGACTTGTCATAACTTTCTGGATATTATCTTGCATCTTTTCTCGATTTCAATATAAAAAGCCGATCATTTATATTCAAAAAAAGCAGCAATTTAACGTTTATCCTATTTTCTCTTTCCTTTAATTTCAATGCTAATTTTCTTTATTTCAATTTCAATGCTCATAGAGCTCATGGGACATTTATCCTGCTTAACTGTTTCTCAATGCGCTCATATGCATCTAAAGTGTTCAAAAATCATTTTGTCACAACTTTTAGTAATTGTTTTTTACAGTATATTATACAGAGTATATTACCTTAAAGCTAAGAGATGTAGTGATGGATGTATGTGTCTATATATATATATATATATATATATATATATATATATATATATATATATATATATATATATATATATATATATATATATATATATATATATATATATATATATATATATATATATATATATATATATATATATATATATATATATTACAAATGTTACAAGTTCTTATTGGAACATCTAACTTATTCCATTTAATGAATCAACATTATAATATAGGATCATGATGAAACGGTTAGCAACACAAGAGGGGGGTGAATTGTGTATGTGGAACCGTGCCATTTTTTCGCACAATTCTAGTGTGGGGTTCAGGGAATTGCGAAATAGTAAAGTGCACAAGAATTTAACGAGGAAAAATCCCTTGGCTCAAAGGGATTAAAAAACTTCGACCTCCCTCGGAGGAATTTTAAACAATTTCACTAAAAAGCTTTTTGTGGTTACAAGGTAAATTCTCATAATCTACCCTTGAGCCACCCCAACTCTAACCTCTCTAGGAAGAGTTATGCATCTCTACCTTGTGGGTAGAGAGCCTCTCAGCTTTACAACAAAGCTCTCACACACACGACCCCAACCTGAGGAAACTACACTTTAGCTTTTCCTCGAAATTCAATTACAAGATAGAGAAGGGAGATGAAACTATATCTAAAACTTCACGAGCAGGTTCAGGTGCCTTGGACTTGATATTTCTTTGTAAGTGTCTCTCTGTAATTGCTCGGTCAAGCACGCACCTTCTCTTGATCTTCCGGCCTATATATACTTCCCCCGTTCTTAAATAAATGCAATGGTCAACATTTCACACTTGCCGAGACACAACTTTGACCATTAATATAAATGATTTTGTATTAGTAAAAAAATTTAAAAAATTAGATTATGAAAATTTACAATGAGACAAGTTTAACAATATTTTTTTATATAAAATAATATTATTACATTAATAAATAAAACGTAGTCAAAGTAGAACATGTGAATAGTGTAGAAGTCAAAGTGTTGCATTTATTTAAGAACGGAGGTAGTATATAGCTGTCTTGAGGCAGGCCGTTTGAGCATTCTTGAATAGTTGTCCTTCAAATTTTGGGTCTTGCCTTGATATTTTGAATTGCTTTCCTTTCATGGCTTAGATTATTTTTGCAAAGATATGCTCTTAAATATTCGCATACGTAAGAAAGAGTATCATGTATAGGTGACAACTAATAACCTTGTTTAATATAGCATATATTAAAAGATTTTACTTATTAACCATCACTATGCACGGTCAATCATTCAATCATGCAATAGCAAACATTCTTAACATATGGAACCATGCAACGGACCCTTTCCTTAAGAAGGATTTTCATTTAATGTTTAACTAGCAAAGATCTTCACACATGTGTGTTTAAGGAAACACTTTCTTAGCATATTCAATTAGGCTACAATCCGCATGATTCTTGTATAGTAAAAGTAATGATTCTTTCCGTAAGCAATCAAACCATATCAGTCAACTCATTTACGTGAGTGATTAAACACGCATGGAAAGAGATTTCAATTAAGCCACGTAGAATCAAGAATATTAGGGCATAGATTTGTCATGTACACATTCATCATTCATGCTAATTATATTCATAAAACTAAACATCGTGTCTATCCTTTGGATAGATGAGAGTTCTATCCTATGGTTCACCTGCATGGTTAGATAATCATATAAGTTTGTTTGGACCATAGGATAGTTCCATTCCTTGTTCCTGTGAGAGGTTTAGTCATCAACAAAACTAAATACTTAACAAATTCCCCCTTTTTGTTGATGACAAACCTTAGGTGCGAAAATATCCTGCAGTTTGGACAAAATATAGCATAGTAGTAGTTTAAGGTAGCAGCAGCAAAGAGGAAGCACCTGATTATTTCCCCCTTTTGGCATCAACCAAAAGGAAACGGAAAATAACCAAAACAGTGCTAGAACAGTTATAGAAGTAATCAAAGTAGTGCCCATCTACCTAGAATAGTAAAAGTGTTTTTTTAAAATATGTTTTTGTCACTCCTCATCAGATGAAGACACGATCCTTCGTCCCATGCTACTGCCACCGGTACTGAGCTTCTTGAAAACATCAAATTTAAAGGCTTGAAGATCACTCCTGACAGTTTCCGTAGCCTCCGCTAGCTGATCCACCCTACCGACCAGGCTAGTGAGAGCTTCAGAGATAGAGTCAAAACGGTGAAGTATAGTGCGCTCCATTAGGTAGAGTTGATCCTTGACTAAGAGCACAGACTACGTAGGATCTGTGGAGGCAGCCGGACAAGGTTTGGAGCTGGATCTTGGAGGCTTAGAAGCAGGAGTAGGAACAACATTTTCTTTGTAAACCGGCTTAGAGTCCTGGATAATGATACCAAAGTTTTGTAGGCCACGGATGTCAAGGGATTTATGAATGACTTGGGAGGACATGTCGTTAACAGAGATTCCCTTTTTGACACAAAGGGTCATCAGAATAGGGCCAAACAGAATTCCTATTTTTCTACTGGCATCACTGATAATAAATTTCAGATGTGCGATGATAAGTCCTGATAGATTGATAGGAGTCTTGGTAGCAAGAAGATACGTGTATGCTAGTCCTACGTGAGATGCTATAAGCCTACCTTCGAGTCTTGGCAGTAAGTTCGAGTGAACAAAATAGAAAAGAAATTTGTGGATGGGGGACAGGTTTCCTACCCAGTTTCAGAGGGATCAAAAAATCGTAGGGCATCGGTTTGAGAAACAGTAGTGAGTGGCCATTCCCTTTTGTCATAAGGACAAACTCCAGTTGAAGGAACATCTAAAAGCTCACCTAAATCATCATTTTCTAGGTGAAACTTGATATTGTTAACTCGAGACACTAGGACACCCTTCATGACAATTAAATTAGCAAAGAAACCAGAGAGAATTTCTGAGGATACTGGACAGCAATTTTTGGAATCAAATAAGGCACACTATTTTTGAAAAGTGATCAATTCAACAAAATCAGTGGTTTTGGAGGAAAACTCATCCAAGGGAACGACCATTACCTTAACAGGACTTCGTTCCAGGTAGGCTTGTTTCAGGCGGAGAACATCTTCGTCAGCCACTTTACCCATTTTTGGATATCGCTTGGTGGAGCCATCCTCGGAGATGATGCCCTCTGCGAGTGCTCTTTTGCGAGTATACTTCCGGGGCAGAGCCTTTCCTTCACGAGTGGGTGGTTTATCCTTGTGTGGCTTAACGGGAGGGGAATTGGGAGAAGATGATTGATTCGCGTCTGGTTCCCCCTGAGAAGAGGCGGGGATGGTGGTAGTGACCCGGATAGTTCAAAATGTTGGTGTTGCATGTTGGAAGGAGGAGCAGATTCAAGATCTATTGGAGTGGGTGAAGATGGTTGTGATGGTTGTGTGTTTCTTTTCCGATCAGAGCGACGAAGTGAAGTGGGCGGAGCACTACCTCTGGTTTTAACCATGGTGATAAGTGAAGGGAAGAAGGAGGAGTTTATGGAAGGTGGGTGATTTTTGGAAGTGGGTGGCGTATTGGTAATTAGGGATCCTTTGACACTTTCCAAAAAATCTTAATGATTTCTTTCCAAAAATTCAAATTAATTTCCTATTGAAGGAAGTGCCCGTTTGTTTAGCTCCACGACCCAAAAATATTTTTACACCCTTAAATACTTTGTTAATTTTGGCAGTTCAAAGAACAGTTCCATTCATAAAACTACTTGCCCTTTTTAACGGAATCTATGAAAATCAAGTAGAAAGATTCCCCCTAAGTTGGAAAATAATTTAAAATTCATGATCCGGCAAAAATTAAAAATTTAAAACGAGAAAATAATTTTAAGCATTGATAAGACCGAGTTCAAGTCGAATTAATCCAAACCTTTCTCTTCCCAGAGACTTGGTAAAGATGTCACCAATTTGCTTGTCGGTATTGCAATATTCCAGCTTGACTAACCCCTTTTCCACACAATCTCTCAGAAAATGATGACGGATATGGATAGTTTCGTCCGAGAATGCATGACCGGATCTTTTGAGATGCTAATTGCGCTAGTATTGTCACATAGAATGGGCGTGCAATTTAAGGCGATTCCGTAGTCGCTCACTTGTTGCATGATCCATAGTGATTGGGAGCAGCATGATGCGGCTGCTACGCATTCAGCTTCAACCGTTGAAAGAGCAACTGAATTTTGTTTCTTCGAACTCCATGAAACTAAGCAAGGATCTAGGAAGTGAGCCGTTCCAGATGTGCATTTTCTATTCAGTAAATCACCTGCAAAATCAGAGCCTGAATATGCAATAAGATTAAAATCCTCATTATGTGGATACCATAAGCATAGATTCATAGTTCCTTTGAGGTATTTGAGGATCCTCTTGACTGCTTTGACGTGTGACTCCTTAGGATTTGCCTGGAACCGAGCACATAGACCTACACTAAAAACAATGTCAGGTCTACTGGTAGTTAGGTACAGTAGGGACCTGATCATTCCTCGGTACATCTTCTGGTCTATGCTTGTTCCTTTTTCATCTGCATCCAGCCTGTCATTTGTTCCCATAGGTGTTGTCATTGTTTTGCTTTCACTTGCTCCATACTTCTTGAGTAGTTCCTTAAGATATTTTTGTTGGGGTATTTGGGTTCCTTTGCTAGTTTGTTTGATTTGTAGACCGAGGAAAAAATTTAATTCACCCATCATACTCATCTTGAATTCGGAGCTCATAAGAGAGGAAAATTCATCACAAAGTAATCGTTAGTAGCACAAAAAACAATATCATCTACATAAATTTGAACAACCAATAGGGCTTGATCTTTTATTTTTAGAAAAAGAGTTTTATCTATGTTTCCTCTTTCAAAACCATTTTCCAAAAGAAATTTAGATAGTCATTCATACCAAGCACGAGGTGCTTGTTTGAGACCATAAAGTGCTTTATCTAGTTTAAGAACATGGTTAGGAAAATCTGGATTTTCAAAGCCCGGTGGTTGTTCCACGTTTACCTCTTCCTTAAGGTACCCATTCAAGAAGGCCATTTTCACATCCATTTGGTGGAGGGTGAAACCCATATGAGCCGCAAATGCAATGAGCATTCGGATTGCTTCTAGCCTTGCCACCGGTGCAAAAGTTTCATTGAAGTCTATCCCTTCTTGTTGATTATAGCCTTTGACAACAAGACTCGCCTTGTTCCTTGTGATTTGTCCATGCTCATCAAGTTTGTTTTTAAATACCCATTTGAGACCTATCAGAGTTTTGTTCATGGGTCTTGGTTCTAGATGCCACACCTTGTTCCTCTCGAACTGATTTAGTTCTTCTTGCATAGCTAGAACCCAGTCAGCATCAGAGAGAGCCACTTCATGGTTCTCCGGTTCTATAAGTGATAAATAAACAAAGAAAGCACAAAAATTTCTAATTTTAGATCTAGTTGTTACTCCCTGATTTAGATCTGTTAAGAGGTTATCCGGGGGATGTGATGGATGACGCTTCCATCCTCTTGGTGCATTTGGTTGATCCACCAATTCGTATAAGGTGTCTGTAACTATACCTACTGGTTCTACAGTCTGACTGGTTGTAAACTGTCCTGGTCCTTCTTCCATTCTAGACTCGGTTTGTTCATTATCCCGAGGTTCCTCAAGGTTTGTTCCAACGTTTTCTTGAATCTGATTTTCTTTGCGAGAGATTCCTATATCTCCTTCATCATCTTGCCTCGGTTTTAATGAAAGGGCTTCATAAAAAATTACGTGGATACTTTCTTCCACACATTGTGTGCGTTTGTTTAGAACTTTGTAGGCTTTTCTATGAGTAGAGTATCCAAGAAAGATTGCCTCATCACTCCTTGCATCGAATTTGCCAATATTGTCCTTCCCGTTATTGTGGACGAAACATTTGCATCCAAACGTTCTTAGATGGCTAATGTTGGGCTTCCTCCCTTTGAGTAATTCATAGGGCGTCTTTCCTAGGAGTGGACGGAACATGGATCTATTAATGATGTAGCATGCTGTGTTTAGAGCTTCTGCCCAAAAGTTTCTTGCTAGGCCACTGGAAATTAGCATTGATCTAGTCATGTCCTCCAATGTTCTATTTTTGCGTTCTACAACCCCGTTTTGTTGGGGAGTTCTACGGGCAGAAAAATTGCGGTTTATGTCTCGTTCCTTGCAGAATGCATCAAAAAGTGAGTTGTCAAACTCAGTTCCATGATCCGATCGGATCTTAATTAATTGCAGCCCTGATTGATGCTCAACTTTCCTTACAAAAATAACAAACTCATTAAATGTATCTTTCTTGCTTGCAAGAAAGATAGTCCAAGTATATCGTGAAAAGTCATCAAGAATAACTAAAACATATTCCTTGTTTCCCCGACTTCGGACTGACATTGGACCACACAAATCCATATGAATTAGTTCAACGGGCTTGCTTGTGCTCACCAAATTCTTTGTTTTAAAAGATGATCGAGATTGTTTTCCGGTGGCACAAGCGGAGCAAATACGATCAAGTGAATATTTTATTTTAGGCAGTCCGACTACCAAATCATTATTTTTTGAGTTTATTTATTAATGAAAAACTAGCGTGTCCAAGCCTTTTATGCCAAAGTAAGAGATCGTTGTTAATAACGCTTAGGCAAGTTAGACTTATGCTTGGCAATAAATCAAGATCAACCTTATAGGTATTTTCGAGTCTCTTGCCTTCTAGTATGACTTGTTGTGATTAATTGTTAACAATGCGACATACATTATGATCAAAAACTACACTGTTACCTCGATCACAAAATTGAGAAATACTAAGCAAATTAAACTTTAAACCCTTGACTAGAAAAATATTGTCTATTGCATGGTCAGGCGACTTTCCAATTTTTCCCACAGCAATGATTTCTCCTTTAGTGTTGTCTCCAAATGTCACCTTTCCACCGCTAAATGGCCGCAGTGAGAGGAATAAAGATTTATCTCCCGTCATGTGCTTAGAGCAACCACTGTCAAGGAACCACTGATTGTTCCCCCTCACTCGACGTTGTTCCAGGATTAAGGTTTAGTGTGTGGAACCCAAACCTGCTTGGGTTCCATTTTGTATTTATTTGAGGATTATTTATTGTAATTAAAGCTTCTTTCTAAGGCCTGTTGCCGAGAGTGACATTGATATCTAAGGTGATCGACTTTGTCACAATGCCCGCAAATTCGGCTATCATATGTATCAATGTATTTGGTTTTCCAATTTCCATAAAAATCTTTGTCCCTTTTATAAAACTCTCAATTAGGTGTTTGTCCAAAACCCGCTTTGTGTCTTTGAACCAATTTGTCAAACCAGGTTGGTCCAGTTATAGATTGCTTTTGGTATGGCCTGGAACTGGTTTGTCCTCTAGTTCTATTACCATTAAAGGATTGGTTCTCAAAATCAGATTTTTGATTTATTTGAGTTTCCCTTGGAACATATCCGAGACTCGCAGTCTCATTTTCCTTTCTTTTGTACCGAGAAGGTTCAGTTCTAGAATAGGGTCTAGATCTGATTCTTTCTTTAGTACTATACGGCTGGTATTCCGGCTTATTTTTGAAATCTTGTCTCTCAGCCTCAAGGTGATTAAGGTGTTCAATCAGCACACCAATGTTCGGAATTTTCGAAAGAAGTTTCTCACATTGATCAACTTGTTGGTTCATGCTATCGAGCTTCAAAGAACAAATAATATTGTCTTGTTCTAAAACCACTTCACTGTATTTAAGCTTCTCATCTATTAACTCTCCCACTTTAGTTTCAAGCCTTAGCGTTGCTCGTGTGATTTCCTCGAGTTTAGATTCAAGCTCAGTGATTTGTGATTTTAGATTCTCATTTTCAGAAAGGTTTTGGTTAAGCTCGATAGTTAGCCTTTTAAAAAAAATCCGAACTTTGGTTTTAGGCAAAGAATCAAACTTAGATAGAAAGTTTTCCAAATTTACCTCGAAAATCTCTTGGTCGGATTCCTCGTTGGAATTAGCCATAAGACGCAACCCTGTATGATTGGAACTCTTTTCACCTTCTTCCTCATCATCATCGGATGAGTCTCCCCAAGCTGCCATCATCACCTTCTTGAGGTCTCTGTTGAACCCTTTATCTTCACTGGACCTCCGGTGGGAACTGGTCTTGTTCTTGTCATAGGTTCTGTCATTTTTCTTTTGCGGACAATCTTTTGCCCTGTGCTCAAAGGAACCACAAACGAAACAACCTTGGTTATTAAAAGATTGAAAACCCTTTTTACCTTGCTTATCCGGTTGCATTTGAATTTCCGGTACATCTTCCCAAATTGCTTGGCAAACATGCTCATTTCGTCTTCCTATTCACTTTCGGATTCTTCTTCTTCTTGTCGAGCCTTGGGAGCTATTCCTCGCTCCTTCCTCACATTTTCGGCATCTTGTTCTTCTTGTAGGCCTAACTCATATGTCATGAGTGAACCGATCAAGTCTTCTAGCGTCATGGTAGAGAGATTTTTAGCTTCTTCTATAGCCGTAGTTTTAGGCTTCCATGCGGAGGGCAAGCTTCTCATAACTTTTCTCACTTGATCTTCCACAGTAATATCTTTTCCAAGTTTTGAAAGCTCATTTATAGTATTAGTAAAGTGTGTAATCATATCCCTAATTGACTCTTTAGGTTTCATCACGAACAATTCGTAATTACGCACAAATATGTCAATTTTGAATCTTTTTACACGTGAGGTACCTTCATGCGTAACCTTGAGTAAATCATCCCACATTTGTTTTGCGGATTTGCATCCAAGAACCCGGTTGTGCTCAGCCGGACCAAGTCCACAAAATCAAATATTTCAATGCTTAGACATTATGCTCGAGTTTGAGATAATCATCAGAAGTAAATTCAGATTGGGTTTAGGGACAACCTTACCTTCGGCATCCACCTTAGTGATGATGTTATCACCTGCCTCAATTACATTCCATACCTGGTAGTTTTCAGTCTTGATGAAGTTCTCCATTCGACTCTTCCAGAATTGGTAAAATTTGTCGTTGAACAACGGTGGTCGTTGAGACGAGTGACCTTCTTCCAATCGTTCAACCGTATTCATATTGTCGGATCTCTTCCCAAGGTTTACCCTTTCTGTGGTGAAGACCGGCTCTGATACCAATTGATGAAACGGTTAGCAACACAAGAGGGGGGTGAATTGTGTGTGTGGAACCGTGCCAGTTTTCGCACAGTTCTAGTGTGGGGTTCACGGAATTGCAAAATAGTAAAGTGCACAAGAACTTAATGAGGAAAAATCCCTTGGCTCAAAGGGATTAAAAAATCTCGACCTCCCTCGGAGGAATTTTAAACAACTTCACTAAAAAGCCTTTTGTGGTTACAAGGTAAATTCTCCTAAACTACCCTTGAGTCACCCCAGCTCTAACCTCTCTAGGAAGAGTTATGCATCTCTACCTTGCGGGTAGAGAGCCTCTCAGCTTTATAACAAAGCTCTCACACACACGACCCCAACCCGAGGAAGCTACACTTTAGCTTTTCCTCGAAATTCAATTACAAGATACAGAAGGGAGATGAAACTATATCTAGAACTTCGTGAGCAGGTTCAGGTGCCTTGGACTTGATATTTCTTTGCAAGTGTTTCTCTCTGTAATTGCTCAGTCAAGCACGCATCTTCTCTTGATCTTCCGGCCTATATATATAGCTGTCTTGAGGCATGCCGTTTGAGCATTCTTGAATAGTTATCCTTCTAATTTTGGGTCCTCCCTTGATATTTTGAATTGCTTTCCTTTCATGGCTTAGATTATTTTTGCAAAAATATGCTCTTAAATATTCGCATAAGTAAGGAAGAGTATCATGTATAGGTGACAACTAATAACCTTGTTTAATATAGCATATATTAAGAGATTTTACTTATTAACCATCACTATGCACGGTCAATCATTCAATCATGCAATAGCGAAGATTCTTAACATATTGAACCATGCAACGGACCCTTTCCTTAAGAAGGATTTTCATTTAATATTTAACTAGCAAAGATCTTCGCACATGTGTGTTTAAGGAAACATTTTCTTAGCATATTCAATTAGGCTACAATCCACAAGATTCTTGTATAGTAAAAGTAATGATTCTTTCCATAAGCAATCAAGCCATATCAGTCAACTCATTTACGTGAGTGATTACACACGCATGGAAAGAGATTTCAATTAAGCCACGTAGAATCAAGAATATTAGAGCATAGATTTATCATGTACGCATTCATATTCATGCTAATTATATTCATAAAACTAAACATAGTGTCTATCCTTTGGATAGATGAGAGTTCTATCCTATGGTTCACCTGCATGGTTAGATAATCATAAATGTTTGCTTGGACCATAGGATAGTTCCATTCCTTGTTCCTGTGAGAGGTTTAGTCATCAACAAAACTAAATACTTAACAGATCAATTATAATCCCATTTCACAGGTGTATTTATATAGTCCGTATGATGTTTCATGATTCATATTTGATGTTTGAGTGGTGGGAAAGTTTGAACGTTGATCACCGTAACGATCGTGTGAAGGTTACAGTTGTTTTTGTGTGTGTTGGATCTTTGACGCGCACGGGTACAAGATCTACCTCCATTGAACTGAATCATCGTGACTTACAACTTCCTAAATGTCGTGTCGAGCCAGTACGTTAGGACTCCACTTTTGGAACATAGAAACCTACTAAATACGAGAAAGTGGTCAAAATGGTACATGAAGTTGTTTCAAGTGGAGTAAGTAGTACTTCATATCATATTTGAAACTACAAAGTACACAAATTTGCACTTTTAAAGTCGATTAAATACATTTGCTCTGTTAAAACATTAAAATAGTTGACTTGGCCAAACTATCACTTTGTAGTATACCGTTGCAGTCCAAGTCATCAAATACTTAATATATAAACATCTAATTCACTCATGTCCACTTGGAAGGTGATGGAGTATATGGCCCAAAGACCCCCGGCCCACAGACTTCTACTCCTCATACACAGGCCCACCAAGCCCAATGAGCACACAAGCCCAAACGTAGCAGCCCAGGCATGAAGACACCCATGTTACACATGTGTATGCCTTCGGCCCTATGATCGAAGGCTCCGAATTCTGAAAGACAACTTGATATGGACCTGCTAAGCTTCTGGGCATTTCTGGGCAAAATGTTAGCCTTCAGCTATTCCACGCCCTCGGCTGTATATAGCCTTCGGCTATATGTTGCCTTCGGTATTTGTACCATGCCTTCGGCCATACCTATGCCTTCGGCATACGGAAGTCTCGATGAAGATTACTTTTAAAGACATGCAATCACCGCATTTAACGCGGCGTTACATCCAACCACCGCATTTAATGTGGTGCATGTACGTATGCCGGTGCCACCCCGATTGAGGTGATCCTCGACCGTCAGATGTTTGACACGTGTCCCTGCCTAACATTTATGGCTACTATAAATAGCGATCATTTTTCATTGTAATCCAACACAACTTTATATATTGAATACATACTCACTCTCTCCCTTACTTGCTCTGACCTCTCTCTAGATTATTCCCCGCAATAACCCCTCGGATAAACTACCCCCGGGTACACTATCCATCATTTGGCCATAGGGCCAAAGGCATACACATGTGCAACGTGGACTTCTTCATGCCTGGGCTGCTACGTTTGGGCTTGTGTGCTTAGGGCTGGATCGGTAAGGTATACCGAAAATTCCAACCCATACCGTATACCGTACCGAAAATGCGATATGACAAATTCTTATACCGATACCGTACCGAGACTTTCGGTATACCGTGTTTCGGTATACCGAAATATCGGTTTGGCAAAAAACTCATACCTTACCATACCAAAGATTCGGTATACCGAAAAATTTCGGTATTACCGTACCGTACCGAATGGGAATTTTTTTACAAATTACAAATAATGATTAAAGGACTCATTTACAAAAAGAAAATGTCACAAGGGAAGGAATCAGCTGCCTTAATTTTTGTATTTTGGTATTTATTACCAACTTGAATTTTATTTTGGGCTTGAAAATTTGTGTGGACTTCTACAATATTTAAAAAATATATAAAATAAATGTTGAATATGGAATCGGTACGGTATTATACCGGTATACCGCGGTATTTAGAAACATATACCGTTACCGTACCGAAATAAAGCGGTACGGTATGATACCATACCGAAAATGACGGTATACCAACATTCCGGTATTTTCCAGTATTTTTCGGTACGATAAGTGCGGTATACCGGTTTTCCGGTATTTCTGCCCACCCCTATGTGTGCTCACTGGGTTTGGTGGGCCTGTGTAGGAGGAGTAGGAGTTTGTGGGTCGGGGGTCTCTGGGCCATATACTCCATCAGTCGAAATGGAGCAGTACAAAAATACTTGAAAAAAACTACACATTTTTTACTTTACAATTAAAGCATTTTTAAATTTTGGGATGGACCGGGGTTTAGGTTCCCCCTCTTGCTCAGTCCGTGTTACTCTCTTTCTCTCTTCTCTCTCTCTCTTTTTTTGGATGAAATGTAAATTTATATTAACACCCAAAAGAAACTATACATCATGGGTTCTAGATCTCCTAAAAAAAAACCACCCCTACAAAATGTAGGGATAAAAGGAGGTTTTTATTCGATCTAGTTCAAAACTCAAAAATAAAATCAAAGGGGGTCTAAGTATAACATACCAAATGCCCCCCCCCCCCCCCCCCCCAAAAGCAAAAATAAATCGGTGCTGCATGAAGCACGCACACAGATCAAATCAAGTCCAAAAATCAAGGCTATAGTTAAGGGAGGTTATATCTCACTCTCCCTTAACGCAAAACATCAAAAATTACAAATGTGATGTAAGACACATCAACTTGATCATCAAAGTCCATCATGTCGCGGCTTCAACTCTTGTAAGCAACGTCTATCTCTCAAAATTTGATCATCTCACGTGGGTATATGTTGAAGAGTATCTTATATACCACATGTTTGATTTTTGAAATGACTTCTTCATCTCTTTTACATGTGCCATCAAATCGGTTAGTGTTTCTAGCTTGCCAAATGTGATATAGAGTAGCACAAAAGGCAATCCTAACCGCTTTTCCTTTCAACTTTGATCCTTTGTGCTCCTTTAGGATCCATTTGACAGAACTACAAATTGTAGTCATTTGATGTCTCAATCCCAACCAATTCTTCACTTGCTCCCAAATCATACAAGAAAAAGGGCAAACAAATTTGATGTCTCAATCCCAACCAGTTCTTCAAGAAAAAGATAAAATATTTTGTAATACGTACTAAGGAGCAGTGTTCTAGAAGGCCTTGAAGGGCGCCGTAGGCAGGCCTAGACTCAAGTCGTCAACCACACGCCTAGCATAGCCCAAAGGCGTAATAAAAGGCAGCCGGAATTTTCAAAAAAACCATATCCGTAAAAACAGGTGTGGAGGTTTCAACGATTATAATCCTCGCTTACTACATTTAACATGACGAGGGATTTTTATAGGCCTCTCGAAGGAAGATTCGTCCTTTGAAAACCGGTGTGGGAACGTAAAAACTCAAGTATGGAATGCAAAAACTAGCCGGCAGTGCTACTGTGCAATCCCATCCCATTCTCCCCCATATTTTCAATCCCATGTTTTTAATGTACACTTGAAATTTATAATAACATAATACTCTGTTAGTCCCAGAATTCTAACAATCATACAACCATAGCAATGATAAAGAAGCAGATAGAAAGAAATCGATAAGATTGAACGCGAATCTGATATACCGTATGAATTTGCCGCTACTCTCCCTGGAGAAGGAGAGCAGCGGCAACCCTAATATCTCTCTATCTCGCCTCTGCGTCTCTAAGCCTCTTGCGATCAGATGGGGTTCCCGTAAGTTAGCCTCCTTTTATAGGAGAAGTTGGCTAACTTACGGGTTACAAGGAAGCCCACGGGCTGATACACATTTGTGGCCCGTATTACACGTTTAATTAATAACTACACAAATACAAAGATAACTAACTAGATTGAACACCATAAAATATTCCCAACAATCTCCCCCTTGGTGATCAATCGTGTTGAATCAGCATTGCAGCGCAGATATCTTTGTCTTTGTTGTTATTGAGCTTCCTTTGTCTTTGAACTTGACTTCTGAGGAAGGCTATCTGAAGAAATCCTTGCAATCTCCCCTTTGATGTCTTCTTGACAATTTGATCTTTGATGCCGGGGGTTGAGGGACCTTCTGTATCTTGCATGTAATCCTTGCCTTCCAGAAGTTGCTCTTGATCAGCTTGGATGAAGTCCGGTGACGCCTCTAGAATGAATATTCTTTGGAGAATAGGAGACGCCCATGGAATTCATCTTCAGGACAGGAGTATTTGACCTCTGTCTCCTCCACAATGTAGTCTTTTTGACTATTTGGAATGAATGCATTTGAGGAGAACTTGTCGGTGGCACAGCGGAACATAATGATGGTTGATTTGTGAGTGTAGCTGACCATTTGATTTGAGTTGCGGAGATAGTAGAGAGGGTGTTGAATTTTGTGATGGAGGAGTGAGGTGTCCCAGAATGATTTGTTCAGTGTTAACAGCATGTGGACCACTCTCCCCCTCATGGCGATCCGATGAATCGGGACGTCATGCTTTTATTCTTTTATTCTGCGGAAATAAAACCATGAAAAACAAGCAGAATCTAAAAAAGATAACGTAGCCCCCCAGGGTCGTGAAGACGCCCGTTATCATCACTATAGAGATAAACTCTAAAGCAATGGCCTGAAAATATTGGTGATTCTTATGTTGCAACAGCAGGACTTCCTTCCAATTATTGGTCTTCATCTGTAATAGATGAGCCCTATGGAAGTTCTCGCAAGTCTTGAAGACTAGCAACTGACTCTAAAATGTGTCTGTGTCCTAGAAAATTTCAAAACATTTGGGAAGTGAGTAACTAGACACGACGTGATCAATGAAAATTCAGTGGCATGGGGCTGAGGCCACTGTAGTCAGTATTACTTGCCTCGGAAGGAGACAGTAATGAGAGATGCGGTTCCCCGTGAACTATGATTAAACACCTGTCTGTTGGGAGACAAGTGAGTGGTCTAGGGTAGGGTTGTGCATGCGCCGTTTGGACAAAATGCAGCGACTTCTACCCGGGATCTGAATAAATTCAGTCCTGAACCTATGGGGGGGATAGTCCAGAGTATTTTAGTGGCTAGGAGCAAATGTTCAATTCATAGCAGGCAATTGAGGTAGCAGACTCATCATTGATAATTGTTTTTCTTCTCACTTGAGCCTTCTGCTTCCTAATGCTCATAATGTTCACTCACTCACTCGCTCACATACGCACTTACGCTCGGCTTTGTCCCTTGGGTAGGCTTAGTTGGGTTTACTAAGCCATAGGGACATGTTCTCTCATTACTTTCTTCATTTTCTCTCTGTACTCCCCCTCAACTGGAGCACTCGGTATGCTTTGTCATTGTTAGGCACCGGGGAGGATTACTTTGAACACTCCTCCTAGAATGTTGCATCCGTTGAGAGATTCCTTGCTTTGTCGGTGTAAGGCGCCAGGAGGAGAAAACTGAAACTCCCCCTCAGAATGTGCAAGGTTTGATTGCTCACAGCTCGTCATACCCGCCATGTGTGTGGAGCAATCTGAACATGTACCACACATGACGGTTTTCCTGAACTCATCATGTAGAATTTCAGCATATTGATGATCACATAATGTTGATGAGTCAGGAGAGGCTTCAGCAGTTGATTGTTGATTGTTGTAAGGTGACCGTTGACGCGAGGTTGATTGAATTATCTACGATTTTTAGACCTTTACATTGAAGTTTAGAAAAACTTTGACCTCAGGGTTGACATTGAAAGAATTTGAACAGATTTGCCTAAGTTTTGACCTGGACATCGGTGATTTACAATGTTTGTCGGAAAACTAACGTTTTGACCCTCAAAGACTGCGAGTGAGGGCGTGTGAGAATGGGTTCTGGGGCAAAGCCCTATAATTAACGTAGATCTTCTCGTTAGCTTTCCAACAAAAAAAAGTTTGCTCAAATCGGATCACCGAGTCAAAAGTTATGGCCAAAACAGTGCGGTGTCGCAGAAAATCTCTAATTTTGAGTTTTTGAGGAATTTCTTCGAAGATGAGGTGCTCGATGTTGAATGTCGAGAGAAGGTGGATTTTAAACAAAATTCTAGAGATTGCCTCGAGGAATAATGGCCAAATCCATCTGCAAAACAAATCTCAGAATATCGAAATCTGCAGAATTTCAAAATGTTTGAACATCGAAAACTTTGGAGTTTCGAAAACCTCATAATCTCGAAAACTTGTTGTTTGAAAAAACATCAGAACATCGAAAACTCATGAAACATGTATAAGCAGGGAATCATTTAGAGATCCTTATAATGTAAAGCTTCGATGAACTGCAAAGGATGTCAAGATTCGAATTATGAGTTCCAAGAAACTGCAAACTTTGAAAGATTCAAAACATCGAGAAATTTTGAAAATCTCGAAATCTTCAGAATGTCGAGATCCAAAACATCGAGATCCCAAATGTCGAAATCCAAAACATCGAGATCCCAAATGTCGAAATCCCAAAACTCGAAATTCCTAAACTCGAAATTCCAAATCTCGAGATCACAAATCTCGAGATCTTGATTTCGAGATTCAAATCTCGAGATCTTGATTTCGAGATTCAAATCTCGAGATCTTGATTTCGAGATTCAAATCTCGAGATCTTGATTTCGAGATCACAAATCTCGAGATCAAGATGTCGAGATTCAAATCTCGAAATCAAGATTTCGAGATTCAAATCTCGAGATCAAGATGTCGAGATGCAAATCTCGAAATCAAGATTTCGAGATTCAGATCTCGAGATCAAGATGTCGAGATGCAAATCTCGAGATTAAGATGTCGAGAAGAGGAAATCGAGTCCCTAAATGTCGAGATCCTGCAAAACGAAAACATTGATTTTTGAAAATCTGAAACCTGTTCTGAATAGCCCTGAAAGTCGAGATTCTCATGTACCAGTTTCAAGCCAAAAACGTTTCTGCAGCAGTGAAAAAAGAGGATTTCGAGATCTCAATGTAGAGATCTTCGAAAAACAAAAACTGCAGAAAACGAAAAAAGAGGAATGCTGCTGGATCGGCTTTGAATGGCGAATCCAACAGTATGATTTTTACAAAATTTCGTTCACAAACGAGATTACAGGAGCAAATCTCTACATGTAGAAAAACAGAAGAAAAAACAGAGCAGTTCTTCGTTAGATCCAAAAAAATCGCAGACAGATCCAACCTGTTTCACGCCCCGGCTCTGATACCAAATGTTAGTCCCAGAATTCTAACAATCATACAACCATAGCAATGATAAAGAAGCAGATAGAAAGAAATCGATAAGATTGAACGCGAATCTGATATACCGTATGAATCTGCCGCTACTCTCCCTGAAGAAGGAGAGCAGCGGCAACCCTAATATCTCTCTATCTCGCCTCTGCGTCTCTAAGCCTCTTGCGATCAGATGGGGTTCCCGTAAGTTAGCCTCCTTTTATAGGAGAAGTTGGCTAACTTACGGGTTACAAGGAAGCCCACGGGCTGATACACATTTGTGGCCCGTATTACACGTTTAATTAATAACTACACAAATACAAAGATAACTAACTAGATTGAACACCATAAAATATTCCCAACATACTCCCTCCGTATCTATTTACTTGTCTCGCTTTCTCTTTCGGGATGTATAAAAAAAATGTCACATTTCTCTTTTTAGACATGGACCCCACCACCTTTTAACCTCCCATCATTAAATATTTACATTTTCCATTTTTCTTTTCACTTACCCCATTATTCATCCCCATTAAATCTCCATCTCACCCACATATTTTAATCATCTACATTGTTTTTTACTTTATCTACAGTACACCTATATTTCTTCTTAAACTACTCAAAAAGTCTAATGGGTCATCTAAATAGAAACGAAGGGAGTACAACATTATATTACAATATGATTATGCTAAAGATAAATTTTACTATTATTATATTACAACTAGTATTATTATTACTTCTATCATCATCATCATCATGATTTTCTCTTAAAATATTATTATGGAGTATAAAATAAGGATAAAAATGTAACTAAAGTGACTATGAGTACACTTTCATAATTATAATTACAAAATTTGAGCATAATTATAATTACTAAAATAACTGGTTCATATTCACTATCCTTGTTTGGTATATATGCTTCAGATTAGGTACTATTTATATGATTATTATGCTTGTTGTTTCATCATTCAGTTACTTATATAGTTCTACTTTTTGTAGCAAGCATGGTTACAACTTGTTTTTTGTGATTTTTTAAACTCTAGAAGTATATTTTTTGTTATAAAATTGAATTTATACTTTGCATGATTTTATCTAATACGTAGTATCACATTTGTATACTAATTAATAGCTCTACGAAAACTAAATAATCAGTAAAAACTCTTCTTCTTTTTAATCACATAGATTTTAATTTATTTAAATTTTTTATTAACTACGATCGACAAAAATGACTTATAATTACGATACTAATTTGTGTTTTACATTAAAAATTAATTTTATAAACATTTTTCATTGAATTTAAGAATTATATTAAATTTAAATTTAACAAATATTAACGTGAAGGGGCAAAGAACGAGAATGATCCAAACTCGGAGGTAAGTAATTGATTTTTGTAAATGAAAGATTGCATTAATAATTAAAAGATAACCTCGGCTTAACAGTAAATTTCCCAAAACTTAAAACGTCATTTGACGCCTGGATCACGCATAATCTCACGCCATTTGAAGCTACTTTGTAACTACAGAAATGTTAAATGTACTCCAAAATGTAACTCATTTTTACTTCACACTCTAATGTGTGACTATAAATGGGGCAACTCATTTAAATGAGGCACCACTTAAATAAATTGAGGGAGCAAAACCCCTGTAACTAACTGCGGCAATAGTTTTTTAGTGGCGGTCCACAAGTGAAGATTTACAGGTTTTTGCAGCAAGAAGATTACTTTATTCCTTCGTGTTAAATGGGAGTACTTTAATCCAAAGCCCAACCTCATGCTATTCCCAATTTCCCATTATTTCAATCGGCAAATATATAGTCCATTCACTTTCCCCAGCACGACGAAGTTCAACCCGCCGGAATTGAGGCGGTGTTCATTGCAATAAACCTAACACGATGGTGCTTCGAGATCTTCCGGACAAAAAATTGTCGTTTAATCGCGCCATTAAATATGGAGATTTAGTAATTGTGTATGAAAAGCACGACGCAATGAAAGCCGTGAAGGTTTCAGAGGACGGGGTTCTACAGAATCGTTTCGGGGCGTTTAAGCATTCGGATTGGATAGGAAAATCTTTCGGATCCAAAGTATTTGGACACAAAGGAGGGTTTGTTTACCTGCTGGCCCCAACGCCGGAGCTGTGGACACTCGTTCTGAGCCACCGGACTCAGATTCTGTACATCGCTGATATCAGTTTCGTGATTATGTATCTGGAGATAGTTCCGGGCTGTTTGGTTCTTGAATCGGGAACGGGTAGCGGCTCATTGACCACTTCGCTGGCGAGAGCTGTTGCTCCCACAGGACATGTTTTTACATTTGATTTTCACGAACAGAGAGCTGCCTCTGCTAGGTATTTGTTTTTCTGCCTGAATATTAACAATGGTCATAACTCACTAACTACATCTTTTTCTTACTCTATATAGCAGATTTTCCTTGTATTGTATGGTTTGCTTTACTGGAAAACTCCATGTTGATTATGTCAGTTGATTCATTCTAAGATATACGTAGTACCTGAAATGTATCGATACTAGACTAGTAGACTTGGATTTCTCGTTCTGTTAACAGTTAACCCAAAGTTAACAATTTGAAGTATAATGTTAAACTCAGTTACATACTTATATATCCCTGAGTTTTTTTTATTGTACACTTTACTCTATAAATACCCACAATATACCTTTACAGTTCAAAAAAAAGTTATACGTAGTAGTAATTATAATTATAATAATAACCATACAGTATACATACCTAAAATATATTGTACACCCTCCCCTTAATGATGTTTCAAAACTCCATTTTGTCCAGGAAAGCCTTATTTAAACAAAAGGGTCAATTTTCATTGAATTTAATAAAAATATTTTTAAAATTTACCAAAAGAAGTAGAATATGTTTAATTTAGTTTTAAAAACAAGTAATTTACCAGATCTACCCCTTTCCAAACAAAATGGAGTTGTACCTTGATGATATGACTCTTTCTTTCCTGGATGGAGGGATTAATATTCTAAAACTAGGGGCTTGTTTAAAACGCTTGTTTATACTTCATAATAATTATCACGTGTAGAACATGCATATTTCAACCCCAGCCCATGCCTAGAATGGACTTTTGGACTTCCAAGGTGAACAGCTAAACTTTGCACATGTGATAAATAAACTAAGACACTATAAGTTTGGTGACACTAACCCAAACGAAGTTGAGGATGATAGTGAATTAATGGTAATGTTTCATAGTTAAAGAACTTGACATTTTATTTAGTTCCCGTTTGGTGACCTCCTTTTTCGGCTTATTAGCCTTAGCACTCAACTTTTTCACCAAACACACCTTTTGATTTCAAGTGCTGGATAGTGTTATAATCAAAATAAGTAAGGTTGAAGTTATTTTCTGACTGAATTGGTTGAAGTTACTATAGAGGATCATTGTAACTATTTATCATATTATTTTTTCTTTATCTTATTAATATTATTTTTCATAATTCAGCCAATCCAGTCATTTCACCCAGAACTTCATCAATTTCAGCAAAATCAATCGATTCAGTCAAGTTTAGTGTTACCAAACAAACTCTTTGTGGTAACCAATTGAGCACTATTTCAATGTTTGTGACTATGATCAATGCTTTTATCTCCCTCTAAGCATATGTGATGCAAAAGTTTTGTGATATTAATATTTTAGTTTAGTTAATTGTCTGTTTTCATCATTTGCAATGGAGCCAAAGTTTCACTATTTTTTGACTTGAGAATATGATGAAATAAATCAAAATGACTCACTAAATTGTCTGCCCTTCTCTGTTATGAAGCGCATCAGTCGGTCTATGCAATTTTGGACACAATTTTCACCATTGGTCATCCGAAAACAGTCTCTCTGTGATTTAGTACAGGGGTAAGACTGCGTACATCCGACCCCCCTTTACCCTACCTTAGGTGGGAGCTTTTACGGCACTGGAGTAATGATAATGATGATGATGATGTAGTTAATGTGATCTGACTCACTTGCCAGAATTCAACTTCTTCCATAAAGGGATGATTTTGAGAGAACAGGGATAAGTGAGCTAGTAGAAGTTGCGCTGAGAGACATACAAGGTGAAGGGTTCCCTGAAGAGTTCACCGGAAGGGCAGATTCTGTCTTCCTTGACCTCCCTCAGCCATGGACGGCCATACCTTCAGCTGGGAAAATGTTAAAAGAAGATGGAATCTTGTGCTCCTTCTCCCCATGCATTGAACAAGTCCAACGCTCATCTCAAGAAATGGAATCTCAATGTTTTACAGGTAACTGGTCTCATTTTTTATGTTGAACTGTTTATTGGGGCAACTTATATTTAGGAGAAGTAACAAATATCCCCTTGCAATGGAGTCAAAAACTCACAATTTTTTGGCTTGAGAATATGATGAAATAAAGCAAATGACTCACTAAACTGTTTGCGTTTCTTTGTTATGAAACATCAGTCAATCTATGTAATTTTGATGCGATTTTCACCATGGGTCATTCGGGAACAGCCCTTTTGTACTTTAGTACAGGGGTAAGGTTACGTACATCCGACCCCTACTCCACCGTAGGTAAGAAGAGCCTTTGCGGCACTGGGGTAATGATGATGAACAAATATCCCGAGACACAACTCTCGGGCTGATATACCCAGGGGCGGCTTTGAGGGCAGTTGGGCCAGACAATTGCCTAGGGCCTCAACTTCCAAGGGGGCCTCCAAAAAATTCTACTACAGTATTAGTATTAGGTGTTATTCGGAAACCGCCAATACACCGAGCGGCAACTCCAAGCAGCAATCGTCTTCATAGTTCACGTATGACTATCTTTCCTTTACCAAAGTTGTAGCTAATGAAGTCTTCTATCCAACACAACTTTCAAAACTGGATTTGAATCATGCAATCAAAATATATGAATAAAATGGTGGAAGGTCGCATTCTGAAATCTCAGCAGAGATTATCTGACTTCATAGTCTGTTTTCACCTTGCGTCACTCAGAGTCTCGCAATGGTGTCTTCATATGATTTATAGCTCTTGAAGTTGGGCGTCTTCATATGTTTTCACTTGAATCGTGTTCTTTGGATGTCCCTAAGAAAAGATATGCTTGAACGATTGACAGAACGTCATCCTGACCGCTATTTTCAAACTCTATTCGTTTTCTTTTGATCCCGTAGCCAATTCTAGAGCTCTTTTGTCTTCAAAACTTCGTCTTTAACACCTCACTGACCTCCAATGCTCCTAATCAACTCTCAAATGCTTCTCAACTTGTCCCTATTGCTTCTCAAACGCCGGTGTCGGGCTCAAATTCCCTAATTTTGACTCCAAAAATACCAAAATTCGAACCAACGCCCGGTAAATATGACTTGAGGTTAAAATTGAGACTTATGACACCTAAAAGTTAGGAAGAAACTATCAAAAGCCGATCTCAACATGCATCAAATGCGTGTCGAAATACGAACTTATCAACGTCCAACACAGACTGCTAATCGGCTACCGTACATATGCCTCGCCGCCTGTCGTCGACATGGGTCCTTGGTTAGTGAATCAACTAAGACTCTTCAGCTCTTCTCTGAGTCTCGTTCTCGAAGTCTCTTAATAATCCGTAAGTTCGTATACTTTATCTATCTTATTTCTCTTTCTCAAATTTAGACATTTTAGTCAATAAATTAATGAAATACATGCATAAAGTCTAAATTATACGGAGCAGTTTATAAAGATAGAGAATTAAATCTAAAACTGTAGAGCAAAGTAACCGCAGAGTGCACACAACTACACAAGCACTAAAGTTGTCCGGTAGTGAATGCAATTTTGTACGATAATTGATATTTTGAGGTAAATTTCTGAATTTCTAGATGTTAAATACTCCGTAAAGTTTTTGTATTTCCTACAAATATGTAGGTATTGTAAATTTGTCACGTCGGGCAAATGAAAATTTGACTCGGGGTATACAAAGAAAAAAATAAGTTGAGAAGAGATTTGATTTGATCAACCATTTCGCTAGATATATTAAGTGATTTAGCTATGTTATCGATTGAAGAAAAAGTTTTAGCTAGTCTTGATTACAATGAAGTTATTACTCATTTTGCACTTCAAATGGTATGAATAATAGGCCCATAGGGTGTTACAAGTACAAGTTTGCCTTGTGTTTTGCATATGTTTGCATTTAAAAATTTATCCTTTTGAATATTACAAACATTATATCGTGGACTTTGAATGTGCTTTTTCATAAGGCGATTTTATTCAATTTATCTGATTTTAAAAGTGATTTGTACATTGTAAATATTTTTCGTCTGGGGCCTCCGAAATGCTCAAGCCGCCTCCGGATATACCCTTGAACTATATGCTTTATACCCTGGAGCACAGAAACTCTCTAGAAAGAGTGTTTCTGTTTCGGCAACTTTGAGAATTCTTTTTTATACATAGGAAAGTAACTTTGAGAACTCTTTAGAAACACTTCGAACACTCTTTTTTAATAAAGGATGGTGTTTCGTGTTTCCCATGTTTCTCTGCAATATAGCATGTTATATCCCTCAAGATACATGTTCAAGGGTATATTTGTTTGAAAGCAATTTTGTTCACCCCCCTCAAAGGAGGTTGATGTTCATCCCCACCCTCTTTTGGGAGGGTGAACAAAATCGGACTCTATTTGTTCTGGCTTGATGATTCTCGTGTTTAATCGTCCTAGAGAAAGTTGAGGAGTGTATTTGTGCTTTAGCATGTATTTCCGATGTAGATCTGTTCTTTCTGCCTGTTATATTATTAGTGTGGCATGAAGGGGGTCTAATGTTGTGTACGCTTTTACGTATATGCATAGATATAAGAACATTTGAAGTGCTTCTCCGCACCTATGAAGTTGGGAAGAAAAGCATGGAGTACAGCCTGAACAAAGAAGAGTCCATTGAGGAACATACACAGAAGAGAAAGCGAGGGTCTGGAGGAGACAACTGGAGTGTGATGATGAGGCCTTCTAGCGAGACAAGAGGGCATACTGGCTACTTAACATTTTCCAGGCTTAAATGCATACTTAAATAAATATCAACGTACTTAAATATTTGGCTTTCATGTCGCAATGCTAAACATTTACAGGTCAACGTACAACGGGTTGTCTTACAGTTGTTTTACTTCTTCAGCGAAAATCGAAATGGTATTAGACTTGAAGAGTTTGAAGTTGGGATTCGTTTGTTATTCAATTATGTTAGTGAATAGTGATCAATGAAAACAGTATTAACTTTTAAGGCTACAGATTTTATAAAGTTTCTTTTTCATCCTATTATTTAGGGAAGTTCGTATGACATTGATTAAGTTTTTTGTGGCAATTGTATTATATCATAGATTGGTTTAAAAAAATAGAGCGTAAAGTTATAATTGTAAGTGAGACATGCTGAGATCTCTGCTTTCACTCTAGTCCTAATTTTATCCTTAACCTAAACGTAATTATTAAATTATTACATTTCAAACTTACACATTGAGATGCATTAAATTAATTTTACATTTCAAGGAGGAAATGAAAGTTTGTTAATAAAAAAATTAAATTTTACATAGGCATTTTGATCAATTTGCTAATTTATGTCAAAGTGCACGTCAATTTGGAGTGAACAACACAAAAATTATTATGAACATATTGTTCATGTGTATGTAGTAGATAATGTAATGTTAACATAAATTTGAACAACATTTTTTTGGTAGTTGCATAATTTTGCATATAGGGTGTCATTAAAAGATTGCACGTCATGTTTATCAAAGATTTAGTAAGTTTGTATTTTTAAAATATCTTTGGAAGTGACAAGTCATGGGTCTGAACAGTTCAATTAGGCATTCCACATAAAATTTTTCTAATTGGTTTTTGATGTGTGGAAGTTATCTATTTGTAGGATGAGTTAGATGTAGTAAAAATAATCATTTGAAGTTTTATGAGGGTTGAACAATACTGCTAAGTATTGATGGACTCGGGCCGGGTCGGGGCCGGGCCTAGGCCCGGTCGGGCTGCCGGTTTGTATGACATGGGCCCGGGATCGGCCCGAGGGTTGGACGGGTCCGGTTCGGGCCGGGCCACCTGCCCGGGTCACGGGTCGGGTCCGGTCCGGGCCGGGCCGGTTAAAGTTTTTTTTTTATAATTTATATTTTATAGTTTATAGTTTTATACGAATATTAAAAACAAACTTCAAGTGCATTTATTTGAAATGAAATAGGAACTACATTTGAAAATTAAAACAAACTTTAAGAGACAAACATTTTGAAAATTGTAATCAATCGAAACTTCCCGCACCGCCCGATCCTTTGGCTTTGTCACATGACTTCATATGCTTGATTGTCATCTCGTATCCACCTGAAACCCCCATGCTACATTTTTCTCGCACCATTTGCAAATTGTGTACCACATCCCGGTCTTCGGGTCCTTCTGCTTATCAAAATTATACCGTATAATGGCATCTTGATTTTCCATCTTAACTTCTTAAGTATAAACTATAAAGTAGATATATAAATAATAAATATAATATATTGGAGAATAAGAGTATTAGAGAGTAGAGAGTTAAGAATAGGATTTAGGAAGAATTGGAGAAGAGATATGAAAAAATGTTTAAAATTAGGTGTATTTATAGGTTTTTTTACCCCCCACCCCCCCACCACCCAACCCCCCCGGACCCCCCCTGCACCCCACCCAACGGCTATATAGCCGTTTGGGTCGTCCCCAACCCACCCCCAACGGCTAGTAACCTAGTACCAATTTAAAAAATAAAAAATAAAAAATCAGACCGTTGGCCCGGACCCGGGCCCGGACCCGACCCATTCCCACCGGTTCGGGTCCACACCCGGTCCCGGACCGCCCGACCGGGCCGTTCCCGGGCCCGCACAGTACCGGGCCGGGTCACGGGCCGTGTGGCCCGAATCGAATCCAACCCTACTGCTAAGTCGCTCAGATGTGTTTAACAGATCAATTAATTTGTACATTATTTCACACACCCTATGGTGTTGCCAAGTGGCATGGCAACACTTTTAAAATAGACAATACTTGTTTTACTTATTGATCTATTATTTACAGACATAATTTATATATGCATAGATAACGATTTAAGTAATACCAAACATTTTGTTTCGCCTAGGGTGTCTCACCTGGCTTGGGCCGGGAGCCGTGCGCAATGAGAGCTTTTCTTTCGAGCTTCGTTCGCGAAGCGTCGGTGCGTAAATTGGATGCTTTCTTTGAGTTTTGTTTTGATCGATCGCTAGACTATACCACGTGGGGAGTATAATCGGACATCGATTGTACCGATTGTACAGAGTTAAAGAAAGAGAAGGGTCGGGTGCACGGAAAGCGTGGTGGACAAATACAGAAGGATGGCTCTGGAAGAGGACGACGACGATCTGGATCTTGACGATACGGAGGAGGGAGAGGTGCCGAAGGAGGAGAGCAAGCCGGGCTTTCCGGTGGTCGGAGTTCTGTTGACGGACCGTAAGATCCGTTTCCCGGCGGTCAAAGAGATGATGGCGTCGCTATGGAGACCCGGAAAAGGTCTGTCTCTTAAAGAAGTCGGGGAGAAAAGATATCTCTTTACTTTTATCACCATTTAGATATGATCCGGGTTTTGGATGGAGGATCATGGCAATTTGAGAAAAATTTACTGTTATTGAAAGAAGTTAGACCAGATGATATTCCTCACAAAATTGTTCTAAATGAGGCAGACTTCTGGGTTCAGGTTCATAATGTGTCGTATAGTCTAGTTAATTTAGGTACGGCTAGGAAGGTTGGTAATGTGATAGGCAGGTTTATAAAATATGATGATAACCAGAATAGTGACAAGTGGGAGGCCTATATGAGAATTCGTGTGTGTATGAATGTGGAGAAAGTTCTGAAAAGAGGTACAAATCTGAAGGATGGCAAAAGTTACTCGGTAGATTTCAAATATGAGAAATTGCCAAACTTCTGTTTTATTTGTGGACTAATTGGACACTCAGACAAATTCTGTCACTTGATCTATGAAGAAGATCTAGTGATGGAGAAAAAGTATGGAGTTCACCTTAGAGCTGGTAGTGGAGGGAAGACGAGTCCTACAGGAGGTAACCAATGGTTACTGGAGGGTTCATCGAGCTCTGGCAGGAACCATAGGTTTGGGGAGGGAACTACATCGGGAGATAGGATGAGAAATGGGAGGAAGGATTTGGGGGCTGAATCAAAACAGAGTATAACAAAGGTCGCAAGAGATGAGAATAAGGATGAAGCAACAGGAGAACAGAAGCGCAGGAGGTTCTGGAAGACACAGGGGAATGAGCTGCAAGAGAAAGAAAGTATGACACTGGATGAGACAAAAAACGGGGGAGGCGGGCTTCGAGCAGTAGGCCCGCCTAAAGGAATTCAGAGCCGAAAGCAAGGATTCTTGATGAAGATACAGAGCAAGCAGATCGGGACGAAGTTCATCATTTTTTATTTTAGCTTTTATTATTTCTCAGACTTTTCAACATGTTTTTTATTTGGTGTTGTTATTTTTCATGGTTGTAAGACATTGAATTTGGATGTGGGTGACTTTGGAATTGGGGTAACCGTTTATGGCTCATGTGTGCCCATTAATGGATCAACGAGTTATATTGCTTCTGGTGAGGTGATTAACTCTGAATCTGATTCGCGGGACAGCGGTTGTCAGGATTCTATTTGTCAGATTACCCATCATCTGAATGTTGAGATTTCAATTTAATCCAAATTCTTCCAAAAAAAGTAATACCAAACATAAGAAGGAGAAGTTGGACTGTTGGAGTGTTTGGGTGAAAGTGCAGAAGTGATTCTGGTGCTCTAATTTACTCCTAGAATCAGTTTTTTTAAAAAACCGGGGGTGACCAGCTTTTGAAAACTGATTCTGATTCTGTTTTAAAAAAGAAGCAGAAGCAAAATCAGTTCCAAACACTCCTAAATATACCAACTCAGTGATCCTTTCATGATGTGTATTTTTAACTGATTCGGCAAAAAAACTATTCAGTGGCACGTTTAGAATGACGAGGAAGCTTTCCGGGTTTTTTTTGTTTTTGAAGAAAATGCATTTGAAATTGCTAATTGTACTCGGGTGAAAATAAAATTTGAAACGACATATGTACAATACGGATATCCAAAACTCCAAAAGAAACGAGGAGTGTGAGACTGGTTTTGAGCTTAAACTTTTAACCTGAGAGATGAAAAATTCCAACAAATGTTTACTGCAATTGGATATTCCCTCCGTCTCACAAAGATTATCCTAAATTAAATTTGTCTCACTAAGATTATCTCATAATCAAACCGAAATTGATAATATTTTTGTAATTGTAAATCATTATTACTTAATGATCACTTTATCAATTCAACGACACAAACTCACTTTTATAAGTTTTATAAGCTTAGCCCCCAGAATTTTCAAACTTGGGCTACAAGGGCGCTATCATACTTCAGCATAGTAAACAAAACATTCTGTAGCTGCTGTTATTCAGATTTACACAAGGCAAAAATCAATTAGAAGCTGACCGCACATTTTTTCTAAAGTTCTAGCTGTCAAGCAAAAGATGAAATAAATACATAAAAAGAAAGGCAAGGATGGATATATCCCCATTAATATAACTACTCAGGGGTCTCACCAGCCTGAACCCTCATTCCTGTTAGGACTAACAACCCTTGGTTTCTTTGCAGCAGATTGCATCATCATACGCTCATGGAAACTGAGACCACTGGAACCTCCTCCAGAAGGACCATCATCATCCCGTGAACTATTTTGTCCATATCTAAAGGTCGAAAGACGATTATTTTTATTAACTCTCGAAGTTGAAATAAAAAAGGAAAAGGAAGGGCAAATAAGCAGCTAACTTGGAAGAAGAGAGAGATTAAGAGAGACCTGTCATTTGACTCATCATGGTCGTCTCCTCGACCTTTTCCCGCAGATGATGACATACTCCAACCACCACTTCCTGTGTCTCGTCCTCCACCATACCCAGAATCTTGATGTCTTCCATTTCCTCCACCACCATAGCCAGAGCCACCATTTCCACCACCATAGCCAGAGCCACCATTTCCACCACCATAGCCAGAGCCACCATTTCCTCCACCACCATAGCCAGAATCGTAGTTCCCACCGCCACTGCTCCATTGGCGGCTAGGCCTCCCCATTCCACCACCACCACCACGCGAAGCAAAATCACGTAGTTCATCCGGAACACGTTGGCTTGCACCTTCTAAGATTTTAATGAGATCCGAAGCATACTTCCCATCCTTATCAGTGAAAAATGTGTATGCCACGCCAGTAGCACCTGCTCGGCCTGTCCTTCCTATTCGGTGTACGTAGTCCTCTATTCCAGTTGGGAAATCAAAGTTTACGACAACCCTGCCCCAAAAAAGGAAAACTCAAAACCAGTCTCACACGCAGGAGCAGAAGAATAGAATGCTAAATACATCCGCATAATGTATTTCTTGCTTTTCTGAAGGAGGTGACATATGTTCTTTTTGTTTTCGGAGAATGAGTAATATGGTAAGACAATAAAAACTGAAATCGATGACTATGAATTTTAGTTATAGATATCACTCCGTATAATACTGCCAGTAAAGGTAGATACCAACCTGATATCTTTTACATCCAAACCACGAGCAGCAACATCAGTGGCTACAAGAACGGGTGATCTACCACTGCGGAACTGACTCAACACAAAATCTCGATCAGCCTGATTTTTGTCCCCATGAATAGCTGCTGCTCCAAATGTTCGGTTGAGGTTACCAGCTAGTTGATCACACATCTTTTTTGTCGCACAGAAAATGATGATCTTTGACCCTGGCTCTTGGGATCTCAGTATTTCCTCTACCCTGCGTCGTTTTTCCATAAATGATAACACTTCAACATACTGCAGCACAGAAAAATTAACACATTACTCAAACTGACTAATAGTAGAGGAAAATTATAGGTAAAACATAGAAAATGTAAGGGAAAATAAAAGAGAGTTAATTGATTAAAATTCAATGATTATTTTACATATTAGTTTATAATTTTATATGCATTTATTTATGTAAATCATGTGGACTAAGAAATATAAATACTTTAGAGTTTTAAAAAGAACTTATTACATCTTGTTTAGCTTTGATTTTACATGGTAAAAACTTGCTACACAATAAAAAAACATTTTCCTCTATATTCACAAAAAAATCAGACTTTAAAACAGAGGAAAATGGAGAAAGAGAGAAGAGCAATGCAACAACCTGAGTAATAGACTTATTTGCAACAAGTTCATCAGCATTCCCGATGTTAACCTGGACTGGGTTAACCAGTAGATCAGCAGCAATTTTACGGACCTCTTTTGGCCATGTTGCTGTGTACATCAAAGTCTGACGCTTAGATGGAACCTCCTTAACGATCTTTCTTATCTGGGGTTCGAACCCCATGTCCAGCATGCGGTCTGCCTCATCTAATACCAAATATGATATTTGTTGAAGGTTAACCCTTCTCATTTCCAAAATGTCATTTAAACGGCCAGGAGTAGCCACCACAATATCTACACCTTTATCTAACTCCCTTAACTGGGGACCTTTTGGTGCACCTCCATAGAGACACTATAAAATACCACAAGATCAATAAGAAATATGTACACCAGCAACTACTTTTCACAATGCAACAAGAGGAAATAATTTTATAAAACAAGCAATATTTATCAACTATCATTGTAATATACACGATGCACCACTTGATTTATATTATGTTTTGAAAAGATCAATGCAAGGTTTGGTATTCATCACATAGAAGTGCATTAGGAGAAAAACATGCAATTGTATGTCATCTCTATTCCAGGCATGGTGAAAAAAGTATTAAAAAAAATAAGTCAACCCCTTCACTGTCACATTGGAAACATATCTTGAACAATGACACACGAAGAAAATATAGTATTGAAGAGAAAATTATGTCATCAGAAGAGCTAAAGAAATAAACCATCATACCGTACAAGCAAAACGTGAAGAAGCACCAAACTTCACAGCTTCATCTTGTATTTGTGTTGCCAATTCTCTTGTTGGTGATAACACCAGAACAGTTGGGCCCATTTTTGGATTATTACGACGCCCTTTGAGATGCATAAAGCCGGGAACCAAATAACCCAAAGTCTTGCCTGAACCAGTTTTCGCAATAGCTACAATATCTCGGCCTTGCATCGCTATAGGCCATGATTGTGCCTGAATAGGTGTTGGAGCAGAAAACCCAGCTTTTTGCATCTGGGAGAAAATGCAAACCACAATTACTGAATACAAACATTTTAAACTTGTAATAAGGACACAAATATTACATATAGTTTCGTGAAATACAAAAAAATATGATTAACCTTTTTTCAAAAATATGATTAAACTTTTGTTTAATTAATTCATCTTTTTTTTTCATTATATTTTATATCAAATCTCTGCCCCAGACCCCTCCCCCCACACCTTCCCAGCCACGGCAGAATCCGCTGCTGGAAAAGTTGCCAGAAATTGCTCCCGGAAAAATTCGCCAAAAACCGCTGCTGCAAAAGTTTCAAGAAACTGCCACAGGAAAAGTCGCCATAAACTGCCGACATATTCGATTATTTTCTTCATTTTTTTTCCAAAAATTGCCTGAAAAAGTCACCAAAATATTTTCTGGCGTTTACAGTGACATGATTCACGGCAACAGTGACATATATAAGTGACATGAAAGTCTGGTAGTGACATGAAAATATGGCAGTGACATAATTTTTTTACAGTGACATCATGTTTATCCAAATATATGACCTTATTAGTCACATTTTTGTCAATACATAAAAGTGGTCACTTTTTGGGAAATTGGATTGAATTTAGTCATATTTAAGGAAAAACCCCTTTAAACTTTCACATCTGATTGGCTCTTGTGTGGCACATGCAAGAAGAAGAAGAAGAATCCCCCTTACGTAGGCAGCCAATTATGCAGCAAACCAGAACAGGAGGACACCTCTTCTTCTATTTAGACCACATGACGGAAGGAATCATCACCGTGAGCATTCCAAGTCAACATGGATGATTCAGAAAGCCCTTCATAAAAATTGGACCACAAAATAAAGATCTCAACAGAGGGTAAAGAAGCACAGTGTGAGAGTGGCGTGGGACATTTAGCTCCTTCAGGAGCAAATATCACTGGGAGAACATTAAGAAAATTACAAAATCCCCATATTGTTGAATAGTTTCTTGTCAATATTATTGACTCAAGTTTTAACAACAAGGATTTGGAAAAGACACAAGGAGTTTTATATACCTCTCTCAAAAGCTCTGACGGAAACCCGGTTACACTAAAGGATGTGAAAGGTGGTGGAACATTAACTCCCTGGTGACAGAAAAATAAACATATCAAAACAAAATACGGAGTATAAATTATCATATCAAAGATCATTGAGATGTGCATGAATGCTGCACTGCTCTTGGAAATCATAAATGCTTCTCACCTTCTTCATTTTTCTTTTACAGCCCACACAAATTGATGTATACAAATACCCTAGAAGTAGCAAGATTATCACTACATGCATGCTTAACAATTAGAAAATTTACAGATCCCATAGAGTTAGGTAGCTGTGACTTTGTCATGTTGAAGAAACTCTTGCCCCATACAACCATGAATATATAAAAGCACCAAGCGGGAATCATATGAACTTCAGCTAATGCAACAAAAAGAATTCAGACACTTACAGATACAGATATGTCATGCTGACGGCGATAGCTTTCTGGAGATGGATCGTTTGCTACACTTACTGCACTATAAGCTTTAGTAGCTGATGGTTCACATCCAGATTCAGACAAATTTGAAGCATCACAGGATTGGTTAAAACTACTTCCCACTGCCTGCAACAAACTTAAAACTAGAATGGTTAAATGAAATAGAATATCCATCGAGTCCAACATTAAATATGAAAGTTACAAAAAAACAGGTGATTTAGTGAGACAATAGAATGCAAAAACTACAGCATAGGAATGTCTGTTAAACCATTGAACATTGAAGCATAAGGTGAAGTAACCCTCTCACTACCTGCATTCATCAGTACAATATAGGAAAACGAAAAGACGTACACTTCGAAGAGAAAGCCCTCCAACCAACGGGAAAATAAGCTTTAGATATTCTACAAACGCATTAATGTAGTTGTACACAGTAGCCCACCACTGAATAATCAGAATGCAAAAAGGAATTAAAAAAGAGAGTACCTGAACACTTTCCCCTGCGGAAAATTGACTTGATTCATTGCTATCTCTGCCATATCTATCACCATCTTCAGCTTGTTTTTCTTGAGAAGACTTTTGAACTGATGAGCTTAAAAGTTCAGAAGTAGACTTGTCATTTGATCCATTGTTTCCTCCGCCATATTTATCACCGTCTTCAGGTTGTTTTTCTTGAGAAGGCTTTTGAATTGATGGGCTTGCGAGTTCAGAAGATGACTTGTCTGCTGGAGAAGCACCCTCCGGTCTAGCATATTGAGTAACATTTGTCTCGGGATTCCAGAAGTAAAGATATCCAGTCTTACCATCAACTAGTCCTCTCCAAGGTTTAGGGAGTGTGGGGTCTTCTGGTGCATAACGTGGACCAGCCGAGTTTGCAGTTGCAGTTGCAGCCATAACTAAGAAAGGGAAATAGAGGGGATTTTATATTGATATAGTTCAAACGCACGATTCCATCATTTGAAATGGAGCCAAAGATTCATTATTTTTTGGCTTGAGATTATGATGGAATAAAGCAAAATGGCTCACTAAACTGTCTGCGCTTCTTTGTTATGAAGCAGCAGTCAGTCCATGCAATTTTGGACGGGATTTTCACTATGGGTCATCCGGAAACAGTCTCTCTGTGCTTTAGTACATGGGTAAGATTGCGTACATCCGACCCCCCCTTACCCCACCGTAGGTGGGAGCCTTTGCGGCACTGGGGTAAATGAAAAAAAAATGATAGTTCAAACGCACAGTAAAGTAAAATGTCAAGATTCTATGAAAACCAATTTGAAGCCTTTATGCACAGTTAAACACATCTCAAAAATTGTACGAAAACAGGGCAATAAAATAATCCTAAACAAAGCTTAATTGAAGCTAAATGTACACTACGCAGTTCAAAATGCCAAAAGAGCGCATTCAAGTTTCAACATTCTAAAACAAAACAAAATAAGTACTCGGTATCAAGCGATGATAATAATAACAAGAGTGAGTATAAGCACTGCGAACCAGTATACATTTCGCGCCCTCAAGCACACCTTTTCAAAAATTGGATAAATATTAGCACGGTCCCATATAAACTCAGCGGGGAAGGGCCAAACTTTAAAATAGCAGAGAAATGTTGAGAACAAAGGAGCAAATAACCTTTAACTTAAAAATGACTGATCATAAGCCCTAGATTGTCATTTGAAACTCAGTAGGGTTTAGAAACCATACCAAATGGTTTGTCTGGGATCTGAAAAGCAGCTAAAGTTTGAAGAGATGAAGAGAAACAATGAGAGGAGAACCGCCACGCCGTCGATCCGCTGGCACTTAGAGAGGCGCTTGTTCAGGTTGAAACAGCTATAAATGCTCCGCGCCTCCCACCACCCGCCGTCTCTCCCACACTCCTCCACCCCGTCGAAAACCGAAAACTCCTCTAAAATAAGCGGAGTATTCCGTATTTCATGAAATTGTGCAACACCATGCTAGTATGCATAGTGGTGCACTTACTCAGAATTCATGAAATTGTGCTTATTTTTATAATAACGCAATTTCTGCTTCAACCAAAAATGTTTTACCTCATACTTATATATGTATCTAAGTATTTTTTACTCCCAAAATAAGACTAATTACTGGCATGTTTAGAAAATACTGACATGTTTGAAGTCTGGTACTGCCAAACATGACAGTAATTAGTGCTATTTTGGGAATAAAAACATGGCAGTCCTATTTTGGAATTTTCAAACTGTTTTAGTCCTATTTCGGGTAATATCTCATGCAATATTTGAACTATGAGAAATATGTATAACTTGACTCCGAACTCGTGTAGAATTTGATCCGATAATATCTTGCTCTATTTTGTTCCGTTGAAAGCGTTTAATATCTCATTGGAAAGATCTTATCGAGCTCTAAAACTTATCTTCAGACGCTGGTTTCAAAATATCAAGGGATGATTGCGTAATTACTAAAATAAACTGTATTTACGCAAAAAGTGCTCTATTTACGCTGAAAACGCTAGGAGATGATGTTAACAAAGGCGAGCAGCAAAGACGAACCGTATCAAAAAACTCCCAATTCATGAAATTGTGGCACATATTACAGCGTTTTTAAAGGGTTTAATGCACCAAACCCCCTCGTGATACAGAAGTTCAACGCATTAGCCCCATGTGATTTAAAAAATGCGTCAAACCCCCTTGTGTTTTAATTAATCATACACAGAACCCCTTTTATGAATAAATTTGACGATTTAGAAATCACTTTTCCTAATATTCTGATTGAATATGCAAGTAAATATGTCAAAATATCTAAATCATACAAAAATATTAATCATTTTTCTTTTATTTGATAATTAATTAAAAGTTTAAAACACAAGGGGCTCGGCGCATTTTTTAAATCACATAGGGCTAATGCACCGAATTTACATATCATAGGGGGTTTGGTGCATTAAACCCCATTTTTAAATGGAATCTAATTTAAATTTGATCCAAGCCTGTTTAGTCACAGATTATATAGTAAAATAAATATACAAAATTGTGCAAAATAAGACTATTTCATAGGATTTTGACTAAAATAAGACTTCATTAACATTTTTACTTTTGTAAACCTCTATTTGTCCCACTTTAGGAAACTCAATTCTAAATTACCTAAATTACTCCTCACTACTTATTTATACATTTTAGATTTTATTTGGTGTTATGCACTAGCTCCTTAACCAACCTACGCACACTCAATCTTCTTCAACAGTAGCTCTCCACTTCGCATCAATAATTCGAACTCAACGTGCAAAGATTCTGACGAGTAATCTTCCTCCGTTGTAGGTGAAATCGCTTGGAAATTCCGACTTCGAATCTTCATCGCAAATTCTGGAATGTTCCTTCTCCGATTTGGTGTTTTAAGTTCGCATGTGTATTGTTGTGTTTTTCGTTTTTGTGATTACAGTTTCGAATATGTTGTCTTCTCCTTTTAGTTCTCTATGAAGTTTGTGGTTGATGAATTCTTCACACTCTATGTTATTATATTGTCATTTTGTAACCATGATACTTTTGTACGATTGGTAAATTATGCGTTGTGGACTTCGAAACTCTTTTGCAACAATCACCTCTAAACCTCATAGTTCATCTCAATTTCAGGATTACTTTGTTCTGCATTTTGTTATTGTAGTTCTCTCTACGTTTTGGGGATTGTTGTTTTAACATTTAATGTCTATCTAATGTCGGTTTAATGTCTTTTTACTGTCCTATTACTTTCAAGGTTTGATTTTGTGTATATATGTCCATTCAATGTGAGATAATGTCCTCATTGTCAAGTCACCGCAGATATAATTGTTGACTCATCAACCACTGATATGCAGATGCATCTAAGAACCATATGCTCCTAATGATATTATGATTGATTTAAATTGAGATTATGAGTTACTTTTTCTTTCAAGAATGCTTGGATTGCAAATAAGAAAGCTCAAGAAAAATTGGTGGGTTCAGATGAGCAGTTGTGTGAGTTGTTACAATACCATCCATTGTTTATGTTCTTAAAAGCAAACATCATGGTTCCTTGATCTTCTTAGATGTTGTTGTCGATAATCGACTAAAGTACTTCTTCATGTCATTGAATGCAAGGATTCAAAGCTGGAAAATATTGTGTTCATGTTCTTATTACTTCTAACAAACAGTTTTTTTCACTGGCTTTTGATGCATGTGATATTGAACAAAAGTGGGCATGGTCTTGGTTTTTTTTTAAGAAACCGAAGGAGTGTCTTGCATATGGCATGACTTATATGATGTTTCAAATTGTCACGAGGGCACTGTACATGCAGCAAAAGAGGTGTTTCACATCATGAACATGACTATTGTGTGTACCGCCTGCTAGGAAATATAATGACAAAATTCAAGAGCCCTACTATACGCCTTGCGTGGAAGTTTAATCAGGCTGTTAAGGTTGTCACTCCTACTCAATTTAAAGAGTATTTCCCATTGTTAAATGTGGAAAATCTTTGTATTTGAGATTATTTGTGTGAGATAAGTGTTGAGAAATGGTCTCGTTATTTTTGTACTTGCATCATGTATTCTAGAATGACATCTACTAATGTCGAGTCACTGATTTGTAAGACTTTTATTACTTTTTTATTTCATGCATGAACATTTGTAAGACTTTTATTACTTTTTTCCTCACTATTATGTTGGCATTGGGCTTTTATGTTAATGTCATGGTTTATTGACGTTTGATTTGATGTACTTTTGTTATTCCTACTTAAACTAGTATACTACCCGTGTGATGCACGGGATAACATTTTTTTTAATAAATGGTTTTGACTTGTAAGAATTCAACCCAGGAACAAAGAAAAATATAGCACTCCCTTGAATTTCTGTTTTCTCTTGAAGAAGTATATTTATTTTGACCCATAAATATGTTTAAGAAAGAAATTATAGAAATTGCTCTAAATGTTAAACTTGCCAGAAATTTACTCATATTCAAGGAATAAAAAAACATGATAGTCCTATTTAGGAATTTCAAAACTTTTTTACTCCTATTTATGGAATTCTCTCAAAAAAATATTATATGAAAGTACTTTAATTTTGATAATTTCATCTATATATACTTTCATACTTTCTACAAATTTCCTAAATATAGAATTGTACTTGGAATAGTAATTTATGGATGTTGAACTCCCACAAAAATCGAACCATGGTTTTTAATTTTGATGATAAAAAATCAGGAATTTATAAATGGAGGAAAGATATTAAATGTACAGTTCCTGATTTATTTGCATTTAAATGAATAAGGAATTCATAGATGTTGAAAAAATCATATACAAACATTTGTTGATTATTCTAAAGATCGCTATAAAAATTTAAATGTAAATTCATGATTATAATTAATAGATCTTTATTACTACTAAATGTAAATATCACTCTATGCATGTAATGATTGCATTTGCTTCGATGTAGTTTATTTTAAAGGTTATAAGAGAAGTGACTAATAATAAAATTAAGTGTGTGTTTGATAAACATAAGCTCTTACCTTCTAACTTTTATACCATTTATTTTATAAGTCTCTAAAAATTTCTAGCTATATATTTATTGGAATGAAAATTTTAAGAGCTTTTTCAAAATAAAAGATCTTTTTTAAGAAGGTACAGTAGGTGACATCTGAGAGAAAGTCTGTAACATTTAGCATTAATTAATTACAACATCTTTTTATACCAAACAAAACTAAATCAAAAAGTCAATTTTTAATGAAACAACTACAATCTTTTATCTTTTCAATCACTAAAAACTAACAGTTACTAAAATATCATAAAAGTATCTTTTCATGTAGGTGGACAATACATACCCTTAGTATCTCGCTCGAAAATAATATGGAGGGTAATTGTGATGTTTATTTTAGAAGTATTATAGGTAGTATTTTTTTTCTAATAGAAAAGTGGAAAGCAATTTGAAACGTTTATCCTTTAAATGCTTAACTTTGAGCAAATTAAAATGACCCTTTTGAAAACTTTATTTTTACAACCTTTTAAAACTACAAAATTGAAAAATGCTACTACATTTTGTAGGTCATGCCAGGACTAATTATGCATTGAAATTTGAACGTGATACTGTTATTGAGCCAATAAATAGCTCCAAGTGATATGAGCATCTCAGTTTTTTATTCTCTTTTTGAATTTTGAGTTCAAAATTTGGCCTCCTAACTCCTAAGCACCTAATTTTCCTGGCAATCTTCTCTTCTTTTGTTATTATATGTTGAATATTCTTACATGTTTGTTTTCTAGAACATCAAAAGAACTAAATACCAAACCCAGTTTCATACTTATGTCCGTAGCCACAGAAACGTCACACTTATTTTATGGAAGTAGTCACCTCTATTGCATAGAATGAATAGAGGAGTAACAATTGCTATTTGGTAGTTTGCATTGAGTTTCAGCATGTTACTGAGGAGTAACATCATTGACCATTCCATAAGTGGCAAGTTTCTAACAACAATAACTAAGTGCTGTTCACTACAATTTAATGATAATTTTTTCTTAATCTCAGGTTTCTCCCAGCAAGCTATATATACACTCGCACTTGCAAGTGCATATATTGATATATATGTATATCAGTAATAGTAGTGTGGGGGGAAGGAGGGAATTAAGCACAAGATTGGGCTTAAATGGGGGTAGCATGCATGTGGCCGGTTTTTGGGAACTATGAAGACTACTAATTAATACGTATTCCGTATTATATATCATTGCGATTTACGGAGTATTGCGCTCCCTTTTGATCATCCAATTACAGCCGTGCACATTTAATGCTTTGTTTGGCATTATATCATCTCAGACACCATGTACGTACATTTAGTGCTAGTGCGACGTTTCAGTTTTCTGCATAAATCAATTGCTTATTCCTCTTTTTTAAATCTAATCTAATACTCCGTACTGGCCGGATTTTTGAATTTTGAATTCCAGCTGTCTGCCAAATTCCCTCCCAAACTCTTTTGTTATTATATATCTATAGATTTATTGGTTGCTGAATGTGTAGGCAATGAACTGACATTTTAAAAATTACAGTCTTATTATGGACTGGTTAATGACCATAACAAGACCTTAATTTTAATTTCTCTTACTACAACCTTCAACAGTGATAGATCTAGAATTCCCCTTAAGAGTTATAAATGTTAACCGGATGTCTCATTATTTTTCACAAGTTATATAAAGCAACTATCATTTTCGATATTTTTGACAAATCGATATTTTTATTTAATGAGCTAGAATTTCTACTTGTGCATGCACGAGTTGAGATGAAATTCGTAATTATTGAATTGTTTCAAAGAATATACACAATTTTTTTAATGATTCGTGTTTTGAATGAACACACTCAAATTAATATGAACATAAAGTTATATACATCTATTTTGAAGACAAAAGGTCAATGTATGAATAACATTTTTTATATATAGGCAATTTTTGGGTGTGAGTTAACTTGAAATATATGTATATTTAAATCTCATTTCAGTAGTTGAATCTATCAAGTTTCATAGTTGTTTTATAATTTTGTGGTAAAGTTTGTACTTATTTCAGTTGTACGCATTTAATGTCTACGACTGCCTTTACGAACTCATTATTGTCCACTTATGGACTTTACTGCACATTTCAACCTGATATTACAAGTCAATTTAATACTAAATAAAAGTGAACAATCACTTGATATGACACTGAAAAGGATATCACATGGTCATATTTTGAAACCAAATGTCATCAATATTTAGGAACAGGACTTGTTGACCAAAAGAAGGAAGTTTTACATGTTTTTTCCTTTCCAACAATCTAATTATTACAAAACATCTTGGTCCAACTACTACATTCATGATGTACATCATTTTAATCTTTGTAGTTCATTTAGTGTTCCATCGTCGCCATTTTTTCCCTCACACAACCATCTTCTTTATCAACCTGATTTCATCTATTCCTCTTTTGAATCCACGACTCCTTAATTATTAGAGGTAATGTAGTAGCAACAAAATGTGCACTACTTTCGTCTTGAGTTAGTTGTACACAAGGCCTCCAAGTTGTTTCATTATTACCAATATCTATGGCAATGCTCTATAAGGCCAAATCTTTCCTTATCTAGTTGCTTTTATCGTAGTCATTCTGTTAGAGATATTTTTATAATTGTGATCAATGTAATTTATTAGGCCTCTTGTAGAATTAAATATGGGTAAAATAGCCTAAAATAGCTATAGTGTGAAAATGTGGAATATGGGCTCCCTTGATTTAAGGGCTCAAACATTTGTGACCTTCTCATTCCCAAGGCTATAAATACGCTTTTATGGGAATGAAGTAGGTAAGTCTTTCAGAGAAATATTCCCACCTGCGCAAAAACAATACTCATAGATGTTTTGCGCTACATTTCTACATTCTTGTGTAAACTTCATCTCTATAAATGAAAAGCTTCATCTACCTATTTTGAGCCCCATTTTCATATTTCTATAGCTTAGAAACGGGGACCTAACATCTAGTATCAGAGTTGGGGCTGATCGATTGATTGAAGCTGAAGAAAACTCTCATGCGTGAACGCCTTGTGCCTCGTGCGCGATTTTATTTGCTGTTATATTTGGTGTTTTTGCAGGAAAATGAATGTTGGATGATGTGTTGTTGATCGTTGTTCTTCATTTTCTGCATCATCTGCATCATTTCTTGTTGCGTACAGGTTAAGCTGGAGTAGCGTGAAGTTACAGGTTATCGCATCTCTCTCTGCGCGAAACAACATTTCACGCATAAGTTTTGTGCGTGAACTCCTTCCTTCTCTTGCGCGAAAGGAGTTGTGCGCGTAACTTCTTGTGGAAGTGTTGTGCGTGAAAGCTAGTGTGTGCAAACACCTTGTGTGAGAAAGCTTCTCGTGCGTGAAACATTCATGCGCGAAACCCGGGTGCGTGAACTCCCCGTGAGCGAAAGTCAGTGCGCAAAGCCTTTCGTGCACAAACGACGGTGCACAAAAGACCCATGCGTGAAGCTGATCCGTGTGCGATCACCTGTTGTGCGCAATCCTTACCTTGTGCGTGAACCTACATTTCTGTGAGCAAACTTCTGTTGGCTTATGAACCTTCTGTGAGAAGTTATATTTTAGCAAAAATAGGAACTCTTAAACAATCAACTGATCAGCCCGATCAAATCCAACATGGACGCTCTATCTATTGGAAATGACACAAGGCCCCCGATACTGCGAAGAGGTGAATACAATGTGTGGCAGAACAAATTTCTTAACTTTCTTGAGAGCAAGGACCAATCCTCCAGACTGTTAGACTCTATCACAAATGGTCCTGCTCAGCTTATGATCATTGTCGATAGAAATGAAGACAACAACCTCCCAGTTGGTGAAGGACTGAGACCAAAGACGGAAGAAGAATATGACGATGATGACAGAGCAAGACTCCGCGCAGATCTCCTGGCAAACACGTACCTACTACGGGCCATCCCGAACGACATCTGTATGCAGATTGATAGCATGTCAACTGCAAAAGAGATGTCGGATGAGATCTTTAAGATAATGTAGGAACATAGATCAGAGTGAAAGTGAAGAAAGCAATCACCTTTACTACTTATGATTCATTCAAAGCCAAACTTGGAGAGTCGCTGGAAGACACCTACATCATATTCTTGCGCTTGATCAATGGAGCACGATGACCAAGATATTATGTTTTCTACGGAGTTGAGGTAACAATGGAGCACAATGGCCCTGAAGACTATCATGTGTTTTCCAAAATGTTTTCTACGGAGCTGAGGTAACTCTTTCTCTATGTGTTTTCCAATATACATGTAGATATCGGAAATTAATTAATATTTTGGACTTTATTAATTTATAATAGTCCATAATATCATTGAGCCCTTTTAAACGCTACTCGACTATTCTCAATCATTTTGGGTATCTTTTGAGTGCTATTGGGCCACCAACGAATTCTACTAGACTGCTCGTAATAGTTGTTGGGCCTTATCAACAGAAAAATATTATTATGGATCCATTCACATATAATTTAATTAATTCAGATAATTTGAATATTCAATTAATTTCTTTCTTTGAAAAGAATGGACCGGTCCTATTAATTTCTCTATCTTGAGCCCATTATTAAACAGTGGCCCAATGAATAAGAAATATGATCCAACTTGTGAAGAGGGCAACGAATCTAGTTAAAAAAATCTATCCAAATGCATGAGAAAGGGCTACGAATATACGAATCTAGTTAAGAAATCTAGTCGAGCAATGAATTTTATTAAGAATATACGAATAATCTTTTGTGATTTCGTTCAATCTTAATAAAATAAATCCAAATGTTGAAGAACGTTTGAAGATCTGAAAAACGAAGCTCGAAGATTCGAAGATCTGAAGAACAATGCTTTGAAGATTCGAACATATGAAGAACAAATCTTTGAAGATTTGAATATATTCATATGAAGATTGAGTTGAAATTCAATTGAAGATCAAGCCATAAATCCCAGGAGCCCTTTAACAGAAGATCAAGTCACAAACGGCCCTTTTGTTGAAGATCAAACTACTTGAAAATCGGAGGACCTTCAAGCTGATTTTTTCATTCAAGAAGATTTGATGATCCGAAGAACGAATATTCAAAGATTCGAAGTTCTCAAGAACGAAGATTCGAAGATCTGAAGAACGTTCAAATTTATGAAGGATTAGAGATTTAATTGCAAATTAAATTCTTTAATAATATTATTTCAAATTGCAAGTGAAGAATCAGAGGATTCATATTTAGAGTGTACCCAATATTCTCATATATTATTATTTGCGATCAATTTTAAGTAAATACTTAAAATTTGTTTCACAACACATTGCAGGGAATATCTCATAACCCAAACTCTTGAACCTATATTTTCCTTTGAAGTGGATAAGTGGTATATCATATATTCAACAAAAGGTTACTTACTATGCATTAGGGGTGTCAGTAGAGAAACAAAGGTCTAAATATTAGATTTGACGGTATAAAATGTTCAAATGCCAATAGCTAGTAAATGCTTTTAGGTAAAAATTAACCATAGTATATGACAATGAGTAATCAATGAGAGCCAACTTAACTGATAGATAGATAATGATTTTGTTTTTTGAGTAACCAATGATTTGCTAATCAAATTCACTCAACTTGGATGTTCTTATGCATACAAAGATGGACCACGCTTACTACAATTGATAAGGATTCTATTTACTCGTACTTTAAAAAATCTATGGTGTATTGAATCTAGTCAATAATTCGAACTACTAAGTGATTTCTTGAAATCTTTTATTTTTTGTGATGAACTTTTTGAACAATGAAATATTTGAGTGCTTTTATCTCATTTATTTTGTAAATCATTTTAGTTATTAATGTCAATTTATAAGCTGTAGTATGCTTCCTACACAACTCTACCTTGAAAAGTAAAAGTCCACACAATGAAATATTTCAAGTGTTAGCATTCATAATCACAATTTTAATAACATATTAACATTAATGCGAAGATAGTTCAGTAAGCATATACACTACTCTGATTAGTTGGTTTTCCATTCATTCCTCTCCCTCTCTTCTACAACTTTCTGATTTGTCAAGACACAACAAAAAAGAGCATATTGTAAGTGAGTCTGAGATTCTATATAGAGGCAGAGTTTGAACATGAATTGAACTTTGAGTTAAGTTTTCATGAAAAGATCACACTTTAGTCTACAATAATAAACAATAGACATGATAATTTATGAAACACTCTATTCTGAATTTGTTACTAATCAACGAATATTAGTTAAACTAATCAAAGAGCAATATTTCAATATAATCACCTAATGAAATACACGCCCAATAATCCAGAGTTGGTCTACTTTTGGAATTTCAATATATTATTGGGAGTTCAATTCCTGCAACAACTTATCTCAGCAAGCAAAGAGCAAAGAGCGAAGAGCAGAGAGCGTGAGCATGCGAACAACAGGGGGACTACAGAAGCGTGAGCAGATGAAGAGCAGAGGACGAAAACATGAAAAGAATCTGAAGAGCAGATGGAGAGTGATGGTGGGAACTCGCAAAACAAAGAAAATTAATTAAATAAAATTAATTAAAATAGTAAAAGAAGAACAGGAACAAGATGTGACAGAAAATATTCAGAGCTTGTGCAACGCACAATGTCCTTAAAACGCATTTGTTGCCTCCCACGGTGCTAGGAGCGTTGCAACGACCGTTTCTCAAGATACAGTGGCTAACGAGAAATCGTTTGAGCACACAAACGACTGTTCCGGCGAACGGCAACAAAGGCAGAACACTCAAGAAGTTTTATGGAAACTGGAGGTGTGTTTTTGCTTGAAAACTACGTGAACACCGTGTTGTGTGATGTGTTGTTGCAAAGCATCTGACAGCTACTTATATGTAAGGTTGTAAATGAATCAAATAATTTTGATCCGATTCGCGATTCGAATTCGAAATTGATGATTCGAATTCAAAATATTCGAATACGAATTCGAATATGAATCAATTTTATTATTCGAATAAAATTCGAATACGAATATACATATATTCGATTCGTAAGTTATTCGAATATATTCGATTTGTATATTTACGAATTATAAATATATATTCTATTATATTTATCATTTATATAATTGTTTAAAATTAAAATATAAAATAGGTAAGAGTATAGGGGGGCAGCTGCCCCAATAAAGGCCCACTAAACCCTTCTAATTTTTTAATATATATTAAAAGCTCAACTATTTGCCCCCAATTAAAAAAATGGTCTGCCCCAATATCACAAGATCTTCCAGATTCCAGCCCACCTAATTCATTAAAACAGAACGACGGAAGATGGAACGAGGCGGCCAAGCTCTTGCATGTAGAAGCTAGAAGGCTAGACGGCTACATCAAAGGACATCAAAACAATCAGTGATTCTGCCGAGTCCCGATTCAGCGACCACCGACCAGCCAACACAGCTTCTGGAGCCTGATTCCATCTCTTCATTCTCCGACCTCCGTGGCGGCGTGGCTCCGTTCTCTATTTATCCAAGCGGCAAGAGTGAAGAGGTAAGCCTTTTCACTTGATTTCTATTTGGCTTTAATGGCTATCAATTTTTTCACTTTGTTTTTCCGTCTTTTATCAATTAGAGATGTTACATTTGGAGTATTGCCCACATTCCGTATTGTGTAGTTTAATATTTAGTTTTTACATACATATTAAATACTGTTATTCTACTAATTATAGTGTTACTAATTTATGTACATCAATTAGATTAAATATTTTAGAAGGTTCAATTAGATTCAATTAAATATTTTAGAATGTTCAACTAGAAAGCCTAAGTGTAAATTATATATTATTTTGGGTAGTTAAATAAAATGCATTAAGGTATTAAAACAATTAATTTTAATCAAATGAAAAAGGGTTTTTAATATTTACAATTGTTAAGATATGCTTTACACAGGTACAATATGGAGCAAATAGCACATATGGAAGATGCTATGAATGAGGAATTGATACATGAGGTAACTATTATTATATTATATATCTGTTGGGATGTGCACTAACTATTATTATATATTATTATATAATGTTTTTTAACTATTTTATCATCGCAGGTGGGAAGTAATACAATTCCTCCAACGGAAGTTGAAGTTGATGGGGGGAGCACTACTATCAACGCTGATCTTGAGAGAATGGATGCAAATAACGATGACGACAATGGTGAGAAAGATGATGATATGCCTACATTTCATAGGAAGAAGAAGAAGAAAAAGACTAATAAGTATAAATGTGTACACTGCAAGAAACTGCTTTGTATGCCTGATACCGGTACCAGCTCTCATCTTTGGAATCATTTGAAGAGATGTGATGCATAGAAGCTTGACACGAAAAAACAAATCAACTTGCAGTTTCAGCCATCAAAGTCCAAATTTGAGATGAAACCGTTATCAAATGGCAAGTATGATCATTTGAAGCAAAGAGAAGCAATTGCTCAATGAGTCTTGATAAGTGAGCAACCTTTCAATGTTGTGGAAATGAGATTGGTTGAGTTTGCTTTCAATAAGCTATATATTGTGAGTGAGTCCCGTATAAATCTTAAAACAGTTTGGGATGCCTTATATGATTTGTTTTCGGAGTATGTTGAACATGATCATTTGAAAGCTCGAAAGCACAACTCTTCTTCACCAATTGAGAATCCTTGTCCAAGTCACTCGAGCTCAATGTCCAAAGGAAAGTTAGTACCTTCAGGTTTTGATTATTTGAATTCCGTTCAACATGATGCTCCATTGAAATCAGAGCTAGACATCTATTTAGAGGAGGGAGTTTTTAGATGCCAAGAAGGAGATGTAACATCTGAGTTTGATGCATTGGCTTGGTGGAAATCTCAAGAGCTCAAGTTTAAGATTTTATCTAAACTAGCTCGTGATGTTTTAGCTATTCCTATTAGCACTGTGTCATCGGAGGCGACTTTTAGTGCAGGAACTCGAGTATTAGATCCGTATCGTGATTTATCATGTGACATGGTTGAGGTTTTGATTTGTGGAGGTGATTGGGTTCGTCAACTTCATGGGATAGGAAAGGCTATGAAAACATATGTAAGTTTTATTGAATATTTTACTTGTATATTTTTCAGAATATGTAAGCAAGTTTAATCATTCATTTAACTTTTACACGAAGAGGAGTTGCCAATTGAAGTTCTGCTAATAAATTGAAGGGTTAAAGCTAGGAGGAACTTCAAAGAATTCAACTGCAGTCTGATTATTATGAACTCTCTGATTACTATGAACTCTGGATGGCCTTTTATGTAGACAATTTTTACATTCTGTCTTACTTATCTTTCAATGACTTTAATTTGAGTGGGATTCTTTTGCACTCTGGGAGTACGTACTACATTTTGCTCTATTGCAATTACTTTTATTTGAGTGGGTTTCTTTTTGAATCAGTGCATTTAACTTTGAATCTCACTCAAAGTTAATATAATTTTATCTGTGTTTTTACCGTCTGTATTGCTATTAGTTTAAGTAATTGAATTAACTTTGTTTACTTTATTTGTGTGTGTTTCTTTAGCAATTGAGTTTTGAAGTAATTAAAATTTTGAAATAATTCATTTAATAGACATTTGTGAAAATCGAAAAATGCCTAAAATGAGTCATAATTTGAATAGGTGAATTTTTTTGACACTTCAAATATTTGAATTGGATTTCGAATATTCGAATATGAATATACTCAAATACAATAAACGAATCGAATATGAATCTATTGTAAGATTCGAATAATATCCGAATACGAATACGAATATTCGTCAATTTATACGAATACGAATAATATTACTCACTATTCGGTTCGATTCGATTCGTTTACAACCCTACTTATATGGAAGGATTTTTTGTGTGTTAATGGCGTATTAAAGGACCTGAACGTTGGACATCAATGTCCAGAACGTGGGACATTGAATCATCCGTGAACTGTCCATTTAAAAATATATAATGCATAAGAACGTTGGACATTTATTGCTGTAACGGTTCAACAGCAAGCAACAACCTAATGTTATTCGTTAAACAACTCAGGAGCAGCCTGCCACAGGGTGGTCCTGGAGCAAAAATTAGGAACGTTACGGGAAGAAACAAAAATGAAATCTTATCTTTAAAAGAGATTTTCGGACGACATTCGTGTTCGCAGGTCGCGGTTTTTCTTCTCCCTTTTCGGGATTTGATGGGCATCACCCTGCGCGTGAAGAGAGCCTTTCCACCTAAGAATCTTAACTCCTTCAAAGAGGGTTCCCTATATAAGGGGGTGAAAATCCCTTGCGTTTTTTGGTGTGAGATAAATGACACTAGAACCCCATCATTTTCCTAGTTTTTTCCATTTCAATGAGTGAACTTTTAGAATCAATTTCTCATTCACCCGTTATCCGTTTTGAGTGTACCACATATTGAATTGTAGCCCTTAACAAGGGCAATTCGAAACCACTTTGGCCCGACCCAAATCGGATGGGGACCCCACTCAAAATATTTCCCAAAATTGACCATTTAGTGCAATTTTTAACATATTTTCCAACAGAGAGCAGGCGAAAAGCAGAGGCAGATGACTTCAAATTCGGGATTCCCTTTCTTCTTTGATTCATCGTTGTCGCTTCGATTCTAATTCAGCTATTGCAGGACTAGGGAGTCAGGGTCTGCAGCCACTAATAAGCTTGCAAAAGCAAAGACGAATGCAACACTAAACGGACGAGAAATGACGTTTCTAAGGGAGATACAAACCTGAAAAAAGGCACAAATAATTAACCACGTAGTACAAATGAAGTAAGATATACTATTACCACCAACACATTTTTTTATACACAATTTTTTTATACAAAAAGGCTTACCTTCATTCATCCTTATTAGTTTTTAGAGATGTAGAGATAAGATAAGATTTAGATCAGATTAGATAAATAAATGGTATCATTTTAGTTTGGGTATACATAGAGCTAAATGTTTTAAGGGTTGACTATGAAAACGTCTCTTGGAAGTCCTTTTTTGCTTTTATTAGCAATTATTATCAATTGGATCGTACAGGAAGTTGATCACTTAAGTGTACAACAAAGTTTTTCTTTAAATATATGTACTTCTATAACTCATTTACATCACTCGTTTCTAAAAGATGTTCTTTTACGGTTATCTTCAAGTCAATTTTAGTTAATTTTAATTTGATCTGATTTAGTCATAATAATATGCATTATCAAGTCAAATCTAATCAATTTAAACTTGATCTGATTCAATTGTAATAATATGTGCTAAGATCAGATTCATTTAAGTTTGATCCAATATTATATGAATTGAAATAATTAAACGATTCAAACTAAAAAAATATGGGCGTAACTAGAAAATTTATTAGGGTCAATCCTTACATATACGCTACAAAAAATAAAAGGATTAGCACGGGTGTTTAATCTGTGTCAAATTTTCTATGAATTTTGACAAATTTCTCCCAAAGATCCCTAACCATCACGTTATTTTACTAGATTGTCATTATATTATCTTCATAAGGTGATTAACTTTTATAATAAATACAATAGGTGCATCTCAGCTTCAGTTGGGATATCTTCAATAAAAAATTGTTAATGCATTCACTTTCTCCTATGTAATTCTTTCAACTTTCCCTTGTAACTTTAATCAGGGGCGGACCGTAGTAGAGAGTTAGGGGGCCATCCCCAACAACAACAACAAAAATTATATATATATATATATATATATATATATATATATATGTGTGTGTGTGTGTGTGTGTGTGTGTGTGTGTGTGAAATATAATTTTGGGCCCTCAAAAATTAGTTTTCGCCCCCAAAGCATAGCCCACTCGCAGAGGCCCAATTGTTTAAAGGCCTAAACAAATAGAACTTATAGAAGTAATATTATTTCAGCCCAGTCCAAGAGTCAAAAGAAGATACACAACTCAACCAAAACGGATGAGAAGATGAAATACGGAGCAACAAACTCCTAAGTTACAAACCCCATCTGCGACCCAAGGATCGAGTAACGACTGACGAGTTGCTACGCTGCAACGATGCCAATTTCACGACCAGCCCGCCATCCTGTCACCCCCCAACAAGTCTTGGAGTCCAGCAGGCGCATCCGTCCAGTCTGGCAGTCCCTCTGCCGGCTTTGAGGCTCTGCGCGGTTGCGCCTTTGTGCATCTTCAGTCTTCACTCGCTGGTGCAGCGGTGTTGCGTCTCTGCGGTGGGCCGGCGGCTCTGTCCCTCTGCCCTCTGCAGCTCTTAGGCTCTGCCAATTGGTATTTTTAATAATTTTTCATATTTCTATTTTCTATTTTTTCATACGAATTTGGGTTGGTATTTATTTATTGAAGTTATTGTGTTATTCAATTGATTATGATTGTATTTAACAATAAAGATTTGGGAAGGATTCACTTGATTGCAATTAAAGTCTTTAATTAGCCTATTTTATAATAAATTACGAAAGTGTTCCCTGGCACTTGCTCCACCATCAGTGGTTTGCTCCGGGACAAAAAAAAATAGACTGCCATTATATTTTGTGGAGTAATAATAATTTCCACAACTCTTTCTTTATCGTGAAACATTGATCTCACCTTTTGAGTGGGTTTAAGAACATTTTCGTTTGATATTAAATCATGGTAGACTTGATCAAATTTAAATAGACCACGATAAAATAGATTGTACTTAAATAATAGTGAGGATGTTTTCAATTGGATTTTTTTTACAGATTTGTTCTAGTATGAGACTCATGACATTAATTTAGTTAAAACATTTGAAAAGCTGGTGAATTAAAATATTCAACGAAATTGGATGGATGTCTTTTAAGGGGATGTTTACTTTTTTTCTCATTAAGTCATGAATGGATTAAGACGTCTGATTGAATTAAGATGTCACGCCCCGGACCTACCCGGACACGTCAACAACCCGCCGTACAGTACGAATAATCAACCGCAGTCCGACTCATCCATACTATACAAGGCGTCTTGAATACCATTCACACATAGTACATCCATAAACAAACATAATGTAAAACATTTTTTAAAGCAGTGGAAACAATTGATACAAGTGTTCAAGCCACACTTGGCATAATTAGGCATGCAAGCCCCCAAAGTAATTATTCAGAAAATATTATCCATGAGCATTATTCATATTGTTTTTCAAAACAAGAACGGGAGAAGCACGAACCAAGTCTTCTCCTCAGAAACTTCCCGAAGCAGCGGCTGGTGGTAGCAACCTTCAAGTTCTACCTGAAACTGTGAGGTGGCCTCCCCCGTGAAGGGGAGGTCAGTACTTGGAAGCATTTGACAAGTACAATGGCAACTATACTAAGTATAATCAAAGTTTAAATCTCTGAGGCCCTCAACTAGGGCATTATTACATTATAGTTAATCCGTTCATTTAATATTAATTCATCATTATTTATCACGGTCTAGAGCCCAACTCATAATCACCGTCATCTACTACGGTCTAGAGCCCAGCTCATAATCACCGTCATCTACTACGGTCTAGAGCCCAGCTCATAATCACCGTCATCTACTACGGTCTAGAGCCCAGCTCATAATCACCGTCATCTACATCGGTCTTGAGCCCGGCTCATAATCACCGATTCCTTATAATTCAAATTCTTAGGATCTAATTCATCTATTTCTCAACTAACATTTCCAACTAATATTTTAATGCTAGTTATTTATTTATTTCAATATAATTCCTTCTTCTTGCATAATTGGCCTTAATATCAAGTATCACTTTCATACCTTCATGGCTTCTCCTCATGGCATCAAAGTATACTATCCCAAATGATATTCATGGTTGGTACAACCATCATACACACATATTCATAACATCTAAACATACACAATTTATTCATAAATTTGTGTATCATGCATACTATACTTTTAAATCGATAGTAGTTCTATTTATGCATTATTAACCATCAACAATTCATGCACATCACATTTATATTCACTTAGGAAATCCCATGAAATTAACCCAAAGATTATAAGTATCATAGTCGGTCATCCTCACCTTAATTAAGCTTAAGCGCGTTCTACGTTTCTCGATTGGACTTTGACCAACTCCGGCGAACTTTGACCAACTCCGGCGAACTTTGACCAACTCCGACGAAACTCCGGCGAAGCTCAAAAATACTTTAAATCAAGTCCCTAACAATGTTTTATCATTACAAAACTCATATTAACACAAATAACCTATAAAAGGTTATTTTCCGGCAACCCGGTCGATTTGGCTTCTAAGTCCGTTTTTGGACTTAGAATCACTTTCCAACCCATTATTCCACACTTAAATCATGTAGAACAATACTAAAAGTCTTTCATATGATATATACCTTATATGCTAGAAGAAAAACAAAGGAAAAGCTATGATAAGGTCATTACCTTAATTTTCACACTTTTTCCTAGCTTTTTCCTTCTTAAACTTTCTTCTTGGACTCCCCTTAGCTTGAGTTTGGATTTGGGCTATGGAGATGAAGTTTGCAGAGATCTTCTCTCCTTCTTGGTGTATTTGGGTCGAAATGATGAGTGTAAGGAGGTAGGGGTGGTTCCTTCTTGTCTCATTTAGACAAATGAGTGAAGGGAGGGGGCCTACTACATGTCAAAGGTGTCTCCCCCATCCTCTCAATTGTTGTTCAGCCAATTTGGCACTCATCCAGCCCTCAAGGGTTGACAATTTCGTGGGGTGGCCCCCACCCATGTGGGAGGTCATCCCAATTTGTCCCAAAGTGTGCAATTTGCCCCGAAAGTTGTATTTTTCGGACTGTTTTAAGTATATTTTATTTTATCGGGTCAAATAAAATATAACACTTGTTCCAAATTCTTAATGGACCTTAGAATCAATATGTATCCCTCAACTTTAATTTAGAAGTCTCCGAAATCCCTTTTCGGGCTGTTATCTGATAGATTGCCGATACTGATAATTTGGCCCCGTTTGACCAACCGGTCAACCCTATGCCATTGTCATGGCTCAACTAGGGTATCCACCACCATATACATATTATCTAGTCCAAGATCAATATAATATGTGGCCCCGATAATATCGGGCGGTCCCCACTCCCGATGTGGGCCCCACGTGCATTTTACTATTCACGCGAAAAATTTAATACAAATTCACTACTTCGTAAATTCACTAAATATTTCATAGGGTTCAATAAATTGTTAGCTTAAAGATAAATACATTTGGGGACGGTGTTACAAGTTCACCCCCCCTTATTTGGGATTTCGTCCCCGAAATCCACGTGTCTAATCGAAAAGGAAAGGGTACTGCTCCCTCATTGAGACTTCAGTCTCCCAGGTTTCTTCTTCGACTCGATCACTCCTCGAAAGGACCTTTACCATAGGAATCTCCTTGTTCCTTAGTTTCTTTACCTGTTGACCCACAATCTTCACCGGTTCCACCGCATATTGTAGGTCTTCACGTATCTCTACCGGTGGTTTCTCAAGGATATGAGACGGATCTCGCACATATTTCTTGAGCATCGATACATGAAACACGTCATGTATCTTCTCAAGTTCTGGCGTCAATTTGATACGGTAAGCCACGGACCCTATCCTTTCAAGGATTTCAAATGGGCCAATGTATCGGGGGTTAAGTTTTCCCCTCGATATAAACCTGATGATAACTTTCCAAGGAGAAATCCTTAGAAAGACCTTATCACCGACCTCAAACTCCAATGGCTTGCGTCGTTTGTCAGCATAACTCTTTTGCCGATCTTGGGCAGCCTTGAGTCTATCCTGAATGACTTTCACCTTAACCTTGGTGATTTCGACAAGTTCAATCCCCTCGAGCTTGGCTTCGCCAACCTCGTCCCAACACAACGGTGTTCTACATTTCCTCCCATACAATGCCTCGTATGGAGGCATGCCAATACTCCCCTGATAACTGTTGTTATAGGCAAACTCAACCAGAGCCAAATGCTTGTCCCAACTCCCTTGAAACTCCAGAGCACATGCCCTAAGCATATCTTCCAGAATCTGTATCACCCTCTCGGATTGCCCATCCGTCTGTGGGTGAAAGGCTGTGCTAAACTTTAGCTTCGTACCCAAAGATGCTTGAAATTTTGGCCAAAATCGGGATGTGAAACGTGGGTCCCTATCCGAGACAATGGATATCGGAACTCCATGCAGTCTCACAATCTCCTCCGTGTATAGCTTTGCCAATCTTTCAAGAGGATAAGTAATGTTGATAGGCAAAAAGTGTGCACTCTTGGTGAGCCTATCAACCACTACCCATACTGCATCATAGTTGTTCACTGTTCGTGGTAGCCCCACCACGAAGTCCATGGTCATGTGCTCCCACTTCCATTATGGAATGGTAAGTGGTTGTAAAAGTCCTGCCGGGTGCTGATGTTCCGCCTTGACTTGTTGGCAAGTAAGGCACCGACTCACGTACTCTGCGATGTCCCTCTTCATACCCGACCACCAGTAACTTTCCTTCAAGTCTCGGTACATTTTAGTACCTCCTGGATGCATGGCATACGCCGAAGAATGAGCCTCCTCCAGTATAGACCTTTGGAGTTCCTCGTTCCTTGGTATGCATACACGGCCTTTAAACAATAAAAGACCGTCATCACGTACCCGAAAGTTCTCAACAGGTCCCTCAAGGATCTGTTCACGGATCTTCTGACATTCTTCATCAGTGGCCTGACATCTACTGATCTCACTCAACAATGTAGGCCTAACCTCGAATCTAGCAATGAGAACCCCACTTGTGGACACCTCCACTTGTGCCCTTAGTGAGCGTAGACACGTGAGTAACGTCCCCGATGTACTCTTTTTGCTCAATGCATCGGCTACTACATTGGCCTTCCCGGGATGATAGTCGATGATCAAGTCATAGTCCTTGATCAACTCCATCCATCTCCTTTGTCTCATATTCAACTCTTTTTGAATGAATACATACTTCAAGCTTTTATGATCGGTGAAAATGTGACACGTCTCCCCATAGAGATAATGCCGCCAAATTTTCAGTGCAAACACTACCGCTCCCAACTCTAGATCATGGGTAGGGTAGTTTGCCTCGTGTTTCTTCAATTTCCTTGAAGCGTAGGCAATCACCCGACCGTTTTGCATTAGAACACATCCAAGCCCTTGGATGCTAGCATCACTGTATATGTCGTACCCTATCCCTTGTGTGGGTAGAGTGAGGACTGGTGCTTCTGTAAGCCGTTTCTTTAGTTCAAGAAACCCTTTCTTTGTGAGCTTTGTCAAAGGAGACGCCAATACAGAAAATTTTTCAACAAACTTACGATAATATCCTGCCAAACCGAGGAAACTACGTATTTCTTTCACGTTCTTGGGTCTCTCCCAATTCATAATGGCTTCTATCTTGGCTTTATCCACCGCAATGCCCGAACCTGACACGACATGCCCGAGGAACCCGATCTCTTTGAGCCAAAACTCGCATTTAGAGAACTTGGCAAAGAGTTGTTTTTCACTTAGCCGTTCAAGTACAAGTCTCAAATGATCTTCATGCTCCCACTCACTCTTGGAGTATATCAAAATATCGTCAATGAATACTATGACGAATTGATCTAAGTATTCACTGAACACACGGTTCATCATGTCCATGAATGCCGTCGGGGCGTTGGTTAGCCCGAACGACATAACTAGGAACTCGAAATGACCATACCTTGTGCGGAAAGCACTCTTCGGTATGTCATCTTCCTTTATTTTCAGTTGGTGGTACCCCGACCTCAAGTCAATCTTCGAAAACACCGTCGCCCCTCGGAGCTGATCAAACAAGTCATCAATTCTAGGCAAGGGATACCTATTCTTGATTGTGACCTTGTTCAGTTGACGATAGTCAATGCACATTCGAAGTGTTCCATCTTTCTTTTTCACGAAAAGGACCGGTGCTCCCCACGGAGAGTGACTCGGCCTTATGAAACCGTTATCCAATAGCTCTTGCAATTGGGTTTTCAACTCGTTAAGTTCAGCGGGTGCCATTCTGTATGGCGGTATAGAGATTGGTTTGGTGCCGGGTTCGACCTCGATCACGAACTCAATCTCCCTATCGGGTGGAAGTCCCGGCAAGTCTTTTGGGAAGACATCCGGATACTTGCACACAACTCTCACATCATTGATGTCTATCTCTTCTTTGGTTTTGTCCACCACATACGCTAGGTATGCGTGACACCCCTTTCTCATCATATTCCTTGCTCTCACGGCGGATATGATACAACAGTTTGATTTGCCTCTATCTCCCTCGAAGCGTAAGGTCGACCCTTCGCCGCCTTCGAGTTCAAGAACCTTCGTGTAGCAATCGACCCTAGCATGATGTTTCTCAAGCCAATCCATCCCGAGGATTGCATCAAACTCGATCATACTCAGCGGTACGAAATCACACGTCAAGTTCTGTCCCTCCACCTCCACCTCACACGATGGATAGTGGCTTTCTCTCTCGATATCATCCCCTAGAGGCGTGGACACCAATAGGGTTTGAGTCATCGGTACAAGTGGTCCGTTGAATCCGCTGGCGAACGCCTCACTCACAAATGATCGTTGCGCCCCGGTATCAATAAGGATCCTTGCTTCTCTCCTGTTTATCTTTAGTGTTCCTACATTCATAAGTAATGTAAGACACACCATCTAATAAATAGGTTCGTTTCTTAAGTCGTAGAGTATGTTGGTTGTGTTTCGGGTGGGGTCCGTTCGATACCCTCCTGAAATTTCCCGGTTTCTAACCTTTAGGACCGTTTTAGGATCAATCCGGGTGAAAGCCGGCCACTTTTCACGAAAGCCGGCCGGTTTTCGACTGCGAGAAAAATTCTAAGTTTTTAATCGCGAAAGCCGGGCGGCTTTCGTCGCCGTAGTTTTTATTCAGGGAATGATTTCGAAGCCGGCCGGTTTCTACGAAACCCGGCCGGGTTTCAGCAGCGCAGAAATTTCTGGGCCCGACGAAAGCCGGGCGGCTTTCAGCTGCGAGAAAATTCCCAGGTCAGGCCTTTATGAAAGCCGGCCGGTCTTTACAAAAGCCGGCCGGTTTGTGGTTGCGAGAATTTTACTGATTAAATGATGACGAAAGCCGGGCGGCTTTTGGTGGAAACCGGCCGGCATTCGTCGCCACAGCATTTTCTCAGTATTTCAAGACGAAATTCGGGCGGCTTTCGTCAAATGCCGGGCGGCATTCGCCCAGGGCGGGGGGTTTTCCTCCCCTTTTCCCCACAATCCCGACCAAACCGTCGGGGTTACAAATTTTGCACCTTACAAACACTCCTATTGCATACAATGGAGTAATATCGTGAGTTTAAGATCTTACCCGCCACGGAGTCCGGGTTAGCACGTGCGTCCGCCTCCGTCATCGCATAAACTCTAGCTTGAGTTCTTCCTTGATTCACGGACGGCGCATTGCTCGTGCTCGCTCCCCCCTGGCCCACACTGGCATGAGGTGCTCCGGCCCGGTTCCTACTTGCCGTGGTAGCGCCGCTTGGTCCCGACCCCCGGTTCCCACCAAGTTGAGGGTAGTTTGGCTTAATATGCCCTGTACTCCCGCATTGGTAGCACCGTGGTGGATCACGACACTTACCGGTGTGGTTCCTGTTGCAATTCCTGCACCTTGGCGTCATTGGGGCTTGTGAGCCCGAGTAGTGCCCGCTCGTGGCCGGGTTTCCCTTGGATGGTGCTGCCGGTGCCCTGAACGATCCACCTCCCCCGTGGTTCCCCTTCTTATTGGGACCTTGGGAGCCATGGCTTTCCCACTTCCTTTTCTTGGCCTCTTCGGCATCTCTCTTCTTCCTCTCCTCCCATTGCTTTTCTCCCTTCAACCCTTGGGCAACCACTTGGCTGAAAGTCATATTGGGCAATTGAGTTGCCCTGTCACGTATCTCCAAGTCCAAGGCCTCCCAAAAATGATTCACCATTCGGTTTTCATCACAAGCATACTCCGGTATGTGATCAGCAAGGTCTCTGAACTTGTTCTCAAGTTCTTTCACCGTCATGTTACCGCCTTGGGTTAGGAGAGTGTATTCCCTCACCTTGGCGTTTACTTCGAAGTCAGAGTAGTACTGGGCAAAGAATTCTTGTCGAAAATCCTCCCATGTAACAGTTCCGCCATACTTACCCTTGGTTTCATCCCACCATTTGGATGCCAACCCTTCGAGTAACCTTACCGCGATTCTCAATTTAAAATCGGGGGTGAGCTGCATGTCTAGGGCTGCCTCGTTCAGCTTCTTGATCCACTGGGCGGCAACCGAGATGTCTCCCATCCCGTCGAACGGTTTGCACCCTAAGTCCCTCGCCTCCTTGATGTATTTGGAGATCCTTATGACTGGACCTCCATCGCCCCGACTCCCATGCGCTTCCACATGGGTTCTCGAATCGCAAAAACTCCTCCCTCTTGGAGCCCCGCCCGAAGGCTGCCCTGCACGGTGTCTTCGGCGTGACCTCCTTTCTTCGCGCTCCCGATGATACTGTTGGAGCAGTGCTTCGATCCTGGCCAAGGAGCCACTTTCCTCCTCATCACTCTCATCATCATCACTCCCTTCGTACGGGGTCTCAACTGGCTCAGTCCCCGGCTGGTAGGTTGAGTCCTCATAGGACCAATAGGTCTCACTCTCGGTATCAACGTGGCCATCGCTCACAGTTTGACGCTGGCCTCCACGGCCCCTTCCTCTTGATCCCCTAGAGGACTCCCGGCTACCGCGCTCGGACCCACCCGGTGCACGGCCCAACGGGTTCCTTCTAGTGATCCTTCCAATTGGTTCCATTTCTGAAAGAAATTAGAATGAGTCGTTAGACTCGTATCGAGTGTCAAATGACGGACGGGTACTTAAAGACATCCTTCGGCTCAAATCACCGCCATACCAATTGTTAAGGGTACCATCTTAACAATTAGAGGCATTGCAACTCAAGTACCAAAAGTTCTATAAGTACAAAACTTATGCTCATGGTTTTACAAATTCATTTTCCAAAAAAAAAAATTGAAGCTTCATTATGATGTTTACGGAACCTGTCTCTGATACCATTTAAATTGTCACGCCCCGGACCTACCCGGACACGTCAACAACCCGACGTACAGTACGAATAATCAACCGCAGTCCGACTCATCCATACTATACAAGGCGTCTTGAATAACATTCACACATAGTACATCCATAAACAAACATAATGTAAAACATTTATTAAACCAGCGGAAACAATTGATACAAGTGTTCAAGCCACACTTGGCATAATTAGGCATGCAAGCCCCCAAAGTAATTATTCAGAAAATATTATCCATGAGCATTATTCATATTGTTTTTCAAAACAAGAACGGGAGAAGCACGAACCAAGTCTTCTCCTCAGAAACTTCCCGAAGCAGCGGCTGGTGGTAGCAACCTTCAAGTTCTACCTGAAACTGTGAGGTGGCCTCCCCCGTGAAGGGGAGGTCAGTACTTGGAAGCATTTGACAAGTACAATGGCAACTATACTAAGTATAATCAAAGTTTAAATCTCTGAGGCCCTCAACTAGGGCATTATTACATTATAGTTAATCCGTTCATTTAATATTAATTCATCATTATTTATCACGGTCTAGAGCCCAGCTCATAATCACCGTTATCTACTACGGTCTAGAGCCCAGCTCATAATCACCGTCATCTACTACGGTCTAGAGCCCAGCTCATAATCACCGTCATCTACTACGGTCTAGAGCCTAGCTCATAATCACCGTCATCTACTACGGTCTAGAGCCCAGCTCATAATCACCGTCATCTACTACGGTCTTGAGCCCAGCTCATAATCACCGTCATCTACATCGGTCTTGAGCCCGGCTCATAATCACCGATTCCTTATAATTCAAATTCTTAGGATCTAATTCATCCATTTCTCAACTAACATTTCCAACTAATATTTTAATGCTAGTTATTTATTTATTTCAATATAATTCCTTCTTCTTGCATAATTGGCCTTAATATCAAGTATCACTTTCATACCTTCATGGCTTCTCCTCATGGCATCAAAGTATACTATCCCAAATGATATTCATGGTTGGTACAACCATCATACACACATATTCATAACATCTAAACATACACAATTTATTCATAAATTTGTGTATCATGCATATTATACTTTTAAATCGATAGTAGTTCTATTTATGCATTATTAACCATCAACAATTCATGCACATCACATTTATATTCACTTAGGAAATCCCATGAAATTAACCCAAAGATTATAAGTATCATAGTCGGTCATCCTCACCTTAATTAAGCTTAAGCGCGTTCTACGTTTCTCGATTGGACTTTGACCAACTCCGGCGAACTTTGACCAACTCCGGCGAACTTTGACCAACTCCGACGAAACTCCGGCGAAGCTCAAAAATACTTTAAATCAAGTCCCTAACAATGTTTTATCATTACATAACTTATATCAACACAAATAACCTATAAAAGGTTATTTTCCGGCAACCCGGTCGATTTGGCTTCTAAGTCCGTTTTTGGACTTAGAATCACTTTCCAACCCATTATTCCACACTTAAATCATGTAGAACAATACTAAAAGTCTTTCATATGATATATACCTTATATCCTAGAAGAAAAACAAAGGAAAAGCTATGATAAGGTCATTACCTTAATTTTCACACTTTTTCCTAGCTTTTTCCTTCTTAAACTTTCTTCTTGGACTCCCTTTAGCTTGAGTTTGGATTTAGGCTATGGAGATGAAGTTTGCAGAGCTCTTCTCTCCTTCTTGGTGTATTTGGGTCGAAATGATGAGTGTAAGGAGGTAGGGGTGGTTCCTTCTTGTTTCATTTAGACAAATGAGTGAAGGGAGGGGGCCTACTACATGTCAAAGGTGTCTCCCCCATCCTCTCAATTGTTGTTCAGCCAATTTGGCACTCATCCAGCCCTCAAGGGTTGACAATTTCGTGGGGTGGCCCCCACCCATGTGGGAGGTCATCCCAATTTGTCCCAAAGTGTGCAATTTGCCCCGAAAGTTGTATTTTTCGGACTGTTTTAAGTATATTTTATTTTATCGGGTCAAATAAAATATAACACTTGTTCCAAATTCTTAATGGACCTTAGAATCAATATGTATCCCTCAACTTTAATTTAGAAGTCTCCGAAATCCCTTTTCGGGCTGTTATCTGATAGATTGCCGATACTGATAATTTGGCCCCGTTTGACCAACCGGTCAACCCTATGTCATTGTCATGGCTCAACTAGGGTATCCACCACCATATACATATTATCTAGTCCAAGATCAATATAATATGTGACCCCGATAATATCGGGCGGTCCCCACTCCCGATGTGGGCCCCACGTGCATTTTACTATTCACGCGAAAAATTTAATACAAATTCACTACTTCGTAAATTCACTAAATATTTCATAGGGTTCAATAAATTGTTAGCTTAAAGATAAATACATTTGGGGACGGTGTTACATAAGACGTCCGTCTGGATTAAGTGACACTGAGATAACAAGTTGTTTACTATGTGTGCTGAATGAGAAGTTTGACTTATGTTAAATGACCAAATAACCCTTTTGTCTAGAACAAGTGTTGAATGTATATTATCTGTTTGCATTGCTTATTCCGAAATATAATTTCATGTGCCTAATAAAAGACACACTTGAAAAGCATTGGAATGAGAACTTTAACCCTTCATTGTTCTGAAATATAATTTCACATGCCTAATTTCAACTTAAATTAGCCGATAAAAATCTGAAACTAGCCACACAAAGCATTGGAATGAGAACTTTAACCCTTCATCAGATGACAAAACAAAAAAGGCAACGAAACTAAATAAAAGAGATTGGCCTTTTTTTAAGCACTAAATTGTAGGCTATGTGGGATTCGAACCCACATTTATGTGTTTATGACACATCGCTCTACCATTTGAGCTAATAGGCTAAAAATTGTTATTTATAATATTTTAAAACAATGAACAACTCTATGAGAAAGACCAAACAAAAGATAAAGAGTATGTAGTTTACGGGTTATGTACGTTAACATCCAGAAAATTACAAAATCAAAGTGATTTCCTTCATGCTAGATACAATTTACACACTCCGTATAAACGAGTGAATTCCAGAGTGTGAGTCACAAACCCAGAAAATTAAATACAATTCACATTGCCTGACCCAGGTTCTGAAGTGTATTGTTCTCAATTGATTAAAATTTTCTTAGTCTCAACCCAAGAGCTCCAAAACATTACCAAAATGCATAACAGCTTGAGGCTATACACCGGAATTCTGACAACACTCCTCAACCTTTAAAGAGTTTAGATCCACAATGTCACAAAGCAACAAAAGGTTGCACACATTTTCTTCTACCATATAACACAATATTAGCTATGAATCGATGTATCCATATATTTATCCTCTGATTGGAGTATAATCTATTGAGGTTCAACTTGAAATTAAGAAATTCCTAAGCAATTGACACAATCCATTTCTAAAACCATAGACATGATCCAAAACCATAGACACAATCCAAAAGATCATATTATCAAAAATGATATGAAGTATATTCATTCGAGAATAGATCATGAACTACTTCAGATCCATTTCTTCATTTGCTCCTATGATAGAATATCTACTCCGGCTCAACCCACATCAAAAAATGTATGGCACTCACAAATAATTTTGAAAAATCTCCAAGCAAATCACCCCAGATTGAAATAGAAAAAAGCAAAAAAGAAGAAGATTGAAATGAAACATAAGTCGAAAATCATCAGATTGAGAGTTAGCTCTCCCATATCATCATTAGTTGGAGAGAGATCCAACACACCCACCGAAGCCGTTAGAAGACAATCGAAACACATCTTGAGGGAGTCGTGCGGAGCAACGCTCAATGATGAACCGGAGTAAACGCTCGACGAACACCCAGAGCAAAACTCATCTAAGATTCATCAGAGCAATACTCAACGAAGACCATTCTAAGATTACCGATGACCTTCTAGTCGGGGATGAATAAAGAGTACAGAGAGAAGCGCTGAAGACGGAAGTCGAAACGGAGCGCATGTGTGCTCCAGAAGAAGAATACGTGTGAGAGAGGAGCCAGAGGAATACATTGATATACGGAGTAGCGATGAAGTATCGAGAGGGAGAAGTCAAGGTTAAAAAAGAAACTCCTCCCACGCTGATACGTCTGAAGTCGGGGGAGTGCTAAATTCTGACTGAGCGAATAAGTCACAGACTCACAAATGGTCTGACCGAATAAGTCAATTTTATTGTTAAGTCACAAGTAAACAAGGTTATATAGTTGAGCGATTAAGTCGTATGTTCAATTAAGTCCATTAAGGCTATGTTTGGCACAACGAGCTGAAGCTGAAGACTAATGTCTGAATTGAGAGCTGTTGACTGAATTAAAGACTATTGTCTGGAACTGAATTATGAAGTGTTGAATCTGAATTGCAAGCTAAATGGAGTATACCCGTTTGGCATAAAGAGCTGATACGGTGACTGGAAAATATAAAATTACATTAAAGGGCATATACATATTATTCCAAAAATTATTATAATGATTTTTATATTTTAATAAATGTTAAGATTATAGTATGTATGTACTTCGTATATGAAGTATTTTTTTTTTCAAAAAACTGCACTTTAAGTGATACCATTGATACGTAGTATTATCCGAAATGCAAAACACAAAGAAAATATATGAAATTCAAACAATGCTCCATATTGATTTTTATTAGAAAATAAAATTTCGATAATCTTCCTATAGTGTTCAGAACACTATAATGTTGTTCTGTTATGTGTTCCCTACTTCATTCTAAACTATAATGATGAATTACATACACCTCTTAGTTAATGGGTGAAACAAATTCAACCAAAGAGCTGTGCCGTCAATTGTATATGGGTATCCTCAATTTTCAATGGAATTTCGTGGTGTTGCACTTACCAGAAGTGAGAGAACGAAACAGAGATACTGAGATAGTAGGGATATTTTAGGCAGGTGTGCTGTATATAAGGTTAGCTGATTACAAACGTTCCCTGAAGAAACGTTTTTGTTCAACCCATTTATTAGCTGAACTTAAAAAATCTAGCCCATTATCAGCTGAACTGGCATGCCAAACATAGCCTAAGTCCTAAGTAAACGGGGTTTAAATTTTTAACTTGAATATTGATATTGACTATTCAAAGAAGGGAAATGAGAAATCACCCAACTAATTAATAGCGGTAATACTGCCAATCTATCATTTTACTTTGTATTTTACATTTAACTCAATTCAAAATTAAGAACGTCAAACTATTCTTACATTCATTTAACTCGCTCTTAATATCTTCTGCAAAAAAAACTTGTTCTGATAAATTTTACGTAGTACGATAGTATATATTACGTAGTAAATTTGAAATCAAAATCGCTTTTTGTGATTAATATAAACAGAACTTTCTATTTAGGAAAAATAACTTTAAATAATACAAACTATCTTCCATGAACCAAGTGATGGAGTATATGGCCCGAGAACTCCCGGCCCACAGACTCCTACTACTCCAATAAAGGCCCAACAGGCCCAGAAGGCCCAACAGGCCCAAATCACCGCGCCCAGAGTACCAAGCAGCCCACAATGCGCACCAGGGTTGCCTTCGGCCCCCTGGCTGAAGGCTCTAACTCTCACAGGAGGGCCAACACAGCAAAACAAAGTTACTGGGAAAACGGCGAAAATCAGTAGCCCTCGGCACCTGGAGCCCTCGGCACCCAGGGGTCCCCGGTACTCAGAGCCCTCGGCTAGTCCTCTAGCCGAGGGCACCTTTCCCGACATGATATCCGCGCCACATGCGTACAGATCACCGTACCCTGTACAACGTCCCATCCAACAGCCGCATTAAATGCGGCCACATGCGGCTGCCAGCGCCAACCAGTTGAGGTGACCTCTCGGCCAATGGACGCTTGACACGTGTCCCTGTCCGGCATTTATTGCTACTATAAATAGCACCCCATTTCCCCATTTGTAACCAGGTCATAATACGCTGAATACTCTCTAATATACTTTCTCTCTCTATACTTACTTGCTCTGACTTCTCTCTTGTTATTCCTCGTAATCAGTGGCGGAACCAGAACGAAAACAAAGGGGTAGCTAAAAGTATTACCAAATACAAAAATATAAATTGATATTAAAGTTTACATAATATAAAATTTGTGAGAATGGTACATTACATTACAATTAAATGTTAGAAGAAGAAGAAGCCAATTTAGACAATTGCGTACGGCGTGTTTGCATACATTGAAAACGTTGCAAAATTGCTTCATTTTCAATCTTGGAAAAAATTTCCTTCTCCATGTAGATCACCAAACTATCATTCATCCATTCATCTCCCATTCTACTCCGTAAATCAGTCTTGATGATTTTCATGCCAGAAAAGACTCTTTCAACTGAAGTTGTTGCAACCGATAAAACTAACGCCAACTCAATAAGACGATATACCAAAGAAAACACAAGGTTCATGCCACTTTCAACCATTTGTGAGCACTACCCACCACACCAACATGAGTATTGAATATATCTAGTGCTTTTTACCAATTATTTACCCCTTTCTCGGTAAATGCAACTTCTCCAACTCGGTTTCCTTTATTTGAATCTTTGAAAAGATAACACCACAAGCAATAAGCAGCATCTTTTGAAATGCTATACTCCAACCATGGATATTTCTCAAACCAAGCAGGTTGAAAACTTCTCTTTTCTTTACCATACACTCTCTTAGGATATACATGGCCAATCGGTCTACACGGACCTCTTGTTAAATATTCTCTCATAACCTGGTCTCTAATAAAAGAATTATACTTGAATATTGGCTTACGTAATCCAGGATCAGACACAATATCATTTGGATCAAATTCGACACGAGGATGTTTTTCTCTACTACTTCCTTCATTATCTCGTCTAGAAGGTCCACCCTCTCGTGTTACAAATTGTAAAATAGACATGATCGCATGAGTAACCTAACAAGTTAAAAAAGATTTCAATTTCAATTTCTTAAATACTTATAATCAATTAAAATTTAAAACAATTAAAGCACTTTCAATTTCAATTTTATACGGTCTAGGGTTTTACCAATTCAAGCTTATAATCAATTATTACTATAAAAAGCAATTGTATTGAGGAATCAATAAACTTGCAAATTAAAATCAAACCTTAAAGCTATTCATCACTCATCAGTCCAATTTCAAATTAAATAATTAGTTAAACTCTTAAAGCAAACAACCAATAAAATTAATTAAAACAGTTATCAATTTTAAAATTACTTACCAAATCAATTGCAAATAACCTATCACAAGGCTGCCTGGCTGCCCCCTTCTTGCCTGAGTTGCGAGTTGCGACCGACGGAGTGACGAACAGAGCCCAGCTGCCCAGAGGAGTAGAGGGCTGGACTGGCGCCTGAGCCTGGCGGACAGAGGACGGAACTACGGAAGAACTCTCGACCTGCGATTGGCGAAGAGATCTCGAAGCCTGGGACCGTCTGCCATCTGCTCAGCTGCGGAACTCGACCTGGCGGCTGGCCCTGCAAATCTGCGATTGGCGAAGACATGAAGGTCTGGATCGGGGCCAATCGGGCGAACGGCCCAACTCCAACTCCAAGAGGAACGACGTCGTTTCTGCCGTTACTGTGCACTTAACCAAACGACGTCGTTTTGCCTAAATGTTTTAATTAAAAAAAACACTCACACCTCACCTGGTTTGCAGCTCTGGCCGAAGGTCTGGATCTCAGCATAGCCGGGGCGCAGGTCTGGCCGAAGAAGAAGACGGGGCGCGGGGCGCTTGCTGGCGGTTGCCGGGATACCTAATACTACTACCTCTAAAACTCCGGCGAAGGGGTGGCGCCAACACCGGCTCGCCCCCCTCTGGTTCCGCCCCTGCTCGTAATAACCCCTCGGATAAGCTACCCCCGGATACACTATCCATCACCAAGAATAATACATACTTTGAAAATGATTTTTAATAATACCAACTATTTGCATATAAAACAAAAACAATATGAAGCCATTTTTCATCAAGAAATCCAATCATTTAAGACATTAAAATCTAATAGCAAACTATCTATTAAATGATATTTGGAAATAAAATCACTTATTTGGTATTTTGATACTATTTTTTGATGAATTAAATAACTGAATTTTCATTGAAAATTTGCTCTATATCACTTTTGGTCTATGTTTGGATAGTTGATATAATTAAAAGTAATTTTAAAAGTATGTATTATTCTTGATTCATGGAAGATAGTTTATATTATTTAAAATTATTTTCCCTCTATTTATGATTTCAAATATTCCATCTAGAAAATGCATCTTTTTTATGAGCCAACAAGAATAAATGAACGTAGAGATTTTTGTTGGGATGGGTGTAGTGTATATGTACAGGCAAATATAGAGCAGCAAAAGCAATCACATGCGACGGTACACCGGTTTCACATGCGCACATGTGAAATCTTCTCACTGTTCCCAAATTTCATCTTGCAATAATTATTATCTTCCATCTAGAAAAAGTATGGTTTTAACCGGGTGTTTACTCCGCAATTGATAAAATTGAGCTCATAATTCATGACTTCGTGTAGTATTTTACCTATGTACTCAATTATAGGGAGTATATTAGGGTCGTAAACGAATCGAATCGAATCGAGTCGAATAATGAGATTTTGTATTTGTATTTGTTTATTTTTTTCAAATACGAATTCAAATTCAAATATGAAACGGATATTAATTTCGATTTGTATTTGTATTTGTTTAACAATACAAATAGTTAACGAATCATATACGAATATCGAATCGATTTCAACATATGTTAAATATTAGTCAAATATCACTCTAAAATAACTTTTCTTATACTCTGTATTTTTTATGTTGTAAATGCATGCTATGACATAATATGTATTTTTAGAATTTAAATTTAATGGACCAATGCATTTTTAGATGGTGCACGGTATGCTAAAGTGAATTAATTTTATAATTAATAAATATAAATATATTTCAAACTTTTTGAAATAAACACTAACACACACAACATATTAGAAATTATACTTATAATGTGTGAAATAAGTTGATAATTGTATATATCAAAGTCAAACAACTCTAATTTTATTCTTCAAATCGAATGCATAATTATTTGTAATGCATTTGAAAGACATTTTAACCAAAAACTTGATTTGTATTCTTATTTATATTCTGAATTATTACAAATGGGTTTGGAATCTATATGCAAAAGTGTATATATGGGTTACACTTTGAGGGTATTGCTATCTTTTAAAAGTTATTGTAGTGTTATTACTATTATTATTTTTATTATTATTAATATTGATATTAATATTACCATTATTATTAATCGAATATATTTGATTAATATTCGAATCGAATACACTGATATTCTTATTTGTATTTGATAACAACTCGAACCAAATTTAATATTCTTATTTGTATTTGAATATTCCGAAGCCAAATCGTCTTATACGAATTCGAATCGTGAATCGAGCACAAATTATTTGATTCGTTTACAACCCTAGAGTATATGTTTGTTGAGGTTTATTCCTCTCGTTACAAGGCCCAACACCTTCCTTTTGGGTTTTGTTGGATGTTAATGGATTGAGTTTATTTTGATGGTTTAGTTAACTCATTTGCGGACAAGATTAATAGCAAGAAAAAGTAGGATAGATAAAGTGGGTCATGTTCTATTATTGCCTTAGAGCGATTACAACACATCCTTCAAGAGCTGAACGCCGAGCCTTAATTCTAAGCTGGAAGTATACAAGTAGAGAGAAGGGCTAAAGTTATTGGATACTATATATAAGTTGTCAATCATTTACAATGAAAAAAATGCTTCTATTTATACTACCACGGGGTAAGCGGTGATGGTGATGTGGCGAGACCTGATTCATTAAATGTATTTTCTGCCAAATCTTTGCTTTCCTGTCAATTATGCTGAGTTACCAGACTAAGAGCCCACACACGAACCAAATTAAATGATTTACCCAAGGACCCTGTGCCGTGCGGCACGCGTCACGGGCCGTGTGGGTGTCACCACCCATTCCAGGGGCCTTAACAGGTTCTTGGGCCAATTACCCCAACAATGTTATAATTTTGATTAAGCATATAATTGTGCATTTATTTGCATGAATTAAATAGTAGTCACAGGGCAGCCACTGCATCATTGCATCCTGAAGACGAGGGTACGATGAACATATCATCATAAGGGTGCATAAAGAGCAAGAATTCAAATTTTGACAAATATTTTTCACTTCCAAAGACTTCAATAAATAGCCTCTCGAGCACAAATAATATTGTGGATGTGTTTGGTTCTACTTTTTAAACATGTTTCTGTTCCTTCAGGGAGCGTAAGTAGATATTGGAGTGTTTAGGTGAAAGTCAGAAGTACTTTTAAGTACTGTAAATTATTCCTAGACGTAGTCTTTTAGAAATTGAAGGAGACCAACTTCAGAAAAATTGATTTTGATCAAACCATGACCATCTTTTGGAATCAATGGACTATGAATTATGGAACATCACAACCATATATACCCCAGTATAATGATACGGAGTATAATACAACCAATAAATAACTTTTGAATAGTATAATGATATATGGAATACTCCTTAAGAAGTTTATTTTATACTCCGTATATCATTATACATCTAAAAAAAGAAGGGCTCAATACCATATGGTCGGTTTGCCTAATTGGTTCCCATGGAATTGATTTTTTGAATACTCTATATACGATACTTCAAATGAATACGTTTCCAACATTTCATTAACTTTTGTTGGTTTGAAAATCTACTTCTCAATATTATGCTTCACACTACCTGGTGTAGTTAAAGACGAGTCCAACTTCTCTCCATTTTTTCCTCTCCATTTCTCATCCATTTCCTTTTTTCTTCCTATCTATCATCACCTTTTTCTCTGTCTTACTAATTAACATACTCCACCATAATTTCCTTCCTCTCTATCTCTCTCCAACTGGAAATATCCGGTTACTGGAGAGGATCCAAACTCGTTAACACTACAAAAAAATTCGCTTGTAGTCACGGACCGTAGTCACGGATTTGGTGCGTGACTAGTTAGTCACGGTTCTAATCACGGTTTAGTCACGGAACGTTTAAAAAAAATAGTTACGGATTTGGCCGTGACTACGTCCGTGACTATAGTTAGTCACGGATGTAGTCCGTGACTAAAGTGTTCCGGCCAACCCAATTTCACCTCCGGCGGGATTTTTTTTAAATTTGAAATTAGTCACGGATGGTTCCGTGACTAGTGCCGTGACTACACTTAGTCACGGATACGTCCGTGACTAATGCCGTGACAAGTGCAAAATTGATTTTTTCAACGTTCCAAATTTAAAGTGCTCTTACAAATCGTACCAAAAATGTGTAGTCACGGACACATCCGTGACTAAGTCCGTGACTACAAGTTTTATATATGCAGCCCCCGCTTCATTCAACAAAATCACACCATTTACTCCAGATAGAATTCCAAATAGAATTGAAGGATGTAATCTACCCATCTCATATCATTTTTCATGTTTATGCAGATAAGGTATGTAATTTGAATTACGTATTTTTTGTATGAATTAGTTGGTTCATTTTAGCTACTACATTAGTTAAATTAATACTTAATTAATTAACGAAATAAATTCCTTAAATTTAGTTACATTAAACGTAAGTGTAATTTAAACATATAGGGTTAATCAAGTTGTATTTAATTAATTAAAATTACGTAAATTAGTTAAATATGTAAATTAGTTAAATACATATGTAAGTATATTATTAAATATAATATTGGCAATACATATGTTATTAATTTTAAAATATAGGGTTAAAATTACGTAAATTAGTTAAATACGTATGTAAGTATATATGACTAAATATACTTTAAATGCATATTATTAATATTAGTTAAATGTAAGTATTATTTAATTCAAATGACTTTATATATATATATATGATTAAATATAAGTATATGATTTCTTTATATTGGCAATTATTGTTAATTAAGGTGGCCTAATTTAGGATTAATAATGATTTAAATTAGGGTTAGTTAATTTAATTTAAATGTGTTTATTATATATATATGCTCAAATTATTGGAATTGCTCATATTATTTAATTTAGTAAATTGTTAAATGTGCATTATTAATAAGATTAAGATGTTGATAATTTTAGTATTATGGATTAAATTAATGTCATTAACGTATTTTGCATGTTTATAGTTTAATAATATTAATTATTGGACGTTAGTTAATTTTAAGGGAATTTTAGTGAATTTTGGTGAATTTTAGTGAAATTTTAGGCAATTAGTTAATTTTAAGGGAATTAGTTAATTTTAAGGGAATTTTAGGGAATTAGTTAATTTTAAGTGAATTTTAGTGAATTTTAGTGAAATTTAAGGAAACTAGTTAATTTTAAGGGAATTAGTTAATTTTAAGGGAAGTTTAGTGAATTAGTTAATTTTAAGGGAATTTTAGTGAAATTTAAGGAAATTAGTTAATTTTAAGGGAATTAGTTAATTTTAACGGAATTTTAGGGAATTAGTTAATTTTAAGGAAATTTTAGTGAAATTTAGTGAAATTTAAGGGAATTAGTTAATTTTAGGGAATTAGTTAATTTTAAGGGAATTTTAGTGAATTTTAGTGAAATTTAAGGGAATTAGTTAATTATAAGACCGGGAATTAGTTAATTTTAGGGAATTAGTTAATTTTAAGAGAATTTTAGTGAAATTTAGTGAAATTTAATATATTAATAATACTCGACATATGTTGGTAATGTTTATAATTTAGAGTTTTTAACCTGTATAATTTTTTTATTATAATATTCAGGCATAATGTATAGACAAAATAGAATTTGGATGTATGATAAATATGCGGTATTGTACGGAATGCAATCAAATTTTCTTGAAGGAGTTGAGGAGTTTATTAAATTCGCACTTGAACACCCGGCTTATATGAGTGGTGATAAAATCAGATGTCCATGTTCAAAGTGTAAAAATCTCAAATTTAAACCACTAGACGAAGTTGGGTGGGATTTGTACGCGGACGGTTTCCTTCCCAATTATTATAATTGGACTTCTCATGGCGAACCTTTGGATCCATCTGTTTTACCACAAACGGTAGGTTCATCTCGTAACGTTCCTGCAGAGATGAGTGCGTGGGGAGACCCTGCTGAAATGAGATGGGAGCATGGTATATGACGCATACGGTGCATCGATGTCTCAGTTCAACCCCCCACAACCATCTAACGATCCTCCTGAAGCTTCGACCTCGTATCAACCACATGAGGATGAAAATCCGATATTTTATGAACCTTATGTGGATGAAGGTTTAGCTGAAAGATTTCAAGATGTTTTAAAAGCAGCTGATCAACCCCTGTATGCTGATTGTGAGGGATACTCTCAGCTATCCGCCGTTACAGAGTTTATGAACATAAAAGCTAAATACAGTCTCCCTGAAACTTGCATGACTAGAGTCTTGCAGTCAGTAGGCGGGATGCTACCACGTGATCATAACCTTCCGGATTCATATTATCACATGAAACAATTAATGTCTAAGTTGGGGCTACCTTATATAGAAATTGATGCGTGCCCGGAAGGATGTATGTTGTTCTGGAAGGATGATGAGGCACTTGAATTCTGCAAGTTCTGTGGTGGAAACAGATACAAACCTGTTCCTCAAAGTAGAAAGAAACCACGAAATAGGTCGACATTGTCTAAATTGTATTACCTCCCAATAGCTCCACGACTTCAGAGGATGTACGCTTCAACTGCTACTACGAAACACATGACATGGCATGTTGAGCACGAAACAAAAGAGGGTATGATGTCTCACCCTTTGGACTGTGAAGCTTGGAGACACTTTGACCGTTGTCATCCTCAATTTGCAATGGAGCCACGAAATGTGCGACTGGGATTGTGTTCAGACGGATTTGCTCCATTTGGAAGGTTTGGGAAGAACTATTCATGTTGGTCGGTCATGTTAACTCCTTACAATCTCCCTCCCGACATGTGCATGAAAAGTCACTTTATCTTTTTGACTCTAATATGTCCGGGTCCCAATGATCAAGGGAAAAAAATAGACATTTATCTCCAACCCCTTATCGAGGAGATGAAAGAACTTTGGGCCATTGGGACACCAACATATGATGTTTCAAGGGATCAAAATTTCATAATGAAAGCTGCCATCATTTGGACCATTAGCGACTTCCCTGCCTATGGTATGCTTTCGGGATGGAGCACACATGGTCTTATGGGATGTCCGATATGCATGGAGAAATCAGATGCCAATTGGCTAATTTTCACTAAAAAACCAAGCTACTTTGATCGTCACCGCACGTTTCTCCCGGAAAACCACCGATATCGAAAGAACAAAAAGTCTTTCATTAGAGGTAGAGTGGTACTAGACACCCCGCCCCCGAGATTGACCGGGGAAGCAATTTTTAACCGGGTTCGATGTATTCCTACGGTTATGCAGGAACCAAATAAGAAGCCATATGGGTTTTGTGATACCCATAAGTGGACAAAGAGGAGTATCTTTTGGGAGTTACCATATTGGAAAGACCTTCTCATTCATCACAATATAGATGTCATGCACACTGAGAAGAACGTGTTTGACAATATATTTAACACAGTGATGGATTTCAAAGGCAAAACTAAAGACGGTCTTGCATCTCGAAAAGATATGACTATTGGGTGTGATAGGCCCGAACTATCTGTTGATCTAGAATATGAGGGCAACAATATTCCAAAAGCAGTCTACCAAGTCACACAAGCACAAAAAGAATCAATATTACAATGGCTTGTGTCCCTGAAGTTTCCAGATGGCTACTGCTCCAACTTGTCCAGATGCGTGGACATGGACAAACTTGGAACGACGTCGAGCATGAAAACTCACGATTGTCATGTAATCATGCAAAGACTTCTCCCAATTGCACTGAAAGAGATGCTTCCTGAACACGTATGGTCCTGCATTACTGAGATCAGTTTGTTGTTTCAGTCGATATGCTCAAGCGTTTTGGATGCAGCATCCCTCCTGTAACACCCCGGCCCCGTAGGCCCCGAGGTAGTTACTTCTGACCTCTAGTACTGTCCTCACAAACCACCACTAGCCTTTTCCGCGCACTTTGTCCTCACTCATCCCAAGACTACTCCCGTGCAAGCACGCTTAACTTTGGAGTTCTTGGCTAATGAGCTCCCTTAAAAGGAGATGCATCTTGTTGGTATGAGTAGTACTATTAATCTCTTTAAATTAAATCTCAAGTGTTACACCTCCGTAGACTAGAAGAGTTTGTTCCCATTCTGATGTGTAATTTGGAAAAGATAATGCCTCCATCGTTTTTCGATGGAATGGAACATCTTGTAATACATCTTCCGTATGAGGCTTTAAATGGTGGACCCGTCTTCTATCGCTGGATGTACAGATTTGAAAGGTTAGTCACAATTTCATTTATCTTTGAATATTTATTTCATAACAACATTAATCTGTGTACCACTTTTATTTTACTTTGCAGATTTCTTGGAGAGTTGAAAAAGAAAGTGACCAACAAGGCACACGTTGAGGCTTCAATTTGTCAAGCATATCTTCAACAAGAAATCTCAACGTTCTCATCTTTTTATTTTGAGCGTGAAGTCATTACTAGAAGAAAGAGACCTGCCCGAAACGATGACATTGGCAAGGATTTATATAAAAATGTAGTTTCCATTTTCAATTACCCAGGTAGAGGTAAAGGAGCTTGGACAAACCGATACATCGTGGGAAAAGAATTACAAATTGCGCATACTTATATGCTCATTAATTGTCCAGAAATCTTACCGTTTTATCAGTAAGTTAAATTTGTAGTTATCTTTGTAATATATATACAATTATTAAGGTAGTTGATTTATAATATTTTCATGTGTCACGCCCCGGACCTAGCCGGACACGTCAACAACCCGCCGTACAGTACGAATAGCCAACCGCAGTCCAACTCACCCGTACTATACAAGGCGTCATGAATATCATTCACACATAGTACATCCATAAACAAACATAATGTAAATCATTTATTTAAAACAGCGGAAGCATAAATACAATTGTTCAAGCCACACTTGGCATAACTAGACATGCAAGCCCCCAAAGTAATTATTAAGAAAATAGTATCCATGAGCATTAATGTAATTGTTTTTAAAACAGAACGGAAGAAGCACGAACCACGTCTTCCTCCCTTGATCCCTCCCGAAGCAACGGGCAATGGTAGCAACCTTCAAGTTCTACCTGAAACTGTGAGGTGGCCTCCCCCGTGAAGGGGAGGTCAGTACTTGGAAATATTTGACAAGTACAATAGCAACTATACTAAGTATAATCAACGTTTTAATTTCCAAGACCCTCAACTTAGGGTACTATTATCTTATAGGCCATAACCCTCGGTTACCCCTTTTTACTTTTAACTGTACTTACTTTACATGAAGTCAAGTAGTCGGTCCGTAGGCCCATATTCATTTAGAATTCATCGTTTCCATTCCCCCGTGACCGCAAGTCACGATAACCCCGTGGGGTCCCATCGAGCCCCAATTGTATAGCATGGGCTCGGCCCAACTACATCTCTATACAATCCTCTAGCCCAATATATCATATCAAAATTTGTATGGCAAGGGCTCGGCCCAACTACGTTTCCATACCAACCATAACTTCGTGGCAAGGGCTCGGCCCAACTACGTTTCCACGAAGATCACATATACATGGCAAGGGCTCGGCCCAACTACGTTTCCATGCTAATCATATTACATGGCATGGGCTCGGCCCAACTACATCTCCATGTCATCCTAGAGTCCGACTCTAATTATTTTCATAATCAAATTCTCAAGCAAGTCTTATGCCTAGAATCAATTCCCGTAGGTGGCCTTTAGGCCTACCCCTATCACACCTTAGTGTTCATACCATTCATCCTTAAGTATCTATTGAGACTACCTAAGGCATATCTATTCACAATCCTACCTCTTAGGATTTGTTTCATCATTTATTTATATTAATTCCCCGACTAGTATTTTGATACTAATTGGATAATCTTAGAACATGCCAAGTTCCTATTTCTCGATTGGCATTTCATTTCCATTGATTTCTCAACCCAAGTATAGTTTGATCTCAATTTCAAAAATATCACTTTAATCCATTCATGAATTTCATACATGAAGTAAAGTATATTTTATCACAATGTCATCACAGTAATTCCATTAACATGTCGTTCCATTTATTTCACATAATCATACACAATTATTCTAAATTTGTATATCATGCTTCACTTACTCATATTCGTATTATTTTCATTTAGGCATTATTAGTCATTAATAATCCATGAAAATCCCATCTAATTACTTTAGGCATTCTTATGAAATTAACTCACTAATTATAAGCAATATAGTCAGCCTACCTCACCTTATTAAGCTTAAGCGCGTTCTACGCTTCTCGATTGAACTTTGACTAATTTCGGCGAACTTTGACCAACTTCGGCGAACTTTGACCAACTCCGACGAAACTTCGGCGAAGCTCAAAAATACTTTAAATCAAGTTCCTAACAAGGTTTTATCATCACAAAACCCATATCAACACAAATAACCTATAAAAGGTTATTTTCCGGCAAACCGGTCGCTTTGGCTTCTAAGTACATTCTTGGACATAGAACCACTTTCCAACCCATAAATCCATACTTAGAACATGGAGAACCATCCCAAGGGTTCTTCATATAATAAATATTCCTCATGGTAGAAGAAGAAGAATAAAGGGAAAGCTATGGCAAGGTGATTACCTCAATTTCCACACTTTCCTACACCTTTTTCCTTCTCCAAACACTCCTCTTTGGATCCTCTATCTTGAGCTCGAATTTGGGTGTGAAAATGATGAATTTCAGAGCTCCTCCTTGCTATCCTTGGGTGTTGCTACGAGTGGGTGGAGGTGGTGAGGTGAGAGGGGTGGTTTTTTTGTCTCATTTAGACAAATGAGTGAAGGAATGGGGTCTACTAAATGTCAAAGTGTGTCTCCCCATTCCCATCAATTGTTATTCAGCCAACTTAGCACTCATCCAGCCCCCAAGGGTTGACAAATTCGTGGGGTGGCCCCCACCCATGTGGGAGGTCATCCTAATTTGTCCCAAAGTGTACAATTTGCCCCGAAAGTTGTATTTCCCGGACTGTTTTAGATATATTTTATTTTATCGGGTTAAATAAATATATTACGTGTTCTAAATCATTATAACATTTAGAATGAATATGCATTCCCCAACTTTAATTTATAAGTCTCCAAAATCCAATTTCGGGCTTTTATCTGATAAATTTATCGATACCGGTATTTGGGCCTCTATTGACCAATCGGTCAACTCTGGGCCTTTCCATGACCCAAATGAAGTATCCACCATCCTATAAATATTTTCTAGACCCAGATGAATATAATATGTGGTCCCGATAATATCGGGCGGTCCCCACTCCCGATGTGGGCCCCACGTGCATTTTACTATTCACGCGAAAAAATTAATACAAATTCACAACCTCGTAAATTCACTAAAAATTTCATAGGGTTCAATAAATTATTCGCTTAAAGATAAATACATTTGGGGACAGTGTTACATCATGTTTGACTTCACAGGGAATTTAGAGCGGAGTACTCAACATTCCCTGACAATGAAATTGATGCATTGGTGGACTCTCATTTTATACCGTGGTACAAGCATCAGGTATATATACATACACACACATTAATTATATATATCATTAAGTAATAATATTTAATAATTACCCAATGTTATCGTGTTTTAATTTACAGATCAATAACCGTGGGATTGTGGACCCTTTGTTAGTATCATTATCGTGGGGCTCTGGTGCCTACGCCAAAGTTTGGTGGTCATATGTGATAAACGGTTACACCTATCACACAGTCGGTTACGGACAGGGCCGACCAACAGTGAACAACGGGTTATGTGTCCCAACCATCGGTCATGATAACTCGGAAACCAATTTTTTTGGTGTCTTGCACGAGATTCTCGAACTGGAAATGCCTTCTGCTGGGAAAAAGTTGACATGCGTTTTGTTCCGCTGCAAATGGATCGATCCAACACGTGGTGTGCGAAAAAATTCAAAGTATAATATGATTGACGTCAATCACTCTCGCGTGTATACGAAAAATGAGCCTTTTATACTTGCTCAACAAGCAGCCCAGATTTATTATACAGATTACCCTTCAACCAGGCGGACACAGAATCCTTGGGTGTGTGCATGTACTGTCCGTCCGAGCAAAATTGTATCACAAACTCAACACAAGGACGTTGATTTAGATGCTTTTCAGCAACATTTTTTCCAACCTACACCGATTGCTGAGACGGTCAACCAGCACATTCAGCTAAGTGATCCAAATGGGGGAAGTGTTGAAGTCATGCCAGAAACGCACCTTCCGGACCTAACAACTCCATCTGAGCGCGAAATTGTTGAAATGCATGAAGAACAACAAAATACTCATTATCAGGAAGAAGGAGAATGGATAGACGGTTCTGATACAGAAGAAGATGTTGTATATGTAGAAAATAATGACTCTGATAGTGACTAATTGTATTGTTGTATTACAATTTTTTTGAGTTCGAATATTTGTGCTTTTTTTCTTCATTATTATTGTAGTCCAACAATATTTGATTTTTTTCTTCATCATTATTAAAAGATAAGTACGAAACGCACAATTTTTTTATCACAATCAACTTAGGAAACATTAATCATTTATCATAATAACCAAACAAACAAATACAAAATTATTCATCAATATCAAAACTTTCAAGAGGCCTAGCCAACAACTCGTTGATTTTTTTTTTAAATAAAAAAACATTAGTCACGGACTAAATCCGTGACTACGTTTTAATCCGGAATAAATTCAATTTTCAATTTTTTATTTTTATTTATTTAAAATCGATTTTTTTTAAACAAAAAATATTAGTCACGGACTAAATCCGTGACTATGTTTTAATCCGGAATAAATTCAATTTTTTTAAATTAAACACAGTCACGGATACATGTCTGTGACTAATCGCGGGCTTTTTTAAAAACGATAGTCACGGACACGTCCGTGACTACCACAAAAAATAAAAAAAATTAAATTAAACTCAGTCACGGCGCTTGTCTGTGACTAACATAAAAAAAATTTAAATTAAAAGTAGTCACGGATCTGGTCCGTGACTAACGCACCGGAGGACTAATTCCAGTCAAGATGTAGTCACGGATCGAGTTCCGTGACTAATCCGTGACTACACTTAGTCACGACCAATGTTCCGTGACTAAGTTCTAGTCACGCAGAATTAGTCACGGAACTAGTCACGGACAAAATCCGTGACTAAATGTGTTAGTCACGGATTTTTTACACTACGGTCCGTGACTAAGTCCGTGACTACAGACGAATTTTTTTGTAGTGTAAAGAGTCTAAAGACCAATATCTAGATTAAGGTTATGCATGTACCGCCTTTAAACTCATTTGAGCTAAGGTCCAACCAATCGAGAGAGACAATCATTATATACGTAACATTATATTTAATGAAGTGTTGAAGTGGACTGAATAAAACATTAATTAGTTCATATATGAAATAATTAAAATATTAGACTAATAGTATCTTTATATATGAAAATATTTAAAATATGAAAGTGATATGAAAATATTCTTTATTAAAAATAATATCATAAAAGTATAAAATTTATAATTTTCACTAAAATATAGATGTTAAAATGATCACCCAAGGATTATCATCATTGACTAGAAAAGTCAATGATGGCTAAGTAATTTGGGAGGGAGGTAGTATCAAATAATGTTATTGAGTTTAGCATTTCAGTTGAGCCCTTCTAATTTTCCTAATCTTAGGTTAATCTCATATTACGATCAAGTTATTCAAATTTATATTGTTTCTATTAGAAAACTTCTCTTGTGGTAATTTTAAACTTCTCTTGTGGTAATGCTTTTATTTTGTTTAGCTGTCATTGTAGATTCAAAAAAAAAGGATGACACTCCATCCCCGACCGGACGGTACATTGGAAGGAAGGAAGATAGATTATAATCCCAATCTGACAGATAAAGAGTAGTGTGGCTCTGTCCCCGGTACTTGCAGATGCCCTAGCATTTAGCATAGTCGTCTCTCATCGCAGTTGCTGGGATTAGAACCCGGGACCTAACCCTTGTGGCACTCTCTCGCTACCAGTTGGGCTACGCCCACCGGTATCATGTTATAGATTCAATAACTTGTATCATGTTTCAGACAATACTCTCTTGTATGTTGTACACATCCTTATACCCACCTTATACACACCATGTATGTGAAAGTTTTTTTTTTGTCTGTGATTCCGGTTCACATAAAAAATATGTCTTATTTTGTTTTTGTCCGTGAACGCGATTCACAAATAAAAAAGGGCCTTGCACAAACACGGTGTGTATAAAAGTGGGTATAAGAGTGGATAAAAACAACATTTTTGTTTAAATAATGGTCTTGATCTTCAGCTTAGACGACGCTCGGTCTTAGTTTAAAGGTTATTTTATGAATCAAAGATGAATCAAATAATAATATTCCAAAATAGGAATGTTATTATTTTATTCCATAAATAGAAGAATTACTGCCAAGATTAGAAAACACTGTCACTTATATACAGCCATATACTTCGTATGACAATATTTCTCAAGTTTGACTGTTATTCATAAATATTTCTACTCATATTTAGGACAATATCCTATAATATAATGGGCATTGTGATGGAAAAAATCTATTCACCTTTTTATTTTGTGTTTTGAGAATTGCATTTAACAAAATATATTTCTTTTTGGGACTTTTTCTGATTTTAAACTTTAATTTAAAACCAATTCCAGTAAATGGTGAAAATTAGTAAAGGTGGGTTTGATGCAAACAATTCATCCATTATGTGATCCAAGACAAATAAATTTAAAAAATATATCTATATATATAATCTTCACATATATGACCTATGAGAGAAATTAGTTTAATAAAACACTTTCTAAGTCAAATTTAAGGCCTTTGTATATACTACGTAATATATATGCATTGGATAAAAATATTATATTATCAAGCGTTGTTATATAGAGTGTTGAAGTTTATTCCTCTAGGTCCAAGGACTCAACACTTTTCCTCGGGCTTTCGTAGCTTAATGGAAGCTTGTATATTTTAATGAGTTTAATGGACTTTTTTTTATCGCACAAGTACTAGCAAGTAATTAAAGATGAAAAGGTATGTGGATTGAGTTTTATTAAGGACTTAGAACGATTACAGCACACCCTACCGACCCGAGTCTCGAGTCTCTAATCGAAGTTGTGATTACAGAAGGAGTAGGGAGAAAGACTACAACTAGAGAATACAAGTTGTCGACCTCTAACGATGAAATAAATGCTACTATTTTTACTACCATGAGATAAGTAGTAGTGATGATGTGGATGATCTTTACCGGCTAATACTCCAACCATAAAATCTTGCATATGCAGTGCATTAAGTGCAGTTCCCGCCAAAATCTTCGTTTTCCCGCGAACTAAACCGTGCATGTCGGCCAAGAGTTCTCTGGTTGCCAATATGAACCATCCAAGGATGTGATGTCGTGCGGCACGTGCCGGCGGGCCTATGGCCATAACGGGTTTCGGTTCCATTTCTTCATGGGGGTATTGTACCAATCTGTCTGGTCTGATCTGCTCTGTTTAAGTCTGGTCTGATCAAATGTGATTTATTTAAGTCTGGTCTGATCTGATATGGGATTCAAAACAGTCCAAGTGAAAACATCCTAAAATGTAATTATAGTTACTACTTCGTATTAGTATTAGTTTAACATCGTACAAGCATAGTATAAGATTGAACATAATCATAGTCACTAAGCCGTCATTAATATGGTCATTGCGTATAAGTTGAGACATCTTTATCTATTGTGTTTATTTTGTCATATCATATACTACGTGTGTTATTATATTATTAACTAATGCATTATTTATTATTATATTTCAATGGTAGCAAAAAAAACTCGAATCTGAGAACTTCCTATTCCACACCAAGTTTGTGAAGCGGAGACACATTGTTCCTTTAATTGAAGTGAAACAAATGAGCATGGGAAGGAGAAACTCCAAACAGGGAATGCTCGTGGGCGTATTGTATTGTTCACAAATGTCAAATCCCAATTAAATTAAGTCCCAATTTCAATTTTATAAAACATTTATCCCTTCAAATTAAACTGTGTAGGACAAAAACAAAAGCAGACCAACATTCTTCACACCACCACCAATACTCACACATTTGGTATACTTAGAAAATGAAACAAATTATAGTTTCAGTGCTTAAAAAATAGCCTATCGGTAGCAATGAAAGAGAGCAAATTTTGAGTCTACAAGTTGTCTCGTTTATAAATCAAGTTGTTTCACGCGCGTGTTCATATCTTAAGAATACATTATGTATAACCCCTTCAAAGATGTAAATCACGAGTCGTTCAAAATGTCTTTAGATTCCCAAGGTCATCTGTGTACCTAAAAACCGCCACTAACAGATAAAATGCACGTGTCTCGATTTTTTTGTTGATAGAATTTTATTTGTTTGGATGTGCAAAATTCTTGTAATTCTAATTACATACCAAATGACTTTTTTATTCTTTAATGGCATTTTAAATATTTTTTACATGAAATATTATTCTTTTGGGGGTAAGGCCTGGATGTTGTTTTGTTGATGAAATATCAATTCATTGCTATATCATGTTAACAGTTCAATTTTACCAAAGAGATTGCTCCATTATTAGTAATATATTGATTTTAACTATTCAATAAAACCAATATAGAAAAAGTAATTTCGTAGTGTCTATCTCCAAATAAATTGAAAGTCAGTTGGTTAAAATTAGTGATTGAGTAAACACAAAATATGAAACATTGAAGTTATTTAATACTAGTAGACAAAATCCAATTTCATTTGTTTGTACATTTTACTAATAGATAAAATCAAAACATAGAACTAATGTGTTTTATTGTCATTATAGGCATTCGTTCTTAGTATGAGCTTTGTCATTTTTAGGATATCCTCATTGCTCTTTCTTACTCGTATCCCTCATATCGGCCTCCAACCTCTTCTTCTATTCTCTCCCTACACCCATCTCCAAATTCAATTTTGAGTAAATTACCTATCTAGGACTAAAAGTATATCTGTATGCACAAATAGGATAAAAAAACTAAATTATGTTTCATATGACCAAATTCATCATAGTTGGACAAAAATACCCCTGTTGTAATTTTTTGAATTTAAAAATGTAAAATAAAAAAAATGTTGAAACCCTACAGTTTCAGCTGCAAGCAGTATGTAGCACTGTTTCCGCCATAGCCGGAGCCACTGCCCCGCCCCCCCTCGCCAGCACTACCGACGCTGCCAAGCGATGCCCTCGCCGGTGCTGTTTACTGCCATCATCTGATGCTGACGTTGTCGGAATAGTTTGATGCAGCCTATCATGCACCGATACTTCACCCCGATGTCGTATCCGCGTATCCGATATGTATCCATTACTGATAGTCACTGATACGCGTCTTGTACGTATTGGGTCAGTATCCGTAATTTAATAAAAGTGTTGGACTTATTTTCAAAAATATGGACACTTTCGATACCCGTATCCGTGTACCGTTACGCGTATCTAACTCTATAACCCTGGTTTCATACACGACATGACAAAAATTTAGTAATCGTCAAATGACCACAAGATGTGGAATATTAGTAAAGATGATTTCGGAGTGTGAAAAATATTGAATTAATATAATTTGCCAATTTGTCGCTTGATGAGCTTTAATTGAAATCAATCTTGTTAAAAGACTTAGATGTAAATGCAAATAGAGAACTAAAAATGTTATTTACATTTAAATCGAAATATCAGTACTTTAGTTTTTTTAGTCTAAATTTTGAAATTTTATTATAATTGTTAACTTATGGTACTATTATTGTTTCATTTATGAACCTCTAAATTATATATATATTCAAATTATACCTTATGTTATTATTATTTATAAATATATACCCTCGTACCTGTATCCTATAATTCTTGAAGTTGTCATATCGTCATACCCGTATTCGCGTATCGGTGTATCCATATCTATGCAACATAGGTTGCAGCACCCCCACAAGTGCCACCATACGACGTCTCCTCAACGATGCCACATACATCGCCGCCGGATGGCGTCGCCCGGGCTCCCAACCAGAGCTGCAATATGCCAACGTCACCATCTTCCTCCGTCACTATCCTCCGTCATCTGTGGTGCGTCGTTGCTCCAACTCTGAGCACCACGGCCACCGCCAAAACTCTGGGGTAACACACCTGCAACTAAGTTGACAGATTTAACCTTGAAGAATACTATCGATCTGCCATGAACAAGGTTTTTCATTTCTGCCATAAAGTTGACAGATTTATCTTGGAAGCTTAACACAAAACTGCCATAAATTTGAAAAACAAATGAAATCAATAAACAAATCTTCGAAAATCAAAAAATATAATGAAATAAGCACTTTAATACAATCGAAAATTTCAAATACAAAGCTAATGACAGAAAAAGCAGTTTATACAGAAGCATTTTGCCATAATACAATTGTCGATGTACATATTTATGTCATAAACTTGGCAGAATAGGAAACCATCATCCAAACTTTTGGAAAACCATTTTTTAAAAAAACCTAAGAAACTAGAAATCAGATAATACAAAATAGAAGTCCGAAAACTGGCAAAATCAATGTCAAATCCTAGAAAAACAGAAGAAAATGAGAGAAATCGGAAAAATCAATGTCAAATCCGAGAAAACAGAGGAACACGAGGAGTAGGAAGAGATCAAAGAAGGAGGAGGAGGAGGAGGAGAAACATGTGATGTGTGCTGTGAAGTCACTAGTGACGGTGTGAGGCGGAGACTCGGCGGCTGTGGGCTATGATGCACAGAGGAGTCGCCTGGGGAGTCGATCGGTTTCGTAGGCACAAGGAAGAAATTCGACAGATGAGCGCAGGAGAGAGAGAGTGGGAAGGAAAGGAAGAGATTTTAGATATTAATTAAAAGAAGGGTATTAATAATATGAAATTTTATTATGTTTCTACATATGACTAATATAGTCATATTTAAGGAGTAAAAAACTTAACATCATATTAGTGAATTTTTATTATGTTTTAGTCCTACTTTGGATAATTACTATTCAATTTTTGTAGTTACAAATTCTACCCTCTTCTTTTTTTGCCCTTTTTGATTGAATAGTAAGGATGTTTTTACTTGGATGATTTTTCTAGGATTTGACATTAATTTTGCCAGTCTCATATCAGACCAGACTTAAATAGATATAAATACACACATAGATCAGACATTACTAAATCAGACGGATTCAGATCAGACCAAACCTGACCAGAAAATTTTAGTGCAAATAAAAGTATCCTAATATCTCTTCCTCTTCACCCTATTCTCTCTTCTAATGGGGACACACATCTTCCATATTGCAATAATGGTGGCGCTAACTTTAATTTTAGGTATTTATTTTCTTTTTCCTCCTCTATTATTATTTTATTAGGCTGGTTGTAATTCAAGGGGAGGAAATTAAGGTCATAAAAATCAAATGAATTATGCACAATATCGAATTAAATACCAATTCAAATTAGATGAAATTAGAGTTTAATATATTATACTACAACAAATGAGACCAATCTATTCTATAAGAACATAATTGATAAAATGTTGGGACTAAAAGTAATAAATAACCCATTAGAAAAATTTGTATGAATATCAGAGAAAGTCTTGCCCGTTTTACCGCACGAATCTCCGAGGAGCATGGGATTCTGGGGGCTCCCGACGTGGCGGAATTTAATTGGAAAAATCTCTCTCTTCACTCACTCCTCTTCCTGCTAAGTTCATTGCATACCCATTTCCCAATTTTTCCTTATTATAATCGCCCAGGACAGAAAGAATCGTTGCGTTTTTGTGTCAACTATTTCTTTCTTCTCCAAGACAGAACCAAGAAAGGCGGAGAAGCTGAAGCAGAAGGTGAAGACCAAAGCGACACGCTGAGAAATAGAGAGAGAGAGAAAGAGAGAGAGAGAAAGAAAGAGATTTTCACTAAATGCTTTAATTTGCTTTGTGAGTTATTTTGCAGTTTCTTCATCCTTCGCCCACGCCAAGAAGAAAAACAAATCCGCCCATCAAAAGACAAAGACTGGATATTTCACCGATACCCGTTTCAGAATTAAGTTCAGCTTTTGGTTGTCTTCTCTGATTCCGTAGTTTCTTGGCTGGATCGGATCTGAATAGGACCCGGATTACTCTTTCCACCAGTACATAAAATCTTTCGCCTTCTCGCTCAAGAGTTATGACACTGTATTAGTCTCTCGTCTCTGTTCGTCATCAGGTATTCTCCCAATACGATCCTTCAGAAACGTGTTTACTTTTATATTTGATTCTCCTCAGCAAAGATCTCGATAATCATTAATGATCACATCATAGCGCAATGAACTTTTAACTTTTATTCTGAAATCTTGATTCAGATTCTTTGATGTTTCTCCTTTCATTTTGAGACATTCAAACCCAGTGGCTGTTGATTTTGGTTCTAAATTCGTAACTAACGTAAATTTGGGTTTGTTATGGCTATGCGCTACTACAGATTATATGATTCTCTGAATAATTAGCTCTATGCTGTCAAATTAGATCTACTACCTGCGTTAAATATACAAAAATAGAACAAATTTCTTTTCCTGTTTCTTCCTTTAGTTTGGCTCAATGAGTTGTACGAATGAATGTTATTTATTTTCAACTTGGTTATGCTTTTCCAGTGAATCTTTGAATTAGAAGAATGGAATCACTCGTGGAAGGGATTAGCTCATTGCCCAATGGTCATAATTCCGTCCCAGACTGTAATGCATCTTCTTTTGCAACCAGAACAAGCCGCCTTCCTCCTCATCATCCTTCAATGAAACAATACAGACATGAAGCATCATCATCTTCATCATCTTTTCCCATTCCTATTGACTCTGAACCAAAGTTTCTTCCAACCCCAAAAAAATCTTTTAAAACATCCATTGATAATCCTGATCAGACCTCCTCCCATTTTGAGTCAAATAAAGGGAAAAGTGAATTTCTGTGTCCGGAAGGTGCTTTGAGCAAGGACAACGTTAAGTCAAAGGAGTGTTTGGAGGTACCTCAATCAGGATTCTGTCCAAGTCCTCAACAGAGTTTCTACTCTGCTACCCTGTACACTGAAGCCAAACAAAGCTTTACTAACACAGAAGTCAGTGAGTGTGTTAGCAGTATAGACAAGTCTGGTGACAGTGGTGAGATTAGCAACTCTTGTGATATTGAGAGTAGGAAGACAAGCATATACAGAGCAAGCACTGGCAGTGATGTTAGTGATGAGAGCAGCTCAAGTAGCTTTAGTAGCAGTGCAATGTATAAACCACACAAGGCAAATGATACAAGATGGGAAGCAATCCAAGCCGTTAGGTCCCGTGATGGAACATTGGGATATAACCATTTCAGGGTTATCAAGAGGTTGGGGTGTGGTGACATAGGGAGTGTCTATCTGGCAGAGTTAGTCGGCACGAGGTGTTACTTTGCTATGAAAGTGATGGATAAGGCGACTTTAGAGGGGCGTAAGAAGCTTGTTAGGGCTCAAACAGAAAGAGAGATACTTCAATGTTTGGATCATCCCTTTCTTCCCACTTTGTATTCTCATTTTGAGAGTGATAAGTCCTCTTGCTTAGTGATGGAGTTCTGTCCTGGTGGAGATTTGCACGCTCTTCGTCAACGACAGCCTGGGAAGTATTTTCCTGAGAATGCTGCCAGGTTTGAATTTTACTTTCCAATTTTTCACAATACTCTTCTTGTATATTCAATGATTTCTGTATGGATCTACTTGGAACTAAGAAAATGGTAGGAAATGGGATTTTTTCTAATGACAATTATTTTCCCAAGTTTGGTTTTGCCTCGGAAAATACAAAGGAAAATGATATGCGTAGTATGTTTTTTATATTTTAGAAATAATTGAATATCATGAGTAAAAAAATATCTAAAATAAGTTTTACAGAGTGTTAGCCTATCTTTTCTTTTTCTGCACACCATGTATCCTTCCCATTTTCCTCTATGGTTTTCTCAACAATTTCTTTCCGTAATATTTTCTGGTTTCCGAAAGGATCCCAAGGGTATGTTTTGATCTTAGAATTTCTAGGAGGAGAAAACAATGTTGATGAAAGTATTTTATTATGTTTGCAATTCCTAAAAAAAGGGCAAAGATATATACCCTGTATCACTTTTTATTTTGTTTTTTCCTATTTTTTATTCTTAGTCTGCATAATATGGAGTATAACAAATCAACAAAATGTATATATATAACAATTGCGTTTGAGATTATATTTTAGTTTCCGCTAAAATATCTTTCTTTCCCATCTTTAATTTTTTTATATATATTTTCCTAGCATTTCCCTGGTTCCAAATGGGGCCATTGTTTCAACCCATAATTAATTATGCGGTTTCTCCTTATTGGGAGTGTGTAGGTTTTATGTTGCAGAAGTTCTGCTTGCATTAGAGTACCTGCACATGCTTGGCATCATATACAGAGACCTTAAACCTGAGAACGTATTGGTGAGGGAAGACGGACACATAATGCTGTCTGACTTTGACCTCTCCTTAAGGTGCACGGTGAGCCCAACCCTGGTAAAATCCTCGAACACAAACATGGATTCAAAGAAATCAGGCTACTGCATAGAGCCGTCCTGCGTGATCCAGCCATCTTGCATCCAACCAGCCTGTTTCTCACCCCGCTTCCTTAGCAGGCCCAAGAAGGATAAGAAGAAGCCCAAGCCAAAAGCCTCTGAGATACACAACCAAGTGACACCACTTCCTGAACTGATGGCAGAACCGACAAATGCCCGATCCATGTCTTTTGTGGGGACCCATGAGTACTTGGCTCCAGAGATCGTAAAAGGGGAAGGGCACGGGAGTGCTGTGGATTGGTGGACGTTTGGAATCTTTCTTTATGAGCTCTTATTCGGTAAAACTCCTTTTAAAGGGCAGGGAAACCGGGCAACGTTGTTTAACGTTGTTGGGCAGCCCTTGAGGTTCCCGGATTCGCCCTCGGTGAGTTTCGCCGCCCGGGACTTGATTAGAGGGTTGTTGGTCAAGGAGCCACAGCACCGGCTGGCTTACAGGCGCGGGGCCACTGAGATAAAACAACACCCGTTCTTCCAGAGTGTGAATTGGGCCCTGATCAGGTGTGCAAGCCCGCCTGACGTTCCAAAACCATTTGTAGACAAAGAGGCGGTGGTGACAACGAAACCACAAGGTGGTGGTGGTGGTGTTACATCTTCTGATAATAATTATTTTGAGATTGATTTCTTCTGATTGTTGGCTGATTGTTTTGTTTGTTTTCCTTCTTTTTACCCCTTCTTTTCTCATAAGTCAATCACTGTGGGATTTGAATTATACATGCCACATTAAGATGTCCCCTTTTGTTTTGGAAGGGGTATACCACTTTGTTGTTCTGTGTGAGGAGGAGCCAAATGTAAAGTGCAGTACACATTCTTGTCCTTGAAAATATAGCTCCTATCATCATATTATTTCCACCACTGGTCATTCTTTCTTCTGATTATTACTTTTTCCCTCGTTCTCAATCAGCACAAACACATGCTGATTCTTCTTTTTGACATCAGAAAAAGTACATGGACCCTTACTATGAAATAATTGCCCTATATAGGCTATGTTCTTGAGAAGTTGAAATAAAAACATCCTAGGCAGTGCTTTGTCTACGTTTTTTCTTTGATACTTTCCTTTGGAGTAGCATTTTGTTTAAAAATATTGAAATGCATTGTAAAGTAAAAGAAACTGTTATTCTAAGGATGCTTTTACTTGGAACTGAAATTTTCTGATTTGGTTTGGTTTGGTCTCTTTGTATTTTACAATTGTTAAATGTCTAGTCTGATGTGGTCAGAGATTGAAATAATTTCAAATAAAGTCATCTTTAACCAACAATTTGATAGGAAACTGACATACATAGCAGTTTTAAGTTTCCAAATTTTAAAAATCGAAAAAGTTGTTGATATACTATCGTATATAAGTTGTGCACGGAACATTCGATCAGAAGCTATTTACACAAACAATTAGGAGGATGTATACAAAATGTGTACAATTTATGTGTTCACCTAGGCATGGAATCGGGTCGATCTCGAGCCTGACCGGTACCGATTCTAAATAATTGAAGCCCGGTACCGACCCGGTTCTGATCTGGGTCTAAATAGTACTGGTCCTGGGTCGGGCAGGGCTGGTACCCGTCCATTATTTTTTTTTTAAGTTGGGATTGGGACCGGAACGGGGACCGGCCGGTCATGTCCCAAAAATTTAAGCCCGAAACCCGACACTCTTCTACCACGGTTGGAGAACCGGGCCGGTACCGAAAAACTGGTCCCGAGCCGGTACTAACAGTACCGGTCCGGGGTCGGTCCGCTCGGACCCCATCCATCCTTATGTTCACCCAGAATGATTCCCCTAACTCCGATCATCGTATACAACTATGAGAAATTTAACATTTGTATCTTATTTTTTCTAATACGAAAGATAAAAGATTGAAGTAAAATAAAAGCATACATTTTCTCAAATTTGAATAAAACATCTGAAATGCAAAATTATTGTCGTGTATTTTAGTTGCATTGGATCTCAATTTATCCAAATTTACTTTTTATTTGAAAGGTAAGACATTGCTGTAAATATATAGGACACAATAATACATATGTAGAACAAAACAACAAAGTGAATTTGAATAATGAAAGGAATCAATTTTTATGAGGATTCACTCGCACATGGTTTGCCCATTCCAAATTAGTTATGCTGCCAATTTTCTACAAATTTATGAAATTGTTTATAAATTACTCTCTTCATCCCATTTAAATCTTTACACTCTTCTTTTTGGGACGTTCTATTTACTCTTTCACATTTTCTTTTTAGTCAACCTCTTTTACATTAAATGTCTTAACTATCCACTCACTTTTTACATTTGAGTGGGTAGCATTAATTTCCTCCAAAAATCAAAGGACATGCAAAACAGTTGTTATTCTATTAATTGAATTCCAAAAATACCGTGACAAAAGCAAATGTCAATTTCTATCTCGAACGGAGGAAGTATAGTGCGTTGAATATTTACAAGTTTTTTTGGAATAGAATAATTACAAGTTTTGAAAGCAGATTTTTGTAATTCTTTTATGTTACTCTCGCCGCAATTCGTTCATTTACATTTTTTTTATTTCGTCTTGTTCCTAAGTAATAATCCTTTTCAGGATATGATTACAGTTGATGCCCAATACTATTTATGTCTAAAATCAATTTTCATCATTCAGTTTTTTCAAACTCTAACCTCAAACAATTACGGCGTATTACATATTTGTATTTATTTAGATATAAAGGGTGTGCTTTAGGCTTTGCAGCTTTGAGAATTGTGAGAATGCATGTGTCGTAATGCTATGTTAATTTCTTTTTATCATTTTATTTATTTACTGTTTTCAAACTCTAACCTCAAACAATTACCTTGCGATTAATTCACTGTTTTATGTTAAAAACTTTTTTCATTTTAATTATTTAAATGTGAATTTATTTGAACGCTAAATATTCAGAAATGTTTAAGTATACTTATTAAAAATACTTTGAAATATGGGGTTGTCTTCCCTCAAGTGGGGATTTTTCTTTTCAGCAGTCGTTGATCATACTTATTAGCCAAGAGTTGGTGCGGGGTTAGTTTTTTGGTTCTAGATTTTTGTTTGGTTGAAAGAGAACAAGATATCAAGATCTCCATAGCTATGATACCACAAACATCTTGTTTACTGTTGGTCATTGGCGAAAGAAGGGTGCTTGGTCTTCGCGACCGAAAGTTGTGCATCCCTAACAACAGGTGGAGAGTTTCAAGGAATTCGTTCATGGCTGAGATAAAAAAAGTAATGAACGAAGCTTGGGGCTAAAGCCCGAGATCCTTAAATTTCTGAATCAATGACACCTAAAATTTTGTGATAATCCATTGAATTCTATATTGAGAACACCCTCTTAAATAACATTCCTTGAAGATAACACCTACTAATATGATTACTGAAAAAGTGGTAGACAAAATTGTGATTTAGTATTAACTATTAGTGATTATAATTATGTTCAAAATTTACATCGTATTGACTACGTGTATAAGAGATTGTACATCTAGCTAAAAATTCCAAACGTAATAACTATTATAGTAACTATTAGTAATAACTATTATTCATAATTGTGATTATGTAGTTATATGAGACACAGTTATACAATTGTACAATGTATAGATGTAGTCAATACGATGTAGTCAATCCCGTATGTATACAATTGTACAATTATATGATTGTACATGTATTTAGGAATTTTTAGTAATTACGATGTACAATCCCTATTATACGATGTAACTATTAGTAATAACTATTATAGTAATTACCACACTAGGATTGTGAAGTAATTACTTTATACGAGTATAATAATTAACCCCGTGAATTATTGACTACAAATAATTGTGATGCATGTGGTGATGTGGATTGTGAGAAAATTGTTGATGAGCCACTAATAATGATTTTCGACAAACCAAACAAGTGTTCATGGTATTTAATGTATGTGAAACATGATGCGTGTCTTACAATGTGATCTATACACTTAACATCAAATTTGATTAATTAAAGGAAAAATTGACAAAAATAATATCACCTTTCGCCGGTCTTCTCATAATAATACCACTAATTCCAGAATAATCCCACCTTTGCACCCCATCTTCTTTCATTTGATCCCGACCATGTTTTTTACTCTTTTTTTTGAAAATCATATAAATAATCTTATCTTTCACTTTTCTATTATATCTTTATAAATGTGAGATTATTTATATAAGATTTTCAAAGAAAGGTAAAAAACTTGGTGAGGATCCAATGAAAGAAGATAGGGTGCAAAAGTGAGATTATTTTGGGATTATATAAAGGTAGGATTATTATGAGAAGATCAGTGAAAGGTGGGATTATTCTTGTCAATTTTTCCTTAATTAAATCTCAAATTATGCGGCTCTTTTACAATACTGGTTCAGAAGTATGACATAATAACAGGTGAAATTTATTATGATGCGAATGAAACTTGAATAATAAAGAAAAGATGGCATGAAAATTACTACTTGGACTTTGCATTTCCTAAACTATGGCCCATTTTGATTTTTCCAAAAATGTGACTTATATATAAATGAAAATCCCTAGCTTAGCTTCTCAAAAGATACGGACCTTAGCTTAGTTTTCTTCATTTGAGACTCCGTTTCTCCCTACCTGCGGCCGACCCACCGGACAACAGCCCTCGCGCCATGTCGCTCCATCGCACTCCAGCCGCCGCCGCCAGGGCCGGTCCAGAGAAAATATGGGCCCTGTGCAAAAAACAAATGTGGCATTTTCCTAAAATAACTCTTATTTAAAATTTAATAATGCTTATAATATTAAATTAAAAATTAATGTATCACTATCTAAAATAGAATTCATAAATGTAAGATGTGTTTGGAATTTAATGGATAATTTGTCAAAGTAATATTTATATAAAAAATTATAAATATAGTTGATAAATCTAATGAATATTTCATAAATATCTAATTGGTTATTAATTTAATAATGGCATGGAATACAAAAAATAGTCATTACTTTGATTACATATTAATTTCAATAATTGTAGTTGATGGTATTGGGCTTAAAATCTTATGAGTTATATCAATAATTCTTTGGTACAAAAAAAAATTGAAAGAGTTTTAACATCAACCAATTTGGTTGAGTTGGTTCGTCGCCGCCGTGTGTGAGAAGGTTGGCAAGGGTTCGATTCCCCTGGCTTCAAAACTTTTTAATTAAATAGTGGGATTTTACTCATTGGGCTCTAATTAGTTAGAAGGACTACAAAAAAAAAGGTGGCACTTGGCCTGGGCCGGCCCTGGCCGCCGCCCCGCCGCCTCACTGCAACTCTTCTTCTTCTCACTGCAACTTTTCTTCTTCTCATTCTTCTTCACCGGTGATTTTGACGGTTTTTAAAGCTGGGATGGGGGGCGACGAGCTGGCGGCTATGGTTACAGGCGGTGGTGAGATTGGGGCTTAGTTGCAGTCCTAGGATCTGGAGTTTGGATCTGGATGGGCTGGCGGGGCAGATCTGTGGGTTGGGGTGGGCTAGGTTTGTCCTGTTCCAGGGGTTGGGGTGCTAGGTGGCGGAAGTTACCGACGGTGTCTCCGGCGGTGGTGTTCGGATTTGGGTGGAAGTCACTGAGTTAGTGACCCGAGTAGGCTGGAAGTTACCGAGTAGTCTGAGTTAGTGACCGGAGTAGGGTGGCAGTCACAGGCTAGTGACTGGGGTTAGGTAGAAGTCACTGGTCAATGACCGAAAGTCACTGAGTTAGCGGCGGTGGTGTCGGTGGCAGCGGCGGTGCCGATGGCAGCGGTGGTGCCGCGGCGGTACAGGTGGCAGCCCGGTGGTGCTGGGGTCAGCGGCTCAGAAGCGCCGGTGGCTATAGAACACTTATCAAATGTATAAAAGAAATTAATACTGCCTCCGTCCCAAAATGAACTTCACAGTCAATATTCACATGGTCAACTTAAATTACTCTTAATCTTATGTTTTATGCATCAAATTTTTATCGAATTTATATTTTTTTATCAGCCTTTTTAGCGGTTTTAATGTAGTTTCTCAATATGTAAATTTTATTTACTAAAAATAATCTGAGTATGAACAGTGATCGAGTTGCTTTATCGTCGGTCAAGCATCGTAATCCGAAATGAGAAGTTCATTTTGGGACGGAGATAGTATATTAAACACAAGGAGTAAATGACTGTTAGTCACATATTTGGAATATTTTAAAACAGATCATATTTTTGTCTTTTCAATTCATTTTAGTAATATTGATAAAAAAGGCCAATAATAAATCATGTTTTTACTAAGAAAATAATTACGTTGATACATAAAATCTTATGGTTATTGTTTAAGGGTTTTTTCATTATTTTGCAAAAAATGCATTTGTATCACTACTTATAAATTAAGTTTGGTTAATAATTATTATATATAGTGATAAATTTGTGTACTCGCTCTACCCTACTAAGATACTTTACTATACGTATGTTATAGCACTATTAATTTGACTCTTATCTAATTTTACTACTAGTATGTCATTATATTAAGTGTGATTGATCTAATCATTTATCTTGAAATATATGGAGCACACTAGCATACTCATTGAGGAGTACATTGATGTAATGAATGATCAAAATTCTCTAGATATTTTAGATGATTGAATCTTAGTCATTCATGAAATTAGCATGCTCCTTGGTGAGCATCCTTGCGTGCCATTGTATTTCCTCTATTGAGATATTAGAGTCTAAACAATGTTTGAGATATTAAACATATAATATAATATATGAGTCTAAACATGTAACTCAAACAAAACTAACTATCAAATGTGAAACAATGTTTGAACAACATAGATAAGTCAAGGATCACTGATCATTATTTTTTATTTTCATTGTACTGTATGTTAATGATTTTTTGTCGATATTAAAGTTGTTTTAAAGAAGTATTAATAAGGTCTACACTCACGATATATATATATATATATATATATATATATATATATATATATATATATATATATATATATATATATATATATATATATATATATATATATCAATGCGTTTAGAATATACTTTTTAATATAAAAGAGCGCTTTTTATATTAATATCAAGAAAACATACAAAAAAAAATCAAACAGTTATTATAGGTTAGATCGTAAGTCCTAGAAATAGGCATAAAGTCAATCACCTCTACAAAGCGACCATGACTCGCTATACATGAAATGGGCAATTTTAAGCCTAAAACGGAAGGAACTAAAATAAAAAATACCTCAGACAAACAAATATCCAAACCAAACCCACTTGAAGCAAAATAAAAACAAGTACTACTAAAAAATACCCATTATTGAAATAAACCCTTTCAACAAAAGTTTTCCCATAACAGAGGTGGTTCTGAAGGAGGACTAGCTGCACGCAATATGAGTGAATACTAATTTCCTCTGCTTACTTCGTTCCGAATAGACGTAGAAACATGCAGAGTAAAAAACAACCTTTATGTCTCTATCTGTTTAGATTGTCCTTATTTATAAATAATCGTACAATACCATTAGAAATTTATTTACCCATCGCCAAATAATCTTACAGATTTTTCTTCTTCGTTTTTCAGTTTTTACTCAATTTCTTATAAAGAAAACACAATGTAATTTATAGTATTATTGTGCATTCTAAATATTTCTGAGTCACTTGGTTTCATGTTTTATAAAATTTTGCTCGATCACGATGATTTTTTGTGTAAACTTATAGCATGACCAATGCAAATAATTCTGGGAGATGTCTAACATTGTCCGAAAATCTCACCAATGAATCATAAGTTTCCAACTTCTTTGGAGAAGATAGTTTTGATTCAATCAAGATTGAATCCAAAATCTTTAAATTTGCAACCAGAAACAATGAAATTATCATTTTTGAACTAAAAAATCTCTGCTGCACAAGATTAATTTCAACCTCGATCTTGCCCCTCAACTCATTGAGTTTATCTCTCTAACTCATAGGTACCGATCACTTGAACTACAGACAGCGAAGGAGATTTTGTTATATCACAGTTTTGTCAGAATACAACAAATTAGGTTGTTACTTGAAAATGGCCAAAGATAAGGGGGCTTCATTTTCATCCCAATGGGTCCACAAAAGTCCAACCTGTTTGAATTTCTAACAATCTTTTCTAATTTTATGGGACTCACTAATTTAGGGTAGGATGAGCCGGGTTCATGACAATCACTAAGGAGTCCACATCTACCTCCAAACAAAACCTTGATTTAGATATTTTGGAAGTCTCCTTAGAGAAACAACACTTTCAATTCCCGGGGAAATAACCAATGTTGATTTAGGCCTACTTAAATGCCTCAGACAATTTTGACCCATCATATGACTCTTTCTTTTCAGATGACTTGATAGCACATGACGACTCCATATTTCTAGTTAGGACGACATTAGGGACTTTAAATTCAATAAAGATATATGCTTTAAATCTCAATTCATTACTTGGGACACTTGCTTGCCAACAGAGAACTTGAACACGCAGCTAAAAATTTACAAAAAATCACAGAAGAATAAACCGCGCCATAGCACGCATACTAGATTGCGGGCCAAAAAAATCCCACGTGGATGGTTGTTTTGTGTTTTTTACCGTTTCCCCCCTCTTGTTCTTTTTTCTTTCGTGCATTGTAATTTGTACCCAAAGATAGGGATGTTATTATACGTATTGTTGCTATAATTGTTATTTTTTACGGTATATATTATGCTGTATTTTTAATTAGGAGAAATAACTTAAATACCCCAAACTTTAATGGGATGTGAAGTGTGTATCCCAAAATTGCATATGTAATATATATACCCCGAGTTTTATATAAAATGTTATTTTCGCACCATGATCATATGTTTTTTACAAATACAAATTTATTGGAATAATTATATAATTTAAAATACCTCAAGCGTTGTTAGAATGCAATTAACATTCTATATATGTTAAATTATATTACATCCAGTACAATTTAATTTTAATTATATCCTTATAAATGTTTTGTGTATTTAAATTATATATTTAGCACCATAAAATTATATTTATGAAAAATATATGGTCCTGGTGCTAACATAATTTTTTATATAAAGTTCGGAGTATACGTATTACATGTGCAAGTATGAGGTATTTATGTCACACACATTCGAAATTTGAATATTTAAATTATTTTCCCCTTTTAATTATTCTATCCATAATTTTTATTTTCAATTATACTAGTATATATTTTCAAGGAAATTAAATAAAAAGAGTAAATAGAAGAAAATAATAGACAAAAACATGTGAGTGCTAAGATGTAATAGAAAATAGAAAAGTACACGAAAAAGTAGAAAAATTAGAAGAAGAAAGATGAAAAACACTCTTGAACTTACAAAAATAAAAAGTGCTACAAATAAAAAATACTCCATACTTTTCAAAAATTAACATGATAATGATTCAATATTTTTTTTAAAGATACTACTCGCTTTATTATATTAAGATTGTCCAATCTTTTCTTTTCTAGACTAATTAAAATTGTCTCACACTAACTTCCGTAAAACGAAGTTAGTGTGAATTCAACTTCATCAATTCAATATCAATTTTCTGGGCTGATTTTTTTAAAAGATACTACTCGCTCTATCATTTATACTTTATTCTTACTTCATCAATTCAATATCAATTATATAAATTGACATTTTCAACACTTGTAGAAATTATATATGTTAATTTATACGAGTAATAATCTCCATGTTAGAAGGAGGTAGAAATTCCAGTCCCTATATCCTACATCCGGATGTACGCGCACCACCGTACATCCGGTCCAAATAAGGAAACAACAGGCCCATCAGCTAATACAACCCATAACCAAAAGGTCCATATTTTTGAGGCGGTGACATTTTCGTAATTTAAGAGAAAAATCACGGCTTTCGCTAAATGAGCATTAATGTACTTTTAGTGAGCATCAAACATATTTTATTGAGTATTAAGAGCATAATGATGAACATCACCATCTTCACTTCATATCTACTAATTCATTTTTTTCTTTTATAAAACTTATTAAATTATATGTATAAACAATTCTATGAATTTCAATATGCGAATTTAATGTGATATGATACTTTAAATATGCATTGATATGACATTTTACAAATGAGCATAACATCAGTACCAAATGAACATATGTAACTTACAAAATGTGCATTGATATGAAAATCATAAGGTTTGTTAGTTGAACGTCACGACATTTTCATTATGTATCAAACCTCTTTTATTGAGATCAAAATCACGGTTTCTGTCAATTGAGCATTCATGAACTTTTACCGAGCATTACACTTATTCTGTTGAATATTAAGAGTATAATATTGAGCATAATGATACTTTTGAATTATGAATTTATATGGCATTTTAAAATACAATTAATGTCAGTACCAAATGTGCACATATAATTATAAAATGAGTATGGAAAAAATCAAAAGGTCATTTGAAATCGCTAATGTGCTCAAATCCTCATTTTTCCATGCTCATTTCATTTAAGCGTTATGCTCATTTGATATGTGAGAGCAATGCCACAAGGGCTGGATTGATCTGCCAGGTCAATATCACCGGAATCTAATCTATACACAGCATTAACGCTGCCATCTAGAATTTTGACGGACTGGAGTGCCGGCGATTGAGCAACCGAGGTGAGACTCAGACAAATCAGGTTGCAGCAAGATGAAATCTGCTCCTTGTCAAACTGCATCAATGGAAAAGTTCTTCGCGCCGCGACAATGGTGATAGTGAAACTCGAATTGATGAAGGATGGTGAAGGTCAAGCGGCGATGTCAATGACAAAGTAATCAACGTGCAATATATATGAAATGTAGGCAGAAGCTTAAAGTTACACGAAATTACAAAAATATGGAGTGTATGTGTACATGCGGATGTACCTTATAATTTGAGTAGAAATTGTCTTATTTTTGGGACCCTCTCCCAAACCAAAATAGGAATTCCCAAAAAATACGGAGTACGTGGTACCCAATTGTATTCTTGAACTAATGTTAAACGGTGTGGTTATCGATTCCTTCACCAGTTCCTTCCTGCTTCCGCCGCTTTTGCTCTTTGCACATCAAGAATCTCAGCAAGCTTTATTCATTCAAGGTCTCTCCGCACTAATTATTAGTAGCATAGTAAAGAAATCTCAGCTATTTGATTCTTTGATTTTGTTGTCCAACTCTAAGTTTGCCGTTCATAATAATCGGCGTCTCTTTTGTTCAATATCCAATTTCACATCCCAGTCATCTGCCGAGTTCCTAACCAAAAGATTCTACCTTTCATTTGGCTTTTAAAATACCTTTTCTTGTCCCCCCTGCTGGCTTCTCTGTGAACATGCGGGGTTTTCATTATTTAGTTTCCTAACAAAGCAAGCTGAAGTTCGTTCAAGAATGTATTGACCTTTGAAGCCGATCAAGAAGGCGTGCGCTTTGTGTGTTAGGAGTTTTAGTTTTCTTGAAATGCCCGGATTTGCTCATAACTTAGCTAGCTTGATGCAATAAGAAATGGGATCTGCAAGTGAGTTCTACTGTTGGGGAGACTTCAATTTGGACTCCAAGTGGGTGGTTGATCCGAAGCTTCTCTTTGTTGGGCCCAAGATTGGAGAGGGCGCTCATGCTAAAGTCTATGAGGGAAAGTGAGTTGATCTTCTTGTATGGTACTTCCTTCTTAAAATCTTGATATTTGGATTGTGTATATGCAAAGGAGAGTTCATAAATGACAAGTATAAAGTTGTTTTTTTAAACGTTCTTGGGTTGCGTATGCTGCATTAATATTCACAGCAAGGCCAGTGTGGCAATTCCGTGATTTTCATTTCTAATAGAGATGGTTTCTTGTTCTTTTGTTTGTTCTATGGACTCCTTGCAGATACAAAAACCAAAATGTAGCTATCAAAATTGTTCATAAAGGGGAGACACCGGAGGAGATTAGTAAGAGGGGTTCGCGATTCGCAAGAGAGGTTGCAATGTTATCCAGAGTTCAACACAAGAACTTAGTGAAGGTTGTATATATTTATTAATTATTTATTTTATTATTTATGTATTTATTTACATTCAAGCAGTTTTCCTTGTTTGGATGCAACAATTTTGAAATATTGAAATTCTATTGTGTACAGTTTATTGGTGCTTGTAAGGAGCCTGTAATGGTTATTGTTACTGAACTGCTTCTTGGAGGGACACTGAGAAAGTACTTGATTAACATGCGACCAAGGTGCTTAGATGTGCGTGTTGCAATTGGATTTGCTCTTGATATTGCTCGTGCCATGGAATGTCTACACTCCCATGGAATCATACACCGTGACTTGAAACCAGGTATAAGTTAATCTTCATCATCCATTTTACCTATGAGTTTATTGAGTCCTTAGCTTTCTATTTTAGCATGGTACTTTAAGCATTTTCTAAAACTTTTGTTTGGGAGATTTTGGTGGCCTTGAGAGTGAATGGGCGATCTCTATTTTATTTACTTGTTCTTACACTTAGCTAGTTGGAGAGAAAGGGAGATAAAATAAACAGACACTCCCTCCATCCACTGTGTTTGGGGCATGAGAAAGTGGCAGTGAGAAACATTTATAAGTGGAGCTATGTGGTTGATATTTTGTAAATTATGAATGAATGAATTAATGGACCGAATTAGGAAAGATGTGACAAAGGTAGTTGGATGAAGTAGTTATTTTCTTGTTAAAGTCCCAAAGACAAACAGATAAAGATAAACTAAAACTAGTAAAAAAATCAATCATCCCCACCCTATTGAGTAATTGTCCAACCAAACAACCCCAAAGAGTTCAAACCTTTGGCGGGAATCGGAAGAATCTTCCAATTTGAAGGGCAGAAGAAAAACCAAGACAATGCAGAATCATTGATAGCTACACCGTTTACCGGGGTAGTGAATAATTGGAGAGAGTAGATGAAAATGTAGAAAAGGCAGGAAAAGTAAGAGATAGAAAATAAAAAAGTAAGGGTATTTATTTATTTTGGTATGATGATATTTTCCAAATTAGTAAAGTGGAGCAAATATTAGAACCTTTTTAAGGAATATGGTGCAATTAATTACAAATAGAGGCAGTGATTTGCTATTGTCCAGAATCCAGATCTTCTCCCATAGTTTCTCCATTATTAAAGTTCTAAATCGCTGCAATAGTGTTGTTTATCTTTGCCTGTTCCTCACAGTCTCTTCTAGCATATAGCTTAAGACTCAGGCAGTGAGGATGTTAAAGCTGATGTTCAAATTGCTTTAGGATCCATTCAGAATCCTGAAAGTACTAAGAAAAGAAAACAGGGAAGAAAATTCATATTTAGGTACAACAAACATTTAGTTCAAACTCAATAGTTGGATTTTAGAAATTTGTTCCAACTCATTTTATTTTTATACTCAGTATGTCTGTTTAAATAAACAATATCAAATATAAACATAAGCAATTTTTTTTATCAACTTTGATTTTCCTTCATATTTTCCAAGACAAAATCAAACATTTCCAAAAATATTCTCCTTAGCATTTTTCATTCTCCTACCAATTTTGGCGTTCCAAACATATCCCAATGGTGTTATACAAGTTACACACTCTAATTAAAGCTTCACTTATTGGTTTCTCTAATCTATCTTTCATATGAATATGGCTACAGATAATCTGCTCTTAACAGCTGACCACAAGACTGTTAAACTTGCCGACTTTGGTCTGGCAAGGGAAGAGTCATTGACAGAGATGATGACGGCTGAAACCGGAACCTACCGCTGGATGGCTCCCGAGGTAAACACAAAATCATGTACGGCTTTTTTGGTTTGGGGATCTTGGAGGGAAAGGAAGAGGATGTTTGTTTTTATTTTACTTATTTATCGTTATTTGTTAGTCATAGACTAGAAATAACTATATGATTAGTTCAATGATGCATATGTATATGGGTTTTTAATCTTTACTTTATTTTCAACGATCTAACTATAATATTATTCCTCCCCTCTAAAATTCTCGAACCAAACAAGCCTTTATTCCTTTCGCAATTCCACTGTGTTCTTCTTCATCTTCTATATGACTTCACAAGTGACTGATATGTAACTGGATTGTTGTATGTGGGTGGAAGCTCTACAGCACGGTCACATTAAGACATGGAGAGAAGAAGCATTACAACCACAAAGTGGATGCCTACAGTTTTGCTATTGTGTTGTGGGAGCTCATACATAATAAGTTACCATTTGAGGGCATGTCAAATCTCCAGGCTGCTTATGCTGCTGCTTTTAAAGTAATTTTTGTTTCTTGACTTCTTCCCTTTATAGTTATTATTCAGTTACTATGTGGTACTACATGCTTTCTTAATGTTTTATTTTCCCTGTTTGTTTGCACTAATTCTGAATTCACTGCAAGAAATGTTGGTACATCGTATCCTACCACATTAGATGCAAGCTTCTCCAATGAGTCTAGGACCACCAGGACAATTGTGCTATAACTTTGAAGTACCCAAGTAGGAATTTAGTTCCTGCTTGGTTCTTTGCTTAGTTTACTCCATTATTTGAAACAGTTGATAATGGAAAAACTAATGCACAAGTAATTACAATAGTATGTTGCTAAAATGGAGCCATGGAGGTACATCGCTATTTTCATTCAATTATCATTTTTAGAAAAATAATTTTAGTACATTTGTTAGAATCAACCTTAGAAAATTAGAGAGAGATCAATGAGTTTATAAGACTTTGAGTTGAACTAGCCAAGAGTTTGAATTCAATCTTTTAGTATGGTATGACTCAAAGCTCTTATGGCCTAGTTGAGCGATTCCAACCCGTTCCTGAATTTTATCTTAGTATTAGAGCAAGTATTTGTCCCACTCCAGCAGTCCATGTAACCCTGTGGTCCATCTTGAAGTCCCATTTCAGCTGTTTGTGATGCTTTAAATTTTGCCACTACATCTCGAGTTTAAAACCTTTTCCATCATTTGCAATGGAGCCAAAGATTCATTATTTTTTGGCTTGAGATTATGATGGAATAAAGCAAAATGGCTCAGTAAACTGTCTGCGCTTCTTTGTAATGAAGCAGCAGTCAGTCCATGCAATTTTGGACGCGATTTTCACTATGGGTCATCCGGAAACAGTCTCTCTGTGCTTTAGTATAGGGGTAAGACTGCGTACATCCGACCCCCCTTACCCCACCGTAGGTGGGAGCCTTTGCGGCACTGGGGTAAATGAAAATGATGATGAAATGATGATGATCTCGAGTTTAAAACCTCAAGTTGAACTAGCTACAACGGACTAGATTCAATCTTTTATTGTCATATGAGGAGCCTGTTTCGTAACACTGAAATAGGCTAAATCAGGTGACTCTACTGAAATTGATGAGATTTTGGTTGAAACGGCTGAATTTACTGAATCCGTTGAATTATGAAAAATTTATATTTAAAATATACTCCCTCCATCCCGCGAAGGTTGTTCCATCTTTCTTTTTTGGCCTGTCCCACTAAGATGGTCTCATACCAAGTTTGGTAAAATTTGTGTGGTTTTAAATATCAATTCAATATCAACCACATAAATCCACTTTTCTTAATAACTACACCACCTCCTTATGTCCTGACGTTAGTGAGACGCAGACAATATTTTATTAAGAAAATAAAGGAAAAAATATATGGAAAATAGCTAAAATGGTCCTCTACAATAACTTCAGCACCTCAACTAAAAAGTAAAAAATACGTGTTTGATGAAAAAAATGTCAACCTAATCCTGAACTTTAAGGATGATAAGCGCTTTTAGCTAGTTCTCTGATCCACCAAACAAGTTCTTACCTCAGCCTTAGAGGGTATCAGGACATGTGGGCAAAGAAAATTTGGCCTGCTATCCAAGACTGAGGAATGATGAATATAACTCTATTGGGGGGACCATTCAACAAACTTTGAAATTTGTATATTTTTGTCAATGGTATTAACTATAGGTTTGATAGCCCACACCCACGGTCTCTTGGGTTTTCATTGATTTTCTTGTAAAACCTGTGGTGCAGAATGTAAGGCCAAGTGCTGATGAGCTGACTGAAGATTTGGCTTTAATCGTGACATCATGCTGGAATGAAGACCCAAATGCACGCCCTAACTTCACTCAGATTATCCAAATGCTTCTTCATTATCTGTCAACAATATCTCCTCTTGACGTGCCCCCTATACCTCCACGAATTTATGCTTCAGATAATGCCGTCTTTCCTCCGGAGTCTCCAGGTACAAGCTCCCTAATGTCGAAGCGTGGTGACTCGGGGGAAGATATGACCCCTCAAACCCCATCGGTGGATGATAACAACAACAGCAGGGGTTTATTCTTCTGCTTTAAACAATGTTACTGAGATGCTCAAAAACCCTATCGCCTTCACACACATCAGTTTTACAGCTGTAGGCGTTGTAAAATAATTATTCTGATTAGTTCTGAATGATTATAATAATGCAATAATAATCGGTATCATAGGGTTGTAAAATAAGGTCTCATCCAAATGTTCCGAGGCAACATTGGAAATTTGGAATGATATTCTAGTGCATAATTTGTTAATAATATTGAAAAAGGAAAGTAAATGAATAAATGTTGAAGTGTTTGTCACTTTGACTGTAAATCATAAGACCCCTACACTTTAGGATGAAATTCCAAATATTAACATAGTGTGGTTTGTTTGACACCCATGATTAGGGATAGCCCATTAAGTTTCAGACTTTCAGTACAATCCATTTTTCCGTCTCATATATGTCCAATCCAGTTTGGACCAGTTTGGACCATTTTGGGCTGTACTGACTCAATACAGCCCATTTATCTGTCTCAGTTTGTGCAGCCCACTTCGGACCGAAGACATTGAAATGTTTGTCCCATTATAAACAAACATATAGATCACGAGTTACTTCTTTATACTTTTTTTAGAATGTAAACTCCGGTCTTAATGCATTTTAATTATCCATAATTTTTATGTATTTGTTTTCTGGTCGTTGTACATCAATTATTCCTTAATCCTTATACATGACCTGATGACCCTGAATCTCTGGAAAAAAATAGTATTTTGGAAGATAGAGGCTGTCACCATTGTGTCTTTTTCATGTACTGCCTTCCTTAAACACATTGATAGACTATTTAAATGTATGGATGGACTCGGGCCGGGTGGCCGACCCAGAACCGGCACTGTTCCGGCCCGACCCGAACCGGTGGCCCGGTCATTGACCGGTCCGGGTAGGCCCGACCCGTGGGTTTTCCGGTCCGGGCTCGGGTCACCCAAAAGAAGGCCCGGCCCGGTGCGGGCCAAAATTGATTTTTTTTCAATTTTTTTAACTTTTCGGGTTGGGCTGGGTATTTTGGGCCATTTGGGGTGGTTTGGGGGGTTGGGGGTGGGAGGGGGTTAATTAGGAAAAGGAAAAAACAAATTGATAATAGGCCCGGCCCGGCCTGGCCCGGACCCAGTGGGTACCCGGGCCCATCTATTCAGAACCGGTGGCCCGTCCGGGTCTAGGCCCGACCTGGACCCGGCCCGGCCCGAGTCCACATCTATTTAAATGGAGTGTGATGTATCAGGATGTGATTATAGACGATGCTTGAAGAATATTATTTGGTGTAAATTTCTTCAGTTATCTAAATTTTCATATTCCTATTGAAACTGTTAATCTTCCAGTCTCATCTCATTCCTTTTTGCAAAGAGCAAATCTTTGCTTATATTTGCAACTTCTTGTGTCTAATTGCCTGGCAGTCGTTGAAGTTGTACATCTCAAGGACATCGTTGGGAACACACATTCATAATATTTTTTGGAATGTAAAATATAGAGCAAATGGCTGAAAATAATAATACCCAAAACTGAGATCAGATGCCTAAGTTCTTTACATTTCAGCAGAAGAATAAAAAGCATCAAACAGTGGCTTTTAGTTGCAAAGGACTTGAAAATATACATCAGAATTGACAATCAAATGTTAGTAATGTAAAAATACATGTTACCCTGTATAAATAAGAGAGCAAAACAATGGACATCTAAATGTCATAGAAGTTGTGTATGACACAATGAGATCATTCAAATCACAGATACTAATATGTAAGCCTGTTTTCCTAAAGACTTCATCAGACTTGCCTAAGCCAAGATCTTTGCTTGAAGATTTTGATAGACATTTGTCCTTGAAGAGCCAATGCAAGAAGGTTAAAAAGAACAACTGATCTAAACATCTAATCACTTCTCCTGTATATGAAAATCTGGACCAATATTTTGTGGCATGATATGTTTATATATGTATATATGTGTGTGCAACCAGTAGTCAGCAATAGTTAATTAGTCAGCTTCTCTTTTGCAATTCCCAGGTAGGAGATATTTATACTTATCAGCATTGTTCAGCAAATAAGAAGGAAGATGAACTCCTGAATAAGAACGAGGAACAGGCCCCATCTTCCCAATGATGTCCTTGAAAGTATATTCCTCTGGAATCATATCATACAAATCCGCTCCTTTACAGATCACATCTTGAATCCTTTTCGGGTCCAGAAAATGCGAAAACCTAACCCGATCCGTATGGCTATAAGCTTTCATCTTGAACACAAAATCACTGATATGGCGAAAACAGAAGCTGCAATGCCAGCCGGAATCCGCTAACAAGTAATCAGTCCGGCGGAAGTGCGCATACCTAGTTTCACCAGTCCGGTACCTATGAACAGAAGCTCTCCAGCTTCCATGGTCAACTAAAAACTCAAAGGAGTACAAGTAATTCCTCAATTGGAGATGTAAGACCGGCGGAATGTCGTCGCACCACCGCAAAAGGTTAATCGTGTGTCTGCTCGGAATCTCATCGACGTCCGACATGATAAGCAAATCGTCGTCTTCTATCCCGGCGATTCTCAAAAGCTGGTCAAGAGCTACTCTCTGATACGCCTCCTCGATGAACGGATTCTCGCCCTTCCTGAACCTTCCCCCGACCGTCGCGTAGCTCAGCCGCGGCTCAACGAAACTAAACCGGGCGCGATTCATCGCGAAGACGTGGGGTTTGGGCAGAGAAGTGAAAGTCGAGTTCGACTCGAGAAGAACGAAGCGAGTGATGTACGGATAAAGCTCCTGCCACCTGATAGAGAGCATGTCGACTTCATTGCTGAAAAGGACGGCGTCAAAAACGCGCCTGGGGTATTCACGGATTCCCCAGCCGTGGAGCTTGCAGAGAGTCTCCATTGACGCATTCTCGTGGTAGTAGTGGGCGACGTGGATGAAGGGCTTCGGCGGAGACTGCCATAGCGGGCGGAAGAAGTAGGTGATCTTCTGGCCGTGTACAAAAATCACAAGAACACTTGCTGGAACCACTACAAGTAGAAATATGATCGTCCTTAGATCTAATCCTCTGATCATGCACTTCAATCTTGACACGGTCAGTACCCCTGGGGAATCCCTCTGTTCAAGAACACCAACAGAATTAGTGATAAGTACATATGGTTAAAATAAACTAATGAAGATAATTGTTTCTCGAGTCCTTCTTCGTGTACACGTCAGGGAAACACGCCATTTTTACACGCAACACATATTTTTTAAATACTGGGGCGTGTACAAAAACCTATACAAATTTTCTAGATATGCAGATGGCTGTAACTGTGGAGATTTTTTATAGTGACTATAGTGAGTAGCGACAATGTTTCAATTCCATTTTACAATGTAGTGACTAGCGGTATTCGATCATAGATGTAGAAAGTTTATGCTACAAAACTGGTAAGTAAGAATGTGGAGGAAAGCAAGAACTATAATGCAAGTATTAGACCAGAATTTAGGCAGATATGGTGTATTACAAGACCATGTGTTGGGTGGAACAACTTTTATGTAGAGCACATAGAGTAAGATGTATGTAGCCTTCCCACTTACTGTGCCCTAATTGCGCAAAGACCTACGCACATAATGGTTATGGAGCGGTTGAGCGACTTAGTCGTTTGCCATAATAGCACGACAACTGTTGCCCGACCTGATGTGCTGACTAGAGGTTTATTTGGAAAGGCTTCATGTTCCGGGGTTGTTAGGGCCTCCGGCTCAGGCGACAGAGGTGCAGTTAAAGGGCACCATACCAAATTTGGTAAAATTATTTAATACTACTTATATAAGTAATACTCCGCTATGCCATAACGCCACTGCTCCAGAGCATATACTCCACTGTTCTGGAGTATATGTTAAAAAATCGTGTAAAGCGTTATACTAGAAAATTCTTTCAACTAGCGCAAACCATTATTTCTCTCTCGCTATGCCATAACGCCACTGCTCCAGAGCATATAAAATGATGGGCGTGGCCGAATGTAACCGGTCTATGTTCTTGGCGGACCTCTAGTTGAATATGGGGTCAACACTGTCGGGTGTTCGCTCGGTCGACTATTGTGAAGTTGTAACATGCCGACCATAACTCGGCTGCTCTAACTAATACAAACCTCCCCAACCATTTAGCCTTTTGTGTCTAACCCGTCTATGTAATATAGGAAAAATGTCATACCCATATATAAGATGAACATAATTATACTGTGTATATTCGTTCAGTAACATTATCCACCTTATCCCGCCATAGTCTCCCTTTCAGGTTTCAAGCTCAAAAGATTCAGTCATTTAAGCTAATGACTTCAACCAAACGGGCCCCAAACTTTGGTGGGATTGTTAAAGTTCTTTCTTTTGACACGACATAAAACCTATGTAGCACAAAAACTCTTGGGAAAGAGTACGTTTCCGTTTCGGAAACTCTACGAAAACTCTCCAAATAAGCTTTTTTTGAGCAAAAGTTGACGTTTCCTGTTTCCCCATGTTTTTTGGGTTTCCTTGCAACATAGCATAAAACCTTATCCAAAACATTGAAAATACTGCAGTAATGAAGTTCCCTAATATATTGCAGAGTAATGATAACAATTAACAAGTTACATTAGCTAAAATAAATGATGTCATTGATATAGCTTGGGCTACAATTTGCCAAAAAAAAGCTTCAGGCTGCAACAAAAAACAACCTACAAAAGAAAAAGCAAATGGAAATGAAAAAGAAAACAAAAAAAGTTTCTCCAACAACAAAACATTAACAGATGATGTTATATGACTGTTATTATTATTATTATTATAATAATGGTTGTTCTTCATTCTGCATAAATAAGCAAGAAATTGTTGGTACTCAGCCCCCAAAAAACAAACAAAAACTATTCATTTATGCATTTATTATAGAAAAAAGAATAAAAAATAGAATTGTAAAGAGAAAAAGGGGATGGATCGATAAGGATACCTGGCAACAAACATCTTCACATATATCGTCTCTCTTCTTAGAGATATAATAATCTTCCGAAACCATTAGGACTCCAACAGATTTTCCAATTGCTTTCTCAAATGCCTGTTTTCTTCTCCCCAATTGAATCCCCTCCTTTCTCCTTTTATATACAGACCCCCGGAAAAAGAGAAACTCGAATTGGAACCTTTAATTTCCTGTTTATCAGACTCCAGAAAATGGTGAAATTTGGGAGAGGGATTTCGTCGTGTGATTCTTCATCCTTCTCCTCCAAATGGAATTGGCGTAGCGCTATGCATTCAGTTTTTTATTGCTTTTTTTAATGTCTGTTTCTGACATGGAGTTTCAGGATGGAAAGATAGAACATGTATTATTATGTATAAATAAGGATGCTTTGTACGAATGAATTGTAAAAAATAGAGCACTTTATATTGAAAGAGAGGAAATGATTATGCTGATAAGGATATTAATAATAACACTACGTATATGATTATTTGTATCAGATTTATACTCTCCTAACAGATAAGAATGGCATAGGCGACTGATTCCACGCGGACATCTTCACATTTCTGAAAACTTTCAAATAACTATTTAAAGTTTTAAACCAACTTTCTATTTTTGTTTGGTTGAAGTTATTAGTATATTTTTAATTGAACTAAAATTCTTTGATCAGTGTGAAATTATAAAAGTTTATTTTATGTGCGTTTTATTATTTATTATTGACAAAATTTGGATTGTTATTTAGAGCCCGTTTGGTATACCAGAATAGGCTGAATCGGCTGATTCTGCTGATTTATTAAAAAATTATATTCAAAATATATTTTATTAATAAAAAAAAATGTAAAAATAGTCAAAATGTTCCTCTACAGTAACTTCAGCCAATGCAGCCAAAAAAATAACCTCAACCTTAGTTTTTCTTATTACTCCCTCCGGTCCTAAATAAACTTCACACTTTGACTTCACACAAATTAAGGAAATAAATTTGACTCTATTGTAGAGTACACTGTTGTGACACTGTTTGACACTGTTTGACACTGTTTTGGTGTAGGTAATTTGCCAAATAAGGAAGAGAGAAGAAGTGTGAAGTTTATTTTAGACCTACCCAAAAAGTAAAGTGTGAAGTTTATTTAGGACCGGAAGGAGTATTTCGTAATTCTACGCTCAAAATCAAAAATTACGTATTTGGTGAAAAGGTTGACGGGTAAGCTTGATAAACCAAAAAACTAAGCTACCAAAGAGGCTCTTAGTTTGTTTAAGTGACAGTCATTTGATACGATGCTAAAACCAACTCATTTGGAAACATTATCCTTAATCGTGGTCTGTCATGCAATTATGGTAGTTCTTAGGCTCCAAATATTTTGTAAGAATACCAAACTAATTCTCAGTTTAAGATAGATTTTACGTTGTCATCTTAGTTATAAAAAAAATTGGTTAACTTTCATGACAATCATCTCAAGCTATTGTCCGGTGATGTCATAAGATTGTGAAAAATAAATAAAAAAATAAGGGCATGTTTACTAACAGAGATATTTTCCTGTTTTCTACTTCTGTTTTTCGTTCTCCAATTTTCTATTTTTATTTTTCAGTTTTTCTATCTCCAGTTTTCTGTTTCTATTTTTTAGTTTTCCATTTTCTAATCTGAAAACATGTTCATCAATTTTTTCACCCAGTTCTGTGATCATCCAGAAGAATCACACGTTTACGTCACGGGGTACTAAATGGTGCTTATTAAGACCCGCGTTAATAAGCGACACATAAAATAAGCAATGTTATAAGATCATGTTTACTTCAAAAGGTTTAAAATACCGTTTAACATTAAAATGTCCAGAATAACCCTATACATATATAGACACACAAACATTCATGAACACAAATATATAATATAATATGTGGGGTCGATCACCTCGTACATGTACCCATACTCCTAGCCTCTACCCTACCCCTATACCTTGTACCCCACGGCCCCACCTTACACCCTACACCCAATTCCACACTCTTGACCCCTACCCCTACCCTTACCACGATCTTACACTCTACCCATACTCCCCTAAAACCCTTCAGACCCACTCATACCTACTCGTAAGGGTCGGCGTAGGGAAGGAAGGTATGGGTGGGGGTGGATGGGGTGGGGTAAGGGGTATGCTCAGGGTGGGGTGGGGAGGTCTAGGGGTATGAGGTTGGGTGGGATAGTGGGTGGGTTAGGGTGGTGGTTAGGGGTAAGGGTGGGGGTAGTGAGTAGGGTTGGGGTTAGGTAGGGGTAGGGTAGGGAGTTGGGATATGATGGCGGTAGGGTGGGGCCGGGATCAGGGTGGGGCCTAGGAAGGGGAAGGGGTGGGTGGGGGTAGGATGGTGGTGGGGGGTAGGATGGCAGTAGGGTGGGGGTAGGATGTTGGTATGGTGGGGCCGGGATCAGGGTGGGGCCTAGGAAGGGGAAGGGGTGGGGTGGGGGTAGGATGGTCGTGAGGGTAGGATGACAGTAGGGTGGGGGTAGGATGGCGGTACGAGGGTGGGGGTAGGATGACCGTAAGGTGGGGCCGAGGTAGGGGGCATGTGGGAATGGGTAATGGGTAATATACGAGGTGTGGGTAGGGTAGGGTGGGTCGGGGTGGGGTTGAGGTGGTAGGGGTGGCGGTAGGGTAGGATGGATCGGGGTGGGACCGAGGTAGGGGCATGTGCTAGGGGGTGGGGGTAGGGTCATTGTAGGGAAAAGGGGTATGTGGGGCGGGGGTTAGGTGGGTAGGGTAGGGTAGAGGTAAGGGGTAAGGTACGAGGATGGATGTACTAGAATGGATTCGACACCGGAGTGGGACCGAGCCCACCACTAGGTGTAAGTATGCAAATTCATTGCAGCGGCCTGTAGCATCTGCGTTTTTCAAATTTGGAAAACTAGTAAAAGTCACTTCTCCAAATCATTAAGGAAAAGAGAGACATGTCTCATTTTTTCGTTTTGGAAAACGATTTGGTAAACGCGTTTTTGTGTTTTCCTTTCTCCAGTTTTCCAACAATTTTCTTTGGTAAACATGTTTCCCGTTTTTTGTTTTCTAGTTTTCCAGTTTTATGGAAAACTGGAAAATATCTCTGTTTGTAAACAGGCCCTAAACTTTTAATGTTTCATCTAAGAGAACAAGAATGTGAAAAATCAGGGTAAAATGTACAAATGATACCTTAACTATCAGGATTATTGCATTTTGATGCTTTATGTGCAATAATATTGATGTAACTTTTGTCTTTAATTTATATCCATGCAACAATATTTTGACTTTAGTTAAACTTTTGAATAATGTACGGCTAATATTTCTGTTTTTAACTAGAGGCTCGGGCCATAATTGATTTGTACTTTATATAAACTTTTGAATATTGTATGTTGTACTATCTTCGTTCCATAAAATCTTTCTCACTTTGACTTGGCACGGAGATTAAGAAAGTGAAATAAAATGGAAATGTATAGTTGTGGTTGTGTAAGAAAAAAGTGAAATGAATGTGAACCACACAAATTGTCCAAAAATGATAAGTGGGAAGAATTTTTTTGAACAACCCAAAAAGGAAAGTGAGAGAATTTTACGAGACGTGGAATACATTTTAGGGCTGTCCTTGCCACTTCGCTGCTCTAGTGCTCTCTATATTTTGGACGTTTGCCTTTATTTATCTAGGCGAAATACGGGTTATCTCTGTCGAGCAGTTACCGCTGATCAATCAGTTTTTCATTTTATACTTTATGTACACAAAATTGCAGGTTATAAGATTTAGTTATACGATAGCTAGTAGGTTGCAGGTACCACGTGAGTTGGGAGAGAAATAATAATTTGGTCATTATAGATTTACTTGTTCCACAAAAGTTGAATCTCCACCCCCATGGATCCCTACCCTGATCGAGCATACAAAAGGTTGTAAATTGAGTGGTTAGATTAGTGTCCGTTGCGCACAAAGAGTCCCTTAACATTGAAAGATTACTCTCACACTATCACTTGCGGGACCCGATCCAATGTCACATGTTCCATCTTATTATCAGCTTTTTATATTAAAAGAAGATTAGGTTAATTACATGGAGTATGATGTAAAAAATTATGTCCGCAATAATCATTTCATTTTTCAAAATGCCTCACAAAAATAGAAGCACGGCAGTCGTTACTCGAGGTCTAGCTCAGCGTAGAAGGTGACCTAGACATGATTTTTTTAAGTGAGGTACTTTTCCATACAATAGTCCTATATAAAAATCATTAGGATTAGGAAGAGCCTTTGAGTTCAAGCTCTTGTTGCTGATTGGGCTAACAATAACAGCCCGGACCACCACGAGCGAAGCGGAAATTATAGTGGCGATGGTCGCAACGAAGCCATCCCATCTCGAGACTCGTTGGAACATTTGTCTGATCTAAGCGGTCGAGAGAAAGAATGTTATGACTTTTGAGGGGAACGATCAATAAAGAAAACCCAGGCAAACATACTTGAAAACCCAGGAAACCCAAACAAAACAAATACAATATAAAGTTAGGCGTCAAAACTTTTTTTTAAAAATGTGATGAAGCCATTTTACCTTTGAGAACTTTTAGTGAATTAGTGACAATATATATGAGCTAAGAGAGAATTTTGAAATTAAAACACCAAGTACGTGGGATGTTTGTACATGAATAGGTTTACCAGATCGATCCTACTAGCATTTACGCATCATTTATTTTGGTTTGACTCTTACATGTCAATTAGGCGGGATGGTATAGTCCATGCTCCATACTCCATTCCTAAGTATTATGTGATCACAAGACATTAATGCAACGTCAGACTAGCTCATATGTTCGAATCTCATCTCAATTCAAAAATGTTCGGCGTTAACATAAAACAGATACAATAATAGTTTAGAAAACACATGAAAAGGGAATTACAACTTATTTGATGGCATAGAATTTGGTTGAATCAGCTGAAATTTATAAGAACTGTGGATAAAGCGGTTGAAGCCGCTAAATTATTTAGAATCTTATTTAAAATGTATTTTGTAATAAAATAGCGAAAAATTTAGACGGAAACAGGGGCGGAGCCAGGGCATTGGGCCAAACTGGGCCGGTACAAAGAATATTATTGGGAAAAATTTTACACGAATTTTTTTACACTAAAAATATTGACATTTTTTAAATTTGTGGTGGGCCAGGGCCTAGCCTAGGCACCCCCTAACTCCGCCCCTGGACGGAAATAGCCTAAGTGGTTCTCTATCGTAATTTCAAGCAATTCAACTAGAAAAATGATTTCATCCTTACTTATTTTGATAATTGCACAATTCTGCGCGCGACGTCAAAGTCACGACTTTGATAGAGAGAAAATGATTGATAAGGTTGATCAACTAAAAATAGGGGCTATCAAACGCGTTTTCATGTACCATAGCTAATAATAAGTCTATAGTGACCTTGAATTCTTATTCATCACATGCAAATGAAATTGCTCCTAAGATATGTTTGGGAGTTTGAAGGGAGAATGTTTTTTATGAAGGTGTTAGTTGTAGAAGGGGAAAAGAGGGGGAAGTGAACTAATTCTTCCTTTTTATTTGGAATTTGAATTTTGGAGTTTCAAAGAAATTATAACTAAATTCACTTAAGGGTGTGATTAATTTAAATAGTTGAATATGTATTTATTTTAAAGGGGAAAATAATAGGGATAATAGCGCTATATATGACTAAACTAATCACTAAATGCACAAATAGGACTATGTTATTTATCTTCTCGAAATAAGACTAAAGTATATTCTATCTTTCTATTATACCCTTATCATAACTTAATAGGATAATCATATTTTAATTTGTAATAGATACAAAAATAATTAAAAAAATAATCTAACTTATACAAAAAATCATACAAAATGTAAAAAAATCTAAAATATATTAGACAAAATAAAAAAAACATTAAAAGTTATTATTTTTTAAAATAAAAACATAAAAATAAATAAAAATAGATAAAACACCTCAAAAATAAATAAAAAAAGCATGGAGGGTTTCCCACAGTCTCGGCCACTTCCTAGCCAAGTTACCTCTGATCGGCTAAAGAAAATATCATTTTGTGTAAAAACTGTAATTTTTTCTCTGAAAATGCCATGAAGATGGCATTTTTAAATCTTCAAAAATGTCAAAATATTCTCGAAATCTGCCATAAGATGACATTTTGGACATGTTGGCATTTTTTTCTGGTAATCCCAGAACCTATTATGGACTGAACAAAATTATGTCGTGGAAATATCCGGTGGAGTCTACTCTTTCTTATTTTATTTCATTTATGTCTCTCAATTTTTTACTTTTCATTTACAACTTTCCCTTTTTCACTTTTAACTTATGTATTTCAAAAACAAACTCAATCTCAAATCAACCAAAGCCAGAGCGAGAGTAAGCCACGTCGATGGTTACCTCAGTCCTTCGTCCATCTTCACGACAACAGGGCCTCCGGTCTCCGGCCTTCGCGGCTCAGCGCCTTTGCAGCTCCGGCCTTCGCGGCTCAGCGCCTTCGCGGCTCAGCGGATTTGAGGCTCTGTCTTTCGTCCTTAGTGCTTCCGGCTTTCGTGGTTCCTTGCCTCTGAAATCTGCACCTCTGCTTCTCCGGCCTCCAAACTCTGCTGCTTAATTGGCTGCTCCAGTGCTTTCTAGGTCGCCGTTTGAGTGCCTCGCTGATTTACAAGTATGTGTTTGAGATTTTTAGCAATTTACTTTCACTTTTATTTTGGTTAGAATTCATACAATTATCCTTTATTTCTGGTTTCTTATTAAGCTTTATTTTACTTTCTGCTTAATTTTTGTTACAATTTACTTTCAACTTTAGTTGAGCCTTTCCAACTCATACTGTTATTTACTTTCTGGCTTTTGTGTTTTCTATATAGTGAGGTGATGTGTTTTAGTATGTATAGATACATTTGTGGAGAAGGCATACTGAATTGACATTGGACTTCTTGATGTGCTATCAGAATGAATTACATTGTGTGTTCACCTAAAGTTACATTTTCACAGAAGTGTGATTTTGGAAGAGGAATGGACACCTTAGTTTATTGTAGGAACAAGAAAAGAGAGGTTGGGAAAACTCTTGAAGTTTTGTGTAACACTGATAGGTCTCCAGAGTTATTTTCACAGGAGTTTCACAGGAATGTAATTAACATTGATAGGTATCCAAAGTTATTTTCACAGGAGTGTGGTTTTTACCAAGAAAGACTATCATTACACCTCTGCACCCCATAAATCACTCTACTAACATTGTACTACTTTTGCTTGATTTTTGAAAAAAAAAAACTATTTATTTGTTAATTCTATGAATGTGTGCAGGCCATTTAAACAACAATGTAGGAGATGGGAAGACTAGTAGAGTTCCAAAACTAAAGATTGACATCATTTTTGTACAAACCTTAAAGGAGGGAGCAAATTTTTTTACCTAACGTTCTTGCCCTCTTTGACTCCTTTTAGGCATATAACGATAGGGGTGCTAGCTACACCAAACTTGGGGCATTGCTGAGGGACTCAAAGACGCTGAAAAATGAATTGAGCTTGATCCTACATTTGCAAATAGTTACACTAGAAAGGGTGCTATTCAGTTCTTCATGAAAGAATAGGAAAAAGCTCTGGAGACATGTCAGTATGTGAATGATTTGAAATACGTATTCTAGCTAGAAAGATGTGTTCTCTTTTGTGAATTGGGTGTGTGAATGAATTGAAATCTTTAGTTAATTGAATGATGAATATTTGGAAGATGGATTGCATCTAATCTCCTTCTACAATTGGTCTTTCTTCCAGAATTTCTTTCTTCTGAATTGCATAATTTTTTGTGTGAACTTGTGTTTTGTGACTTTACAGTGGATCATCCATATGTATGTTGCACATTATATTCGGTACATTTGGTTTGCATAATCATGGAGAGCTATTCTTTACATTTATTTAAAGTTAAATCCATATGCTCCCATATGCCTTATGCCTTTTTTGACCTGTCATCTTCATATTCTCCCTTATGGATTGTGTATAGAGATGCAACATAGATGGAAGTAGAAGAACCAAGTCAAATGTTATAATAGATAAATGTAGTAGATTAAAATATACATTTGTTGTAAAGCTTTCATATGTTTTTTTGTTGCTTATTGTTATTGTGCACATGTTGCTTTTTGTTGCATCTTGTTTCTTTTTGTTGCATGTTGTTGCTTTTTGTTGCATTTTTTTGCCTTTTGTTGCATCTTTTTGTTTTTTGTTGCATCTTTTTGCTATTTGTTGCATTGTGTTATTTATTGTTTTTCGTTGTTGATTTTTATTATTTAATTAGGTTTAAATATATCTCAGCTATATATTTGATGGAAAAACTCATAATCACATATAGTAGATTAAAATATACATTTGTTGTAAAGCTTTCATATGTTTTTTTGTTGCTTATTTTTATTGTGCACATGTTGCTTTTTGTTGCATCTTGTTTTTTTTGTTGCATGTTGTTGCTTTTTGTTGCATTTTTTTTGCTTTTTGTTGCATCTTTTTGCTATTTGTTGCATCTTTTTGCTATTTGTTGCATTGTGTTATTTATTATTTTTCGTTGTTGATTTTTATAATTTACTTAGGTTTAAATTTATCTCAGCTATATATTTGATGGGAAAACTCATAATCACATATACATACAAACATCTAAAATGATAAATTTGAATTTTTGTATGTCAATAACAATATGAAACACTGAGAAACAATAAAAAATACAAAAAACTCAAAGAACAATATGTAACAATTATTAATTATTACATTTGTGTAACTATTTTTAGAGTATTAAATTAGATATTTATAAAAACTTTTAATTTTCCAATTTTATTTTTTTTATAATTTCGTTTTTTGATATTTTTGTTTTGAACTTTATACAAATTAATACGTTTTTTACTTTATTTTTTATTTTAAAATTTTTATATTTATATTTTTTACTTATAAAAAATTTATAAGTATTTTTTAAAATTTTTATATTTTATATTTTTTACTTATACAAAATTTTTAAGTATTTATATTTTTTTATTTTACTTATACAAAATTTAATTTCATGTTTTCAATTTTTTTCAAAATATTCTATATTTATTTGAATTTTTAAATGCTATTAAAAATTATGTTAATTTTTAATGTTTTTGATGATTAAATTGTATATCTATCAATTTAAAAAAATATACTTTTCCATACAGATTTATAACTACTTTTCATATTTTGAAATGGTTCCAAAATATTTTTATCTGATTTTACATATTTGTTTATAATTTGTTCTCAATTTATAAGTTTTAAGTTTTTTTTGTACTTTTTCCTTTTTATTTTACTTTAGTTTATGTATTTCAAGAACATTTTATTTATTATTTGAGACTTTTATAATTTTTATACATTTATTGTATTTTATAAGTGTTAAGTGTTCAACCACCCAAATTTATTAAGTTTCTATGAATTTTTGCATCATTTTTTCATTTTTTCAGTTAGTTTTCTAAAACTATGAAATTTTAAGTGTAGTTATAGAGCATAACGTTGACATATTAACGGATTTTCAATCTTCCCGTGCAATCCGTTACTATTTTTGAATGATGCAATCCGTTAGCGCGTTACTTAACAAGTAGCCGTGTTGGTTATGGTCTATTATTGAAAAGAAAATCATTCCTAATCTATTTTAGAAAGAAAGTTGAAGAAGGGGAAAAAAGTGATATTTTTTTACTTTTTGGTTCTGAAAAATTCCCAATTATGTTCAACGGTCCAATAACACCCAAAGAGTGACTGGAAGAAAGAGTTCTGTTGGGCCATATTTCCATATTCCAGTACGTAATGGGCTTCCTGGATCTGTCACCCTCGAGTCTGATTGTGGCGCGGGTTATACAACCACTGGTCAGATTATTTCGCCCTAAAAACCGTTTAACCAGTTGCTGAACAAAAAACACTGCAATGGCGAAGAAAGACGAGGGAGGGGAAGAAAACGTGGAGAAGGAAGGGCACCACCTATTGGGCGAACCAACCTTCAAGCAGCTGGAGAATGGGCGCTTTAAGTGCGTGGAGACCGGTCACGAGCTTCCGGCTCATGCCAGAGACTCGTATGCCCGGAGCAAGCACTGCCGTTTAGGCCTCATTGATGCAGCTTTGGCTACTAAAAAGCCCATCCTGAATATGTTCTCTCAAGACCCTCTTTCCAGGTAATCCAACCTTTTCCTTCTCCCATAATCTTGCAGCTGAATTCATATATACTACTCCGTATAGTACTAACTATATTTATTTGACTACTGTTCTGTGTACCATCAAGTGAAATTCTCATGCTATGGTTGTTACAATTCTGTTATATCCAACTATTTATACCTTTTGAGTTATGGTTATTGGCTAATTATCAGAGAGAGATGCAAGAGAGTTGTGTAATTGAATACAAGTAAAGTGTGTAATTTTAGCATTAACTTATGTTTTTTTGGATGGTATTATTTTATATGAGCTCCTGTACTTGAATCAAAGTCTGTGCCTGAAAATTCAAATGTAATCTGGATTTGGATATGACTCAACGCACACACCACCAAGAAAAGCTCAATCCATAAATTCATATTGATCAATTCTACAATAGAGTTCCAAAAGCTTTATTTTTCTGTTGGTATTGTTGCAGGTCAAAATTAAAATGCAAGTTGACTGGCCTAATTGTTAACAAATCTGAGGAGCATATTTGGAAGCATATTAATGGGAAGCGCTTCCTAAGAATGTTAGGTCTGTGATCTGTCTTTCGTTTGTTTCTATACTCCATAGTGGGTTTTGAGACACATGTCCCAAAATTGCATTTTTGTGCTGTGAGTTTTGTTTATAATTTGACATGCACCCAAAAAATTTATAGAGAAAAAGGAAGCTGAGCAGAAGATGCCAGATGATATGCTCCTAGATGAGAAAATTGAACAAGTGCAGGAAAAGACAAAGAAGAAAGCCAGTGGTTTGAATAAAAAGAAAAAGGAGAAAGAACAGAAATCTGATAATGTTATATCCAAAATGAGAGATTCTCCAGGGACTGACAGTGATAAGGAAGAATCTGAGGACTTCTGGTATCCTCCGCCTGGAGAACGTTGGGATAATGATGATGGGGGCGATAGATGGGGTTCTGGCTCAGAGCCGGAACTAGAACCAGAGAATGACGATGCTATTGCTCAAGGTATGCACTTCAGTCCAATTTTGTCTTAACTGGGACTAAGGAACAAAATTGAAGATTTGTTATGGTTCAGCTCAGCATTATGTCATTAAGAAAATATTCAGGTTCTTGTATGGTAGTCTCATGATCAAACTGAGGAATTGATGCAATGTTGGGTGTAGCTTGTCTAGACGCATTGAAATGTTATAAATGTAATCAAATGTACATATGGTGTAAATTTGCACTAGAAGTACAGTCATTTGGTAATTTACAGCTTATCAAACATCACTTTGTTCAGTGTATGACCGGTTAGGCAATGAGCTGTTTGCATTAGTAGTTGGTCGCATGATTAGTTGTTTGGCGTTATCTCCCTCTACATAGGATGCTTATTAAACAATACATGTAGATTTTTTACACGGTCAAACAGCTAACTTGAAATGACAGAGCCAAAGCCCAATAAAATATTTCCACCAAATGTAACCTATATGTTTTTATCTTTCTTTTCTTAACTGTTGAACAGCTTGGTTTTAATTTGCTATCGATGGAATCCATGCCAAACATGTTTTTTGAGTTTGCTATAGATGGAATTCATACCCAACTTTTTCTTACTTTGCTTCAATATTACTTGGTTTTCTGGCAGATGAACTGTCTGAAGAGGCTGCCCATGAAGCGAAAAAACTATCTAAGCAGTACGTTTCAAATTGCTTTCTGTGAATCTTGATAGTCATTTCATTTATCATGAGTACAAAGGTGTTTTAGACTAGATGATAAATTTGGGGGGGGGGGGGGGGGGGGGGGCGAGATAGGATGACAATGATCCCAAACTCAAACGGTCCAACCTGTCTCTAATAACATGATTGAACGGGACAGGATAACCTTGTATGGGAAACGATCTCATCTAATCTCATCTGTTTTGAGACGGACGAGATTGTTTGAATCATCAAGCTCATATTTTTCAATAATTAATAGTCACTTCAATAATAATAATCATATAAAGGGTTTCCATATGCTAAATATAATACATCTGTATCGGTTCTTGCTTTAAAGCAATAGAACAAATCAAAGTAATTAAAGAAATGTAATGAAAGTAAACAAAAAATAAAAAATATTTGAAGAAGATGATATTTTTACACAATGTTATATGTGAGAGACTAGTGACATAATTTAGGATTGGATGTAGGCCATTCAATTGAGTTGTAAAGCATTTGCATCCAATCAAGTAACCAACTACAATATTGAATCTTCTCCATTAGGCTAGTTCAATGGACAGTTTTATCTGACCTATTATTCTCTCTTTAATATTTCATGCAAATTCTAACACTCCCCTTCAGATGGACAATCAGACCATTTGAATGTAATTGCATATTTCCATATTCATTTTAAATCCTACTCCTCTAGAGAGCCCAACAACTAGTTAGTATTCGATTGAGCCTCTTTAACTTGTAGTCTGCTGTGAGGCAGCGAGGTGCGATTGAGAAATGAGAATAGAGGAAGAGTTTCATGTACTGTGAAGTAATTAGTGTGATCTAGGGGTTTTCTTGCGTGTCTAAAATTAATATTTGCACACTAGGTTTAGCAAGGGAGATACTTTTAATCCATTACCTGATAACTTAAAAAACAAGAGTATGTTTTTCCTTCACAAGATTGCCCGGGATGACAAAAGATGCATCTGGCTTTGGGGTTTCGGGATGTAAATGCTTCACCCTATACGAAACTCTCCCTTTACACAGGTTCTGTCTGGAGATTGTGTGACAGGAATTTACTATTTTACTCTGACATCTTTGTTTTGGCGACTGTCTGATAGTAAAAAATGTGTTTGTTTGTTTTGAAGGGCGAAGAGAATGACCCTCGAAATGGGACCCAGCAGCTTTGCCCCAAGGAAGAAGAAGAAGAAGACAAATACTGCCTCGTGAAATCATGATTATATGTTTATAATCAGATCAGAATACAACAATTTGCATGTTCTGGTCAATTATGTATTTATTTAAGGTTTCATCCCAGAAGAAGCCTTTGTGAAATATTTAGTTTTATGTTCTTTACGAGGAAAAGGTTTTCTATATAGGGATTATAGGCACGTCTTTCTGGTTAAGGGAAACATAAACACATTCTTGCTTAGCTTTCTTATACTCTTGTGAGTTGCGACTCTTGTGTTATGTAATGATTAAGGATGCAAATTTCTCTTAAAATGACGGAGAATTAAAATAAATTTCATTTTAATTTTAGGAGAATCACTCGTACTAAATGCACTCTACCTAGGGTTGGATTCGGTTCGGGCCACCCGGCCCGTGACCCGGCCCGGTACTGTGCGGGCCCGGGACCGGCCCGGTCGGGCGGTCCGGGACCGGCCCGGTCGGGCGGTCCGGGACCGGGTCTGGGCCCGAACCGGGGGGAAGGGGCGGGGCGGGCTCGGTTCACCAATTTTGCGACCCGGCCGGGTCGGGCCCGGGTCCGGTTCGATCAATTTTATTTTTTATTTTTTTTATGTTGGGCTCCTACTAGCTGTTGGGGGTGGGGCTGGGGACAACCCAAACGGCTATATAGCCGTTGGGTGGGTTATAGGGGGGGTCCGGGTGGGTTGGGTGGTGGGGGGGGGGTGGGGGGTAAAAAAACCTATAAATACTCCTAATCTTAAACATTTTTTCATATCTCTTCTCCAATTCTTCCTAAATCCTATTCTTAACTCTCTACTCTCTAATTCTCTTATTCTCCATTCTCCAATATATTATATTTATTATTTATAGTTTATATTAATTATCTACTTATATAAACTATAAATAGATATAAATAGTATTATATTACTTATATTTGTTATCTAATTATATATTACTTATATATTTATTATATCTATTAATATAGTTGGAATTATATCTAATTAATTTGAAGTCATTCTATTACTCCCATCCGAAAGACCGAAAGTCCGAAAGAGGTACGAAATTATTCTATTATTTACACTTGTTTAATTACTAGTTAATTAGTATAGTTGGAATTACGATTTTTTATTAATATAGTTGGAATTACAATTTTTTATTAATTGCTACATTTGACTGTAGTTTAAAAAATATGTTGTACACAAAACTAGTTAATTCACTACTTAATTTGCTATAACTCGAATTAATAGTTACATAAATAGTTAATTAGTTTTTTACAATTTTTTATTAATTGCTACATTTGACTCTAGTTTATAAAATATGTTGTACACAAAACTAGTTAATTCACTACTTAATTTGCTATAACTCGAATTAATAGTTACATAAATAGTTAATTAGTTTTTTACAATTTTTTATTAATTGCTACATTTGACTCTAGTTTAAAAAATATGTTGTACACAAAACTAGTGAATTCACTACTTAATTTGCTATAACTCGAATTAATAGTTACATAAATAGTTAATTAGTTTTTTACAATTTTTTATTAATTGCTACATTTGACTCTAGTTTATAAAATATGTTGTACACAAAACTAGTAAATTCACTACTTAATTTGCTATAACTCGAATTAATAGTTAGATAAATAGTTAATTAGTTTTTTACAATTTTTTATTAATTGCTACATTTTTTAGATGGATCGTCCTAGATATTCGGTTGATATGGGTAACCTCGAGCGCAACCGAACGAACGAGCTTGCGAGGAAGAGATCCCGCAAAGGTAAATCACATCTCGGCTTTTCATCTCAAAGTCAAGATGATTTTGATACGGGTTACGTAAGGAGGGATGGGGATGCGATGACCGACGAACAACTAGAACAAGAATTGCACCGACATAATTCCCGCTTTTTTCAAGACCAACCGAGGACCATTGACGAAGAAGAGCTCGAGGACGAGGACGACGATGTGGAGGAAGCAATTCCGGAGAGCCACGACGACGAGGAGGAGGAGGGTGGCGGCAGCCATGACGCCGACCAAGCAGCCTCATCCCAAACAGGTACAAAAAAAAGTAAATCTGAATTAATGGCTAATAATTTTTCTAAGTGGAAGGACCCGAACACCGGGAATTGGACCGCAACTTGCAATTGGTGCAAGAAAAACTATAGTTTGGGGATTTCCGGCGGATACGGATCCGCCACAAGACACCTTAAGTCCAAACACCCGGTGGAGTATGCAAAATTAGGCGGCGGAACGGGGAAACAAACGCAAATATCGAGGTTTGCAAATAACCAACAAGCTTTTGGTAATTTCTCATACAATGATGCACAAAATTTGACAGGTATGGCTAACTTACTTGTTGAAGAAAATTTGCCTTATTTGTTTTCTGAAAGTCTTGCTTTTCGTGATTATGCACAAACTTGTTTAAATCCGCAATATAGAGGTTATAGTCGCAAAACGGTTAAGAAAGAAATTTCAAGATTTTATGGTGCGGAAAAGGTAAGGTTACAAAATTATTTTGCAAACTTTGATGGACGTGTTACTGTATGTTCTGACATATGGGAGGATACTTATCATAATTTACATTATTTGGGTCTGACTGTACATTATATTGATAATGATTGGCATATGCATAAACGTGTTCTTGCTTTCCGTGAATTTAATGATCGTCACACCGCTGAACATATTTATATTTTGATTGAACGTATTTTAATTGAGTATAATTTAATTGATAAGGTGTTTGCTATTGGTTTTGATAATGCTACTAATAATACTGCTGCTATTCCTAGATTGCGTGAATTGTGTGGTTCTACTTCTTTGATGGGTAGATTTTTTCATCAACGATGTGCATGTCATGTTCTAAATTTATGTGTGCAAGATGGTCTAAAAGCGTTGGGAGCATCGTTGGAGGTAGTCAAGGGGGGATTAGACGTATTTGGGGTAATGGACACCTTAGGAAAAAATGGGATGATTATTTGATAGAAAGAGGTGAGAGATATGTGGCTTTTCCAAAAGATTTGTCTATTCGTTGGAATAGTACCTATAAGTTAATTGGAGTTCTTCTTAGATATAAACAACATTTTCCTGCTTTTATGAAACAATATGATAACTATATTATAAACTCGGCTGAGATCGACACCTGTGAAAAAATTTGTAATGCTTTGATATATTTTAATAATGCAACTGAAACTTTTAGTCATGTTTATAAACCTACCTCAAACCAATTTATTCGTGAAGCTGTTAATCTCGTCGGTGCTTTTTCAAATTTTGAGAATGCTGATTATGTGAATTATTTTGCTGGTTTTATGAAGGAAAAGTTTTTAAAATATTATTCACATATTCCGCATATTTATGGTATTGCATTTGTTCTCGATCCTCGTTTTAGACTTGGTTCTTTAGAAGAATGTTTGAATTATTATTATGCTGCTTTTTTTGGTCCATTGCCAATGTATGAGGACAACCCAATTGATCCGAAAAAAGAATACAACGAGGTTAGTGATATATTTTATGCATTATTCAATGAGTTTCATGCACAATATGGCAATGCGCCCCCTCCCCCGACACAAACATCATCTAAAGGAAAATCAATTTTCAAATCTACGTTTGCCAATCTTATTAAAAAAACAAAATCAACTCCCGCTACACAACAAAGCACAATTAATGAGATTTCTTTGTATTTAACTTATGATGTTGATTTTGAAGAAGATGATGATTTTGACGTACTAAACTGGTGGAAGGGAAAAGAAAGAATGTTCCCGGTTTTAGCAAAGATGGCTAAGCAAGTGCTATCAATGCCGGTTTCAACGGTTGCCGTGGAACAAGAATTTAGTTCGGCCGGCAATGTTCTAACACAAACCAGAACGAGGTTGAGCGCTGAATCTCTTGAGATGCTTATATGCTACCACGATTGGTTGAAAGCAGCACGTAGAGCTCAAGAAATTGACATCACTCCATCACAACACTTTATGGATGAATCTACAGAGGGTGGCTCTACTTATGCCGGAGATTCCGATTAAAAACAATTATAGTTCCTATTTAATTTTCAAATGTAGTTCCTATTTCATTTCAAATAAATGCACTTGAAGTTTGTTTTTTAATACTTGTATAAAACTATAAAGTATAAAATATAAATTAAAAAAAAAAAAATTACCCGACCCGACCCGGCCCGGCCCGGCGGGTGGCCCGACCCGTGACCCGGGCGGGTGGCCCGGCCCGAACCGGACCCGTCCAACCCTCAGGCCGGTCCCGGGCCCACTATTCTAGAACCGGCGGCCCGGCCCGGGCCTAGGCCCAGGCCCGGCCCGAATCCACCCCTAACTCTACCCTATATTAATTTTCTTTTTACCAACTACTACATTAAAAAACGAAGCAAATAATCAATACAAAGTACAAACCATATACAAGGATAATTGATTGGGACAAGTAAAGTTTGATTCTGTTTCTAGTTCTTATTTCTTTTTTAAAAATAAAAGCATAATCAATTATTCAGAAGTTGTTCTTGAAACTTCGATTTCAAGAATGAACCATCAACACTGATAATTGGTCTGCAAGCTGCCCAGCCTTGTCTGCACGCTCCTAATGACATAAATAATGTCTTGAAATTACTTTCAAAGTCAGTTTCCAGTGATAGAATAGATCCAAAGTTTTTTCGGTCTATCATGTAACACAAGCTTGGCAACTTTCTGTAAGAATCTCTATCCGTTCCGCATATCTCAATCAAAGCCTTCTCTTTTCCTCCACGATTTTGTGTAATTTACGTTCACACCTAACTGTAAACTCAGATCTGACATTATCGCTTTGGGTGGATATGGTTTTCTTGAGGCATCAAGATATTGGTGTTTAATTAACTTCTCAATAATCATTGTAGTTGCCTGTCTATTCCCACTCAATCTGCTATCAATTGAGCATTTGTGCACATCATCAAACCTGCAACCACAATGAAATAAAAGCACATAATTTATTTCAGCAACAATAATAAAAATATATAAAGAAGTTGGCAAACAATTACAAATTACAATGCCAAGTACAGTAAACTACTTAGTCAAATATAAGGAACTATGTACCTTTTAACTTCAAAACAACTAGTTTTCTCTATTCTGACCCCGCGCACTGCCCACTTGCAACCTTCTCCAAAGCACACAACATGAAGAACCTCATGATGTGAGGTCTTGGTCTTGAATTGGAATTTGTTGTGTAGTGCATATAGTTGCAAAGTCTCTTTGAAATGTTGCTTTGTAGGATAAATGCCATTAAGTCTTAACGTTGTGTCCATTCCTGCCATTTGTTCACCACTTAGCCATGTTAGTAGCGGTGTATCAATAGCTACACATTGGTCAAATGTCCTCACAAATGTTTCTCCATTGTTGGTAGTGTTGATGACAGAAACATCTTCGTTTTCAATTTCCATTGCACTGCTCTGAGAAATCACATTTGTCTCGTTTTGTTTGTTTATTTGAACACACAATGGGTACTTGCTCACTTTATTACGTTCTCTACTTTTGAGATGTATATAGAAGCGTAGACTATTGTCACTATCAATCCAAGTTGGATCATATGTTTCATCTATTTGATATGATATGCTATCAATATCCACACCCCGATCAATATCTAAGGTGTTCTGTAGTGCACTAATCAGTTCACTATATGATGCCCTCTCATTCAAGAGAAGTCCATCTGTTGATTTTGAGACAAACTTCCTATCAGATTTCCATCTTCCGTCAAACAGTACTGTCACCATTATTTCTTCCATCTCACTATAAAAATCAGTTAAGGACTTCTCCCTGATCTGAATACAAAATAGTTATCAAGTGTAAATGACTTTACTATTATATATTTAATTACTTATATCACTGCAAATTATGTCACTATAAAGCATGTAACTCAATCAACTAACTACTTAACTTGTAACTGGCAGATCAACTGTAACCAGTGTAACTGGTTATTCTCAATCACAAATCCAGATACAGTGACACTGGTAACAATTTCAATGTACAAGATGTAACTAATACACTGTAACTACTCAACTTGTAACTGAAAGACCAATTATAGCAGTTACACTGGTTATTCTCAAACACACATCCAAATCCAATTATATGGTTAACAATTTTACTATATAAAATGTTACTAATAGACATGTAACTCAAACAAGTAACTAATGAACTTGTAACTGGCGGACCAATTATAATAGTTACATTGGTTATTCTCAAACACAAATCCAGATACAGTGACACTGATAACAATTTCAATGTACAAGATGTAACTAACACAACCTATCTCAATCAATTAAGTACTCAACTTGTAACTGCCAGATCAACTGTAACCAGTGTAACTGGTTATTCTCAATCACAAATCCAGATACAGTTACACATGTCAATAACGACCAACAAATGCAACAATACATAAAAAATTACAAACTACAATGCTTGGAGTTTAAGATAATCATGTCATCACTTGCATATCAGTGTAACTGGCAGATTGATTACATAATCAAAAAAGAATAACACGAAGTTCATCCAAATAAACATGATTCATTAAAAACAAGTTATAATGATAAACAACAATCTTCTAACGATGTAAATATATTTTGCGATTCAAACGAATAAACATACCGATTAGAGATTCAGCTAAACTTGATTTCCGATGCTTAACTCTGCTTTCTTCCTTCATTTCGATTCGAAGTGAACAGTAGATTTGGAAGCGGTTGATTCTATCGATCTTTTCTAATAGCAGACCGGTAATGTTTAGTATGCCACGTGTATTTCTAAAAGACGGAAGATACTTGCTGTTGTGAGTTTCCAGATTTGTTACCACTAGGTCAGTTTTTTGTCTATTTTTAATTGGACTCACTTTTTTGGAATTGGGCCTCCGTTTAGTAATATTGGTGTCCATTTCCCTTGTTATTTACCACCCTCCAAATTACATCAAATTGGGTTTGTGTGTTGATCAAGTACAAGTATCAATGATACTGTATCATTGTTATTCATAACATTTAGGTTTTAAATTAAATGTGAACTCTTCTATGGCGTTGATGATTTTTTAATTGCACTATATAATTAAAATTTTCAAAATCCTTTTATAGATTATATTGTATAATGCTCATTCAAATAGGTAATAATGAAAATATCATTTTAGTTTAACTTATTTAATACTCTATAGGAGTATACAGTACGTAAAAAAAGCTTTATATGATATATACACATATGTCTTGTAGGGTGTTAATGATGCACTAGCGGGTCTGTTATTTTTTCTTTGAAATATATTACAGAAACTACACATACTTTTGCAAGGATTCATTTGGAGTTTACTTGATTATAGATTTAAGATATTCAAATAATGTTTATGTGTGTTACTATTTTGTGAATGTCAAAACACCAAATTTTTAATATCAATATGACGGTATCTCTTTAATGAATGAAAAGAACTGTTTATACACGCTATTTTGTACACACTTTGTACGCTATTGATAAATCGACTATGCATAGACAAAAAATAGTATATTCACAAAAAAATAGCATAATCACCGACGTCGTATGTACAAGACGTGCACAAAAGGGCATGTAGAATAGCGGTGTTGTTATTGTAATCAAGCTATAACATATACAAATATACAATATACAATGGCGTGTAATATTTTTTTGGCGGAACGTTTGATAAATACATTCCAAGTTCAATTCTTCCTTGCAATGTTGCACTCGTGAAGCAATAGTGTCTTTCCAAAACAAATGTGTAAAACGAATTTGAAAATTTTAATTCTGTTGCAGCTAAAGAAAATCTCAACCACAAAATAGAAGTACCAAATTATTCAATAACAACTACTCCCTCCGTCTCTATTTTATCTTCAAACTTTCCTTTTTTGCCCATCCTGAAATTATCTCATCTTTCCCTTTTTTGCAATATATTTGTGATTCACAACAATTCCTACATATTTCTCTCCCATGGACAGCGAGCCTAGGCAATTGCTCGGTCCTCACTTTTTATAAGTGCATTTTTTCTTTAAATGCAAAGAATACAAAATATTAACACCCAGTCACCCACTGTATTTGCATAGGCAAAATTATATGCGAATAGTTGTTGAATAACAAATCATTAACACCCAGTCACCCACTGTATCAAGTTAGATGTATCAAGATTTTGTTTAATATTAAAAAATAGTTTTGTTAATTTTAATTATTCCTGTATAAATTTGAAGTACAATTTATTAAATGGAATTGCACAAATGACATTGGTTACCATTTTACTAGGTTTAAATTACGACTGACATTAAAGTTAAAAATTTTGAAAACATAAATCAATACTCCCGTAGAAGAGCGGTCTTCTCGCTTGCATAAGGGTTCCACTTTTTGCCGTCTTGTGTGCGGCGTTTAGATTTAGTCGTCATTTGGAGCGACGATTAGGTTAGCAGAGAAGGAATTGTTCGCATGAATATCACTAAGCATGATGTGGCGGCTGATGAAGAAGGAGATGCGGGAGCCCAGGGAGGGAGAAAGGTAGGCGTCCAGAGGGGCTGAAATTGCGGGGAAGACGGATGTTGCGCATCAGAGAATCAATCGAGTGACGGGCGGGAGTTGTGCCTTGTTCGTGTCAACAATCATAGCGATGGTCCGTCCTCCGCCTGAACCACCGCCAGGGGATGAACGAGGTGCTAGTGTTCAAGATACTTCTTTTGCTTATTTAGTTTTTTTCATGTTCCGTACTTCCGTTCTCCTCCTATTAGCTTTTATTATTTTATCATTTGTTTTCTTATTACCGTCTATATTGTTAGGTTTATCGGTATGTTTGGATCTATGAGAACAGAGATGGCTGTGTAAAGCCCGTTGCATGGTTAGCGATTCTTGTTGCTCTTTTAGGGATGAGCGTTTTTAAGTCTGATCATAGAGTTTACGATTGTAGTTGTTGGGGTTTAGTTGGTGATAGATTTGTTTTTCCTTTAACTGATATAATGATCCTCAAACTTATGATATGAATAGAGGCAAGTTTCCGTTCAAAAAAAATAACTCCCGCATGAAAAGAGACAAACTAGGATTCACGATTCGAAACTAATTGCATTAGTTTATGAAAATATTGTCAAATTAACTTTTTTATTATCTCCGTTTCATTAGCTAATATTTAAAACATGGCATTTTAAGTGACAATTTGAAACACAAATAATCTCCACAATTACAAGCGTTCTATATCCACACGAGCCACACGAAAGCAAATACACCACATTTTCTTTTCTTGTATTTTTCCCTTTACAAATTTCCATTTTCCTTTCAAAGTACACGGCAGAATATTAAAAGTTTTTCAAAATTTTCTTTTAATTAAATTGTGTACTCCGCATCAGTTTTCAGTAAATTGTGTAGACTCTGTACCCTCTAAAGTCTAAACAAGCATTTTAGACCAATGCTTGAAAAAACAATATGCAATATAAGTTATATAGACAATCTCAAGTTTCATCGAAAAAATCTAAGGCCTCACAAGTCACAACCAGGTTAACGTATTTTTTAGTGTCCAGTGCAAAATAATGTACTCTTTCTGCAACCAGAAACAAGCTGATATAGTAATTTAACACTTTCGACCCATAAATTTCAAAATATGTTTCTAATAAATTAAAAATTAGCTTGTACATCTGTTGGCATCATGTAATTATAGAAACCTTATCTAGTTAGTGAGGGACATGTAGAAGTGTTGGTAGTTTTTTACAAACAAAACATTTCTCATTCACAGTAGGCTTTGTTGTTCAAATCACAATTTTCTTGATTCAAGGACCATTCTTGACCTCAAATCATCACAAAATCAGAAGAGCTCCATTTTCCTATGTTAATTGCTACTCGAAAGGCCTTTCACTTCAATTCGTTCCTGAAAACATAATAAACGAAAGCTTATATCAAAATTAGTGTTTACTCTAACAAATCAAATTAAAACTGTAGTTGGTTCAACCAGAGACAAAGAAAAAAACACAATTATGAAGAGGCTACTGTATTAGGATAAAAAGGAAATATTAAACAGTAAACATATGAGGCATGTTAACGATTAGAAACACAAGGCTTACAAGTTACAATAAACAAAACTTCCTACCTAACCTTTTGATGAGCAATCAGACATTCACAGCACACCATTAAAAGTTTTCTATTCCCACATCTTCTTTTTTGTAATTAAAACCCTTTCTTCAGCCAAAGAGAGACCATCAGTCCTAGGTTCGACCTCTGATACCCAGCCGTCCCACTGTAATGCTGTCAAGAACATTCGTATATGGTTTATAACAGAAGGCTTGTCTCTTATGATGATGAATCCTTCTGGCCTTAGCATCCGGTCCATCTCTATAAGTAGATCCTCCATGCTACAGCCACGCGACTCAATCTCTGAGAATACTAAGTTCGCATGAAGCAAGTCAAAGGTGCGTGGGTATGTTGAAAATGATTCGCACCTGAATATTTAACATATCATAGTTATCAGTACTCGTCAATATCACAATAGTCCAAAATCATTAACACCAAAAGTCATGTTTGTAATACTAATTGTAGTATCACACACATAAGAGTTCTTTTTCTGCGAGGTAGTAATAAAATCTAAATTTACATCATATGGAGTTTCTCTTTGGTTCTTCATTTACAGAATGATACTATGTATTTGTTATTAGGAAATATAAGAGTAAACCACCAATGTAATATCAATGTTGCGTACCAATCATGAACAGTTCCAATTAAGCCTCGATCATAAATGATTTTCAACCTGGAAGATGCATTATTAACTGGAGCCACATTCATCACCCAAACATCCTCGTCTATGAGTGCAGCAGCAAACCCCCCAAGGTTTGAGTTCATGTCCATCACATTTCTGAAAGAGTTCTTCTGCGTAACGACAGTTCTCATCTGCTTCCGATAGTCAAAAACTCGAGCATGCCAAATACTCTGCCATAACTCACAAGATCACAACTTTGACAAAACATATTTCACTAAGTTCTGGCATTAAAGAAACTTACAGTGTCCTTTTGAAATTCATCTGGAGAAATACCAATTTCTTTTAATCGAGGAGGAACTGCTGTGAGCCTCTGTGGCCAAGGTTCTAGTCCACTGCCTTTGTCCCGATGCATCTCTTCATTACAAACATTGGACAGTAGAAAAGCAACATATAAGAAGGAAAAAGAATTATTGTTCATGTCTTTGGAATTACTGGGAATAAGACATATTTGGGCCACTAAAGGTATGCATGGATAGAGGATTTTAAAGGGAACCAGTTCAGAAGCTCAGTCTATATCTTTATTTTAAAAGAATTTCTAAAAATAAAAGGTGATTGGAATGTTTTATGATCAAAAAACATTTTAATGTTTCATATTTTAAAAAATCTCAATATATATATATATATAGAGAGAGAGAGGGAAGAGTTCAAATAAATAGACCTCTTCCCGTGCAAAGTGCGAAGATATGCACTTTTGCATGTTTCGCTTGCACTTTTGCGTGTTCTGTCGCACTTTTTCGCGGTAACGAAAAAGTGCAACATATTTACGAAATTGCCACCGCGATCTTGGTCGAATTTTGTGCATTTTTGGCTCATTTTGAGCCATTAGAGGTAGAAATGAAGGCACAAGATTCATTCTCACTTTGCATGGGAAGAGGTCTTTTTATTTGAACCATCTCCTATATATATAAAAAGTGGTCTTAACGTGCAAAGTGCAAAGTTTTCACTTTTTCATGTTTCGCTTGCACTTTTTCTTGCTTTCGTTGCACTTTTTCGCGGTAGCTCAAAAAAATTGGTTTGTTTACAAAACTGCCACCGTCATTTTGGCTGAATTTGGCCAAAATCAAAATGGCCAAAAAGTGCAACGCAAACAAGAAAAAGTGCAAGCGAAACATGAAAAAGTGAAAACTTTGCACTTTGCACGGGAAGACCACTTTTCATTTGAACTCTTCCCTACATATCAATATATGGATTAAGCCCTCCATACCCCTCTACCCACTTAGTGCTTGATATAATGCTTACTTCGCGAGTAGGGAGTAATGCAGGCCTTCATCAGAACGTTCCATGTGGAATCTGGATCCTCATCAGAGCTGCACAATGGGGGTAAGGTTCCTGGGTTTCTCTTTGCATAACAGCTATTACTCAGAGATTTAGCCCATATGACTGTTTGTTCTCTCCTTGAAACAACTCTCCAACACATTCTTTTAAAAAGGTCATGCATAGCGTTTCCAATTTTTTGGTTCTCGGGATCGTGTGCATATGCTTCTGGCGAGGAGTAAACGAAATACCCACCGGGACGGAGCAACCTGTCCAGTTCTAACAAAAGAATGCCGTCTCGTTGAAGCCAATCAATCCTACAACGGGAACAATGAGCCAATTCAAACGATCTGCTTGGATAAGGCAGTCTCTTGGTACCCAAGACACCCAATGTAGATGGAATCCCTCTCTCCAATGCAAACTGTATTTGATTCTCGTGCACATCATTTGGAGCAATTGACATAGCTATGACACTGTGTGAGAGAAGATATGCACCGAAGCTAGCAACACCGCAACCCACATCAAGTACATTTCTTAACTTTCCACCATTGCTGAGCTTTTCACCAGGAATTTTGAGCATCTACAGAAGTACATTAGAACAGTTTTTAGTGTCACAATGATAAGGTCAAATGACATTTACAAAAAGGGTCTCATTAAGTGTTAACAACCAATTCCCTGAGGAATTAAAAGAGGAATTTTTTTATTTAGACACAAAGGAGAGTGCAATTTGTACATATCTGAATGCATTTGTTTTGCTTCATAATAAAAATATTTCCTCTTTTGATTCCTTAAACCATTAAAAAGCGCCCTAGAGGCATTCGTCAGCACTTTCCATATAAAAAAGATAATCATACCGATGCAATAGCTGCAATATACTTCTCCGCTCCATCATGAAAATGTGTTCCACCACCTGGAAACCTTATCTTATCTCCATCAACCACCATCCAATTCTGGTCTGATTTTTCTTGTGCTAGATGTGTATGAGGTATGTTTGCTTTCCACACTTCATCCCTACTGGCTGGCCATCTAATTGGAATCTGAACATCTAAAAATTTCTCGTTGGCATCAAATTCAACAGACAGAAACTTGGCATAGTACTTAATAAAGTAAGTGTAGTATATCTCCACAGGACAAGAGTCACAAGACTACTCAAATGTAAAAATGGGTAAAACAGTACACAAAGACCCGGCCTTTGAGGCTACATTTTAACTAATTCCAAATTTGGTTTGAATACCCTTTCGGCACGTAGTGGGAGTAAACCACGTACTGACCTTGTAGCCAGCTGGGGGAGGAATGAGGCAATTGTAACGGCGCTGAGGAGGTGGACAATGCCTCTCATAATGCTCCATCAAAGACAAGTTCAGCTTTAGCTTCGATTGATATATCCAATTCCTGTCTAAACACGGTATCAGCTCGGAATGGCTCATATCACAAGCCTACAAAAATAACAACTAATTAGCTAACATGGGCCTGTGAAGCTACTTCATGAGCAGAAGACCACGCTATAACGTATGTATTACATTAATTCATACTGAGTACAAAAAATGACAAAACTTGAGTTGAGAAACACACAGGAATTCTTTTGGGGAGTTCCAGGTGGTGTTCCATATGATGATCAAGCCACTCTTCCACGTCATCCCCTCTTCCAGTGACAGGATCAGATCCTTCATCGAAAGTTTCGAAGCCTTTTGACAGACCTGGAGCAATGGAAGAGCCATTGTATAGACAGACCAAAGCGAGTGACACAACCAATCCAATGAGAACGTACTTCCGCAGCTTCGCGGAATGCAGGACGTCTCTCTTTTGTTTCATTGTGGCTTTTTCACGGATAAATATCAGCAAGTATGGTTCTAGGAGCAGACGGCGCTAGCTATCAAGGTAACAAGTAGTGAAATAGTCAAAGCGCTGGCTGCAGATCCATAGCTGCAAGAGCAAGCAAGGTATTAATTCCGAACTTTCCTCTTTGGAATCATCATACTCAAAATAAATGATTGTACACGGCGGCAGCGGCTGCAAGGCAGCCGATTTCAGGGGCTAATTAAGGCGGCCGACGAGACTGAGGAAATGGGATCGACCGATCGAGGACGATGTAAGCTAAGGTCGATGTGGAGAAACTTTGGGTTTGACCGTTTTCCCCATTTCGGGTAACAGCCTAATCGGTCGGTATGGGAGGAAAAAGTTGTTTGCACCCCATTTTATTATAGAAATTAGACTTTGCATCCCGTTTTTTGAAATTTTTAGTATTTGCACCCCAACCCTGTATGAAAAGACTAAAATGCCCTTCGATTAATAATTTTGTTGGCCTTCAACATAACCCTGATCGAGGGGCATTTTTGTCTTTTCATACGAAGTTGAGGTGCAAATACTAATGATTTCAAAAACATGGTGCAAAGTCTAGTTTGGATAATAAAATGGGGTGAAAATTAAACTCAAATTATCCCTTTTGAAAACAATTATGCTAGTGCTACACAAAAAGTGTACGGCATAATCTACACCTTCTAAATGTCATCCTATTTTTATCATTCTTTTATCATGGAAATGTGTTGAGTGCACTTTTTGAGTATACCACTCCCACACTTTATCCGTCTACAAAGACAAAATTGCTTATATACAATGTAGACCGATAAGACGTTTGAATGGTATATACAAAAAGTGTACACATTTTCTGTTTTCAATCTATTCCTTCATCCTCATTTCTCAAAAAGTGTACTTTGTGTGCACCCATCAATTAATTGATGAGTCTCAATCTTTTTTTAATAAGTGGGGAGTATGAAATAAAGGATTTTTACTGTCTGATTCAAGATTAAGAGCCCGTTTGGTAGCACGAAAATCGGCTGTTTTGGCTGATTCTGCTGAAGTTTATGAAGTTCTGGCTGAAGTGGCTGCATTGGCTGATTCTGCTGATACAAGAAAAAAATATTTTTAAAATATATTTTATTAATAAAATAAAGAAAAAATTATATGTAAAAATAGCTAAAATGATCATCTACAATAACTTCAGCCAATACAGCCAGAAAAGTTACTCCAACCTTACTTTTTCGGCTTATTACACAATTCAGCGCGCGAAAGCAAAGTTTACGTGTTTGGTAAAAAAGTTGGCTGATAAGCCTGATAAGCCGAAAATGAGGGATGCCAAACGGCCTCTAAGTTTTGATAATCTTGAATACGAATGCTCATTTGCATGTTAGATTGTATACTTTCTTATGATACTTGACAAACTTTTAGGTTGATGACATTGCAATTTCTTTAACTGCACAATTATTATTGTTTATTTAATTTGGGAAACAAAAATTATGCGGATGAAGCCTGAAGGCCATGTGCGTCATTCCTACCGGATAAAGATAGGGTAAATGTGTGTTGCTCATGAACGTGAGTTGCTCATATATGTTACGTGTATATTTTATCTATGATGCATGTGTGGTGTTTGACAATTGACTGTTGGCTGATCGATGGCAGTTCTTATTAGCTGATGGATGACAACTGATTTAGTTGGCTTTTTTGATTAACTGATAGTATTAGCGATTTGTAAAATGATGTTTGCCTAAATGGTTATTTAAAATCAGCTGAAAATTTATACAATGACTTTCAAGGCCAGGTTTTTTATAGGTTGCATAGCACGTTATACTTTTTAAATAGGAAAAATTCACAAGAATAATTCCAACTATTAACGATCTTCCAATATTAATCCTAAATATGCATAATTCTAAAATAATTTGAACTATAACAAGCTTCTTCATCAGAATGAACCGGTGACCTGCATAAACCTATTCAGCAGGCAACTCGGACACGTGGCCAATTGTTATTAGCTTTCTTCTTTTTTCCCATTTTTGTTTTCTTTGATTTTTTCCTTTTTGTTTCAGTTTTTCTTTCATCTTCCTCTTCTTTCCTTTATGCGTACGAGTGTTCCAGAGAACCAGGTGAGTAGGGATGTCGGAGGTCGCGTGACCTTTTCTTGTTCCAGCATCGCCACCCAACTCAGATAAGCACATGTCGGCTGTCTGTCCCAGGCATCACCAGTGTCCTTTCATCTTATCAGTTCTTCATCACCATCTATCCGTCCATTTTAGTTGTTTTTCAACATCAGCCATCCGTCGTTCCCATCTGTTCATCGTCACCGGGCGCCTAGTCATATCAACTGCCTTAGTCCCATCTTTGGCCTCCCGTCATTCAGTTTTGGTCATCGAACCTGATGAATTAGCCTCAAAATAGATTTTGGATTGACCAAATCAAATCTTTCAAATGTGAATTTGAAAGAGTGACATAAAAATTTGAGGAGCAAATTAGAGAATAAAGTTGAAGGTGAGATGAAATCCATGTGGGGATGTGGGTGGAGGGAGAAAAGAAAGAAAAAATTAAGGACAAGTGAGGGAAGAAGGAAGCAATGAACCTGGGAAAATGGTGAAGATGAATAGCCTGGTGCCAATTTATTTTTCTTATAATTTTTTTACCAGCTGTCTAAGTTGCGGGTAACTTGGATCAAGTAGGGAAGGTTGTCCGTATATTTCAGATTATTTTAGAATTATGCATATTTGAGATTAATATTGGAAGACCGCTAATAGTTGGGATTATTCATGTGAATTTTTCGTAGAAAATTACAACTATTATAGATATTTAAATTATAGTTTAATGGATATTGTCATTGATTTTATTATTATTACTATGTACGTCTACTTAGACCATTTTTTTACTACGCATTAAAAAAATAAAATGATAACGGCAAATAACAATTCTTTAAATTTCTTAGGTTTTCTAAATTTATTAGTAAATAGTTATAATTTAAATCATGTTAAGATGGTTGTCTAACAAAAAAGAATGATGTTTATCCTCAAGAAAGGCAAGTACGTAAACAAATAATGGAGGCAAGAAAGGCAAAGGACTAGGTAGTATTTTAGGGAAGAAAAATAAATGGATAGATTAGGAATATTAGGCAAAGTACGAGATCAGGTTTTTGCGTATCTCCGGGACGTACAACACATTGTTGAGAGTTAGCTCCTTGCCCGAAGTCATCTTCAGGACCACCTTGCCCGCGTCTTCAACCGCGGAATGAGCTGAGTTTCCCATCCACACCTTCTCACCATTTGATGGCTCAAAAGTAGTGAATAACTCCCGATTTGAGCAAATATGCCGGGTTGCTCCGGTGTCCACGAACCACTCCTTGGAATTGGATCCAACGAGGTTGACCTCGGTCACCACAGCCGCAAGGATGATGTCTTCATCCTTTTGCCCACCTTGCACCAAGTTCACGTGAGAATCTTTCTTCCTCTTTGGTGCCTTGCAATCCGCGTACTTGTGTCCGTTCTTGTTGCAATTGAAGCATTTTCCATTGAACTTCGTCTTGGAAACGCCTCCCTAGGGACCGAGCTTGCTCTTCCCATTGTTTTTATTTTTGGAGCCTTTTGCATGCTCCACCACGTTGGCCTTGGCGCCGTTAACGATTGGGAGTTTCCCATCATTCTTCCGGTTATCCTCTTCAATCCGCAGACGGAGGATCAATTGCTCCAAGTTCATTTCTTTTCGCTTGTGCTTAAGGTAGTTCTTGAAATCCTTCCAAGACGGTGGCAATAAATGGATAATTGACGCCACTTGGAAAGACTCACTAACTGTCATTCCTTCATCTCGAATTTCGTTGAAGATCATTTGCATTTCCTCAACTTGACTCAAGATCGTTTTCGAATCCACCATTTTAAAATCAAGGGATCGACCAACAACAAATTTCTTTGCGCCGGCATCCTCGCTTTTATATTTGTGGTCCAACGCATTCCATAGCTCCTTAGCCGTAGCTAATTTGTTATACACGTCGTACAAAGCATCATGCAGCCCGTTCAACACATAGTTTCGGAAAAGGAAGGCAGAATGCTTCCAAGCTTCAACCGCGTTGAAAGATTGCGCATCCACCTCACCCCTGGTTGCTACCGGCGCATCTTCGGTCAAGAACCTTGCAAGACCGAGAGTAGTGAGATAGAATAGCATCTTTTGTTGCCACCTCTTGAAGTTTAACCCGTTAAATTTTTTCGGGTTTCTCCACAGAGTTGCTCGGCACGGTAACCATAAGGATTGCCCTTTGGTTGCCCGAGGTCTTCTGTTCACAACAGAGACACGCGAGGTCTTCTGTTCGCAACAAAGACTTTTCGGACGACATTAATGTCCGCAGGTCGCCCGCGCACACGAGTCGCGGGTTTTCTTCTCCGTTTTGGGATTGGATCGGCACCCTCCCCCCCTGCGCGTAAGAGAGAGCCTTTACCTTTAGGAATCTTAACTCCTTAAAAGAGGTTTCCCTTTATAAGGCGGTGAAAATCCCTTGAGTTTTCCAGTGTGGGATAAAACACGCTATAAACTCATCATTTTCCTAGTTTTTCCATTTCAATGAGTGAACTTCGAGAATCAATTTCTCATTCACCCGTTATCTGTTTTGAGCGTACCATATATCGAATTGTAGCCCTTGACAAGGACAATCCGAAACCACTTTGACTCGACCCAAATCGGAAGTGGACCCCACTCAAATAATTGCCCCAAAATGACCATTTGATGTAATTTTTAACACATTTTTCCAACAATCCCCCACATGAATGAAAATTGATTTTCGAGACTTAAAAAGACACGAAGATAGGAGGACACGTTGTGTTCACCGGATGATCCTTGCATACGGAGAGGTAGGTTTTATCCTTTGAACCTTCCGTTGTAAAGACACGTTTATTTACTAACTGTCTAGTAGACTCGATGTCCTTGAACTATACTGCTGTCGTGTAAACATTGACTTATCTTTACACAAGAACCTTCCAACTTTGTTCCGTTTTCATGGGTGTGCCCGTTTTGGCCATGGGTCACCGTCCTGATTCTGCAAGAGTTTCTAAAGAACTGAGCCTTTACAGTTCTCCTTTGAAGCGACACTCTTCTCTCTCACATAGGTGATTCTTTCACGAGTATCCCGCATACTCTTCCAATGTTATCGAGTAGATCAACATTTTAGAATCATTAAAGCAAACGTTTTTGCTAACCTCGTGTGGGAGTCACTGTTTTAAACGAGGATTGGGTAAGAGTCCAGGACCCCCACAGTGACCATCCTTCGCTCTATAATTTAGTTGTCCCTTTTGAACCTAGGACCAACTAGGTTGGGTATCCACTATAGAACTTTTCAATTCACGGGCTTTTGTCCCATTCCTCGTGACAACTTCTCCAACAATTCTCTATTCAATGTCTTGGTTAGCGGATCCGCTATGTTATCCTTTGACTTCACGTAGTCAACAGTGATAACACCCGTTGTGAGGAGTTGTTTAATGCTGTGTTATGTCTACGACGAACGTGTCTAGACTTACCATTGTACATGTTGCTCTGTACCCTTCCAATTGCCGCTTGACAATCGCAATGTATGCATATTGGAGGGATAGGCTTTTCCCAACTTGGAATATCCTCGAGAAGATGACATAGCCATTCAGCCTCTTCAGTGCACTTGTCCAAGGCTATTAGCTCAGACTCCATCGTGGATCTAGCTATCAACGTTTGTTTTGAGGATTTCCATGACACGGCTGCACCTCCCAAAGTGAAAACATATCCACTTGTGGACGTAGAGTCCTTTATGTCGGATATCCAACTAGCGTCGCTATACCCTTCCATAGTGCAGTCCAAGGTTTTGGGTTTTACGTAAGTACCTCAAAACCCTTACTATTGCCTTCCAGTGTTCATCACTGGGGTTGCTAGTATATCTACTTAGCTTACTAACCACAAAGGCAATATCAGGCCTAGTACAACTCATTAGATACATCAAGCTTCCAATAATCCTAGCGTATTCTACTTGAGAAATACCCTCTCCATGATTTTTGGTAAGGTGTACGTTTTTATCTAATGGAGTCCTTGCCTCTTGATAATCATCCTTATTAAATTTCGTAAGGATTTTATCAACGTAATAGGATTGGCTTAGCGTAAGACCATCTGGTCCTCTAATTATTTTAATCCCAAGGATTAAATTGGTCAGCCCCATATCCTTCATGTCAAATTTAGAATTTAACATGTTTTGGTAGAATTAATCATTAGATTATTGTTACCCACGATGAGTATATCATCCACGTATAAACATAAAATGACATAGCCATCTACCGTGCTCTTCACATAGACGCATTTGTCACTTTCGTTTATTTTAAAACCATTAATTAACATTGCATGATCGAACTTTTCGTGCCACTGTTTAGGGCTTGTTTCAATCCGTACAATGATTTAATTAATTTACACACTTTCCTTTCTTGGCCAGGAACACGAAAGCCTTCGGGCTGTTCCATATAAATTTCTTTGTCTATATCGCCATTTAGAAAAGTGGTTTTTACGTCCATTTGATGAACTTCCGATTTCCGCAATGCGGCAATTGCTAGTATCATCCCAATGGAATTTATTCTCGTCACAGGAGAATACGTGTCAAAGTAATCATGGCCCTCACGTTGCTTGTATCCTTTCATTACAAGTCTGGCCTTGTACTTATCGATGGAACCGTCAGGTTTCATTTTCCGTTTAAAAATCCACTTGGATCCCAAAGGTTTATTTCCCGGAGGAAGATCAACCAATTCCCATGTGTGATTTTTAAGGATAGAATCCACCTCACTTTTGATGGCTTCTTTCCACATAGGACCTTCGGTAGACGTCACGGCTTCCGTATAAGTTCGTGGTTCATTTTCTACCAAACATGTTAGAAAATCTGGTTCATTTTCTGCCATACATGTTAGAATATCCGAGTCAAATTCTACCAAGTAGGTGAGAAAATCCGGTCCGAAGGATTTTTTAACTCTAGCACGTTTGCTACGTCTGGATTCGGGTTCTTCTCCGGAGCCCTCGCTAGTATTTTCCATAGCTACGTAAAATGTTCGTTTTGACGTGCTTGGTCCTTCGTTGGACTTGCATGGAAATACGTCTTCAAAGAATGAAGCATTCATTGATTCAATAATTGTGTTTCTATGTACATCCGGATTATTCGAATCGTACACTAAAAACCGATAAGCACTACTATTTTGTGCATATCCAATAAAAATACAATCCACCGTTTTTGGACCTATTTTTATTTTCTTAGGTGTTGGTACAAGCACCTTTGCTAGACACCCCCACACTTTTAAATATTGATAGGAAGGCCGTCTGCCTTTCCACAACTCGTACGGAGTTTTATCATATTTTTTCCGGGGAAGCTTATTTAAAAGGTAATTGCTTGACAAGACTGCTTCGCCCCACATATTTTGTGGCAGGCCCGAACTTACTAGCATCGCATTCATCATATCTTTCAATGTGCGATTCTTTCGTTCGGCAACACCGTTTGATTGAGGTGAATAGGGTGCGATACGTTCATGTACTATACCCACGCTAGCGCAAAAGTCACCAATTGGTGCTTCATACTCACCACCTTGATCACTTCTAACCGCTTTAATTCGTCGATTAAGTTGGTTTTCCACTTCATTCTTATAAAGAATGAATTTATCGATTGCTTCGTGTTTATTTTTTAATAAATAAACGTAGCTATAGCGAGTGCTATCATCGATAAAAGTAATAAAATATTTATTACCGCCACGTGTTTGTATTGATTTAAAATCACAAACGTCACTATGAATTAATTCAAGTGGTTCCGTTTTTCTTTCAACCGATTTGAAAGACGTTTTTGTAAGTTTTGCCTCTACACAAACTTCACATTTGTGCTTCACATCAATTGTGAATTTAGGAATGTGCTCCATGTTAATTAATCTATGTATAGAATTAAAATTAACATGTCATAGTCTACCATGCCACACATTAGAAGACTCAAGCAAGTAAGCAGAAGGGATTTTATTGTTATTATTAATAATAGTCATTACATTGAGCTTAAACAGCCCATCACATGCATATCCCTTGCCCACATACATTCCCGATTTAGACAAAACTAGTTTGTTCGACTCAAAAACCATGCGGAATCCATGCTTGTTCAACAACGAGCCCGAGATCAGGTTTTTGCGTATCTCCGGGACGTACAACACATTGTTGAGAGTTAGCTCCTTGCCCGAAGTCATCTTCAGGACCACCTTGCTCACGCCTTCAACCGCGGAATGAGCCGAGTTTCCCATTCACACCTTCTCACCATTTGATGGCTCAAAAGTAGTGAATAATTCTCAGTTTGAGCAAATGTGCCGGGTTGCACCGGTGTCCACGAACCACTCCTTGGAATTGGATCCAACGAGGTTGACCTCGGTCACCACAGCCGCAAGGATGATGTCTTCATCCTTTTGCCCACCTTGCACCAAGTTCACGTGAGAATCTTTCTTCCTCTTTGGTGCCTTGCAATCCGCGGACTTGTGTCCGTTCTTGTTGCAATTGAAGCATTTTCCATTGAACTTCGTCTTGGAAACGCCTCCCTTGGGACCGAGCTTGCTCTTCCCATTGTTTTTATTTTTGGAGCCTTTTGCATGCTCCACCACGTTTGCCTTGGCGCCGTTAACGATTGGGAGTTTCCCATCGTTCTTCCGGTTATCCTCTTCAATCCGCAGACGGAGGATCAATTGCTCCAAGTTCATTTCTTTTCGCTTGTGCTTAAGGTAGTTCTTGAAATCCTTCCAAGACGGCGGCAATAAATGGATAATTGACGCCACTTGGAAAGACTCACTAACTGTCATTCCTTCATCTCGAATTTCGTTGAAGATCATTTGCATTTCCTCAACTTGACTCAAGACCGTCTTCGAATCCACTATTTTAAAATCAAGGAATCGACCAACAATAAATTTCTTTGCGTCAGCATCCTCGCTTTTATATTTGTGGTCCAAAGCATTCCATAGCTCCTTAGTCGTAGCTAATTTGCTATACACGTCGTACAAAGCATCATGCAGCATGTTCAACACATAGTTTCGGCAAAGGAAGTCAGAATGCTTCCAAGCTTCAACCGCGTTGAAAGATTGCGCATCCACCTCACCCCCGGTTGCCACCGGCGCATCTTCGGTCAAGAACCTTGCAAGATCGAGAGTAGTAAGATAGAATAGCATCTTTTGCTGCCACCTCTTGAAGTTTAACCCGTTAAATTTTTCGGGTTTCTCCACAGAGTTGCTCGGCACGGTAACCATAGGGATTGCCCCTTGGTTACCCAAAGTAGATGCACCGCGTTGTGAACCATTGTTCACCGGAGCTCCACTTTCAGATTGATTATCGCTAGGCACGTTCTGCCCGCCAACATTTCCAATTTCTTGTGAAGCCGCATGTCGCTCGAGGTCTTCTGTTCGCAACAGAGACGCTCGAGGTCTTCTGTTCGCAACATAGACTTTTCGGACGGCATTCGTGTCCGCAGGTCGCCCGCGCACACGAGTCGCGGTTTTTCTTCTCCGTTTCGGGATTTGATCGGCACCCCCCCCCCCCCCCCCCCCGCGCGTCAGAGAGAGCCTTTACCTTTAGGAATCTTAACTCCTTAAAAGAGGCTTCCCTTTATAAGGGAGTGAAAATCCCTTGAGTTTTCTAGTGTGGGATAAAACACACTAGAAACTCATCATTTTCCGAGTTTTTCCATTTCAACGAATGAACTTCGAGAATCAATTTCTCATTCACCCGTTATCCGTTTTGAGCGTACCATATATCGAACTGTAGCCCTTGACAAGGACAATCCGAAACCACTTTGACCCGACCCAAATCGGAAGTGGACCCCACTCAAATAATTGCCCCACAATGACCATTTAATGCAATTTTTAACACATTTTTCCAACAATTTGCTATGTAACAATCTTAATGGAACGGATAAAAAAGAAAGATGAAACAATGTTAATGAGACGAATAAAGTAATAATTAAGAATTTTTATGCAAGTGAATGAAGCATATACTACGGATTTTAAAGAAAACAGATTTGAAAAGATATTTCACACTTTTTGAAAAGCCCCATTAGGGATTCTTAACAAATTACTTTGTAGTTAATACAGTGTAGTTAATATTGAAATTGATTGAATCTGCAAAAATTCATGAAATTACGGCTGAAGCGACTAATTCATTGAATCTAATGAATTATGAGAAAAAATATTTGACATATAAGGAGTATTTTATTAATAAAGTAATAAAAATCATATGATTATTATAGTATTCACTGCGTGTAATAAAAAAATTACACGTGTGATGACAAAGTTGACCAAAAGATCACATAATCTCCTTTCTCAAGAGTAATTACTTTCTCTATCCCGAATTGAATTGCATTTTACGATTTTTAGAGTTGGGCATCAATAAATTAAAGTCAGATCAACTTTGCGATAATTGAATCATTTAATAATTAATATTTACAAAAACGAAAACTACATTACTACATTGTGTATTCTTTTGTTTGCTAAATTTTTCCCTTTTGGGATGCATTTAAATTTGGATACATTTTCTTTTTTGATAAGTTTTTCTTTTGCAAATACTCAATTACTCTTATATTTTCTATTTTTTCTTCTCTTTCATAGTTTTACACATTTTCTCCTACCTTTTTACACTATTTGTTATCTCTACTATTTTTCTCTTAAATATTGTATCAAATCCAATTGTAGCATGCATTCTAATACACTAATACATATGGAGTAATTGATATGTAAAATATTACGTATGTAAATAAAGTGAAATTGTATTCATCTAAAAATTTTGAGTATTTGAATTCGCAAGAATGGATATTTTTTTACTGCGTATCATTTTCGGTTCAAAAAATAATTAATACTCTTAAATGACAGTCTAATCTTCTAGTATTAAAAAAATGTATATATAATACTCCTTTCATCTCCCTATTATTGTCTCATTTCCTATTCACCTGATCAACACAAATTACTCTTAATCTCTTACTTTATGTATCAAAACTTTATCAAATTTGATTCTGGTTTTTGCGACTTCGTAAAGCTTTTAATGTAGTTTCTTAATATGTAATTTTGTTTTTCTAAAAATAGTTTGAATGCGGACAAGGATCTGTTTGCTTTATCGTCGGTCAAGCATCGTAAACCGCAATGGGACAATAACAGGGGGACGGAGGTGGTATCACGTTACCATATCAATGACCTTATTATACGTACCATATAACCATCCATTATTTTTTTTCTCAAAAATATACTTTTTTGAAAGAAATAAGCTTAAATTGATAACACATCATTCAGATATTAGGTAATCCGACAAAAAGATTCCTGACAACCACCGTCCCGCGAACGAGACTTGGAATTACTCACCTCCAAAGAAGCAATATAATTCGTTGATTCATTAATGGATACAAATGAGCCAAAGACGGTTACCGCAATCCTCCCATCACCTATATCCAAATCCATCGTCTTACAAACAAGAACAATAAAAACAAAACAAAAGATAATGCAAAGACATTTGTCACTAAACAAAAAATAAAGCAAATAATCTTGAAACTCTGCCCGAGCCTGCCAAATTACACGAGCAGCCGTAACGTCCTCATCCATTCTAACTGCATCTGCTTTGGCGGTCTCACAAATCGAAGTCCGCCCCCTCCCCGTTTTTTGTCCCATGACTCCCATCCAGTGCCACATTATCCTCTCCAATCTTTCCTTCCCCCTGGGATTCGCAAATCCTTCTTCTCTTCTGTTCCCTGAATTTTTCTCTTTTGTTTCCACTCCCAAGCCTTTAGTACTGCTCTGCGTTGATTCTGAGACAGACTCTTTCTCCCCTCCCTCCTGCCTGCCATCAAACTTGATCTCCTCCACATACCTGTACTCTCTGCCAGAGCTCGATGAACCCTCTAGCAGCCATTTGCTACCTCCTGTAGGACTGATCTTCACCCCAATCCCTGCTCTAAGTTGAACCCCAAATTTTTTTCCCCAACACAATATCTACTTCATAAGTTAACGGGCAAAATTGATCTGAATGCCCTATTAACCCGCATATAAAACAGAAATTGGGCAATTTCTTATACTTAAAATCCACCCAAGAACTTTTTCCTTCTTTTTTCAGATTGGTACTCTTTTTCAAAAGTTTATCAACGTTCATACACACCCTAATTCTCATAAAGGGCTCCCACTTCTCCTTATCTTGAGCATCATCATATTTTATAAATTTTCCAATAAAATTTCCAACTCGTCTTGCAGTACCTAGGTTCACCAGGCTATAGTGAACATTATGAATATGAACCCAAAAGTCAGCCTCATTTAAACCAATTTTGTGTGGAATATCATCGGGTTTCACCTCCTTTAATAATAACAGGTTACGGTCAAATTGCCATGGACCACCATCAATAACACGGTTCATATCAACACGATGATTGGAAGTAAAAAGGTACCTCTTATCACCAACTTCTATGATTATATTGTCATTCCTTTTACTGGCCTCCCTAGCGAAGACATGTGTTTGAGATTTAATTTAAATGGATTAATAGTAATACTCATACAAACAAGATGCATCTCCTTTTAAGGGAGCTCATTAACCAAGAACTCTAAAGTTAAGCGTGCTTGCACGGGAGTAGTCTTGGGATGGGTGACCCCCTGGGAAGTTTCTCAGGGCGCGCACGAGTGAGGACAAAGTGCGCGAAAAAGACTAGTGGCGGTTTGTGAGGACAGTACTATTGGTCCGAAGAGAGTTTGGAGTGACTACCTTGGGTCCTGGAGGGCCGGGATGTTACGAATGGTATCAGAGCAACCCTGCGATAGTGTGCTGGTCCGTTGGATATCGGGCGGGCACTTAGGAGGGGAAAAGATTCTGGGATATTATTGAGATTGGTTTATGGGCGCAACGAGGATGTTGCGTTCCTAAGTGGGGGTAATTGTAATACTTGAGATTTAATTTAAATGGATTAATAGTACTACTCATACCAACAAGGTGCATCTCCTTTTAAGGGAGCTCATTAGCCAAGAACTCCAAAGTTAAGTGTGCTTCCACGGGAGCTCATTAGCCAAGAACTCCAAAGTTAAGCGTGCTTCCACGGGAGTAGTTTTGGGATGGGTGACCCCCTGGGAAGTTTCTCAGGACGCGCACGAGTGAGGACAAGGCTAGTGGCGGTTTGTGAGGATAGTACTAGAGGTCAGAAGTAACTATCTCGGGGCCTACGGGGCCGGGGTGTTACAACATGAGTTCCTTAAGGGCCGCAAATCTAACATTCCTGTCTGTCAGCAGCATTCCCACCACCGGAAACCCCGGGTTGTTTACCTTCACCGGTACCTCCTCAATATCTCCCTCATCCAGATCCAATTCTTCCTCCTCTGCTCCAATCACCATCTTTTTATACTTGTCTACGAAGCTCTCCATACCAGCCGTGCTGCCTCGTCTTCTGTCGAGCCCGCCGCCTCGTGAATGACGAAATACCGAACAACCCCGCTTCGTGATCAAACGAAAACCTTCTAATTCTTCCACTGCTCAACTCCAAACCCGAGGACGAGACTCCGCCACAGAGCCCAAAGCACGAATTGCCTCCCCCCACTCGACGAAGCCGACAGCGGACAAATAACGAAGCTAGGTGTTACCTGGAGGTAACCCTAGAGAGAAACTTGTTTCCAACAAACCTTAAAAGTTTAATTTTTTCTCAAAATATACTTCAATTACCATTTTAATTATTATCTAAATAATGTGTCAATATTATTTTATACGTAAACCTCGAGTCAAGAATCTAAGGCCTTGTTTGGTTCAAAGGAGGGGAGGGAAGGGGAGAGTCAAGGAAGGAAGGGAAGGAGAGGGAAGGATTTTGATAAAAATTTGTGTTTGGTTGGAGGAAATAGGAGGAAATGTTTAATGAAAATATTTTCGCAATTTACTTTTATTTGATAGCTTACTTACAAAAATAGATACATGTTTAACTATTGTGAATATTACTCCTATGGTCATGAGTCATAATTTTATTTTATTTGATTTTTTACTTTTTTACTTTTATAATTTTTCATTTTTCAGTTTGGATTTTTTTTAATTTTTTTTAATTTTTAAAATTTTTAATTTATAATTTTTTATTTTTATAATTTTTAATTTTTTAATTTTTAAATGTTTTAATCTTTAAATTTTTAAATTTTTAAATTTATTGATTTTTCAAAACTTTTTGTTTTTTACCTTTTTATATTATAACGTTTTGTCCATTCATGTAGGAGATGTATAGTTTGTAGTTATCAACACGTTTCCTCCGAAATACCCCGATTTGGGGGGCTTAGAATGAGAGGAAGTGGAGGATTTTGAAAGCTTTCCACTTTCCTCCCCTTCCCTCTTATTACCTTCAACCAAACACACACAAATCCTCCACTTCCCTCCCCTCGTGCCAACCAAAGAGTGCCTAACTGTCTATCGCTGAATCGATGTTCTACGATTTCAATTTTTGATTAGTTTGACAAAACTTCGGGGTCAATTGTGAGCTATGACAAGCTGACTGTTCACACTATATCAAAACTTGCTTAGAAAGAACCTAAAAATTAAAAAAAATTGAAGGAAGAAGTGAATGATGAGGTCCATGAGGATAGACTTGCCGAGAAAGTTCCTAAAATATAAAAAAGTAATTACGATATGATAACTACTTGATGAAACGTGTCTCCTAAAAGCGATTAGACGAAAAGTGGTTTACCAATTCACAAAAACATATACTAGTAGTATTAAATGATTCTAATAGATGTTAGGATAATGGAGGAAGCATATTCTCCGTATCAAAGATTATTACGGAGTACTATCTCCGTTCCACTAACATTGTGACTGAAGAAGATGACACATTTATTAAGAAAAATCGTTCCATTAACATTGTGACGAAAGAAAGTGAGACATTTATTAAGAAAAATTGGTTTATGTGGTTGATATTGAATTGATAATCTGAGAATAAAGTAAAAATGATTTAGGGTCACACGAACTTAATCAAATTTAGTATGAGACAATCTTAATGAGACTCCCGAAAAACTAAAATGTGACAATCTTAACCTGACGAGCGGGTTATGTAATGACAAATCAGAATGTCACCAATGAAGGTTATCCGTAAAAACGATACGAAGTACGTGGTATAAGCAAATTAATTTCTACTCCTGGACTCTCCAAATTCGACAAAACAAACGAATTGTAAGTATCTGTAACCCCACGATCTATACGAGGGAGAACTTGTACCCGCACGGGTATCTCAGTTGATTCAGTGGTGAGAAATTTGGACCAAGTGACCAAGATTCAAAACCCGTAGCGGCCGTGTGGAAGTCACAGAACCTGAAATAAGGTTGGGTCTCTGGTGCGCATGGAAAAAAGTTCTATCATCATTGGACCGACTGAGTCATAGTGTTACCAAAAATCCTGTCCGGTCCTAGTAATGGGGCTCGTGGAGTGTGAGTTCTGAAGACAACGTAAGTGAAAAGTCTCCTTTCTGTGTCTTAGCCGCCTTTCTTCGGAACTTTCGCTTCTCGTCCTTCTCTTTAAACAATTTGCCCCGCGTTTACGCCACGCGAGATCTCTGTATATTCCAGATCCCTGATTTTCCCGACTCCGTAATTACAATTACTTCTCTATATTTTATTGTATCTTATCCGGCTTCAGTTTCCGGGGCGATTGATTTCGACAGGCGTTTCTGATTCGTTTGTGGTGGGTGTTAGCTTGTCGGGTGGGAGTTTTCATCTGTAAGTAATTAAGGTTTTTCGAGGAGTTTAAGGGTCGATAGTTGACTTGATGGGCGGCAAGAGTTCCAAGGACGATAGTTGGAGGCGTACTTCTAGGTCAGCTTCATCATCCTGGAATTATGAGTATCCTCCCCAATCAGCATATCCAACTCAATCGCCAGAGACCCACGATTACCCAGTTCAGCACGCTTATCCTTCTTACGCGCCTCCTCCTCCAGCGCAGCCATATCACGCGCCTCCGCAAGATCTTAGGAGTCCTTACCGCGCGCCGCCACAGAGGAGGCTTGACCGGAGATATTCTAGGATTGCAGACGATTACCATTCATTGGAAGAGGTAAGAATGTCTCTAATCTCATGAAGAACTTGTTTTTGTTTAAGTTTTGCATTTATTTCTGCTTTACTTGTCATTAATTCATTTTTCTATATTAGATATGGTATTATTAAAGCTTTACTTGTTAGAGAAAGATCAAGTATGTACTCCATCAGTCCCTTAGAAAAGGACCCATTGCTCATAAAGTTGAACGATTCTTGTGAATGCGGATATTATTTTTACCAAATAAAATTTACAATATTCAGAAAGTAATTTAAAAGTTAGAAATTCAAATTTGGTAAAAGTTGTGCGGAAAAGGGGCAAATAAGGTCACGTACTAACACAAAAAGTTCAAATAAGGCCTTATTTATGAGCCTCTGTCCGGCCTTCGCCATTTGGGTTGTTTCTCGCTGGAATTTTGTGATGAAATTTTTTGAGCATCTTATTCAGTAAGTCTAGTTTACTCATACCAAATTTTAGCTAAAACTTCAATCGGGAAGCCATTCAAATGAATTCTTGAAGATAATTGCGCAGTTAAAAGCGCAGTTATCTTCAAGAATTCATTTGAATGTCTTCTAGATTAAATTTTTATCTGAAATTCGGTATGAGTAAACTAGACTTAATGAATAAGATGGTCAAAAAAAATTCATCAAAAAATTCCACCGAAAACAACCCCAAATGGCGATGGCCGGACAGAGCCTCATAAATAAGGCCTTATTTGATCTTTTTTTGTTAGTACGTGGCCTTATTTGCCCCTTTTCCCTAAAGTAAAAGATGAAAAACTATTGGGAAAAAGCTCAAATAAGGCCTTCTACTATTATGAAACTCTTACCTAAGGCCATGTACTCAATAAAGTGTAAATAAGTCTACTTATAAAAAGCAATCAGATGGATTCCTAATGACCCATTGACAACCTCTTAATCCTGATTTTATGTTACGTGTTAATATTTTTGCCTTATATTTCAACCAATCTTAGCTAAATATTTGACGTGTGCCTTATAATCTATTCTAAAAAGATGGTCAGATGTACGCTAAAACCGGGATTAGGAGGTTGTCAACCGGTCGTTAGGACTAATCTGATTGCTTTTTTTAAGTGGACGTATTTATAGGACACTTTATTGAGTACGTGGTCTTATGTGACGATTTCATAATAGTAGAAAATCTTATTTGACCCTTTTCCCAAAACTATTTAAGTTGATCAGAGAATAGTAACCAAGTACTTCTTTGAGGCACGGAGGTAGTATTTCATTCTTTCATGGTTGATAGTGGATTATTACTGTATTAGATTCACAATCCTGATATGGTCATAAAATACTAGCAAGGAAAAGCTTTACAAAATGTCTTTTTTCTCATTTTGGTGCAAGAAATATATGTGAGGCAATGAAAAGGGATTTGTAGAAGAAACTCTTGAAGATCTAAAAGGTGTAAGGTTTAGGCACTATGATTTGTGACACTTCTATCAAGTTCTATGCTTGGAAAGGATGACCGAGCTAAATATGGTTTCTTTTCTTTTTCTTTCTTTTTTGGAAAAAAGGAAGAATGAAAAAAAGATAGTCAATTTGTAGCATTACTTATGTAATCCAAAATTCCAATACAGCACTATTCTTTACAGGTAACTGAAGCTCTTGCACGCGCTGGACTGGAGTCTTCCAATCTAATTGTTGGTATCGACTTCACAAAGAGCAATGAATGGACTGGTAAAAGCATTTTTGTTTAATCAAGTTGCGAATTATGTACTCGGGATGTAATTTACAGTGCTCTCTGAATGCTTATTTATTTTAAGGTAAGAGGGCGTTTGGTGGGCGAAGCTTGCATGACACGGGGCATGGTCTTAATCCCTATGAGCAAGCAATTTCCATCATCGGGAAAACTTTGGCAGCCTTTGATGATGATAACTTAATCCCATGTTTTGGATTTGGAGATGGTATTTAGTTAGCACATTCATTTTTGTTGTTGCTACGTACATAGTTTTAATGTTTTGTTAGGATATTTACTCTTTCCTTTGAATATGCAGCATCAACTCACGACCAAGATGTGTTCAGTTTTTATCCAGATGACAGATTTTGCAACGGTTTTGAGGAAGTCTTATCTCGGTACAGGGAAATTGTCCCCCAACTAAGACTTGCAGGTCAGATAACATTTTACTATTCTGGTTTTTTATAGCCAAACAAACTGTTTTCCTAATTTTTTAAAAGCTCATGGCTTTCAGGTCCAACATCTTTTGCACCGGTCATCGAAATGGCTATGACTATTGTTGAGCAGAGTGGGGGACAGTACCATGTATTAGTAATCATTGCTGATGGGCAGGTATTTTAGTGCTTAGGACCCCGTACGGCCTACCCCCTATTTATTCTTATATCTTCCAGCAGATTAAAATTGATTTCTGATTGTGGACAGGTAACTCGTAGTGTTGATACCGGGCGTGGTCAGTTGAGTCCTCAAGAACAAAAAACAGTTGATGCAATTGTAGAAGCAAGGTATGAGTTCGTTCTCCAATATATACCTTTTTTAAGTATCTATAAGTGGCATGGGATTTTCGTTGTTATTGAAGTGTTGGCGTCATCAATCTGCAGCAAGTTCCCACTGTCTATTATTTTGGTCGGGGTTGGAGATGGGCCGTGGGACATGATGAAGGAATTCGACGATAATATCCCCTCAAGGGAATTTGATAATTTCCAGGTTAGTAATGGTTGACTTATTGGTATGTATTTATTTCCTTCAACTATTTTTTGGAATATGCTTTGCTGATCATAAATCATATATAACCATCGAAAATCCAGTTTGTCAATTTTACGGAGATCATGGCAAAACCCGTGACTCAATCTCGAAAAGAAACAGAATTTGCTCTCTCTTCATTGATGGAAATTCCTTCACAATATAAAGCTACAATAGAGCTTGGTCTGTTAGGGTATGTATGGCTCCACCCCACCCAAGCTCTCTCTTTTTCATCCCCACCTTGCACCTCAAATACATGTTAACATACGCTAAAACAGAAATGATTTGCTCGTGGTTTCATCATCAGGGGTAATAAAGGTAAATCACCCAACAGGGTTCCCCTCCCCCCTCCAATGTATGGCGCAGCTTCATTTGGTGGTTCAAAGCCTGCAAGAGCAACAAGTTTCCAGCACACTTCAAGTTCCTACTATGACTACAAGGAACCGGCCGGCACACCATCTGCCTTTGAGCAGAGAACAACAAGCTCTTACTATGATCCTGTAGCCGTAGGTGGTGGTGGGCATTTTGACCACGGTCCTTCTGCACCTGTCACGAGTTATGATAATTTGGTTAGTAAAACCCACAGTTCTTGTCTTGTTGTTTACATATTCTCCAACCCTTGCTTCTTATACGACTCACGAGATACGTATATGATTTTATTTTTCGCTATTCAGGTTTGTCCAATTTGCCTCACTAATCGGAAGGATATGGCCTTTGGTTGTGGACATCAGGTTAGAATTGCACATCTTATTTTGTCTTTATCTTTAGATCAAGGGAAATGTGATATATACACACCCCTATGCTTGTCCTAATATTTGATTTTGAAACACATGTTTTATTTTCTCACTTTTCACCCCAATTGGGATGTAAGCTGAAATGAAATGTTATACTGAATATGAGGTGCAAAGTGTAATGAATTTATATGTTAGAAATCCATAAAAAACCCTATTATTTGAATTTGAGGGCCACATGGGATGGATGGGCAATCATAAAATAAATCATGAAAGTCTTAAGTCAAATAATGTGATAAACATGAAAACACTAAATTTCTCTTAATTTAATTAGAGAGAAATGAGTTGCTCTAATGAATATGTATAATATTTATCCTCGTGATGCAGACATGTTGTGAATGTGGGAAAGAGCTGGAAACATGCCCGATTTGTCGCAGCTCAATCCAAACTAGGATAAAGCTGTATTGAGTGATGTAACTCCATCCCTTCATTCGTTCCTTCTTGTAAAAAAGTATCCCAAGCATTTGCAGTCTTGGTTTTACTCTGTACATTTATTGGTTGACCTTTATCTTAATGATTTGTTTTCTCAATGATTGAGAGAAGGGGGTTGTTGTTTTCATGAGTTGTCTATGGAATTTGATGCGTCCATTAGGGGCCGTCTGTATCTCTTCCTATGAGTGTACAGAATGTATTAATAGACACTTCGACAGCAACAATATGATGAATGACTTCAGTCAAGCAAGCAAGCTCCGTGACCCGATATAGAACCACTTTTGTAAGTAGAATTGGGCACATCGGAGTATGCAATAAACTATGTTACAGAATAGAGACACTCGTACACATTTCTGAAACGTAAAGAAGAAAAGAAACTGAGAAAGTAAAGGCTCCTACTGCAAAAAGTATTGCCTTTTAACTGTTAACACCAGTCCTATTAGATTTTTTATACCAGCCAATAGATTATTCAATTAAACTTCAAAAACTGCTTGATGTACACCTCTTGTACACACCTTATACATATAATGTTTGTGAAGCTTTTGTCTTTGTCTGTGAATCCGGGGCAGCCAAATTCTAGTCATAAATGAAATCTTCTATTACTTTTGCCAGTAGTTCTATATCTAATCATAGGGTTATGCTGATTTGGGAGTGCTTGTCACTTTTGTCAGATTGCTGATTTGTGTGATTTTGATATATTAAGCCTTTTCATTCAAAAAAGATGGCTACCACCATAAAACAAGTGACTCAAAATCTCAAATTAATTGTGCATGCTACGATACCCATCAAAATGTGAGGGTACTACTTATATCATATTCTGTATGTAATTGATTATTGAGAAAGTTCTCGAAATATGACTCAAACAGTTTGAAAATATTGTAATGTTTAGAAAATATGACTGTCGTGTTTTTATTCCCAAAATATGAGTAATTATTCCCAAAATAGGAGTAATTATTGTCAAGTTTAGAAAATATTACCATGTTTGAATTTTGGTACTGCCAAAACATGACAGTAATTAGTGTTATTTTGGAAATAAAAACATGAGTCCTTTTTAGTCTTATTTCGGGTAATATTATCTTGATTATTTAAATTTTACTTGGTAGTTATTTATTGATCTATATGGACAAAGTACAGTACCGTCCAATTTGCGTTATTTATTTGGATGTTTGGAACTGATTCTGTTTCTGTTTCTTTTTTAAAGCAGAAGTAGAATCAGTTTTCAGAAGCCGGTCACCCTCAGCTTCTAAAAAAACTGATTCTAGGGATAAATTAAAGCACCAGAATCACTTTTGCACCTTTACCCAAACACTTCAATTTCTTCTTCTCCTCCCTGAAGGAACAGAAGCAGTTTTAAGAATCATATCCAAACACCCCTATATCTGTTAAATCATTTTCCAACAAATGCGGTGAAGTTAAGGCGAGCAACAATATATAGCTGAATGAGGGAGTATATATTAAAGGCTTCGTGAATCACTCACTATACACATGCATATGTATACGTGGTGGCAGCTGGCGGGCTGTAGCATATATTGGCCGGCTCGTCTTACGTTGCATTTACTTAATTATGGTCAACCACAAGGTCTCTGAAATGAGCTGAACCTCGCACACGGTTATACGAGCGTAATGTCATTTTGCTGATTGAGTCGTCGTGATTTACCTCCTCGGATTTACCTCCTCCCGACCATGTGACTTGTCGGGTCTGAGTGCGGTGGACTCCGGGACCGGATATTCCGTCTTTTTTATTCAATTAATTATGGCCAACCAACACCAAACCCATACTTTGATGATCTAAGACAGACAAACCACGTACCCAGGTTGTTACACCACTGCTTCGGCTTAGCTACCTTTCTATTTCCGGCCTAACTCCATTCCATTCATTCTCATCACAATTTCGATCTATTCAAAGTTTGATAAAGGCGGATAAGATGATCGAAATTATGCCTTCGCTTTCTAGACACTCCTACAGCAGACTCAGGCCTAAAGAAGCTGGGTGCAGCGCGACGTTCGAGCCCGAGACGGCGGCGGCGGGGAGGCAGCTGATCAGAAGCTTCTCCGGGAGGGGGGTGAGGAAGGCGAGAGTGGTGATTAGGAAGCGATTGAGGATTGTGAAGATTCGGAAGCTGGCGGCGGGGGTGAGGAGGAAGGCGAGGCTGGCGGTGGCGGCGTGCGCCAAGAGGTTGAAGGAGAGTAAGTGCCATTTTGGGGATATTTTTGCAGGCAATTATATGTTTCTCCAAGTCACCCCCACTCCCTTCAAATCCCCTCTGCCTTCTGTTCCTAAATCGCTTATGTAATCTGAATTTTTCTGTCTTCTTGATTTATGTACGACTAGCTTTCAAGCGCCCATGCATCGCACGGGCAATATGGAATTTAGCTAATTTGAAATTTAATTTCTATCGGATCACATATAATGTGATTTAAAAGGAAAATAAACTTAATCTAATATAGAGTCTATTTGATAATACTAAAATAAATAGAATTAACTTATTTTGCTGAAATTAATTAAATTCTGGTTAAATAGGTGGAATCTTCTGAATCATGAAAAATATATGTGAAATATATTCCATTTATGAAACAAAGAAAAAAATATATGAAAAAAAGTTAAATTGATCTTCTACATAAGCATCTCAAGTAAACATAATTGTTATGAACCCAATAATAAAAAAACTATATTTCTTAATCGTTAGATCTTACAGTTTACTCATTAATAAGAATACTCATTAATAAAAACGTTTTTATTTGAATTAAAATTTCGGGTTTGATTTGGTATGAATTAATATGATCTATTAGATGTCTGTTTTTTATGTGACTTATTGTTATAATTATTAAAGTTTGATCTGATCTGATTTAATTTGGAACTGAATTCAATCCAATTAAAAACATTCTATTAAAATAAAAGTAGGAATTTGTAAACCTATAAATGTTTTCTAATTTGGATTAGTAATCTATTTCAAAAGTGAAGACATATTTGAATTTTAGGTGTAAAATAAAGAAACAACCAAAAAAATTTACTTATTTGGCTAAGCTAAACATAATTACTTGTGAAAATATATATACTTTACGTTGGTTATAATTTTTAATTTCATTTTTAATTATTTACTTATTTGAAGCTTACTAATTTATTAATAGTTGTCAAATTAATAAGTAAACTAATTTACATATTTGTTTCTATTTAATTCGGTGTAGTAAACTAATATAAATTAGTTTTCATATCAATAAACTTTATTAGAATTTCACTTTGATAACCAAAAATTATTTCACTTATTTGAAGCTTACCAAATTAATTAAGGTGGATTTATAAGGATTTTTGTTTCCATATCAATATGCAATCAAAAATGGAATCTACTAAAAACAAAAGGTATAAAAATAAGTAAATAATTGTTACATATAATGACATGGCAGGATTATGTGGCGCTTTGTATGCTCTTAAAAAGTTCCTCTAATATATATATATAAAAGTTCCTCTAATATATATATATATATATATATATATATATATATATATATATATATATATATATAGGAGCGGTTCCGATAAGAACGGACTCCCAGGAGAGAAATAAGAACGAATCTGGATTGTTGGATTGTATTATGTGGAACGGAAATGTGCATTTGATCAAACTGAAATGTGTATTACATGATACTAAAATGTGCAGAATAAAAATTTAAACTCAATTGTGCATTAGGTGAAACTGAAATGTGCGAAAAAAATGTACAAAAATAACATCACATCGTACCTTTTATTCTGCACATTTCAGTTTCACCTAGTGCACATTACAATTTCACCTAATGCACAATTCAGCTTCACTTAATGACATTGTATCATATGCTTTGTGTTGCACATTTCAATTTCACTAATGCACATTACAGTTTCATCTAATGCAAATTGAATTTCACTTAAAGCAAATCTAACGGTCTAGATTCGTTCTCATTTCTCTCCTAAGATCATGTTCTTATTTGAACCAAAACCTATATATATATATATATATATATATATATATATATATATATATATATATATATATACATACATATTGATTACTCCCTCTGTCCCTTATAACTTTGCTAACTTTCCTTTTTTGGTTGTTCCAAAAACTTTGCGACTTTCCCTTTAAATCAATCGATTTGTGGCTTCTGTTATTTCTCTCTCCTCTGCACAAATATCTACCACACGGTTTTTACTTTATTATTATACGTGCCGATCAAACATGACAATCTTTTTAGGGACGAAGGGAGTATATTCCAAACTGTTGAAATATAATGCGAATTACTCCGTATATGTTATAAGCTAACTCCGCATGCATGTAATTTTACATGTAATATTTCTTAGAAAGAATTCCCGAAATGGGACTAAAACATAGTAGATGTGCATAAATAGGATATTAAGTTTATTATTCCCTATACAACATTCTTTATTATTGATTACACAAAATTGTCATTAATGAAATAAAAACCCTTGTACTTGCTAAGCATTTTCCAGGATTATTAAACTCAACCCTGGCCACCCCACAATACTAACTAGTAAGAATTAATACATGATTATCCTATCAATCAATGGAGTATTATTTTCATAAACTACGGAGTATTAAATATACAAAACAAATACTACCCCCGTTTTCTTTTAATTGCAACATTGGATTTTTTGCACTATTCACACATTCTTCTTTGACTTTATTTTATTTATTACTCCGTAATGTATTATAAATTAAATTTTTAAAAAGTATTTTTAAATTCCTCTCATTTTAAGTTTTCAAAATCTATTTTTTTTAATTTTTTTACTAATAAGGAATGAAAGATATTAACGGTCAAATTTGTGCATTGACAAACGTGAAAAGTGGACTCTTGCAATTAAAATAGAACGGAGAAAGTATTCATCGTTAGTTATACAGACGTATACAAAAACACATTTAGAGCAAAATCCTCCAAAAGTCAAGACCCAAAATCCACAAAAGTTGTGGGAGGGGAAGCAGCACGAGCATATTGAAGGGACAACATGGCACTTGATGCTCCAAAAAACGGAAAGGAGGCGAGTCTCAACCATTCGAACCACCGAGAGCTCTGAAGACATCTCGAGCCAGAGAAGGACAAGGGAAGATCCTCCGGAATCTGAGGATGTAGATGCATTTCCACTTTTATATTTTCTTTAATTTGTTGTTAATTGCTTTGGTCAGACTTTTCTTGTTGTCGTTGTTTATTTTTATTCATGCTAGACTCTTGCATTAGGATTGAGCAAGGTCTTTTTGACCGCGTTAGGCTCATTTCGATCTATCACAAGATCAACAAGTCATATTGCTTTTTGCAAGGTGATTGACTCAGAGTCTGGTTCAAGGGTCGGCGGTTGGAAGTAGTCATTTTATCTTGTTGTTTCCTATGTGAATGTTGTGATATCAATTTAAGCCGCCTTTTTCCCCAAAAAAAAATCTGATTTGTGTAATTATGTGCAACTTTAAATATGTTTTTTTAAGAATAAAATTGTAATAACTGTTTATATATGGGAAAAATAATAAAAATAACCCAAACTTTGAAGGGGTGTGAGGTAAACACCCTAAACTTGTATATGTAATTTAAATACCCCAAACTTTATATAAAATGTTATTTTTGCACCTTTTCATGTATTATTTCTTTCAAAAATTTAAATTTATGTGGTTAATTGTACAATATAAAATAGAAAATTATAAGTGTTGAAATTATATAGATTAGGGGTAACATTATTTCTTTCGCAATAGAAGGTTAGAATGTTAATAGCGTCTTCATGAGTTCTAAAATATTTTAATTATGCTATTAACACTATTAATTTACATTTTTGAAAGAAATAATACATGAAATGACGCTGATGGAGTATATGGCCCGGGAACCCCCGGCCCACAGATTCCTACTACTCCAATAAAGGCCCAAAAGGCCCAGGAAGCACAACAGGCCCAAATCACGGCGCCCAGAGTACCAAGCGGCCCACAATGCGCACCAGGGGTGCCTTCGGCCCCCTGGCCGAAGGCTCTGAATCTCACAGGATGGCCAAATCAGGAAAACAAGGTTACTGGGAGAAAAAGTCGATAATCAGTAGCCCTCAGCACCTAGAGCCCTCGGCACTAAGGGGATCCCCGGTACTCAGAGCCCTCGGCTAGTCATCTAGAGCCGAGGGCACCTTTTCCGACATGATATCCGCTCCACATGCGTATGGATCACCGTACCAAGTACGACGTCACATCCAACAGCCGCATTAAATGCGGCCACATGCGATTGCCAGCGCCAACCAGTTGAGGTGACCCCTCGGCCAATGGGTGCTTGACACGTGTCCCTGTCTGGCATTTATTACTACTATAAATAGCACCCCATTTCCCCATTTGTAACCAAGAAGCAAATACGCTGACCACACTCTCTAATATACTCTCTCTCTCTCTACTTACTTGCTCTAACTTCTCTCTAGTTATTCCCCGTAATAACCCCTCGGATAAGCTACCCCCGGGTACACTATCCATCATTTGGTGCTCTCGTTGAGAGGTCGAACAATCAAGTAAGAAACCCGCCCCCTCGACCAAACACAAAACACCTAGCTAAAATGGTGAGAACAACTCGTGCCAACTCCAAGAATGTAGAGGATAGGAACCTGGCCCTCGGCGAGGTCGACGTCCCCGAAGCCTCCAACAGGGCTCCCGGGGGCGGCGTCATCGCCGGGTTGGACCAGACGGCTGTCGACCTACGCCAGCAGATTCAACAGAATGCCCCCGATGCCCGCCTCGGCATCGAGGCCAAGAAGAAGGACCGGAGCGAGAATCAAATTAGCCCTCCGGTCATCACAATCGACGTACAATCAGCGCTCTCCGCCTTCATCCAGACGCTCACCCAGAACCCGGGTGCCTTCGGCACTTTGTTTCCACTCCAACCACAGGTCGGGGAGAATATTATGCCTCCCCCTCATCCACACCCCCTCGGGAACCCGGTCCTCCGGATTGGGAACTCCGAGGGGGTCGTGGCCCAAGATACGGCCTCCCAGGAAGTCCAGTCCCGGGACCGCCACAACATGAACAAGGAACAACTCCGAACCTCCGCCCTCGAGAGACTCGGAGGGGCGCAAGACCGCCGAGGGGTCCAAGACCGCCTCGGGGGGGAAGGCGTTCCAGAGGCCTCAGGAAAGTGGCGGATCCGTCTCCAGGGCCAATGAAAGGCGTCCCCCTCAGGACAAAGGCAAGGCACCTCTCCATGCCAACGACGCCCGTCACCAAATCAACCAGGCCCACTCGGCCCGGGTCCATTCGCAGGGGGTGGAGGCCCTCCCGAAGGACCCCCGGGACGAAATCATTGCGGCCCTCCAGCGCCGGCTTGACGAGATGGAGGCCACCAAAGCACACGCCACCACTTCTGCCCCTCATGCAGACCTCAAGTACGAGGCGATGTTGGCCAAGATGGAGGAAATGCAGAAGAAGATAGCCGAGGGCTCCGGGGAACCCACCATACAGTTCCGGACTCGGACGCCATTTACCCCAAGGGTATTGGCGGCCCGGATCCCGAAAAAATACCGAGGGCAGCTCATCAAGCCCTACGACGGTAAGACTGACCCCCTAGAGCACTACAACAGGTATCAAAACAGCATGATGATGGTGGTGGCATCAGATGAATATTTGTGTCGCTGGTTCCTCTCCACCTTAGAGGGGCCGGCTTACGAATGGTTCAATCGATTGCCCGAAGGCTGCATTGACTCGTGGCAAGAACTCGCCCAACGATTCTTGACGCAATTTGCGGGAAGGCGCCGCACAAGAAAACACTTCTCCCACTTGCTAACAGTGATGCAGAGGAAGGAAGAGACCCTTCGGGACATCCTGGAGCGCTGGAGAACGGAGGCTGATAAAGTTGATGGCGCTGACGACGGGACCCTCCTGGCCCTCCTACAAATAGTACTACGCCCTGGGAACTTCTCAAGGAGCCTCATCATCGAGCCTCCCCGCGATTACATAAGGGCCCTACAGCGGGGGGACCGGTACGCCGAAGCCGATGAGGTGGAGAAATGCCACCACGTCCCGGATCAGCAGGGCTCTCGGCTAGACGACAGAGGTAACCAGGGGCCGGGGGCTCCCCGCAATCATCCTAAGGATTCTGCCCCCTCCGGTGATCGCCCCCGACATGGCCAAGTCAAGCCCGGGGGAGGCTACAAAGGGAACCCGAGGGCTTGGGCGCAGCCTGTCCTCCTGGAGCACCCTCGGACACCTTTGACGCACCCCGTCAGTGTCATTCTTGATTTTGCTGAGGAGAGGGGCCTAGTGGAGCGAGATTCACGCGCACCCCCGGAAGTATTTACCATCGATCCAAACTACCCCTATTGTCGTTTCCACCGACACCAGGGGCACATGACCGATGACTGCCATCAGCTGAAGACGGCCATCGAAAGATTGATACAAGCGGGCCATCTGTCCCAGTTTATCCAGGGCCCTCAGCAACAGGGCCCCCCTCACCAAGGGCCAACCCGAGGGCAGACTGCGAGAGCAAATGCATGGGTCAACCCCAACACCATCCCCCTCGGCAAAAAGAGGGAGATTGGGAACCTGGAAGAAGAGGAGGAGGAGTACCCCCGGTACCAAGAGAAGAAGCGCCACATCCTCATGATCACGGGGGGCAATACCGGGGGTGATTCTACGAGTCAACGAAAGAAGTGGGCCCAATCACTTTACGTGGGGGAAATCACTCATATGCCCCCAGTAAAGCGGCTGATGGAGGAACCCATCACCTTCACTAACGCTGATCTCCCCCCGATGTCCTCCCCGCACAGGGATGCCTCGTAATCCGTACAGAAATAAATGACACTATTATTCACCGAACTTACGTTGACACGGGCAGCTCCGTCAATGTAATGTACCTCAGCACCTTCAGAGAGCTGCATCTGGAGAGGGGGTCCCTTCGGCCCATCAAGACCCCTCTTACCGGCTTCACCGGCGACACCATTGATTCCGAGGGGGTCATAACCCTCCCGGTAATCTTCGGCGACGGGCTCCATAGATCCAAGCTCGAAGTGGAGTTCGTCGTCGTCAACATCGACTGCGCCCACAACATCATCCTCGGCCGGCCAGCCCTCGAGGATCTCGAAGCCGTCATCTCCATGAGGCACCTCTGCCTCAAGTTCCCAGCCGAGGGGGGAATCGGTTACTCAAGGGGGAACCAAAAGCTTGCCCGTGCTTGCTACCTTCAAGTGACGAAGAAGGTTAGCAAGACGGAGTTCCGCGTTGACACCATCACCGGAACTGTAGAAGCGGAGGATAGGAGGCCGAGGGCTGAACCAGTCGAAGAGGTAGAAGACTTCGCGCTCGATCCGGCCAAGCCGGAGAGAGTCGTGAAGATAGGAGCCAAGCTCCCCGAAGATTTGAAGACCGACATCATCAGCGCCCTCCGCGCCTACTCCATTGTTTTTGCATGGGGGCTGGAGAACATGCCGGGGATCAGCCGAAGGATCATCACCCACCGCCTCTCGGTGGACCCTTCGGCCAAACCAATACAGCAGTGGAGGAGACCCCTCTCGGCCGAGAGGAGGGAATTTGTGAAGAAGGAGGTCGCCATGCTCCTCTCTATCAAGCACATCAAGGAGGTAAAATACCCCTCATGGCTGGCAAAATGTAGTCCTCGCACAAAAACTGCCCTCATTCCGCATGTGCGTGGACTACACGGATCTCAACAAGGCGTGCCCCATGGACCCCTTTCCTTTGCCAAATATTGATCAACTTGTGTATGAAACCGCGGGGTGTGAAATCATGTCATTCCTCGACGCATTCCGCGGATATCATCAAATATTTATGCATGAGGAAGATGCTGAAAAAACGGCCTTCATGACTCCCGAGGGCATCTTCTGCTACCTTGTCATGGCCTTCGGCCTAAAAAACTGAGGGGCCACCTACACTCGGATGGTGGCCAGGATATTCCAAGCTATCCCAGGGCGCACCATGGAGACGTATGTTGACGACATGATCGTCAAGAGCAAGCAATCAGCAAGCCATGCTGACGATCTGAGGGAGATCTTTGCCATCATGCAGAAGTTTAGCCTTCGGCTGAACCCAAAGAAGTGTACCTTCGGCGTTCAGGGGGGGCAAATTCTTGGGCTACATGGTGAGCCGATGGGGTATCGAGGCCAACCCCGAGAAGATCCAGGCCATCATCAACATGGAGCCCCCACGCAACGTAAAGGAGGTCCAACGATTGACGGGCCGCCTGGCAGCCCTCAATCGCTTCTTATCAAAATCGGCGGAGAAGTCCTTACCCTTCTTCCAGATCATTAGGAAGACCGCAGGTTTCCAATGGACTTCAGAATGTCAGGAGGCCTTCGAGGAACTGAAACGGTACTTATCTTCACCCCCTGTGCTCTCTAAACCCAAGGTGGGGGAGATCTTGTACCTTTACTTGGGTGTTAGCCCGGCGGCCATCAGCTCAGTACTCATCCGGGAAGAGGATGGCATCCAACATGCCATCTTCTATGTTAGCAAGACCCTTAGGGAAGCGGAGCTCCGGTACTCCCCCGTGGAAAAAACGGTGTTGGCTATCGTGTGGACCGTCAAGAAATTGGGCCATTACTTGCAAGCTCACCCGGTCCAGGTCCTCACTCACCAACCCCTCGGCGCATTGATGAGGAGCCCCACCAGCTCCTCCCGAATGGTGAAATGGGCTGTCTTCTTGAGCCAATACAACATCGACATTCGTCCTAGGCCCGCCATCAAGGGCCAAGCCCTAGCGGACTTCGTGACGGAATGTACGGTAAGATCAGTCGCGGACGAGGATCCCTCGGTCCCTGCGGATGATTGGTGGACCCTCTACACCGACGGCTCCTCCGCCGTCAAAGCATATGGAGGAGGGGTGGTTCTCATCTCACCCGAAGGCTTCCGGGCCTATTATGCAGTCCGCTTCTCCTTCAAAGTCTCTAACAATGAAGCCGAATACGAGGCCCTCCTCTGTGGCCTTCGGCTGGAAGCTAACATGAAGGCCCGACAAATTCACATCAAGTGCGACTCCAAGTTAGTCGTCGGCCAGATATCTGGGGAGTACGAAGCCAAGGAAGGGAGAATGAAGCAATACAAGGAGGCGGCCAAGGAGTTGCTTAAGGTATTTGAGGCACACTCTCTTACTCAAATACCGAGGGCTCAAAACTCTGAGGCCGACATTTTATCAAAGCTCTCGGCAGAATCCTCTGAGCATATCTCGAAGATTGCCAAAGTAGAAGAGCTCAGCCTCTCTAGCATACATGCTAGCCCCGTCATGAACATACAACAAAGACAGGAGGACTGGATCTCAGACATTGTCGCCTTCATCACCACAGGGCAGCTGCCCGAGGATGAGGCCTGCGCCAAGCTTACAAGGCTGAGGGCTCCCAGCTACACTATCGAGGACGGAAGGCTTTACAATAGGTCCTAAAACGGGACATTACTTCGGTGCCTTCACCAAGATGAGGTCGAAGTGGCGATGGAGGAAGTGCATAGTGGCACTTGTTCAGCTCATCAGGGACCCTTCTCCATGTTCCGAAGGCTAATAATCAAGGGCTACTTCTGGCCTACGATGGCCCGGGATTGTGCATACCTTGCCCGACGGTGTTCCGCATGCCAACACTTCCAGAAAGCCCCCGGCAGGCCAGCGGTCAACTATGCCCCCATCAGCACATCCATACCCTTCGCTCGATGGGGCATAGTGTCACGCCCCGGACCGCATCCGAGCCACGTAGACAACCGCCGTACAACCCGATAAGAACAACAACAGTTCATCCATATTGAGTTGTACAAGGCGTTCGATTGATTCTATTGCCAAACCGATTAGTAAACACATACAATCAACATCAATATCATAACCAAACAAATGCGGAAATAATAATATGTTTGATACTTAGCCACACGTGGCAAACACGGGCACGCAGGCCCCCAACTGTTTTAATGAAAATATTGTTCAAAAATCCATGAGCGGTTTATACATTTGAAATAAGAATGGAAGCACGAACCACGTCTTCCTTCTCGATCAATCACCCTAGGCAAAGGTGCAGGTAGTAGGACTCTAGCCTCAACCTGAAAAATGTGAGGGCCCCCGGAGGGGTCAGTACTCCATAGAAGTACTAGTGACAAGCAGGCTATATGAAGAATAACTAATGTTTCAGACACGAGACCCAAAAATAGGGTGATACATATATATATGTGACTCATTCATCCGATGATACATACTGTATATATATGTAAAATACTCGACCCGTAGGTCATTTCATTCAAGGAGTCTTTTAGAGATAAAGTTCTTACCTGACCTTTCTCACCCTTTTCCCGAATGCCTAGCTCACCAGCTACATTCTACGTTCATAATATCCTAGCGAGTTTTGGGAGCATTTAGCATCCCGGGGATGCTCAACCCCAACCGAGTTTCAGGATCATTAAATGTTCCGGGGATGCTCAACCCCAACCGAGTTTCAGGATCATTTGTAGTCCCGGGGATGCTCAATCCCAACCGAGTTTCAGGATCATGTATGGTCCCGGGGATGCTCAACCCCAACCGAGTTTCAGAATCATTTAATGTCCCGGGGATGCTCAACCCCAACCGAGTTTCGGGATCATTTATAGTCCCGGGGATGCTCAACCCCAACCGAGTTTCAGGATCATCTAATGTCCCGGGGATACTCAACCCCAAACTAAATCCTTACCAAACCCTAACCTGGATATGGCTAACCTTTCGTTCCTTCAACTATGGACAATACCTAGCCCTATAGTCATATAACCATCCTTAGGAACCAATGTGGGCGGGTCCCACCTGAATGGCCCACATTAACCCGCTCAAAACCGCCCGTTTTGAGCATAAACCAATACTCGATCGAGTATCTACCCATACTCGGTCGAGTACAGGAGGCGGTAGCCCCCAAAGCTAATTTTCCATGTATACTCTATCGAGTACTTACCTATACTCGATCGGGTATAGGAGACAGTAGCCCCCTGGGCAATTTTTCAGCAAATACCCGGTCGGGTATGTGTCAATACCCGGTCGGGTATGACAGTTGACTTGGCGGTCAACGCCCCTTTTTACCCCCCAAACGGAGTCCGATTAACTTGAAATTTTATACACATATACTTCTTGATGTCCTTGATCCAAAAATACCATTTTGGATCCCTGGATCATCACACAAAATATGTTATCACATTTTTAATCACCAAACCTACATAACATGCTTTTCAACTATGTTTTATGCAAAATCATGGCATAAGCAAATATTTGATTATCCTTAATCATTCCACAAAACATATCCTTGATTACTTTAGGTAATCTCATGCCTAACGCAAAAGTTATAAAGCATAAAGCCGTCTTCTCACCTTAATGAAGCTTATGAAGTTCTAGCCTTCCCGATTTAGCTCCGGCGAAACTCCGGCGAACTTCAACGAACTCCGGCGACAACTCCGGCGACCTGTTCAACTCCGTGAAAGTTCCTTGAATACCTTAGACAAGTTACTAACAAGGTTTTATCATCATAAAACCCATAGCAATACAAATAACCTCCAAAAGGTTATTTTCCGGCGAACCGGTCACTTTGGCTTCTAAGTCCGTTCTTGGACTTAGAACTACCTTGCAACCCCTCATTCTACCATTCTAAACATGTAGAACAATCCTAGGGTCCTCCTCATTCTATATGAGTCATTTGGTGGTTAGAACAATAAAGAAAAGTTGTTATAAGGTCAATACCTTAATCACCACACTTTTTCCTCCCTTTTTCTTCCTTAAACCCTCTTCTTGGACTTCCTTGAGCTTGAGCTCGGTTTTGGAGCTATGGAGATGAAGGTTGCAGAGCTCCTATCTTCTCTCTTGTTTACTTGGCCGAAATTATGGGTGTAAGGGGGTAGGGGTGTTTCCTCCTTTGTCTTACTTGACAATAATGAGAGGGAATGAGGCCCACCCCTCATTTGATACCAATTCCTTCAGCATCAACCCAGCCTCCTACAGGTTGTGCGGCCCCTTCACGTCCATTCTTTTGACCCAAAAACGTGGGTTGGCACCCACTTATGTGGGAGGTCAACCCTTTGTGTCCCGAAGTGTACAATCGGCCCCGAAAGTTGTATTTTCCGGACTGTTTTAAGTATATTTTATTTTATCGGGTCAAATAAAATATAACACTTGTCCCCAATCCTTATTGGACCTTAGAATCAATAAGATTCCCCAACTTTAATTTAGAAATCTCCGGAATCCCTTTTTGGGCTGTTACCTGATAAATTGCCGATACCGATAATTTGGCCCCGTTTGACCAACCGGTCAACCCTGTGCCATTGCTATGGCCCAATTATGATATCCACCACCATATACATATTATTTAGTCCAAGATTAATATAATATGTGGTCCCGACAATATCGGGCGGCCCCACATCCGGTGTGGGCCCCACGTGAATTTTACTATTCACGTAATAGAAATGATAAAAATTTACAATCACGTAAAAATGCTTTTATACATTTCTCAAGGTTCAATACATAATTTGGTACAGTACAAATACTCGGGGGCGGTGTTACACATAGACCTTGTGGCCCCTCTGCCGAGGGGTACCTCCAACAACAGGTACATCATCATCGCCATCGATTACTTCACCAAATGGGTGGAAGCTGAGCCCCTCGCCAGCATTACTGAGGCCAGGTGCCGTCATTTTGTCCTCAAAAACATCTTCACAAGATTTGGCGTCCCCCAACAAATCATCTCCGACAACGGGACTCAGTTCGAGGCAGCCCCCTTCTGTGCCCTCCTTGAGGCATGAGGCATCAAACACACCTTCTCATCTGTTGCCTACCCTCAGGGCAACGGTCAAGTGGAGAACGCCAACAGAACCTTGCTCGAGGGCCTAAAGAAGAAGCTGGAGGCCGAAGGGGGTGGCTGGGTAGAAGAGCTCCACAACATCTTATGGGCCTACCGTACCACCCCTCGACGGGCAACCGGCGAGACACCCTTCTCCCTATGCTACGGATTTGAAGCTAAGGCCCCCACTGAGGTAACTCTTCCCACCCGAAGGGTCACACAGTATGACCCAGAAGCCAACGACGCCAATATGGCCCTCGATCTCCACCTTATTTCAGAACGCCGAGAGCAAGCCTTCATACGCGCAAAGAACTACCGAAGGCAAATGAAGAGTTACATCGACGCCAAGGTCCGCTCCCGGGAATTCCAAGTGGGGGATTATGTCCTTCGAAGAAGGGAAGCTAGCCAACCAACCGAGGGCGGAAAGATGGCACCAAAGTTTGAGGGCCCCTACATTGTGGCAGCCATCATCAAACCAGGAACTTACAAGCTAAAACGCCCTAATGGGACTGAAGTCCCTAGGCACTGGAATGTACATCACTTAGTTAAACTTTATCAATAACATCAGAGCGGCCAAGCCCTCATAACTAGTGAATGTATTATTTTACGACCCAAGGCCTAAAAATTCTGAAGAACGAAGGCATTTTGAAGACACCAAGAACATGGAACAGGATTCTTACGAAGGGCCAAGCCCTCATGTCACCCCCTGGCCCAAGGCCTTACCCCAAGGAAGAACCCTCGGCACCAAGTGCCGAGGGTAGACAATACTATCACCTACAACAACAAGAAAGTACCAACTGTCCTCAAATGGAGACCCCTCGGCACCCGGTGCCGGGGGGACACACCACTGACAGCTTTCAACAAATGGGAAGAAACACCAAGTGTTTCCACAGAAGACCCCTCGGTACCAAGTACCGAGGGTAGACAACACAATCACCTGCAATAAATAAAGGAAAAACACCAAGTGTTTCCACAGAAGACCCCTCGGTACCAAGTACCGAGGGTAGACAACACAATCACCTGCGACAAATGACAAAAAAACACCAAGTGTTTTCACAGAAGACCCCTCGGTACCAAGTACCGGGGGACGTACATCGGAACAAACACCAAGTGTTGTTTCTAAAGCCGTACCCCTCGAGGACGCCTATACCGAAGGCGCCACCTATCGGTGCCGGCAGCACGTAGTGCCCCCGGCCATTTGCAACCAGTGTGCAAATGAAAACCCTTCCCTGAAACGCTTTCCGCGTCATTACCCCTAGGGTATGACATGCACGAGAAATGCCCAGGATTCGACTTTCAAAAACGGAACGCTTTCCGCGCCATTTCCCCAAGGGATTGGCAGGCATCTAAAAATGCCCAGGATTCGACTTCCAAATCGAAACGCTCCCCGCGCCACTACCCCAAGAGTGTGGCAGGCCACGGACTATGTCTAGCGCCGAGGGGACGACTTTCAAAACTGAGGCGCTTTCTGTGCCATCCCCCAAGGGGAGGCAGGCTACAGACCACCATATCTTGTACCCAGGAAACGACCCTCGATCCCCTCGGAACTCGGAAGGTTAACCCGAGGGGGGAGCTAATGGTGTATTCTGTTACCTCCCGATAGGCCAAGCCTTACCAAGAAACCAAGTTTCTTGAAGCCTTCCCTTCACTACTCAAAAAAAAAATGGGGTGGTGAAGGGGAGTAGACTCGGCGAGAAATCATTGAGTACATCACTCCTACAATTCACGAAAACATACCGAGGGCTCCCCATGGGAACGCCTTCGGTACCTGGAAGCTCATGAGCACAAAGGATACCATTCACAACAGACATCATCAACAAATGACTAAGTCCACTCAATGACTGCCTCCGGCTATACCTAAAATCGAAGGCTCAAATACTACAAAACATGGCAGGCTCAGCCAACAACAACTCAAAACGTCCCCGAAGGCTACTATGTAACAAAGCTATCAGATGGTGGCCAAACCAAATCAAGAATCACCTCCGGCACCTCACTACATGCCGAGGGGATACATCCAGACAATTCCCGAGGGAGTCTGCCTTTTTATGCTAGACTTGGATTACAAACTCTCCTATATCAACATTGGGGGGACATAACAAACAACCGAAGGCTTTTTGTTGTCACAAGCCAACATTACAAGGCAAAGGAAACTATCCTAAACCTACAACGTATACAGCCGAAGGGTCCCTTCCCGAAGGCCAGCAGCAAGAAATACTTAGAGAAAATAATCTAAGTCCTAAATACTTTGCCCCCTGTGGGGCCACCAGCTAGCCGAAGGCGCATCTGAGACAAGGTCCTCACATTCACCCGAAGGCTCCTCCATCGTGCAAACTACACTTAGAAAATTTTCTAAGTCCCAAATGTTTTTGACCCTCGGTCAAATCTCCATGCAGCCAGAGGGGCTGCACAGTCAAAGGCTTGATGAAACTACACTTAGAAATATTTTCTAAGTCCTAACTATTTCTGGGCCCTCGGTCATATATCCAGTCAGCGAAGGGTACCCAATTACCGAAGGCTAGACTGTATTCAAGCACTTTGAAAAATATTTCTAAGTCCTAAACACCTCGCCTCCGGTTATCTCATGAAGGTTACACAGAACCAGAGGGAAGGAATTAGCCGGGGGCCACCAGATGAACAACACTTAGAAAATTTCTAAGTCCTGAACGTTGGGCCCTCGGCAAAATGTTCAGATGACTAAAAAGGCCTAGTAGCCGAGGGCTACAAAAGACACTGTACTTAGAGAAATATTTTCTAAGTCCTAACATGCATACATACAGAAAGGACGAAGGCATACATACAGAAAAGACGAGGGCATACATTCGAAGAAAAACAGTTAAAAGAAACGACTTATATACAAAAACCCGAAGGCGGGTATCCATTCATCAAAAGGAAGAAGGAGTTAAAATGTATATTACAAGATGGCCGAAGCTGAGAGCATACAAATATTCGTTACAACAAGATTGTTCAAAGTACTACACAATAACTACATCATCAGTTGCAGCAGTGTCGCCTCCGTCGGCAGGCTTCGACGTAGCATCCCCCGCAACATCCTCTTCTTCATCGCTGCACTCCGCCATCAGGACAGTGTCCTCAAGATCTGGCTTTCTGGTGCCCTCAGGGAGGGGAACTCTGGTGTCCGGTTGAAGAGGGGGGAGCCCGTAAGCCGCGGGGTCAAACGCCGACGGGTCTGCTCCCAGGTGCCTGGCCAGCCTCCCGTAGATGAGGGCTTGAGTGAAGTACTCGCCCCCATCGTAGTATTCTTTCCCCTTCTGGGCCAGCCACATTGCCCCGGGCCTCTCACCCATTCCTCCACGGAGGCCTCGACAACCGCAGCCACCCACGCTTTCTGGGCCTCGGCTTTCCGAACCTCGACGATGAAGGCTGCCACCGCTTCCCCCGCCACCTCCTTCTTGGCAATCTCAGCGTCTTCAACAGCCTTCTTGGCGGCCTCAGCAGCTGCCTTCTCAACTTCAGCCCTCCCCTCGGCTTTTGCCAGCACCTTGGCATTCTCAAGGAGTTTCTCGAAGGCCGCCCTCTCGACCCTGGAAGCCTCCTCTGCCTCCTGGAGTCGCCTTTTGACCACAGCCAAGGACTCGTCATCCTTCTGCTTCTGAAGGGCATAGCGCTCCATCCGCTGAATGAGTTCACCGAGGCCGAGGCTTGCCTACAAAAGAGATCACGAATCACCGAAGTTTAAAACCACAATACAAAGAAAAAAAAGGGAGGAAGAGATAAAAAAAAGGGGGAGAAGGAAAGGGGAACTTACAGTAACCGAAGCCTGAAGAATCTTGGAACAAAGGGCGTCATCGGTTTGCCGAGAGAGCACAGATTTATCCGTCGGGGGGGTGGCCCCCCTCAGGAACTCCCTCGGGTTCAACGTGGCGTGCATAATGGCAGTCCCCTTAGTAATGGAGAACTGCACATTATCTTGGGGCCATGCCAGTCCGGGGGTTTGGGACGGAGGCTCGAAGGAGGAATGCTCCTCCACAATAACAACCGGGGCCCCTTTCGGCTCGGGCCCCCTTCTTCTGCTTTTTTCCCTCCGGGGGCACCACGGCCTTCCCGGCCCTTTTCCTCTTCAACGCCTCAGCAGGGGAGCCCTCGGCGTTGGAACCAGCATCGTCGCCGGCAGCAGTTTTTTCCTTGGGCACGCTCTCCTGGGCCCCGTCATTTGTACCCGCCCTCGGGAAGATCTCGTCCAAACCCCTCTGTTGCACCGAGGGGTCCTTCTTGTTCTCCTTTGCGAGTTGCTTTTTCAACTTAGAGAGATTCCGGGCGTCCAAGTCTGGTCCTGAAAAACAAAGGAAATGCAGGAGGGTTAGGAGGATACTACCAAATATATATATACACACACACACACACATATATATATATATATATATATATATATATATATATATATATATATATATATATATATAAGAGAGAGAGAGAGAGAGAAATATATTCTAAGTATAAAACGGGAGCCCTCGGCAAGTCAACTACCTCCGGCGCTTTGATAAACTCTATCGACGAGGGGATATCTCTCGTCGCTTTCCCCCATCAGCCGATACCGCCGAAAGCCCAAGATGTAAAGATCGTCTGGAAGGGTAGCATCCCTGATCTTGGTATGCTTATCGGACCCCTCGGGCTTCTTGGAGAGCTTCCTTCCTTTTTTCTCCAAGGCGGCGCTCCCTACCTTGACATGCCTGCGGAAGCTATCACGAAGTAGGGCCGGGAAGGGATTATCCGCCATCCGAATGTAGCAGAACTTATCTTTCCATCCCTTGTGGGACGAAGGGACATCATCAAAGAGCCTGAATTTTAGGAGCTGCTGCAGGTTGGCAAAAACACCGGCATTCGAGTGCCCCCCCCCCCCCCCCCCCGACACAGATTGAAAGAGAGGAAGAATTGGTCCAGCGAAGGCTCCACATCCCGGCTCCGGCAGAGGGAGAGGAAGCCAGCCAAGTAGGAGTGGCTGTTCGGGGTCAATTGGCAGGGAGCTAGCTTGACATACCGAAGGTACTCCACCACGAAGGGATGGAGGGGGAATCGGAGGCCCAACTCCACCGAAAGCAGATGTACGACAAAACAACCGGCGGGAGCGTATAGCAAAACATCATCTGGCCCCGGCTCCACTACCAGTGCCTACGACCCTACCAGGAGGTGTGTCGCCATGTATTCTCCCCGTGTGGCTCAGGTCTTCACGTCCAAGGCAGCAGTGTTCAGGTAGGAGTAGCCTTCGGGAATTCCTACTGGTTGCCCGGCGTCAACAGCAACCTGTTTTTTTTTTCGGCAGCCTTCGCCTCTCTCTTCTTCCCGGGGGCAACGCTGATAGGCATCGGGTTTAGTGGCTGAGAGCTTCCGGCCTCTGCATTCCGAGGGGGAGGAACAGTGACGGTGACCCTCATGCTTTCCTTTTGGGCCTCATCCTCGGCCACTTGAAAGGCAAGTGCCAGCTCCTCGTCCTCGCACACCTGCTCGAACTCCTCCGCTTCCAGTTCTAGCCGAAGGCTTGCTTGTACCTCCTCAGCTACCACAGAGTCCTGGTTGACCGAGGTGCGTTCGCTCGAGGACTCGGCTTCAGAGAAGCTTTCGACTCCTACCGGAGGCTCCCTCGAGACGTTTTGAGAGTCACTTTGCGAAGACATCCTCAAACAGCTAAGGGATGAGGGGTTTCAAAGACAGGAGGCTTCCTAAGGCAGTTAAGCACTTAACCTAAGGCCACACTACTACGACTTACTAATGCTACAACAGATGGGCGGAGAACTGACCTCGGAAGATTGATTGATCGAAGGCAGCTGTTTCTCTCTCTAGGAATTTTGGCAGAGCTTCGCTAACAGATGATCGCACAAGAGAAGTGATGCCTGGACTTGGGGTATTTATAGGCACCCGGATCCGGGCTTGGGCCTGGAAACCGGGCCTCCGGTTGAACAACCATCATTACGAACCATCGAACTGCCCAATCGGTGACGCCCGCCCACAGGCAGCCAACGAGCACGCACCACGTGGAAGCCCCCCCAACAACTATATTTTGACGTTAGGTATTCCAACGACTATATTCACAACGACTATATTCTGGGAGCCTCCGGCTATATTTAGCAGCCCACTCCTTCATCAACTAAGGAACTAGCCCTCAGGCTTTTTACTTCACTCCACTTCATCAAGAAGAGCCCCCGGGTGCACGTACCCAGACATGCTCCCGGTTTATGCCCCTCATACTACATAACAAGTGCCTTCGGGCTCACTCCTTCAGAAGCCCACGGCTTCATAACAGGCACACCCCTCGGGGATTCCCCCCCTCGATACTTTGAGGACCAGGTAGCCCCCGGGGAGTACACCTCATTGACGTATAGCCTACGGCACACAGGTAACGGGAGCCCTCAGACACCCTCCTCGCCAACTAATCAACAAACAGGGGACACCCCGGTAACACTTCAACTACTACTCACATTCATCACGCCCTCGATCCCCAAATTGAGGGACTCCCCTTCGGCACCTCCCAGGATATTAACAGCAAGCCTCCGGCTAATCGACACATGCGCCCTCAGAACAAGGATAACATTCGGCATCAGCATTGTACTCCATTTCGAATCATGGCTTCACATTTTCGATTCATCGTTGGGGGAATTCGGTGCACTCTTTTTCCCTCATTAGGATTTTTTCCCACAGGTTTTTTCCTAATGAGGTTTTTAACGAGGCATTCCCCCAAAATGAAACGAAAAGCGTCAGCCTTCGGCCCAATACAGCAACATGATTACTCTACTCCTCTTCACCACTTTGCAAGTGCCTCAAGGAGTGGGGGACTGGAGAACCCCCCTCGGGAAAAATCACAAAAAGTGCAAAATGCCAAATACTCCCGCAAACAGCAAACATGCACCCTCAAGTCCCGACATGTGGGTAACTGAGGGACTGCCCCCAGCAGAATAAACAAACAACAAACTACAACGGAACAACGACGGAGGGAAAACACAATTACTCCTTTTCCCTCAAGTAACTTTCGGCAAAAGGAGTGAGGGACTCCTGATGGAGTATATGGCCCGGGAACCCCGGCCCACAGACTCCTACTACTCCAGCAAAGGCCCAAAAGGCCCAGGAAGCACAACAAGCCCAAATCACGGCGCCCAGAGTACCAAGCGGCCCACAATGCGCACCAGGGGTGCCTTCGGCCCCCTGGCCGAAGGCTCTAAATCTCACAGGATGGCCAAATCAGGAAAGCAAGGTTACTGGGAGAAAACGGCGAAAATCAGTAGCCCTCGGCACTAAGGGGGTCCCCGGTACTCAGAGCCCTCGGCTAGTCATCTACAACCGAGGGCACCTTTTCTGACATGATATCCGCTCCACATGCGTATGGATCACCGTACCAAGTACGACATCACATCCAACAACCGCATTAAATGCGGCCACATGCGATTGCTAGCGCCAACCAGTTGAAGTGACCCATCGGCCAATGAGTGCTTGACACGTATCCCTGTCTGACATTTATTACTACTATAAATAGCACCCCATTTCCCTATTTGTAACCTAGAAGCAAATACGCTGACCACACTCTCTAATATACTCTCTCTCTACTTACTTGCTCTGACTTCTCTCTAGTTATTCCCCGTAATAACCCCTCGGATAAGCTACCCCCCAGGTACACTATCCATCAGACGCGAAAATAACTTTTTATATAAAGTTTGAGGTATTTAAATTACATATACAAGTTTGAGGTGTTTAACTCTTTATTATTAACGGTCCAATGAAATAAGGTTTGGAGTATTTTTATTATTTTCCCTTTTATATATTGATAAGGTTTTAATGTCACCTTTAGCCAACATTAAATATATCATTTGAACATCTTTTTTGTATGGGGAGGTAACAATATTTGTGTTCTACCAAAATGAGGTAAATATTTGATATTCAAACGACTTGGCAGTACATCAACCTAATTTAAACGTTTCATAATAACATATATAGATTACAAATTAAACAGGGCAAGTAGCCCCTATAGCTCAGTGGTAGAGCGCCAGTCTTGTAAACTGGAGGTCTGTAGTTCGATCCTGCATGGGGGCAACTCTTTTTTTCCTGTGGGCATTTTTTTGTCAAATCAAATTTGCAAAGACCCTCAAGAACCCTAAGCAATTCATTTTTTTTGTTGCTATTCCCACCCTGAATCAGAATGGCTTCGATTCTGCGAAGGGTTCTGAGAAACCAGTCTCAACTTGACACCAGATTCATCAATCTGCTCAACAAATCCCAGCCACCGTTTCTCACCGCAGCTCCTCCGCCTATCGTTGTTTGTGAAGCAGTCCAACATCCCATCTATCTCAAACCCAAAGCCGAAGATTCAAACACGAACGCCTGCTCAATCTTCTACCCGAGCTTTTCCTTCGAGTGTTTCTTAAATCCAATTCCGATTTCCCACCCTCGGCTTATCTTTTCGTCCGAGGATGTCGTCGTTGCTTCGCGAGAATCGCCGAAAATATGGGCAGATAGTGTGAAAAAGAAGAGGAAGAAGAAGATGAACAAGCACAAGCTGAAGAAGCTGAGGAAGCGACTCAGAAGGAAGACGTAGTTATCTTCACCCAGTTTCTTCTTCATCTTTGTGAGGACCATTTCCTCCTGATCTATGAGGATGCCTTTCATCTAATTATCTCTGGTTGTTACCCGGTATTTTGGCTCTGTATTTTAGAAAGAAAGTATTGATCTTGCTCATTTATCAAATTTCAGTTCTTCCTTTCACCTTTTACATAATTGTCATGCTTAATCTTCAAATCGAACAGCACATATATAAATAGATGACAATTCTATGGCAAAAATGTGCATTCAGATACTTCAGTTTGCCTTAATTTTCATTTACTTCTAGAAGTCTTCACATATGAGCTGCCATTTGTTAGTGCAGTGAAGAAGCACACTCAATAATTCTTATGGTTGGCAGTTCAGAATTTCTGAAATTGGTTTGAACTCTTGGATTAAGACCACCATGACTTCTGTTTGTTTTATTGTGTGTGGAATACGGTTGTGTTTAAAAAACAGGTCATTGTTTGGTTTGGTAAAAATGAAATAACTTTGCAGAAGGATGACTGATTAATGATATAAAGTCAAACCCCCTTGCCCCAAAACTATAATCTTTCCCATTTATAAAAGGTAGAAAGCTCACAGCAGTTGTGGAATTGCACTGATATACTTATATGCACCTACCTATCATGTGCTCATCATGTATCAATTGTTTAGGTTTTTGAAGATTCAAGAAATTGCTCAGAACATGAAGAATGTTAAAAAATGTGACTACTAATGCTTTAAGGAATTTTCTCTATTTAAGATTTTGCAACACGCTACCAGAATGCAGTCAGTACTGTGGGTTGGGGATCTAATGTCAGTCAATTGTATTTTTTGCAATGTGTGCCTTGATGAATAGCTGATACATTCTACTTTTTAATGTAAAAATACCTATTTTCTCTTTAACTCTTTTATTTGAGGCTCCAAATTGTTTGTCATGATACTAGTTCACAATGGCGTCCAACTTGACAATATATATGTTTCTCTATCTTCTCTACTTTATTATCATTACTGCTCAACTTCTTATCTGGTTAGGAATTCCACATTATATCCGTATGTAAAAAAGGGTAAAGAATTGCCTTTTCCTTTATGTTAATCTTGGAACATCTCTAGGTCATATTATATGTTTCATTAGAGCAAGCTTCTTGACATACTATATATTTTGTCCTGTAAAAATGTGATTAACCAAACCTTTCCTCTGGTGCCACTTAAGAGTAGGGGGTGGATCCAGACTGGTTCCTGACCAACCGGTTCCGAGTTCTTGAAATGGTTGAACTGGAACCTTGTGCACATTCTGATTCCATACCAGATTCTTTGCATATTTCCTTAAAAAACTTACTGGTCCTGTCTTATTTTTTAGAATTGGGCAGGCTCCCGGTTTTGGTTCGGATCCAAAACCATTTCCCAGTTCAGTCATTGGCAAATAAGTAAATGGCCTGTTTCTGGTCCACTAGTCTGGGCTCTGGAGTCTGGAGTGAGCTTCTTTTTCTGAATCATATTTCTTATGTTTTGCAGAGGCGTAAAACTTTAGGTGTTATGTTCCGTATAATCCTATTCCATATAGGCTAGTATAGCTCTCATGCTAGTTTGACACATATCATATACTATGGTATGTTCAAGGAGGAAGGCTGTATGGAGGACATATGTCATTTTGTCTTGTAGTCATAGCTGCACAGATGTGAAATATTTAGAGATATACATCCAAGTATAGTAGCAGCAGCATTTTGTGTTCTTCTTCTGCGGCAAGCACATCCTGACCATGAATTTGCTATAAAATTTGGCCAGTTTTGTGTTCATCCACAGAAACAAGTGGTTGAGTGTACATCTTGTCCATTGCTTCTTTTCGGAAATTGCCTTCAGATCTCCTTAGGTGCCTCACCGCCCTAACGAGATTATGGTATTATGAATCATATCAAAACACAATAAGTTGTCATCATGGCTCCATCACTGCTCTTCTGAAAGCACCTTCATTTCTTCTGAAGGAATTCTGAAGAAGTTCTTCAGGTCTCTTTTAGGTGTCTCGCCAGATTATATGGCTTTTTGAATTACATGAAAGCACTCCCAATGTAATTCAAAGAATACCTCGATAGCTGCCAGTCTACCACACTTTCATTAGGGGTGTTTTTAGTTTAGTATGTATTGTGAATTTTAGTTTTACCAGTTAGATTTTCCACTGGCTCGGTATCAAAATGCAAAAGTGCAAAACCCAGAACAACCGAGTAACTTAAGTCTGGTCCATTTCAAATATTCTGTCTATTTGTATAAGTGAGTAAATGAAAATATGCAGTATTTATGAGTATATTAATGCTTAAAAGAAAATATCATATTGTTACATTATAAAATGATGGCAACATTGTTGATATATTTAGAATATAAAATTGCACACTACATATTCTTTTGGAAAAGGGTACAAATATATCCTTGTAGACTTGTAGTATGTGTGTGTGGGAACACATATACCCTTGTTCTATTTTTCGGAACAAATATATCCTTCAACTATATGTTGAAGTGCATATATCCTTCAATTTAATATTGTTAGTATAACATAATTTTTCAAAACTATACTTAATATTCAAGATTCTTTCGAAAATTTGTTAACATATGTGTTGCAATGTAAAAAAAATTATATTCTTTGGACTATAATATCACATATCTTCACATTATAATATCAAAGAATGTTATTTTAAAAAATGTAACAATGTGTTCAAAATTTTGCAACAAGACTAAAATTAAAATTAATGAATTTGAAGTGCTTCATTTATGACGAAAAATAATAATTTTTCAATTTAAAATTAAAGAGTTACTTCCTCCGTCTCTTAAGACTTTGTCAAGTTTGACCGGCACGAGGATTAATAAAGTAAAACCTTTGTGGTTGAGATTTGTGCAGAGTAAAGATAATTAACTAGTTTTATCACAAATTCTTTACTTAAAAGGGAAAGTGTCAAAGTTAATGAGACATACAAAAAAGGAAAGTTGCAAAGTTTTAAGGGACGAAGGGAGTGATATTTTAACATAATAATAAATCTTTATTTTTAAAATTTGAATTTATATTTTATTTTTTGGGTTTTTTGAAATTTACTTTATCTATTTAAAGTTAATAAGGGTAAATTTGCTCCTTTAAAAGAACATTAAAGATATTTTTCACTTTTTAAAAGTTCAGGAGTATATATCCACTTCAACATATACTTCAGGGGTATATTTGTTCCGAAAAATAAAACATGAGTATATTTGTTCCGAAAATTAAAACATGAGTATATTTGTTCCTACACCCATATTACATGGGTATATTTGTACCTTTTCCCTATTCTTTTTTATAAGATTATTATTTTCTCACTAAAATACTACGGAGTACTAATTATTTTAAATGGGTTAGTAATTTGTAAAGAATAAATATTATGTCTAAAAACTATTGTCATAAATCTTATGTTATGGTCCCGTTTGTTTTTCAGCGATTTGGGTGTAGCTGCACGCTGCAAAATGCAGCGTGCGTTTTCTAGTTAAAAAAAATCAGCGTTTTGGATGAAACGCTACTACCCAAACAGGGCCTATATCTAAATGATTATATATGATGTTTTAAAAGAAATGCCTATTGGTACAATATTGAACATTATAGATTTATGTGCTTGTAATACTTATAAAATGAGTGTCCAAAAATCAAGGGGAAAAATAGAAACTTTTACAGTTATACCATTCGAATGCAACATGTGAGCGGCTAATGTACAATTGACTTTAAGAATTCAGATAAGTTGCTTGTCTAGGGGATCAACTGGAGGGTGGATGACAAGAAATGGATCCAAAGTCGTAGTATATATTTTTATATCCTAAAGTTGGTACTCCGTATGAATTAATATATATAGTCGGGAAGAAGCCAATATTGGTACGTCTCTTTTTCATTCGAATGCAACATGTGAACCACAAATTCTTTAACAACAAGGGAAAGTAGAAGTTTTAATTGGAACGGACGAAAAAGGAAAGTTGAAAGTTTATTTAGGAACGGAGGGAGTATCAATAAGAAATTAACAGCACGGCAGTTGTTAATTTAAGAAAAATATTTTAATGGAGGTTTTCAATTTTAAATAAGATTGAAGACGTTAAATTTAAACATCCTAAACATATTTGGATGACTGTTTGGTCGCTTCTGCAGTCGAAAAAGTCAGAAGTGAATTATATTCAGCATTTCTCAAAAACAATAAAAGAGTATAAGTAACTAAAATTATGTTCAGCTGCATGTGTATAATCGTGTTAGCGCCTGATATTAATTTAAGTTGCATACATGAATTGTGCAGAATACTGCTCATTTGACTTCCATAAATGTTGAAGTTCTTTTAAAATATTCAATTTCAATGGAACCAAATTATCACTATTTTTTGGTTTGAAAATATGATGGAATAAAGCAAAATGGCCCACTAAACTGTCTGCGCTTCTTTGTTATGAAGTAACGATCAGCCTATGCAATTTTTGACGCGATTTTCACTACGGGTCATTCGGAAATAGTCTCTCTTTGGGCCACTGGGGTAATGGTGATGATGATGATGACGACTACCATGAAAGAAATGGGTTTCTCATCGATCAACCATCTTAAATTTAGGATAAAATAAACACATTTTTTAACATGAAAACGTGAGAACACAAATTACCCCAATATGGTAGACAATGAGTTGAGGCTCGTCTGTTGCACTTTTTCGCGTTAATATACTTCATCCGTCCTAAATTGATGGTCCTATACTTTTTGGACTCAAATATTAAGAAAGAGTGGTAGAAGGACTCATATAACCTTATTTTATTGTACTGTTCATTCATTTACTTTTACTGTTCATTAAAGAGGAGGAGTATAAGTGGTAATCTACTTTAATTTCTTTACCAAAAAGGAAACATGACTATCATTTTGGGACTTCCCAAATAGGAAATACATGACCATCATTTTGTGCCCATAATTTATATTTGTATTTACTTAAATCCCATTCGGTTGTCGAGTGGATTTGTGTGGCAAAGGTACTGCAGACGTCTGCGTAAGGGAGCAATCCTTCTTGGTCAATGTCGGCTGAAGGTACTTTGTCTATCTCGACAGTCCTTGGATTAGGAGATGGAGGCGAACTACCAGCAAAATGAGGCGGAGCAGTTGGCCCAGGCGTATGGCAGTATGGGGATGAACAAAGAAGATTGATGATGGGCGCCGGTTTTGGTGAAGCGCAGTGTTCGACCAGTGATGAAGAAGCAACCACAGCGGTCTTGATGGCCCGACCTCCTCCTGAACCACCACCGTGGAATGAACGGGTTGAAGTTTTGGCTGTTCATGGAAGACCTCTATTAGAAGGGATCAAGAATAAAAGAGCTTGACAAGTAGTGAGAGGCTTGTTTAGTTTGCATTCTAATGTTGTTATTTTCCAGTTTGTTTTTTATTCTGGACTCTTAGTTGTTTGGGTGTGTTATGCTTATGATGTGGGTAGGTATTCTTTGAAAAGAAGTAAGATGACTTCAAAAGCCTAGATAATCTTCAAATCTCTCGGCCGGATGGTTAGCGACTCGATTCACTGTAGTTAGAATGATTGTTTCTATGTCTAATCAGAGAATGAGGGGACCTTCGTGTTTTGGTAAGTTTGGTGACAGGGAAACGTACAGTATTAAAAAAATTATAATGTTGTTGATTCTTGGATTATAATACAATCGGTGAGTTTCCTTTAACAAAAACGATTGGGTCAATCCTAAAACATGTAGATTAGATACCGTGTATTTCAATATGATTAGATCACATTGGTCTAGTCATAATTGTCCCACACATTTTATATTTTCTTATACCTATAGAAAGTCAATATGACGAAATTCAATGCAATCTAGGGAGTATTATTTAAAATTTATTTATTAATCAAATATTGGAAACATTCTATGAAAAAATTTAAAATTAGTTATTTTCGTCAAATTTATCTAATTCGATAACTTCGGTTTTAATTTTTTAAATTGATACCCAATTGTAGTTTGTAATCAAAATTTGAGTTTTGGAAGAAAAAGTTATTTCATATTCCCTTCGTCTCAAATTGATTTTCAAATTTTGACTTTTTGGGTCAAATAGTTTCATTTTAATCACTTAATTAGGATATCAATTCTTAATTAAATTTTAATTCGGATTTTACTACTTTAAAGAGATTTTGATGTAGTTTATGAATATGTAAATTTTAATAATTAAAATTAAATTATTTATCCATAGAGAGTATTTAACTTTAACATTGGTTGACAAAAAATGTTAACTTTTCAAAACAAATTGGATCAGACGTAGTATGGTTTATAATTCGAAAAAGGGAAAGTTCCGAAATAGGATTAAAACGGTTTAAAAATTCCAAAATAGGACTATCATATTTTTTATTCCCAAAATAAGACTAATTATTGTCATGTTTAGAAAATAATGTCATGTTTGAAGTCTGTTACTGCCAAAACATGAAAGTAATTAGTCATATTTTGGAAATAAAAACATGTCAGTCCTGTTTTGGAATTTTGGAACCGTTTTAGTTTTATTTCAGGTAATATTCTCCTCGAAAAATCTTATCATCAAACGAATAAGCATAATGCTCCACATAAAACAAAACTAGACCACTATCATATACAGAGTACTATGTACTAGTACTGTATTAGACAAATACTACGTAATACTCAAACTAATCTGATTAGATTTAATTTAAATAATTTAGACTAAATCATACTCCGTATTAGACGAAATTAAGTGATCAAATAGCAAAATAACGTCTGAAGTCTTCGCTCAATCCAAATAATTTAGACCAAATCAAATGATCTAATAGCAAAACAACGTCTTCAATTTAGTCTTCACTCAATCCAAGTGTGTGTGTTAATTATTGTTGTACAATAACATCAACAATTTAGTCACGGGATCCCTACCTTAATGTAACTCTAACCAATAACAAATTAAAAAAATGTAAGTATATAATATTAAAGTAGCATAACATTTCATAGTTAATGTACATCATCAAAATATTAAGAACTTTTATCAATTCAGAACCTTAAAGATAGATAAATTATAAATTCGGTACCTGAAAGATGAAATGTATTAATATAGGACCCGAAAGATTAAAATTGTCAATCTAGGATCTAAGATTTCATAGATTTTGATTTATTTATTTATTATTAATTCTTTTGCTAATTTTTGATAAACTTTTTTCCACAAAAGTTTATTAGTTTAATAAACTAAATAATAATTAAAAATTTTAACATAAAAATAATAAAAATTCATGACAATATAGGTCCGAGATTGATAGTCTTCAATCATTCAAGTCCTAAATTGACAATTTTCATCATTTAAGTCTTATATCTATAAATTTCTTCTTTCAGGTCTCGGATTGATAATTCATTTACCTTTCAAGTTTTGAATTGATAAAATTCCAAATATTAAAGTAGTACAACGTTTCATAGTCCCTACTATGACGCACCTCATCTTGAACATTAGGATGCAAATCAACAATTTTTTTTTCAAACCAGGATAAGCTTCTAAAACTTCAAAATAAATATGTTGATCATGTGTATTGTCAGTCAACTTAATTTCATATTCACCAATTATTTTATTCAATTCTTCACTTAATAATCGAAAATCATAATAGAAATTTTAATAATTAATTGAATTATGTAAAGTGTAAAGTTGGGGATTTTTAAAAAAGGTAAAAGGATGTAGTTGTGATCTTTTACAATAATAGACCAAAAAAAGAGGAATAGGAGTGAAAGGAATCGATCCTTGCACCTCCAGAAAATGTAAAGATTTTTAAAGACTTTCCTCCATTGCTCTGCTCCATTCTTTGAGATTCTTAGTTGTTTTTGTGTTATATATACATTTATAAGTAAATTTTAAATAAAATATATAAAATATATAGGTATTTTTTTGGAAGTACGCGGGGTCCCGGGACCCCGTGGGATCCTTAGTGGGTCCGCCTCTGCTCTTTATAGTATGTTGGTCCTCGTATGAAAAGTTCCAACATAGTACTCCCTTCATCTCATTGGAAGGTTCATGTAAATAAATGACACAACTTCTTTTCAGCAAGTGATTAAATAAAGTAATTTAAGTAAAAAAGAGAGGAAAAAGAAATTATAGAAAATGTAAACATATAAAGTGAAAGTAATTAAAAAGAAATGAATATGAAAGAAAAATTTGAATAAAGAAGTAATTTAAGAGAATAAATTATTTTCTACTACATAAAATAAATCGAGAATCTTTAAACGTGACATTCAAATTTGAAAAGTGAGAATCTTTTAGCGAGGTGGAAAAAGCAATACTCTCTAATAATATACAGTATATTCTTTTGACCGTAATAATAAAAACAAAAATAAAAGTAATAATAATACGGAGTAATATAATAACTATAATAATATTAATAATAATTGTATGGAGTAATATAGAAGTCATTATCACCCCACTTTGATTCTGTGAATTAATCTGTATGTGTCATTTGAGTTGGTTGAAGAGTTTTTCCCGTGACCCGATGGGAGGCTTTTACTCTTCAATTCGGGTAATCATCATCATGCATCATGTATAAACTGACAAACAGTTACTGTACAAGTTCTATTTCCAAAGACTCAATCTTTGAGAGCATCTTTTAGGAATCTAACAGAGGGGAATAAGCAAATCCCAGTGCTCGTTGGGGTATTGCAGAAAGGCTCAAGATTCTGAACCGAGACGTGAGAGAGTTGGGTCTGGATCTTCAGCACTGTTACTTGGAAGGGGAGATCCCATTCCTGGGTAGTTAAAAAGACTATGGAACCCCCGAGGGGGTTTATCGCATCTCTCTGGAACTTCACTTGTTTCTTACCTTACTTCATTGGTCTTCTCATCCTCGGTGTTCTGAAAGGTTACTTCATCTTCTCCTTCTTTTTCTCTTTTTCAGGTTCAATTTTTCTCCATGTATTACTGTTAATTTAATCATCTAACACGGAGTTATTCTTTTTTATTGGCCAGCCTATTTTCTTTTGTATATTTTTTTCTGGAGTTATATTTTTTCTTTTAATCCTATTTTCGCCTCTTGGTATAATGGTATAACTAAATTGCTTAGTATCCCTGAAAATAGATAATTATAATAATATATAACCCTAAAGAAACTAAGCCCTGAACCTTCAAAAAGACACATTGCTAAATTTTTTTCTTTTATTTTACTTGCTAAAATGGTGTAGTCTAGAAAAACATAGAAATTGTCGGCCTTCATGTGGTCCAACAGAAAAACTGTTGCCAAGTATGCTTCTGATTGTGTATAGCATAGATTCTCAGCATGGCCGGTTGATACCTATAAGCTATAAACTATAGTCATGTTTCAAACACTGTCAAGAGTTCAGGACCATGCCCAGCATGGGCAAATTAATTTAATACACTTCTTTCTGATAATAAAACCATAATTTCGCATCATATTTATGAAGATGGGTAAAGTTAGCTTCTAAATTGTTTTTTCAGGTGCCATTTTGTGTCCATTTGTACTTGTTATAATTACAGTGGGAAACACGGCTGTAATTTTGGGCCTCTTGCCAGTACACCTGTTCTACACATATTACTCCATCTTAAGGTGCACACTCTTTAAGAGTTCCACTTCCTGATGGCCTCATTCTTTCTAGATCTACTAACTGTCTTTTTTTCCGTTTCTTTTCTTCGCAGCACAAAGCAGCTAGGTCCAGTTTTGAAAACTGTTATCTGCATATGTCTTCCAGTTGTTTTATTATTGTGGCTAGTGATTGCAATTGTCAGCAGCGTTGTTGGCGGGGCAGCATATGGCTTCCTTTCACCCATACTCGCTACTTCTAGAGCTGTTGAACATGGGAAGACCAACAAATTTTTTCACTGCATATATGTATGCTTCTAGACCTCTTTTGATGTCTATTCCTTCCAAACAATCTTTACTTCCTTCGCTTTTACCAGTTTCAGGGATGTAAATTCTGTTATTTTGTAGGACGGGACATGGGATGTACTCAAACGGAGCTGCACTATTGTAAGAGATGTAGGGGATTTTTGTTTCCATTCCTACTTTTCGTTTTTAGATGATCTTCGTCTCCAAAAGCCCCCCGATGTAAAGTATTATGAGTTGAGGTATCTTCTTTCTTTTTTTCCCTTGTATTCTTTAAAGTGTCATGTCAGATGTTCACCAGATCCTTATGTATGTGATATATAAGTATGAGTGTTTGATTTTAAATAGGATAACTCAACATAAAACCTTCAAAGATGGATCAAATTAGATAACTATTACTACCTCCGTCCCGATAGACTTTGCACTCTTTGAGTTAGGTGACAAATAAGAATAGTAAAAATTGTGTGGTTGAAGTTTGTGCAGAGGAGAGAGAAATGAGCAAAATCACAAAATAGTTACTTTATTGGGAAAGTGGCAAGGTTTTTTGGGACAACAAAAAAGGTAAAGTTGGCAAAGTCCAACGGGACGGATGGAGTATATAATGATAAGAAAAAATAAAGTATGAATATACTTAGGAATGAGCAAGATGAATGCTTTGAATTTCAGTAAGAAAGCAGAATGAGCTGAAGGTAAATATTTCTTGTTAGAACTGAGTACTTATAAGGACCTTCAAATGGATAAGTCCTTTACAAATTTTAACGATATTAAGACGAGATGTTACACAGAAATTCATTGTGAATGACACAACTGTAAAATGTCTTTGACCTTTGTGCTCTAATGGAGAACCCTAGTCTTCAGTCTTCTTGATACCTAGAAACCCAAACCCTAGTATTCGGTCTGTATGAGAAAAATCTTTAACCGGCCGGTTAATCTGAAATTTTTATCCATCAATAAGTTAAACTTTTAAGGGGAGTTCACAACAAAGAGTATCTGCCCGTTTTTATGCAGGTTGCTTTATCTTCCTGGGATGTTAATCGGTAGCTTGCTTGGAATAATGGTTGATATGCCTGTGATCACTGTGCTAGCTGCTTACAAAACCCCTTACATGCTTTTCAAAGGATGGCACCGTTTGTTTCATGACTGTATAGGACGGGAGGGCCCTTTCTTGGAGACAATCTGTGTTCCTTTTGCTGGGCTTGCCATCCTGCTTTGGCCATTGGCAGTTGTTGGTGCATTGTTAGGTTCAGTGGTCTCTAGTATCTTCCTCGGTGCATATGCAGGGGTTGTTGCCTACCAGGTTGGTTTGAGTTTTACGACGCAAAAAAAAATTACTGGTGTGTTAGTGTTGTTCCCTTGAATCATGAGAAGTTATATTTCCTTTCAAATACATATACAGGAGAGTTCTTTATGGTTGGGGCTTTGCTACATTGTTGCATCTTTATCCATATATGATGAGTATAGCAATGATGTTCTTGACATGCCTGAAGGATCATGCTTACCAAGGTTTCTGATCTCTGACAATATCAAACTTGATATTTCTTATTATTTTTCATTTTATTGTTTTGTTATGGTTAACACTTAACACGTGAATCTGTGAGATATATGCAGGCCAGAATACAGAAAAGACACATACTCAAGAACCAGTTCTCATGGAGCTTCTTTCTCAAGGCCTAACTCTTTTAGAAATTCACTTTCTTCTCATAACACTCCTATGATTGAGTTGAAACACCTTGAGGTATAACTCTTTGATCTTGTTTTTTGGACCTTTCTGGAGGAAAAGGAAGAGAGCTACTGAATTATGTTTTACTAACTAATCTATATTTGTTAATCTGAAAGGCTTGAACTAGAAAATAAGTGCTCCCTCAGTCCACTTCATTTAGGACAAGGGGAGGCTGTGCACAAATGAGGAAACATGAAATTGTGCAATTGATATTGAAGTTTTAGAGGATGGATCATGGACGGTTTTGAACCCCACCATAAGAGATATGACCATATATGGCATGTGCTAAACATTTTGAGAGGGACATAAAAGTAAAAGTGGTATATAACATAGTGGGATGGAAATGGAAAAGTGGGATAAACATAGTGGGACAGAGCGAGTATATTTTTCAGTTAACAAATGTATTTCTGCATCATTTTTTTGTCCTATCTTTCTTTTCACCCATCTAATGTAAGAATAAAATTAATAAAATACCGTAGATGGTATCTCTTATCTTCCTTCCATTCCAATCCTGCATCCAAAGAAGGGATTAGAAATCATTTCCCCCACTGGCCTTATTTATCTTTCTCTAGTTAAAAGTATTCTACCCTTTTTGTATGTACTCTTGTAGGTTGCTAATGCTTTTTTCAACGAGTGTCAACACTACGGGGAAATATTGGTTTCTGAAGGAGTGCTAACACAGAAAGACATTGAAGATGCCAAGTCTAATAAGGACAGTGGGCGATTTATAAGTATAGGTCTACCTGCTTATGGTGTGCTTCAGGTACTCCTACGTTCTGCCAAAGACAACTCTGCCGGTCTATTGTTAAGTAAGTCATTACTGTATCCCTCAGTCTGTCAGTCTTAATTGCTTTCCCCTGAATGAAGTCATTGACTTGGTGACATATCATTGAAGTTCCTCCACCTGCCCTATGCAGAATATGATGGTAGTACTACTGAAATAAGTAGCACAAATCGGCCAAAAGATGCTTTCTATGACTGGTTTCTCAATCCACTCCTGATTATGAAAGATCAAATCAAGGCTGTTAACCTTTCTGAATCTGAAGAAGAATACCTCGGAAAATTGGTCCTTTTGTATGCAGATAAGGTGAGGTTGAAATCATCAAACAATAGTATGCTCCAACCTGAATCTGACCTAAGGTGGGCTGAGCTTGATGCATTAGCACGGAGGTGATTCTTTATACATCATACATACATACAAACGTACATACAACACATGTATACATGCATACATGCATACTTCCTCCATCCCATTCTAAGGTTCCCACTCTCCTTTTTTTGACGTCCCATTAAAAGGTTCCCATTTCTATTTTAAGAAACAATTAACACTCTTAAATGACAATTCAATCATCAAATATTAAAAATGATACATCTATAACATCACAATTATCATGAATGGCCCCATTATATTATATACCCATCAAAACTATTTCTCAAAATATACTTGAATAACCTTATTTAATTATTGTCTAAATACCCGTGTCATTTTGCAATGGGAACCTTTAAGCGGGATGGAGGTAGCATATAATTTGGATAGTTTAAGAAGAGCTTTTCACTTGAGAAATGAGAATGAGTGTAGTTCATTTGATATGTGAACATATATAATTTGGACAGTTTAAGAAGAGGTTTTCATTTAAGAAATTAGAATGAATGTAGGTCATTTGATATGTGATCAAATGTCTCTAAAAGTGCAAAAAATGCTGAAAAAATGAAGAGAGACACAGTGTAATTTTATAATTAAGCTCATTTTAAATCATTATTAATGAATTACAATATTACATATTTAAAAACTAAATAATGTTTTGTTATAGTGAAAAAACCGATTTGGATATGATAAAAATTAGTAAAAAACAGAAAATAAAAAGGAATGGTGTTAACCACATTAATAATAAAATGGCAAACCTTAGAGACAGTAGTTGAATTGGCGAACCTCGCATATGTACGTATTTTAATTTTTTTTGTGTATTTGTGTGAGTTCATTATTGTCTTTGATTATACCAGTGCTTATAAACATTATTCTTCTATTATTATGTCATTCTAGACTACATGGGATAACAAAATCCATATCAAGATACCCAACATATAGGCGTCGCTTTGACTGTAGCATGAAGGTGATCTTGAATGAACTGGCTGCCAAGGACAGTAGTAACAGAGCATCTGCAGTAGAAGCTGTTGCCAGGTCAAAAAGCATGTTTGCTCGGATTTTTAGCCAGAAATCATTAGAAGCCAGCAGTGGATCTGATCATGAGGCTCAGACAGTTGCTTTGGGGAGAGGTTGAATTTCAGTAATACTGAGTGAAATGTTTGTCTATATATAGTTTGGTTAGTTTCTTGCTATGAAAAAAGCTGATTTTGATTGGCTTTAAACTACAGCCTCAATTTGTAAAGTCTGTTCATCAATCAAGAATTGCATTTCCAAAGCAAAAAAAAGAAAGTTGTGATTTGTATGAGTGCATTTGAATGGATTAAGGATGGCCTGACCTTGATCTAAGCTGGTTATGATTCTTTATCATTTTTTGGCCTTCTGAATTCATATGCTGTTTTCACATGCAATGAATGATGTTTATAATATTGATATTCTTCTGGTCACAAGGTTTGCCTTTGAACACTTTTATAAACATTAACAAAAACATTATCGATTCTCCTTCCTATATTAACTGTTTGGCAGCTAAGCTAAATGAGCAAAAACTTGAACCAACCAAGCAGCTAATCTATCAACATTAATCAAGAATGAAGATGCTGTTGGTAGCACTAACAACTGGCATTCTAGTTTGTCTTTTGTGGTCACAGGTTCATGTTGTCCAAGCAACCACTCGCCTCCATCCATTTCTCATAAATCATCAAAGTTTGGAGCAATCTGCTGCGGAATACATCACAGTTATAGGTCAGCGCCATTTGCTGATTTGCATATGATACTTCCTTCCCTCTTGTTCTTCTTGTTTAAGAAAAACATGACATAACAGTTTTCTCTGGGTTTCATTGTGTCATTAGGTTGCATCAATGACTGTGACATAGCTTGCTGCTATTGCGACATCAGGAAGCAGCCGCCCTTCTGTGTGGAATGCTGCAAAGTAAAGCACTGACTGATAATAAATCTAAATATGGATATCATGATCAATATCAACTACACCAAACCTGCAATTGTGATCCACAAGAAGTTGTACACATTTTTTACACACGAAAATTGATGTTCGTGCACAAACATTTTTGTTTGTGGCCTAGCTTTACAAAAATTAACAATTTTTATAATTATATATGTATAGACAAATTTTATCAGTATTTTGGACAACACAAACAATTCTTTAAGAAAATAAAGATAAAAATTCAAATTGACTTTTCGTTTCCAGCTTGTTTTCCAGATCCTCTTCATCTATGATTTATTTTTCGGTGACTCCACCTTTGATTTAATTTTTGGTGACTCTTCACTTCCGGTTGTTTTTCTGTCTTAGAAGACAATGATGGTGTGGGGAAGATTGAAAGATGTAAGTTATATGCTAATGAAAACGAAAACTGATAGATATGGATGTTGTTGAAGACTTGAAGATGAATGATAAAGAAGATGACTGATGGTGAAGATGGGAGGTTATCATGGTGAAGATGATAAGGGTGAGTTGCATAAGTATGAGAAGAAAGGAAAGAGGGAAGAGAGAATGAAAAGAGAGAAGATTGATAAAAATATGGACGTTTATTGTATCGTAATCTTGGCTGGTATTCGAATTTACATCGGCCGTATCCAGAATTTTATCAAGCAAGCCAAATTTTTAGTACATCTATAGTAAAATATAATGATTTTTAGTACTCAACTTATCAAAGGATATATAAAATAAAATAGTAAAGTGAAACAATATACTTCCTCCGTTCTTAAATAAATGCAACCGTCAACATTTCACACTTGCCGAGACACAACTTTGACCATTAATATAAATGATTTTGTATTAGTAAAAAAATTTAAAAAATTAGATTATGAAAATTTACAATGAGACAAGTTTAATAATATTTTTTTCATGAAATAATATTATTACATTAATAAATAAAACGTAGTCAAAGTAGAACATGTGAATAGTGTAAAAGTCAAAGTGTTGCATTTATTTAAGAACGGAGGTAGTATGATTTTTTTATTAATTACAGGGTGAAGTTAACAACTCAATATGTGAGTATCATTAGAAAGTGTATAACAAAGTAAGAGAGGAATAATACTCATTTTACAAACAATAATGAATTCATATTTATAAGGCCTTAACCAAAATTAGTATATACTCCCTCCGTCCCCTTTTAAATGTCTCATTTTATCATATTGGGATGTCCTTATTTAATTGTCTCATACCTTATTTGGTAAAGTTTGTGTGACTCAAAATCATTCATATTTTATTCTTACTTTATTCTTACTTTATATATTAATATCAACCACACAAACCTACTTTTCCTAAAACTCGTGTCACCCTCTTCCGGGACATTTAAAAGGGGACGGAGTATTACATAAATGGGGAATGATCAAATAAGGTAAGAATGCGTAATTTTAGCCATCTTTCATTTTTAACAATTTAATGAGTTTAATAGTTCAATTTTTATGCTAATTAGTATTAACTACTCCGTATTATTTTTAGTCCTTAGATTTAAATTTGTAAAAAGATTGACATTCGTACATAAATTATAATTAAAAGAAACATTAAGGAGTATATCAAGATGCTCTTTAAGGAGCAACAAGTTGATGAGGTGGATGTCTCACATTCGTTCATCTCTTATGATGTATCTCGTGTATCCACTCATCCACGTATTCTTTATAGAGCATGCACAAAATATAGAGTAAATTTAAGTTATGATGAGCCCGTTTAGTAAAACTGAAATCGACTGAATATAGCCAAAATGATTATCTACAGTAACTTCAGCCAATACATCCAGAAAAGTAATTCCAACCTTACTTCTTTTTATTATTACACAATTCAGTACGCGAAATCAAAAGTTACTGTTTGGTGAAAAAGTTTGCTGATAAACCTGATAAGCCGAAAAACTGGTTCACCAAATGGGCTCATATATAAGTTGTTACCAATACATTTTATACACACGTGTATTATATAGAAAAGGGGTTGTGTCAAATTTAAAGAGAAAATGTTTAGAGAGAATTTTCTAAAGTCTAAACAAAACTAATCATACGTTACATGGTATCTTGTTTTTACAAATAAAATCATCAATGTTTTATTCTTAAAATATAAATCGTTTTAAGAGGGATAATTTAACATTCTTTGTTCTCTTATTAGAAGTAAACAAATCATATTGAATAAACAAAACACAATTAATTTTATTTTCACATTCAGTACTTTTTACACGATACTTTTAAATGGATTATAATTTTCTGATTTGGTCTGATATAATATGGTCAGGTCTGTTTATGTCTGGTATTGTCGTGCCTCGATCTGGACTGACCTGGTTTGGTTTTTGTCTGTTAAATAAGTATTTTTAACTCTTCTTATGTAATTTGATTGATTTATACTACCTCCATCCCTTAAAGTTTGTCCCAGTTTAACTTTTTGAATCAAACTTATTAAACTTTGACCGCTAATTACTTAAAATTAATATTATTTTATCCCTAAAAAATTAATTTATATGATTATTTGAAATATGTATTATTCAAATGTCAATTTATTATAGATTTTATAGGTATACATTAATATATAATTACTGTCAAACGTCTATCTAGTTTGACTCAAAAAGTCAAACTAGGACACTTTTAGTCCCTCGACTATTGTGTCAGTGACATTTTTGGTACTCGACTTTTAATTTTTCCACTTTTAGTCCTTGACTATTGTGCGAGAGACATTTTTGGTATCCGTCTTTGAAAATTTCCGTATTTAGTCCTTCGACTTTTGTAGAAGTGACACTTTTGATCCTTCAACTATTGCTATAGAGACATTTTTAGTCCTCCACTTATTGTGTCAAAATCATAGTAGAAGGACTAAAAATGTCAATTTGATAATACTCAAAGGACTAAATGTGGGAAACTTGAAAGTAGAGGACTAAAAGTGTCTCACGAACAATAGTCGAGAAATAAAAATGGAAAAATTAAAAGTCGTGTACCAAAAGTGTCACTGACACAATACTCGAGGGACCAAAAGTGTCAAAAACTCGTTCTTGTTTACTCTTTTTAATACATGAAATCAACCCCACCTTTTTAATAGGAACGATAAAACAATAGATAAATAAACAAAATAAAAATGCGTGGGCAGCACGAGAACTTGGGAAACACGCAGACAGTTTTTCCTTGCGTCCCAAGTCCATCTTCTTCGTATAAATATCCCCTGGTCTCTTCTCATTCTTTCATCAAAGCCAATTAAGCTCACCTTAACCTTGCAATGAGGAGAGAGGGTCGCCAACACGGTCTGGTCCGAACCTGCCCCGTCCTCCCTCCCAATTTGTTGAACCCAACAACGCCAAAGCACCGATACGCCGCCGCCAACAGCACCGCCACCGCCGGTCTATTCACCAAGGTCTCCTCCAAGCCCACTAACCACTCCAAGTTCACCGGCAAGTGCGGCCGCCCCCAATGTTCCGAGTGCCACGACATCCCGGCCAGCAAAGCAAAAGCCAAGGCCAAGGGGACGCTCAAAAAGAGGGCTACCGACGCTGATTCTATCAACAGGTCGATCACGTGGCGGGGTTACGTGGATGCAGCTAATAAAACCGGCCGCAACGTTTCCGGCTTCTCGGCCACCGGAATTCTGGATCATTTGGTCGGCGATTTTGAGGCTGCGGATGAATATGAGGAATGAGGATGATTGTTTAGGCTTGAACTTAACGTTAAGGGGGAATTGAAAAGCAGATGAAAGTGGAGATGATGAAGATGAATGTTAAAATTGTGGTTTAACCAATTCCCATCATGGAAAACAGACATTGTGTTGTATTACTAATTTACTACTCAACATGTTTCTGAATTAAATCATATTAATGATAAATAAATGTTCTTTCTCATTAGTTTTTTTACATTGTCTCTACCTCTTCTAAATTTCTAACAACCCTAGCTGGCAAACAAGAAACCAGATAATTAAAGGTGCCTACTTCTGATTCAATAAATAAATTCAATAAGACGAAATCTATCCGGTCCTGCAACAAGTCAGCATTCTATTCTGCTTCCATCAGTACATACAATATAATTCTTCTTGAATTGTTCATGCTGTTGTTAATGGCGGATCTTGAGTTGGACCTTTATCATGATTTCTTACGAACTCCAGCTTTTGGTACTGGCATATTGATGGCAATCTTTCCAAGTTTTTTAACTGACTGAGGAGGATGTTTCCCGTGGTTCTGCAAATTACCAAAGTTGATGATCATTTGGGCCAGATCACAGTTATTTGGGGGCCAAAACAATACCTTTGAGGTTTGATGTTTTAATGGTGTTGATGGAGCTTCTTCTGTTTTATCATCAGCCTGATGCTTATGATGATAAAAGTCAGGGAGAGGGCGGGCTTTGAAACAGAAGCTTCGGCCCAGTTTCCTCCTGAGCTCCGTTCCTGACTTCTCCTCCTACATTATCCCATTGTTTGTTTCATGAAACTTCCATAAATGATATTTAAGAGTCAAAGCATCAGTCCGGTCATAATGCCTACCTGGTGGACCTTTACTTTGGTTTTCAACATCCCCTTCTTATGTACCTCCTTCTCCTCCACATTTGCATTGAATTTCTCTTCCAGCTTCTATGAAATATTCCATAACCATACCATGAGAATGAAATTCCAAAAATTATGTAAGCAGAGAGACAGAGAGACAGAGATGTTTGACTGAGTGAAGGATATATATTTTACTTGTTTCCTTCTGGCAGCCCTTTCTTCTGTTCTTAGGCGAAAAGGGGTGGTGGTGGAGGATATAGTATAACTAGGAGAGCACAGTTTATTCCGACAGGCGGTCAAAGACTTGGAACAACTGCAATTGCCATGTTATGTATACATCATTCATTCATAAGAGAACATTTTCCAGAAAATAGTACTCCCTCCGTCCCACAAAGAAGTTCCTAGTTTGACCTACACACGTATTTATGTAAGGTAGAGTTTTGTTTTGACTTTCCAAGTATACCCTTACTTTATGTCAAATCAAACAAAAAGTGGGAAAAAAGTAAGGGTAGTTGTGACTTTTTGGTTAAAAGTAGTTTCCTTTTATAGAAATGGGAACTTCTTTTTGGGACATCCATAAAAGGAAAGTGGGAACTTCTTTGCGGGACGGAGTTAGTACTAAACATGAAGGAGGCAGTTGGTTCATGAAATGTAAGATTATCTTAGGTGATGCAATTACATTGCAAGAGATTATGCGATATTACTGTACGGTAAGATTATCCGGTTAATAAAATCACCTTGGTCATGTACAGAAAGCGAAATAGTAATAAATTTTCAACTTGCTATTTTCAGGAAAACCTTATTTTACCAAAGAAACTCAAGTTCTCAGATTATCCTCGATAAACCATACTTTCCTATATGGCCCTGACTTGACTACCTGAGATTCCCAAGGTAATCTTAAAAACGTGAACCAAACAAGGTACTCTCACATTACCTTCATTTGCAAATCTATCTATTAACTAAAACCAAACAAGGTAATCTAACATTACCTTCCTAACATCTAAGGCAATAATCCTAAATAACCTGAACCAAGTGCCACCTAAAAGATTGGGATCGCATCATAGAAGCCCTCAACATCATTGGCAAGCAGAAAAACTTACACTGAAGTTAAATAGTGCCACTTTGGGCCAGAACATGTTTTACTTCCTGAAGCAGCCACCGAAGTCGGGGTAACTGTATAAAGCTTTGCCAATCCCTCTGTCTTTGCCTTAAACATACACAAGAGGGAAAAAATTAGAATGCTGAGAATAAATTTTCACTTGCTGCAAATAAGCTGGCAACTGGATGAAGAGAGAAGTACCAAAGGAGTCATCCTGAGAGGTGTTGAGCAATTATTCTTATTACTATTAGGAGCAACCCGAGGAGTGTCCTTGACCTTTTTCGGAGGAGGCAGTTTAACAGGTTCTTTAGCTGGTTGGTCGGATAGATTTAACAAGGAGCTAAGACATTTTGAAGTTGGTTTATCAGCACCAGTCAAAATTGTGCCGCCATGACTTCTTACCATTGGTGTTGGTGGGATCTTTATTGGGGTTGCGATGGTAATGATTTCTTTGTTCAGATGGTGTTGAGTTTGGATAACGTTGGACACTATTGGTTGTGGTGGAGAAGGATATAACAGAACTTCTTTATTCCATATCTTTCCATGAGTAGAAGATGATGATGATGACGATGGCATAATCTTCCTAAATGATGAAAGACCGGGTCTTCTTTTCTTTGAAATAACGGGAACTGATGATGAAGATGATAAAACTTCCTCCTCCTCCTCCTCGTCTTCTTCGTCCTTCTTCTTAGAATTCAGCTGAACCCAAATTTTAAAAAGTGTCAATCTACAGAGATCGAATAGAAAAAAAAAATAAAAAAAAAATTGCAACTCTTTACTGGTACTACTACATACCTTTACTAATAAAGGTCTCTCCATCTCCATTTGATGAGCCACTTGGCTGTCCTCTGATAACTCAGAAACTGTTTCCTGGGCGTCATCTTCAACAATAGAATCAACACCAGCCTTAGAACCATCTCCCACCTTTAGGACACTGTCGGCTTTGCTTTCTTCTTCATCTTCCTCAAGATGAGCCTGTTCAAGCAACGCCGCCTCAGCAGCAGCTTTCTTGGCAGCGATTCTCTTGTAATGGGCTTCAAAGAAAGCTTTCTTCTGGGCGACCGAACCGGGTCGGGCATACCTCTCGGCCTCTTCGACATACTTGTTGTGAGAGAAAGTGGACCATTTCTCCCAGCCCAATGACTCTGTCATGAACCTCCCGAAAGAGATGGATTCCCCCAGCGCGTGCATCCCATTCCCCTGTCACAGTGTCACCCCATACATTCAATTTCTGAATCTAATCACGCCTACTGAAGAGTGTAGTAGAAAACGGGGTTACTAGATCGAATCTGGAATGGTGAATCTTACCTGCTTGGCTTCATTGGGGGTCGCTGAAGCGTAAGAAAAAGCATGGATTAGACAAGCCGAATCTGCCGCCATTGTTGTCCCCCGACCAGGGACTGGTAGAAGAATTGAATTTACTCGGTATTGTTTACTGAAAAACAGCCAATGCTGCTTGACGAACAAAATTTTGGAAACTTGTTGTTTTATTTTATTTATTACTCCGTATTAATTAATTAATAATAAAAAAGACATGATAATGTGGGAGGAGGATGGCGCCGAAGTAGTGAACAGGAAAGATTCGCTAGTTTCAGGCATTTTTCTGGGTGACAGATGAACAATTTCAGATTTAAATTTGAAATTCAAAATGGACAAAAAGAGGAAGATTGGGCGAGTTATACGTTGTGTGGCAGTTAGCCGCACATTCTGCTGTGGGCCCATCCGGATGTTTCACTCACATTCTCTCCTATATCCTCGCCACCCATTTCTTCCGTTCACAACCCCAATTTTTACCCCATTTTATAGTCCTCTCTATATTTGGTTCACAAAAGTGGGTTCAGCTCTTTTCCATTTTTTCTCTTCATTTTTTCTCCATTTCTTTTTTACTTCCTATATATCTTTACCTTTTTCTCTATCTTACTCATCAACCTACCCCATCTTAAATTTTCTCCTCTCTATATCTTTCCTAATGGAACTCTCCAGTCACCGGAGAAGATCCAAATTCCACAAAAGCACTTCAATAAAATGGAGCAATTCATTTATCGTGTTGAGCTTTTGTGAACCACAAATATAGAAAAGAGGTACAAATGAGGTATCAAATGGGGTACCTTTAGCAAAGCTCTCTTCCGATTAACATTCAGCTTTTGGGGTTGCCGAACGAAAGAATCGCACATTGAAAGATATGATGAACGTGATGCTAGTAAGTTCGGGCTTGCCACAAAATATGTGGGGCGAAGCAATCTTGACAAGCAATTACCTTTTAAATAAGGTTCCCCGGAAAAAATATGATAAAACTCCGTACGAGTTGTGGAAAGGCAGATGGCCTTCCTATCAATATTTAAAAGTGTGGGGGTGTCTTGCTAAGGTGCTTGTACCAACACCTAAGAAAATAAAAATAGGTCCAAAAACGATGGACTGTATTTTTATTGGAATAATCCGGATGTACATAAAAACACAATAATTGAATCAAGGAATGCTTCATTCTTTGAAGATGTATTTCCATGCAAGTCCAACGAAGGGCCTAGCACGTCAAAACGAACATTTGACGTAGCTATGGAAAATACTAGCGAGGGATCCGGAGAAGAACCCGAACCCAGACGTAGCAAACGTGCTAGAGTCGAAAAATCCTTCGGATCGGATTTTCTCACCTACCTGGTAGAATTTGAATCGGATATTCTAACATGTATGGTAGAAAATGAACCGGATTTTCTAACATGTTTGGTAGAAAATAAGCCACGGACTTATACGGAAGCCGTGACGTCTACTGAAGGTCCTATGTGGAAAGAACCCATCAAAAGTGAGGTGGACTCTATCCTAAAAAATCACACGTGGGAATTGGTTGATCTCCCTCCGGGATGTAAACCTTTGGGATCCAAGTGGATTTTTAAACGTAAAATGAAACCAGACGGTTCCATTGATAAGTATAAGGCCAGACTTGTAATCAAGGGATACAAGCAACGCGAGGGCCATGATTACTTTGACACGTATTCTCCCGTGACGAGAATAAATTCCATTAGGATGATACCAGCGATTGCCGCTTTGCGAAATTTGGAAGTTCATCAAATGGACGTAAAAACCGCTTTTCTAAATGGCGATATAGACGAAGAAATCTATATGGAACAACCCGAGGGTTTTCGTGTTCCAAGCCAAGAAAAGAAGGTTTGTAAATTAATTAAATCATTGTATGCATTGAAACAAGCCCCTAAACAGTGGCACGAAAAGTTCGATCATGCAATGTTAATTAATGGGTTTAAGATAAACGAAAGTGACAAATGCGTCTATGTGAAAAGCACGGTAGACGGCTATGTCATTTTATGTTTATACGTGGATGATATACTCATCGTGGGCAGCAATAATCTAATGATTAATTCTACCAAAAGCATGTTAAATTCTAAATTTGACATGAAGGATATGGGGCTGGCCGATTTAATCCTAGGGATTAAAATAATTAGAGGACCTGACGGTCTAACGCTAAGCCAATCCCATTACGTTGATAAAATCCTTACTAAATTTAATAAGGATGATTATCAAGAGGCAAGGACGCCATTAGATAAAAACACTCATCTTACCAAAAATCGTGGAGAGTGTATTTCTCAAGTAGAATACGCTAGGATTATTGGAAGTTTGATGTATCTAATGAGTTGTACCAGGCCTGATATTGCCTTTGTGGTTAGTAAGCTAAGTAGATATACTAGCAACCCCGGTGCTGAACATTGGAAGGCAATAGTAAGGGTTTTGAGGTATTTACGTAAAACCCAAAACCTTGGACTGCACTATGGAAGATATCCAGCTGTACTTGAAGGGTATAGCGACGCTAGTTGGATATTTAACATAAAGGACTCTAAGTCCACAAGTGGATATGTTTTCACTTTGGGAGGTGCAGCCGTGTCGTGGAAATCCTCGAAACAAACGTTAATAGCTAGATCCACGATGGAATCTGAGCTAATAGCCTTGGATAAGTGCACTGAAGAGGCTGAATGGCTACGCCATTTTCTCGAGGATATTCCAAGTTGGGAGAAGCCTGTTCCTCCAATATGCATACATTGCGATTGTCAAGCGGCAATTGGAAGGGCACAGAGCAATCTCTACAATGGTAAGTCTAGACACGTTCGTCGTAGACATAACACCATTAAACAACTCCTCACAACGGGTGTTATCACTGTTGACTACGTGAAGTCAAAGGATAACATAGCAGATCCGCTAACCAAGGCATTGGATAGAGAATTGTTGGAGAAGTTGTCACGAGGAATGGGACTAAAGCCCATGAATTGAAAAGTTCTATAGTGGATACCCAACCTAGTTGGTCCTAGGTTCAAAAGGGACAACTAAATTATAGAGCGAAGGATGGTCACTGTGGGGGTCCCGGACTCCTACCCACTCCTCGTTAAAACAGTGACTCCCGCACGAGGTTAGCAAAAACGTTTGCTTTAATGATTCTAAAATGTTGATCTACTCGATAACATTGGAAGAGTATGCGGGATACTCGTGAAAGAATCACCTATGTGAGAGAGAAGAGGGCCGCTTCAAAGGAGAACTGTAAAGGCTCAGTTCTTTAGAAACTCTTGCAGAACCAGGACGGTGACCCATGGCCAAAACGAGCACACCCATGAGAACGGAACAAAGTTGGAAGGTTCTTGTGTAAAGATAAGTCAATGTTTACACGACGGCAGTATAGTTCAAGGACATCGAGTCTACTAGACAGCCAGTAAATAAACGTGTCTTTACAACGGAAGGTTCAAAGGATAAAACCTACCTCTCCGTATGCAAGGATCATCCGGTGAACACAACATGTCCTTCTATCTTCGTGTCTTTTTAAGTCTCGAAAATCAATTTTCATTCATGTGGGGGATTGTTGGAAAAATGTGTTAAAAATTGCATTAAATGGTCATTTTGGGGCAATTATTTGAGTGAGGTCCACTTCCGATTTGGGTCGGGTCAGAGTGGTTTCGGATTGTCCTTGTTAAGGGCTACAATTCGATATATGGTACGCTCAAAACGGATAACGGGTGAATGAGAAATTGATTCTCGAAGTTCGCTCGTTGAAATGGAAAAACTGGGAAAATGATGAGTTTCTAGTGTGTTTTATCCTGCACCGAAAAACTCAAGGGATTTTCACCCCCTTATAAAGGGAAGCCTCTTTTAAGGAGTTAAGATTCCTAAAGGGAAAGGCTCTCTCTTACGCGTAGGGGGGGGGGGGGGGGGGGGTGCCGATCAAATCCCGAAATGGAGAAGAAAAACCGCGACTCGTGTGTGCGGGCGACCTGCGGACACGAATGCCGTCCAAAAATCTATCTCTCAAGAGATACGGTTAATTTTTGTTTTCTTCCCGAAACGTTTATTTTTCCCAGAAGTGCTCCGGACAGAAGGCCTCCAACAGAACCCCTCGAAGGGGTGTTCTGTTGGCTTTTCGGACAGAAACCCTCCAAGGGGTGTTCTGCCAAACCCTCTAAGGGGTGTTCTGTCGGCTTCGGACAGAAACCCGCCAAACCCTCTAAGGGGTGTTCTGCCGGCTTCGGACAGAAACCCTCTAAGAGGTGTTCTGTTGGCTTCGGACAGAAACCCTCCAAGACGTGTTTTGTTGGCTTCGGACAGAAACCCTCCAAGGGGTCTTCTGCTGGCTCCGGACAGAAACCCTCCAAGGGGTATTCTGCTGGGGTCTTCTGTCGCGCACTTCTTCCGTTACAACAATTAATGTCCAACGTTCTTCTCTTTTAATGCTGCGTTAAATGGACAGTTTGTCACGCCCCGGACCGCATCCGAGCCACGTAGACAACCGCCGTACAACCCGATAAGAACAACAACAGTTCATCCCTATTGAGTTGTACAAGGCGTCTGATTGATTCTATTGCCAAACCGATTAGTAAACACATACAATCAACATCAATAAAACAAATGCGGAAATAATAAAATGTTTGATACTTAGCCACACGTGGCAAACATGGGCACGCAGACCCCCAACTGTTTTAATGAAAATATTGTTCAAAAATCCATGAGCGGTTTATACATTTGAAATAAGAATGGAAGCACGAACCACGTCTTCCTTCTCGATCAGTCACCCTAGGCAAAGGTGCAGGTAGTAGGACTCTAGCCTCAACCTGAAAAATGTGAGGGCCCCCGGAGGGGTCAGTACTCCATAGAAGTACTAGTGACAAGCAGGCTATATGAAGAATAACTAATGTTTCAAACACGAGACCCAAAAATAGGGTGATATATACATATAGATGTCCCTCATCCACCCGATGATACATACTGTATATATACTCGTAAAATACTCAACCCGTAGGTCATTTACCTTAAAGAGTCTTTTAGAGATAAAGTTCTTACCTGACTTTTCTCACTCCTTTCCCGGTTACCTAGCTCACAAGCTATAGTCTACCTTCGATTCATACTACCGAGTGTTTTAGGATCATTTATCGTCCAAGGCACTCAACCCATCCTGGAGTATTTAAGATCATTTACCGTCCAAGGGTACTCGGCCCCACCTGGAGTATTCTGGATCATTTACCGTCCAAGGGTACTCGACCCCACCTGGAGTATTCTGGATCATTTACCGTCCAAGGGTACTCGACCCCACCTGGAGTATTCTGGATCATTTACCGTCCAAGGGTACTCGACCCCACCTGGAGTATTCTGGATCATTTACCGTCCAAGGGTACTCGACCCCACCTGGAGTATTCTGGATCATTTACCGTCCAAGGGCACTCAATCCCCAGTCTATTCTCTACCAAATCCTAACCTGGATATGGCTAACCTTTCATTCCTTTAACTATGGACAATGCCTAGCCCTATAGTCATATAACAATCCTTAGGATCCAACGTGGGCGGGTCCCACCCGAACGGCCCACGTTAACCTACTCAAAACTGCCCATTCTGGGCTTAACCCAAGACCCGGTCGGGTGTCCAGCCTTACCCGGTCGGGTTGGGTGAGGCAGTAGCCCCTGGAGCCAACTTTACTTGAGACCCGGTCGGCTCTACACCCATACCCGGTCGGGTCTAGTGTGGCAGTGGCTTCTGGAGCCATTTTTAATCAAAACCCGGTCGGGTATTCACCCATACCCGGTCGGGTATCACCTTTGTCTTGGCGGTCAACGCTCGTTTGACCGCCCAAACGAAGTCCGATTAATGTGAAATTTTATACACTTATACTTCTTGACGTCCTTGATCCAAAAATACCATTTTGGATCCCTGGAACATCACACATAAGAAGTTATCACATTTTTGATCACCAAACCTACATAACATGCTTTTCAATTATGTTTTATGTATAATCATGGCATAAACACACACTTGGTTATCTTTAATCATTCCACAAAACATATTCCTGATTACTTTAGGTAATCTCATGCCTCACGCAAAAGTTATAAAGCATAAAGCCGTCTTCTCACCTTAATGAAGCTTATGAAGTTCTAGCCTTCCCGATTTAGCTCCGACGAAACTCCGGCGAACTTCAACGAACTCCGGCGACAACTCCGGCGACCTTTTCAACTCCGTGAAAGTTCCTTGAATACCTTATACAAGTTACTAACAAGGTTTTATCATCATAAAACCCATAGTAATACAAATAACCTCCAAAAGGTTATTTTCCGGCGAACCGGTCACTTTGGCTTCTAAGTCCGTTCTTGGGCTTAGAACCACCTTCCAACCCCTCATTCTACACTTCTAAACATGTAGAACAGTCCTAGGGGTAATCCATTTGATATGAACGTCATATGATAAGAAAAGATTGAAGAAGAGTTTGCAAAAAGCTTCTCACCTTTATTCCCAAGGTTTTTCTCTATTTTTGCAACTCTTCCTTCTTGATTTAGCTTCTTGCTTGATTGAGCTCCCTTCAACAATGGAGATGTGGATTTGCAGAGCCTCTTCTCTTCTCCCTTGATGGATGGAGTCGCAGCATATGGGGTGTGGGGGGTGATTGAGGATGCCATATTGGCATTTTCTCACAATCATGTTAGGAGAGGGGTCCATGTCATTTAATGATTTGGGTCTCCAATCAGCCCATGCTTGCCCCCTCCCATTATGTGCAGCATACCCTGAATTTTGACAGCCTAATTTCGTGGGATGGCCCCCACTTATGTGGGAGGTCATCCCTTTAAATCCCGTCGTGTACAATCGGTCCCGAAAGTTGTATTTTCCGGACTGTTTTAAGTATATTTTATTTTATCGGGTCAAATAAAATATAACACTTGTTCCCAATCCTCATTGGACCTTAGAATCAATATGCATTCCCCAACTTTAATTTAGAAGTCTCCGGAATCCCTTTTTGGGCTGTTATCCGATAATTTGCCGATACCGATAATCTGGCCCCATTTGACCAACCGGTCATCTCTATGCCATTACCAGGCCCAATTAGGATATCCATCACCATATACATATTATCTAGTCCAAGATTAATATAATATGTGGTCCCGATAATATCGGGCGGCCCCACATCCGGTGTGGGCCCCACGTGAATTTTACTATTCACGTAATAGAAATGATAAAAATTTACAATCACGTAAAAATGCTTTTATACATTTCTCAAGGTGCAATACATAATTTGGTACAGTACAAATACTCGGGGGCGGTGTTACAAGTTCTACCCCCCTTATTTGGGATTTCGTCCCCGAAATCCACGCGTCTAGTCAAACAGAAATGGATACTGTTCCCTCATCAGGGTCTCCACTTCCCAAGTTTGCTCCTCGACACGATCGCTCTTCCAGAGTACTTTTACCATCGGCACCTCTTTGCTCCTTAGCTTCTTTACCTGTCGGTCCATGATTTTCACCGGCTGCACCGTATAGTGTAGGTCTTCTCGGATTTCCACCGGTGGTTTCTCAAGAATATGTGACGGGTCCCGCACATACTTCTTGAGCATAGAAACATGAAATACATTGTGAATCTTTTCTAATTCTGGGGTCAACTGAAGTCGGTATGCTACAACCCCAATCCTTTCAAGGATTTTGAACGGACCTATGTAACGTGGGTTAAGCTTACCCCGACTGAGGAACCTGATGATCCCTTTCCAAGGTGATACCCTCAGAAATACCTCGTCACCAACCTCAAACTCCAACGTCCTCCGACGTTTATCAGCATAGCTCTTCTGCCGGTCTTGGGCAGCCTTGAGCCTATCCTGTATGACTTTTATCTTCTCCTTAGTGATCTCGACTAACTCGGTGCCCTCGAGCTTAGCCTCGCCGACCTCATCCCAACACAATGGTGTCCGGCATTTCCTCCCATACAATGCCTCGTATGGGGGCATGCCTATACTTGCCTGATAACTGTTGTTATAGGCGAATTTTACTAAAGCCAACTGATTGTCCCAGCTCCCCTGGAACTCCAAGGCACATGCCCTTAACATGTCCTCCAAGATCTGAATCACCCGTTCAGATTGCCCATCCGTTTGAGGATGAAACGCGGTGCTAAACCTCAATTTCGTACCCATGGATTCCTGGAACTTAGGCCAAAACCGTGATGTGAACCGTGGGTCCCTATCCGATACTATAGTAACCGGAACCCCATGCAGTCTCACAATCTCATCTGTGTACAATTTGGCCAACCGCTCGAGCGTATAGGTAGTGTTCATAGGTAGGAAATGAGCGCTCTTGGTCAGCCTATCGACTACCACCCATACCGCGTCGTAGTTCCTAACCGTCCGTGGTAGACCCACCACGAAGTCCATGGTAACATGCTCCCACTTCCATTCTGGAATGGTAAGTGGTTGTAGTAACCCTGCCGGGTGTTGGTGCTCTGCCTTAACCTGTTGACAAGTAAGGCAACGGCTCACGTATTCTGCAATTTCTCTCTTCATCCCCGACCACCAGTAGCTTTCCTTCAAGTCCCGGTACATCTTTGTACCGCCCGGGTGCATGGCATACGCAGATGAGTGAGCCTCCTCAAGGATAGATTTTCGGAGCTCCTCATCCGATGGTACACACACTCGTTCCTTGAATAGTAGAAGTCCATCTTCCCTCTCACGGAAACCCTCGACGGGCCCCACAAGCATCCGTTCCCGGATTTTCTGAAATTCCTCGTCATTGCCTTGACATGTTCTGATTTCATCTAATAAGGTGGGTCTCACCTCAAATCTGGCCAATAGCGCCCCATCCGTGGATACCTCCACGCGTGCCCTCAGTGCCTGTAAGCATGTGAGTAAAACCCCTGATGATGAGCTCTTCCTGCTCAGTGCATCAGCTACAACATTAGCCTTGCCTGGATGATAGTCAATGATCAAGTTGTAATCCTTAATCAACTCCATCCATCTCCTCTGTCTCATGTTCAACTCTTTCTGAGTGAACGCATACTTCAAGCTCTTGTGGTCGGTGTAAATGTGACACAACTCCCCGTAGAGGTAGTGCCTCCAAATCTTCAATGCAAATACCACAGCACCTAGCTCCAGATCATGTGTGGGGTAGTTTACTTCATGCTTCCTCAACTGCCGAGAAGCATAAGCAATTACCTTCCCTGATTGCATCAGTACACATCCCAGTCCCTGAATGCTAGCATCGTTGTAGATGTCATACCCTAACCCTTGCACGGGCAAGGCAAGCACTGGTGCTTCGGTCAAACGTTTCTTTAGCTCAAGAAACCCCTTCTCACACTTGTCATCCCACACAAACTTAGCCCCCTTTTTAGTGAGCTTCGTGAGTGGGGATGCTATCACCGAGAATCTTTCCACGAATTTGCGGTAATACCCCGCTAAACCGAGGAAACTCCTTATCTCCTTCACGTTCTTGGGCCTCTCCCAATTAGTGACCGCCTCAATCTTTGAGTTATCAACTGAAATGCCCGAGCCCGATACCACATGCCCGAGAAAACCGATCTCCCCAAGCCAAAATTCACATTTAGAGAATTTGGCAAAGAGTTGCTTCTCCCGCAGTGTTTCAAGCACAAGCCTTAGATGTTTTTCGTGTTCCTCTTCATTCATGGAGTATATCAAAATGTCATCAATGAACACTATGACGAACTGGTCTAAGTATTGGTGAAATACTCGGTTCATGAGGTCCATGAATGTCGCGGGGGCGTTCGTAAGCCCAAACGACATTACTAGAAACTCATAGTGACCATACCTCGTACGGAATGCACTTTTGGGTATGTCACTCTCCTTGATCTTCAGTTGATGGTAGCCTGACCTCAAGTCAATCATAGAGAACACCGTTGCCCCCCGTAGTTGATCAAACAAGTCATCGATCCTTGGCAAAGGATATTTGTTCTTTATCGTGACCTTGTTCAACTGACGGTGGTCGATACACATTCTGAGTGTACCATCCTTCTTCTTTACAAATAGTACCGGTGCTCCCCATGGTGAATGACTCGGCCTGATGAATCCGCTGTCCAGCAATTCTTCCAATTGCACCTTCAACTCTTGAAGTTCAGCCGGTGCCATCCGATATGGAGGAATCGAGATGGGTTTTGTACCGGGTTCTACTTCAATGGTGAACTCAATTTCTCGATCTGGTGGGAGTCCCGGGAGTTCTTCAGGGAAAACTTCTGGGTACTCACTCACCACTCTCACCTCAGTGAGACTCTTTTCCTTGCCCTCCTTGCCTATGACATAGGCCAAGTATGCTTGACACCCTTTCCTCATCATACGCCTTGCTCTTATGGCCGATATGATACAAGGGTTGAATTTCCCTCTATCTCCCTCGAAGCATAGAGTGTTTCCTTCTCCATCCTTTAGTTCTAACACCTTGGTGTAGCAATCTACCTTCGCATGGTGTTTTTCGAGCCAATCCATGCCAAGTATAGCATCAAACTCGAGCATATCTAACGGCACAAAGTCACCCGTTAGACAGTGCCCCCCTATCCCTACGTTACACGAGGGATAGTAGTGTTTCCGCTCTACATCATCTCCCAATGGCGTAGAGACCAGCAAAGGTTGCATCATTGCTACCAAAGGCATGTTCAATCCCTTGGCAAACGCTTCGCTCACAAACGAACGTTGTGCCCCGGTATCGATGAGAATTCTCGCATCCCTATCGTTGATCTTTAGTGTTCCTACATATATAAGTCATGTAAGACACCCTATTCGTCATCCCGACAGATAAGGACCGGACGGAAAAATTTCAGCCTAGAATTACCCTATACCCGGTCGGGTAGGGTCTTCTACCCGGTCGGGTATCACTCGAATTCTTAAAGGGAAACCCCCCTGTCTTCCTTGCTCGGTCGAGTACCAGCCTCGAATTCGGGCAAAATGTCAATACCCGGTCGGGCATATACCTATACCCGGTCGGGTATCACTCAAAATCCACAAATAAAAGCTCCCTGTCTTCTACGCTCGATCGAGTACACACTTCGAAGCTCAAAATATACACATACCCGATCGAGTATATAGCCATACCCGATCGGGTATTGCTCGAAATGTCAAAAATAAAGCATCCTGCCTTGGCTGCCCGAACGGGTGCAGACTTCAAAACTCGAAGCATAGCTTATACCCAGTCGGGTCTATAGGAGTACCCGATCGGGTCCTTCATATTTTTGAAGATTTTTCAACCCATTACATGATCAAATACGTGTGAAATCAAGAGATTACCTGCAATGGAGTCCGGGTTGGCACGAGCATCAGCCTCGGTCATTGCATACACCCGTGCTTGGGTCCTCCCTTGGTTAACGGACGCGGCGTTGCTAGCCGTGGGTCCGCTCCTTCCCGTGCCGGCCTGAGACGGCCCCGCACGTCCCCTACTAGTCGTAGGTCCTCCCATGGCTCCCGATGGTCCTCCCCCGTTCAGCATTGGACAAGAGGATTTGAGGTGGCTCGTGCTACCACATTTGTAACACCGGGGTGGTTCATTGCACTTCCCCGCATGACTCTTGCCGCAGTTTGCACACCTCGGTGACCACGTACTCCCTGGTCTGGCCCCTTGCCCTCCTGAGCCTTTATTCCTTTTCGCCGGTGGTGCCGGCGCCCTGAATGAACTGCCACCCCCAGCATGATGCTTCCGGGAGTGGTCTTGGGGTCCAGCGTTTCCCCATCTTCTTTTCTTCGCCTCCTCGGCGTCCCTCAACTTCCTCTCGTTCCATTGGGCTTCCCCAAGGAGCCCCTGATCAACGATTTGGCTAAATGTCATACTGTGATGGTAAGTAGCCCGGTCACGGATGTCCAACTGTAGAGCATCCCAAAAGTGATTGGCCATACGATTTTCATCCAATGAGTATTCTGGGATGAATCGTGCCAAGTCACGGAACCTTTGTTCCAATTGCCTCACCGATCAACCATCCTCCTGTTTCAGGTTCGTGTACTCTCTTCTTTTGAGATTGACTTCAAAAGTTGAGTAGTACTGATTATAGAACTCCACTTCGAATTTCTCCCAAGTGGCTTCACCGTGGAACTTTCCCTCCACGCCTTACCACCATACAGCAGCTACCCCTTCTAGTAACCTGGTGGCAACCCTCAACTTCACGTCGAGTGAAATTTGCATGTCCCTAGAAGCATCATTCAGCTTCTTAATCCAGTCGGCGGCCTCAGATATGTCGCCCTTGCCATCAAATGATTTGCACCCCAAGGCCCTGGCCTCCTTGAGGTACTTGGAGATACGCACCATCGTGTCTCCTCCAAATGCCCCCGATGGAGCACTAGAAGCACCTCGGCTTCCTTGCCCCATGGTCTGCCTAGCCTGTCTAGCTTGGCGCCGCTGTTCTCTCTTTGCCTTATTCTCGAGGTACCATTCTAGTACCTCACTCATACGGTCATAATGAGGATCATCATCCTCATCTTCTTCGTCAAAGTCCTCCCTGTTGTACGGGGTCTCCTCTTGCTCCGTGCTTGGAGCATACGTGAAATCGTCCGGTTCGGTGGCCCTAGATGGGTGCACAGAACCGACACGTGTGCTACTTGCCATCGGCGTTGTAGAACGTCCACGACCCCTGCCTCGGCCTCCTCCTCGGCTTTGGCCCCGGCCTCTACCCCTAGAGGTCCGTGATTCCGCCCGAGTGGCATGCCCGGTGGCCCCCGGCACATGCCCTGTCGGGTTCCTCCTAGTTATCCTGCGTCCACCCTCCATTTCTGAAAGAAATAAGGAATGAGTCATTAGACTCGTTTCAATGTCAATCGACGGATTAGTACAAAAGACACCACTTGGTCCAACATTATGGCCAACAAACTGTTAAGGGTACCGTCTTAACAATAAGAGGTCAATAACTTGGTTTCCAACGGTTCCTTAAGTACAAAAACTGTTGCTCATGGTTTTATTCAAGACTTTTTGAGGATAACCATATTGAGAGGTTAATTATATAGTTTAGAAATCGATGGCTCTGATACCACTAAATTGTCACGCCCCGGACCGCATCCGAGCCACGTAGACCACCGCCGTACAACCCGATAAGAACAACAACAGTTCATCCCTATTGAGTTGTACAAGGCGTCTGATTGATTCTATTGCCAAACCGATTAGTAAACACATACAATCAACATCAATAAAACAAATGCGGAAATAATAAAATGTTTGATACTTAGCCACACGTGGCAAACACGGGCACGCAGACCCCCAACTGTTTTAATGAAAATATTGTTCAAAAATCCATGAGCGGTTTATACATTTGAAATAAGAATGGAAGCACGAACCACGTCTTCCTTCTCGATCAGTCACCCTAGGCAAAGGTGCAGGTAGTAGGACTCTAGCCTCAACCTGAAAAATGTGAGGGCCCCCGGAGGGGTCAGTACTCCATAGAAGTACTAGTGACAAGCAGGCTATATGAAGAATAACTAATGTTTCAGACACGAGACCCAAAAATAGGGTGATATATACATATAGATGTCCCTCATCCACCCGATGATACATACTGTATATATACTCGTAAAATACTCAACCCGTAGGTCATTTACCTTAAAGAGTCTTTTAGAGATAAAGTTCTTACCTGACTTTTCTCACTCCTTTCCCGGTTACCTAGCTCACAAGCTATAGTCTACCTTCGATTCATACTACCGAGTGTTTTAGGATCATTTACCGTCCAAGGCACTCAACCCATCCTGGAGTATTTAAGATCATGTACCGTCCAAGGGTACTCGGCCCCACCTGGAGTATTCTGGATCATTTACCGTCCAAGGGTACTCGACCCCACCTGGAGTATTCTGGATCATTTACCGTCCAAGGGTACTCGACCCCACCTGGAGTATTCTGGATCATTTACCGTCCAAGGGTACTCGACCCCACCTGGAGTATTCTGGATCATTTACCGTCCAAGGGTACTCGACCCCACCTGGAGTATTCCGGATCATTTACCGTCCAAGGGCACTCAATCCCCAGTCTATTCTCTACCAAATCCTAACCTGGATATGGCTAACCTTTCATTCCTTTAACTATGGACAATGCCTAGCCCTATAGTCATATAACAATCCTTAGGATCCAACGTGGGCGGGTCCCACCCGAACGGCCCACGTTAACCTACTCAAAAACTGCCCATTCTGGGCTTAACCCAAGACCCGGTCGGGTGTCCAGCCTTACCCGGTCAGGTTGGGTGAGGCAGTAGCCCCTGGAGCCAACTTTACTTGAGACCCGGTCGGCTCTACACCCATACCCGGTCGGGTCTAGTGTGGCAGTGGCTTCTGGAGCCATTTTTAATCAAAACCCGGTCGGGTATTCACCCATACCCGGTCGGGTATCACCTTTGTCTTGGCGGTCAACGCTCGTTTGACCGCCCAAACGAAGTCCGATTAACGTGAAATTTTATACACTTATACTTCTTGACGTCCTTGATCCAAAAATACCATTTTGGATCCCTGGAACATCACACATAAGAAGTTATCACATTTTTGATCACCAAACCTACATAACATGCTTTTCAATTATGTTTTATGTATAATCATGGCATAAACACACACTTGGTTATATTTAATCATTCCACAAAACATATTCCTGATTACTTTAGGTAATCGCATGCCTCACGCAAAAGTTATAAAGCATAAAGCCGTCTTCTCACCTTAATGAAGCTTATGAAGTTCTAGCCTTCCCGATTTAGCTCCGACGAAACTCCGGCGAACTTCAACGAACTCTGGCGACAACTCCGGCGACCTTTTCAACTCCGTGAAAGTTCCTTGAATACCTTAGACAAGTTACTAACAAGGTTTTATCATCATAAAACCCATAGTAATACAAATAACCTCCAAAAGGTTATTTTCCGGCGAACCGGTCACTTTGGCTTCTAAGTCTGTTCTTGGGCTTAGAACCACCTTCCAACCCCTCATTCTACACTTCTAAACATGTAGAACAGTCCTAGGGGTAATCCATTTGATATGAACGTCATATGATAAGAAAAGATTGAAGAAGAGTTTGCAAAAAGCTTCTCACCTTTATTCCCAAGGTTTTTCTCTATTTTTGCAACTCTTCCTTCTTGATTTAGCTTCTTGCTTGATTGAGCTCCCTTCAACAATGGAGATGTGGATTTGCAGAGCCTCTTCTCTTCTCCCTTGATGGATGGAGTCGCAGCATATGGGGTGTGGGGGGTGATTGAGGATGCCATATTGGCATTTTCTCACAATCATGTTAGGAGAGGGGTCCATGTCATTTAATGATTTGGGTCTCCAATCAGCCCATGCTTGTCCCCTCCCATTATGTGCAGCATACCCTGACTTTTGACAGCCTAATTTCGTGGGATGGCCCCCACTTATGTGGGAGGTCATCCCTTTAAATCCCGTCGTGTACAATCGGTCCCGAAAGTTGTATTTTCCGGACTGTTTTAAGTATATTTTATTTTATCGGGTCAAATAAAATATAACACTTGTTCCCAATCCTCATTGGACCTTAGAATCAATATGCATTCCCCAACTTTAATTTAGAAGTCTCCGGAATCCCTTTTTGGGCTGTTATCCGATAATTTGCCGATACCGATAATCTGGCCCCATTTGACCAACCGGTGATCTCTATGCCATTACCAGGCCCAATTAGGATATCCATCACTATATACATATTATCTAGTCCAAGATTAATATAATATGTGGTCCCGATAATATCGGGCGGCCCCACATCCGGTGTGGGCCCCACGTGAATTTTACTATTCACGTAATAGAAATGATAAAAATTTACAATCACGTAAAAATGCTTTTATACATTTCTCAAGGTGCAATACATAATTTGGTACAGTACAAATACTCGGGGGCGGTGTTACACAGTTTATGGACGATTCAATGCCCAACGGGCTGGTCATTGATGTCCAACGTTCAGGTCCATTAACACCCCATTTAACACACAACAAATCCTCCTATAAATAGCTGGCAGGTGCTTTGCAACAAACACACGGTTTGACAACGCACAACACTTTCCTCACGTTTTCTTGACCTAAAAACTCTTCCAGCTACTCCCAAAATTCCTTTTGTGTTCATACTTGGTTCTCGTTCGCTGGAACTCTTGTTTGTGTGCTCAAACATTAGTTCGTAGTCATCGTATCCTGGGAAACGATTGTTGCAACGCTTCTAGCACCGTGGGAGGCAACAAATACGTTTTAAGGAAATCGTGAGTAGCACGAGCTTTGGCTAATTCTGCTTCATCCCCTTCTTGTTTTTTCTCTAGTCATTTTATTTAATTAATTTATTTTAATTAATTTTCTTTATTTTCCGAAACACACCCAACAACATGTCCTTAATGTTACTGGGAAAATATGATATCACCGTCAGATGGGAAAAGGAAAATTAGTCATTTTTTTATTTCATGATGACATAAGTAATACTTGTGTCTTTTCCGAGAAAGTAATACTCCGTATAATTTATAAGAAAAAATTAAAATAGTTCTCTTTAGTAAATTTAGTTAACGCATAGAATGATGATTATGCAATTCAACGTGTAAAGTCTAAAGCTCAACATTTGATAAACAAAATGTTTGGTAATCTAAAATATTCACTCGAGTATCACTTGTTTTGATTGGTAGGTGGATTAATAAAGTAAAACTGTATGGTTGAAATTTGAGCAAAGAAGAAAGCATTAATTAAAGTCTTAGAAATTACATTCAAATTGAACTTGTCTTCTTACCCGCCTATGGATTATTATTGTAGACATTAAACATGGAAGTATTTTTCAAACTTGACAGTTATTACTCTTCTGTAGGGAATAAAAATATGGCAAACTTATTTTGGAATTTCAAACATTTTTACTCTCATTTCGAGAATTTTCCCTTAAAGTTACTATAGATATAGTGTAATGGTCATTTAAGTGTGACAACTAAGCATAAATTATAACATATCTAAAGTTACTACTATAGTTACTATACTTAAGTCATGTTTGTATAAATGACCTTTATTCTAGTCATAAATATGTAATTATGTCACCTAGGATCCAAAATGTTTGTAGACAATATTTAGCGATATGTATGTTGAAACTAGCTTGTGTTAGATCCGCTAAAACTATGCAAATTATGGGGGTGTTGGGTAAACGGCGTTTCAGTATAAAAATGGCAGTTTGACCATTTAAGCGTTTTCAATGAGTGAAAACGATGTTTGACAAATTGTTGTTCGGTACTAGCATTTTTGACGAAAATGCTGAAATGAAAATGCTGGTTTGAGAGTTTTGGATTGACGTTTTAAAAAATGGCATTTTCTACTAACTTTATGGTCAAACAGCTGAATTACCAAAAATCATTTGACAACCCGCCAATTTATTCCGTGTTAGTCCCTGTTTCTCTGACAGCAATGAATAATCGATCTAACAATGAAGATTAAACGTAAAGATGAACACAGAATGAATCACCGTAAAACCTTCTTTGATAAACCGTGGAACGTACAGCAGAATGATATAAGCGTAAGGCTATGAATAATAAGTACGACGTTCAACCTTTTCCTAAACCTCGGCTCCCTTTTTATTGGCGAGGTTTAGGTTAGGCGTAACAGGCTTTTGGCCTGTTTAAATGGGCCTAACACTTGGCCTGATTTCTATCTAATTTTATGCACTATTTAAATACAAGGATTAAATATAAAGCTAATCTATGACCAACTTGATTCACAATAAAATATCTCCAACAATCTCCCCCTTTGTGATCAAGCGTCATCCTCTTATTGCTTCTGTGATTTGAAGTAGTGCTTCCTTAATCCGAGTGCATGTTCATACTGTCTTAGCATATTTCTCTTTTCGAGGCGATCGTCAATGGCCTTTAAAATTGTCTCCACAGTAGAGTGTTCCTTTTGAACATAAGACGATGCCTCTTGAAGATTTTCTTCCAGCTTTGCCTTTATCTGTAGAATCTGTTCTCTGATTATCTTCAGTGTTCCGTCGCAGTATTTCTCGATTTCACTGACTACCATCAGACGCTTTTCGTTCTTGTGGTTCAGGTAGGTGACTGCTGGCGGTTTGAAGAAGATGTGATAGGCTGGGAAATCTTCAAGTTCTGGACCATACAGTTTTGGCTTTGTCAGATTTGTCTTCTTCAAATTGCATTCAATAGCCATTTGTAGGTCATGTGAGGAGTGTACTCGGATTTGTCTAAGCATGAATCTCTTGATAGCTGCGAGGCCTTCGCTGTATACTATGTTTTGCCTTACTGGAAGGTATCTGTAGGCCATGAGCATTTGATAGATGTCATCCGGTTTCAGCATGATGAAGTCGTTCTCTTGACAAGTGAATTCGCTCCCATCGGTGCGTTGAAGTCTGAAAGTGTAAAATGTTACTCCATGATAGTCTTCAGCTTTCACTTGCAGAATTTGATGAATCGGGAGAATATTTGACTTCAGATCTTGTTCCATCAGTTCTCTCTGTGTACCGGTTGACCTTTGCAGCAACATGTGCAGATGACCTCCAGCCTGTTTTCCTTTTAAGTGTGTAAGGCCTCTTAGCTTCAGTTCGTTCAGTGGCTTGACTTTGTCTGGTCTACGCCAGATATGCTCTCTGATTTCTTCTTGGAAGGGGGCTTTGATTCGAACGTTGTCCCAGGGTTTCTCTGTCTTGGGAAGTCTTCCCGCTGATTGTCTTACGACTGATTCAAGAGCTTTCTGGGATTCCTTGTAGTTCTCCCCTTCCTTACGTTCATCGTCCTCGAGCCTAATGATATCTTCAGAGCATTTGTTTATAAGCTCTCGTAGCCACCAGTTCCTTTGCATGTCCTCTTGCTCGGCTTCAACCCGGAGATCATCCCATTCTGTCCATTTTCTCGGCCATTTGTCGTATATCACCGCCTCTTCCAGTGCATCATGGATGTCTTTGCCTGGGGAGATGTATGGAGTTCTTTGTTTAGGCGGTGATTGTTCCTGTGTAGCACTACCGGGTTCACTAGGATTGCCCGTTGACATCAGCTTAGAACTAGGTTCCAACTGATGGCCTGATGGAGAAGATGTACCAGTGGTATCATTATCAGGACTTCCATCTCCTCCTCGGTTGGTATCTCTAGGAGATACGCCTCGGGATGTTATTTCTAGCTCGACCACGCTAGAGAGTTTGGCTGTGGGTGGTGGCTGTTGGTTTGTTGAGGTTTCAGGTTGAATTGGCTGTGGAGTTTGGCTTGGAAGAGTAGTTTGCTCAAGTGATCGAGGTCGCTTGTTCTCCCCCTCATGAGGATCCGAATCATCGGGGTCCTCATGGGAACGTTTGCGACCACGAAGACTCTCCTTGCAAGTACTCTTGGTTTCGGGTGAGGAAAGAAGAGCTTCTAGTATGGCTTGCTGATGTAGAGTGAGGTCGTTTTCTGGGGTATTTAAAAGGTTATTCAGCAAAGCCGAAGCTAGGGTGTCAAAGGATAGGGAGGAAAGATCGATGGAGGGTGTGGTCGGGTGTGGGGAGAATACTGGTTCTGTATTCTGGGTTCCCCGAGAAATAGAAGGGATAGGGATTTGGTTGATGGATTGGTGGGATAGAGGGGTGGAGGATATGGGTTGTGTATGGGAGATGAACGGTTCAGGGGAAGGTTGGGGTGGTGTCTGTTCAGACCGAACCGCTTGGGTGGTCCTAAATTCCTGTGCTAGAGCGGTCATTGCATCTTGCACCCATGGTTTAATGGTGGAATCTAGGAAGCGATTTAGTAGAACGTTTACGTCTTCAAAGGTAGGGTGACCAGTTACGGGGGTTGTAACTGTTGACACAGCATCAGTGAAGATTGCTGATGTGTGGCCTGCATTTAATGATGGAATCATTATGGGCGTAGCAGGGCTTCCAACCGTCATAGCTTGCGCTCTGGTTGTTGCATTCAGGGTGAGTGCACCTGTATGTGCTGTGAATAGTGTAGGTGTCCTAGAAAAGGAAGAAAATGTGGGAAATGTGACACCTAGACTCGATGTGAGTGAAGAAGGGGTTTTGACCTCGGGAGATAGGTCAATTGTATGCTCAACTGATTCAGAAGGAACCAGCGAGGGGGTTGAGTCCCGTTCTTTTGAAACAATAACCTTTTGAGAGGCAATTGAGTGGCTGGGAGAGGGCTGTGCATGCGCAGTTGAGCCAGATGCTGCGACTTCTACTCGGGAACCGAAAAGATCGGCTCCTGTGCTTAGGGATTCGGCTCGGCTTATCTGGATAAAGGAGTCGCAGCCAGCAAAGATGTGCTCGTCAGCCTTATCAAACAGACTCTTTGTCGCCCGGGGCTGGGGCCTGGCCTTAGCAACCTTGTCATTTTTTACTTTAGCCCTTGTCTCTCGGATGACAACTTCTTCCTGGTTGATTGATGTCTTGATGGAGTGAGCTGCCTCGTCGTAATCATCCTTTGAGCAATTTGTCTCACTCGGATCAGCTCTTGGTTTAGCTGTTTCTTTAATAGTGAAGACTTGAGGTCTGCGAGCTATGATTGGTGCTGCGTCTTCAGCAGTGATTCTTTTCTTCTTTGGAGATTCGACGGTTAGCTTCCCTTTTCTGATTAGTGCATATGTGTGCTCCACATCATCACTATCGTTGTCATCATCTTCATCATCCGAGTCCGATTTTTCACTCTCCGTGCCCACGCTCTCGGAAGCCTTGTCGTCAGTGTTTGTTTGGGCTCCACTAGACGATTCACTGGCTGTTTCCTCAGCGTCTTCTTCGGTGCCCTCAGCCGCCTGACTCGTCTCTAGAGAGTCGTCAGACTTCCCTTCATTGGGCAAACCGGCCACTGGTTTCTGTGGCTTTTGAGCTCTCTTAGGACCCTTACCATCACTCGGCTTTGTCCCCGGGGTAGGTCCAGCTGGGTTTTGCTGAACCATAGGGACAGTTCTCTCAGTGGCTTCCTTGTACTGCTGGACCGCTGGATTTGAAGATTTGACAAGCTTGAGCAGAAATCCAGGGATCCTTAGACCGAAGACAGGGTTCTTGTCTGCTTTGAAATATTGCAGCTTCGGTGCATTGAAGTGTGAATCTGAGCTCCGTTTTGGTATTGAGGAGTGCTCTGTCATGGAGTCGTGTATGATTAGCCCGAGCCACCTTGCGTACGGGATGGTACCTGGCCTGTTCTTTTCTTTGGCTTTGACTAGGTCCATTAGCTCTGAGAAGAAGAGCTGTGCCAGGTCGTAGTTCTTGTTGAAAGCAATGCCATGAAAGATTAGCAGTATCTGCTTGTTGCACTTGTCGAAGCCGGCATGCTTAGGTGACAGGCACTTGTTCACCAGCCCGAAGAGATTCTTCCACGGATGGTGAAGATATGCTCCGTTGAAGTTGGAGAGCTGTGGCAGTAGAGATGTGTAGCCAAGGGATGCCACGTCTTTGAGCAGATCGGGGATGGTTGGCAGTGCATCATACGTATCGTGAACTGGCAGCGCTAGAGTTGTCCTTAGAGTGGATGGTGTAAGAATCACCTTCATGCCGTTCAGCTTGGTCTTTATTTTTGAACGATCCTTCAGCGAATCAGTATGCATATGCCCCCAGAACTGTTGTAGGTATATCTCTGGCACCGGTTTTGAGTTGTGAAGTGCAGGCCAGAGATAGTGACCTTTCATGATGGCTGGCACTATGGGGTTCTGACACTTGAACACCGCAAGGTCTAGCTGGAAATTGTTGTCCAGCACCTTGATCCATTTTTCTTTGGGGTAGATGGCATCATCGATCTGCGTTTGAGTGTTTCCTGCCATTTTAAACTGTAGAAGCAGGGGGTCAGCATATGAAATTCAACTGATTGATTAGGTTGAAAGAGTTTGATTTGAAGGTTTCAGATAAGTTTATGCAGGTGGAGTTTTGAAAAAATTTCTAAGTCCAAATCTCGAGATCTGAATCTCGAGATCATGATTTCGAGATTCAAATCTCGAGATCTTGATTTCGAGATTCAGATCTCGAGATCAAGATATCGAGATGAGGATCTCGAGATCTTGATTTCGAGATTCAAATCTCGAGATCAAGATATCGAGATGCAGATCTCGAGATCTTGATTTCGAGATTCAAATCTCGAGATCAAGATATCGAGATGCAGATCTCGAGATCTTGATTTCGAGATTCAAATCTCGAGATCAAGATGTCGAGAAGTCCATCTCGAGATCTTGATTTCGAGAAGATGAACCGACGATTTCGAGAAGAGATTAAACCACCTGCAAAAACATATCAAAGGGATAACAAACGTTTTCGACATACATTCAATACAAAAAAAACTAATTTGATGTTGATTTTGAGAAATTTCAAAGGTTTTTCGCGAAATCAACCATTCGTTATCTGTTTTTCGAGATCGATTGTTCGTTTTCGAGATTTGATATTGTGAATGTTAACTACCTTAGAGTTTCGCGAAAGCTAATGGAAGAAGGAGAAGGAGAGAAGATTGTGAGAATCAGAGGGTTTGAAGAGGAGGAAGAGTCTGAGAGCTCTGCTTTTGCGAGAAAATTCAGACCTTTGAAAGAAAACATAAGGGAAGGAAGGTTTTTCGTAAAGGTTTTATACGCGAGAAAAATGTGGACCTCCTTCGTAAAGTTGAGCCCGAAAGATTTGGCTTACACACAGTGCCCTTTTAAAAGATTTTCGAGGCCCAAACCAGTAAAAAATAGAGAGCTCCCCCTTAATTAGTGAAAATTAGCTCCCCCTCAACCAGTGAAAATTCTCTCCCCCTCAAAAAAAACAACGAACAATATGTACAAATGCAACACACACACACTATTTTTTGTTCTTTTTGATTTTTCACCCACGCAACACATGCAACGCACACACACTATTTTTTTGTTCTTTTTGATTTTTCACACACACTCAACTCATGCAACACACGCACACTATTTTTTGTTCTTTTTCTGGTTTTCTCCCCCTCAACACATGCAACGCACACACACTATTTACAAATCCCACACACACACACTTTTTAGATCAGTGGAAACATAATTAAACGGGCTCGAGGTTCAACATGCCCAACTTGGAGACTAGGAACTGGAATCGTTTTTCATCCAATGCCTTAGTGAACAAGTCAGCCAGTTGAAGCTCTGAGCTTACAAAATACATGTCAATGTCTCCTTTCTCCACATGATCCTTGATGAAATGATAGCGCAGGTCGATGTGTTTGGTGCGGGAGTGATGAACTGGGTTGCTGGTGATGGCTATGGCGCTTTGAGAGTCACTGTAGATCGGGATATGGCGGAGTGTGTAACCGTAGTCCTTTAGCTGGGTCTTCATCCATAATATTTGTGAACAACAGCTAGCAGCCGCGACGTATTCTGCCTCGGCCGTAGATGTTGACACACAGTTCTGTTTCTTGGAAGACCAGCAGACTAACTTATCGCCCAAGAATTGGACAGCTCCCGATGTACTTTTGCGGTCCATCCGGCAACCAGCAAAGTCAGCATCCGAATATCCGACTAGGTCAAAACCTGAGTGCTTGGGATACCAAAGGCCTAGATTCACAGTGCCTTTGAGATATCTCAGAATTCTTCGTACAGCGGTCAGATGGGATTCCTTCGGATTTGCCTGAAAGCGTGCACATAAGCATGTGGAGAAGACAATGTCAGGCCTACTTGATGTGAGATATAGTAAAGATCCAATGATGGCCCTGTAGTTTGTAGCATCAACTGGCTTCCCGGAGGGATCTGAGTCCAGTTTGTTGTTGGGGGACATAGGGGTCGTCATGGAAGATTTGCCGTCAACGTTGAATCTCTTAAGCATTTCCAGGATGTACTTTGACTGATTGATGAAAATGCCATCAGAGTGTTGTCTTACTTGCAGGCCTAGAAAGAAGTTCAGTTCTCCCATCATGCTCATCTCGAACTTGGTTTTCATCAGTTTCTCAAAGTGTTTGCACAGGCGTGGATTAGAGGAGGCAAAGATAATATCATCAACATAGATCTGAATCAGGATGATGTCAGACTTCTGTCGCTTGATGAAAAGTGTGGTATCAATCTTCCCTTTTGAGAAACCTGAGTCAATCAGAAATTCGGTTAATGCATCATACCAAGCTCTTGGTGCCTGTTTTAACCCATACAGAGCTTTCTTGAGCTTGTACACATGGTCGGGATATCTGGGATCTACGAATCCTTCGGGTTGAGCGACATAGACTTCTTCTTCCAAGACTCCATTTAGAAAGGCAGTCTTGACATCCATTTGAAAGACAGTAAAGTTCTTGTGGGCCGCGTACGCAAGAAAAAGGCGGATTGCTTCAATTCTTGCTACGGGTGCAAATGTTTCATCATAGTTTATGCCCTCTTGCTGATTATATCCTTTAGCGACCAGTCGTGCCTTGTTCCTTATCACTATGCCTTCTTCGTCCTTCTTGTTCTTGAACACCCATTTTGTGCCAATGATGGTTTTCTGAGGAGGTTTAGGCACGAGTGTCCATACATCTAGTCTGTCAAATTGATTGAGCTCATCTTGCATGGCAATCACCCAATCTGGATCAGTGAGTGCCTCTGAGACTTTGGATGGTTCATTCTTGCTTAGAAAGCATGCATAGTGACATTCATTTGTTGTTGCTGATCTCGTTCGCACACCTTGACTTGGATCACCTATTATTTGTTCAACAGGATGTGCTTTTGTCCACTTCCTCTCATGAGCTAGAGGAGTTGGAATACATTATTAACGTGTTACAGAACATCAAATCTGTACACTATTGATCTGAAAAGCGTCCAATCCACCACGTTAATTTTCACTGGTTGAGGGGGAGCTAATTTTCACTGGTTAGAGAATTTTCACTGGTTGAGGGGGAGCTAATTTTCACTGTTAGAGAATTTTCACTGGTTGAGGGGGAGCTAATTTTCACTAATTAAATACAAGGATTAAATATAAAGCTAATCTATGACCAACTTGATTCACAATAAAATATCTCCAACATTCCGCTAGTCAAACCCGATGACTGGATCTGCTATTGACAACCCTCTAACATAATGCGCTATCCGCCAACCGCTAACCGTTGAATGCCAAACACGTCTGTTTAAGCAATTTTATGAATGCTATAACAAGAAGAATGAATTAAGCAAATTATTGGGTCTACGTACAAGAATAATAAATGGAAGAAAAGTAGCGTAAATTGATCTAATTGCTTGAGTATTCGGAGTACAGATTGTGTGTTCATGGACTATAGGCTATAGCTATATTCATTTATATAGAAGACATTTTAAACCCTTGAAATTTCATAAAAATTGCAAATAAGTCCTTTTATAGGAGGCTTTGTCCGACCGTCGTCATTTGGACCGGTTTCCGGTGGAATTTTTTAATGAATTTTTTTTAGCATCTTTTTCATTAAGTCTACTTTACTCATACCAAAGTTAAGCTAAAAATTCAATCGGGAAGACAGTCAAATGAATTTTTGAAGGTAGCTGCGCACTTAGACAGCGCAGTATATTTCAGAAAATCATTTAATTGCCTTCTCGATTGAATTTTTAGCTGAAATTTGGTATCAATAAACTAGACTTAATGAAAAAGTTTCTCAAAAAAATTCATCAAAACATTCCACCGGAAACCACCCCAAATGGCGACAGCCGGACAAAGCCTCCTGTAAAAGGGCTTATTTGCACTTTTTATAAAAGTTCGAGGGCTTATTTGATAGTTCTTCCTAAATAATAAAAGCAAATGACACAATTTGTTTACTTCCTTGTGTATCCGCATATGCAAACTATTTGTTTTGCATTTTGCTAACGTATACATTGGTTAAGCATGTTCATCACCCGTTATTGCGAAGTCGCTTCTATTATCAAAAAAGTGCATTTGCTTAACGTTATTGCATCATTTCGATCAATAAAATCTAAAAATGTAAACCTCCACAGCCACTTGTTTCATCATAGCCCATTTTCACAAGTCAAGTGGACGCTGTAATTATTTTTCTTTGATCCTAAAGGTGGAATCTCCCACCCCACGAGCCCCACCCCGACCCGATACGGTGACTCAGTCAGTAGAATGGCAGTAAGCCCATACATTCATGCGCACCAGAGGTCCAGCCTTATTTCAGGTTATGTGACCTCCACCCGATCGCTGCGGGGATTCGAACCTTGGTCTATTGATCCAAATCTCCCACCACTCGACCAACTGAGCTACCCGTGCGGGTGCTGTAATTATTATTCTAAAATGATTTTTGAATTAACGACTTAACCTATATCATGATTAAACGTTATCGGACTATCAGTCGTTATATCATAAACATATTTACTGATATCTCAATTAACTTTAAATTAGTTAATTGAAGAGTAAATTCCCTAAATAGGAGTACAAAAATTTTGAAATTCCAAAATAGAAGTATCATGTTTTTAATTGCCTAAATAGGAGTAAATTTCTGCCAAGTTTGGCATTACTAGGCCATTAAACATGACATTTTTTCCAAACTTGACAGATTACTCCTATTCAAGGAATAAAAAACATTATACTCATATTTTGGAATTTCAGAGTGTTTTTACTCCTATTTAGGACAATTTCTATTAATCGAATTACGTTTAACCAACGGTAGTCACTCCTAATTAGTACTCATATGAGTCTTATTAACTTGCATTTACTTTTAAATTCACTCTTCCTCTTTTTATACTCTGCCGCGACATCTCGATTCTTAATTTATACTCTAACCAATTTAGTTGCTAATTTGCTATTAATACAAAGTCAATGGAATATGAAATTACATTAACAATTTACAATGAATTTGAATACAATACACGTAACGTAGGACTTATCAAACATATTAGCAGGCAATCACACTCTAACGCGATGTCATCAAAGGGATGTAAGACTGGATAAATAAAATTTTGAAGGTACACTTTGCTTACATTCGTAAGCCTTTCTAATTGCATCACTTCTTTCTCCTTGATGTATAGAATGTTATAGAATGTCATCGGATCATAAGGTATTTGAAACTTTCAATTGCATTATTAAAACAAGAAGATTTGAGATTTAGATACAAATGAAATAAACATAAATTGTGGATCCTTGGGTCACAACTTGATGACCCACGATGTGTAGACCCACTAGAAACTGCTTCCTATGTTAAGGGTGCTCTTAAATACTCCCTCCGTCCCTAATAACTTTGTCAAGTTTGACCGGAACGGGGATTAATAAAGTAAAAACTTTGTGGTTGAGATTTGTGCAGAGGAGAGAGAATTATCTGAAACCACAAATGCTTTACTTAAAAGGGAAAGTGGCAAACTTAATGGGACGTCTAAAAAAGGAAAGTTGGCAAAGTTATAAGGGACGAAGGGAGTATGTTAAAGTTTGGGGAGTTGGGAAACTGTTTTAGAAAATCTGGCGGATTTCTCAGAGTATCGTGTGATCACTTTCCGAATCTAATATTTCGACCCTATGCCTGGGTTACACGAAATTTAGATTATGGGGATAATCACTCTAAGAGAGAGTCTAAAATTGAGGCACCAATATATAGACCACGAACTAGCAGTTTTAGTAGAACTCGAATTCTTCTGAATACCAAAGAGATAAGGCCAATCAGTTAGAGTTTTACTCTAACAGAAAGTCATTCTATTAAATAATTAATATGGAATGTAACTTGTGGGAGCACCATTCTCACCATGGACTGTTCCCACAATGGTATTCCAACTGATAACAAGGGGCAGCGAGACCCCCGCCAGGGGCGCTGCCCCTTGGACCCCGCAAGGGGGCGCAGCCCCCTTGACCCCCGCCATTTAATCGAACCAAGTTTAAATTTAATTTCGTACAAGCGTGCGCTCCGCACCTCCTAACTTGTCTAAAATTAAACTTGAACTCCATTGGTAATCTGTAAATTCCATTACACTAAAATGAACCTGGTGATACTAAAATCACCAACAAAATGTGTAGATGTTCAATTGCTTTTTTTAATTCATACTCCCTCCGTCCCCGTCCCATAAACAACTTCACGGATTGACTTCACGAGTATAAAACAAATAAACTTACTAGGGAGTAAATTTTACTATTTTGACACTGTTTTGACACTGTTTGACACTGTTTGGATGTAGAAAAATTGTCAAATAAGGAAGTGAGAAAAAGTGTGAAGTTGATTCCGGGACTGGAAAAGTGTGAAGTTGTTTACGGGACGAAGGGAGTACTTGTTAAGGAGTATTATTTTAACTTAAGATAAAAGTTCTTAGCAAATTAGGTTGATTGTATATCATTGAAGCTTATTTGGAACGTCAGTCAGATTTACTGTAATTTGAATAATCAAAATCAGACACTACTGGCCACTTGTACATCATTTTTATCAATTAACATAGAAGTACATTAATTGCATCTCCCACCTTGTAGCACAAGAAAACCCTAAACTTGTAATTAACAATTTATTTTAAAATAATCACAACTAACATCCTTATTAATAGACTCAACATGTCCAGAATACCTCCTCACATTAGACTAACACAACTCAAAAATCTTCTCACCTGATTAGACATAAAGATGATTACTAAAAGCAATTTGAATCATTAATCATGCAAAAGCTTTGATCATTAAATCGTCTCTAAGAGCTTTATTGCTTGCACTTGGCAAGTATAATACTAGAAACTAGATTCCCCTGAACTTTAGTATGCCTTCATGTAGGCTCAGTAAGTCAGTATGTCATCCATATCCACCACTTTTACTCTATGTACATACAAACTCTCGAGAAAGAGTATGTTTTCGTTTCGAAAAATCTACGAAAATTCTTTGAAAACTCTCCAAATAAACCTTTTTGAGCAAAAGTTCACGTTTCTCGTTTCCTCATGATTTTTGTGTTTCCGTGCAAGATAGCTTTTACGTTCTTTGGATCACCCATCTCCAGCTCCACTCCAGTTTTACAATCCATCCCTCCCTCTTCCTCCACTCTTATATTTTTTGTTTTGATTTGCTTCCTCCTTTCTACCCATCCAACTCCATCCGATCCAAATTCCATCCCCCGTCATCCCTTCCTTCTTATTAGCAGCCTCCTTGTTATATGTAGATGTCCACATTAATATGGAAGTTTTTCCCCAAATGGGAGTAGTTTTGAACTTTATTTACAAAGGTACTTTTAAACTTATTTCCGTATTTTTCTCGTAATCCAATTTTGCCTCGTCACCTATTCCACACCAGCCACCCGACATTCCATTTCATCTCATTTGTGTACTAGTAACATATAAAAAGAATTGAAGCCACAGGGAATAAAATCATGTCACCCCACGATCAGGCTTCCTCATCTACCTCCACGGCTCCACCCATCTCTTTTCCTACTCTCTCTTGCCGCATTACTCGCACTGGTTGGCGGTAAAGTAAGAAATTGGAGAAATCCCTAAATAGGAGTAAAACAAGTTTCAAAATTCTAAAATATGACTGTTATATTTTTATTCCTAAATAGGAGTGATTTCTATCAAAAAAAATCAAACTTGACAGAAGTTATTCCTATCCAGAGAATAAAAATATGAAGATTGATAACCGCTTACGCGGCGTTGTAGTAAACGGAGTCTAACCTTTCGGTTTTTCCCCGAGTATCGTGTCTTTTGAGGAATGACGGAGAGGTTTCTTGATTTTAAGTTCAGTCACAGGTTATCGCAAATTATTGGAAGTTTTCCAAATTAAATCTTTTGATTGATTTTCTAAACTACTTTTTGAAAAAGAAAGTAAATTAAATTATGCAAATACTAATGATGGATAAAAAATAAACTAAATGAAAAATATAATATTAAACTCTAAATGGATTGATCAAAGAAGGGCAATGAATTAAATTATAAAATATGAGTACATCCTTTTAGCTTGGACCTAATAATTAGGAGTATTTATAACTAAAGATTGAACTAGTAATTTCTTTTCTCATTGACAAGATTTAAGTTACTTTCACTAATTTAACCTATTTCTAGGCTTCATTAATGTGTTTAAAATGGTTGACCTAAATTATATTCTAATCTCATAGACAAGATAGATATAACTTTCCGCATTTTAGCTAACAAAATGGTCAAATTCATGAATTAATTAAATTTTTCATATTAAACAATTGAATTTATTCCTCATAGACAAAGATTAAATTCTATCCATTAATTTATCCTATCTCTAGGCTTCATTGATGTGCTCAATATGTTTGGCTTAAACTATTTATAATCTCATAGACGAGTTATATAATCTTCCAGTTTAATAATGAAATGACCAAATCTATTAAGTAATCAAATTAATCATTTTAAACAATTAGTCCATAACATTAGTTAAACTCCTAATTTTCAGTCAAACAAGGTCAACCCATATTCTTTAATTCAACTCACTCCCAATAGTAAATTAACTACAACAACTCATTACTAGTTTTAACACTTTACATATAAAATAAGACATGATCATAAATCATAAGAACAAAATAAAATATTAAAGTGAATACTCCCAACATCTAAACTTTTATTTCTGTCACAAATAATCATCATTTATACTAGGTATTGAGTTTATCTAAGTAGGAGATTAATATAACAACAAGAACTATTTTTCTTGAATAAATATGGAAAATACGAAACTCTTAAAATTAATGCAGAGAATGTTTCACTAACATTTGGAAAATAAAAACAACATATTCAGAATCTACACGACGAGAAGATAAATTTTCATATAAAGAACTTACAAATTGGAGCTAAAATGAGAAAGATATGAAAGATTGAAGTTGAAGGTCCAACAATGGTGGAAATCCGAGCTTTGAGGAGGAAGAAGACATCCCTTTTGATCTGAGTTGGGTGTGAGATGGTGTGTTTGAGTTCAGCAAAAGTCGGGCTATTTATAGCACAAAACATCTCGCAGGCGGTCTGGAGGGTGGGCGCCCTTCGGCCTGATCCGGCCGCCTGCCGTCTTTTTACCGACAACATCAACTTCACCGCAGGCGGTCACGGAGGGTGGCCGCCTGCCGTTTCTATCTGGTCGCCTGCCATCTTTTCGCACCGACGGTGGTTGGCTTCGTCGTCTTGTGCCGTAGGCGGTCACCGAGGGCGGCCGCCCTTCGTGGGGTGTCGGCAGCCTTCGGTCTTTTCCGGGTTCGGTCAAAGTCCAAAAAGTTGACTTTCCAAAAATAGCATAGGCGGCCTGGAGGGTGGTCAGATTTGGCCGCCTACTTGACCGCCTGCGAGCTTCTTTGACCGTCATGTTCTGTATTTTCTGCTCTTCAACTTTCCCTTCTCGACCACTTTGAAATTCTGCTTACTCTTTACATATGGATTTATTTATTACTCAAATTGACTCATTTTGTGCCCAATTGGCATGAAATTTCACCAAACATATTATGACCGTAGTTTTCACTTGAATTCATGAAACTTGAATCAAAATATCGAAAACGTGCCTTGTTTTTTTTATTTTTTATACAAAAATCGCTTAATCTTGATAAGAAAAATAAGTACAAAAATAGACTTATCAAAAATCCTATTTTAAAATTTCAAAATATTTTTATTCTTTTTCGGAGCAATTTCTATAAGAAAATCGTGTCGTCAAACTGTCATTAACGGTTAAACGAGAGGGGTCCTTGAGAGGCACATCTCTAAAAAATCAATTTATAGAATTAATAAAAATTGAATGGACAAATCATATGACTCTTACGAAAGTGATTCACTCTTCATGGGATCCGAGCGCTAGTAATTGTGTGAGATCCTTTTTTTTGAACGGAAACTTGCTTCTATTCATATAATAAGTTTCAGGATCATTACATCAATCAAAGGAAAAACAAATCTGATACCAACTAAACTCCAACAACTACGACTGTAAACCCTATGATCAGACTTAGAGATGATCACCCCTAAAAGTGCAACACGAATCGCTAACCATGCAGCAGGCTTGACACAACCATCTATGTTCCCATAGATCCAAACATACCCAATGACATAAAAGGAGACTAAATTCCCAAATAAACTGACAAACCTAACAACATAGACGGTAACAAGAAACCAAATGATAAAATAATATAAACTAATAGGAGGAGGACGAAACAAGAAAAAAACTAAATAAACAAAACAAGTATCTTGAACCCTAGCACCTCGTTCATTCCCTGACGGTGGTTTAGGAGGAGGCCGGATCATCGCTATGATTGTTGACACAAACAAGACACAACTCCCGTCCATCGCTTGATTGATTCCCTGACGCGCAACCTCCGTTTGCCCCGCAATTTCAGCCCCTCTGGACGCCTCCCTTTCTCCCTCCATTGGCTTAGTGGAGATTCTTTGCATAATTAAGTCATGCATGTTTACCATTTATTTTAAAAAAATAGCATCAAAATGAAAAATAATATTTCTTCCACCCCTTAAAACTTCGTCATATTTGAAATTTTGACTAACTATATACTTTTATTGAAAATTATTTATAATATTAAAAATGGTATGAAAATGTTCTTTGTTTAAAGTATTTTTATAAAAGTATAAAATTTATATTCGTTGATCCTCACCATCCGATCTATATTCGAATTTCGTGATTGATCTTCTTGTCGCCACCCAGATGTAATTTCCGAAAGATTAAAATCCTTGCTTCTCCGATAAAATTAATGTCTCTAAAAAGTATGGAACTCAAAGAGGCAGTCATTTTGAGAGTCAACCGCCACAATAACCCCTAGCGAGCAATCATCTTTTCCCAAATCAGCAGTTACAAAGTGATGATAATTGGCAGCAGTCATTAACATCTTCCTTGGAGATTCTTGATAGGGTTATGACCCTACTTGACTGTTCTTTTATTGTCGTGTTTGTTCTTTTCTATGATGATTCTTTCTCGTGCACCGGTATTCTAGTGTGTTTTGTCTCCCTTCGAGTGAGGAGTTACTTTGGTGCCCCGTCTAGCTTTCTATAGCAAGGGATTTCGATCTTCTTTTGGGCTACGTAGAGAAATTGGTAGAGACATAAACATTACTTTTTACGCTAACTGTTTTTACGTCTATTCGGAATGAAATAAGAAAAAAAAATTGGTATTCATTCATATTGCGGTAACTCATCCTCCTCCAAAGCCACCATCGTTCCAAGAAAAAATTTGTGGAAAGGAATGTTATTTTTCCTTTAATAGTACTTGTTTTTATTTTAGTTCGAGTAGATTTGATTTAGATATTTAGATATTTGGTATACTTCTGGCATCCAGGAAGTATTTTCCGAGATGGATGTAGTATTATACTCCATTCGTCCCACTAAAATATTCCCATTTTTCCTTTTAGAGAAGTCCCACTATGATTCTCTCATATCAAATTTGATAAAGTTTGTATGACTCTAAACTATTCATACTTTATCCCTATTTTATTTATTAATTCAATAGCAACCAGATAAATTCACATTTTTGTAACACCATCTCATGTCTCAATGTTAGTGGGACGGGATAGTAATAAAATTCCTAATAATCAAAATCATAGTCCAACATGTAATTGATATCAACGCTACACAACAAGATGTAACGGAAATTGTCAACGTGGTCTAAATTAAATTGTCTTTGATTGCACTAAATTATACCTAGTACTAGTATAACACAAAGACCAAATTAAACACGTTTGAACTAGAGGAACTAGTATAAATAAAGTTATTAGAAGAAGGGGCTCTTAGGTCTTCGCCGAAAAGTTACATAAACCTTGATTTCATGCTGGGAAGGTAGAGCCGCCGTCGGTGATCGTAAGTGTCAAACTCCAATGGTATAAGAATACACCACGACAAAGGTTCTTTTCGTATTGAAAGGAGACTTCTAGAGAGAGAAAAGAATAGGTAAGAGAGCAATTCAAAACTTGTGCTTAAATCTAAATGTTTGACTATCTTTTCTGATTATCTATATATATATATATATATATATATATATATATATATATATATATATAATATGATATGATATCACTATAAGACTAGTATATGGTGGTACAGTAATTGTTTGTGAAGCACCCACAAGCTATAATAGGATTGAATGATTGATTCATCATATATAATATCTCACACGCAGGAGAAGATTGTTGGTGGTCGGAAAGATCATCGGCGGCCTTGACGTACTTTTATAGGATGACTTCCGTCGTGAAAAATTGCAGAAGAGGGGCTTTGTCGTCATTTACACAGCTAAATCCATGCAAGCTTTTCTTATGCTCTATTTTTGTCATCATCATCTTCTCCAGCTTTGCTTTCTCCCCTAGCCGCCTCTTCTTTCTAGGTACTTTCCAAACCTTCCGTGATTAATTAATTCAGTTTATATTACAGTTTTTGTTTTTTCTTTCCTTGAGCAGGAAAAGAAATAATTAAATATTGCTTGCGTGAAGGATGATTTAATAACAATCGTAATAAAATAATTAATTTGTTGAACAACTAACAGGGTACCATTGTCCACGACTGGTGACGACTTGGGGTGATGCATCTACAGCGTTGGCAGTGGTCTCCGGCAACTCGTCTGATTTTTCAAAGGTCTCAATTCAAGAAACTGTCATAACCCCGGATGAGGCACTCCTTTTCCTAAAATACCCCCAGTTAACGAGGCTATTTACCAGGGGAGAGCTTGACTGCGTTTACTTTTCTCCAGCAGGCTACACTACTTCACCAGCTCCACCCAAGTCAGTTGATGATGAGCACTCCGGCCGCCAGATTATACGGTGCGAAGTTCCACCACATGGCTCTTCGGTGTCCCTTGCTGTGAAGATGGAGCCGCACCGTAACTATCTACCGGCAGGACCCACATATAGTTGGGACTCGCTTGCTTATGAGGCAGTTGTTGACCGGGACAACACAACAGTTGTATTTGTGAAGGGCTTCCATCTAAGGGGTGGAAAGACATCTGATCCATCCAAATTCAGGTGTGTCTATGGTTGGGATCTCAAGAACCCGAAACGCATGCTCCATTCCAACGTCGTGTCGATCGCACAAGAAGTTGTACGGTGTAAAACACCTCCAAGCATACTTAACAGCTTAACGAGGTTTGACACTAAAACCATTAAGGTTTCAGTTAGGATGGTTGGGAAAGGACCATTGGACTCTGTGGCCCGGCCCCAGGTCAAACTAAAAGACCCTGGCCTGATGGATGGGAGGAAAAAGCACAGCATGTGCGTTTGCACCATGTTAATGAACCAAGCACGGTTCCTGCGAGAGTGGATAATGTATCATGCTGAGATAGGGGTGCAACGTTGGTTCATCTACGATAACAACAGCAACGACAACATCAAGGACGTACTTCAGTCATTAAAGGCATCATACAACGTCACACGACACGTGTGGCCTTGGATCAAAAGCCAAGAGTCTGGGTTCGCCCATTGTGCACTTCGAGCAAGAGACTTGTGCGAGTGGGTTGGGTTCATAGATGTGGACGAATTCTTTTACTTGCCGGCTCGAACATCTATCCAGCACGTTCTAACACAGCAACCTAGTTCTATTGCTGAGTTGCGGGTCCCATGCCATAGCTTTGGCCCGTCAGGATTCAAACAGGTCCCAGAACAAGGAGTAACTGTGGGTTACACGTGCCGGCTTGCACAGGCCGAGAGGCACAAGAGTATAGTCCGACCGCGGGCATTGGACCCCACATTGATGAATGTGGTCCACCACTTCGGGCTGAGCCCAGAATACAGATATGTTAATATAGACACAAGCTTGATGGCGGTGAACCACTACAAGTACCAGGTGTGGCAAGTCTTTAAGGAGAAGTTCCATAGGAGGGTGGCTACCTATGTGTCTGATTGGAAACAGGATCAGAATACAGGCTCTAAAGATCGAGCACCTGGCTTAGGAACCAGAGCAATTGAACCTCCAGACTGGTCAAGCCGATTCTGTGAGGTCATAGACACCGGCCTGAAAGACCAAGTACTTCACACATTCAGCGGCGGCTTGCCATGGCAAGATGAGCAACAACAATATCACTCATGGTTTTGAAACCTCAATAATTTCCTACACCTAAAATTTGTGTGTGATCATTGATTGAATATATGTACTCAATAGGAGGGGCCCGATTCCGGAACCCCGCTGGAATCGGGCAGTTAAATGACCCAAACCGGGACCATTTGAATGGGAACCAGAACGGAATCGTTACCCGGAATGGGTCCAAGCTGGGTACGGTTCCCGTTCATATGTGTATAATGCTTTGAACTGGCCGATTACAGATCCTCTTTTGCATTTTTTCAGAAATTGGCTAAAAATCAGTTTGGAGCAGGAACAGGAACCGGTTTGGGACTGGTACTCAAATTTACTTGTCTTGGTTACGGGTATAGATTGTGTCGGACCAGGAACCAGCTGGTCCAGAACCAGCCTGTCCCTGCCCTTACTACTCTAAGTTATATGGTGCATTGCTTTCTTCAGTACAAACCTTGTGTAATCACTCATTACCATTGCAAAATTGTGGCATGAAACTATGAAAGTTTAGTGAATCGTCATACATTGATCATTTAACAAAACCTGTTAGTTATTGTCTATGATGAGAGTGCTTTCGGTTGCTGCCCTTGTCTCTTTGTATAACCCTGAAAACAAATGAAACAAACCCCACGGTGGCTATCGCATAGAATGTGCTATACGGATTCAAGGCCAGACCGGAAAGGTACGATGCATATCCAGCAAGAATATATGCTAAGCTTAGTTTTATCTCCCACTGCCCTTTGAAGCCTGGAAAGGGAAAGAAGAAGTTGAATTCGGGCCTTGGATCACAAATGCCATGTAGCAGAACACCAATAATCAGTATAGAATCCAAAAACCATGGAAAGCTCTGACCAACTCCGATCCTCTGTCCATGCAAGGAATCACAGCATAAGAAATGATAATACAACCGCCCAGGAACAAATAGCAAGTATGCCCCGAATTATGAATAAAAAAGTACGACATTTTTTACATATAAAAATTGATCGTGGGGGCATTTTTCAACGTGTTGTACTGCTATGTCATGTTTGTGAGTGGTTTTCTTGTCCTATTTACAGTAACAATCAGTAAGAGAAGAAGCACACTGCATGGTTCTTATACCCTTAGAACAATGATGAGTATGTTTGGTAAGACCTGAAATGGCAAGTTTGGCTGCCTGAATAGGGTGAAATTGTGGTGGGAGGTTGAATCTGTTGAATTATCTAAATCATTTATTTAAAATGAGTTTTTAAAAAAATAATATAGAAATATGAAGGTTGAAATACATAATCATTCATCTAAGCAATTTCAGCCCAAAGTAATTTATGTACCGCTTTTTATCAAGCAGCCTATTTCAACCAACGCAATGACATAAGTTGGGCTTAGGAAAAAAAAACTTGCTCATAAGACAGGGAAATTGCCTACCAAATTTTTCTTCACCTTTTTCTTATTACTTATTCTTATTTTAAATAGATCTATAAAAAATACTTGGATTAAATTGGACCAGAAAGATTTAGACCAAATCAGAATTCCTTTCACGTCAACCTTTTTTCAGGTGAAAACCATAGGTCCTAGGTTTTGCATCGCCACTTGTGACCAAACAAGAAATGGAAGAAAAGATAATAAAAAAATTGCATACCTGAAGCCAGGCCACAAGCGAGGGAACAAACATTAGCGTGGCAAGCAAATGCAAGATAAGCAGGCCATGTCGGTGGTGAAAAATCTCCAACTGTGTTTCAGCATAGCTTTTCACATTTTCCAGGCCACTAGAAATATTTTCCTTCAGGGGGACAAGTTTATTACTTTGACCATTATACTTGGGAATGTGTTGCTTGTATTTACTCATTTCTCCATCTCCAGACCCTCCTCTTGACTCTTCAGTTTGTACATGACTGCGAAATGAGGCCAGTAAAAAACTGTTTACAAAAAGAACAATTGTTTTTAGTGCAGTGATTTAAAGTATTCAAGCCAAGACCAAACATCAGGCGAGACAAACCTTGGCTTGGAAGTACCTACCTTGAGAGAGCATTGTGACAACTGACAGCATGAGATGAAAGCAACAAAAAGAGACCCAATGCAGGATGAACGAGGCACACAAGTGGAAAGGCAACCAGAGCAATAACAGATGAAGGATTGGATGTTATTATCCTCACCACCTGCTTGAGGCATAAAAGATCAGAATAAATCACCAATCCATGAGCCCGTTTGGTGAGCATGTTTTTTTGGCTTATCGGGCTTACCAGCCAACTTTTTCACCAAACACGCAACTTTTTATTTCGCGCATTGGATTGTGTAATAATAAGAAAAAGTAAGGTTGGAGTTACTTTTCTGGCTGCATTGGATGAAGTTACTGTAGATGATCATGTTAGCTATTTTTTCATATAATTTTTTCTTTATTTTAATAATAAAATATTTTTTAAATATAATTTTTTCATAAATCAGCAGAATCAGCCAATACAGCCACTTTAGCCAGAACTTCATAAATTTCAGAAGAATCAAGCGATTAAGCCGATTTCTGTGTTACCAAACGGGCTCCATGTGTTTTTTGAATTTTAATAGTTATACAAAACAAATTCAACAAATTCAGTTTTCTGGAGTCTACAAGCTTCAGCTGCTAAGATTTACAGCTTGAAACTTAAATCGAGCAATTGCCAATTTTATTTTTGAAAACAATGCAAAACCGGTCTTGTATTGAAGGAATATATGCAAAACCAGTCTTGTTTTGTAAGAATCTGAGGTTTAAAAATTGAATCATGTACACTTATTAAATGAGAATGGCATATTACCTTAGATGACAAAACAGCACATGAAAGACTCAGAAACCGTTGGGGAAAGTATAAACGCTCATTGTTTTCAAATGTCCGCCACCTGTAAATCATTAGCTCATTTTTTGTTCAGCAATACTTTTTAAAAAGGGCTAGGGGCATATATAATGTACAAGGAGAAGTGAGAGTACATTCATATACACAATAGTACTAACCGTCTCTTGAAAAAAGCATGTGCAGTTGCAGCTACATAGAACACCAACAGAGATATCGCAATCAGCACCAACATTAACCCATTTGCAAATAAATAACAAATTGTTGAGATGATAATGAAGCTTATGACTGAAGCAAGCGGCTGAGAGAATAGGTAAGAGTGTAGCAAAACCAGAAAATTGGGCACTAGGGCAAGAGAGATAAATGGCAATGGCAATCTCAAATTTGACTCGACAGCAGAAAGAAGTGAAGGAATGGGCAGATCAATTTCCCATGCATATGCTTGCCGCATCAAAGCGAAAAAGATAACAGCAATTGAAAACCCAAATATCTGTAGCACATATAACCATAGACGTGTAAATAATCATTTTGAAGGTATCAAACAATCATTTTCATTTCATTTCATTTTCATTTACCCCAGTGTCGCAAAGGCTCCCACCTACGGTGGGGTATAGTGGGTCGGATGTACGCAGTCTTACCCCTGTACTAAAGCACAGAGAGACTGTTTCCGGATGACCCATAGTGAAAATCGCGTCCAAAATTGCATGGACTGACTGCTGCTCCATAACAAAGAAGCGCGGATGGTTTAAAAAATCTAAACTTACGAGCCAAAACTAACAGATGGTTTAAATGGCATCCAACTGTAGGATAGGATGGGGGTAGAATCGTTTAAATTGTGGCCAGCTACCTATGTATAGCTTGTTTAAGCATCACTTCAATTTCTTTTCACCATGATAGCCAATTAGTCATATCCAACTATCAGGAAAAGTTTAGACTGCATCAGGTAATGAGAAATATGTTATTACCTGAGAAAAGTATAAAAGTATAAACCTTCCAGCAGCAGTGGTGATAGGAACGTCAAAACTAGTTCTATATGAACAGTGTGGGTCAATCTGCAAAGAAGGGCATAAAACAACTCTAAAGATTAAATGTGTTAAGTAGAACCACAAAATGACTACTGTTTCAGTTTAACTTACCAACAATAGTACATTTGTCTTCTCTGAACCTGGTTTCGAACTCCAGACTCCCGGAGAGGAATCCACCATAATAGTTTCAGAGTACAAATTAGGGAAAACATTAAGCCCAGATGAGGCATCCCATGCCAAAGCTACAGGTGGGAAGCACCGGAGCTTGCAAAGACCTGAATTACCAGGGAAATAGAGAGTTTGAGCAACACATTGAATCAAAGAAATATTATTTGTAAAAGGTATTTTGAATCACTACTCAGGCTCAGGCTTGAAAATAGATTTGACATGAAAGCCATAGAATAGATTTGAAAATAGATTTGACATGAAAATAGATTTTGACATGAAAATAGTAGTGTCCAGTTCATCACGCTAAAACAGATTGGATATTCTAATGTAAGCATATGACTGAATATTTGTGTTTGGTTCGGTCCTATTAATGAGGCAACAATTAGTAAGAGAACAAGCACACTGCAAAGTCCCTAGATACTTAGCACAACATTAAGTCTTCATCACTTTCAACGGCAACTTCAAAAATAAATTCGAAAAATGACCAATTCATCACACAATATAAGATACAATACTCTGATCTGACAAAGGAATGTTGAGTATTAACCATAGAAACAGGCTGATAGGGACAGGGACAGCTAATAATAATAAGAATAATAGAGTATTATTAAATAGTGTTATTGTATAAATAAATGTTTTGGGCCTTGTAATTAGGAAGTCTGGGCCGGTCTTTAAGAATAGAAAGTATATAAAAGGGGGGGAAAGGGAGGAATAGGCAGGCAGATTTTGGATTTGGGAATAGGACTGGGAGAGACGAGGCACTCTCGAACTTGCCTCAACTGTATCGTTACCTTCCCGTTTCTTCAATTTCAGTTTCATATTGCAACAATTCAACCTCAGATTTTCTGTGTTCCTATCATTGGTATCAGAGCATCAACTATCGCTGGAGACTGTTAAGATTGCGCAGATGAACTTAGCGATGGAAAAAGTTGCGATGAACTTGGCGATGCTACAGGAGACAATCGCGAAGAGCAACAGTAACCAAAATCGACCGAGGAATCCGTCGTTCACAACGCACAGCTCGCAGCACTCTTCGCATCGCCAATCGCTAACCAGTTCACAGGAATCGCGAACTGTTCCTGCGCATCGCACTTCGCGACTGGTAGACGCGAGACATTCTGATCAGTCTCGTTCTGGTGTGAATCGCGATAAAAGTGGTCAACGATCGCGATCGTCGCACAGTCCAGTACATTCCAGAGATAATTCCGCTAAACCTAGTACTCATGCTCACCATCATAACGATGATTTTGCGAGAATACCTGTACGTATGGGCCCGAAAATTGACTTACCATTGTTCAATGGTGAGGGAGTATACAACTGGATTCTTCGAATGGAGAGATTTTTTCGACTTGATCATATCGAAGAAGAAGAGAAGGTTGAAACTTCTAGGGTTGGGATGGAAGGTAGAGCTTTGAAGTGGTATCATTTGTGGGAGAACCAGACAGAAGAAACAAGTTGGGAGGCTTTGAAGAGATCTATTGTTCGCAGATTTCAACCAGAGTTGCTTCAGAAGCCATATGGACCGATACTCAGTTTGAAACAAAAGGCAACAGTAAAGGAATACAGAGAGGAATTTGAAAAGGTGATGGCGCCTCAACTGAATATTGACAATGATTTGTTAAAAGGTATTTTCATTACAGGATTGAAGAAGGATATAAAAGCGGAAATGAAATTGTATTCATCCAGATCTTTAACTGAGATCATGGATAAAGCAATACTTATTGAGCAGAAAAGTGATACAATTTCTGGGAAAAGGAAAGAGGAGGAGAAGTGGTCTGGAAAAGAAAAGGGACCTGCAACAGTGAAATCTCAGAATTGGGGGGAAAGTTATAAAACCAATTCTGGCAATTTTTGGTCAAATCAGGAACGAAATTACCACAGGGGCCATCCAAGTTATAATGGAACAAGGAGGGAGATGGAATTACCTTCTTTCAATGGTGATGACGCTTTTAGATGGATGGATAGGATGGAACGATATTTCTGTCTCTATGCTATTACAGAAAACGATAAGGTTGATGTCGCAGCTGAGGCTATGGAAGAAAGGGCGTATCACTGGTTTGAATGGTGGGAAACTCAAATGAGAGACAAGAGTTGGGAGACTATGAAGGAAGCCATAACGCAGCGTTTCCAACCTACAGGCATGCGAAAGACAGAACGCCAGGAATCACACTCGCGAAATTCTTACAGTCCATCTTCTGAATTCCTCATACGTTCGCTGAAGTCTTTGCAATCACACTCACGAAATTCTTCTTCTCCAAGTGAAACGAGATTGGCAGGAGGTTTCAATTCACAAGTTTGGTCTAAGTCACAAGCAACTCTCCCCAGTTCTCCGGCCTTGTCGGGAGCTGACTCTCTCAGTTTGGGTCAAAGAAGAGAATCTTTCAGTTCTCAGACGATACCTAACAAAGATGAGGTATTCAGGAATCAAGGACACAGCCGAACCAGAAGAGAGATAGAGCTGTCTCTAGTCAATAAGGAGGAGAAATCGGCTGTGGTGACTCAATCCTCTATCTCCATAGATTATGAATCTGTAGTTGATAAATCGGCTGGTTCAAACACTTGGGAGAGCTCTACAGGGACTGTTCACATTGAAGAAACTGAGGAAATAGAACAAGGAAATGAGGTAAGGAAGCTTCAGGGAATCATCAGCGCAGACACTAATGCTACTAGAAGATATGGTCAAGGAGTTGGTCAAGTTGAAGCTGCTGGGGAGATACTTTATCACACAGTATGCAATTGCAGAGACGGAATTACTGACCACAACCAGGATTTCATAGTAGAAATTCCTGCCTGGGATTCATCACTTGATGCCAAACCTGAGAAGCCTAAACCGGATGACTTGAAGGCACTGAAATTATTCATTGATGGAGGAGCCGGGCTCGCGGGAAGGCTCACTTACAGAGATGAATTGGTAGACTTGACCAGACAGTCATTGTCCAAGCTTGCAAATCAGATCTACATTGATGCAGTCATTGTTTTCATAGAGAAGGAAAATAATGAGGCAGCGTGGTTTTCGTCTTTACCTCTGGCGAACAGTGTTGCTGAAATCTATAGGGAAGAGACACGGTTGCTGGGAGATTCAATCTTTTGCAACCTAAGGGAGCACTCTGCCACCATGACTTGGTTTCTACTAGCTTTTGAAGGGAAGAACAATAAGATGCAGCCTCAAGTACTGAAGTTAAAGGCCCAGAAACCCGGGATGTATTGGGAAGGAAGAGGCATCAGAAAGAAAATGAAGTTGCAGATCAAGGCTGTTTCCTATCACCCACCTTGAGGACAAGGTGGTTGTTCAAGGGGGGAGATATGATAGGGACAGGGACAGCTAATAATAATAAGAATAATAGAGTATTATTAAATAGTGTTATTGTATAAATAAATGTTTTGGGCCTTGTAATTAGGAAGTCTGGGCCGGTCCTTAAGAATAGAAAGTATATAAAAGGGGGGGAAAGGGAGGAATAGGCAGGCAGATTTTGGATTTGGGAATAGGACTGGGAGAGACGAGGCACTCTCGAACTTGCCTCAACTGTATCGTTACCTTCCCGTTTCTTCAATTTCAGTTTCATATTCCAACAATTCAACCTCAGATTTTCTGTGTTCCTATCACAGGCATCTGGAAAAAATCCGGAACTTGGTTCTAGATTGTTTTGTCAGCACCATTTTTAACTACAAGAATACAGTCTTTCGAGTTTTGAAAATACAAACTTGGAACAACAGAGTTTCATTTTCTATTTTTTAAAATGGTTGGCAGTTCTGCATGGGGGTAGAGATATTCTTACTGCTAATATCCATGTCTCCTGTCTCATCAGCTGAGAATTCTGACTTTTGTATCCCGCAACCAGTGGTTTTAACAGACATTGTAACAGGCAGAATGCCTAAGCTAATGGAGAACCACATATTGATGGCAAGAGGGTGATCTTCTTTCAATAGAATGTCCTGCGGTGTTTTTAAGTAATTTTACAGCAGATCCATTTATAGTTTAAAAATGTCCATTATGCAGTTAAATGCCAGTCAAGCACTGAAATTTAGAAATTTTAACCTTTTGACTGTATATCATGGGAATCACTGATTGAGGAGTCAACTCTATTTCCCCTTCATCTGGATTAAAGAATTGTCCAACACCCATGGAAGTAGCTGGGGGCGGTCTTCCTGAAACAGTCTGAGCATCAGAAGGTTACTGTATGCACATGCAGTCAAACAATAACAATATTCAAAACCCAAAGAGAAGAACTTTTATGTTAATGATAATTTGATGCTATATAAAACACGAATGAAAAAGAAGCAACTGCAGATTTCTTCAAAGAGAGAGAGAGGAACCACCAAAGACCAAGAAAGATCTATACTTTATGCAGGAAATAAGCTCTGAAGTTATACTTTCTGAAATGGAACTTTTAATTATTATTGAAAGCTTTGATGTGAACCACAGAGACCAATTTAGTTAAAAATGCTAAACGGAGTATTGAATTACATTAAAGATATCCTAGCTAGTGTGAATGTAAGATAAATAAAAATCATAACTACATGACAATAATTAGAAAGCTCAAAACAGCACAATGTTCAATGAGCTCAACAATCTGGTTGACGAAAAAAGGGGATGAGATAGGAAAGGCGAAGAATTGACTATCATAATATGACTAATTTTCTTCTCGGTTGAGCATTACTCAGAATGAAAAGACAAACCAACAAGTAAACAAAAGAAAAATTAGAAACCACGTCGTGTAATTATCATTAGGGCGGAATATTAATTATGATTTATTATAGTGAATTACCCAAGAGTCAATTACAACTATTACTGGAAATAGTGAAGTAGTGAATTCATTTATGATTTATCCCACAAGAGTCAATTACAACTATTACTGGAAATATTAATGCATGTGTTCAAAGAAGCAGAAGATAAATACCTGGCGAGGTGCCACTGATATTGTCAGAAATCGAAAGCCATCCATATCAGTTGGACGCAACCATAAAATGGCAGAAGGAGGTGCTTGCTCAGTCTGACTCCCGGGTTCTATCTATTAAATAATTATTTCAGGAAAAGTTATCTACTACTTATACAGCAAGTCAGCAATTAGTCAAAAACAAGAGTTCATAGAAACAAATACCTGCCTTGGAGCGGGTCCTGAGGGGATATTTACCATCTTTGAAGTTACTTCTACGATCCGTTTATTAACAGAAATATCTGAAGTCAAGATTCCTTTTGCAGGCCAAAGGTGTAGTCTTACCCCAGAGCAAGGAGATAGATTTGTGACAAAAACAAAGTGACCTTTTCCATTTGCTCCCTGAGTATTCCAAGAGAGTGGTAAATCAACAACGACAGTTTATGGTGCAAGTAGCAGGCATGAAAGTTCTCAATGGAAAACTGTAATAAACACTAAGTTAAGATGTAAATCTCTTTTGATCTCAACTATAGTGGCATTGCCGCTCTTAATACTCAACACTCTCTTTGAAGATGGCCTCGTTTGATCCCTCGACATTTCAAAATATATCAAATTCAGTCCATAATATCTAAAATACACTTATACTACTGAACTTTGGTAAATTTCAAAAAGTCAAGGAAAAGAGGTCAAATTGATAGTTAAGGACTTAAAAAGACAACGCCACCATAGTCGAAGAACCAAAGCGGAAACTCTTATAGTAACCATGTTCATGAGTATGCAGCCATTGGTCTTTTGTCTGGAGAAGGAAGTTAAAGATGATACAAGTATGTTGTAGACGAACTATAATTTTATCTCACCAATTTCTGGATATCCAGCCAACGCCTCCTTCCATCCATTGCTAAAATGGTCACAGTAGTTGTTTTTATGTAAAGATCCCTTTCAAGTCCATCATCAAGCCAATGGGTGCTTCTAGGGCAAGAAAAGTTACTACCCTCGGGTCCTGCATCCCAATAAATCAATTAACAATAAGGTCCAACAACAACAACAACATTACCCATGTGCCGCAAAGGCTCCCACCTAGGGTGGGGTAAGGGGGTAGGATGTACACAGCTTACCCTGTACTAAAGCACAGTCTCAGAGACTGTTTCTGTATGACCCACGTTGAAAATTGCATGGATTGACTGTTGCTACACAACAAAGAAACGCAGACAGTTTAGTGAACCATTTTGCTTTATTCCAGATTTTCATCATATTCCCAAGCCAAAAAATAGTGAGTCTTTGGCTCCATTCGAAATGATGGAGCCAAAGACAATTGGAACTCTTTCACCATAATGTCCAACATTTGATTAAAATGAAAGTATGACGGGACCCAGGGTATTAATCGTCAAATTACATTTCACCAACACTACCGAATAGAAATCAATTGGAACTCATTTATGGTGCGTCAAAAGTAAAGTTCACACCACTCCGAAAACACAGTCTAGCCATTTGGTGAATTTCATTATTTCCATCATTTGCAATGGAGCTAAAGAATCTTATTTTTTGGTTTCGGAATATGATGGAATAAAGCAAAATGGCTCACTAAAATGTCTGCGTGTCTTTGTTATGAAGCAGCAACCAGTCCATGCAATTTTCGACGCGATTTTCACTATGGGTCATCCGGAAACAGTCTCTTTGTGATTTTAGTACAAGGGTAAGACTGCGTACATCCGACCCCCACTTACCCCACCAAAGGAGGGAGCCTTTGCAGTACTGGGGTAATGTTGATGATGATAATGATGTCCAAATATAGTGTAGAAAGGTCCATTAGATTTCAATTAATGTCAAGAGACACCCCCAAAGAAAAATATAATAGAGAAAAGTGAAATTTGTATCATGCTTGCTATTCACATTAGGAATAACACAGTTTGATTTGAGATTCCAACTACATGAATACAAAATTGATAATTGCACAGGAAATGGAGAAAAAAATTGTGTGCATCGCATGAATCAATTTGAATGTGTGTTAGGACTTAGAGATTGTATTTTTAATACAAGTATTACAACTTTAGTTTATTTGTGCATTTTTTATGGACACTTCTCACTTTGATTCGCATATACTACTACCATTGACTTTCAGTTAATGTGCGCATTAGTGGGTCTGTTTCTTCATGTAGTTTCTGTGGCTCCCTAAGCGTAAAAGCTAAAAAGAGAAACAAAGATGTTATTTGGTAACACGGTATTGTTCTTGAGAATATATTAGATGTAAAATGTAACTTTTGTCCATAAACCATGTGGTGTGGTACATTTAGAATTTAGAACACCATCAATGTTTTTGAAGCATACAATGCAAATCAGGGTCACGATTCAGAAGTGAATCCAACTATTCATGATTCGACAACTATAGAGAAAAGTATAATAGCACATACTCAAAAAAATATGATAGCAATCATAGCATATTAGCATTTCATATGGATACAAATTACTCAAGAAGGCATAGAATATGGATACCAGAACTAGGTTTCCGATTGCTAGAAGAAACATGAGATAATTGGTAGGGTAACTGTATGTGCTGTATCCCATCAAAATTTGGAGGTATAGCACTTTGAAGCATCTTTGTAAATATTCCAAGCCTTCTTTGTACATCCATGAAGGGTTGATGGGTCTTGTCATCTATTAAACTAAGAAGTGTGTGTGACACCTGAAAAGTAGGAGCATTCAGAATTTCAATGGTGAAAGCGATATGGAATTATGGATTCACTTGAGAGTTGAGAAACATCACTCACTTGCACGACAAGCTGATTACACCACATTATAACTTGGTGCTCCATTGACAACCAGACATTCTTCATGCATGTACTACTAATCATAAACCCATGGGTGGAAGGGACAATGCCATCAAGGGACTCTAGTTTTGCCCGCACCTATAATTAAGGAATCACAGAAGCATAAAGCAACGATTATGGTGAAGCAACATGATTACACACAATTGCATAAATGATAGACGTAACAGGGAGTAAGTTAGTCATTCAACAAAGAAAAGTTTACAGAACTACATAGTGTCTCAGATTATATCATGGAAGCAAGCAACTATGCAAGAGAAGAAGATAACTTAATCCCCTTATCATGTTTAATGACCAACCCAATAACTAACTCGCCTAAAAACGTGGAATCACCAATTTTCAGTCTTGACCTGGAATGTTGTGTGTCCACCTCATTTAGAACATATTATTATATAAAAAATGTAAAGAAAACATTCAAGTTTGTTAAAAGGCTATAGAGGATATCATGAATACGGAAAAAAGCATAACCACCCTTGCATACATTTTCTTTCTAGAATAACATGGGTTTTCAATTTTTAAATTTGATTGCTTAAAATGACATCATTGATAGATATGACATATACTACATACTCCATACAAAATTGTTTTTCTCTGGTATTTAATTGAATGCAAGACCTGGAGATGTGTGTACCTGGTAATCATGATAACCGCCAGAAATAGAGACGACAACCACATGAGACAGCAATGGATCAGATAGATAACGCCCAGATCTATAAGTTTGGACTTCATACCCTTTCCTCCATTCATGATTAACATGTGCATAGTACTGCCCAAGGGATGGTTGCAATGCTAGAGGAGGTGACCTAGATGGGGAAACCAGAGTATCAGTTTACATCACATGTTTGGTCTGCAATCAAGATAAAATTTTCAAAAAACTGCATTTTACTGGTGTGGGGTAGAGAGTGTCAGGACTGTTTCAACTGCATATTTTCTCAAATGTGGATGTACAGTTGCAGCTCTAGCAACAAAACCACCCATGGAATGACCAACTAACATAACGCTTCTTGGGAAATTCATAGATACATTGGCACCTTCTTTAACTCGAGCATCATGAGAGTCTTTATAATGATCCAAAATCTAACAGACACAATACAACAGCTAAAATTATTAAAACAGAGAAATGCAGGAGCCGGGAAAGCAGTTAAGATAACAAATCAAATTGAACATGTGCACAAAATCTAACAGACACAATACAACAGCTAAAATTATTAAAACAGAGAAATGCAGGAGCCGGGAAAGCAGTTGAGATAACAAATCAAATTGAACATATGCACAAAATACATAGGAGGTGAGAGAATGTGGTAAATGTTACATAATGATGGCTCACATGCTTTTGGGGCAGGGAAGAAGTGGTTAGAATGGCATGTCATGTACTTCTGTTATTAATGGTGGATGGTGGGTTATGGTGGAGAGCAAAAATCCCATTATATATTACTGTCATAGATAATGGTTTTTCACAAATCTCTTCTTACACTAAGGGTTGCTGATAACTTATCCTTTTACTAATAATTCAAGACTTCCCCTTTGCAAATACCGTAAATGTTAACGGAATGTAAATGCCAAGGTGGAGTGAAAAATAAATAAATATTAGAGCACTGGTAAGTGAAGCCTTCAAAACCTAACATGAGTCACAGCAGACATTTGGATAAAGAGACTAAAGACAACAGAAGAGTGTACGTGCATCCTTTATTTTTGGTTGAGGAGTACTACACTTTATAGTCCATTAACATGCACCCAAGGATCATCATATGAAAAAAACAATACCCTGTTAATAGAATATACTACATATTCTGTGTTCTCTTCAAGTATCCGTCCATCCAGTGCCGAGTGTTCACCTTCAAGGTCCACAGCAAACCAGTCGAGCATGCATGCATACTTGCTTGGCAACGGAATGCTTCTAGCATCAAATTGAACACCACTGCCCGGGGTTTTAAAGGCTTCTTGGTAAAATGACTGCTCAAAAGGCCCTCCATTATAAGCCCTGTCAGATTCTGCAGCTATGGATCTCACCTGTAGCAAACAATTGGGAGCGAATGATTAACTAAATTAAGAACTAGTGTCACCATTCAGTGTTTCCTGTTAAGCAAATCTAATAATTCAAACTTATTTTACGTTAACAAGACAAGACATCCATTAGGATTTTCAAGATTATATGAATACACACTCAGTTTTCAACAGAACGCGAATGTGCTATAGCAATCAATTTTACAGAAGACTTATGCAGGCATATCAGAAATCGAGTAACAAAGCTATAGGAAATAGTGCAGGTGGAAGTTGTAAGCAGATAAGAAGGGTGTGGGAGAATTACCTGTTTGTAGCTTCCGCCATTGCCTGGGATAAAAAGAACAGGAACCCCGGTAAGATGCTTAAGGTGCTCCTCAAAATCAATCTTTTTCCACCCTTCATGATACAGATACAATCCATACTTGGTGGATGATACATTCTCCGGCGAGGGAATAGGGATATAAGTAGGATACATGTAAGTCATGATGCACCCATTGGATATCGGCTTTGTCAGGCTGTACAATGCCGCAACACATATCCACAACACAAAAACGACCAAAGCTGCTACTCTCAGACTCGCTCTTAGGCCTGAAAATCTCAGACTTGCCGCCATAATTCAACGACCCAAATTATTGCATTCCTCGGAGAAGATCAAAACTAAATCCTCAGTGACTTCATCTGTCCTGCCCAGGGCATACGGCATAGAATATATTGAAAATGTTGGAACTATTTATGGATCTAATCTAAAAACTTACCTGAGCGGAGATCTAGCGAATAGGAAATAGTTGGATAGAAGAAGAGTGGTAGAAAAATGCTCATTTCCCAGTTTCAGAAGAAAAAAACAATAAATGGAGAAAAATCCGGTGCTTTGTAAGGATCTAACAGAAGAGAGAATCACGGGATGTGGTGGACGAGCTCTATCTGATCACTGATAGAGCATAAGATCAGCAGATAGTTTTCTTTTCTTTTCTTTTCTTTTTCGTTGCTAAGAAAGAAAATAACCCTCCCACTCTGCAAAAGTACAGTATTTTTTGTGTAAGATGCAAAAATAAAAAAGTTTGTAAAAGAAAGACTCTTTTTGGACCAAGTGACTTAAGAATGAAGCAAAAATGAGGAATCATAACTCTGTTTGAATCTGCAAATTCACTTTTGGAGTAATTAATTAGAAATAATTACATAAATATGATCAAAATAAGATGATTTACAAAAATATGACTAATGACTGGAGTAGTAATGAAATCATAGTAATTCATGTTCAAATTGAGTTTTTTCCACTTTTAGTCCTCTGACTATTATGTCATTGACATTTTTGGTACTCGACTTTGATTTTTTCCATTTTTAGTCCTTGACTATTGCGCTAGAGACACTTTTGGTACCCGTCTTTGAAAATTTCCATATTTAGTCCTTCAACTTTTATAAAAGTGACACTTTTGGTCCTCCAACTGTTATAATAGTGACATTTTTAGTCCTCCACTTATTGTGTTAAAATCATAATGGGAGGACTAAAAGTGTCAATTTGACAATACTCAAGGACTAAATGTGGGAAACCTTGAAGTCGGGGACTAAAAGTGTCTCTAGCACAATAGTCGAGGACTAAAAATGGAAAAATTAGAAGTCGAGTACCAAAAGTGTCATTGACATAATAGTCGAGGGACCAAAAATGGCAAAAACTCTGTTCAAATTTTGAGCTTAAGTTACCACAACACCACATTATAGTAATGAATAATCATATTTATATAAATATATTTTATTTTAGTAATATTCTTGTAAAAAATGCAAACGTCGCCTCAAGTTTAATTAAATCGTTGGTGTCATTATTAACAATCTTTTGTTTTTATGTCTAGTTTTTATTGTAATTGAATTTGATTTTAACAGTATAATTTATGTGGTAGCTTTTTAATGAGTCAGTTTTAATTATTAATACAAGTATAATATTGTTGTGATGAGTTTGATTTATTATTTGTCAAATATCGTAAAATAAATAACAAATACATTACTACGTATTAAATAGAGAATAAAAAAGAGATTGGGGGGTAATATATAATTTGGAGATTTGAATATTTTATATTCCTTAGCATTCATTGCTTTTTTACTGGCTACTGCTTTTTTTACAGATTTTACGAATCAAATTGTAAGTCATTGAGAGTAATCTCGAAAACAAAACAAAAAAGTAAAATTGATTATGTGATACCGTTCCCAAGCATATTTACTTTTCAGTAAATCATGTAATAAACCTTGAAGAATGAATTATGAAATTTGCGAAGTTGTAAATTTTTGTTATTTCTTTTGCGTGAATAGTAAATCACACGTGGGCCCCACACCGAGAACGGGGGCCGCCCGATAATTTCAGAACCACATATTATATCCATCTTGGTCTAAATAATATGTATATGGTGGTGGATGTTTTAGTTGGACCATAGAAAGGGCATAGAGTTGACCCGTTGGTCAAACGAGGTCGAATTACCGATATTGATAATTTATCGGATAATAGCCTGAAATGGATTTCGGGGACTTCTAAATTAAAGTTGAGGAACGTACATCCATTCTAAGGGCCTATAATGATCAGGAACATGTGTTATATTTTATTTCGGGGCCGATTGAACACTTCTGGACTCAAAAGGTGACCTCCCACATGTGTGGGGGCCAACCCAGGAATTCGCACCTCTCAAATGGTGACCTCCCACACTTCTGGACTCTAAGGTGACTTATTGATCTTTGAGACAAGGAGGAGGTGGGAGGAGTCTATCAAAGGTACAAGGGGGGCCTACTCCATAATTTCGGCCAAGGCACACAAAGAAGAGAAGAGAAACCTCTGCAACTTCTTTCTCCATAGCCAAGCACCACCTAAGCAAGAAGGATCTCAATGGAAGGGTTTAAGTGGCTAAAAGTGTAGAAAAGCTTGAGAATTTAAGGTAATGGCTTCATTAACCTTTCTTTCTCTCTTTCTTGAATATACTATTAGTTGAGAAAGTTATGAAGGACCCTAGGATTATTCTACATGTTGATAATTGTAGAATAAGGGGTTGGAAGGTAGTTCTAAGTCCAAGAATGTACTTAGAAGCCAAATGACCGGTTCGCCGGAAAATAACCTTTTAGAGGATTTTTGTGTTGATATGGGTTTTGTGATGATAAAACCTTGGTAGGAGCTTGACTAAAGTGTTCCTAGTTGTCGTCGGAGTTTCACCGGAGTTCAATCGAGAAGGGTAGAACTTCTTAAAGCTCATTCGAGGTGAGGATGACCGACTATATTGTTTATAATTAGCGAGTTAATTTCATATGATTACCTAAAGTATTAAATGTGATTGTCATGGATTATTGATGATTAATAATGCCTAAATGAAAATAGCATTGTATATGAGTAAATATAGCATGAAATACAAATTTGGAAGAAATTGTGTATGATTGTGTATTATGAATATGATGACATGATAATGAAATAAATTGTGAAAGATTGTGATAAAATATGCTTTTATTTCAGGTAGAGAATTCATGAATGGATAAAGGTAATATTTTTTATATTAAGAGTTAATCATATTTGAATTGGAAAATCGATTGAGAGGAACAATATGATTATGAATTTGAACGTGATTGTTCTAAGATAAATTGGTTAGCATTGAAATACTAGCCGAAATGTTAGTATGAAAATTGATAGAATAAATCCTAAGGGCTTGAATTATGAAAGGTATACCATTGGCCCCTCTTAAGATCTTTGTAGCCCAATTCTCTCCTTTGATTGATACGGTTACAGATTATTTAAATGCATGGAATACCAAGTCCTTATCTTATGCGGGGAAAGTTGAGTTGATAAAGTCTGTCATACAAGGGGTACAATCTTTTTGGTTAGGAATCTTTCCGGTTCCTAAAACCATTTTGGATAGAATTACAAGCCTTTGTCGTATATTTCTTTGGGGGGAAAGCATGCAAAAGTGGCTTGGGAAGATGTATGTTTACCTAAAAAGGAAGGAGGTCTAGGTATTAGGGACACAAAGATTTGGAACAACGCATTACTATCTCGTACTTTATGGAATATCCACTCAAAACAAGACTCTCTTTGGGTAAGGTGGGTTCATGGGGTATACCTAAATGGGGGTTGTGTGTGGACCTTTGTTCCACACAATAGGGACTCACAATTAATGAAGAGATTGACATTGATACGTGACATGATTGTCTCAAAATTCTCTTCTATAGCCGAGACCACTACATACCTTGAAAAGATGACTTTTAATGGTAAATTATCTTCTTCCAAGGTATATGACCTCCTTAGACTTAAAGCCACACCACATGCGTGGATGTCTTTCATTTGGAAGGCTTACATCCCTCCAAAATTCTCATTTATAATGTGGTTAGCATTTCGGAATAGGCTGCCAACGTATGATAACATGATATATCTTGATGTTGCTAATGTTTGTCCATTCTGTAAGGGTGAACCGGAGACGGTACCACACCTATATTTTGATTGTACATGTACAGGGCAACTTTGGAATAATGTCAAAGATTGGCTTGGTATTTCAAGACAAATGGCATCCTTGAAGAGCGTGGTGAAGTGGACCCAAAGGGAGTGCAAAGGAGCGCATATTAGAGCCAAAGCAACAAGAATAGCGTTTAGCTACACTATATATTGGATATGGCAAACTCGAAATGCAATTCGTTTTGATGGTGCGGCCTTGAAGTTGGATGAGATGTTTACACATATCAAGTATATGGTGTACAAAGTTCTCTATTCTCTCTATCCATACCATATGATTAATTTTTGAAAGTTTTTGTCACGGCTTGATGGCTGGCTGTTTTGCTACGTTTCTTTTGGCTAGATCTCTGATCTAGAGGTTTGCTAGTATAGCAATTGATGTATAGGATATCCATACCTGGATATGCCTCTAATTTTGCCACGATGTACATAACTTTTGGTTACTATATATATATTTACATTTCACCAAAAAAAATGAGATACTTTAAGGTAGGAATGTGTAAATGCTAAGTTAAGCTAGGAGTAGGCCTCAAAGGCTACTCAATATAAAGTGATTCTAGGCATAGGAGTTGCTTAGGAATCTAAATGATATGATTAGAGGAAGCCTCTAACATATGGAAAGGTGACTAGAGGAAGCCTCTAGCACAACGTAAGATGACTAGAGTCAGCCTCTAGCACAATGAAGAGTGATTAGAGGAAGCCTCTAACACAACGAGAAATGACTAGATGAAGTCTCTAGCATAATGTAGAACGACTAGAGGAAGCCTTTAGCACGAAATGGAGTGACCAGAGTCAGCCTCTAGCACGACGAATTTACATAGGTGAGTGTGACTCTGCTATAGTGAAAAGAAGTGATAAGGTAAGCATGGGCCCACGGACCGACTACTTGACCTTATATATAAGGTAAGAAGGTTTTAAATAGGGTAACTGAGGGTTACGGCCTATAATATAATATCACCCTAGATTGTGGGTCTTAGAAATTGAAACATTGATTATATACAGTGTAGTTGTCGTTGTACTTTTCAAATGCTTCAAAGTACTGACCTCCCCTTCACGGGGGAGGCCACCTCACAGTTTCAGGTAGAACTTGAAGGTTTCTACCACCGCCCGTTGTTTCGGGGAGATCGAAGGAGGAAGAAGACTTGGTTCGTGCTTCCTTCGTTTCTATTTTGAAAAAAAAAATTAAGGAATGCTCATGGATATTATTTTGGATAATTATTTGGAGGCTTGTATGCCTAAGTTTGTCAGTTGTGGCTTAACTCTTATATTAATGTTTCCGCTGCGTAAATGAATGTTTTTACATTATATTTATTTATGGATGTACTATGTGTGATGATATTCCAGACGCTTTGTATAGTATGGATGTGTTGAATTGCAGTTGACTATTCGTACTGTACGACGGGTTGTTGACGTGTCCGGGTAGGTCCGGGGCGTGACAGATTAGGTATAAAAAGTAGGAAAAGGGGGGAGAATATACCACAGGTACAGTTTATCTTGGCTTGTTGGCAGGGCCGTTTTTAGGGGGGTCAATAGGTTATCCAGAACAGGGGTCCTGGATTTACGGGGCCCCAATTTTTTTAAAATTTATTAGTATTATATAGTAATATTATATATTAATACTAATCAATAAAATACATTTAGTAAGGAAGAAAAATATAGATCCATCATTTTTTTCGTTGGTCCTTTCACTCTTTTCGTTCTCTTTTAACGTGTATTCAATTGATTTCACTCTACGTATTTAGATTGAGATTTTTTTAACTTTTCATATTAATGTGGACCTTAATTTACATTTAGAACCGGGGCCTCCAAATTCATTAGACGGCCCTACTTGTTGTTTTGGTTTCCATTACTCTGACAGTTATTTTTGTTTGAAAAATGCTTGATGTACATGTTTTCTATGTACACCTTTGACACAATTTTATGTCTTCGTAGATAGAATTGTGTATAAAGTGTGTCAAAGGTGTACACAAAAAAAGTGTACACTAAGTAACAAGCAAGGCTCTTTGTTGTTTCGGACTTTGACAACTTAGGTAAAATAATGGATGTCATCGTACATTGAGAATAGTTACCTTATAAAAATTTCAAACCTATTTTTTCAAATCATGTGTTTTCACTTTTCAATAGAGATCAAATTTTAACGCAATTGCAATCCCAAATTCGTCCTTGATAAATTGCAAGATAGCAATTATAGTCAAATTATACAGAAGCTGTTGTATAAAAATATTATGTACGGAATACAGGATTAAAAAGAAATTTATAAAATGCTCTAAATGATAAAAACATTTTACACAAAAAAGTAAAAAACTAAAAGTATGACGGAGTATCATTCAATCCATATATTAGTAGTCATCAACATCATGTGATATTACTTACTGACTGTGTACTTGCGCAACACTTTAGAGCATCTCCAATGCAAAAATGTGAATCGTGCATACGTGGTATGAGAAATAGTCAATTAAAAAATAACAAATAGAATATTTATCTCCTTCTTTCCACGCTCTTATATGTTTTTGGTAAGTTTTTCTCCACAATGTCAACTACAATATCTATATCTAGACATTGTGTTTGGCATTGTGGGAAATTTTTTACCAAAAACATATAAGACCGTGGAAAGGAGAGAGAAATGCCGAAAATTTAATCATTTGTGTCTATCTCTCATGTCACATATGCACCGTGCACATTGTAGCATTGGAGATGCTCTTAGAAAGAGAAAATTCATTCTATTCATCCTACATTATCGACCAAATCACTAATCAATTCTTTAAGAAAAGTTTGAACAAATTTCTGTAAAAGAAATAACAAAAAAGAAGACAGTCTCTTAGGAATTAGATTCTTGAACTACATCCTACAGAAGGCCGAAGCAGCCACCATTTCTTAAACTTCTCATATATAGAATTGTATTAAAAAAATGGTACAAATAAGGATATATGATAAGTGCAGAATAGGGGAGGAGTACACAGAATAATGATAACAAAGACTAAAAATTCAAAATCATCTAGGGAGGAGTTAGGGGTCCTGCAAAATGAAGCCACCCTATAATTCCTAGTCAAACCGAGAGAATGCCAGGTTTTTAATATCATCCAAATTGACTCAAGTTATAAAATATGGAGACACTTCTTTAACCCCAATTCCCATATGTACAGCCCCCCATCAATGCAGCGTCGCCCGTGAAACTGGAGAAATTTCAATGCATTTATGAGTGTAGAGATCCATCTTTCTCACTCCCTCAGTGTTTGTTATGATGATTCAACTCCTCAGTCAGTGATACAAACAAACAAGATGTGGGTCCTGGCCAGAGTTTAACCAGATGTCGCGCCACGACTGGCCGCCGCTGCCGCCCTTGGAGAGACAAGTACCGCTTCATTGCTTGCGGCTTTAATGCCGCCAAGATCTTCAAGCCGCTTCCAGGTTGCTTCCCGTTTCACCATGACTTCATGTTCACGGGATTCATCTTCCTGGAATTTCTGCGAGCATTCCTCGAAAAGCTCAGGGTCTATGTCCGAGAAGAGTTTGCGGACATTAAGGGTCAAACTCTGGACTGCTTGGTTCCAGTGGGTTCTGGAATTTCTCTCCAGAGCAGGGAAGATTATTGGCAGTACAACTTTTCGGTTCTGTTTTATTAGGCCCTCAATGTGATCATTGTTCCATAGAAACAAGGCTCTCTCGGCCACCTGTACAAAAAAAATGAAAAATGTGGAGAGGGTTCAGGGATAGGGAACATGGAGTATAAACTCATTCCAACCGATCTTAATAGTTTGCGCAAAATATGGTTTTAGTCATTGTAAATATAGTCGTTGTTTCAAGTGCCTGCAGAATAGTTTGTTTGCTTTTCATTTATGCAATTTATGCTATTTTATGTTCAGTCCCTCTTTAACCCTATAACAATAAACAATGTCTATAAAAAAGGGTAGCCCGATGCACATTGGGTCCCTGCAAGATGAGGGTCCAGGGAAGGGTCCCCCGACAAGGGGGTATAAGGAGCAAGCCTTCCCTTTTCATTTTGACAAGAGGCCTCTGCCAAGACTTTAACCCTAAAACAATCTCTGTTTAACAAAAAATGGCATGACTACTTGACTAGCATGATTTCAATCTTCCTTTCAAATCATTTCGCTTTTAAGAAATACATGTTATTTCGTCTATAGAGAGCCATAGAGATCTGTATTCAAAACATGAATAATTAGTTGCGTTTCGGATTATCCCAACTAATAGTCTACGAAAGGGGTTATAACAATCGACATTGGAAGATTAGAATCATAATGCATCATCATCATTACCCCAGTGCCACAAAGGCTCCCACCAACGGTGGGGTAAGGGGGGTCGGATTTACGCAGTCTTACCCCTGTACAAAAGCACAGCGAGATTGTTTCCGGATGACCCATAGTGAAAATCGCGTCGAAAATTGCATGGACTGACTGCTGCTTCATAACAAAGAAGCGCAAATAGTTTAGTGAGTCAATTTGCTTTATTCCATCAAATTCCTAAGCCAAAAAATAATGAGTCCTTGGCTCCATTGCAAATGATGGAGCAAGCCGCATTAAATTTTTCCTTAACTGAGATTGCTCGAATGTTATACAAGAACTGAAGAGAGAATAGCATAAAACGCATGGATGAAGAAAACAAAGTGGAAGGATCTAAAAACAACATTCTATATTTGTAGGGACTAAAAATATATTTGTGCCTTCCTCTAAGTGGTTCCTCCAAGAGAGCACATAACAAGTGATAATAAATGGGATTTTCCATTTTCTCATTTCTTACATGACAAATGTTAATGGATGCCAACTCATTAACACAACCAGAGAGATAAGTTTTAGTAAGAAATACATTTTGACTTATCCACAAGTCGTGTATGCTGTCCTAGAAAGTGCAGGGCGATTAGTAAGAGGACATATAAGCCCAACCAACTACAAGGTAATAAACCAGAGGATTTAATGTTTGATCCCATTTCTTAGTGAAATTTAAAATAAAATAAAAACTACTGAAAAGGCATGCAGTGAAGAAGAGTGGTAACTGGTAAGCAATGGTTATAAAATATAAAAATTAAAAATGAAAGAAATGGAATACATATTTTGTTTAGAAGCACAGTCTCCATCTGTTCATGATCTACAAAGAAATGATACATCAAAAGGTGGTATTCTTGTGGAGTTGTGGTAAATAGATGTCACACTAGACATAAGGTTATGTTATGTTGAAAAAGATGGGCTAATTGTAGAACTAATGATTGATGGAAGTAGATAAGTATGGCCAATTTTTGAGTGTGCAAAAAGTCATATGCAGTTGGAAGGTAGATTTCATCAACCACCTGACCAACTGACATTTCTGGCAGTAACTACCCAAAGGTAGAGAAAACAAAATGGCCATAGGAAATATAGGATGATATAAAATGGTCAGTAGTTAAGAAATTGAGATGAGATGAGAGTGCACGGTGTAAAATTTGAAGAAAAAAACAATCACCGAAATATAGAACTAGTGTAAATAATTTAACTCAAACTAATTTTTTTTACTAAAACTCAAAATAAGTATTTGATGTGGGTTGATAGATAAACTGTTAAAAAGTGAGATAACAAGATAGCAATCCTAGGAATGAACAGGGCCATCCCTTTGCGATTTTGAGGTCCTGGACACTAGCATTAGTCATGTTACAGATAGATTCATCTTGGACTTGTCTAGAATGCTTGTTTGGTGAACAACAGGGATATTATATAATTTACAGTCACATAATGAATATGTGTGTGCACATATATAGTATAGGTTTGAAATAAGAACGCTAGCCTCATTTTGCTCATTCATTGCAAAACTTAAAATAAATTGTCAACATCAATTCTACCTCGGTGCTTGTTCATATTGATTATTTTCAATGTGTACAACTAAATATTAATGTGATCCATTGTAGTCTAAAGATTACAATATTGTAACTCAAAATTTAATTACAATTCAATATTAATTAACTACAAGTGAAATTTAACAACACTTTTTTATTTTTTAACATCAAAAGGCATCACAATGTGTCTACTTTAATACTTATAGATCCCAATGACAACTTTTAACAGCCCAACTTCATGTATTAACTTTAGCGAGTGTTGATATTAATAATTAATATCTCTAATGTACTTTATATTTGAGACCGTTGTTAAAGTCACACCCTAGACAATTGCCTAGACCAATAAAGGGATGAGGATGAATATGTATCGAAAAAGGAGAATCAAACAAAATAAACCAAATGAGCAAATAGAACCATTGACTTGGGAGATATCAGCTTAGACTCAAATGACAAATGCAATCTCTGTTTTAGAACAAACTTACAAAATACTCCGTACAATTTTTAAAGAGAATAAAAAGCATGGATTCATTAACCTGAAAATGTGAGCTACTCAAGCACCGGCCAATTTGGCGGAACAAAGGTACCATACAGCGTTGGAACTCTGGAGGTTGTGTAGCTTCTAAGACCTCCTCCAGCTCACCCAAGAACATAACCTCCTTAGAGCTGTTTGTGACAGGCCAATACTTCAATAAACCCCTAATAACAGTGTCAGCAAGCTTGCAATCCTTTTCCACAAACTGTGTGATGCAGTAAGACAGCTGTTGGTGGTACATTTGGATGCACTTTGGTTTGTGAAGCGGGATGAGGGCACGGACAAGGAAAAGCTTATGCTCTTCCTTCAGTGGTAAGGCGAACCCATTAATTATACTGCCCAAGATTTCCAGCAGCTCTGCAATCCCATTGTGTTTCTCTGTTTCAAAAATGAACCGATAGAATATATTATTGATTGCCTTCCTAATGAATGGCCTGTGCACCATGAACTTTCCATAAATCCTGTGGAGGACTGTTTTAAGGTACTCCCTTTCCCTAGGGTCTTCTGAATCAAATAGATCTAGCAGTCTGATGATAAAGGAATGATCAATATACCGCTTTGCCAGTTTGGCATCCGTCTCGGGTGAGGCCACAAACCTGAGAAGGAATTCATACACGATCTGCAGGTGTGGCCACGAAGGGTCCATCGTCGGTTCCTCCTCTTCCAAGTCAAAAGCTTCCAAAATCTTGTTTTCACGAGGCTGAGGGGTAAGTGATCTGAACAGATTTGTGGAAACCATTTTTACGATCTCTTGCATGGCAGTTTCATTGAACTTCACATTCACTGAGGCAACATAGTCAACAAGCTCCATCAAAGTCTGCCGCTTTATATCTTTCTCTTTCATGTTTTTTGTGGGGTCTGTGAAATCAAAAAGTACGCAGCACATGTTGAGCTTCTTTATGAACAAACTCTGCTTCTCGGAAGTGGGAACATCTCTAAAATTAGGCAATGCTTCGTAGTGGAAAACTGCCAAGGCCCCGTTCTCTTTGGCACTTGAACCATGGAGAAGTTTATTTCCGTGGTTTGCCCCAGTCGCAGAAATGGAATTAGTCCCCGATAGAGACATAGCATTAGAACTCCCTGAACGTGCACCAGATAAGTCACTGCTTCTTGAATTAGAAGAAGAATTTGGAGGAAAAGTAGAGGTTCCTCCATCACGGTTTTCAGCTGACTTGGAGGGCTTCCGGGGGAGCCTGTTCAGTATCTGTTTGATCATCACTGGGAAAGTAGGGAGTAGTGGTTCAAGTTACCTTAAGGTAAAGCCCGATAGGTGTTGATTGATTTGTTTAAAACAGATAACAAATCACAAAAGATACTGACATTGCAGAAGCAGCAAACACGAAACCAACCTAACCACTTATGGTAACCAGGTGAAGATCCAATCACCTCACAGGCTTTGGTTATCGATCAACAGAAGCCAACATCCATCCACCTGCAACTTCAAGCTTACAGGTTTAGTGAATAAATATATCCCTTCCACGTCCTGGACAATTAAAACTTAAAACAGTAAAAAAAGTCAATTCTTGCAACTAATCCGTCTTCCAAGAGACAAATCCAGTGTGCCTATTAGAAAAACTATATACAAAGTTCATGAATTTCTCTTTCCCCCAACTGAACAGTGCGAAGCACAGATGCAACTACTATGCAAGTATAGGTTTAAGCCCTAAAACACCCCCCACATAACAATCAAATCTGCCGACTCGTTCAGCTTCATCCCCGGAGAAAGATTTGCAAGATGTACACTAGCGAGAAAGATTGGCAAGATGTACACTAACCTCAGTTATCGTCGTCTAGATCAAGCGATTACAAGATCTGCGGATGATCTATGGAACCCATTAAACATTCTTCGTCAAAACCCCAAGTCCTGACTGCAAGAAAGCAATACGAACAATGAGGATAAGAACTAAGAAAAGAACAAGTTTTAAAGATTGAGGCCTTAAAGTTGGGTCAGTGATCGAAATCCGAAAACCGCCCACGGGAGTAGAAAATGAGAGGGGATTCTCTGGTTGTTGTTCGATGGAATTATTGTTATTCTGGTGATGAAATCCTTTTTCTCTTTTAAACTTTTTTTCTACCTTTTTTGTATTTTGAAATAATAAAGGAGAGTTTTTCATCAATTCCTATACACTCCTACTTCTAATTCTACTATATATACTTTACTTATATACTCATTATCGGTTTAATGTATCAAACTCTTTTAATTAATCATGCACAGAACCCCCTTTATGAATAAATTTAATGATTTTGAAATCACTTTTCCTAATATTCTGATCGACTATGCAAATAAATGTGTCAAAATCTCTAAATCATACAAAAATGTTAATCATTTTTCTTTTATTTGACAACTGGATTTGTTCATAGAAGTGATTTTGCGCATAATTAATTCAAACACAAGGGGGTTTGATGCATTTTTTAAATTACATGGGTTAATGCGCCGAATTTCTATATCACATTGGGGTTTAGTGCATTAAACCCACTCATACTCCATCTGTATTTAAATGTTCTCTACATTAAGTTGGACATACGGAGTATTATTTAAGAAGTAAAGTAGTAGGGGTAGTGAAATAGTATATGAAAAGTAGTAGAGACTGCGTAAAAGTATCAAAGAGAAGATAAAAAGTAGATAAAGTAAGGGTAGTTGAGTATTTTATAAAAGGTAAGCTTATCAAAATGAAAGTATAAGGAACTTTTAAATACAGCTCGAAAAGGAAAGTGTAGAAAACTTTTAAATACGGAAGGTACAATTCTTTTTAAAACATTATACTAACTTTAATATGGCACTTATACTCATTACAAACAAAGAGCCACTTTGGTGACCTCTTTTGTGCTTATCAAGTTTATCAGTTAGTTTTTTCATCAAACACGTAATTTTTGCTTTCACGCGCTGAATTGTGTAATAATAAGAAAAATTAATGTTAAAGTTACTTTTGTGGGTGTATTGGCTGAAGTTACTGTGATGATCATTTTAGCTATTTTTCTATATGATTTTTATTTGACTTATTAATAACAAATATTTTAAATATAAATTTTTCATAAATCAGCAAAATCAACCAATACAGGCACCTCAGCCAGAACTTCATACATTTCAGTAGAATCAGCCAATTTCAATATTACCAAACAGGTCCAAAATTATATAGTTAGCTTTGTTAACTCAGGTGTTAGTAGTTACTAGTAACAATTACAAAAATAATGATTTTAGTAAGAAAACAATTTATAGTTCTTTACTCTAGACATATCAATTATATTGACCATTTTATAATATTATATCGATGCACATTTCTATTGAGTATATATTATAATAGAAAAAAATTAATTTCAATAATGCACACCTAATAAACTCATTACTAGTTTTAGGAATGAGAGGTATATAGCGGTAAACAATCTAATTCATAATTTCTCATAACCACAACAACGAAGCTTTTTGGAACTTGGAAACCATGAAATATATGGTTGCCAGGAAATTGTAGCTAGTCTTCGAAAAATAATACTAGGTACATTATTTGTCTTCGGTGTTAAAACATGTTTACTTCACGGGTTATTAAACGGTGCTTATTAAGACTCACTTTAATAAGCGGCGCATAAAATAAGCAGTGTTGTAAGCTCATGTTTACTTCAAATGATTTAAAACACCGTTTAACATTAAAATGTCCAAAATAACCCTATAGATATATACACACACAAACATTCATGAACACAAATATATAATATAATATGTGGGGTCACCTCGTACGCTTAGTCGCTTACCCACACCCCTAACCCCTACCCTGCCATGTACCCCCACCCCTCACCCTACCCCCAATTCCACACCCTTGAGCCCCACCCCTTCCCTACCCCCTACCCTTACCACGACCTTACCCTCCACCCCTACTCCCACCCATACCAACCCCCAACTCGTCCCAGGTGGGGGTGGGATATGGTCAGGTCAAGGGTGGGGGTAGAGGTGGGTTGAGGTAGGGGAAGGGGGGTAAAGGGGTAGGGTAAGGGGTCGGGGTCAAGGTAAGGGAAGGTGGTAGGGGGTAAAGGGGTAGGGTAAGGGGTGAGGGTGGGGTGGGGTAGGGCAGGTGGTGGAGGGTAGGGGTAAGGTGGGGTGGGGTATGGTCGGGTCAATGGTGAGGGTGGGTCGAGGTAGGGGTAGGAAAAGGGGTAGGGGTAGGGGTGGGGTCGGGGGTCGGGTCAAGGTAAGGGAAGGGGTATGGTGAGGGTGGGGTGGGGTAGGTCAGTTGGGGGTGGGTATGGTCGGGTCAAGGGTGGGTTGGGGGTGTGGTAGGGGTGGGGGTAGGGGTGGGTCGGGGTCGGGTCAAGGTAGGGGGTACATGGGTGGGGGTGGGGTCGAGGTAAGGTAGGGTAGGGCGGGGTAGTTGGGTAGCAATAGGGTAAGGGTAAGGGGTAAAGGTAAGGGTAAATTCGGAAACTGAAAAAGCTTAAAGTGTCGCTTAATTAATACATGGGGGTGATATGCTTAGTAAGTGGCACTTTAAGCATCTCTTTCGGTTAGTAAGCAGCGTTTTAAGCAACTTGCGTGTTTACTTCACCTGTCTTACTAACCTAATTGTGACTTTAGCAGTGAAGTAAACGCCTCCTTAATATTTGCCACCATGACTTAGCGTTATTTATGATATGTTTCAGCTCATAGTACTTAATAACGATAAAAGTCATTTGTGTTGTTATTTGTTTATTATGACATACTTTATTATCAATCTTGGACAAAAAACGATAAACTTGAAAGGTAAACTACACATGATAAAATTCACACTCATGTATGAAATAAGTTTTGGCGCCAGAAAAATTGAGTCATGGGGTCGCTACCCTAACGTAACTCCAATTAATATACCATTAATAAAAAGTGAAGTAAAATATTAAAGAAACATAAAGTTTCATGGTTAAAGTACATCATCAAAACATTAAGATAGTATAATGCACAAAATTACATAAAATTCATTCTACAATTGTACAAATGTACTCTTCTAGATTTCATTTGTTGGATATATTCTATAGTAGAATCATCATTGATAATACCAAAAACATCTCTCAACATATGTAACTAAGCAATCATTCAACCATTGAAAAACATCCATAAATACATAAATTTAATATTTAATATTAACATTCAAAGAAATTTTAATAATTAATTCAAAAAAATGAATCATGTAAAAGATAAAATCATTTCATTTTGTATTACACTCGGAAAAAGTAAAATACAATTAGTGGAAGTTGAAATTTTTAAAATCAAAATGTGTACGGGGGTATATTGTAATTCCATACAGAGTAAATACTTATAAAACAAATCAAAGAAAAACATTAAGGGGTAATTTGAGTTTGCACTCCATTTTATTGTCTAAATTGGACTTTTCACCTCGTTTTTAAAAATCTTTATTTTTGCACCCCGACCCAATGTGACAACACAAAAATGCTCCTCCATTAATAATTCTCTTGGTCTTCAACATATTCCTAGTAGATGGCATTTTTGTCTTTTCATATGGGGTTGGAGTGAAAAAAACAAAAATTTTAAAAAACAGAGTGCAAAGTCCAATTTGAATAACAATATGTGGTGCAAACTCAAATTACATCAAACATTAATTATGATTATTTAATTAGAGTAATACGTAGTATTTTATTAAATCGGTTTATATAAAAATATGCAAACTCCAATTTTATTGACGGTGAATAAATGCAGTCAAAAATAGTATACACGGATTTTATACACTAAATTTTGATCTTTTAGAATACTAAATTTAAAAAAAATTAGTATTCTAACTCAATCCATCTGTTGTTTTTGACCTAAGTGTACATATATTGTTTAATTTTATATAAAATATACCTAATATATATAGGTATTTTTTTGGAAGTGCATGGGGTCCCGGGACCCTGTGGGACCCTTAGTGGGTCCACCATTTGCACCATTTCCTATTATGCAGAACAATAATGAAAATGTATTCTTTCACGCAAAAAGGAAATAACGTTATCTCTTTGCTCGCAAGTGACTATTTCATCTAGTGGTGGACCCACTAAGGGTCCCAAGGGGTCCCGGGACCCGTGCGCCTCGAGAAAAAATCCTATATATATATATATATATATATATATATATATATATATATATATATATATATTATATGATAGTATATATTATTTAAAATTAATTATTCAATGTATATTTACACCCAAAACGACTTTAAAACCACAAGAACGGAGCAGCGGAATGGGAGCACGCGTGGATGCAAAGTATCTATCTTGCGGGAGGTACCATGTTCAAATCCCGTTGGATTTTTTTCGGCATTTTTTCTGTCTTTAAGGGAAGGCACGGCCGTGCCTGGGCCTTAGGCACGGTCATGCATGTAGAAGAAAGCGGATCCAGCTCTCTAGAACTTAGGCCCAATACAAAAGACCCAACCCCCCTCTTTTCCTTTCACGATGGAGTCTGCGATTCCCCCAACTGCGAAACACGACTGCACAACCAACTCGTTGGATCCCTCCACCTCTTACCACCGCGACAGCCGACCAGCCGAGTGCCTAAGTGCTGACGAGGCGACGCTCACCGGCGAAGTGGCGATTGGCGAACAGTGCCGAAGACACCCCTCTCTTGACTCTCGGTCTCTCCCTTTTCATCATCAACCAAGCGGCCAAGCCACCAAGGTACTCTTCTCTTCTTTTCTCCATTAATGGCGTTTCTCGAGCTTTTTGGTGCGATTTTCTTTATGCTCAAAACTTAGGGTTTTCAATTTCTATGTTTAAATTAATTATACCAAAACTACGTCGTTCTTTTAATTGCTTTTCTTTGCATATCTTTTTTAATGTTAGATTAAATTAATAAATTCATGTGTTTATAAATGTTATTTTCAATTTTATACGATTTAGGATGAACATATATTTTGATGTTGTACCCAAATTTAAAGAAACTCAAAGTATCGGAGTAGTTCGGGTGTTAATTCAAATGATCCACCATTAGTAAATGAAGAATTGGATCAAGTAATTGCTGAAAGTGAAGCTAATTTGGCTTATAATCTACCTGAACAACATGAGGATTTTGAATATTTGGAAGCTGATCCTGGATTGAGAAAAAGAATTGTTGATTTTCACCCTAATTTTCAAGATGAGGTACGTCGTAGTTACATTCAAAAAGGACCATTTCAACCTCGGGACCATGATTTCCCTTTTAAGTTAATTGGAGGCAAAAAACGTAGATTTGTTTCAAGTTGGTTTGATTTATAATGGTAGGGACCCCGTGGCTCCGACTTTCTAGATCCGCCATTGATTTCCTCACAACTAAAAAAGAAAAAACATCAGAAAAACAACTTTATTAATCCAAAGTAGTTAAAATTTAAAAGCAATTTAAATCTCTTTACATGCAACAACCTGAAGGTTTTATTATCCCTAGGCAAGAAAGAAAGGTTTGTCGCTTAGTAAAATCTCTTTATGGGTTAAAGCAAGCCCCCAAGCAATGGCATGATAAATTTGATAGTGTAATGATATCGAGTGGATTTAAAATCAACGAGGCCGACAAATGCGTGTATGTGAAAAAGGCAATCAAAAGGACTATGTCATAGTTTGTCTATATCAAGTAGATGATATGCTTATTTTTGGTAGTGACAACAATTTGATAGATCTCGGTGTTGCAGATGTGATTCTAGGAATTAAAATCACTAGAGCACCCGAGGGGTTGATATTGTCTCAATCACACTACATTGAGAAAATGCTTGAGAGATTCAAGAAGTATAATATCAAACTCATGAGAACTCCTTTTAATTCCAGTGTTCACCTCAGTAAAAACAGAGGAGAAAGCGTATCACCAGATGACTATCCTCGGGTCATAGGATGTTTAACATATGTCATGAATGGCACACGACCCGATATAGCCCAAGCTGTGAATAAATTAAGCAGTTTTTCAATAAATCCCGGTAGAGAACACTGGAAAGCGTTTATAAGGATGTTTGGGTATTTGATGTATACCAAAGACTATGGTTTACATTTTAAAAAATATCCAGTCGTGCTTGAGGGATATACCAATGCAAATTCGATATCCGATTCCAAGGACACAAAATCAACGAGTGGATATGTGTTTACCCTTGGAAGTGGTGATGTGTTGTGGAAATCTTCCAAACAAACATGTATTGCTAGATCTACCATGGAAGCTGAATTCATTGCCTTAGATAAGGCAGGAGAAGAAGTTGAATGGTTGAGAGAGTTTTTGGAAGATCTTCCTTGTTGGGAAAAGCTTGTCCCTCCAATATCCATTCATTGTGATAGTCAAGCTGCAATTGGAAGGGAAAGGAGTGCAGTTTATAACGGTAAGTCTAGACACATCCATCGTAGACATAATACCGTTAGAAAACTAATTAAAAATGGGATAATCTCTCTTGACTATGTTAAGTCGAAAGAAAACATTGCAGATTCGCTAACCAAACCTCTACTGAGGGAGTTGGTCGAGAAGTCAAGGAGAGCAATGGGAATACGGCCAAGGATCCAATAAAAGTCCATGGGGAAACCCTACCTATTATTGAGAGTGTCTCATAATTAGGTTCAAAGGGAAAATACAACTGTGGACTGGATCGGGCGGTACTAGCCAAGATATGGTGCACTCATGCCAAGAGCATTTAGGGTAAGTTACGCTTTTAATGATCTCTATATCTTGATTCGTTCAAGTAAGGTATGGCATGATACCTTCCATAGAGATCACATATGCTGGTGGAAGAAGGCCACTTCTATGAGAATTTATGGCACGAGATAAATTCTCTGGTGCACGATAAACTCTCAAAAACACTAGCGAACCAGGAGGTGTTCAAGGCCGAAACGAACACAAACATGAGAATCAAAGATGCTCCGGGGCTCTGTGTGTTATTCATTGTCTAGGTTTACACAATGGCTGACGGTTCAAAGCAAAGTGCTACCGATTGTCCAGTAAATCCGATGGATATACACTAAGGTAGGTTCAAAGTTTCACGACTACCTAACCCTATGCAGAGTTCCCATCTTCCCATGTCAAATTCCAATCGGTTTCCTATCTTTAAGCCAATTTTCCCGTTCATGTGGGGGGATTGTTGGAAAAAATGGTTTTACAAATTAATATTATGGTCATTAATATTATTTGTAAAAACCATTTTGAAATGAACGGGAAATTGTTCCCCAAAAAATAAACGCGGAATTATATTTAACACGCACACACTGCCGCCATCAGTCGGTCGGGTCGGGTTGGGTTTCGGGTTAGAGTCTTAAACCGTCTGCCCGAGTATATGGCTTAAAGATAATTCTATTAGTCGCTCTCAATTTCGGATAATGTTTGACAATAGACACATCCATTGTTTTTAGAAGGAGGGTCACAACCTTTCTTTCTAAACGTGTTTTTTGGATGTAGAGTCTCCTGGCCAGAGCTCTATATATACCCATGACTGCCAGCATTTTCAATCCATCCGAAAATCATCACACAATTTTACATATTCTCTCTTCCTTCGTCGCATCTTTGAGTTCGCCGAAATCTCGTTGGGAGCGAAGAACCATTCTATCCTGGGAGACGATTGCTATGTGTGTCGGGCAAAAACGTCTTAAGGAAACAACGCTTAAGTTGGGCTCAATTACAAGTAATCTTACGTTTTTCCTTGATTATTTATTCGTTATTTCATTTGCATGTAGAATATTGTACATACATATAACATTGGTGTCCCTACATTTATGAATATTGTTACCACCAAATTACTTAGAGTTGAAGATTACTTGTCCTGGCAGACATAGTTTGAGTCTATCTTGGTCTCTCATGGCCTCTTGGGCATCTTGGATAGTACACTTCTCTAAATGAATGTAAGTCACAACGAGACTTGAATGTAGCGAAAACATGTCCTCAATACCTTAATCGGAGTTAGGAATATATTAGCGACATTGTACTCACATTAAACTCTAGTAAAATTAGGTGAATCTTGATGCTATGGTTATTTTTATTCTTATGTTTATTTCTCACTTTAAAAATCAACATCTAAGAGAAACTATTCATGCAATTTAATTCATTTCTATATTGTATTTAAATCATGACTTTTATGAAATCAAAAGTTTACCCGAGGATCGACCAAGTACTTTGCAGGTATTTATTACTACAATCTACATTTATTTCAAAGAGTAAAAACAGTACGTATTTTTTATATTAAGATAGATTCCCCACAAAGTAATCATATTTCAAACATCACCCCAATGATTCTTCTCAAGAGGTTTATTAGAAGGTGATGAGTTTTAGAGCATAATAGGAAGGAAGTAAGAGACTCAAACTGGCCGCTACCCGATATCATCCATTGTTACCCCATTAGGATGAAAAGTTCAATGGTCATCATCCATTTTAAATGTTCTTTTTGTTAGGAACTCCAGCCATATATTAGTAAATCAGCAGTTTCGTAAGGTGTTGGTCTACTATCCAAATTCACAACTAGATTGTAATACTACCTTCTTTAATATTTGTTTCTATTCTGTATAATTGCTTTGATTCACATTGTAAAATTTACACGATGGTGTTGACATTGAGTTACAAATACTTTTTTTATCTATATGTTAATTAGTTTTTTGTATCCACTTAACATCTCTCTTGTTATATGAAACTCAAAAACTTTGCAACCACTTAAATTTACTAGCACATTTTTACACTGAAAAAGAGTGATGGGCTTCCTGGGATGAACACCTAAAGTTTTATTCCTTTTTAAACTCTTTCCTCGAACTTCCTCCTTGCTTGACTTGTTCTCAACAATGGCGGAGATATTTTTGCAGGGCTTCCTCTCTTTCTTGTGATGCTTGGCCGAAATGATAGGGGTGGGGAGGTGAGAAGGTGGTTTTGTCTCAATTAGAAGTTGATTGGGAGAGGGAGGTCCACCTAAGGCAATTCCCATACCAACCAATCACTCTCACTAATCCTACACCACTCATCTACACTATGCAGCCCCCCAAGTAAACCTCTAGCACTCCAAAACGTGGGGTGGCCCCCACTCATGTGGGGAGTCATCCCATTATGTCCTGATGTGTACAATCAGTCCTGAAAGTTGTATTTGTCGGACTGTTTTAATTATATTTTATTTTATCGGGCCAAATAAATATATCACACATTCTCAACCACTATGGGCTTTTAGAATGAATATACATTTCCCAACTTTAATTTATAAGTCTCCGAAATTTGTTTCGGACTGTTATCCGATAAATTACCAATACCGGTAATTGGGCCTCGTTTGACCAATCGGTCAACCTTAAGCCCTTTCCATGGCCCAGCAGAATGTCCATCACCATATACATATCATCTAGACCAAGATGAATATAATATGTGGTCCCGAAAATATAGGATGGTCCCCGCTTCTGATGTGGGACCCACGTGCAATTCAATATTCACGCAAAAGTAATAATAAAAAATTACATCGTAAATTCATTAACCATTTCATAAGGTTCAATACACAATTTACATAAAAGTAAATATATTTGGGGACGGTGTTACATATAAGGTAGGTGAGCAACGACTAAAGTTACATAAACGTGTGAGTGTGAGCAACTTTAAGAGTTTTGTTGCCCTGACAATCTTCTTCTTCATTTTATTTATTATGTTTAGAGGTTTTAGCCACTGTTTCAAATGAGCAGCAATGTCATTGACTAGAGCATGACAATGTCACTAGTTGCAAGTGGAGAAAAAAAAATGTCACAAATGGTAGGACGCTGGTGCCACATGTCATTGGTCGTGACGTTGGAGTGTCATAGGCGGGGAGGGGGGTACTTTCGAGTGTTGGTGTCACTGGTGAAGCCATGTAAGTGATACTATCTTGCAACGTAATTTAAATAGCAACTAAAAAGAGCTTATGGAGTATACATGTCATATTAGTCGTCTTTGGAGGTTCACTCTTATTAATATGTTCTTCTTCTTTAAAAAGTAACTCTAAAATTTGAGGTTGTGTGTAAAAAAATAATTTATTAAATGAATGATAACATTCAATGTTCATTTTCTAATTCTTTAATCAACACACTTTATTAATAAACAATTAGCTCTCAGAAAGAATTATCCAAAAGTAGTTGCGGATATTCTTCTTGTAGGTTTTTGAATTTCACGTCAATCTTAACTTATGGGTTGGAGCGGCAACTTTTATTCTTGGTGTTAGATATTTGTTAATTTATGTTCAGTGGATTTCATTAGATTCAAGAACAAGTTCTCGGCTACGATGACTACTACACGTACGGGTTTGACGATTGTTTTGGTTATGATGCTTCTTACGATGATGACGATGGCACCTACGTCAGTGGCGATGACATCGACTTGGAACCACGATCCGCATCAGCGGACTCAGTGTTGATGATGACATTGAAGTCGGATCGAGCTTTCAAAGAATGGGCGGTCAAATGTGAGTACCAACGAGATTTTAATCACTTATTTTTGTAAGTGATGAAACATGTCTATTGAAATCAACAAGAAAGCTAGGTTGCAAGCCATAAGTTGCGTCGTATGTGGGAGAATATTCGGTAAAAATAGGAACGTGGCAGCTATGTGTACCAAGCCCGCTTTGGAGTTTGATTGGCTATAGGTTTTCTTTTTGAGAGTCGGTCTTTAGCTTTTATTTTGAGTTTTTTTTTATTTGTTTGTATTTTGATTTTTATTTAATTGTTGGTGACTTTGTGTGAAACTTTTTCTCATCATCAAAACAACCGCTTATATTAATATCATTAGAAATCGGATCGTTACAACAAACTCAAATAGACCAACACTGACAACAATCATCCCTAATCAACTAACACTATCAACCCTGCGGCTAGATTTAGAGGCGGTCACCACTGAAAGAGGAATGTGAATCGCTAACCACCAAACGGATGTGACACAACAATCACTGGTCATATAGATCCTTCTAACGACATAATATCTAACGGAATTGTCAATTATTATTGTAGACCTAAAAGTAAAGACATCAACAAAAAACAGAGCAACGTAAAACCCAACGCGAAAATAAAACCATAAAAAAATTAAATAACTGATAAATCTTCCGAAGCCTAGCACCCCGATCGCTCCAAAGCGGCGGTTCAGGAGGAGGACAGACCGCTGATATGTCTTCTCCCTTGCTCAGCCCTTCACCTCTCCCCGTCTTCTCGTCGCCCGTGCCGCCGCCACTACCACCACCGCCCTCAACCCATGTTGCTTTGCCAAAAACTAACCCATCGATCTCCTCCTCAATTGCAAGAATGGGACAACGCTGCTCTAGATCATCCATAGAAGCCACAATTCCCCTTTACTTGAATCTTGGATTCATTTACAAAAGCTACAGCCGCACTCACGCCTCCTTTAAGATTGACTTGCACAAGCCGAGAAAAGAGATCAGAAAACAAAGATGAAATTTTTCCACTGCTTCAAGATCCAATGGGTAATCTCAAAGTCGCCTAAATCCCAAAGCCAGAACCAACAATCTAAAATCAATAAACTCTTTTGAAGCCTAGAGAAGAAGAGCCGCACAAACAGTTGGCGGAAGGAAAAACCCTATGCGGTGCCAAAGCCGCTAGAGAGAGAAGAGTTATAGTAATCGCTTTTGTGAAGACCAGAGACTTCCGTATAACTTAATAACTCCAACCATCCCATCTTATAAAATAAAAGGTTAATTTTGTTGACATAAATCTTAAATTGGTTCCCTTAAGGTTGATTTTCTAGAAACTCCAAGATTTTTACTTTGTGTGAGACTTTGATTATGTGTTTCGTTTTTACTAGTTAAAATTTAGTTTCAGGATATATCTAATAGTCTAATTGTATTATTTTTTGCATTTGCAAAGGTGATAAACTTTTTGTGTGATTACATGACTGATAATCTAGCGATGTTTGTTAGCTCATTCTCAATTTATTTATTTGTCTTTACCATCAAATTATTTTAGTATATGTCATTTATAATACAAAAAGATTTTATAAACAGTTTTCAACATTCTTTTTACCGGTCAAACACTTTGTGATTCCATGACTCTAAAAAAGAAAGTCACAAGGTCGAAACTCATCCCAATTCAAAGAGCTGATACTAAAATAGAAGTGTGAGTACATAAAAACAATCATTTTACCGGGTCAAATATCTTGTGATTTGATGTTATACACTTTCAAAGAGAAGGTTACATTTTCGAAACTATCCCGACCAAGATGTTAACATTTAACAAAACAGATAATACAGGAGGATGTTTGGAATTGATTATGATTCTGCTTCTTTTTTAAAAGCATGAGCAGAATGAGAATCGGTGTTTTAGAAGATACTCTTCTCAGCTTCTACAAAAACGACTTATATGAGCAATTTAGAGCATTCAAAAGTATGTCTGCATCTATTTATATATAAGAAAAGATATAGCTCATATAAATACCATTTTACCCTTCATTAATCCTATGTGTCTAGCTCTTCTTAATTCACTCATTTGCTACAGTAATGCCACATGGCCATTTTACTTCAAAGTACGGATCTTCTCCAATTCGCCAATTGAAAATAGAAGAAAGCAGCCGTAGGAGATGTAGATGGTGGGCCCAAGCTATAAAAAACCTCAATTTTCTTTAAAGTGTTTTAACTTTTTCATTTTTATTCCAATCTTTACAAAATATATATTAAAACTCATAATTTTTTGTAATCTTTCATATGAGATCAATATTGAATATATAAAATATAATTTATTAACGGTCTCTATAATTATGTTTAAAATTATTTATATACATTTTCTGATCTAAATTATTTATATACATTTTCTGATCTATTTTGTTGTCTGAATTGGGGAAGTTACGGTAGGTGATCGTTTTTAGCTACATTTCATATAAAGTTTTTCTTTATTTCATTAATAAAAGTAATTTAAATCAAATTTATCCACACACTAAATGATTAAACTAATTCAACCATTTCTCTCAGAATTTCATCCATTTCAACAGATTCCACTAATTTCAGTACTACTAAACGGTCTCTAAAATCAAAATCAGACCATGAAAGGGAAAATATAAAAATACTAAATTTATTTAAGAAAACTTTCTTAAAGTATTTTATAATTTGATGTGCACTAGTTTGATATATAAATATCCGGAAATGAAAATCTAATTAGTTCTAATTAGTTCTATTTTGAGTTGGTCCAAATTGAAGACGATGAGTGATTTGAATTCATCAACTCTAAGATTAATAAAAATCCAATGTTATTTTCATTTTATATTCTACTCCCTTCTTTAAACTATTACAAACCTTATTTCTTCCTATTATAATGTCACTTGAGAATAAAAAAATTAGCAAATGGAAATGACAAACACATCGAGTGCTAATAAAATAAAACTTCTAAATTTAGTCCAATTTATTACGGAGTATTATTTATTTTTAAGGAAAAAAGGGCAAATGTGAAAATATATATTTATCATTTTTTGTTTTTTTAAACTGCTTTGATCTATTTAAGTTTAATTTTATTAATTTTTTTACTTATTCGGCTGAAGTTACTGTACATAATCATTTTTAACTACTTTTCATATAATCTTTTATTTACTTCATTAACAAAATATAATTTAAACTAAATTCATTCATAAATCAAAAGAACCAATTTCAATCAAAATTTCATCAATTTCAAAAGTATCAGGTGAAGTAGCCAATTTCAATGTTACTAACTGATTCCAAATATCAAAATTAGTACACCAAAGTAACAATTGAACGGGAAAATTTTATTGCTCATATGTAGTGCTTTTAAGTATTAGAAGACAAGCTTGCTAATAATTGAGCGAAATAACTTTCTCCCTCATATGTAGTTCTAAGTATAAGATAAGAAGACTATACAATTGAGCGGGATAATTCTCTCTCTCATATGTAGTGTTTTAGGCAAAAGAAGAAGCTAAGAATATTATTATCTATTTTTAAGGAAAAATTGGCAAATGTGAAAATATATATTTATCATTTTTTGTTTTTTAAACTGCTTTGATCTATTTAAGTTTAATTTTATTAAAATTATTATTTTTACTTATTCAGCTGAAGTTACTGTACATAATCATTTTTAACTACTTTTCCTATAATCTTTTATTTACTTCATTAACAAAATATAATTTAAACTAAATTCATTCATAAATCAAAAGAACCAATTTCAATCAAAATTTCATCAATTTCAGGTGAAGTAGCCAATTTCAATGTTACTAAAGTGACTCCAAATATCAAAATTAGTACACGAAAGTAACAATTGAGCGGGAAAATTTTATTGCTCATATGTAGTGCTTTTAAGTATTAGAAGATAAGCTTGCTAATAATTGAGTGGAATAACTTTCTCCCTCATATGTAGTTCTAAGTATAAAATAAGAAGACTAAACAATTGAGCGGGATAATTTTCTCTCTCATATGTAGTGTTTTAGACATAAGAAGAAGCTAAGAAGATAAATTTGCTAACAATTGATGAGTGAGAGAACTTCCACTCTCACGGGTAGTTCTTCTTAAGTATATAAGACAATCAAGCTAACTATTGAGAGTGAAAATTTTCTCTTCCATAAGTAGTGTTTTTAGGTACTACGTATAAGTGTATAACATAAGTCAAATAATAATTGAACGGGAGAATTTTCTCTCTTATATGTAGTCTTTTTAGAAACTCCGCCATGATATCATTTTCTTTGGTATCATGCCTATCCCAAGGCAGGATAAAGGAGGAGGGTGCTGTGGTAGGCGTGTGATGGCCAACTGTATCACATAGTCACATGACATGACATGACATGACATGTAGTCTTTTTAGATATGACATGATAAGCTTGTTAGCTAATACTTAAGCGAAAAATTTTGATCTCTCATGCGTAGTGCTTTTAGTCATTAAACGATAAAGTTGTTAACAATTGAGCATGCGAATTATCATATATGTGTTTTTTTAGTATAATATTTTTCTCTCTCATATGTAAGAGTTTTAGATAAAAAGAAAAGATAAGCTTACTAATAATTGAGCGAGAAGATTTTTTGTTTAATATGTAATTTTTTCAGGCATTAGAAGATAAGATTCCTAAGAATTGAGAAGGAGAATTCAACGGGAGAATTTTATTGCTCATATGTAGTGCTTTTAGGTATTAGAAGATAATCTTGCTAACAATTGAATGTAATAACTTTCTCCCTCATATGTAGTTCTAAGTATAAGATAAGAAGACTAAACAATTGAGCGGGATAATTTTCACTCTCATATGTAGTGCTTTTAGGCATAAGAAGAAGCTAAGAGGATAAACTTGCTAACAATTGAGTAAGAGAACTTCCACTCAAACGGGTAGTTCTTCTTATCCTAAGTATACAAATAATCCGGCTAACCATTGACAGTGAAAATTTTATCTTCCATATGTAGTGCTTTTAGGTATAACATAAGTCGACTAACAATTGAGCGGGAGAATTTTTTCTCTCATATGTAGTGTTTCTAGATATGACATGATAAACTTGCTTGCTAATTGATAGTCCCTGTTTCTGTAACAGCAATGAATAGCAGTCTAACAAAGAAGATTAACCGTAAAGATGAACACAGATGAATCGATGTAAAACCCTCTTTGATAGACCGTGAACTCGTACACAGAAAGATATGCGCTTAAGGCTATAATGAACAAGTACGAAAGTTAACCTAATCCTGAACCTTCGGCTCCCTTTTTATAGGCGAGGTTCAGGTTATGTGTGAAAGGCTTTTAGCATGTTTGTATGGGCCTAACACATGGCCCATATTCTATATAATCAATGCACCTATTTAATACAAGGAATAATAATAAAGCTAATCTATTACAAAATAGAAGACAAACTTGATTCACAATTAAATGATCTTCAACAATCTCCCCCTTTGTGATCAAGTGCCTCTTAGTTATTGCTTCTGTGATTTGAAATAATGTTTCCTCATATTCAGTGCATGCTCGTATTGCCTTAGCATATTTCTCTTTTCTAGGCGACCGTCGATGGCTTTTAAAATGGTCTCCACTGTAGAGTGTTCCTTTTGAACGTATGACGATGCCTCCTGAAGATTTTCCTCTAGCTGTGCCTTCATCTTTAGAAGCTGTTCTTTTATTATCTTCAGCGTTCCATCACAATATTTCTCAATTTCATTAACCACCATCAGGCGTTTTTCGTTCTTGTGGTTGAGATATGTGACTGCTGGCGGTGTGAAGAAGATGTGGTAAGCTAGGAAGTCTTCGAGTTCTGGACCATACAGTCTTGGCTTTGTAAGGTTTGTTTTTGTCAAGTTGCATTCAATAGCCATCTGTAGGTCGTGTGATGAGTGCACTCTGATTTGTCTGAGCATGAATCTCTTGATTGCTGCAAGACCTTCGCTGTATGTTTTGCTTTGCCTGACTGGAAGGTATCGATAAGCCATAAACATTTGATAGATGTCATCTGGTTTAAGCATGATGAAATCATTTTCTTGGCAAGTAAATTCACTCCCGTCAGTGCGTTGAAGCCTGTAAGAATAGAAAGTCACTCCGTGATAATCCTCAGCCTTCACTTGTAGAATTTGATGAATAGGGAGAATATTGGACTTCAAGTCTTGTTCCATCAGCTCTCTTTGAGTACCGGTTGACCTTTGCAACAGCATATGTAGATGACCTCCAGCCTGTTTTCCTTTGAGATGAGTAAGGCCTCGTAGCTTCAGTTCATTCAACGGTTTGACTTTGTCTGCTCTACGCCAAATACGCTCTCTGATTTCCTCTTAGAAGGGGGCTTTAATTCGAACGTTGTCCCAATGTTTCTCTATCTTGGGAAGTCTTCCCGCTGATTGTCTGACGACAGATTCAAGTGTTTTCTGAGATTCCTTGTAGTTCTCCCCTTCCTTTCGTTCATCGTCCTCGAGCCTGATGATATCTTCAGCACATTTGTTGATTAGCTCTCGTAGAAACCAGTTCCTCTGCATATCTTCACACTCTTCATCTTGCATGATTTGATCCATCTCCGTCCACTGTCTGGGCCATTTGTCGTGAATAATGATATCTTCTAGCTGATCGTGCATTTCATCTGACGACAGAATGGTAGTGGCAGGTTGACCTTTTGGAGACGGAGACCTTTTAATCGAAACACCGGGTTCACTAGGATTTCCCGTTGTCATCAGCTTTGAACTAGGTTCTAACTGATGGCCTGATGTAAAAGATGTACCAGTGGTAGCATCATCAGGACTTCCATCCCCTCCTCGGTTGGTATCTCTAGGAAATACGCCTCGGGATGTTACGTCTAGCTCGACCAGGCTAGAGATTTTGGCTGCGGGTGATGGCTGTTGGTTGGTAGAGGTTTCTGGTTGAATGGGCTGTGGAGGTTGGCTAGGTAAAGCAGTTTGCTCAAGTGGTCGTGGTCGCTTGTTCTCCCCCTCATGAGGATCCGAATCATCGGGGTCCTCATGGGAACGTTTGCGACCACGAGGACTCTCCTTGCATTTGCTTTTGGTTTCGGGGGAAGAAAGGAGGGCTTCAAGAATGGCTTGCTGGTGAAGGGTAAGTTTGGCTTCAGGGATGTTTAGAAGATTGTCCAGCAAGGCCGATGCAAGGGTTTCGAAGGGTAGTGAGGAGAGATCGATGGAGGGTGTGGTCGGGCGTGGGGAGAATACTAGTTCTGTATCCTGGGTTCCCCGAGAGTGTGAAGGAACGGGTATTTGGTTGATGGATTGGTGAGATAGAGGGGTGGAGGATACTGATTGGGTATGGGAGATGAAGGGTTGGGGTGAGGGTTGGGGTGGGGGTTGTTCAAACTGAACCACTTGGGTGGTCCTAAATTCCTGTTCTAGAGCGGTCATTGCATCTTGCACCCATGGTTTAATGGTGGAATCTAGGAAGTGATTGAGCAGAACGTTGATGTCTTCAAAGGTTGGGTGTCCAGTTACGGGGGTGGTAACTGTTGTCACAGCATCAGTGAAGATAGCTGATGTGTGGCCTGCGTGCAATGATGGAATCATTGAAGGCGTAGCAGGGCTTCCAACCGTCATAGCTTACGCTCTGGTTGTTGCTTTCAGGGTGTGTGCACCTGTATGTGCTGTGAAAAGTGTAGATGTCCTAGAAAATGAAGAAAATGTAGGAAATGTGACACCTAGACTCGATGTGTTTGAAGAAGGGGTTATGACCTCGGGTGATAGGTCAATAGTACGCTCAACTGATTCGGAAGGAACCAGTGAGGGGGTTGAGTCCCGTGCTTTTGAAACGATAGCCTGTTGAGAGGCTATCGAGTGGCTAGGTGAGGGCTGTGCTTGCGCAGTTGAGCCAGATGCTGCGACTTCTACCCGAGAACCGAAAAGATCGGCTCCTGTACTTAAGGATTCGGCTCGGCTTATCTGGATAAAGGGATCGCAGCCGGCAAATATGTGCTCGTCCGCCTTATCAATGAGGCTCTTTCTGACGCGGGGCTGGGGTTTTGACTTAGCAGCTTTGTCATTTTTAATCTTGGCCCTTTTCTCCCGGATGACGACGTCTTTGGAATTCTTTATAGTATGAGCTGCTTCATCGTAGTCATCCTTGGAGCAGTTTGTTTCTCTGGGATCCGCTCTTGGTTTGGTCAGCTCTTTGATAGTGAAGACTTGGGGTCTGCCTGCGATTATTGGTGCCGCGTCTTCAGCAATGATCTTCTTAGGAGATTCGACAGGCAGCTTTCCCTTTCGGATCAGAGCATAGGTGAGCTCAACGTCTTCACTGTCATTGTCGTCATCATCATCAGAGCCAGACTCTTCGCTATCCGTACCCACGCTCTCGGATGCCTCATCGTCAGTGTTTGGTTGGGCATCACTTGACGACTAATCGGCAGATTCCTCAGCGTCTGTTTCGGTGCCCTCAGCCGTCTGACTCGTCTCGAGAGAGTCATCAGACTTTCCTTCATGGGGCGAACCGGCCACTGGTTTCTGTGGCTTTTGGATTTTCTTAGGACCCTTACCAACACTCGGCTTTGTCCCCGGGGTAGGTCCAGCTGGGTTTTGCTGAACCATAGGGACAGTTCTCTCAATGTTTTCTTTGTACTGTTGAACTGCTGGATTTGATGATTTGACTAGTTTGAGCAGAAACCCAGGGATCCACAGACCGAAGACAGGGTTCTTGTATGCTTTGAAGTACTGCAGCTTCGGGGCGGTGTCGTGTGGATCAGTACTGCGTCTCGGGATGGAAGAGTGCTCTGCCATGCAGTCGTTGATAATCAATCCGAGCCACCTTGCGTATGGGATGGTACCTGGCCCGTTTTTCTCCTTTGCTTTGACCAGGTCCATTAGCTCTGAGAAAAAGAGTTGTGCTATGTCGTAGTTCTTGTTGAATGCAATGCCATGAAAGATGAGCAGGATCTGCTTGTTGCACTTGTCGAACCCAGCATGCTTTGGCGACAGGCACTTGTTCACCAGCCCGAATAGGCTCTTCCACGGATGATGGAGATAGGCTCCGTTGAAGTTTGATAGCTGTGGCAATAAGGAGGTGTAGCCGAGAGATGCCACGTCTTTGAGCAGATCGGGGATGGATGGTAGCGCATCATACGTGTCGTGGACTGGCAGCGCTAGTGTAGTACGTAGTGTTGATGGTGTCAGAATCACGCGCATGCCGTTCAGTTTTGTCTTTATCTTGGAGCGATCCTTCGGTGATTCCGTATGCATGTGACCCCAAAACTGTTGTAGGTATATCTCTGGCACTGGTTTTGCGTTGTGAAGTGCAGGCCAGAGATAGTGACCTTTCATTATTGCTGGAATGACTGGGTTCTGGCACTTGAAAACTGTAAGGTCTAGCTGGAAATTGGTGTCCAGCACCTTGATCCACTTGCCCTTGGGGTAGATGGCATCGTCGATCTGTGTTTGAGTTGTTCCTGCCATTATGAATTGTAAAAGCAGGGGGTCAGCATATGAAATTCATCGGTTTGATTTCTCTGAGATTAGATTGAAAGAGTTTTGGTTTGCAAGTTTCAGATAATTTATGCAGGTGGAATTTTTGAAAAACAGTCTAAGTCCAAATCTCGAGATCCAAATCTCGAGATCAAGATTTCGAGATTCAAATCTCGAGATCTTGATTTCGAGATTCAAATCTCGAGATCAGGATTTCGAGATTTAAATATCGAGATCTTGATTTCGAGATTCAAATCTCGAGATCAGGATTTCGAGATTCAAATCTCGAGATCAAGATATCGAGATTCAAATCTCGAGATCAAGATTTCGAGATTCAAATCTCGAGATCAAGATGTCGAGATTCAAATCTCGAGATCTTGATTTTGAGATTCAAATCTCGAGATCTCTCTCGAAGATGAATCGACGAACTCGAGATCTGGAGATTTTGAATGTCGAGATCAGATATCTCGAAATGGCAATTCCTCCTTCAAAAATGAAAGCAATAGATGCGAAAAACATCATACAATAAGATTTCGAACTTGAATTTAAACTTAAACTCTTTTGGTTTTTGATTTTGAGAGATTTCGAACGTTCTGTGAGAACGTTTTTTCGTTTTTGAAGGATGTTTGAGGGATTGCGATTGCGAGTAATGAACTACCTTCGTAAGGGGTTTGCTGATAGAAGAAAGAAGGAGAAAAGGCAGAGGAGTTTGCAGAAGACGAGGGAGTTCGGGAGCTCTGTCCGTGCCTTGTTTGCGCAAAAAAAGAGAATGGGAAGGGAAGGGTTTGTCGCGAAGCTTATATACGCGAGAAGATTGGGCCCTTTTTCGAAATATCAGTTAAAAATTTTTTTGAGGCCCAATATCAGTGAAAATTAGAGCTCCCCCTTAAACAGTGAAAATATTCCCCCCCCCCCCCCAAAAAAAATGCAACAAACAATATGTACAAGTGCAACACACACACACTATTTTTTGTTCTTTTTCTGATTTTCTCCCCCTCAACACATGCAACTCACACACTATTTTTGTTCTTTTTCTGGTTTTCTCCCCCTCAACACATGCAACTCACACACACTATTTTTTGGTCTTTTTCTGATTTTCTCCCCCTCAACGCATGCAACGCACACACACTATTTACAGATCACACTCACACACACTTTTTACAAGTCCCACACACACACATTTTACAAGTCCCACACACACACACTTTTTGGACCAGTGGAGACAAAGTTTAAACAGGCTCGAGGTTCAACATGCCCAACTTGGAGACCAGGAACCGGAATCTTTTTTCATCCAATGCCTTAGTAAACAAGTCAGCCAATTGAAGCTCTGAGCTTACAAAGTACATATCTATGTCTCCTTTCTCCACGTGATCCTTGATGAAATGATAGCGCAGATCAATGTGTTTGGTGCAGGAGTGGTGAACAGGATTGCTTGTGATGGCGATGGCGCTTTGAGAGTCACTGTAGATCGGGATGTGGCGGAATGTGTAACCGTAGTCCTGGAGCTGAGTCTTTGTCCATAATATTTGTGAACAACAACTAGCAGCCGCGACGTATTCGGCCTCAGCTGTAGATGTTGACACACAGTTCTGCTTTTTGGAAGACCAGCATACTAACTTCTCGCCCAAGAATTGGACGGCTCCCGATGTACTTTTGCGGTCCATCCGGCAACCAGCAAAATCAGCGTCCGAGTATCCGACTAGATCAAAGCCTGAATGCTTGGGATACCAAAGGCCTAGATTCACCGTGCCTTTGAGGCATCTTAAAATTCGTCGTACAGCGGTCAGATGAGATTCCTTCGGATTGGCTTGAAAGCGAGCACATAAGCATGTGGAGAAGACAATGTCAGGCCTGCTTGACGTGAGATATAGCAAAGATCCGATGATGGCCCTGTAATTCGTAGCATCAACTGGCTTCCCGGAGGGATCTGAATCCAGTTTATTGTTTGGGGACATAGGGGTTGTCATGGAAGATTTGCCTTCAATGGTGAATCTCTTTAGCATATCCAGAATGTATTTTGACTGGTTGATGAAAATGCCGTCAGAGAGTTGTCTTACTTGCAGACCTAAGAAGAAGTTAAGTTCACCCATCATGCTCATCTCGAACTTTGTTTTCATCAATTTCTCAAAATGTTGGCAAAGGCCCGGATTTGATGAGGCAAAGATGATGTCATCAACATAGATATGAATCAGAATGATGTCAGATTTCTGTCGCTTGATAAACAGAGTAGTATCAATCTTTCCTTTGGAGAAACCTGAATCAATCAAAAATTCGGTCAAGGCATCGTACCAAGCCCTGGGTGCCTGTTTCAACCCATAGAGAGCTTTCTTGAGCTTGTATACATGGTCTGGGAATTTTGGATCTACAAATCCTTCAGGTTGAGCAACATAGACTTCTTCTTCTAAAGTCCCATTTAGAAAAGCTGTTTTCACGTCCATCTGAAAGACGGTGAAGTTTTTCTGTGCCGCGTACGCAAGAAAGAGGCGGATTGCTTCAATTCTAGCTACGGGCGCAAACGTTTCATCGTAGTCTATGCCTTCCTGTTGATTATATCCCTTTGCGACCAGCCTTGTCTTGTTCTTTACAACTGTTCCTTCTTCATCCCTTTTATTTTTGAATACCCACTTCGTGCCAATGATAGTCTTTCTCTGAGGCTTGGGTACCAGTGACCATACATCCAGTCTGTCAAACTGATTGAGTTCATCTTGCATCGCAATCACCCAATCTGGATAAAGTAGTGCATCAGAGACCTTTGATGGTTCTGGCTGGCTTAGGAAGCATGCGAAGTGGCATTCATTCATCGTTGCGGATCTTGTGCGCACACCTTGACTCGGATCACCTATTATCTGATCAACGGGATGTGCTCTCGTCCATTTCCTCTCATGAGCTAGAGGGGTTGGAGTTATGATTGGTTGATCCGAGTCCTGATAGGAGTTTGAAGGCTCTGGAGCAGCTGTGGTGTGCAATGGAGATGATTCTGGACTTGTAGCAAAGTCGTGATCATCCACACCTCTGAGATTGGATTGAGGGGTTGAGGGTGTGGATGGTACATCTTCTGGTCCTGTGAGGAGCGGAATTTCTGTTGTTGGAGTTGATGTTGAAGCTGGTGTGCATGGTGGAGGTGGAGATTGTGAGTTCTCGTAGAAGTTTCTGAAAAGAGAATCGAGAATCACATCTTCGTGTTCGGTGTTTGGTTCAGCTTTATCAGAAGCTACTTGTACAGCATGTGATGGATCAGTCTGTAGATGTTCGATCGCGAAGTCTGCCATTTCATAGAATGTAACATTTACACTCTCGATGACAGTGCGCTTGTCTCTGAGATAGACTCTGTAAGCTTTGGACTGCAGTGAGTAGCCAATAAACACGCCTTCTCTGGCTTTGGGGTCCAGCTTACTTCTCTCTGTCCGATCATTTAGTATGAAGCACTTGCAGCCAAAAATCTTGAAGAAAGAGATGTCGGGAGTTCTGTTGAAAAGAATTTCATATGGAGTCTTGTCGAAGCGTTTATGGATGGATGTTCTGTTCTGGGTGAAGCACACAGTATTGATTGCCTCTGCCCACATGAAGTGAGGCAGTCTGGATTGGATTAACATGGTGCGTGCTGCTTCAACAAGGTTTCTGTTCTTTCTCTCAACAACTCCGTTCTGTTGGGGAGTTTTAGCTGTTGCAAATTGCTGAGTGATACCGAGAGATTCATAGAACTCAGTGAGAGTTTGATTTTTGAACTCGGTACCATTGTCAGTTCTTACAATTTGAACACTGTGCTGTAGCTGTTTCTGGATGGTCCTGATAAAGGTCATAATGTTTTCTGCAGCCTCGTCCTTTGAACGCAGAAATTTCGTCCATGTGAACCTAGAGAAGTCATCAGCGATCACCAGAGTGTATTTGCGGCCGTTGATGCTTTGGACTCTCATAGGTCCACACAGATCCATGTGAATTAACTGCAGCTGATGTGTAGATGATGGTACTGTTTTCGACTTGTGGGAGCTTCGCGTCATTTTGCCCATCTTGCAGGCACTACAATGATTTTCAGCGGAAGACTTTAGCAGAGGAAGCCCCTTGACAAGTTTCTTGGAGGACAGGATTGATAGGTGCTTGAAGTTCAGATGGGAGAGACGTCTGTGCCAGAGGTTGTTCTGTTCTGTTGAAGCTTTGGACAGCAGACAGATGGAAGTGGTGGATTGAACGCTTTTCAGATCAATAGTGTACAGATTTGATGTTCTGTAACACGTTAATAATGTATTCCCACCGCTGTCTAGAACACAGCATTGTTTTGCAAAGAACCTCACTTCCATCCCGCTGTCACAGAATTGCCCTATGCTCAGTAAGTTGTGTTTGAGCCCTTTGACAAATGAAACGTCTTTTATAGTGACACTGGCACAGATGACGTCCCCATACCCAAGAATAGGAGATGAGGCGTCGTTCCCGAATCTGACATTGCCTCCGTAGCAGTTGGTGTAGTTGCTCAATAGGTGTTTTATTCCGGTCATGTGGGTTGAGCATCCTGAGTCTAAGTGCCACACATGACCGTCTTGCAAAACAATCAAACAGGTTTAGGTACCCATCTTGGAGTGGGTCCTTCCTTATTAACAAAAAACGCCTTTCTAAATCTTGCTTTTAGCTGTGATCCAAGGTCAACAGCTTTTTCAACAAAAGATCTTTCTCTTGTGGACTCTCCAATAGCCAGATCTGCTTTTGCAGTGGGTCTTGTTTTTGGAGCCCACTTAGCAGTTTCCATTGTGGTGGGTCTGGTTTTGTGAACCCACCTTTCCGTTTTAGTCTTGGTGGGTCTGTTCTTGGGGACCCACCTCTCAGGTTTAGTTTTGGTGGGTCTGAATTTGGGGACCCACCTCTCAGTTTCAAGCTTGGAAGGTCTCATCTTGGGGACCCACCTTTCGGTTTCAGTTTTGATGGGTCTTATCTTGGGGACCCACCTTTCAGTTTTAGGTTTGGGAGGAGAGTAGACATGAGCTTTGTGATTGAATGGTTGTTTCTTAAGTTTGGTTTTAAAAATATCCTCTTTAGAAAGCCGATTAAGATGTTTCCTTGAATGAACTCGAAGAGCATATTTCATATCAGGTATACAAAATATTCCCTTAGATGTTCTGTTCTCGGTTTCCCTTTTTGGTTTGAGCTTTCTTTGAGGCTTTGCTTTAAAAACATTCACATCACATTCATAATTATGGGGGTCTGGAACAGAATAACCATAAGCAATACTTGAATTATGAATAGAACGATGTCTAGAAGAAGTCTCAGAAATATTCAGCTTGGGACTCAAGACTGAACTACTAGAAGTTAGTTTCTCAGAGACAGAATTACAATTAACTTTAGAATAAAAAATAGAACTAGATCTAGGACTGGCACTTTTCTCAAAAACTTTCTTTTTGCCTTCTGCGATTTCCTTCCTCTTTTTCCTCCACTCACTCTTCTCTTCTCCTTCCTTCTTCACTTCATTTCCTGTAAACAAAGGAGAAGAGAGATGAGTGGACGAACCTTTTAAAAACTTGGTTTTCTCAGGTGAGGTGTGTGAACTGTCAGACTTAGAAGTAGAAGGGGCTGTTTTAGCATGATACTGCTCACTTAATTTATTGAACTTTTGAAGAAGTTCCTGCCAGTTGCTCTCAAAACCTCTCTTTTCAGTTTCAAATCTCTCTCTCTCTCTCTCGTTATCAAGAGTTTTCTGAAGGTTTTTGAGTTTTTGAGCCATAGGAAAAATACAAGGTTCCTCTCCAGTTTTAGAGATACCTACTCTTGGGGGTGGGTCTAGAGGATGTCCTATGTGTTGAATATCTTTTGCATAAGGGTCAAGGCATTCACTAAAGCAGGAAGTAGATTTTTCTTGTGAAAGTTGTTTTTCATTAACAGAGGGATAATCACAAGAAATCGCAGATTTAGGGTTCTTTCTCTTTTCTTCTTCTGCTTCAGCGTTTTCATCATCACTTCGAAAATACATTTTCTCACCAAACCCAAGTCCCATGTAATCTTTGTTATAGATTTGAAGACAGTTAAATTTCTTTAGATTACATGGGTTTTTTATGCCCAATCCTATTTTAGGATTGTAAAATCGGTCATCCTTTATTCGATTAAGAAAAATTGTCTGTTCAGACTGACCTCTTTTAGCAGCTAGATCCTCTAGTTCTTTTACTTTTTTAAAAGTTTTCTTCTCTTATTATGCAAAAAATCGCATTCAGTCTTTGCTGTGCTTTTTTCTCGTTCACTATCCTCAATTTTCCTAGTTAATTCAGCTATCTTAAGTTCAAAACTTTCAAAATCTGAGGACACCTCTTTGACCTGATCTTTCGCAATTTCAAGTTGAACACTTAGAGAAGACTTTTGGTCTAGATTCTGTTTCAGTACCCTGTGATTATTGTCTAGTCTCTCCTTTAGTTCCTTAATTAGATTGTCCTTCTCAAGTAAGGACTGAATTTGATTATTTAAAGGAGTATGAGAGGTACTTACAGAGCTTGTTGAGCATTCACTTTCGGGGATCGCAGCATCACCCTTTCTTTCATCTTTTTCCTCCACTCGTGCCATCAGGGCATAGTTTTCTTCCTCCTCCTCCTCATCAGAAGTATCTTCTGCCCAGTTATCATTCTCAGCAATCATTGCATAAGTTTCTTCTTCTTTCTGCACCATCAGCATTTTCTGCTTATTCCACAGCATCTTCTGCTTGTAGAAGTTTGCATCCTTTTTCTTTGGGAGGCGGCAGTCTTTGATGACATGTCCAGCCTTTCCACAATTGTAGCATGTGGGGACATCTTCAGCAGATGGCGCCTTTCTAGATGATCCTTGTTCATGGTTCTTCTGTTTGGAGTTAGAGGAGGAGGTTCTAAGCTTGTTGGAGGAGCTGTTCTTCTTTGCAAATCTCTTGGCAAGCAGTGCCATCTTCTTCTGTAAGTCTGCAAGCTCAGCCTCCAGATCAGATTTGTCATCATCACTTTCATCATCGTCTGATTCAACCACCACCTTCTTCTTCTTCTTCTTCAGCGGTGTGGTTGTCCTTCGGGGCTGAGCTTCCATCACTAGAGCCAGGGGATTTGTGGTGTGATGATCCTCGGCACAAGCAACCTCATTGACAAATTGCTTCAGATGTTCATATAGAGTGCAGAGGTCAATTTCATCCAAGTCAATGCGAGATTTAACATCCTTCACTGTCTTTTCCCACGCAGGATGCAGGCTGGATAGAAATCTTATATTCAGTTCCAAGTTGGACCTGAATACTTTGATTTTTCTAAGTTCATTGACCAGTTGGACGAGTCTGTTGTAAGTCTCGTTCAATGGTTCTCCTGGTCCTGCTTTGAAGGAGTCATAAGCAATAAGAATTGTTGTCTTCTTGGTTTTCAGGCTAATGCTTGTGCCTTGGATCAGTTTCTCTATCTCATCCCACATTTCCTTAGCTGTTTGCATGCTATCGATGAGAACGTATACTTCGTTAGGGATTGCTTGAAGGAGGTATGTTTTGGCCATGAGACCCCCTCGAAGCCTGAGCCTGTCAGCTTCCGTATATTCAGATGCCACTTTCCTTCTTATTTCTGGAAGAATAGGAGGGTTGTTTTCTGGATCACCACCAACTGAAATCATGAGTTCAGCTGGTCCTTCAAGCAACGATTCAAGCATCACAGCGGAGTTCTCTTTGTGCTCAAGGAAATTAAGGAATCGATTCCTCCACATTTGGTATTCTCCTTTTCTGAGACTGGGAGGAGTACTGCTGTTCCCTTGCGCATTGAATTCTGAGGCCATTGCTGTATAAAACTGACCGTTCGAGATAATTGATCAAAAGATTTTCAGAGGCAGAATGTCGAAAAATCAGATGTCGAGATCTGAATATCGAGATCTGGGATTTCGATAAAGGAGGCCCGGTTTCGAGATTTGATGTCGAGATTAGGATGTCGAGATTAAAGATCTCGAGATTTCAAATGTCGAGAAGAGGATCTCGAGATTTGAGATGTCGAGAAGTTAAACTCGAAATCTTATTTCGAGAAGTCAAATGTCGAGACCAGATGTCGAAACCTTAAACTCGAAATCTTTGATCTCGAGATATAGATGTCGAAATCCTCAATGTCGAAATCCTGCAATCTGTAAAAATCTGATAAGTAAAATCTGAAGGTAGTTTCTTGTAGAGTAGGATGTCGAGATCCTCAGGTAAAGTTTTCAGCTCGAAATACCTGGCAGAACCTGCTTAAAACCTAGATGTCGACAAGCCTATTCGAAATATCTCAAGTACAGAATTTGCGAAAAACAAAATCTGAAGTATACCCCTTGATCGCTTTGAAACGACGATTCTAAGGGTGTAACTTTTACAACTTTTTAACAAGAAACAAGATTACAGAGTAAAAAATCGACAGAAAGAACAACGTAAAGAAAAAAACAGAGTCTTCTGCAGACGTTCTTCTGATCGGCTCTCGATCGGCTCTGATACCAATTGATAGTCCCTGTTTCTGTAACAGCAATGAATAGCAGTCTAACAAAGAAGATTAACCGTAAATATGAACACAGATGAATCGATGTAAAACCCTCTTTGATAGACCGTGAACTCGTACACAGAAAGATATGCGCTTAAGGCTATAATGAACAAGTACGAAAGTTAACCTAATCCTGAACCTTCGGCTCCCTTTTTATAGGCGAGGTTTAGGTTAGGCGTGAAAGGCTTTTAGCCTGTTTGTATGGGCCTAACACTTGGCCCATATTCTATATAATCAATGCACCTATTTAATACAAGGAATAATAATAAAGCTAATCTATTACAAAATAGATGACAAACTTGATTCACAATTAAATGATCTTCAACACTAATAATTAAGCGAAAAATTTTGATCTTTCCATATGTAGTAAAATCCTGAGAATGACAAGTGTGAATTGTTCATCCTTGTCATCAGGACACTAATTCAATTTCCATCCTTATAATAGACAGATGGCTAGGTTTAATGTTTCCAGCAGATTATGTAGAATAATTCTTTGATGATTCATCTCCTAACCAACTAGTATAAATAGGGTGATCAACCCTTTGTAAATGTACTTAGAAATTCAGAAAATATTCAGATATTAAGAAGAAGTAATTTAGAGCTTTTATCTATATATCTATCTCTTAAATTTGATCTTCATCTTCTTCATTTCACAAAACGTTATCAGCACGAATCAGCTCAAAATCTCCAATTAATCATCTTCCTGCAGGTAAGAACATCATTACTCCGTATTATTTCTTTACACTATTGTTCTCAAGTCACTAAAAATACTTTTGAAAATATAATACTACGTAAGTATTCTAATTGGTTTCCAAAATAAAATTTACGTACCTGGAATAGAAGTTTCCTTCCTTTCAAATGTCCTCCAATCTTGATTAGCTCTTCGTAGAACAAAAACGGAGGCAAAATCTAGCTTTAAAAGGAAGTACTGCTACGTAATACTTGTATAAAATAATTATATGACTTGAAATGGAAAAGAAAGAATAGAGGAACAATGAATAAGAAATACTAGCACTAAGATAAACTAAAGGATGGACTCCATTAGCTAGAGCAATAGAGCAGCACACTCGGCCCTTCATTTCTCTTAAAATAAAGTAATAGAGTACTCTAAGAATTAAGTCATGGGTAGCTAAAATACAATTTTAGCTGCAAGAATGGGTCTGGTCTCTCTGCCACAAGTTCACAAGCACAACTAACATAAGGTGCATTATTACGTGTCACATAACAAGTTTTAGACCATCAGAATTGATATTCGGTTGTTTTTGTTTTTATATCCAAAAAAAGCAACGTAAAATACAATTTTACTAAACTACTTAAGTTACTTGATCTATATTTATATTGACCACTACTTACGTAAAGGAAAAAGTGGCCTTTAGAGTCAATAACATTAAGTAAAAGTTATTACTCCAATTTTTAAACATGATTCAGTTTAGTCTGTTTCTATTAAACCAAATAGTAATTTTTACCAAGCAATTAATGTTCTTATATATCCTTTTACTAATTAACGTTAAATCAATAAATTTTGTAGTAAATCATGGCAAACATAAGCAAAAGAGAATTCGACGTTCTTGATTTGTCCGGACAAAAATATTTGGAATGGAAAGTTGATGCTTTAGCACATTTGAAGGCTAATGGTCTCGAAGACACTATTGAGACTATTAATCAATCATCGTCCCAGGATAAAACGAAAACTATAATTTTTCTCCGTCACCATCTCCATGAAAGTCTCAAATCTGAATATCTTTTGGTTGATGACCCAAAAGAATTATGGGACAATTTACAGGAGAGGTATGGCGACCAACAAAAGGTCCTTTTGCCTAAGGCTCAGTATGACTGGATCAATCTAAGATTCCAGGACTTTAAATCAATTAGTGACTATAATTCTGCTATGTTCCAAATAACATCTAAATTAAAGTTATGCGGATAAAAAGTCATTGATGCTGATATGTTGGAGAAAACCTTTTCTACTATGCATATCTCTAACATGCTGCTCCAACAGCAATATAGAGAAAAGGGTTTTAAAAAATACTCCGATCTAATATCAGTATTATTGGTAGCTGAGCAAAATAATGACCTATTGATGAAAAATCATAATCTGAGACCCAATGGTTCTAGTCCTTCGGTTTATGGTCCAACTGGCCATAATTTAGCCACTGAATCAAATGCAACATACAGTGGCAATAGAAGGCATTTTAAACGTGGGCATTTTAATGGTCATAAAAACAAGTCACACCGAGAATATAAACAGGTCAATAGACCAAATTATAAGGGCAAGGGCAAACAAAAGGACCATCAAATAAATCGCCCTCCAAAAACCTCGGTAAAGACGACTTGTTATAAATGTGGCATGATGGGGCATTGGGCTAACAAATGCCGCACTGCAAAGCATCTGGTGGAATTATTTCAAGCTTCCATGAATTTGAACAACGGCAAAAATATGGAAGCTAATTATGTCAACGACACGACTCCACCTCTGCCAAAATTTGACGTGTCCGACTTTTTCGCGGATGATGCCATTATGGACGATGCTTTTACAATAAACCAAAATGTCACAAAATAAAATATTAGACTCCGATCCTTATGTTGTAACATATTAGTTTTATGTATTTTTTCTTTCTTCCCTTTTTCTTTTGTTTTTAAATAAATGTGTGTAATATATGTACTTTATGTTAAATTATATGCACAATTTGTGATCAAGCTTATGTTTATTTACACATTTTGAAGATATGGATCACTCAAATGATAAATAGCTATGTCTGATAGACAGCGCCACAACGCACACCATTTTGAGAAATAAAATATATTTCTCTCAAATGACTTTAGTTGAGGCTAAAGTCAATACCATATCAGGTGTTGCGAAGCTCATTGAAGGCTCTGGGAAAGCATATGTGATGTTCCCTAACGGGACCAAAATAATTATAAATGACGCTTTGTACTCCAGCAAATCGCGGAGGAATTTATTAAGTTTTAAAGATATGCGTCAAAATGGTTATCACATAGAAACCATGAATGAAAACCAAAAGGAATATATTTGTCTTACAACAACTAAATCTGGCACTAAATATATTTGTGAAAAAATGCCAGCATATTCCTCAGGACTATATTTCACATATATTAGTCCATTTGAAATAAATTTGGTTTCTAACACAAAATTAGATGATCAGAAAACATTCATGTTGTGGCATGACCGTTTAGGTCACCCAGGCCATGTAATGATACATAAAATCATTAAGACTTCGCTTGAACACCCATTAAAGAATATAAGGGTTCCAATATCAAGGGATTTTTCTTGTAAGGCCTGTTCTCTTGGCAAAATGATCATCAGACCCTCTATGAACAAAATTGCAACTGAATCACCTGCATTTTTAAAAAGGATTCAAGGAGATATTTGTGGGCCGATAGCTCCACCATGTGGACCATTTCGATATTTTATGGTGTTGATTGATGCTTCAACACGTTGGTCACATGTCAGTCTGTTATCGACTAGAAATCTAGCATTTGCCAAACTCCTTGCTCAAATCATACGATTAAGAGCTCATTTTCCGGATCATTCTATAAAGAGAATCCGACTTGACAATGCAGGAGAATTTACATCTCAATCATTTAACGACTATTGTATGTCGATTGGGATTGATGTGGAGCACCCTGTTGCTCATGTCCATACACAAAATGGTCTTGCTGAATCATTGATTAAACGATTACAATTAATCGCCAGACCATTATTAATGAAGTGTAATTTACCTTCATCAGCTTGGGGACATGCTATTTTACATGCATCAAATTTAATTCAGCTTAGACCGACTGCATATCATGAATATTCCCCAATGCAATTAGTTACTGGACAAGAGCCAAACTTAGCACACATACAAATATTTGGTTGTGTTGTTTATGTTCCAATTGCTCCACCTCATCGTACCAAAATGGGTCCTCAAAGAAGGTTGGGAATTTATGTTGGATTTGAATCTCCCTCAATAATCAAATATCTTGAACCGATGACTGGTGACTTATTCACCGCACGATTCGCTGACTGTCATTTCAATGAGACAGTATTCCCAACCTTAGGGGGAGAAACTAATAAATCGGACCCAAGTACGAAAGAAATAACATGGAATGCAACATGATTATCACACCTTGATTTCAGATCAAATATATGTGAGCAAGAGGTGCAACAGATAATCCATTTACAAAATGTTGCAAATCAGTTGCCTGATGCATTCACAGATACAAAGAAAGTGACAAAGTCACATATTCCTGCTATGAATGCTCCTGCCAGAATCGAAATTCCAACAGAGAATTTTAAAAAATCTCTTGCAAATGATTCTTCTATACGCAAAAAGCGTGGCAGGCCACTTGGATCAAAAGATATAAAACCAAGAAAAACTAAAAGGCAGGAATTGGTTTGTGATGCCAAAGATGTTCTTCCTTCTGAAAAAGAACATGAACAATTTGAAAATACTGGCATAGAAAATGATATTGACAAAACAAACATCTCAAATGATGATCCAATTTCTTTAAACGAGGAAGATATTCCAGATAATGATAGAAACATTGATAATTATGAAATTTCAATAAATTACGTTTCTACTGGAATACAATGGAATCGAAAAGATATTGATATTAATGAGATATTTGTCTATGCCGTTGCCACAAATGTTATGAATGAAAACAATGACAATGAGCCAACATCTATTGAAGAATGCCGGAAACGACACGATTGGCCAAAATGGAATGAAGCTATTCAGGCTGAATTAAAATCACTTGAAAAACGTGATGTTTTTAGACCGATAGTCCCTACGCCAAAAGGCGTAAAACCGGTGGGCTTTAAATGGGTATTTGTGCGTAAACGCAATGAGAAAAATGAAATTGTAAGATATAAAGCCCGACTTGTTGCCCAAGGGTTTTCTCAAATGCCAGGAATTGATTATGAATAAACCTATTCTCCAGTAGTTGATGCAACTACATTAAGGTTTCTCATTGGCATGTCTGTTTTTGAAAGGCTGCAAATGCGCCTAATGGATGTAGTGACTGCATATTTATACGGTTCACTCGATACAGACATTTATATGAAAGTTCCCGGAGGGTTTAAAATGCCCGAAACTTACAACTCGAAACCACGAGAAATGTTTTCCATTAAACTACAAAAGTCATTGTATGGACTAAAACAATCTGGACGAATGTGGTATAATCGTCTCAGTGAATATCTTCTCAAAGAAGGATACAAGAATGATCCGATTAGTCCACGTGTTTTCATTCGGCGATCAAATTCGGGATTCGTCATAATTGCAGTATATGTTGATGACTTAAACATTATTGGAACTCTCGATGAAATTGAAAATACTGCAAAATATCTTATGAAAGAATTTGAAATGAAAGATCTCGAAAGAACCAAATTTTGTCTCAGACTTCAAATTGAGCATTTGAAGAATGGAATTTTCATCCATCAATCAAATTACACCGAGAAAGTTTTGAAGAGATTCTATATGGACAAAGCTCATCCTTTGACTTCACCAATGGTCATTCGATCTCTCAACATACATGATGATCCATTCCATCCCCGAGAGGACAACGAAGAAATACTTGGTCCTGAAGTACCATATCTGAGTGCTATTGGAGCTTTAATGTATTTAGCTAATAATACTAGACCAGATATTGCATTTTCTGTAAATTTATTAGCTAGATACAGCTCATGCCCAACAAGGTGTCATTGGAACGGGATCAAGCACATATTCCGTTATCTCCGTGGTACAGTTGATCTCGGCCTATTCTACCACAAAGATGCAAAAGTCACTTTAATCGGATATGCAGACGCTGGATACTTATCAGATCCTCAAAAGGCGAAATCACAAACCGGGTACGTATTTACTTATGGTAACACCGCAATCTCGTGGAGATCTATGAAGCAGACATTGACAGCTACATCATCAAATCATTGTGAGTTAATTGCACTATATGAAACCGGAAGAGAATGTGTGTGGCTGACTGGCTGCGATCAATGATTCAACACATCCAAAACGAATGCGGTATGAAGCCTAATACTTGTCATCCTACTGTGATCTACGAAGACAACACCACGTGCATAGCTCAGATTAAAGAAGGCTACATCAAAGGAGACAGAACGAAACACATATCACCAAAGTTCTTCTCTACTCATGATCTGGAGAAAGAAGGGATGATCAACATTCAACAAATCAGATCTAGTGAAAATCCGGCTGATCTCTTCACCAAATCTTTACCCCCAAAGAAGTTCATAGAACTTGTGCAGAAAATCGGCATGCGCCGCCTTCAAAATTTATGTTAATTTCAGGGGGAGTATTTTGAATGCACTGCACTCTTTTTTCCTTCATCAGGTTTTTGTCTCACTGGGGTTTTCTTGATAAGGTTTTTAACGAGACAGTACATCCAAATACAACGACATTATAAGTCGTAATCTTTACCCCTTAATTTTCACAATAAATTTTTAAAATAATAAATATCTATTCAAGGATGAACATTCAAGGGGGGGTGTTGTAAAATCCTGAGAATGACAAGTGTGAATTGTTCATCCTTGTCATCAGGACACTAATTCAATTTCCATCCTTGTAATAGACAGATGACTAAGTTTAATGTTTCCAGCAGATTATGTAGAATAATTCTTTGATGATTCATCTCCTAACCAACTAGTATAAATAGGGTGATCAACCCTTTGTAAATGTACTTAGAAATTCAGAAAATATTCAGATATTAAGAAAAAGTAATTTAGAGCTTTTATCTATATATCTATCTCTTAAATTTGATCTTCATCTTCTTCATTTCACAAAAAAAACATTATTTTTTACCTGTTGCCATTTTCATATTTACGTATTGAGTATATACACTACAGTCCACAGCCTACGGGCACTTCAAAAAAATTAAAGTATAATTGCCGTTTTCTTATTTATACATTGGGATTATTGAATCCGGTAATGATAGTTGATTCCCCGGCTGCCTTAAAGCGAAGGAGGTTCAGTATTGTCGATCCCATGGAAGCTGATTCTGCTAAGGTCTCCTTATACTCAACTCCTTCATTCATTTGTTTTCCTGCGATTTTATGCCCTCTTGTTTGATAATTGATATCATGTCTACTTTCTTAATAAGCTAATGCCTGATCCCCAACTCCTTCTCGATCCATCAAGTTATGATAAACTTTCTTTTGAGCCTTGATGCTCTATGTCCATGAATTTATTGACGTTGCTAATTGCTATTGATATGCCACCCCATCGATGTATCACATATATAACTTGAAAGAAGTAGACATCTCCCCTAACTACGAGAAAGGTTTTTTTAACCTCTCCACTGTGCTTATGGAATAGTTGCGGTCCGTTTGGAGCAGGAAAATAGGAAGGAGTAATGGAAGAAAAGAAAACATCAACAAAAAAGTTGTTTCAAACGCAATTTGTCAAGTTTAGATATGTGTTCAAACTAATTTCTATTTTTATTTCTATTAAGTGAAGACCGCAAAATTTAAATATATTAAAAGTTTAGAAAAATTAACTACTCATATTTTACCTTTATATTTCCATTCTAAAATCGTAGTATCAAATACCCTTTTCCTAAGGGTTCTTTTGGGAATTTGAAGGGGCTAGGGAAAGGAGGCTTGGGGGGGATTTTTTAAGAAATTTGGAAAGAAAGAAAACATTGGGGGAAACAGACAACGGTTCTACTCAAATTCATTTTCAAATTTATTTCTATCATTTAATTGCTTAGAAATCTAAATGTATGCAATGCTAAAGACTCAAGTCGTTTTTCATTTTCCTTTGCATTTCTGAGGTGAATCCATACATTAGAGAAAGCTTTGTTTAGCATTTCCCCCCTTCCCTACCCTTTTCTCTGGGATCCAGACATAGCTCCAGTATATGGTTATCCTTTCCAGACATAGCCCTGAAGAATATAAATTGGAATTCAATGGAGTGTAAAGAAAGAAAGGTTTTAACTTATAAGGGAATAAAGAGCTGAAGATTTAGTAGCCTTTTGACTGTTAATATACTCCTTATTCTTCCTTAGGTAAATGAATACTCTTCTTCAATATAATTGCTGAGTTGATATTGATGATTTGATACATCATTGATAGTTTGCTTAAGGTTTCAACTTTTCATGTACCAATGCTTTATTTCACATGAAGGCACCACACTCCCTCATGTTATATAGCTACTGATTTTGATGCATCTCAAATCCAGGCGAAGCTTGCAGCTGCAAAGGAAAAACTTGGCCGCGAAATCCGCATCTTTCAAACAATAACCGAATCTGCAGCTTCAAGTGGTATCGCTCAAGATGGTATTTCCTGCTTGGTGTAGAACAATTAATTACTAACATATCTCCATCTTGTCGTCATGTTTGACAGTCCACATCTCTTTTTTTAGGGCAACCTATTGAAGAATCAGAGGACTACTATGAGTTTACAGCTGATGATTATTTTCGTCTAGTGGCAACAAAGAAGAAAGGTACTAAACACAATAACACCTAGTGATGTGTATGTGGTGAATGTGTATTAGCAATATGTGTAGATTTACATGTGCGCAAGCCTTTATATGGTAGCTCATACATGCTTATAATGTTTCATCTTTAACACTGGCACAAACAGACACATACTTGAAGACTCGTAAATTAAGAGAAGCAGAAGAAGCTGCACGCAGATCAAAATTAACCAAGGTGGTTTCTTTTGCAGTATTTTATAATTTCGGTGTCTATTTAGGCATTTACTGAATTTTTAGCACGGCAATATTCATATGTTTTTTAAATATCTATGCATTATTGCTTGCAGGCTGTAATCAGAGTGCGGTTTCCTGATAATGTCACGCTGGAGGCATCATTTCATTCATCAGAGACGATCCAGGACTTGGTTGACCTTCTTGTGAAAGCGATTCTTAGACCAGATTTGCCTTTCTATTTATGTAAGCGTGTCTGAAAATCTACTTTCATAATTTGAAGACTTACCTGTCCCACTTAAATGAACTATCATCGAAAAGTAAAAGCTTGCTTCTTCATTATTTGGACAGATACCACTCCTCCCAAGAAGCAGATAAAAGACATGTCCCAGGATTTTTACTCTGCCGGTTTTGTTCCTGGCGCAATTGTGTATTTCTCATATAACGTACCAAATGGTCAGTAAATGCTCCGCTAACATTTTGGCCTTCATTACCAATGTATCTTACTTTTGTGGGTTTCAGTTATAAAAATTTGTTATTTGCTTTGTTCTTCTTATTCAGTGAGAATTTTAATTTTCATATAACAATCAAAATTAAAGCTATATTTAGCATAAGTCAGATGGCTAGATAAATAAAATACAATAAAGTTTCTAATCTGGGCTTTAACAGCATTGGGTTGAGTTGGATGCGTTTTTTCAAAAACTTGTCATATTTTGTCCTTGTATTTCAAGCTTCCAGCGAATGCTTGTTGGATTATGTATGAGATAAATATCTAAGAACAAGTGAACAACGAATACCACCACCTTTCTATTCTTGTTATTTCTAATGCATGCAGCCAAGATTTGGCATGGAAGAAACACAAAGTTCTGTGAACTTGGAGAAATTTCTTATGTTCTACTTACTACTTGGAGGAGTTTGGGAAATCTTCATAGTTTCTTTTATTTTAATATTATGATTCTATTTATACTCAGCACTAAATTTTCTATGAAAGGCAATATATAAAAATTTAGAAGTAATGAAATAGTCCTTATAATCTAACTAGTATCTTAAACTGTTAATTTATGTTAATATTCTCTGACTATAATTTTGCACTCTTAAAAAAGCTAATTATCTACATAATCACTGAGTAGATGTAACATTTAATGACAAAAGGTATATCATACTTCCACCGTTTTTTATCTAGGTGGTGATGAGGGTGCCCCTGGGCAGCACTACCTTCAAGAAGAGATACTGTCTTTGCAAAATTTGGAATCTTCTGCAATAACAAAGCAGGAGGATGAAGTGGTTCCCGAGCCGCAGCCTTCAGTAGCCATCAGCGACCCCACTCCTTCCCAAGAGAAAAAACCTGCTGATAAAAAGAACATAAAGCCAAAGTGGTTAAAGATGTAATATGGATTTCAGGTAATTTAAGCAAAGGCTGGCTTCCACCCTCATGTATGTTTTGATTGATTGATCCCTGTAATGCGCTGTTTGATCTGTTCTGATATTATTCATTATTATTGGTGTGCTGCAGCTATGAACAGCAGCGGCATATATTTGCCAGTTTAAAAGCATCCATCTCTCTCCGTGTAACTTATGTCGGTGAAAAAGAGCAGCAGATCATTTCCATTAGTGTGCTGGATAGATGGATTCTAATGCCCCCCCCCCCCCCCCAAAAAAAAAATAGAAGAAAGTTTTCGGTGTGAACATATTTGTGTTATCATGTTTTTCTCTAGTCTATCTTTCATTTCATGGTGGTATCTAACTTGCATTGGAATGTGCTTCTGTTATTTCCTTTTGGTTAGTCTATGTTTGGTTGCCTGCATTGGTTCACCAAGAGTCGAGTCCTTCGAAGAGGACACCTCCCATTATAAAATGGTGAGGTGACGTGTGACACGGAGTGCTGGCTTTTTCGATTTCTCGCAACTACGCTGGGCGCAACAGTGTGCTGCTATGTGGCAGCCTATTTAAGTGCTAAAAAAGGGCGCACGGAGGGAGCAGTAGGTTATTGATCATCAACAAAGTCAAGTACCTAAATACATGCCCTACAAGTTCTTCATAAATATCAAACAGATGATTTGCATCTCTAAATCTCTAATATACATATCTACCCAAATCAAAGTAGGAAATTGCATAGCAGTAGGAGTAGTACTAATGAGTAATGACTATGGTGCACTAAAGCAATATACGTAGTACATGGTATTGCTATCGTATTACTGTTGGAGTATACGTATTATTTATCACTTTGCAGACTTATACCACCGCAGCTTATTAACAAGAGCATACTGGTATTGTTATTTTATAATCCCATCATCATAATCATCAATCATCATCATGTAAAAATGTTACGGAGTACTCCCTCCGCCCCCTATAATTGTCCTTTTTTTCATTTTTGTATGTCCTTTTATTATTGTCCCATACCATATTTGATAACCATTTGTGTGGCTCTAATTCATTCTTACTTTATTTCCACTTTATCAACTCATTACCAACAACATAATTCTACTTTTCTTAAAAATCACATCACTCTCTTCCGTACCAATATTGGTGATATTGGTGAACAAAAAGGTGGACAGTGGTTTACAAGGTTGACTAAATTGTCCTCTCGTGATATTAAATTAGTGTTAATAATAATTTAAAAAATATAACAACTGTCACTATTTTAAGTTCATGCTCTATTGATGTGGTCAAGTAATCTTTCTCTTTTTTTGAAAGGAAATCATCAATATGAAATTGATCAAGAATGACTACAATCTTCACCATACAATTACTACTATTAGTCCTACGATTAGACATAGAAACTATCACCTCTTAAGAAGTAATATGAATCGCTAAACATCAAGTGGGCTTAATGTAGCTATTGTTGAACAAACAAATTTGTCCCCCTCTAGGTCTCTAACCATATCAAATCTAGCTGAAATCTCAGTAATCGTAATAAATCTAGCATCATGATTCATGAACTATAACAAAAAACAAAACAATAACAACAGAGTTCATAATTAACAAACTAAAAATGAGTAAAACAAAATCAAACAAGATAAACTGATGGAACAGCTGGATCTATCCTTCAAGCGTCTTGTTCCAATCTCTAGTCTCACAGTTCCTCCATGCGGCGGTTCAAGAGGAGGTCCGATCTACATCACTTCATCTTCTTCCTTTATCACCTTTATTTACACTATTCTCTTGCTTGCTATGCGCTGCGGTGTACCTTATGTCTTTGCCACACCAGTGACTTACCAACAGGCCAATAGCCTATTATTTGAAGCTCGACTTCATCCTTTGTGTGTGAGTGGCGAGAGAAACAGAGAGTGAGAGCTCCCTTTGTGGGAGCTTGTGAGGGTAATTGTTTTAGCCAAAAAACTATTCTACAAATTGTTGTATATAGGATGAATATAAAAACTAATGAATAAAATAGAATAATCAAACTCTTAGCATGAATCACAATAGTGGGAATAAAATATAATAATTAAGCTCTCGGGATAAATCACAATAGTATAGTGGGAATAAAATAGAGTTATTTAATTGTTGTTGGGGTTTAATGCACCAAACCCTCCTGTGATATGGAAATTCGGCGCATCAGCTTCTTGTGATTTAAAAAATGCGTCAAACATCCCTATGTTTTAATTAATTATGCGCAAAATACCTTCTATGAACGAATTCAATTGTCAAATAAAAGAAAAATGATTAACATTTTTGTATGATTTAAAGATTTTGACATATTACTTGCATATTCAAAAAAATATTAGGAAAAGTGATTTCAAAATAATTAAATTTAGTCATAAAAGGGGTTGTGTGCATGATTGATTAAAACACAAGGGGATTTGACGCATTTTTTAAATCACAGAGGGCTAATGCGCTGCATTTTTATTTCACGAGGGGGTTTGGTGCATTAAACCTAGGGGTGAGCACGGTCCGGGTCAGTTTGGGTAATTGATAAATTTTTAAGAACTGCCGGTTCCATTTAACGGGTAGGTTTGGTCCGGGTATAACAAGTTTCAAAACAGGAACCGGACCTTACCCTCCCCGTTTGAAACCGGCCAGTTCGGTCCGAGTCTCCGGTTCTGTTTTTGTAAAAAAATATATGACTATGCAAGCAAAGTTTTTAGTAAGTTATAAAGTTCTCAAATTAATTATGTATTAATGTAACCATAATATTGTAAAAGTTCAAAATAAAAGTATAAGACACCATTTTAAATTAGTTACAAAATATCGAACCATAAATCAATAAATTACACAATACACAGCTACCTTAATTAAAATGTTAATCATCACTCATAAACTAATTAAAAAGATAGCACCATTAATTCATAAGAAATTAAACTAGTTAATATACATATTTGTCTATGAAAACAATTTAAAGCTTATTAAATCTCCAAGTATAAGTAAAATTAAGATAATTCAATGAATATGTCACACTTCATTGACTAAGAGTCTTTGTTTACAAAAAAAATATTTAAGAAGGTTTGATGCATTTGGAATAGAGAATTGAGAAAAACAATTTAGGAGTTTAATTATACAGACATGGAAATTATTTTTAATAAACTGAGAGGTTTCTTCAATTGGAAGTCTTTGTCTAGACACAAGAACATGAAGAGCTTTCGTGTGTTGTTAGTATATTATATTATACTAGTATTAAATATAATAGAGATTATTAAAATAATATTTTGAAATGGTTCGGTCTGGGTACCCGTTTTTTCAATGTTTAAGACCCGTTCGGTTCCTAAGTTTTCCAGTACCCACCCCGCCCCGAACCGTTTGGGTTTTCTAAAATTAGGACCCAACCCTAACCCGCCCCGAACCTGTATTACCCGGCTTGACCCGCGGTTCGAATACCCGTTTGCCCACCCCTAATTAAACCCATTGTTGTGGCTAAAATTAATTTTCTTTCATCTGCACAAATTTCAACCATACAATTTTTATTTTATTAATTCACGTGAAAGTTAACTTTGGCCAACCTTTTCAGGACGGAGGGAGTATATAATAGGGATGATCATATCATTTCCACTTGAGCAGCTAACAATCCGACTATTCGCTCCACTTCTTCCGCTCCAAGCTTCTTATTGTCATTTGCTCCTTAAGTTTGTACTCCTTCCGTCCCCCAATTAAGTTTCCGGTTTGACTTCACACATATTAAGAAAATAAATTTGACTTTACCGTGGAATGCACTGTTTTGCACTGTTCAAACACTATTGACACTGTTTTGCACTGTTTGACACTGTTTTGATGTAGATAATTTACCAAATAAGAAAAGTAAGGAAGTGTGAACTTAATTTAGAGGTTGCCCAAAAAGAAAAGTGGCAACTTAATTGCGAGACAGATAAAGTATTTCTTAAGTTCATGGGCCCACCTTTATTTATTTCTTCAATTATTTCATGACCCAACCGTAAACATAGTGAGTGGTGGAGTGATCTAGCCTAGTGAGTGGTGGAGTCAAGTCTAGGGGTTCAAAACCCGAGCTGGAGACTGAATATAAACTCTACAATGATCATTTTTACCTCAAAGTCAACACAACACAAATGTGACTTCATCTTTGTTTATTTTAATTAGTCCATAATTTAGCACGTAATCAAAAGTTATATTTGATAAAAGTTGATTTATACGATCATACGGGTAATAAGTTCAAAATATGAGTTACCAAAGAGTCTCTAAAAGGTCAATTAAAACTAAATAATAAAATATAAAAAATAATAAAATGCAATGTATTCAAAATCAGAACATAAAAATATTTCATTGGTCAAGATTCAAGAATAGTGAATTAGAGTTGATCAACGTAAGAAAGGAAAAAATAATTAAAATATCCCAAACTTTGAAAGGGTGTGAGATAATCACTCCAAACTTCCATATGTAATTTAAATACTCCAAATTTTATATAAATAGATATTTTAGCACCATGATCATGTATGATTTCTTTCAAAAATGTTAATTTTTGGTGTTAATTTCATAATTTAAAAATATTTTAGCATTCATGAAGATACAATTAACATTCTAAACTTCAATTGTAAAATAAATAATTTGTATAATTGCAGTGTTTTTAATTTATTGTTTCAAATTATGCAATTAACCACATAAATTTACATTCTCGAAAAGATAATATATGATCATGATACTAAAATTAACTTTTTATATAAAATTTAGAATATTTAAATTACATACTAAATTAAATATTTAAATGTTTAAGGTGTTTATCTCAAACTTCTATAAAGTTTGAACTATTTGTATTATTTTTCCCTCAAAAATTTATTTAGAGGCAAACTATGTGAAGTGGTATGGAACATTAAGTGAGAAAGGAAAGTGGGTGGGTGGATCATGTCACATTGATCGCTGCATGTACTGTGTAGTGTACCGTTAAATGGGGTAGTTTGTTCACATTTACTGCTTGTTTGGTAGGCTTTTTTTTTTTTCAACTTACGTTTGGGCTTTATTAATATAAATCCTTTCACCAAACATTAATTGAAATATCGATAAATATACTCCGTACAATTGATTAGGGGTGAGATCGGTCTGGTCCGATTCGGGTCGGGTTTTTGCTAAACCCGGAAATTACCCGTAAGGCATCGGGTTATGAAAATTAGGGACCGAAAAAAACCCACTATATTTGGTCCGAGTCGGGTTTTTTGTAGCCCGGGTTCGGTCCGGGTTTGGGTTGGGTCGGTTAAAGCCCGAATGTGAAATCACTCATTTTTCTTTTATATTTTAAAATCTATTTTCAAATAAAATTAATAAAAAGTACAAACCACAAATAAAATTAATAAAAATCACAAATATTAGTCTCCAAAATCACCAAGAACTCAAATCCAAAGAAGACAATTATCATAATATTTTATTTAAGATGCATAAAAATAAGTAATATATGTGTTTTAAAAATGTTATGAAATAAATTTTGTGGATAAAAATGTGACTAAAGTTACTATAAATATGTTTTCATGGTCATTACGGTAAATAAATTGAACATATTTGTAGTCACTAAAAGTTATTAAGTCATTTTTTCGTCCATCATGATTATAATCATATATTAGGAATTAATTTATAAATTATATTGGTATATTATATTGATTTTATATTAAGACTAATTGTTTCGGGTTTTATCGGTCCGGGTCGGGTTATAGATTTTAGGGCCCGTTAAAGAACCCGAAATTTCGGGTTCGATTCGTTTTTTTTTATTCGGGCCGGTCAAAAAGAAACCCCCCCGACCGATATCATAATTCGGGCGGGGTCAGGGCTGGTTTCCGGGTTTCGGTTTGGGTTTTCCCACCCCTACAATTGATAAAATGTTAAATTCTACTTGTAAAATGCAATAATCACCCAAGCAGCTAAAGATGTTTTGTACCGGTCTGATCCGTGTACATTATAACTATGTAAGTCTGGTCTGGTCTTATCTGGGCTGACCTGGGACTGAAAACAGTTCAAAAGAAAACATCTAAAATTCAATCTCAAATTAGAAAATTCAAAGAATACTGAGTTTTTCTTAAAATATTATTAATAAAATAGTGAAAACTTTCAACATCGGTTATAATCACCAAAAGATACTGTGCCATATTTTTTATCCACTATTTTTAGTGGTGTAAGTGGTTTTTTTAAAATCTCCATTATTTTCTTTTGTTAACCGATTGATCGAAAAAATGATTTTCTGAAATATACTGCGCTGTTTAACTGCGTAGTTATCTTCAAACATTTATTTGACTGTTTTCACGATTGAATTTTTAGCTGAAATTTGGTATGAGTAAACTAGACTTAATGAAGAAGATGCTCAAAAAATTTCATAAAAAAGTTCCAGCGAGAACCGTCTCAGATGGCGATGGTCTGACAGAGCCTCCTATAAAATGAGTGATTTTGCATTTTTTTGGTTAGTTCGAGGGCTTATTTGCCCCTATTCCCTAATTTAAAACAAGCAATTGTCCTGTTTTCTTTAGCACAAGTTCTACAAAAATTTGATTATGTAAATTTTGTGATTGTGATTTGAATAGAAAAGGTGAATTGAACAATTGATATGAGCCACATACTATTGTCACAAAGGAAACAAAATAATTAATCAAAATAAGTAAGACTGAAGTTATTATTGATGACCTTACTTTTCGGCTTATCATCCAAGTTTTTCATCAAAACGTTTGAATAGTTACGGAACGAATACATGTTCGATGAAATATTGGATCGGACGGGACCGTGTCCACCCTTAATTCCACCTTTTGGAACAATTGATAAGGAGCTCTCAATGGCACAATAACAATAATGGTGTATTGCCGTGTTGGTTAGAAAAACAATAATGATTCGATGAAAAACACAAAATTGGAACCTACCAAACTGGTTATTGCTCGGTCGAATGCGGCGGCTAATATCAATACCAAGATTGGCGGGACCGGAAATGTCAAAGGCATCTTCTTCGCTTCTGCAGTATGTAGTCTGGACTCTGTACCGGTCAATTCCCATTTGATCAATTCTATCTCGCATAGTTGAATTCATATCCCGCACTGCACGGATTCCATTGTCAACCTTCTCTGCTCTCCCTTTTCATTTTGTAGCTTGAGGATTGAGCTTTCCTTTAAGTAAAGGTTCGTTCTTCTCTTCTTCCTGTCTCTTTTACTGCCTACTTTTTGTAATTTATTGTCGCCTTCTTTTGATTTCTCAGTTTATTCTTTCATTAGGTTGGTGAGTTTTTCTAATTATTCCATCGATTCCTGCTCTTCTGTTTGACCTTACTTATTCTTGATAATGATGATATCGATGTTGGCTAACTGGATCCGATTGTTAAGTAAAGCACTAGTACGATTAACTCTCAAAGTCTTTGGGATCACAGTACAGGAAGATATGGCATCTAATAAGTGGTGCATGGAGAAAAGGGGCGCAGTCGACAATGAATCAGTTGGAGAAAGTGAAGCTGTAACCGAGACGGGCTGTCTTTCCATTGTTGTTCTTGGTGCTTCTGGTGATCTGGCAAAAAAGAAGACTTTTCCTGCTCTATTCAACCTCTACCGCCAGGTCCTCCTCCTCCTCACTTTTACCCCATATATAACTCGTCTTCATCACATTCTTATGTTTAACTGGATCACGAGTTCTTAGGAATGCAACAGTCATTTCAACATAATCCGTTGATTAATCTAATTTTCAAAATTTCTACATGGTTGCAGGGATTCTTGAAATCTAACGATGTTCACATCTTTGGTTATGCAAGGACCAAAATTTCAGTTAATGAATTAAGAGATCGGATTTCTGGGTAAGAATTTTCTACTACACTGCCCTCAATTTTCACTCTTTTTTACATGAACCATATTGCATGGATGAGCAGTTTTCAAATCTACATGACCTCTTTTTAATTTTTTTTTTACTCGTACAGTCTTCACTCCCCCAACTTTCTTCATGGCCAATTTAGCTCCTATACGTTACTTAACCATTATAATTATTATTAGTGTTCCATTTTTCATTTCATTTCCAAATAAACATGTATCTGAGGCCAATGCATGTGAAATGTATCATTGATGGTCTTCTACCATTTAAACACAGGTATCTTTCCCCAGGGAAAGAGAATCCCGAATCTGTTTCAAGTTTTCTGCAACTGGTTAGTACATTTACCAATCTAGTCACCCCTTCCAGTCATGCCATTCTTTCTTATGCTGAGTCAATTATCACAGATAAAATATATATGTGGCGGTTATGACTCCAAGGAAGGTTTTCAGTCATTAGATAAGGCAATAAGTGAGCATGAAGTATCAAAAAACAGCACAGAAGGATCAGCCAGAAGGCTCTTTTACCTTGCACTTCCTCCATCAGTTTATCCATCTGTGTGCAGAATGATAAAGTTGTATTGCACGAATAAATGTATGCTTCCCTTTTCACGGGTGTGACTTCTTGTGTGAACAAAAAATCATATTAGTATGACTGTATGAGATAGATGTTCAATTTTCATCGATATTGTTCACCGAAGCTAATTAGTATGCAAATAATTTTTTAATTTTTTACATTTCATGGTGCTCTCAAATGTACCACTATATTTAATCTTAATGATTTTGATCCATCTCTTCACACATTCACTTATAGCGGATCTTGGTGGATGGACCCGCGTCATAGTTGAGAAGCCATTTGGGAGAGATTTAGCTTCAGCAGAGGAACTCAGTGCCCAGATTGGAGAATTATTTGAGGAACCACAAATTTATCGCATTGACCATTACTTGGGGAAGGAGTTGGTTCAGAACTTGGTATTGTACCTAAAAGATCTATACTTTCCCAATTTAGATAGTCAAATGTTTCTTGCGTTAATGCTTTTGTTAATTAAAAACTGCAGCTTGTGCTCCGCTTTGCCAATCGTTTCTTTTTGCCTCTCTGGAACCGTGACAACATTGACAGTGTACAGGTTTGTTTTTGCATATGCTCGTGATATATTTTACTCGTGGGGAATTTAAGAGTCTCATTTATCTAGTCATATTAGATGCCTTGATCAAAAGAAAACAAACGGGAGAGAAACTTTGGGAACAATTGTGTCAAGTACTCCCTCCGTCCCACCAAACTTTGACAACCTTCCTTATTTAGCCATCCCAAAAGACATTGCCATTTTCTTTTAAAGTAACAATTTTGTGGTTGATGTTATTTCTCTGTCATCTACACCTCAACCACACAGTTTGTACTTTATTATTCCACGTGCAAGTCAAGATTGACCAAATTTTATGTGAAGGAGAGAGTATTACATAACGAAATCCTAATTCCATTTAAATAATATGGACTGCACTGATTCTATTTTCCCCTTCAATATTCAAAGCATTATTTTCATCTCAAGCCATGAGAAACTCCACTGTGAGACTACATATTTTCACCTACTTTGGACCAACAGGTGCCTAGGTGTTTGAAAAAATGTTAATACTTTCAGTTAGTTTCTTTCTTATCAAGGTGTTGCCAAAAATTACCTTTTCGTGTGCTTTTTGCATAGATGTACAGCTTGAATAATTCTAGACAACCTATCGACACTAAATTTCTTGCCACCGACCCGACCCCATTAAAGTAGCGATTAAGGTGCTGATGATGCATTTTGTGCTTAATTATTTTGCTTTACTCTCCCATATTCACATGTTGCACTACTCTCAGACATATAATTAGCAAGTACATAAGGGTGTCGTTATTATGTGTTCTCTTATCTTATGAATTGCATTTTCAATACAGATTGTATTCAGAGAGGACTTTGGTACTGAAGGCCGTGGTGGATATTTTGATCAATATGGGTACTCTTTCTGAATACCCTCATGTCTACCCAATTGTATATTAAGTGATGTTAGAATTTGGAAGGCTGTTTATGTTTCTAGTTGTTGAGACTAATCTTTTTGGACTCATTGGTTCAGTTCGATCCATAGTTATGGGAAAACCACTTGCGTTGCAAAAAACTTTGAAAAGAGAACATATGATTGAACCTCTCTATAATAGTGGGAGGAAATAAAGAGTGGCTATATGTATTTTGCCACTTCTGAACTTTGCTGAATTTAGGTGTATTTAGTAACACATAATGAAATGTGGTCAAGTACTACCTCTGTTCCAAAAATGGAGTTTATGATTGAGCAATGCACAACTTTTAAGCTTTGCTAAGGTTCAACTGTCATAAATCATACTTGTGTTACTCTGCAATAAATTTATTTGATGGTTTAATAAACTCGTGAGCGACTCTTCTTGGAAAACCTTTCGCAAATTGAATGAGCTTAGCTATATTTGATCTAAATTGGGCGGAGGGATTATATTTTTAATGTTTTCTTATATATGTTTAATGTTTCATTACATCTTACCAAGCAACATCATAGATTCATAGAATATGGTTAGTAACATCGAAGCTAATGTTTTCATGCTTCACCTTTTGCAGGATTATTCGCGACATCATTCAAAACCACCTTTTGCAGGTAATCTGTTATAAACTCATCACATTATTTGTTAGTAATCTGTCAACAACAACAACAGCATCCAAGCCTTATAAAAAAGATGAATATACATAAAAATGATAAAATAAAAAGGATAAAAATAATATTTATATATATAAGGATAAAAGGATAAAAAACAAGAACAAAAGATGAGGGGAAAAGATGATACGAGATTACTCCTCCACAAGAATACTCGCCCTCCACTTATTCGTCACTAAATCATTATATGATATTATCTGAAGTTGCAACATATATTTCAGTGATTTCAAGTAATCTAGTGTTTCGCAGAAGGCTTTGCATTACTTTGGGTCCCTTTCTTTGCCCTCCCTTAACTCCCTATATTCCCCTTTTCTCTCTTCTGCAATTGGTTGATTTTGTTACAGATTATTATTTATTTATTTGAAATTAGGCTTAATTAATTGTAACAATTAGGAGTAAAAGATGGGTCGTATGCACAAAGAACTATCCTTGTTTTATTCAGTTATACGAAAAGAACAAAAGCAAATAATACGTAGTAATTCTTTTGTTTGGGAGTAAGTGAGTCCTAATTTCAGCAAAAGATACTGATGCTTCTATTTGATGTTCCTATTAATTGATTATTTTTGGATTGTCATTTTCTATTGTAATACAGGTTTTTTGCCTTGTTGCCATGGAAAAGCCTATTTCTCTGAAGCCTGAGCATATCCGGGATGAGAAAGTGAAGGTTTGCTCTGAATATGCCTCTAGTATTGTAATTTGTTTGTTTTGTTAGAAGCTTTGAGTTGGCTTAATCATGAATGGTTATCATTGGATGATTTTGCCACAATATGCAAGAGTTTTCCAATTTATTTGCCTTTTCTTAGAGTTACATTTGTAAGGATTTCCTTTTCCACCACCCGCTAACAAATAACCCTGCTGCAATATGTTCTCACGTCCTCGGCTTTGCTGAAAATATCCCAAAACTAATGTACCCGTCCTCTCCATTGGGGGCTCTACATATAGCCTAATACCAGAATGTAAACTAGGCAAGCGGTAACCAATAATCAATCCTTCCTAATGTCATCTTTGAAATAATATTCTATGTAATCATATCTGATTTATTATGATCCCCTTAATTGATTATATGATTTGTCTTAAACATTTGAAGGGTATCTTGCTTGCATACCTTTTACCACATTTGATTAATTTAATATGGACTCCAGGTACTTCAATCGGTGAACCCAATAAAAGACGAAGAGGTTGTTCTTGGACAATATGAGGGCTATAGGGATGATCCGACAGTTCCTAAAAACTCAAACACTCCAACTTTTGCTACAATGGTACTGCGTGTGCACAACGAAAGATGGGAAGGTGAGATTATCTACCATTACTGATTTATTTTACTCCCTGTGTACTCTTTATGATCTGGTTAAAAGTTTTTCTCTTATAGAGTTAGGTTATTTTTAGATCCTGTGAAATGGTAGTTAAAGAGAACGAAAAATTAAATGTTTTTTGTATGGTTTTGCCTTAAAAATATTTTTGATATTCTTTTTGGAATCTGACTTAATTATACTACACATTTTATAGCCTTAACATCATAGAAGTATATAAATACAATGACTTTGAACAAATATCTAAAGTTGATTATTAAGTTTAAATAATTTTTTATCACGCTCAAATTTCCTTTCCTTTCAAATGTTCATCGATTTTCCTTCCAAATTCTTTCCCAGATTTATTTGGGTTCCAAACAGACCCTTAAGGAATCAGATTTACCCATCTGTTATTAATATCACCACATGAATGACTTGCTGTAGGTGTGCCATTTATACTGAAGGCAGGGAAAGCACTGAATTCTAGAAAAGCAGAAATACGTATCCAATTTAAGGAAGTTCCTGGTGATATATTCAAGTGTATGTATCATGTGAATCATCATATTTCATCTTTCTTTTATTGCTTATTGTGTCTTCCATTTTTTAAAAAATCAGCATTGATATTTGTGGGGTTTCAAGGTTCCTGCCAATTCCAATACCAATTAATAAAAAGAATCAGTAGTGGGAGGGGGGTGGTGGTGGTGGTGGTGGAGAAACCTATAGACATCCAAATGCTTACTGTCATATTTCCCATTATTTTCTTAGGAAACATCAAAAGAAACTAATTGCATGAATGAGACAAACTAATTGCATGAACAGCAAATTGTTTTAAATGGTTGGGAGTCGATTATTACATGACCCTGGAAGTCCATATCTCATTATTTGATATTGTTGCAATGAATCATGTTTTTGAGCAAGTCTTGTAAAAACACATTATCAGGTCAAAAGCAAGGAAGGAATGAATTTGTTATACGTCTTCAGCCTTCAGAAGCTATGTACATGAAACTTACGGTAAAACAGAAACGTACAAGATTTATGTGAATATACACCAGTTTTTATATACTTGAAAGGTCTATTCTTAGCTCCATAAATGCACATGTAGACATGAGCAAAAGAGCATATTAGATTTGTTTGCCTGGATTTCAGTTTGCTGAGAATGTGATGATGATTGGCATATCAACCATTGCAGGTCAAGCAACCTGGATTGGAAATGTCAACTGTTCAGAGTGAACTAGACTTGTCGTACGGGCAACGTTATCAAGGGGTCACCATTCCTGAGGCTTATGAGCGCCTTATACTTGACACGTACCATTCCTATCCTTCAATCAATTTTTGTTTGAACTTTTTATTTTTTCATCTGTAACTTTTTTATTTGAGTCTTTTTTTAATGTACAGAATAAGGGGGGATCAGCAGCATTTTGTTCGCAGGGACGAGCTCAAGGTATATTTTAATAATACATCCACATATATTTTATTTTCGCATCAATGTCAGTGTGTACGGAATATGCAATACATATAAATATTAGCAGATGAATAATGGTTAGACTTGGTGTGAATGTTGGTGGTGGTGGTTCAGGTGGCTTGGGAGATATTCACCCCAGTATTGCACAGGATTGACAATGGAGAGTTTAAACCCACAGCTTACAAGCCAGGCAGCCGTGGCCCTGCAGAAGCGGACGCTTTGCTTAAAAGGGTAGGCTATGCTCAAACACATGGTTATATATGGATCCCTCCTACCTTGTAATATCACTACACGTATCCAGAGTATATACAAACAAACACAAAGCGAAGTCCTCATTGATCACCCAAACTGTGGGATGCCTGCAATAATCTTCAATCATCTTATTGCTTGCTAAAATTCTAATAATAAACAGCATATTTTAGGGCAAGGCATGTAACATTGTTGTTCTTTGTTGTTGTTAATACTATTTATTGCTATAACGATGAATTGAATATTTATACATGTCTGTATTTCTTAACTTTCATTCTAGGAAATTTCCCATTTCTTGAAACTTTGCCGGCTGGTGTGGTTGTAATATTTTTAAAATAAAATAATACGTAGTGAAAAGTGTGCTCAATATATATAGAACAAAGTAAGATTGACACATTAAATAGCGGTAAATTGAGATCATATGCCGAAATAGGATTGGACCGGGCCCGGGTCGGGCCAGGCCTCGGGCCGGGATTTGGGCGGGACTGGGTTTGGGAATTGAAGGCCCAGTACCGGCCTGGGTTGGTTTCGGGCTCGGGCCGGGTCGTTTTTTTTTTTTTTTTTTAATTTTGGTTTTTCTGATTTATTCCTACCCCACCCCCAAACCCCCCAAACCACCCAGCCCCACCAGCCTAGCACCCAATCAATTTGAAAAAAATATATTTGGGTTCAGACCGGCCGGTCCGGTCCACCAAATAACCATCTCGTAGCCTGCCCCAAAACCCCCCGGTTTGGGCCCCAAGGCCCGGTCCCGGTTGGCTGGGCGGGGCCGGTACCGCACAGTAGCGGTCTGGTCCTGGGGCGGTCCGAACCGGCCCAATCCATGCCTATGCCGAAATGGGCTACCAGCCTACAATTCATCCTAGTATATTGTGCCACTTGTCGTACACGCAATACCAATATAAAGTATTACTACGTATAAGTTTCCATTTTTTAATTTCTCAATCTTCTTTATATACCATCTACCTTATCTGCACACTCAAAAGCATCAACATGACTTCCTCAAAAAGTGGTGTTAATTAAAGTTTTAGTGAAGACAATGTGGTCACAATAAACCAAGGGATTGAACCAAATTATTTGGGCTGGGGTTCATGTTTTTTCTAAAGTACCATGTGGTCCTTTGAAGATATTTTGAATTAGATATGAGTTTTGAAAATCAAGAAAAAAGGCTTGAAGGAGGTGAATTGCTGATAATCTTAGGATGTTTTCTAAGATGTTTTTACTTGAAGTATTTTCGGTTTCAGACGACCAGACCAGACTTGAATAATTATAAAACACACAGAAATCAGACATTTATCAGACCAATTAAGACTAGACCATAAACTTCCAGACATTTACCTAATAGTGTCTAGTAGGTAGTAATGGGAAGAGCTTTATAGCCGGCCATTACTCTATTATCAACTGCAAAAAGCAAAGCTCAACGCAAATGAAAAGCTTTGATGCTTTATCAATGTGCATCACATGGCCACTATCTGCTACATTCATCAATACGAAGTATACTGATTTGGGTATTAGAAAATGTAGAAAAACTAAACCAAAAGTAGACGACAATGGATTGCTTTAGGCATGTTAATGGCACATGTTTCTCATCCTAGCTAATTGGCTCGAAATGATATGTTTCTATTTTGTTTTATCTCATTTGCTTTATTTAAAAAATTAAATTCTGATGGTAGGAATGCATATATTCAATGCGTTACGCGTAGATTCATCTTAAAATATTATTAAAACACAGTATCATTTCCAAAATAGAAGTAATATATTGTTTTAAAATATGAATAATTGTTGTCATCCTGAAATAGTGTTACCATATTAAGATAGTAATACTGCAACATTAATGCCTAACAAGTGGACAACAAAGCTTAATGATGAGATATTACCTGAAATAGGACTAAAATAGTTTGAAAATTCCAAAATAGGACTATCATATTTTTATTCCCAAAATAGGACTAATAAATGTCATGTTTTGGCAGTACCAGACTTCAAACATGACAGTAATTAATCCTATTTTGGAAATAAAAAACATGACAATCTTATTTTGAAATTTTGAAACTGTTTTAGTCCTATTTCGGGAACTTTCCCTTTTTTATCCTTGCAAAAAAAATCATTTTTTTATTGGATGAATAAGATGTGCTTTCAATTAAGCTGTAAGTAAAGATGACTAATGACTAAAGTCTGAAGTCGATATTCTGATTATGTCCATTAACGATATATTTTTAATTGAACTATAATTTTCTAGTAGATGTCTGTACCATGCGTATTTTATAATTGTCAAAGCCTGATATGATCTAATGTGATCTAGTATGGTCTAGTCTAATCTATTAAAACTCATCTGTGATGGAATGGTTCAATTATAAACATCCTAAGTCACAAGTAAACAACTCCTCAATTCTTGGTGAAAGAATACATTAACAAAGACAAAAGTAAACATACCTTAATAATTCAACAATTAAGTCACAAGTAAATCCAGCATATCACAAGTAATCAACCCCTTGATAGATTCAGGGTTGATTCATGATTAAACTAAGCTTGAAGCAATAATCGTGTCAGTTTAATTGGTAAAAAATGATTTACCCTTAACTTTATAGAGTAAATCTGGAAGGATCTATTATTGCTAGTTCCCATCACCGACTATGGTGATACCGTCCAACCTTTTAGTGACTTCTTCTAATTATTTTAATTATTAATTTTAAACTATTAAAATAATTGTATATTTATGAAAAAATGGTCAAATAGGTCTTCGAACTAACTTAAAAAGTACAAATCACTCTTTGTATAGAAGACTCGGTCCGACTGTCACCATTTGGGGCGGTACCCCCGGTGAAATTTTTTGATGAATTTTTTTGAGCATCTTCTTTATTAAATCTAATTTACCCATACCAAATTTCAGATAAAAATTCAATCGGGAAGACAACCAAATGATTTTCTGAAATGTACTGCGCTATTTAACTGCGCAGTTATCTTCAAAAATTCATTTGACTGTCTTCCCGATTAAATTTTTAGCTGAAATTTGGTATGAGTAAACTAGACTTAGTGAAAAAGATTCTCAAAACATTTAACCAAAAATTCCACCGGGAACGCCCCAAATAGCGACGGTCGGACAAAGCCTTCTATATAAGGATTGATTTGCACTTTTTAAGTTAGTTCGAAGACATATTTGACCATTTTCCGTATATTTATCCATCGAAAATGAATGAACTATATTTGGACAATTTTTAATTATTTTCTGGTGAAATTTAAAACTAACCCAAAAAAATCGTATCAAGTCGCAGAAACAGATTATAAAAAGAAGGAAGCTCAGTCCTCAGGTACGAAGACTACCAACGCATACATCACACACCTCATAGTCGGATCATCCTCTTATACAGTTACCTCCGCCACCCTCCGTTACACCGCCGCACCACCCACCGGCAACAGGAACTGAAACACCGTATATGATCTGTTCTCTTTTTTTGGCGCGTTCGCGCGGGAACTTACTTTTCATATGGCTTCTGATCGGGCTCTGTAACTTAAAAGCGGCTTTCAGAGTTTCACATTTCACGAGGAATCTCTAGCTCCTTTCCCATTTCACGATTGTACCACCCCCCATTCTTCACGCCTTCACTCACCCCGACCTCGCAAAAGAATTCAGTTGTAAGCTTTATTATCAATCCAATGAAAAGAGAAGGTATACAAAGTTCCATTTTTGTGTTCCCTTTCCTGCTTAATTGGTTGCCGATTTATTCGGAGCCTTTTATGGTCCGGTAAAGCGTGGAATCAAATTACCGTTTTTGGGAACAATTATACTTAATTCATTCATTGATAAGTACAGAGTATTGATTTGTTTACATTCGTTATGTCTTTCTTCTTCATTCGAGTCTCCACTTTGCAGCAGTTAAGAGTGTTGTATGTTAATCCGTATTACTCACTAGGGTAGCTTGGTAGCTCGGTAGCTTCAGGTTATTTTAGAGCACGGTGATCTTTTTTCGGTTTATAGACTTATCGGCCAACTTTTTCACCAAACAAGTACTAAGTAATTTTTTATTTCAACAAAAGTAAGATTGGAGTTACTTTTCTGGCTGTTTTGACTTAAGTTAATGTAGAGGATCACTTTGGCTATTTTTTCATATAATTTTTAATTCAATTTATCGATAACAAATATTTTAAATATAATTTTTTCATGAATCAGCAGAATCAGCCAATACAGTCACTTCACTCTTAAAGGAGAAATCTTTTCTACACCGTATTTAGTTAGATTTATACCTTTAATTTGTTTAGCGAAAGTTACTGTGTTCAATTGTACGGAGTGCTAGGTACTATATTTCCTCCTGTGTTTTTTTCTTTGCTGAATAACTATTTATGCATTTCCATCCGGATTTTGGCTTCACCTTCACTTTCTATCTACTGTCAATTTGGGAGAGCTGTTAGGTGGCACTTTTTAATTTTAATTTCATCAAAATTAAAGTATATAGTTTACTTTTATACTCCGTAATACACATAAAATATTTTTATTCTTGTACACGGAGTAAAAATTTGAATAAAAACTATGATTTTTTTATTGATGAAAATTCACTAAGCATCTTTTAAATAAAAAAAAAACTTTTACCGAGTAATTTAGCATTTCACCCTCACAGCTAGAATTATACTCCGCAAACATAGTTTCTAATATTGCTAATATTGTTTCTCTAACTCACAGCAGTAGTATATATGGTTCTAGGAAAAAATTACAAAACTAACAAAAGTGTCCTAAATAATCTGAAAGCTCAAAATGTTCCTAAAACTTCATTTTGTAGCTCTTTAGAAATTGGAACGCAACTTTTGGAATGGTATGTTGGGAACTTCTTAAAGCTCCAAACTAAGTGCAAATTACCCCCACAGTTGCATTTAGAGCTTTATAATTGATTAATCATTTAGCTGTAACCCAATAGGCTCCCCCTCATTATTCTTGTTCAGCATTTGCAATCATGTTTTGGTGTTTTAACCGGCCAACTTGTTTGTATTCTTTCCATGCAGCAGAGTCTTTCTTGTTTGTATATATATTATCATTATTCATCAAGATCCACTCAATTGGTAATGAGGGGGAAAGTAAGCTAACTATAAAGCTCTGTTTGTTTTCTCTTGAATTGGACATCACAAAGTGCTGTTTGACTCTTTTCAGGCAGAAAGATGGATAACTAATTATTAGTCAATTTGTATATCGATGTCTCCTTCATCCAAATACTTTCCCCTTCGGTGGGAAAGCACTGGTGATCAGTGGTGGTTTGCATCCCCTATTGATTGGGCAATTGCCAATGGACACTTTGACTTGGTCAGGGAGCTTCTTAGGCTGGATGGTAACCACCTCATCAAGCTTACCTCGCTGAGAAGAATCCGCCGCCTTGAGACTGTATGGGATGATGAGGCACAGTTTGATGATGTGGCCAAGCGCCGCTCTCAAGTTGCACGAAGGTTACTCATCGAGTGTGAGAATGAGAAAGGAAAAGATTCTTTTATAGGAGGGGGGTGTGGTGGGTGGCTGTTGTACACTGCTGCTTCTGCTGGAGACCTGAGTTTTGTCCAAGAATTGGTCCAAAGGGACCCGTTGCTTGTCTTTGGTGAAGGAGAGTATGGTGTCACTGACATACTATATGCTGCTGCAAGGAGTAAGAATTCTCATGTCTTTGGACTTCTTTATGACTATGCTCTCTCCCCAAGGTTTTCAGCAGAGCTGGAAGGACATGTTTGTGACGTTCCATCAGCTTACAAATGGGAGATAACGAATAGAGCCGTTCACGCGGCTGCCAGAGGAGGTAATCTTGGGTTTCTTAAGGAGATCCTGTCTGATTCTTGCCATCCTGTGTTGGCTTACAGAGATGCACAGGGTGCCAGCATCTTACATGCAGCTGCAGCTCGGGGACAGGTTGAGGTGCGTGCCACGGATCCTAATTAATTGTTTTCCTAATTACAGGTTATATATAACATCTATATCTTATACTATATTTTTCTTAAATTTCCTGTTGGATGATTAAAGTAGACAATATAAACTGATAATTGTAATTTGGTAAAATCCCTAGATCAACTAATGGTCCAAGTTTTACTTCACTGGCAATTCTAAGGTCATGCACTAAGCAACTAAATATAAGAGCCGCAATTCCCGCAAAGCATCTGGTGAACAATAATAAAATGAATTATTCTAGTATTTTTTGTTTTGTTAAAATGTCAAGGAATAAATTGATCTACTATGAGCTTATATTACAAGGACTAATTGTTAATGTATATCACACATTGGGAATTTGACCACACATATAAGGAGAGATCAACTTAGTATATATGTTGTTTGTTGATGAGTGAATTATAGTTGAGATACATTTGTTGTCAATATTTTGAGTTGAGTTCTATCTATACCGAAGTGGGTTCATCAATGATGAAGCATCTCTTTTTATATTTTATGTTTTGATTATCAACATTTGATCTTTTTCCATTCATCAGCATCTCTATTTTCAGTCAACTTTTTTTTATCAAACACGTAACTCTTGATTTCACGTGCTGAATTTTTAATAATCAAAGTAAGTAAGGTTGAAGTTTTTTTTTTAAATTTTATTAATAAAATATTTTTTAATTATAAATTTCCATAATTCAACCGATTCAACAAATTCGCCGTTTCAACCAACATTTCATCAATTTCACACGGTTCAACCAGTTTTAGTATCATCAAACCTGCTCTTAAATTCAAAGAAATATAGTTGATTTAAGTTTGCAGTAGCAATTTTACCTGACTTATAGCCATTTCGAATCATTTTCATCTGCGGCGAATTTATATGCTATGTTTAATTTTCAAGCAGTTTATGGATTAAAGGATCATGATTACTGCAGATAACACTAGCATAGTTTTTTCAGTATGATAAATACTCCTTAACATTCACCCACATTTATGATTACGAATGCCTAGTTCAGTCTGTATTGTTTATATAATGCAGGTAGTGAAAGACCTTATAAGAAGTTATAGTGATATAATTATCAGCTCCACAGACAATCATGGAAACACTGCATTACATATCGCTGCAGCTAGGGGACAATTAGCTATTGTTGAAGCTCTCACAGTTGCTTCGCCCTCGCTTATTTATTCAACAAACAATGCAGGAGAGACATTTCTTCATGCTGCAGTTACTGGTTTCCAAACACCTTGCTTTCGTAGATTGGACCGTCAGATTGAGCTAATGATGAGTTTAGTGGGTGGAAGGGTGTTCAATGTGGAAGAAATTGTGAACGCGAGAAACAACGAGGGTAGGACGGCTCTCCATCTGGCCATCATCAGTAATATCCATTACGAGCTTGTGGAGCTGCTTATGAGTGTTAGGTATATGGATGTGAACACGCGGGACAAGGATGGAATGACACCACTGGATATACTGAAGCAGCGCCCTCGATCTGAGTCATCGGAGAGAATCACCAGGAAGTTGATTTCTGCTGGAGGGATCTTCAATGAAGCAGCAAGAAAAGTGGTTGCTTCCCACATTAGGATGCAAAGCATGGTGGGAGGCAGTCCCGGTACTTCTTTCAGAATCTCTGACCCTGAAATATTGATGTTTACAAGCGGCAATAAAGGGTGTTTGAACACCTTTTCTGCTCCTGCTGCTATTCAAGAAGAGAAGCTTGTGGTCTATGCAGGAAATAAACCTGCTATGAATGCACCAGCAAAGCAAGCTACTACACAACGGTTGAAACGTCTATTCTTGCAGTGGCCAAAGATCAAGAAACGCGATGGTCGTAGTAAGCTTTCTGTTAAGAAGAACAGTAGAGGAGGAGGAGGAGGAGGGCAAAGATGTAGTTTTGATGGTGGCACTATTACAACGCCAATCCCATTGCGCCAGAGATTTTCCAAGAAGACACCATCTGATCTTTGTGTTAGGAACTACCACCACATCCTGCCAGGCAGCCCTACTATTACATTAGCAGCAGCGGCAGCAAAGAAGAGGTTTGCTGTTGCTGCTGCTTCATCTTCGTCAGGGATGATTGCGAAAGATGCTGTTAAAAGAAGCATCCCTCTGCGGCGCTCATCTCGTTCTTCATTTTCAATGTCATCGTTTCTCGAGTTTCCAGACAAACAAAAAGATGGTGCAGCTGGGCCTTCTTGCTGCTCAGCTAATAATGAAGTTGGTGGAGATCCACATTGGATTGGGAAACAGGCCAGTGTAGTGAGAAACAGAAGGTCATTGTCGTCGTCATCGGTGATGAACCAGTACTTTTGCTTGGGTGCTGTTCCAGCAGGACAATCTGTGAAGGACCCCCCTGCTGCTGCTAGGCTGCTGCTGAACCCATTTGAAAGTTATCAACGTTCTGTTCTATCCACTGCTTGATGATGGCACTGTAGTGTGTGTTGGTGTGTGGATGTGTGTTTTGCTGTTGTCACTGATTTGATACGAATTATAGTGTGGGGTTTTCTGCAATGTTCTTCAGATTAAAGTTAATATATGTTGGATTATGCATGGTCTTTATATGAATCTCTTGAATATAATATATGTGTGTGTGAGTGTGTGTATTGATGTGTCACACATACATATAAAGTTTGGTTCAAATGAGAATGTAATCTAATAAAAGAATTGAGAGTAAATCATAATCATTGGATTAATTTTATAAGAAAGATTACGAATTGATCTTAGCGACTCATGTTTAAAAAACGAGTAAAAGAGACCAATCTTGTAGTATGAAGTGTGTTCACATTTTAGTAATTATGGATTTTTTATAATGAAAATATTGTAACAAAAGCGTACTAGAATATACAAAAGTGTATATGTGGAGCACAAAAGTGTGTCATATTACAAATACAATATGTACAAGTTTTAAAAAAACACGTCTAACCTTTTTAAACATTCTCATTTTTATTTTATACATGATTCACTTTGTACTATAAATATTTGCATATTATTTGGCCTTCATGTCTTTTGATTAAAATGCATCTAGTTAATCCATATTCGAGTAATTAAAGGTTAAAATTCATTCACAATTTTCATGAGAACATTACTTTTTACAAAAACACACATATATTGCACAACCCCATCAAATTTACACAATAAAAGGTTAAACTCAAATGCGCATTTAGTGAAACTGAAATATGGAGAATAAATGGAACAAAAAATGCCACTACATTGTACATTTTATTATGCATATTTTAATTTCACTCAATGCACATCTATAGAAATAAGGACGACACAAACAATAACCGGAGGTATACGTTGAAACATTATAATGACCTACTGATGTCACCTATCCGATACTATATTTGAAGGTTGGTGTTATTGTTAGAATTGTTCAACGATGTGGTTGCTAGTAAAGCCGTGGAGGCATTGGCATGGACCAAACCCGGAGGCATCTTGTGGCTTTCCCACCTCAAATTTCATAAAAACAATTATTTTCACACACACACACATAGGAGAGGGTGGTAGTCCTAAAACTTACAAGTTTTAGGCCTCTTTCATGCGAGGAGCTTCCGATCAAATATTTTTAAGAAATTTTGAGAGCATGTTCTCTATGAAGTGAGTGTAGAGTATCTCCACCAAATTTTAGATTAAAATTCAAACGAGAAGTCCGCTAAATAAATTTTTGAAAAAATTGCATTATGTATATAAACTATGCGTTATGAAAAAACTGCATTATGTATATAAATTGTGCGTCATGAAAAAACTGCATTATGTATTCATCTGACTTGTCGTTTGAATTTTAATCTGAAATTTGGTGGATATAATATACACTTCACGAAGAACATGCTCGCACAATTTCATAAAAATATTCGACCCGAAAGCACCTCAAATTAAAGAGGGCACCTCAAATTTAAAGAGGCCTAAAACTTACAAGTTTTAGGCCTACCTTAGGAGAAGATTCTCCTACACACACGTAGATATATATTTATATGGAGCGGCGGTTCTAGACTTTCGATGAAAAATGACTCACATGAAAGAAATGAGAATGAATTTGAAAAGTTAGATTGTATGATGGAAATTGAATTGTGCATTTGGTGACACTTAAATGTGCATTATGTGAAATTGAAATTTACACAATAAAAGGTTAAACTCAAATGCACATTTAGTGAAATTGAAATGTGGAGAATAAATGGAACAAAAAATGCCACTACATTGTACATTTTATTATGCATATTTTAATTTCACTCAATGCACATTTCGGTTTCACGTAATGCACCATTCAATTTCTCATAATGTATATGTATGTATATACACATATGTATATATGTATATATATACATATATATATATATACATACATATATATACATATATATATATATATGCTTGGTTATATACATACATATATATATATACATATGTATATATATACATATGTGTCTATATATATATATACATATATGTATATATATACATATATATGTATACATATATATATATGTATACATGTATACATATATATACATACATATATATATATATATATATATATATATATATATATATACATATATATATATATACATATATATATATACATACATATATATATATACATATATATATATATATATACATATAGATATATACATACATATATATATATATATATATATATATATATATATATATACATATATATATAGGGAAGAGATCAAATAAAAAGTGGTTCTCCCGTGCAAAGTGCGAACAATTGCACTTTTTCCTTACCGCGTATCACTTTTGCGTGTTTCTGTTGCACTTTTTCGCAATGACAAAAAATTTCGTTTTAATTACGAAATTGCCACCGCATTTTTGATCAAATTTAGTTAACTTTGGGCTCATTTTGAGCCATTAGATCTGGAAATGAATGCACGAGATTAATTCTCACTTTGCATGGGAAGACCTCTTTGTATTTGAACCCTCCCCTATATATATATATATATATATATATATATATATATATAACCAAGCATAAGAATCTTGTGTATTGCACATTTTCACATTTTCTCAAATAAGAACAATGCTTAACGTGAGAACGCCACATTTACCCCAACGTGTTGCACATCGAATCTTGTATATTGCACATTTTCACATTTTCACTATATTTACCAAAATGTCACTATGTTTATTTAATATAGGCTTAATTCGAGCAAATTGAAAATGTGCAATAGAATAGCTCCATTGTGCACCACGTTGATTTGAATGTGACAGTTCTCACGTTCTCACGTTAAACATCGTTCTCACTGGAACCACACCCTTAAAATGAGAAGTGAGAAGTAATCTCAGCCTTTGGATTTGCATCAAATCTTACAACGCAACAAACTTATAGACTGAATATAGGAACTTATAACCAATAAATCATAACTTATAAAGCTCTCCATCGTAATTACGGAAATGCCACCGCGTCAAAAAATTTTCCAGGTTTCTGGAGTTATTTTGACGCGGTGGCATTTTCGTAATTATTTGTGAGAGGGTTTATACGTTATGATTTATTGGTTAAAAGTTTGTATTTTTGGCCTATAAGTTTGACTTCGCAGTTTTCAGCCTAATGGCACTTCTCACCTGATCCGCTCCCTATATATATATATATATATATATATATATATATATATATATATATATATATATATATATCTTACTATATATATAATGCGCCAGTGATGGTTAGTTGGGCCTATTCCATCCATGCTTCCGTATGTACAATGCCCGATTTCTGACCTCCGCTGTTGCCTCCGATCGATAACGTGGTCCGCTTCCCTCCGCTCAATCTTTCTCCCAGGTATACATCTAAATGTTTCCTCTCCCGATTCTCCCGATTCATAAGCTAGGGTTCACAAGAAGCGTCACAGACCATCGTCAGCCGAAGAAGCCGTCCTCGATGTCAATCTGCAGGTATAGACACATGGTTAGGTCGCCATCGTTCCCGCTACTGATTCCACTGCAGCTAATGCACAATCTCCTTCCGACTCCCAGCCCTACTCGCCCTCTCAATCCGATGCCTCCTATCCGTCTCGCTCGCGGACCCCTTCTCCATGTCGTAGCTCCAGACCCTCCGGCGCTTATAATCTTCGATCTTCCAAACCGAAAATTGCTTCTGATGCTGGCGGCAGTAGTACTGGCAGGAGAAGTGGCAGAATTCATACTTTCTCTGAGCTGAATCGTCAAGGCGCTGAAGGATCCGGGAGCGACTCCGACAATCCTCAGGAGTACTATACGGATGGAGAAAAAGGTATTATTGTTGCTTATTTTTTGATCAAAGTATAATGCTTCTTTCATTGTTTAAAGATATATATATATATATATATATATATATATATATATATATATATATATATATATATATATATATATATATGTTTTGTATTAGCATAGTAGCGTTGAGTGATTGACAAGTTGGTGATGCTCTATTATGGAAGAGTGCAATAATAGGGATATCCTTTGGAATCGTTGAGTTCAGTGATTTTTCATAACGGGCTAATGGAGTACCATTAATTGCTCATTGGTCAGAGTTCAAATAGTGATCAATCTGTATTCTTAGCACGTTAATGTTGAATTATCATTTGAATAATCTGTTACAGAGATTTTCAAAATCAAACACCCCACGAGAGATTGAATTGGGTTTCAGACTATGGTAAATGTACATCTTTAGAAATTAAAACAAAACTACTACTTTTTTCTAAAAGTTTTATTTATATATATCAATGCTTGGTCTTACTCTGTAGCTGGAATTACAGCCATCTACACTTGAGCAAGCCCAATAAGCTGATACATATGTTCAATCTGCTCTGAAGTAGTACTTCATAAAATATACATCTGGGAATACATTTTTTGAGGATTAATCTTTGCATACTAAGTTTATATACCTTTTTTGTATCTTAGTATCTTCTCTCTTTGTCTATCTCTATGTTTGTGATAGAAAGAATGACAAAATATAACTCTCAACTTCTCATTGAACAATTATATGAACACTTCTAAATTTTCACTATTCAGTTCGTGTTCACTATTCAGTATATCATTCTGTTAGCTGATTGGTTTTCTGCCGATGGTTTAGTTTCTGTGGCCGGATTGTGATGCTACAGGGTATCTATATGAAGATGTTTTTTGTGTGGTAAAGAACTCAACAACTTTGACTTGATCGTTATTCACTCTACATGTTTCTCAAGTCCATATTGATCTCCCTACTCTTTCTGACAAAGATAAAGAGGTAGTAACCGTAACCTCTCACAACTGCATATAAACTATTTTCCTTTTTATATCTTAGAAGGTGTTGTGTTATTAAATACATATACATTTTCATGAGGAACTGAGGATGTTTATTTGGTTATTGCTGCACAAAATAGAAATTTGACTATTTTTTCTGAGTATCCTAGAAAAGAGTCACCACTAGCAGTGAAATTCTGATAATAAAAAAAGAGTCAAATGTATATGTATATGGTTGATTTTTTTCTAGGAAACTCTGAGGATGCTCATCCCCTATTGCGAGCTTCTAAAAAATGTCCTGGATGATTGCTTTGAATCAGCTTATATCTCTGCCACGTCCTAATTATATACTTTGAGGTTTTCAGTTTAAAATTGCTCTTCCACATCTAAGGTTTAGTATTAAAATATCTCTTGATCATCTCATATTTGGTACAAAATTTGGTTTAATTTTCATGCCTGATTTTTATATTAATTTATGTATGTGTGACATTATTTGGTGTTACTTCTTTGTTCTTAGTTGATCTAATTTAGAGTTTTGCTTGCCAAGTAAAGGATTCAAAAATGCTTTCCCCAAGATGACGTTGGGGAAAAGGTCACCTGTTGATGCCGTTGCAGGTAATCTTTTACCCTTGGTTAAACAACTGACTTAGATATGACTAAATAGCTCTATATGATTTCAAACTTAGATATGACTAAATAGCTACCAAACAGGTACAAAGGCTGGATCTATATCATACTTAAACATCTAATCAAGTTTACATTTCTATATCATACTTGTGCTAAACATTTAGGTGAAGTCTCTAAAACTTAATTATGTTACCCATGTTTCATTTTTTATTTTCGTTTATCCAGATGTTTTCAATTTTCTATAGTTACCCCGTTAACTATAATATTTTATTAACCATTTTAATCAAACTCTAAAAATATAGTAAATAAACGTGTTTATAATCTTTAGCATTTGAGAGTACTTCAATGTATATTTATTTATATTTATGTTTTTCCCATTTAATGTGTTTGTGCATATTTGCATTGCCATTTTATGTGTTTGTAACCCTAGAAAGTGGTGCCTTCCAACATCAGATAGTGAGGCTCCTGAGGTGTAAAACATGTTCTGGTAACCTGGTTTATTCTAGGTTTTCCTATACGCTCAGGTGGCCTGGTCTTGAATTGGTGCTTGAATTTATCAGAGAATGTGGTTGTTCTAAAGTAGCATCTTATGGTATGCTAATGCTAATGCTAATGCTGTTTCTTTTCACTAATTGACCTTTTCCTTCTAATGAATAAATTATGACATCAACTTTGTGTATTAGGTTATAATCTGATAAATTTTTATTTTGGTGATAATTTAACCTCTCAATGGATATATTTATGTTTCAAAGTTTAAATAACAAAATAATTTATACAGTGTATATTCTATTCATCTTACGCTTGTGACATTCTATGCATGAGATACATTGTTATATTTGACTCAGGACCGTGAACTCCTTTGAAATTATTCCTGTAGGAAATTGTATCTATGAACATCAGTTTAGGATTTTGGTTAGTCTCAAAGACGTGCATGCCTTTACCTATGCCTTTGTATAAGCCGTGGCCCGTACTGCATCTTTCTTGATGTTTAACTAAACAGTTCAGCATTGCATAGCAAGCTAAGGGGTTTGGTTTACTGGCAGCGATGTTATTATTTATTATATCTAATTACTCCACATTAGACTCATTATTTGTCCCAACTCACCCTTTTTAGTTTTTATACTCGAATACCTATTATATTCTCATCCATTAACTTGATCTTATAGGAATAATAACGTAAGTGACTGCTATTTGTCTATACCAGTTCTCATATTTTTTGCATGCCAATGTTTCTTGATCATAGGGTATTATTACATTTTTTATGCAAGACTTATTTTTATTTTTATTTTTGCAACAGGCTCAACAAATAGCAAGTATTCATTAGTGGGCTCAAAGGGACAGTTGTTCAGGTATGTTAAATACTTGCTACTAATTTTTTTTGCATTGTGAAGTAGTAGTGGCATACTCTTTGGGCGTAGAACGTTATGATATAAAGATGCTGAAAGTAATGTCTTAGACTATCCTTACGTGTTCGATTGCATTCAAAAGAAAATACAGTATACAATTTATGTTACTAATCTTATTATGCATGCAGTTATGCAAAAGCATCGTTGAAGATGGAGTTGGTGGTTTGACCTTGAATGATGATCATATGGTTCCGCATGTAAACTGGCACTCAAAAGGCTTTTTCTATGTGAGTGCTTTTCTATGTCCTATTTCCTTCATTTCTCTAAAAAATTGTTTTTTCTATTCATTCTTGAGATATGGCTGGTTTTCCATAAAATATTTTGTTGATAGGGGATATGTAATCTGAGTCTCATGGATCATATATGTAAATGCAATAAGAGAGATGCATTGGTTAGTATGGTATGCTTTGCTGTTAAACATACCCAACCACAAACATGCTGGTTTTCATAAGAATTGTTTTACCTAAGCCATTCTTTCCTGACCTGTCCAACCACAAACATGCTGGTTCAACACCGCCATTCATTGAAATGTAATGGTAAGAATAATAAGAATAATTAGAATAATAATAATAGTAATAAAATAATAATAATAATTATAATCATAAGGGGTTGCTTTTTTCCCTTTAATGTGTTGAAATTACCCCTTTAAATGTTATTGTTTCCATCGATAAAATTATCTAAGAAGTTACTTTTTCCCCGTCCATAATTCAATGAAATCAAATATTTTAACAACCTCACACACAAGAAAATATGATCTAAAAACGAAATATGAACTCAAAATAAAAGGGAAACCAAGCTCAAATTATAATGGGCTTATACAAAGTACCGTCCTATTCCAATTAGCGCTCCGTACTAACTGCCAAACCGCCTCTCTATCTTCCTACCTGTTGCGTGAAAAACATCCACTCTCAACACCCAATACCTCAGTGCCAGCTCCTACCTTCGATCAGCGTCACAGGTAAGTTCTTCATAATACTTTCCCTGCTTGTCAATACTTTGTCACTAAGTTAGTCAGCCATGCATTGTCTTCCGTTACCCATTGTTGTGTAGAACTGTAGCCAAGCTTTTTTGACCTTCTTATTTATTGCTGTCTTTCTTCTCTCTCTATCCAGGCATTTTCGGGTCGGATTTGGTGAAGTAGTGAAAGTGAAAACGAGAGGTAACCCTGTTGTTGTCTGTTTTGCACTTCTATTGTTTCTTGTTTACAGCTTTTATGGATTTGTTCACCAATTGTGCCATACAAACTGCAAAGGATGCTTATGGTAATGACACGCTCACATACTTTGTGAACACAGTGCACAGAAGGAAGATTATTGTTGTTGTTGTTACCTGGGCAAACCTAGGGGAGTACAACTTCCAGACAAGTGAAGATTGGAAACAATTCTTGCGAGGTTCAAGCTATTTCAGACTCATGCAAACAACTTTGCGAAACAAAACAGAATTTGAGCACAAGCTTGGCCACTTTGTGCGACGAGGTGCTTCAATGCCTCTGATTGCATGTTGCTTCCTTGTTCCAGTTTTTTTATGCACCATTTCCCCTCCTTTATCAAAACTGAATTCCTTACAATTCCTTGTTCATGTTTTGCTCTTCTTGTTTGCTATTGTTCAACCTTTTTAGCGTGCCCGAGTACGGATTTAGTTCATTTCCTGGATGTCCTGCAGTTCACAATCGTTTGGTTTCTCTTGAGCACACCAAGGCTTATGCTCGCCTTATTTATGGTGCTACCTCCTGGACTGTCAAAGTTCACAATCGTCTACTCTTTCTCTGATGAATTTGCTGAATTTCTGATAGAAAATAATGCTGAATTTGGCACATATATTCTCCATAGGAACATTGACAATTTCACGTTTGAGGTGTTCATGTTTGACAAGCAGGGGTTCTTTTTAAACCTTGCTGGAACACCCACTGGTTCTTCCAACACATCAAATAACACATGTACATTCACTGCGCTTTTCGTTTCCAACAACATGCTTAATGGCTGTTATTCACGTGATTGACACATTAAACTCCTTTTTTGTTGTGACGGGAAACTTCTAACTTACATGAATGCGTCAATTAATATATTTTCTCATTTATTTCCTTGTTAATATTCCAACATTGGGCATCGTCCGTCGCGCAATGCGCACGCCCACGCCAGTGTGTGTGTATATATATATATATATATATATATATATATATATATATATATATATATATATATATATTTGGGTGGGGATTGAATGGGGCAGCTGCCCCCTGCCCTCACCCTAGATACGCCACTGTTAGTCGGACCATTTAATTAGCGTCTAGACAGTGACGGACCCAGAAAAACAGAGTCATGAGGTCGCTGACTTAATGTTTTTTAATTAATAGGAGTATAAAATTAATAAAATAAAGTAAAATATTAAAGAAGCATAACGTTTCATAGTTAACGTACATGATCAAAGATAATGTAAAGCAAAAAATTACGAGCCCGTTTGGTGACTCTATTTTTCGACTTATCAGCCAACTTTTAACTTTTCCACCAAACACGTAACTTTTGATTTCACACGTTGAATTGTGTAATAATAATACATTTGTATGGTTAATTTATTTAAATTTGACATCGTGATATGATTATAGATGCAATCAAATTTTTTTTATTATATTCGATTCTTATTTTATTTCATAAGAATGAGTTATTACTTTTTAACAATTCGATTCTTATTTTATTTTAAAGCTATTCGAGTTCAAAATATATGTTCAAAAGCTATTGAGCAACTGTGATCTCAAAATGTTCGAAATGTTCGTATTGTGGGTGATTTTATTCACCCATCATTTTATGTAATTGGAGATGATATGAATGAGAATTAAAATAGTTATGATATAATCCAAAGTGAGTTAGTATTAGAGGTAATTACCTAAATGAGAGTAAATACATCTTTAATTGTCAAAATAGGATTAAAGTTTAAAAATTCTCAAAATAGGAGTTATTATTTGTAATTGGACAAAAACACCCCTGAAGCTTGGAAATCCTACTGCCACCGACCACAACGCTGAACCACCGCCTGTCGCCGGTCGCCGACGGTCGCCGACGGTCGCCGACGGTCACCGACGGTCGCCGCCTGTCGTCGGACGTCTCTGCCACCTCTAAAACGGCCACCGTTGTAGATCTGACTGCCGCCGATGTAGATTCGGCCACCGTCGCAGCTAATCTGGAATCTCCCACTGCAAATTTGGTCTTTATCATTTCAGATCTGGCCTTTCCCGACATGAATGTCAACATTTTTATCAAAATGCCAAAATGAATCAAGAATGCCATTTTAATGGCATTTTCAAAGGAAAATACAAATTTTTTGTAAAATAAGAATGCCATTTTGATGGCATTTTCAAAGGAAAATACAAAATTTTTATAAAATAAGAATGCCATTTTAATGGCATTTTCAGTGTTGAACTTGGTATTTTTTACCAATCAAAGAAGAAATCGAGCATCTACAACGAAGTAGAAGAGAGAGAGAACTAGAGAAGAGGGGAGGAAGGAGAGAACCTACCTTCGAAGAAGAGAAGATCTCCGACGGCGACGGCGGCGGTGATGGCTATGGGCAGCGGCAGAGGCTCAAAGCTTTGGTCAGCGGCGAAGGGGAAGGGAGAAGAAGGAGTGTGCGCAGTGGCGGAGGACTTCACGTCAGTGGCGGGTCAGCGGCGAAGGGGAAGGGAGAAGAAGCGGCGAAGGGGAAGGGAGAAGAAGGAGTGTGCGCAGGGGAGAAATGCGCAAGAGGGAGAAGGCGTAGGGGAGAAAAAGAACGGTGAGGAAAGGGGGAAGGAGAAAAAACAGGGGTAAATGGGTAATTTAATCCTATTTAGGGAAAAAATATATGTTTAATCCTATTTAAGAGATTTAGAAAGAATTTAGTCCCTTTTAGAGTAATAAATCTTAGTGTTACTGTTGTTATTTCTTCCGTGAGATGTGAAAATGAGCAGAAATAATGCACACTATTGATTCACACTATTGATTAGTACGACTAATAATGAAATTATAGTAACTTATGTTTATTTTTTAAACTTAAGTTACTATGACATTACATTGTACCAACTAATAGTCATATTTATGTAAATAAGTTCTATTTTAGTAATATTTTTGTAAAAAACTATATATATTTATGACTAAAATAAAGATTGTTCACAAAAATGGGACTAGTGATTATAGTAATAATCATGGTTCTAAAAATCGACCTAGGGGCCCGCCTAGGCATAACCTAGCTAGTCACTAGGCAGTGACCGGGCGCTCCGATTTTGTTCTATTCAGTGGAAAAAATTGTTTCGGGGCCTAGGCGGCTCAACGAATGCCTAGGTGGGCTAGACAGTGGCTAGGCGGCCTAGACTAAAATTTTTCCGAATCAACTTTTTTTCTTGTTTAATTTATTCTCACAATATAAAAATAATTTTTAAATATAAATATGCTTTTTAGAATATATTTTAACATTTTAGAGAGTAAAAAACACAAATATCTTAATTAATTTATTATTTATTTTATTATTAATGATTTGACTATAAAAAATTTAACATTAATGATTATATGAGCTATTTCTATTGTGGAAATATTATAAAATTATTAGTATATCAATTAAAATTCAAAGAGAATAAAAAACAAAAAACAAAGAAAAAATACCAAGGCACCCGCCTAGGCGCTAGGCAGCCAGTCACCGTCCGACTAGGGCCTAGCGTCTTTTAGAACACTAATAGTAATGGATTATAGAAAACTACATTGTACTAACTATTAATCATTTTTGTAAATATATTTGCTTTTAGTAAATATATTTTGCCAATTATCAAATCTAACACTTCAGATATATTCTCAATATTTTTAATTGTACATACACACACGTTGAATATAATAAAAAGTTGAACCCTAGATTTTTATGACGAAGTATATTTTTCAAAGTAAAATCATCATAAAAACAACTTCTCTTTACTTTTTATCCTTTCATTATTTGTTTTCCCGGGATTTAAGTGAAAAGAAAACTGATTCATGATTAGCTTAGCTGGCATGTTTGGATGTTTTGATCTGATTTTTAAAACTGTTTCTGCTCATTTAGGGAGCAGAAGTAGAAGTTGAAGTGTTTGGGTGAAAGTACAAAAGTGATTCTGGTGCTCTAATTTACTCCTAGAATCAATTTTTTTAGAAGATGAGAGTGACCAACTTCTTAAAATTAATTCTGTTTATGATTATGCTTTAAAAAAGAAATTAAAACAGAATCAGTTCCAAACATTGATTAGATAATGAAAAATACGAAGTGTATGAATTATGAAAACTTGTTAACTGAGAATGCCGGCCAAAAGCGAGCAAACTTTCAATTTTTTTTTTGTTTTTTAGCATTCGATTATACGGAGTATGTTTTGTTACTTTTAGTCTCTCTAATCACTTATGAGACCAATATGTGTAACGTTTTCATTTGATTTTCGCTGAAAAATTATCTTAAATGACAAAAGTGTAGTTCTGGAACCAGAAAACTGAAACGTAAGAAATAAGGATCACCAAAAATAACAATATTGTAATTCTAATTTTAATAATAAAAGAAATAGTAATGTGACTAAATTTGATGAATTCGGAAACACCAGGATTCATTTAATTTGTTAAAATTAAAAAAAAAACATTGATTGAAGTGACTGAATTGACTGAATCCGCTGAATAATGAATAAATTTTATTTAAAACGTACTCCGTATTTTAATAAAAAAAGAAAAGTAACTTCAATTTAATAAAAATAATATGCGATAACACATGAGGAGGTAAATGGGGTAAATTATACCGTACAACCGACTGTACGGTGAGCACTGTACAGCCGACAATTTTTGCAATTAAATATGAGCTCTGCAACTTATCGGCTACGGAAAATAGATCCGGAAGTCGAGCGATCAGCGATGGGCACATGAGGAGGAACCGGCTGAAGGCTGATGATGCTGGGATAATGCTTGCCTTATATAATTGAAGCAAAATCAATCTTCCAAATAATAATGTTTCTTAATTCACAATTCAGAATACAGATGCCACTATTTGCAAGTATAATACGTAATAATTGAGAGCATTTTTGTTTGTACTAATCACGTTTTTGGCTTTTGTGTTTTCTTCATTTCTTCTTTTTTTGCTTTTACTTTTTTCCTTCTTTCTTTTCCTCTTTTTTATTTTAATCTTTATTCAATTATAAAATATTTTAAATATTAATGTTTTATTTTTTATAGCTCATTTTGTAAGTTACGTATGCTCATTTGGTATTGGTTTTATGTTCATTTTAAAATGTCATATCAATACACAATAGAAATGAGTTCTATGTTAAATTCAAATGAGTATAACGTCCAAAATGAATGAGCAAACACAATTGCGTTTTTGAATTTTTTGATACCCATTTTATAAGTTATGTATGCTCATTTAGTATTGTTTTATGCTCATTTTAAAAAGTTGCACATTTCAAACATATCATACTCCCTCCGGTTTTTATTAATCTTCACAGTTTCTGAAGAAGCATCTGAAGGTGCACATGCAGGACAAAACAGACTATTACTCACATGTTTGATTGACTTAAAAGAGGAAACGGAAGGGGGGATCCACTCAACCAGGCGCCACTCAACCAGGCGACACAAAATGGGCTAAGCTCAAATGAGTTTTATGTTAAACTCAAATGCCCAAAACGAATGAGCAACACAAATGAGCTTTTGATTTTTTTTGATATTCATTTTGTTAAGTTATGTGTGCTCATTTGGTACTACTTTGTGCTCATTTTAAAAGGTTGCTCATTATTAGACGCTTAATACTCATTAAAATTGGACAATTGCTCATTACCAGTACACCAGTGCTCATTTAGCAGAAACTGTGATTTTCACATTAATTACAAAAATGACACCGAATTATTTTGCTATTTTTCCCTTGGGCCTGTTACTGGACCGGCTGTACGATGCTCATTGTTATGCTTCTAATGCTCAACAAAATTTGTCTCATGCTCACTAGACGTGTTTTAATGCTCATTTAGTACAAGATGCGAATTCCACGTAAATTACAAAAATGTCACCAGCTGTATGGTTCTCACCGTACGGCCGGTTGTACTATATAGGCTTCCGTAAATGGGGGCCATAATGTCCTGAATGAGCCTGAATTTGGAAAGTGTATTTTATGTGTAGATTTATCTAAAAACATATCTGACTTTTTATCCCACACTAACATTTGCGATAAGATTGACAAATTCAAATATAGATTACGAAATGGGATTTAAACTAAATTGAGCTACAAACAAAAATTGTACACGCTATTTCCATACATCTACACACAGAGGAGGCTTTGGGGGAGCTAGGCCCAGTCAACAGTCTTGGGCCTCACATGACAAGGCCTCCAAAATCAAAGCTATTACTGTTAGTATTACTAGTATTTCACTCGTGCGATACACATATAAAACCTTTTTTTAAATGATGTACACAATTTTTTTTATAAAAGTATAAATATAATACCGATGTTATATATATAGCTTTTTAAGCTAAAAGGGAGTCTGTATATTAGAAGGTCATAAAAATTAGAATGTCTTTTTAAGCTTTTTAAACAAATTCGATCAATAACTCACACTCATGTTTGTCAGTTTTAGGATTGATATTTTCTATAGATGGAAAGAATGAAAAAACTCAATATAAGTATTATTGTTAACACCAGAAGAAAAATCATCCAATAACTCATTTAATTAGAATTGTAATTAGGCACAATTATATTTCAATTATATCACATATGTAATTTTATTTACCATTGTGCCAACTAATACAATTAAATGAATGCTGCCAACCCATTCAAGTATATCAATGGTCAATCAAGGTAACTTTATAATGTATAATACCTTTGTAAAAATGGTAATAAAACTACTTTAAAAGTGTTTTTATCTATTTTCTGGCTACAATAAATTGGATTTTTTTTATCTATATGGTTATTATTGAAGTGGTACATCGTGCATACATGGTGTGTAAACATCTCCCTAAAACAGGTGAAAATCCCGTAAATTAACAAATGGAGTACAAAATATTCATAACCGAATGAGCCTAAAATTTTCTTCTAAATTGAATGATGAGTCTTTCTTATATAATTTGGCCATCACCTATCACAATAATCTGGAATAGACAGGAATGTAAACATCTCGAACAATAGAAAGTTCATATTAAAAAGATCACGATGATAAAGTGAAATAAAAAAGCACGGTGATTTAATTTATTAAACTACTCACAATTTAAAAAAGTGTTTGAGTCCAACTACTGTGAATTGTTTAGTCCATTTCTTTTTTATTATTAGCCCAACTATTATACAGTCAAATTTGTCTAACGACTAACATGGAAGCAACACATCTGTCCAATAATTTTCCTGATTGATGTTTTTGTAAACTAAAGTCACCAACTAAAAACAAAAATTGCGCTTAATCAAAAATACAAATCAATCAAAACAATTAATAACTGACATGTGCTTTGAAGGGAAGAAGGTATGAGAAACACTAAAACTTAGTTTTGTAATTTACTTGATGGTACAAATAAATTGCAATAGTTAAACATAAATAAAAAGTCTATACCAAATAAAGTAGCCGCTTTAATACATAAGTTTCGAATTTATTAAAACATACGTAGTATCAAAATAACATGAGAAAAAGAAATGTTGAACAATGCAAAAGAAATGTATGTGTAGTCTAAATATACTCTTCGTATATAGTTGGATATTTTAAGAAAAGCCTAATATATATCATGAATACATATGATAAATATATAGTAGTCCGAAAAAATTATCTTTGATCTAAAAAATTAAAAAGCTAGAATTAGAGGAGTCTAATAAACAGACTGACCCATTTGTTTACAGATCATGCAAACGAAAGTTCTGGACAGAAGGATTTCCTTTCCCATTTGATGATACTCTTGTGTTCTCGAAAAAGCTGCCTATCTCTTGCTAATTATTCTGTTTATTAATCTCGGCTTCTTTCATCGTCACCGCCTCGGCCTTGCCCTTGTGCATGATCCGGCTGGAAAACAGAGAATCCCCTATTTATAGAATATAGACTATATCTGAATTCTAGATTTAATTTTACATATAGTACATGCCGTAATTCCATATGTAGAGATAAACTCGATCTTCACCAGGGGCGGACCCAGGAAAGTCATGTTGGGGAGGCGAAAATATTTTTGAGGAGGTTCAAAATACTTTTTGGGAGAGCGAAATTTATTTTTCGTATATATATACACTAAAAAATTTTTGTTGGGGGGCGGTAATCCCCTGGGTCTCTACTACGGTCCGCCCCTGATCTTCCCACCTTAGCTCGTAGAAAACCATTAATGTTTTAGGACGCTGCTGTGCTGCTCAGATACTTCGTATATATTAAGAAGACTGCACATGGAACGGCCAAAAATTTAACGGGAAACCCAAACATCAGCCGCCTGCTGAATTATTTCACCCAATTGGAAATCACTCTTCTAGAAGTTTAATCGGCTAAGAAATACTCGGTATGATTAGTGGCTGAGCACTTTTGTTTGTTGGAATAATCTTCTAAAATACAGCGCACAATTACTCCATCCACTCAGTAACAATTACTGCATCCAATACACATAGATTGCTTCCGTTGGAATTTTCCTTTGGATTGCGGTACATGTTTCCTCTATGTACAATTTTGGGCGGGAACAACAAGTTTTCTTTTGCTATTATAATTATAATAGATGTATAATTACTTAATAATGGAAACTAGAATAGGAAAATTATTATCTACGCATCCAGCAGGCATCAACGTGTCACGTGTAGATGTCTAAATAAGGTATTAAAGATTTTAACTTTTTAGTATTACAAATGTTTTAGTGTGACTACAGTGAAATAATGTCTACTAAAGGAGTAAAGGTGTAAAGTTAAATACTCCCTCCGTCGCCCAATTAAGTTCCCGATTTGACTTCACACGTATTAAGAAAATAAATTTGACTTTACTGTGGAGTGCACTATTTTGCACTGTTCAAACACTGTTTGACAGTGTTTGGCACTGTTTTGCAATGTTTGACACTGTTTTGATGTAGATAATTTTCCAAATAAGGAAAGTAAAGAAGTGTGAACTTAATTTAGGGACTGTCCAAAAAGGAAAGTGATAACTTAATTGGGGGACGAAGAGAGTATTTAATATGTTGAATGTATGACAAATAGGTATAATCTAAAAATTATTGGGTTAATATTGCTATACTGGTAAAACAAATTAGTATGGTATGGATTAGATTACACGTCGTATGATATAAGCATGAAATAATTAATGTGATGGTATTGGTATTACTAAATTATTTATTTTCTTTGATTTGTCATTTATATTTATAGATATGATTCTTGGTTTCTGTTAATTTATTGTTTATGATTTTTGTATTATATATGAGTACAAAAAGAAAGAATAAGTTGAGATAATTAGTGAAATTCTCTTTCATGAATTTTTCTTTTGAACGTTCACGTTATATCTGCAATTTGAATATGCTTTTTTCATATGACTTTTTATGATTTGAATATGATATTTTTTTTTGTCTCGGACATCCAAAGTCCTCAAAACGGCTCTGTCTACACACAAGCTATGTGTGACAACTATTTTTCATCGGTGAATATATTATTCATAGAATTTGTATTGTGTGAACACATAGAGCGTGTATGACGTGTACAAGAAGACGGATGGAAAGAAGCTCCACGTGTGCGAGGCTTCTGACGTGTCGGACGTGCAAAAGGCAGGTGCACCCCGCGCTTGGACGTGAGACAAATTGGCGAATTGCAAAAACAACTGGGGTATTTTGACTTTCTCAAGGGCTGGGCCTCCTTTAGTGCCATGGTGTTATCCTGATTATCAGTGCATTTGTTTCTTAAAATTTTGTCAAAGATTACTGATGTGGAGAATAATAAATTAAAAATTGTATAGTTGAGATTTGTGCAGAATAAAGAGAAATAACTAAAATCATAAAATAATTTATTAAAAGAAAAAGTGATAATTTTTTTGGGACATCACAAAAAAATGTGCTAAAGTTTTCAGGAACGGAATCAATATGTGGTAACTTTTATTTATTTATTTATTTTATGTTGGCTACTTTCTTTACAGACTGTTTTTGTTGTTTTGCTAGGGCAGCTGTCTTCTTTCCTCAAAATAAGAGTCATTTATTTCTATATTTGAAAGTTTTTATTGTTTTTTTTGGAAAAATGGTCAAATAAGCGCACATACTATTATACATTCATCACAAAAAATAATCGTATAAACCTGTTTACTTTTAAAAAGCTATCATATCCTTTAGTTCCTGTTTATTTTTCTGTTTTTTTTCCTTTCTTAGCTTTTTTATCCACTTCTGTGTTCCCACGAGCCACTTCCTGTTTATTTGTTTTTGTTTTATTACGTATTTTCTTTCCTTCTTCTTTGGATTCTGCCGAGCTGTTTTCTTTTAATTTTTGTAAATTGTAAGAAAAAATTTCTAAGTCTATTCTCTGCATCTCCACTCCCTCAATCCGTTCCCCTAGTCATCGAAAAATAACTCCTCTTTTAAAAACAACTCATATTGTATTTAGCAATACTTTTTACTACCTCCTATTTGAACTATGGTGGGAACCTGAATACTACGATAATCAATTAAAAATGATTTCTTTTGTGTTGAATTGTATAGATGTCGGTGAAGACACAAGTCATTATTCTGCAAAATGAATTTACTTCTTTCAAGGATTTGAGATAATTCTCCGAAATTGCAATCACCAAAGTGCTAACAAAAAAGGAAGAAAATGAAACACAATTCAATACTCTCATCTCGGAATTAATAGAGCGGGGTAAGTATATTGAATTAGGGCATCTCCAATGAGAGGGTGAATTAAAGATTTTAATTTAGTATAGATGAAATGGAACTGACACGGGATTTGAGAAACAAAAGATGATGAAAATGAATTAAAAGTAACATAAAAAATGAAAATGAAAAATAAATTAGAAAATACTTAAATTCTACACATAAAAATTGTGAGGTAAAAATAGGATTTACATATAAGAGTGGGTAAGAGACACACCATCTCACTAAGTCAAAAGGCTTTTGGAGTCAAGTCAACAAAGCTAAAAAGTTACCATCTCACCGTCTTCATTTTCTCCATCTCCAGAGCCCAATTAATCCATTACTCATTTTATTTAGGGTGTGTTTGGGAGTGGGTTTTTGGAGGGGAGGGGAAAGCGTATGAGAGAAATAAACCCTTCTATTTGTGTTTGGGAGTTCAAATAATATGAGAGAAAGGTTTTAGGGTGTTATAAAATCTTTCTAAATCCTCTAAAACCAGGGTTTTCTGATTCCTCTGATTTGAGGGTTTTCTAAGGTATAGTTACGCAAATGACATATTTATTCTCTGAAACTAATACAGTTTCGGCACAAAAATTTTATGAGCCGTTACTCGCTCCATTTCTCTGGCATTGAAAGCCCTCAAGTCCCAAAACCTCCCTCTTTTGAAAATTGTAACTCCCAAACAAGAGGAGGGAATACCTTCCCATCTCCCTCCCCTTCCCTTTTCTCTCCTTCCCTGCCTTACCCTTCCCTCACCTTCAAACTCACACACTCACAAACACACCCTTAACGTACCTTTATTTAAAGCCCTCTTTGTCCTTGCTCCTTTTGCCGGGAAAATTATCTGTGCCCAAAATGACTGTCGCCTGTAAAGGCGCGGACATAACGACGGCTACATACGGCCGCACCGAGTGCATGCAGTGAGGCAGAGACACTAACTAAGCAGGAAGACCCGATCGGATTCACAGCTAAAACGATGGCTACATACGGCGTCGACCTCACCAGCAGCTTCAAGCCTGTACGTGATGTATAATTACGTGCTTTCTAAATATTCCACAGTAACTGATTTGTCTGTCTCGATCATCGTTGAAATTCATACTTCGTATAAGATACTACTATTTCTTCATCAGATCTTGCTGCATTGCATGAGTTTGTGCTAACTAATTCTCTTTGACAACTGTGGCAGAAATTTGAACCAACGGCAGAGACACTAACTAGGGAGGAAGATTCGATCGGATTCACAGATAAAACGATGGCTACGGACATCTCCAAGCTCACTGGCATCGTCAAGCCTGTGCGTGATGTATAACTAATAATTATGTGCTTCCTAAGTTTTCCACAGATACTGATTTGTCTGTCTCGATTATCTTTGCAATTCATTTAAGATACTAATATAGTAATATACTATTATTTCTTCATCAGATCTTGCTGCGTTGCCTGAGTTTGTGTTAACTAATTCTCATTGACATTGAATACAGGTGCCGAAATTTCAACTAACTGCAGAGGAGATAGCAATTAATGCCTGGCTCCCGATGACCTCTTCAAGGAATGCCAAGTGGTGGTATTCCTCTTTCCACAATGTTACTGCCATGGTTGGTGCTGGTGTCCTCGGCCTTCCTTATGCCATGTCTCAGCTTGGATGGTATGTCTCTCTATTTCTACACATTACTGCCATGGTTGGTGCTGGTGTCCTCGGCCATCCCATTTTATGTGTCTCATTTAACTTTGACACAATTATCAATTGAGGGGTGAAAAATAAAAGTTATATTTGAGATTTGAGTATACTAAAGTGAAATGCTATGGATCTTATTTTTTTCTTCCAAAAACACAATGTCACACTTATTTCGGGACAATCCGAAAGTAACACCGATAAAACGGGAGGTAGTACATAAAAATCATACTTTCCAATCCCTAATTGTTTATTCTCTGATTCGACCGTCATTTTTGTATCATATTCGAATTCTGTTTTTGGCCTCCATTAGGAGAGAATTAAGTTTATCTACTGTCAATTTCTTGTGAACTGTTTTAGGCATTATAATATAAGAAGGAGGTAGACCTATTCAGGGTTTCCATTTATACCAGAACAGGAACTCTCATTTTTGAACAGGAACCGTGAGACAAGGGCCTGTTTAGAACCTTTAGTTCTTAAGGGTGCTTAATTCGGTTCTAGAATTGTTTTAGGACTAGTATTTTTACCCGTGCCATACGGGATAAAATACACTTTTATATTTTATGTTTTATTATAGATGGCAATGAAAAATATTTGACGGTGTTGGTGCCGCTCCATGATATGAAAAGAGAGTGGATGACTGAATTGAATAAAGATGCATGTAACATTGCGACTCGATCTTAGTTGGTAGCTCACCATCTCATCAAATGAGTGAACAATGACATCATCTTTTCAATCCTCATTGTGAACTTTCGATCATTGTAAAAGACTTCATAGACTGAGGCAAGATATTATGTACATCTATATTTAATGTTGTCATTATTATATTTTACTCTCAAGTTGTTTTCATTTTTGTTACCGTGTAAATTTGTTTTTGTTATTTATAATATTTGGTAAATGGAAATCGGGAGTCGGGCACTTAAATATGTCGATTGAGGAAGTAATAATTATTAATAAATTTCAGGGGACCCGGTGTTGCCATGATGGTGATGTCATGGATAATCACTCTATACACATTGTGGCAAATGGTTGAGATGCACGAGATGGTTCCAGGAAAGCGTTTTGACAGATACCATGAGCTGGGGCAGCACGCTTTTGGTGAAAAGCTGGGACTATGGATCGTTGTTCCACAACAGCTGGTGGTTGAGGTCGCGGTGGATATCGTGTACATGGTTACTGGAGGAAAATCCCTCAAGAAATTCCATGACTTGGTTTGCAAAGACTGCAAAAACATCAAACTCTCCTACTTCATCATGATCTTCGGTTCTGTCCACTTCGTCCTCTCCCACCTTCCCAACTTTAACTCCATCTTCGGGGTGTCTCTAGCAGCAGCTGTTATGTCATTGAGTTACTCGACGATTGCTTGGGCGGCTTCGGTGGACAAGGGCGTGCAACCGAATGTGGATTACAGCTACAGATCTCCGACCACTAGCGGCACTGTTTTCGACTTCCTCACGGGGTTGGGTGATGTGGCTTTCGCTTTTGCAGGTCACAACGTGGTGTTGGAGATTCAAGCCAGTATCCCTTCCACATCTGAAACCCCATCCAAGGGACCCATGTGGAAGGGAGTGCTTGTTGCTTATATCGTTGTGGCCTTGTGCTACTTCCCTGTTGCCTTCATCGGCTACTGGGTGTTTGGAAACCTAGTGGAAGACAACATTCTGATGTCCTTGCAGAAACCTACATGGCTCATTGCTATGGCCAACCTCTTTGTTGTTGTTCATGTCATTGGAAGTTATCAGGTAGCAACACTGTATATACACTCTCATCGTCTACTTATTCGTTCACTGCATCAAACAATATCAATCTTTTTTTGTGCCTATTTTCATGCTGCAGATCTATGCGATGCCCGTCTTTGACATGTTGGAGGCATTTCTGGTTAAGAAACTGAAGTTCAAGATAACTTGGCAACTGCGTTTCATTACCAGGAACATATACGTGGGTACGTAGGACATACACATTCTGAATAATATCATCAACTAGTTGAGTTGCACAGTTAATTAACCTTAATTAATTCATGATTGCAGCAATCACAATGTTTATTGGAATCACATTTCCGTTCTTTGGTGGGCTGCTTGGATTCGTTGGAGGATTTGCTTTTGCCCCGACAACATACTTCGTAAGCTGCAGCTGCTGCAATGCACACAGACCATACTCTTCATTTCACTTGAATAGTATTGGGCCATATGGCTGGTATATGTAAATGTATAGTATAATGTTAGTCTATGTGTTTTGCAGCTCCCATGTGTGATGTGGCTAGCCGTTTACAAGCCGAAGAAATACGGTCTTTCTTGGATCACAAATTGGGTATGTGCACTAGTAATTTGACCCTAAATCTAGGCTTAGGTTATGAATTCATTCATCATCTATGCCCGTTGATTGATTGCAGATTTGCATTTTTCTGGGAGTTGTATTGATGGTTTTGGCACCCATTGGCGGGCTACGGAATATCATCCTACAAGCCAAAGACTACAAATTCTACTCTTAATTTACAACACAAACTCGCTCTTTTGCTACAAATATTTATGCAAACATAGTACATTAATTTAATAGTTAATTTCAAAAACTTTGGAGGGACTTGATAGTTCCTGATCCTTAGTGCTCCTGAAGTTGATGAAGTACCAGGGGAATATAGAAAATGAATATCCGGAAGGAAGACAATGTGCTGGCTTTTTCTTGATTTTTGTAATGTTCCCTTTTTATTACACACACATACATTATGCGGTTCCTGTTCTGGTTCCCTAAAGTTTGGAACCTTGAACCGGCGGTTCGGTTCCGATTCCAGTTCAGTTCCGAATCGGGGATAGGTCTACATACATACACCAAACCTCCACCACAAATATTCTTATACGGAGTATTTTTTCTTAACTTACGGAAAAATATTATAGAGGATGTAAAAAGATTCTCTAGTACATTTTCCCTTATTGGTGTACACCATACCCTTTTCATTATAGAGGATTGATTGCTATTTAAGAGTGATGTAAAAAGATTCTCTAGTACATTTTCCGTTGTGTATCAATTTTCGGCCAATGTAGTATTTTATCAGTGTACGCAATTCAGGGTGTACAGTTAGCACTGATGTGTTTACAAGTTGGTAAAGTCTCGGATGTTGATAGTGTGAACAATCCTCAGTTGCATTACAAGTATTTGGAATGGTTTTTGAGCACATTTAAACACGAGCCTTTTTTGAGTTTTTATTTACACAACAATGCTACTCGTAGTAAACAATGTAATCTATATACGAAGTATACTTATTTATTCAAAAAAAAGTAATCTATATGAAAAAATTGTCCTAAATAGGACTAAAATATGGTTAAAATTCCATAATATGAGTTATATGACATTAAGTTTATTATTCCCTAAATAAGACTCCCAATTACCTTTTTACCCTTCATCTAACAAAACCTCAAATGGCTATCGGCTCCAACGCAGACCAATAGCGATCAGATCCGCCCAGGCCATCTGCGATGAACACGATTTGGAATGAAGACACTCAGGCTATCTGCGATGAAGATCAACAGCGAATATGTAAATTTTCCCATTTTCTCCATTATCTCTACTTTCGAAAAAATCAAAATGTCTTGTGCATAGAAACAAAAAAGGGCGAGAGCTGCCGAATGATTAATCGATTCGCCAACAATGTTTGAAATTCGCATATAAAATGCTAAGATATATAGATAACTCATAGAGAGAAAGCAAAACCGAAGAGCACACCGGTGAGTAGAATCAATTGAGGAAATCTATAGAGTAGCAAGAGAAAAAATGAGGTGCATCTCCAACTTGGAGGAGGAGGAGGATGGCGTGGTGTGAGCAATCTAGATGAAGCTTGAAGGAATTCAGTCCAAAGGAAGCAACGTCCTTGAGATTCATTCCATTGTCTTTCACCAAAGGTAGTACTGATTTGGTCTTCTCTCTCTTCCAAGCCTGGAAACCGCCAGCTCGATTGCCTGGTTGGCAGATGATGGTGGGACAAGGAATTCGAATAGAAATCCATCGGCGATGCTCAACCACGTCCATGAGATCCATTTCTCTGAGAAGAGAGCTGAAAGTCCATCCGATCTCTCGCAGGACAAATCTCCCATCGGCTTTGCCATATTTTTTCACCAGAAACGATGATCGGTAATCTCCCCTGCACCTCTCCCAATATTACTCTACTTATGGAAGACGTTAGCAGACATGGCTAAAAGTGAAATAAAAAAAAACTAAAATTGAAAACAGAAAAGGTTAAAAATGAAAAGGGAAAACACTTAGGCCATAAATGATATCTTGAGCATAAAAGGGCACCAAACGGGTAATTACCACAAAATTCAATATAGAAAGGCCCAATTTTAGATCAAACTTTGAAAATACTTTTCCTTTATTTTTCGTTTTTGGGTCCTCACTGTTCTTCAAACTGGACTTTTCATTTTTAAATTTTTTATACAACTTACCAAAAATTTAAATCAAATTTGTGATGTTTAAATTATACGGAGTAATTACTTGTAACTTGTTTTTATAACCATACGTTTAAAGAAATTGTTCCAAAACATTATATAAATTATAAACAAAACATTATAATGCATGGGGGAACTCATGGCTCGAATTTGCATCTAATTCTTATTCATTATATCGGAGGGATTTGACTTATGATTGGTTGGTATTCACTATTCAGCAATACCACATGAAATGCCAAAAAAAAATTGCGCACATGCGGTGCTCAAATAGAAGGGTTATGAAACACACATTTGATTGCAATGAATTGTACGTAGTGACATTTGATAGTTTAACTAATTAAAACAAACATAACTTGTAATGTGCTATGGTGAGTAAAAAATCAAACAGGGTCGTCTAATCAATTCGGACACCCTGGTTCCAAATGTAAAATTGAGGCCCACATTAAGAATGGCGCGATGTCTCGTTAAAAACCTCATTAGGAAAAACTCTATGGGAAAAAATCCTAATGAAGAAAAAAGATCACACCTGATCCCCCAAAATGAACTCCAAGGGGTGAACCTTTCGGCCTAGGTGTGGAGTTGAAGCGGTGTCCGTCTGATGAGGGGACGCCAACCTGGTGGTGAGGACGACAGCGCTGATGAGCCGGTCCGAATATGAGGACGAGGTGATGGATGCCTGTCTGAATGTGAGGACGACAATGGTAATGATCCGTGCGTCATATGAAGGCGACGGTCGCTGTCCAGGAAGGGAATTGCAAGCCCGGTCGCTATAACAGTACCTCGGCATTGGGAGCCGGTCTCGAGATATGAGGACGACGGCACTGGGGGACCGGTCCGAAATCCATGCAACGGTCTCCATCCGGTAAAGAAATGGCTAAGACCGGTCTTAAGATAGAGCATCACACCATAGCCGAGGGGCTGGTCGTGATGTGAAGACGACGGCGATGAGGAGCCGGTCCTACAATCCATGCAACGGTCGCCATCCGGTGAAGGAATGGCTAAGACCGGTCTTGAGATAGATGATCACGCCTTGGCCGAGGGGGCGGTCGTGATGTGAGGACGACGGCACTGATGAAGCTCCTCGTCGTATGAAGGCGAGGGTCGCCATCCAGGAAGGGAATGGCGAGCCCGCTCGCTGGCTCAAGACGCTCGGCGCTGAGGAGGCCGGTCTTGAGATGAAGGATCACCTTGAGACCGAGGGGTCTGCTGTGATCTGAGGACGACGGCGCTGATGAAGCCGGTCCAAATAAATGATGACGAAGGTGTTGATGGATCCATTCGTCATGCAAGCTCGAGGCTCTCGACATTGAGGAAGTCGGTCTTGAGATGAAGGATCACGTTGAGACCGAGGGGTCGGCCGTGATCTGAGGACGACGACGCTGATGAAGCCACTCCTCGTATGAATGCGAGGGTCGCCATCCAGGAAGGGAATGGCGAGCCCGCTTGCGAGTTCAAGACTCTCGGTGCTGAGGAGGCCGGTCTTGAGATAGATAATCACGCCTTGGCCGAGGGGCCGGTCGCGATGATGAAGCCGATCGTCATATAGTGGTGATGGTCACCATCCAGGATGGGATGGTGAGCCCGATCGCTGGCTCAAGACTCTCGGCGCTGAGGAAGCCGGTCTTGAGATAGATAGTCACGCCTTGGACGAGGGGCCGGTCGTGACATGAGGATGGACGACACTGAGGGGCCAGTCCGAAAATCCGTGCAACGGTCGCCATCCGATAAAGGAATGGCTAAGACCGGTCTTGAGATGAAGGGTCACATTGTGACCGAGGGGTCTGCCGTGATCTGAGGACGACGGCGCTGATGAAGCCGCTCGTCACGCCGAGGCCGAGGGACCCCTCACGATATGAGGACGACGACACTGAAGGGCCAGTCAGGAAATCCATTCAACGGTCACCATCCGGTGAAGGAATGACTAAGACCGGTCTTGAGATAGATGATCATGCCAAGGCCGAGGGACCAGACGTGACTCGAGGATGACGGCTATGATGAAGCCGATCCAAGTAAATGATGAAGAGGCATTGGTGAAGTCGTGCGTCATGTAGTGGCGATGGTCACCATCCAGGAAGGGATGGTGAGCCCGATCGCTGGCTCAAGATTCTCGACGCTGAGGAAGCCGGTCTTGAGATAGATGATCATGCCTTAGCCGAGGAGCCGTGCATGATTTGAGGACGACGGTGCTGATGAAGTCGGTCCAAATAAATGATGACGAAGGCGTTGATGGAGCCATTCGTCATGCAAGGTCAAGGCTCTCGGCATTGAGGAAGCCGACCTTGAGATTAAGGATCACGTTGAGACCGAGGGGTCGGCCGTGATTTGAGGGCGACAGCATTGATGGAGCCGTTCGCCTGAAGATGAAGGATCACGTTGAGACCGAGGGATCTGCCGTGATCTGAGGACGACGGCATTGATGAAGCCGGTCCAAATAAATGATGACGAAGGCGTTGATGGAGCCATTCGTCATGCAAGCTCAAGGCTCTCGGCGTTGAGGAAGCTGGCCTTGAGATGAAGGATCACGTTGAGACCGAGGGGTCTGGCGTGGTCCGAGGACGACGACGCTGATGAAGCCTGCTCGTCGTATGAAGGCGAGGGTCACCATCCATGAAGGGAATGGCGAGCCCACTCGCTAGCTCAAAATGCTCGGCGCTGAGGAAGCCGGTCTTGAGTTAGACAATCACGTCTTGGCCGAGGGGCCGGTCGTGATGTGAGGACGACGGCGCTGATGAAGCCAGTCATCTGAAGATGAAGGGTGGTGGAGCTGGTCCTATGATGAGGATGTCGAAGCCGTACCTATGATGAAGGACGACGTTGGGCGCTCGTCTGATCCGCATGTATGGTCTTGCTTCGTCCATAATGCATAGTGTTGCCTGATATGTAGTTAGCCAAATATGTGGCTTGATTTGTGGGGATTTTATGTTTATTGCTCGAGGCCGGCGAGTGCACGGTCCTTCGGCTGTCCCTCTTTTATTTGTGGGGATTTCACCAAGGCCGGTGAGTGCACGGTCCTTCGGTTGTCCCTCTTTTATTTGTGGGGATTTCGCAGAGGCCGGCGAGTGCACGGTCCTCGGCTGTCCCTCTTTTATTTGTGGGGATTTCGTCGAGGCCAGTGAGTGCACGGTCCTCGGCTGTCCCTCTTTTATTTCTTCCTCTACTGCTTTGAGCGAGGAGTGGGGGCTCCTTCTTTCAGGCTCGACCGAGGGGGTTGCTATTCCCTCAGCCGATAGGGATTCCAGGAGGGCATCTGTTCGGCCTCTAGCGCTGGCGCGTCCCTAGACCTTGGGGGGTCCCGTCGTCTATTTATGGCGCGGGCTAAGCTTTTGGTCAGTTATCGACGGCTGCCGTTTCCCAACCCCAAGTGTGGGGATTTTGTCACCTCGGCCATTCTTTCAGGCCTTTCGTAATGCGATTTAGCGCGAAGACGACGCGGTGAGCTTCCCATTTCAAGACGTGGGCCGTTTGCGGGCCCCTCGTCCTGGGACATCGTCGGCCATGCCTGAGCGTTTCGCTCGAAGGGGCCGAGACGATGTGCTGTTTTGTGTGGCGTCGTCGGCCATACCTGAGTGTTTCGCTCGAAGGGGCCGATGCGACGTGCTTTGTTTTGTGACATCCTTTACTTAAACTTTACAAGAGATAAGCGGAATACAACAGGTGCGTTGTTCATGACAACGGCTTTTATTAGGGCCAGTGGCTCGAGGCCGAGGGTGGTAACTTTTTAACAATCTGTTCGGGAGTTAGCTTCTTAATGAGCTCCTGACCTTGGTGTGGGGGCTCCGCCGTCTGCATCCTCCTTGGATTGTTGATAGAAGTTTACCGAGACGTAGGGCCCTTCATATTTAGAGGGATTTGGCGTCTAGTTGCCTGCGGGCTTAATCGTCCGTTGGTGTGCTGGTAGAACCTCACCATGACGACCCAGTCGTCGGCCGTGCGTCCCTTCGAAGAAGGACAGTCAGCGGATGTGGCACTTCTTCGGCTGGGGCTCCTCGAAGTCCTCATCGTCGCTCAGCCTCCCAATTTCATGCTTCTTCGTCGAGGTGTCCCCTTCCTGATTGCCGGTGGAGTTCCTTGGGGTAACTTTGACAAATTGGTGGAGTTCACCCCGTTGAATCAAGAGCTCAATGGCTTTCTTCAGCGCGACACAGTCGTCTGTATTGTGGGACGTGTTCTTGTGGTAACGAATATAAGTGCCACCCTGGTGGACGGCGTAGACTTCCATGGCCGACCGGGGATCTTTAGGGATGAGACCTTGCTCCTCCGCATAGTCGAAGATGGTATCCACCGAGTGCGTGAGCGTAGTCCTTCCGACGTCCGTCCTCGGCTGCCATGGGCGCTCCTTCCGGTTTCGGCGGGCATGGCCCCCGGCCGAGGATGCGTTTGGAGCCGACGCCTCCTCTGACCTCTTTTATGGTTGGCCTACATCCTTCTTGTGGGAGTGGAGCTCATTGGCGTCAGCGTACAAGCTCCCTCGTTGGAGTGCCTTGGTGTATGACCTTGGCGGGTCAGTGATGAGGCTCCTCGCATAGGGGCTGCTGCGGAGAACGCCTTGGAAGAGGACGAGGAGGGTGCGCTCATCGGCACCTTCGACCTCGTATGTCTCCTTCGTCCATCGGTCGATGAAAGACCGAAGTGATTCATCGTGTTGCTGCTTGATGGAGAGGAGGTGGGAGATTTTTTTTTTCACGTGCTTCCTTCCGGCGAAGTGGGTGAGGAAGCGTTGGGCAAGATCCTGCCACGAATCTATGCTTCCTCCGGGGAGCACGTTGAACCACTCGTACGCTGGCCCTTCAAGAGTGGAAAGGAACCAACGACAGAGGTATTCATCTGATGCGTTCACCATCAGCATGTTGTTTAGATAGTGGCTGAAGTGTTCCTGAGGGTCAGAGCGGCCGTCATAGGGCTTGATGGCGTTCCCTCGGTACTTCTCGGGTATTGGGGCCGAGAGCACCCTCGTGGTGAAGGGAGTTTTTGTTCTGATTTGGATGATGGGGTCACCACGTCCGTCGGCCAGCTCCCTCTCCAGGGCGTTGACCTTAAGCATGAGCGCGTGGTAACCTGGACCCTCGGATGAGTTAGCCGTAGGGATGGTGGCCGATTGTCTAGCCTCCATCTAGGCCAGTCTCCTTTCCAGCTGGGCGATGACCTCGTCCCGAGGGTCCTTGGCGGCCGTAGTGGCGCCTTGCTGGTTGCGCACGCGAGCTTCTTGAGTCGTGTTGATTCGATGACACGCATTGTCCTCGTGCAATTTTCCTTTGCCTTTGTCCAGGCGGGGCCGATCCGCTGTCCGGGATACAGACCCCAAGCTTTCCCTTGGTGAGCCAGACTCACGTTCACCAATCCGTCCCGCCATCCTCTCCGAAGCAGGCCGACGACGCGTGTCACCTAGCCTATTAAAGGATGAGGCTTTTCCACGCGCTGGGGCCGGTCCAGCTCGAAGTGGGGAAGCAGGGTGGGAGTGGGATGACGACGTGCCCTGGGGCACCACCCCTTCGTCGTTGCCTAGCTTGATGGCCAACGGCTGGGGCTCAGGAGGCGGTGTAGTGTTCTCTGTTAGGAAATTGATGTAACGTACCTCGAAAGTACAGCAGCGGAAGTTTAAAATTATCCCAAACAGATCTTCCCTGATTATGACAAAATAACGAATATGATAATAATAACAGATTTGAGTTAAAACTTACAGATCTTCCAGCCAAGCGGTGATAATCCTTGACCTTAGGTATCCACGTGATTTCTCCTTTCCGAAAGAATGGCTAGATCTCCCATTGAGAAAGGCTAGGAAATCTCTTCGTAGGGAAATAAACTGGTAATACTGAATCTCGGAAACTGGTCTATAAATTATGAAGGATGATGATGTATTTATACTAGTTCTAAACTAGTTTCTCAATCACAATGAAAGTCTTTCTCATTAATAAGTTCTAGTCTTAACAGGACTAATGCTTATTAATGATTTAATCAATTAAATAAAACAAATAATAAACTATAATAATACTAAGGAAGGAGAGGGACTGCACACGCCACCTCCCTTCTCTTATTATTATTATTATTATTTATTTATTTATTTATTATTCATTTCTTTTAATTCAAAATCAAAAGAAAAGGCCATTTTTATTTAATTAAAAATACATCGTAATTAAGTATAATAAATCTAATTTATTTTACTTAATTAATTCTATCAAATAGAACTCTCCTTCAACTTAATGAATTAAATATGTTTAATCTAATTAATATTTAATCTATATCCAGTATTACGAATTAAATATTATTTAATCCAGTTAATATTTAATTCCTTCTAACAATTCAATCGGAAGGTATACTCACTTATTGTGTGACCCATAGGGCCTTATATATTAAGCACTAATCAAATTAAGGTCTCAGCGAATCCCTAGACGATTCTCCAGACAAACTTAATATATAAGGACGTTTGCAAGGACTATTTAAACTCCCTGTAATATAGAGTTCATAGTGATACGGTCCTTTCATTCAGCGAACATTCAACTAAGTCTAGATAATGATATTGTGTCTATTCCAATAACTTAGTTTCTGTCTCTCAATCTTTCTAGATGATCCATAACGATCATATTCGTTATCCAAAACGAATATATCTTTGCATTGGCCAATGTCTTTATGATCCATCTAGATATGAGAAGTAGAATGTTCTCTCTTAATCTATTACGAGGAATTAATCTACCCCGATTGGAGTGCAAGCGTTGGTCTTGGTCAAAGTACATCACTCCGCACATGTAGTACGTATTGACCTCAAGTCTGAGGACTATTACACTACTCTATACGCCGATAATCCCATAGACACATGAATAGAACTTATCAAATGGTTTCTCGGTGGGTATACCAATATTCTCTAAAATATCTATGTGACCATCATGAATTACAAGAACTCATAGTTGTGAGATCAACTATACTTTCTAAAAGTATGATGCAGTCCACATACCAATCTTATCGCATATCATCAATATCCCTTTCTTGATGATCATTGATCGGGGCTATTTTAGGACCTTATGTTATATCATATAAGCTCTCACTTACTTATTGACAACATAAGTCCAAGGGAACACAATTATGAATAAGACATTGGCAATCAAAATGCTTAATCATCAATGTGTAATACCGTATATATCAAATATATAAAACTGAATGTGATTAAGTACATTGATCTCTAAAAAGTGATTGTCGCTAGGACATATATACTAACAATCTCCCACTTGGCCTAGTGCCAATCACCGATGCGTCTAACACCTAAACTCTCAAAAGTTTAGTGTGTTTCTCGTATCTCAAAGGTTTGATGAAAGGGCCAGCCAAATTGTCCTCTACGGGAAGGCATTCTATTGAAACTTCTCATCTTGTTATTTGTTATCAAAACATGATAGCATATTGGTATTTTCTAGTTCCTTACTTTGCATCTTGGTTCCTTAGCTTGTGCAAATGCACCGGTACAGTCACAATAACAATTATTGGATAATTGTCTCTAGGAACTACCCCTATTTCTTTAAGGAACTAACGTATCTAAACGCTTACCTATGTTGCATCAAATGTAACAATTTACTAGACTCTAATTGTCGAATTTACAATAGTTTCTTACTTGCAACTCTTGCAGCATTACTACTACATTGAGACTAAAAACATATACTGACTGTGACTCGTAGTCTTTCTTCTCATACATGAAACTAGTGCTAGAATAGTTAAATTCTACTAGTTCTTTCTGTCTACCATAGACAAAAGATATTCATGAATATTTTGGGTGACCATTCTTTCACGGACTTCAATGAGGGGATATCATTCTCTATGATCAACATATATGATTATAAAGACCACGCTATCCTTGTTGCGCACTCTAAACACGCAAGCACCCTCATTTCATTTGATGAAGTCAAACGATTTGACCTTTTCATCAAAATTAATATTTCAACTCCTAGATGCTTGTTCTAGCCCATAAATAGATTTCTCTAATTAACATATTAAATTAGAATTTGACATGGATATAAAACCTTCAGGTTGTACCATGTACACCTCCTCCTTGAGGTTTCCATCAAGGAAAGGGGTTTTGACATTCATTTGTCAAATCTCATAATCATATTGAGCAGCTGTAACAAGCAAAATCCAAATGGACTTGAGTTTTGCAATGGGTGAATAGGTATCACTATAGTCAATTCCTTTTCTTTGACTATAACCTTTAGCCACTAGCCTAGATTTGTATGTTTGCACCTTGCCTTCAGCATTAATTTTCTCCTTGAAAATCATTTGCATCCAATGGGTCTAACCCAACAGGCAAGTCAACCAAGTTCCATACTTGATTGATATACATCAAGTACATTTTAGATTTTATGGCACGACCTTACTTGAACAGGATCTGTTCTATAGGATCGTACCTCTGAATCCTTGAATTATCAATAGATTTTATGGCTTCTCGCCACCTCTCTAAATACATATCTAATATTGCTTTAGTTGTAGGTCTTAGGTTCATCCTTGTCATGAATTTTTACATCATCATGATCCTCCATGAGGAAGCCAAACCTAGTTGATTCATGATGAATCCTAGTAGACCTACAAAGTTGAATATTTTGCATTTGTTCAGGCTGTTCATTCTGATTGTGAAGAGGTTCTCCTTCATTGGACTATCCAATGTTCGGAGAGTTTGCTGGTGCTACACTTTTAATTGTTTCCAGAGAAGGAGAAGTGGGTGCATAAAGAATGACAATCGTGTCATTTGTTTCTTTCATAAGAATCACTTGCTGGTGCGAGGTGATTCCTATGTTACTCCCACTAACTGAAAGACATCTTCCTAGAGACATGCTTCCACTCAATTCTCCTACTGAATCCTTGTTTTGACTATCTAACAAGTCTTCGTCCTCTATATTATTTTGTGATTCTTGAACTTCATCAAGTTCTATCCTCCCATAATTACATTCCTTAAAGGCCAGGTCTTGTACTAGGAATCTCGCTTGTCTGGAAATAATGATTTTATATCCCTCGGGAAGATAAATTAGTATCCCTAGTTTCCTTAGGATACCCCACAAAATAATATTTTTCACTTCTAGGTCCCAACTAGTCACTATCCATTTTCTTCACATATGTAAGGCAACCTCACTCTTTAATATGTGTAAGAATAGCATTCTTATTACACCATAACTCGTATAGTGTCTTTTGCACTAACGTAGATGGAACTCTATTCAGAACGTATATTGAGGTTTCCAATGTGTACCCCCAAAGAGATGTTGGAAGAGACGTGGAATTCATCATGGACCTAACCATGTCCAACAAGGTTCTATTTCTCCTTTCAAAAATCTCATTCAATTGAGGTGTTCATGGAGGAGTCCATTGTGACTGAATTCCTTGACCTTTCAAGTAATCAAAAAACTCCTTACTCAAGTATTCCACTCCACAATCAGATCGTAGAGTCTTGATACTCTTGTCAAGTTGTTTCTCTACTTCAACCTTATACTCCATGAATTTCTCAAAAGCTTCTGATTTTTGTTTCATAAGATACACAAAAACCAAACCTAGAGAAATCATCAGTAAAATGATGAAGTAAGAAAATACTCCTCTAGCTTGAGTTGCAAACAGTCCACACACATCTGTGTGAATCAATTCAAACACTTCTTTGGCCCGCAATCCTTTTCCAAGAAAGGGTTTATTGGTCATTTTAGCTAAAAGACAGGAATCACAATTACCATATGATTAGAAATCATATGGTGTTAAGTAATCTAATTTACTTAACCTTGTTATTCTTGTTTCACTAATATGGCCAAATCGTAATGCCAAAGATAGGTGATATTTTCTAATTACTTAACCTTGGTCTCTTATTTTGTACATTTAATATGTCATGCCTACAAGTAAGAATATATAAACCATTCATAAGAGGGGTATTTCTATACACAATGCCATTTTGTCAAAAATAACAAGTGTTATCAGCAAAATGTAAGGAAACCCCTTAATGTCTAACATATGAATGGAAATTATATTCTTTGTTATAGAAGGAACAAAATAACAATTATTTAGTTCTAAACTATAACCGTTGGGTAAATCTAATTTATAAATGCCTACATGCCTAGCAACAACTATTGCTCCATTTTCTACGTGTAGGCCAATTTCACCCAGCCTAACTGCTTACTGTCACTTAGACTTTACACATTATTCCAGTGTGTGAGCCACACGTTGTATCTAATACCCAACAGTGAGAGTTAGTCGTAGACATATTAATACTAATGACAAAAATACCTCAGCTAAAAGCACTCGATGCTTTGGCTAGATTAGCCCTACATAGCTTAAAACCTCTCTTCCAATGCCTTATCTTTGTTGTAGAGGCATACATCCTTTAGTACCTTAGGTTTCTTTTGAATCCTACCTTTAGGTTTCAAAGTTAGAGGCTTAGGTCTAACCTTACTTCTCTTCTTCTGCTTGTTCTTTCCCGTAGGAAAAGATTCAGCAGTAGAGCTTACCTTAGCGATGTTATTCTTCTGAATATCTATGTCAAATATAACTAATTCAGAAGAGTTCACATTAGGAACCTCGGGTAGACATGTGTCAAACACATCTCAATATTTTCTTGCCTAAACACTAAACGCACATTTTGTTCAAAGTCTAGAAAGTCTGATCGAGGCAGATTATTTGTATCCAAGATACTTCTCATTGATAAATTCGACATTCTTACAAGCCTAGAGAAGTTCAAATAGAACGAGAATTAAAATCACATAAAAATTCCTATGATCACATGTAGTTAACTAAATAATTCGGACTTTTAATTATTTAGCTCCCACTATTTTTCATGCTCTTTGACTCCAATAAAAAGAACATGGAATGTTTTACAATCATAGTGGCCAAGATCCACATTCATACTATTACAGTCCCAGCTTGGGCTGATCACTGTAATAATATAATGGGTAGGTTCCTGGACCAATTGTGTCCAAACAACTCTTGGTTGATCAGTTTTTAAATTGATCGACATCCTTAAATTAACACTGACGCTTGGGCGACTCGAGCTAATTTAAGTAAGTCATAACCATCACACGATCACAAACATGTGTATCTATAAATTAGTTCTATATTTTGTCGAATGGAATAAACACTTGGGTGAAATATTCTTCAACGAAAAAATATTTCTACTAATTTAATTATGATGGTGATATCGTTATCCTAGATAAGACTTAATTTTAATTTATGGGGAACATTTATCGGGGTATTAAATTATTTTATTTAATCAAGATGCTAAAACATATTATCAAATAATATGTTAATGAGATCTAACTCACACATGTAAAATTAAGCATGCATTATAAATCTAATTTATCAACAAATATAATAGTTAAATAACTAATTAAGCATGCTCAATCAATAATGATAATACAACTATCGATTAAAATTAAAAATTAATTGTTGTAATCTCACGGATACGTAATCTAATTAAAAGGGTTAATTTAATGTAGTTATTATTATACGAAGTAGTAACTACGGAGTATAATAATAATAATACCGATCTCCAAATACTAGCAAACAATGAGTTCAGTGTTTCAGTTTGAGTAAACCGATCAGAACTTTACCTTTTTAGAATTCTAGGAAATTAATTGCAAATAGATCCTCAAGTTAAATCTAATTTAGTTATAATTATAATAATTAAAAACTGCAGGCCGCTACTTCACTACAAATTACGTATTTCATATCACTACGTATTTTAGGTGAGCAGCCAATCAAATTAGAAAAACTATATGTATAGAGGATTGAAGTAAATCACCGACAAAAGTTCTGTTGCACAAAACCTTCATCTAGTATACGTATTTACTCAATGTTTATCTTGAAAGTACAATCAACTTGGAGATTAAATCACATCCATATTTTTAATTTCAAAATTAAAATCTTTATATACGATAGTGCTACAAATGCTACAGAGTTCTCTAACTTTTGATTTCAAAAATCAATTCGAATTCAGATTCGAAAATAAAAATAGGGAATAATATATTTTACGAAAAATATATATAACCCACAAAACTATTGATAAAAATTCGTATAATTCCATTAAAATCAGTTTGGCTCTGATACCACTGTTAGGAAATTGATGTAACGTACCTCGAAAGTACAGCAGCGGAAGTTTAAAATTTTCCCAAACAGATCTTCCCCGATTATGACAAAATAACGAATATGATAATAATAACAGATTTGAGTTAAAACTTACAGATCTTCTAGCCTAGCGGTGATAATCCTTGACCTTAGGTATCCACGTGATTTCTCCTTTCCGAAAGAACGGCTAGATCTCCCATAGAGAAAGGCTAGGAAATCTCTTCGTAGGGAAATAAACTCGTAATACTGAATCTCGGAAACTGGTTGATGGAGTATATGGCCCGGGAACCCCCGGCCCACAGACTCCTACTACTCCAGCGAAGGCCAAAAAGGCCCAACAGGCCCAAATCACAGCGCCCAGAGTACCAAGCAGTCCGCACTACGCGCCAGGGGTGCCTTCGGCCCCCTGGCCGAAGGCTCCAAATCCTCACAGAACGGGTTTCTCAAGCAAATTAAGGAACTGGGAGAAAACGGCGAAAACAGTAGCCCTCGGCATTGTGAGCCCTCAACACCAGGGTGCCATCGGGTGGAAGAGCCCTCGGCTACTGCTCTATAGCCGAAGGCATCTCACTCGACAAGATATCCGCCTCACATGCGTACAGATCACGTACCCCGCGCAGACGTCCCATCCAACAGCCGCATTAAATGCGGCCACATGCGGCTGCCAGCGCCAACCAGTTGAGGTGACCCCTCGGCCAATGAGCGCTTGACACGTGTCCCTGCCCGGCATTTATTGCTACTATAAATAGCACCCCATTTCCTCATTTGTAACCACGCTGAAAACGGCATTCATACTGAATACACTCTCTCTCTACTTTTACTTACTTGCTCTGACTTCTCTCTAAGTTATTTCCCGTAATAACCCTTCAGGTATATACCCCCGGGTAGACTATCCATCATTTGGTGCTCTCGTTGAGAGGTCGAACAATCAAGTAAGAAACCCTCCCCCTCGACCAAACGCAAAACACTAGCCCTCTATCAAAATGGTGAGGACAACACGTGCCAACTCAAAAAACGTAGAAGACAAGAACCTGGCCCTCGGCGACGTCAACGCCCCCGAAGCCTCTCACTGGGCTCCCGAGGGCGGTGTCATCGCCGGGCTGGAATAGGCGGCTGTCGACCTACGCCTCCAGATCCAACAAAATGCCCCCGATGCCCGCCTCGGCATCGAGGCCAAAAAGAAGAACCGGAGCGATGACCAAGTCAGCCCTCCGGTTCTCACCATCGACGTGCAATCGGCGCTCTCCGCCTTCGTCCAGACGCTCACCCAGAACCCGGGTGCCTTCGGCACCCTGGCTCCAGCTCACCCTCAGATCGGGGAAAATATCATACTTCCCCCTCTGCCACACCCCTTCGGAAATCCCACCCCTCGGGTGAGAAATGACGAAGGGGTAGCGGCCCAAGATACGTCCTCACAGGAAGTTCAGTCCCGGGACCGCCACCATGACGACAGGGAAAGGCCCCGCACTTCCGCCCTCAACCGGCTCGGAGGAGGGCCAGACCGCCGAGGGGTCCAAGACCGCCTCGGAGGAAAGGCACTCCAAAGGCCCCAGGAAAGTGGAGGGTCCGTCTCGAGGGCAGACGAGGAGCGTCCCCCTCGGGACAAAGGCAAGGCACCCCTTCATGCCAATGACGCTCGCCACCAGATCAACCAGGCCCACTCGGCTCGGGTTCGTTCGCAGGGGGCGGAGACCCTCCCGAAGGATCCCCGGGACGAGATTATTGCGGCCCTCCAGCGCCGGCTTGACGAAATGGAGTCCAACAGAGCTCACGACACCACCTCCACCCCTCACTCAGACCTCAAATACGAGGCCATGATGGCCAAAATGGAGGAATTACAGAAGAAGGTGGCCGAGGGCTCCGGGGAACCCGTCATCCAGCTCCGGACTCGGACGCCATTTACCCCAAGGGTATTGGCGGCCCGGATCCCGGAAAAATACCGGGGGCAACACATACAGCCCTATAACGGGAAAACGGACCCCCAGGAACACTACAGCAAATACCATAACAGCATGATGATGGTGGGGGCATCAGACGAATATTTGTGTCGTTGGTTCCTCTCCACCTTAGAGGGGCCGGCGTACGAATGGTTCAACAAGGCTGCCCGAGGGCTGTATTGATTCATGGCAAGAACTCGCCCAGCGGTTCTTGACGCAATTTGCCGGGAGGCGTCGCACAAGGAAACACTTCTCCCACCTCCTAACAATACGCCAGAGGAAGGATGAGACCCTTCGGGATTTCCTGGAGCGCTGGAGGACGGAGGCCGACAAGGTCGACGGTGCTGATGACGGGACCCTCCTGGCCCTCCTACAAACCGTCCTCCGCACCGACAACTTTTCGAGGAGCCTCATCATTGAACCCCCCCGCGACTACATAAGGGCTTTGCAGCGGGGGGACCGATATGCTGAGGCCGAGGAGGTGGAGAAGTATCACCAGCATCCGGACCAGCAGCCCCCGAGGGCGGACAACAAGCATAACCGGGGGCCGGGGGCTCCTCCAAATCACCCCAAGACTTCGGGACCCTCTGATGACCGCCCTCGGCAAGGCCAAGCCAAGCCCGGGGGAGGTTATAAGAGCAACCCTAAGACTTGGGCCCAGCCCATTCTCCTGGACCGCCCTCGGACACCATTGACGCACCCCGTCAGCATCATCCTCGATTTTGCCGAGGAGAGGGGCCTCGTTGAGCGCGACTCTCGCGCACCCCCGGAGGTACACGCTATCAACCCTCAGTTCCCCTACCGTCGCTTCCATCGGCACCAGGGGCACATGACCGATGACTGCCATCAGCTAAAGACGGCCATCGAGAGGTTAATACAAGCAGGGCACCTGTCCCAATTTGTTCAGAGCCCTCGGCAGGAGGGACCTTCTCATCAGGGGCCTCCCCGAGGGCACCATACGAAGGTAAATGCCTGGGTAAATCCGAACACCATCCCCCTCGGCAAGAAGAGGGAGATCGGAAACTTGGAAGAAGAGGAGGAGGAGTACCCCCACTACCAGGAGAAGAAACGCCACATCCTCATGATCACCGGTGGCAATACAGGGGGCGATTCCACCAGCCAACGAAAGAAGTGGGCTCAATCGCTTTACGTGGGGGAAGTCACTCATATGCCCCCGGTAAAGCGACTGAGGGAGGAACCCATCACCTTTACCAACGCAGATCTCCCTCCTACTTCTTCTCCTCACAGGGATGCCTTGGTGATTCGGACGGAGATAAACGACACCATCATTCACCGAACTTACGTTGACACGGGCATCTCCGTCAATGTAATGTACCTCAGCACCTTCAGAGAGCTGCATCTGGAGAGGGGGTCCCTTCGGCCCATTAAGACCCCTCTTGCCGGCTTCACCGGTGACACTATTGATTCCGAGGGGGTAATAACCCTCCCGGTGATCTTTGGCGACGGGCTCCATAGAGCCCAGCTCGAGGTGGAGTTCGTCGTCGTCAACATTGACTGCGCCCACAACATCATCCTCGGCCGGCCAGCCCTCGAGGACCTCGAAGCCATCATCTCCATGAGGCATCTCTGCCTCAAGTTTCCCGCCGAGGGGGGAATTGGCTACTCCCGGGGGAACCAGAAAATTGCCCGCGCCTGCTATCTTCAGGTCACTAAGAAGGTAAGCAAGACGGAGTTCCGTGTTGACACCATCACCGGAGCCGTCGACCAAGAGGAAAGAAGGCCGAGGGCTGAACCGGCCGAGGACGTAGAAGACTTCGCGCTCGATCCGGCCCAGCCGGAGAGAGTCGTGAAGATTGGAGCCCAGCTCCCTGAAGATTTGAAGACCGGCATCACCGACGCCCTCCGCGCCTACTCCACTGTCTTTGCATGGGGGCCGGAGGACATGCCGGGAATAAGTCGAAGGGTCATCACCCACCGCCTCTCGGTGGACCCCTCGGCAAAAGCAGTACAACAACGAAGGAGACCCCTCTCCACCGAGAGGAGGGAATTCGTGAAGAAGGATGTCGCCATGCTCCTCTCAATTAAGCACATCAAGGAGGTAAAATACCCCTCATGGCTAGCAAATGTAGTCCTCGCACAGAAGCCCCCTACCTTCCGCATGTGCGTGGACTACACTGATCTCAACAAAGCGTGCCCTATGGATCCATTCCCTCTACCAAACATTGATCAATTGGTGGATGAGACCGCGGGGTGTGAGATCATGTCCTTCCTCGATGCCTTCCGAGGGTACCATCAAATTTTCATGCACGAGGAGGACGCCGAAAAAACTGCCTTCATGACTCCCGAGGGCATCTTCTGCTACCTAGTGATGGCCTTCGGCCTAAAGCACTCGGGGGCCACTTACACCCGGATGGTGGCCCGGGTCTTTCAAGCCGTCCTAGGGCGCACCATGGAGGCCTATGTTGACGACATGATCATCAAGAGCAAACAATCTTCCAGCCATGCTGACGACCTCCGGGAAATCTTCGCCATCATGCAAAAATTCAACCTTCGGCTAAACCCGAAGAAGTGCACCTTTGGCGTCCAAGGAGGCAAATTCTTGGGCTACATGGTGAGCCGAAGGGGTATTGAGGCCAATCCCGAGAAGATCCAGGCCATCATCAACATGGAGCCCCCACGTAACGTGAAGGAAGTTCAACGGTTGACGGGCCGCCTGGCAGCCCTCAACCGCTTTCTATCTAAATCGGCGGAGAAGTCTCTACCCTTCTTCCAGATCATGAGGAAGACGGCTGGCTTTCTATGGACTCCAGAATGCCAGGGGGCTTTCGACGAACTCAAACGATATCTATCTTCACCTCCTGTGCTCTCCAAACCCAAGGTAGGGGAGACCCTCTACCTCTACCTTGGGGTTAGCCCGGCGGCCATCATCTCTGTGCTCATCCGGGAGGAAGACGGCATCCAACATGCCATCTTCTACGTTAGCAAGACCCTAAGGGAGGCCGAGCTCAGGTACTCCCCTGTGGAAAAACGATGTTAGCCATCGTTTGGACTGTCAAGAAGTTGGGCCACTACTTTCAGGCTCACCCGGTTCAGGTCCTCACCCATCAACCCCTCGGCGCCCTCATGAGGAGCCCCACCAGCTCCTCCCGCATGGTGAAATGGGCTATCTTCTTGAGCCAGTACAACATTGACATCCGTCCAAGGCCTGCCATCAAGGGCCAAGCCCTGGCGGACTTTGTGACGGAATGTACCGCAAAGGCAGCCACGGACGGGGAGCCCTCGGCTACCTCGGACGACTGGTGGACCCTCTACACTGATGGCTCCTCCGCGACCAAAGCATGCGGGGGAGGGGTAGTCCTCATTACTCCCGAGGGCTTCAGGGCCTACTATGCAATCCGCTTCTCCTTCAAGGTCTCCAACAATGAGGCCGAATATGAGGCCCTCCTATGTGGCCTTCGGCTGGCTGCCAACATGAGGGCTCGGCAGATCCACATCAAATGCGACTCCAAGTTGGTCGTTGGCCAAATCTCCGAAGAATATGAGGCCAAGGAGGGGAGAATGAAACAGTACAAGGAAGCGGCCAAGGAGTTGCTTAAGGTATTTGAGGCACACTCTCTCACTCAAATACCGATGGCTCAGAACTCCGAGGCCGACATATTATCTAAGCTCTCGGCCGACTCCCCCGAGCACATCTCCAAAATTGCCAAAATCGAGGAACTCAGCCTCTCAAGCATCCACGCAAGCCCCGTCATGAACATACAACAACGTCAGGAGGATTGGATCTCGGATATCATCGCCTTCATCTCCACAGGGCAGCTACCCGAGAATGAGGCCCACGCTAAACTGGCAAAGCTGAGGGCTCCTAGCTACACCATCGAAGATGGGAGGCTCTACAAACGATCTTACAATGGCACGCTACTTCGGTGCCTTCATCCAGATGAAGCCGAGGTCGCAATGGAGGAAGTGCACAGTGGCACTTGCTCAGCTCACCAGGGACCCTTCTCCATGTCCCGAAGGCTCATTCTCCAGGGCTACTTCTGGCCGACCATGGCCAGAGATTGTGCTGACCTTGCCCGGAGGTGCACCGCATGTCAACATTTCCAGAAAGCCCCCGGCAGGCCAGCGGTCAACTATGCCCCCATCAGCACATCTGTCCCTTTTTCTCGATGGGGGATAGACCTTGTGGGCCCTCTGTCGAGGGGTACCTCCAACAACAGGTACATCATTGTGGCCGTCGACTACTTTACCAAGTGGGTGGAGGCTGAACCCCTCGCCAGCATCACAGAGGCGAAGTGCCGTCATTTCGTCCTCAAGAACATCCTCACAAGGTTTGGCGTCCCCCAGCAGATCATCTCCGACAATGGGACACAATTTGAGGCAGCCCCCTTCTGTGCCCTTCTGGAGGCATGGGGCATCAAACACACCTTCTCCTCCGTTGCCTACCCTCAAGGCAACGGGCAAGTAGAGAATGCCAACCGGACCTTGCTCGAGGGCCTCAAAAAGAAGCTGGAGGCCGAGGGCGGTGGCTGGGTAGAAGAACTCCACAACATCCTGTGGGCCTACCGCACCACCCCTCGGCGAGCAACAGGTGAAACACCCTTCTCCCTCTGCTACGGTTTTGAAGCCAAAGCTCCTACGGAAGTCACCCTTCCCACCCGAAGGGTGATCCAGTATGACCCCGAGGTCAACGACAGCAACATGGCCCTCGACCTCCACCTCATTTCAGAACGCCGGGAGTAGGCCTTCATCCGGGCAGAAAACTACCGAAGGCAAGTCAAAAGCTACATCAACGCCAAAGTTCGCACCAGAGAATTCCAAGTGGGGGACTATGTCCTCCGGAGGAGGGAAGCCAGCCAACCAACCGAGGGAGGAAAAATGGCACCAAAATTCGAAGGCCCCTACATCATAGCGGCCATCATCAAACCCGGGACTTACAAACTCAAACGCCCCAACGGGAAAGAGGTCCCTAGGCACTGGAATGTACACCACTTAGTTAGATTTTATCAATAATGTAAGAGCGGCCAAGCCCTCATAACTAGTGAATGTACTATCCTATGGCCCGGGGCCTCCAATATAGAATGAAGATACATTCAAGACATCAAGCCCTCGTACTGACTACAGGCCCCAGGCCTCGCCACGAGAAGAACCCCCTCCGGCACCAAGTGCCGAGGGCTGACACCATCAACACCTACAACAACAGTGAAAACACCACGTGTTTTCACTCAAGACCCCTCGGTACCAAGTGCCGAGGGAGGGAACTCCTATCACCAACAACAAAGAACGCCGTGTAATTCATTTCCCTTCGGCACCCAGTGTCGAGGGTACATCCCCACCTTCAACATCAAAAAAGAAAAAGATGAAAACACCAAGTGTTCCTACAGAAGACCCTTCGGCACCCAGTGCCGAGGGTACACCTCCATCATCAAACATCATCAAAGAAGACCCCTCGGTACCCAGTGCCAGGGATATGCTCTCCTATCAACTTCCAAACATCTGTTGGGAAACACCAAGTGTTTCATTTGAAGACCCTTCGGTACCAAGTACCGAGGGTAGACATCTCCATCAACTACAGCAAAAGGGAACACCAAGTGTTCCTACAGAAGACCCCTAGGTGCCAAGTACCGGGGGCTACACATCGAAACTAACACCAAGTGTTGTTTCTAAAAGCCGTACCCCACGAGGACGCATATACCGAAGGCGCCACCATCGGTGCCGGCGGCACGTAGTGCCCCCGGCCATTTGCAACTAGTGTGCAAATGAAAACCCTTCCTTGAAACGCTTTCCGCGTCACTACCCCCAGGGTATGACAGGCATGAGAAATGCCCAGGATTCGACTTTCAAAAACGGAACGCTATCCGCGTCACTACCCCCAGGGTATGACAGGCATGAGAAATGCCCAGGATTCGACTTCCAAACCGAAACGCTCCCCACGCCACCACCTCAAGGGTGTGGCAGGCCACGGACTATGTCTAATGCCGAGGGGACGACTTTCAAAAATGAGGCGCTTTCCGCGCCATCCCCCAAGGGGAGGCAGGTTACGGACCACCATATCTTGTGCCCAGGAAACGACCCTCGATCCCCTCGGAACTCGGAAGGTTAACCCGAGGGAGGAGAGCCATTGGTGTATTCTGATGGTCTCCTAATAGGCCCAGCCTTACCAAGAAACCAAGTTTCTTGATGCCTTCCCTTCACCACCAACCAAAAAAAAAAAAAAAAGAAGAGAGGGTGTGAAGGGGAGTAGACTCAGCGAGAAATCAAAGAGTACACTCCAACAAGATCACAACATGCCGAGGGCTCCCCACGGGAACACCTCCGGTAATTGAAGACTCCTATTTCTCGGAGGATACTACTCATGGAAATATCATCAGGAAACGGCTAAGTCCACTACCTGGTCACCTCCGGTCACTAAAACACCGAAGGCTTCAACAATACAAAGGGACTGGACTATCCAAGGTCCACTAAACGGTACTTCAAACCAACACCGAAGGCATCTGTTATGCACAAATACCGAGGGCCCTTTCCCCATGACAAGGGTCAAATTCTACAACTTTTATAGTGTATGCCGAGGGCACACACTCCTCATTGGCTTTCTTCACAACAACAGGATTCAACATCAATTTATGCTTAGAAAAAATTCTAAGTCCTGAAGGAGCAGCCCCCGGGCATCTCGCAAAGTAATGTAAAGTCAGAAGGCACCTATCACCCGAAGGCTACACGGGGAAGCAACACTTGAAAAAATTCTAAGTCCTAAAGATTGGGCCCCCGGCCCAATCCATATTACAGCCAAGGGAATATGGTGGCCGAAGGCCATGCAATACAACAACACTTTAAAAAAAGGTATTCTGTCCTAAATGAGTAGCCCCCGGGCATCTCGCAAAGTGATGTAGAGTCAGAGGGCACCTATCACCCGAAGGCTCCCAAAGGGAAAATCTACACTTGGAATATTTTCTAAGTCCTACATATTTTCCCCTCGGTCAACTACTCATGCATCAAGAAGGGATGCCATCTCCCGAAGGCTCCCAAGGGAAAATCTACACTTAGAAATCTTCCTAAGTCCTACACATTTCACCCTCATCTTATAAAGGGACCTAATAGCCGAAGGCTACCTGTCAATCGAGGGCTACAGTGCACAAGGAATCGACCCTCAAGAAAATTTTCTAAGTCCTTAAGAATTGGCCCCCGGCCTATTCAATATTTCAGTTGGGGGCTCCCTAGTAGCCGAAGGCTACGTGACATACTACACTTGCAAGAAATTTCTAAGTCCTGTACATTGGGCCCTCGGTCCAACATTCACACATCAGGAAGAGATGCCATGTCCCGAAGGACCTCAAGGGGAAATCTACACTTAGAAATTTTTCTAAGTCCTAGGATTTGGGTTGCTGCAAACGCCCGAAGGCCCCATGCTGTGCTACACTTAGAAAAATTTTCTAAGTCCTAATTCCTACTAAACCCTCGGTTGCATATCCAGCAGAGGGTGCCCAACTACCGAAGGCTTCCAAGGGCAAGCTACAGTCAGAAAATATTCTAAGTCCTAAGACATACATTCAAAAAAGGAGAAGGCATGCATCCAAAACAAGGCGAAGGCATATATTCGACGATGAACAAATCAAAAGGAATCGTATCATATACACAAAGCCCGAAGGCAATCATTCAATTACAACAAAAAGAGTCAATGTAATCATTACAGACAGGCCGAAGCCGAAGGATCAAAGTTATTCATTACAAAATGTGTTCAGGGATTTCTAAGCGCCTATTACACATCAACAGCATCGTTCCCGGGGGCACCCTCCCCCGGTGGCTTCGAGGTAACCTCCGTCCCGGTGGTGTCCTCGGCATCATCATCAACGCCCATCATCATGGAATCATGAATCACCGGGCGCTCTTCTCCCTCGGGGAGGGGGACCCGAACATCTGGCTGCAACGGGGGGAGGCCGTACACTGAGGGGTTGAACTCATCCAGGGAGGTACCAAAATGCCGGGCGAGCCTCCGGTAAACCAGGTGCTGGGTGAAGAACTCGCCAGCTTGATAGTAGGTGTCGCCCCTCTCATTCATCCAGTCGAGCCCGGGGCCCCTCACCCACTCCTCGATCGAGGCCTTCACCACAGAGGCCACCCACTCGCTCTGGCCCTCGGCCTTCCATCCCTCGGAGGTGAACCCAGCAATGGCCTCTTCTCGGGCTTTTGCGGCAGCTTCAGCTTTGGCCTTCTCGGCGTCCTCGGCAGCTTGTTTTCTCTCCTCGGCCGCAACCCTCTCGGCCTCAGCCCTGCCCTCGGCCTTCCCATCTTCTCTGGCCTCCTTCAGCCGCAGCTCCGCTTGCCGAAGGGCATCCTCCAACTTGCACACCTCCCGGAGGGCAGCGTCCTTGTCGCGAATCAGCTCCTCCACAGACCTCTCTAGCTCGGCCTTATGACGGCACCACTCCTCTCGCCTTCGGGCCTGCTCGCCGAAGGTTATGCACGCCTGTTGAATAACGGACAGAGGGGTCAGACGGACATTGGGATTATGATAAATATTGAGATCAAGTCAAAGTAAGAACACTTACAGTCAGAGCTGATCGAAGGGCCCTGGCTTCGAGGGCGTCATCGTTATAGGTGGAGAGGGCTTCTTTGTCCATCATCGAGGTAATCCCCCTCAGGAAAGACATCGGCTCGGCTGAACCGTGCAATACGGATGCCCCGGAGCGAGGGAGAGCCGAATAATCTCCCGAGGCATCTTCCCCGAGGGAAGGTCTGTCTGAGCCATCGGAGTATCAACAGCCGGGGGGTCAGCAGAGGGCTGATCATCGAGTATTATGAGGGGGGCCGCCTTCTCAACGGCATCCCCGGCAACCTTCTGCTTCTTGATCGGGGGCTCCACCCCCTTGTCCCCCTTTTTCTTCTTGGCTGCCACATCAGCCTTCGGCCCCCCGGCCGCAGTAACAGGAGCAGCAGCAACTGAAGGCTCTGCGGTCTCCTTCGGGAAAACCTCATCAATGGGCTTTTGACCCGAGGGCTCCGTCTTCTCCTTCTTCTGGGCTTGCGCCCTCTCCTTCTTCTTTTTCATTGCGAAGAGAGCCTCCATACCTGCAAAACAAAGCGAAGAGAATATTAACCCGAAGGGTACATACCAAAATCAACTATCGGGATGCAAAATGAAAGTGCCTAAGTAGGAGACTAAGGGCCCTCGTAGCCATCCTCCTGCCCCCCGAAGGCCTCAGTGAAGACAGGATACTTCTCATCTATTTCCCCGATGAACCGGTACCGTTGGAACCCGAGGGCATGCAAGTCTTCCTCAAGAGTGCACTCTTTGATCGTCACGACCTTCTTCTTGCCCTCCGGGATCTTGGCGAGTTTCAGGCCATCCCTCTCTAGGGCGGCACTCCCCACCCTCTCGTGGCGCCGAAAGCGGTCCCGTAGCTCCCTCGGGAAGGGATTCTCGGACAACCGGACGTAGCACCATCTATCTTTCCAGCCCTTGTTGGAAGAGGGCGCCTCGGTAAACAGCTTGAACTTCGCTACCTGCTGCAAATTAGCGAAGCCCTCGGCATTCGCATGCCCCCCCCCCCCCCCCGGCACAAGTTGAAGCTTTGGAAAAAGAGGTCCAAGCTTGGGGTAACATCCCTCGTCCGGCACAGGTGCAGAAAGCCGGCAATGTATGAATGGCTATTAGGGGTAAGTTGGCAGGGGATGAGTCCAACAAACCGGAGGTACTCCCGGAGAAATGGATGCAGGGGGAACCGGAGGCCCATGGACACTGACAGGATGTGGACGGCAATGCATCCCTCCGGAGGCCGGGACAGCAGATCATCGACGCTTGGCTCCACCACTACGGCCGAGGGCCCAACGTCCAGCTGCGTGACGTACAAGTCAGCCCTGTCCGCCTTCGACTTAATATCGAGGGCCTCGGTGTTTAGCCAGGTATACCCCTCTGGCATTTCAACAGGCCCCCCAGCACCAGCGGCAACACTCTTCTTCTTAGGGGCAGCCCTCTGCGACTTTGTCTTCTTTTTACCGGGGGCTATCCTCAGAGGCGTCGAGTCCAACGGCCTGGAGGTACTAGGCTCACCACAGTCAGTCCGAGGGGGTGGCACAGCAACAGTAACCATCATCGCCTCCTTTTGGGCTTCGTCCTCCGCCACCTGACACGCGATGGCTAGTTCTTCATCTTCGCACTCCTGTTCGAAGCCCTCAGCTTCCACCTCAGCAGGAAGGGCCTTCTGCAACTCCAAGGCCACGGCTCCGTCATCAGCCGAGGGCGCGCTGCTGCTTGACTCGACATCGGAAGCAACCTCATCCTCAACCGAGGGCTCCCTCGATATATTTTGGGAATCGCTCTCGGACGACATTCTTTGCCACAAAATGTGCCTAAGGTTTCGAAGGATTTGTACGGAACCCTAACCCTAAACTAAGGCCAGAGGGTGGAGCTTACAAAAAGTGCTGAGGAGCGAAGGGAGAACTAACCTCTGAAAGTGCTGTGACCGAGGGCTTGAGTTTCTCTCTCTAGAATTTTTGGCAAAGCTTCGCTAAAGATTTTTGGACGCGTAAGGGAGAAATGGCTCTGGCTCCGGGGTATTTATTAGGGCTGGACTCGGTTCGGGTACCGAACCGATTAAGGTCAACCCGAAACCGAACCGATATTTCGGTTATCCAAATAATCATAACCGAAACCGAACCGTTCAGGAACGGGTACCAAATAATCGGAAACTGATAATTCGGTTCGGTTTACCAAAAACCGAAAAAATAACCGACTTTCATTAAATAAACAAAATATTTGAACTTTTCAATACACTAGGCCCAAGTTTTTAGAAGCTCAAGCCCAATTTTACTTTGCCCAACATTCTCAAGGAGTATGTTTGGAGTTGCACGGTCAGTCGAATCAGTAGACATGCCAATATATAGCTGCTATTGAGGAGGAAGTTTTCTATTTCTCCGGTGTGGGATAAGGAGCTGTGGAAACAAAATGGAAACTGAACCATTGAAAAAAAGTAAAGCAACCCAGGGATTCGAACACGGGTCGTCTGTGGTAACAATTCGCTTGGCAACCATCTTGCTGCGGAACTTTGTTGCTTTCCTTAGGACTGAATTTCATTTTATATACATTAAATAAAGGTAATTAACTATAAATTTCTTATAATTATTATTAATAAAATTTCGGTTCGGTTCGGTTCAAACCGACATATTAGAACTATAAACCGATTCCGAACCATTTTTTTTTCGGGTCCCAATTTTCGGGTCCCAAATTATATCGGTTCGGTTCGGTTCGGTTTTTTTTCAAAACGGTTCGGTTTTTTTCGGTTCGGTTTTCGGTTTTTCGGTCCAAAATGCCAGCCCTAGTATTTATAGACCCCAGAGTCCGGGCTTGGGCCCGAAAACTGGGCCTCCGGATGGACGCCATCATTACACACCGCGTCTTAGCCCAACCGGTGACGCCGCCCACGGACAGCCAGCCATCACACGCCACGTGTGCCCCCCCCCCCCCAACGGCTATATCCTGTCGTTACATATTCCAACGGCTATATTTCCAACGGCTATATTCTGGAAGCCCCCGGGTTTTCTACTTCACTCCTCTTCGTCAAGGGAAGCCTCCGGGTACACCTACCCAGAGATGCCCCCGGGTTGTGCCACACAGCACATGACAGACGCCTTCGGGACCACTCCCTCAGAAACCCAGGGCTTCATATCAGGGCACCCCTCGGGGTTTCCCCCTCAGCACTGCAAAACCGGGTAGCCCCTGGGGAGTGCCTCATTAACGTATGGCCCCTGGCACACAGGTAAATGGAGCCCTCGGGTATCTTCATCACCAACTAATCAACAAACAGTGGACCCCCCCGGTAACAACTTCACTGCTGCCCTCATCTGGCAGGCCCTCGATCCCTGGATTGAGGGGCTCCCCTTCGGCACCACCAGGACATCAACAACAAGCCTTCGGCTAATCAACACAGGAGCCCTCAGAAGAGAGAGCCTTCGGCATTCCCGCCATTCTCCATTTTTTACCAAGGTTTGACATTTTCGATTCATCATTGGGGGAATTCGGTGCACTCTTTTTCCCTCATTAGGATTTTTTCCCCCAGGGTTTTTCCTAATGAGGTTTTTAACGAGGCATCCCCCCAAAATGAAACGAAAAGCGTCAGCCTTCGGCCCACAACAGCAACGCAACTACTCTACTCCTTTTCACCACTTTACAAGTGCCTCAAGGAGTGGGGGACTGGAGGACCCCCTCGGGAAAATCATTAAAATTACAAAAGATGTAGAAATTCCAACAAACAACAAAGCAAGCCCTCAAGTCCCGACATGTGGGTAACTGAGGGACTGCCTTCGGCAGGGACATAAAAGCAACAACTCCTCACCAACTTCAGAGATCACGACGGGACAACATCGAGGGACAATCACAAATTACTCCTTTTCCCTCAAGTACCTTTCGGCAAAAGGAGTGAGGGACTCCTGATGGAGTATATGGCCCGGGAACCCCCGGCCCACAGACTCCTACTACTCCAGCGAAGGCCCAAAAGGCCCAAAAGGCCCAACAGGCCCAAATCACAGCGCCCAGAGTACCAAGCAGTCCGCACTACGCGCCAGGGGTGCCTTCGGCCCCCTGGCCGAAGGCTCCAAATCCTCACAGAACGGGTTTCTCAATCAAATTAAGGAACTGGGAGAAAACGGCGAAAACAGTAGCCCTCGGCATTGTGAGCCCTCGGCACCAGGGTGCCATCGGGTGGAAGAGCCCTCGGCTACTGCTCTATAGCCGAAGGCATCTCACTCGACAAGATATCCGCCTCACATGCGTACAGATCACGTACCCCGCGCAGACGTCCCATCCAACAGCCGCATTAAATGCGGCCACATGCGGCTGCCAGCGCCAACCAGTTGAGGTGACCCCTCGGCCAATGAGCGCTTGACACGTGTCCCTGCCCGGCATTTATTGCTACTATAAATAGCACCCCATTTCCTCATTTGTAACCACGCTGAAAACGGCATTCATACGGAATACACTCTCTCTCTACTTTTACTTACTTGCTCTGACTTCTCTCTAAGTTATTTCCCGTAATAACCCTTCGGATATATACCCTCGGGTAGACTATCCATCACTGGTCTATAAATTATGAAGGATGATGATGTATTTATACTAGTTCTAAACTAGTTTCTCATTCACAATGAAAATCTTTCTCATTAATAAGTTCTAGTCCTAACAGGACTAATGCTTATTAATGATTTAATCAATTAAATAAAACAAATAATAAACTATAATAATACTAAGGAAGGAGAGGGGCTGCACACGCCACCTCCCTTCTCTTATTATTATTATTATTATTATTTATTATTCATTTCTTTTAATTCAAAATCAAAAGAAAAAGCCATTTTTATTTAATTAAAAATACATCTTAATTAAGTATAATAAATATAATTTATTTTACTTAATTAATTCTATCAAATAGAACTCTCCTTCAACTTAATGAATTAAATATGTTTAATCTAATTAATATTTAATCTATATCCAGTATTACGAATTAAATATTATTTAATCCAGTTAATATTTAATTCCTTCTAACAATTCAATCGGAAGGTATAATCACTTGTTGTGTGACCCATAGGGCCTTATATATTAAGCATTAATCAAATTAAGGTCTCAGTGAATCCCTAGACGATTCTCCAGACAAACTTAATATATAAGGACGTTTGCGAGGACTATTTAAACTCCCTGTAATATAGAGTTCATAGTGATACGGTCCTTTCATTCAGCGAACATTCAACTAAGTCTAGATCATGATATTGTGTCTATTCCAATAACTTAGTTTCTGTCTCTCAATCTTTCTAGATGATCCATAACGATCATATTCGTTATCCAAAATGAATATATCTTTGCATTGGACAATGACTTTATGATCCATCTAGATATGAGAAGTAGAATGTTCTCTCTTAATCTATTATGAGGAATGAATCCTTTCTTGGCTCAACTACTACTCCATGTGCTTCGTGATGCACCCAACGCATGTCGTATCTACCCCGATTGGAGTGCAAGCGTTGGTCATGGTCAAAGTACATCACTCCGCACATGTAGTACGTATTGACCTCAAGTCTGAGGTAGAACGATTACACTACTCTATACGCTTATAATCCCATAGACACATGAATAGAACTTATCAAATGGTTTCTCGGTGGGTATGCCAATATTCTCTAAAATATCTATGTGACCATCATGAATTACAAGAACTCATAGTTGTGAGATAAACTATACTTTCTAAAAGTATGATCAAGTCCACATACCAATCTTATCGCATATCATCAATATCCCTTTCTTAATGATCATTGATCGGGGCTATTTTAGGACCTTATGTTATATCATATAAGCTCTCACTTACTTATTGACAACATAAGTCCAAGGGAACACAATTATGAATAAGACATTGGCAATCGAAATGTTTAATCATCAATGTGTAATACCGTATATATCAAATATATAAAACTAAATGTGATCAAGTACATACATCTCTAAAAAGTGATTGTCACTAGGACATATATACTAACATTCTCCCCAGTCCTTGGCATGAGTGCGCTGAGGACGGTGGGGTTCTGGGCCAGGCTGGCGATGATGGCCGAGAGAGCGGCTTGGAGCTGAGGGTCAACGGCAGGAGAAGCCGGTTGCCCAGAGACGTTGTCACCCTTTTCTGCGCACTTCTTGTCCAAGCTGATGCGGGCTTCTGGGGCGACGCCGTTAAGCTTGTTGCGCAGGTTAGTGGTGAGGCTGATGGCTTCCTGGAAGACATCCTCGACGGGAGCCTTGTCGGCCGTAGCATCCTCCTCGTGTTCTCGGTTCTCTTGGGCCTCAGGGATGGCCTTGCTGAGGAGGTTACGGTTGGACTTAGTTCTTCCCATGATCAGTTAGCTTTGCTTGGTAGCAACGAATGATGCTAACTTGATTGTTCTAGCTCTCAACGAGAGCACCAAATGATGGAGTATTAACTCCTAGATTCTAGAGAGAAGGGTGAGCTAGAGAGAGAAGTGAATTGTATTAATGAATTTTGTGAACCCTTACAACTACTCCCAGGGGGAGTATTTATAGAGAAAATTAGGGCTGGGCTCCCAAGTCTTGGGCTTGGGAGGCCCATTTACAACAGGGCCACTAATGGGCCGGATACAAAGTGTATAGAAATGATAAGTATAAAATTCTGTTCTAGAGGCTATCTATGGTCGACGAGGGCATGGCCGATGAGGGCATAGCCGACGAGGTCACCCGGTTCTCCTGACTTCTGGATCATATTCTGGGTGGTCTTCTTTCTGGCCGATGAGAGCATGGCCGATGAGGGCACCCGGTTCTCCGGGCTTCTGGATCATATTCTGAGTAGCCCTTTTTCTGGCCGATGAGGGCATGGCCGATCAGAGCATGGTCGATGAGGGCATGGCCGACGAGGTCATCCGGTCGACGGGGGTCCCCCCAGGTGATCGTGGTACCTTCTGTTCTTCTGAGTATGTGGGTCCTGGGGCCTAGACCGATATACTCCATCATATACCATTATTTATTTCGATCATATTTTCAACAGACCCCCTAAAAAAAGCTTTGATATAGAACATATTTTATGGTAAATATACCAAACATATACTAGTATGTTTTATATGAGTGATTACTCGCTTTACCAAAATGAAACATGTTAAACTTGAAGATGTGCATAGTAAACAGGATTACCATATCTATTTATTTATATATCGGGCTTGTTTGTTTAAAATTTTGGCGTTTTTCACTCCAAACGTTGGAAATATCAGCGTTTTCTTTTCTTTTTTATACTGTAAAAGAAAACGGTCTCTTTTTTATACTACGTACTTGTTTGTTTGATTTATAGGGAGATTTGCAATTTTAATCATGTAACTTTCGTCTGTTATCGTTTTTGCTCCTGTAACTTTAAGCACTGGCAAATTTGGTCCTGTAACTAATAAATCTTTGTGATTTAAGGGCTTTCCCACCAGAAAGTATACTTTCCGGCGGAAAAGTTCGACGCCGGCGACATCTTTTTCGGTATGCTATTGCCGGAAAGTGTACTTTTCAAGAGAAAAGTCCTTACATCGCAAATATTAATTAGTTAGAGAACCAAATTTGCAAGTGACCAAAGTTACGGGACTAATAACGATAACGAGCAAATGTTACGGGATGAATATGGTAAATTTTGATTTATACGGTAAATCACGCCAGGATCGAAACGGCCTCATTATTAGATTCACTGTAAGGTTTGGTTATACTATTATGATTTCCAAAATGAATTACTACCGTTGACTCATAATTTATTAGTGCTCTTAAATTCTCTTAGATTAAAGAGCATACGTGGGCGTGTTTCATTTTCTTTGATTCTCTAGCCTTTTTCGTCTTCACATGTAAGCTTGAAGTTTAAAATATGTGTAAACGCACACCATGTAGCCGTTGACTCTAAGTCTTAAATGATTAGTGTTCCATCAATCAAAGGTTTTGAAAAGTACAATCAAGTAATTAACTTACAATAATAAACCATCATGTAATAAAACCCGAATGGAGGCCGGGAACAAACAGGGACCGTGGAATCAGTGGTTTATTTAGGCCTTCTTTGTTAAATGGCTATTAGTTGTTGCTGTTAGCTGGCTGTGTCAGCTGTTTCCTAACAGCTGGTTGTGTTAGCTGTTTTGACGGGCTGGTTATGTTAGCTGATTATAAATAGAAAAAAATTCACTTTTCTTCCCGTGACTATTATACCACTTCCACATTATCAAGTTTGGCATTACTAGGCTTTAAAACATGGCATTTTTTTTCAAACTTGGCAAAATTTACTCATATTTAAGGAATAAAAAAACATGATACTCCTATTTTGGAATTTCAAAATAATCTCAAGAAATCTAGTCCTAACAAAAAAGGAAGAAAATAAAACAAAATTGAATACTCTCCGTATATATTGGAATGAATAGGGTTGAAGTAGGTAGGTATGTTGAATTAGGAGGGTGAATCCACAACTTGCATACAGCCAGCCACAAGAGACTTTTGGAGTCAAAAGTCAACAAAGCTTAAAACGTCACCATCTCACCGTCTTGATTTTCTCCATCTCCGGCGCCCAATTCATAACTCGTTTTATTTAAGGCCCTCTTTATCCTTGCTCCTTTTACCGGGAATATTATACTCTGTTCACTGGCGGTAAACGCGCGGCCATTAAAACCTCACCGAGTGCACTCCGTGTAGAGACACAAACCAGGCAGGAATACTCGATCGGATTCACAGATAAAGCGATGGCTACGAACGGCCTCGAGCGCAACAGCAGCGTCAAGCCTGTACCTGATGATATTAAGGGGAAGAAATCCCAACGAACTGTACAGGAGTTAAAAGCAATTGAGAAATGGCTTCCGATGACCTCTTCGAGGAATGCCAAGTGGTGGTATTCGGCTTTCCACAATGTCACTGCCATGGTTGGTGCAGGAGTACTCGGCCTTCCCTATGCCATGTCTCAGCTTGGATGGTATGCCTCTCTATTTCTACACATTACACAATAATGAATGTATATATATAGTACGGAGTACTACGTAAACAATCATACTTTCCGATCCGTGATTGTTTATTCTCTGATTCGATCGTCATTTTTTTCATAATATTGAAATTCAGTTTCGGCCTCCATTAGAAGAGAATTAAGTTTCTCTTCTGTCATTCTTGTGAACTGTTTTAGGCATCATAATATGAGGAGGTAGACCTGTTCTGGGTTTCCATTTATACCGGAGTACGAACTCTCTATTTTTGAACAGAAACCGAGAGACTGGGGCCCAGGGCCGGCCATAGGGCTAGGCACCTAGGCAGTGGACTACGGCACCACTCCCAAGGGGGCATCATTCTCCTCTCCAATAGGTTTTGGTCCGAACGCTCCGAACAACACCTTTCGGGACGGTTCCCGCTGGAATTTTTTGATGAAATTTTTATGGTATGTTCTTAATCAAGTCTAGTTTATCCACAAAAAATTTAAACTCAAAATCCGATCGGGAAGACCGTCAAATATTTTTTGGAAATTAACTGCGCAAAATTATACATAGAAAAACGCAGTCAACTTCCAAAAATTATTTGACGGCCTTCCAGATCGAGTTTTGAGCTGAATTTTTTGTGAATAAACTAGACTTGATGCATAATATAACATAAAAATTTCATCGAAAAATTCCACAGGGAACCGCCCCAAACGGCGTTGTTCGGACGGCGCCTCAGGTCCGAACTTTCGGACCTGAGAATTTTCCTATGTATATAGAATAAACTGACCCAATAAGAATTACTGATCATGATTACCTCGTTGATAAAAAACGGAGTTTTAGTGACAAACACTAAACTCGCTGCTTGCAAATGGTGAAAAAAGTGTTATCTACTCTTGATTGTGGTGATGTACCTACAAATTTGCACATCAAAAAGCAAGAAGAATATGTTATTAGGTAGTACTTTTATAATTTTATTTATTTCTTTGAAGAATTTATATTTTCACATGCTTTACATCAATTTTAAATCAAGTATTTCTTTTTACATTTAGTAAAAAATGATGTTATAATTTTCAAATTATTTCATATTCAATTATGTTATTAATTTGAAGTACAATTTGATATCATTAGTTATTTTTTGTCTGGGGCACCAAAATTCTCGGAGACATTAGTTATTTCATACTTTACTGCTGGGGCCTGTTTAGAACCTTTGGTTCTTAAGGGTGCTTCGGTTCCAGTATTGTTTTAGGCTTGGTTGGGCTCCGGTTGCCTGATATTTGAAACCAGAAACCACTGGTTTGGCTCCGGTTAGGGTTTGATTTGGAACCTCCTACATACGTAGATTGAGGAATTAATAATGATTACTAAATTTCAGGGGATCTGGTGTTGCAATGATGGTGATGTCATGGATAATCACTCTATACACACTGTGGCAAATGGTTGAGATGCACGAGATGGTTCCGGGGAAGCGTTTTGACAGATACCACGAGCTGGGGCAGGAGGCTTTCGGTGAAAAGCTGGGACTATGGATCGTCGTCCCGCAACAGCTGGTGGTTGAGGTCGCTGTGGATATCGTGTACATGGTCACAGGTGGAAAATCCCTCAAGAAATTCCATGACTTGGTCTGCAAAGACTGCAAAAACATCAAACTCTCCTACTTCATCATGATCTTCGGTTCCGTCCACTTCGTCCTCTCCCACCTTCCCAACTTCAACTCCATCTCCGGGGTGTCTCTAGCAGCAGCAGTCATGTCATTGAGTTACTCCACCATCGCTTGGGGGGCTTCTGTGGACAAAGGCGTGCAACCGAATGTGGACTACAGCTACAGATCTTCATCGACTAGTGGCACTGTTTTTGACTTCCTGAGTGGGTTGGGTGATGTGGCTTTCGCTTTTGCAGGTCACAATGTGGTGTTGGAGATTCAAGCCACTATCCCTTCCACATCTGAAGTCCCTTCCAAGGGACCCATGTGGAGGGGAGTGCTTGTAGCGTATATCGTTGTGGCCTTGTGCTACTTCCCGGTTGCCTTCATCGGCTACTGGGTGTTTGGAAACCTAGTGGAAGACAACATTCTAATCTCCTTGCAGAAACCTACCTGGCTCATTGCTATGGCTAACCTCTTTGTCGTTATTCATGTCATTGGAAGTTATCAGGTAACAACCTAACCCTACGTATATACACTCTCATCTACTTAATTGTGAACTGCTTCAAACAATATCAATCAATTTTGTGTGTATTTTCATGCGGCAGATCTATGCAATGCCTGTTTTTGATATGTTGGAGACATTGCTAGTTAAGAAACTGAACTTCAAGCCTACTTGGTACCTGCGTTTCATTACAAGAAATATATACGTGGGTACGTAAGACAAATTGTACCGCACACATTCTGAATATTAGCATCCACTGGTTGAAATGTACAGTTAATTCCACTGCACACTTGATGATAAATTCATGATTGCAGCAATTACAATGTTTCTTGGAATCACATTTCCTTTCTTTGGGGGGCTACTCGGATTCTTTGGAGGATTTGCTTTTGCCCCGACGACATACTTTGTAAGCTGCCCCCTTCTTTCACTTGAATTGTACTAGCCCATACGCTATATCACAATATATATAGTGCGTAGTATATAATGTTAGTATGTGCGTTTTTGCAGCTCCCATGTGTGATGTGGCTAGCTGTTTACAAGCCGAAGAAATACAGTCTTTCTTGGATCACAAACTGGGTATGTTGACTAATAGTTTGTCCCTAAGTATAGGCTTCGGTTATGAATACATTCATCATCGATGCTCGCCGATTGATTGCAGGTTTGCATTGTCCTGGGAGTTCTCTTGATGATTTTGGCACCCATTGGCGGGCTACGGAATATCATCGTACAAGCCAAAGACTACAAATTCTACTCTTAATTTAAAACAGAAACTCGTTCTTTTGCTACAAATATTTATACAAATATAGTACATTAGTTTTATACGGAGTAGTAAATTTGCTCTGAACATTTATAAAAATACAGTAAATTAATGTTATAGTTAATTTTAAAAGCTTCTGAGGGACTTGGTAGTTTCCGATCCTTAGTACTCCAGAAATTGATGAAGTACCAGTGGGAATGCAAGAAATTAATATCTGGATGTAAGGCAACGTGCTGGTCTTTTCTTCACTCTTGCAATGTACCCTTTTTATTACATACACACATACATACAAACCTCTACCACAAATATTCTTATACGGAGTATCTTTCTTAATTTGCGGTGGTACAGACGACGTACAGTCGTACGGTTGTACGTAGTACGCTGTAAACTGAATTGATTGCTATTTAAGAGTTATGTAAAATGATTCTCTAGTACATTTCACCTTGTGTATCAATTTTCGGCCAATGTAATATTTTATCAGTGTATTCCATTCAGGCTGTAAAGTAACTAAGTAAGCACAGATGTGTTTACAAGTCGGTAAAGTCTCGGTTGTTGATATTGTAAAATTTGGCCTGCAAATGTTTGAATTATACAGAAGGTGAAACAATCCGCAGTGGTATTACGAGTGTTTGCAATGGTTTTTGAGCACATTTAAACAAGAGTTTTTTTGAGTTTATATTTACACAACAAAGGAAAAAACACAAAGATTTGTTTACCTAGTTCATCAGAAGACAACTCTACTCTAATGGTGCTTCCAAGTAAGGCCCGTCAGGTGCCAAAGCCAGGTACAGTATCTGACAGAGCTCAACCATCACATTTAAAAAGTTTTGATAACTTTGACGCCAAAGATAAGTTGTCTACTAAATCAAGCTCCAAATTGTCTGTTTTTTTGGCATGATGAAGACTTCTAGTAGAACAGATACAAATGCCCCTATTACATACTTCATAAGTCACAAAAAATCGAATACCCCTTGACAAATTTCAGTTTGCTTCTTTGTTTAATGGTAAAAACACTCTTTCAAAATGCTGAATTTCTCACTCGATAATTTTACAGCCTTGTTGCATTCTCTGTCTGGCTGTCTATTCCAAAGTTCAGCTTATCTTGTGGACTAACTGAATAGGCATTATGGCTGATCATCCTATATGACAAATAATTTACGGGGAAACTATTTTTAAAGGGAATATACATATATAAAGAGCACCCGGTGCACATTGGCGTCCCCGCAAGGTGAGGGTCCAAAGCAGGTGTACACAGGGCAAATCTTCCCTTATCATACTGACAAGAGGCCGTCCCCCTAACTTGAACCCGTGACCTCTCGAACACATAGCAACACCATAATCGGTGCTCAAAGGGATATGACCCATATGCAATCACAAAATTCACAGATTCCTAATATTTGATTGGAAACTTCAACATTCCTCATGAGCGTAGTACCTCGTGGAAGGAAACAAGTAACAACAAAGCAGTTACTATACATTCAACCAGTGAACCACCATTCACTTAGGTTTAGTCATATTCCAGGATTCAGCACCTCCTTTGGTCATACTCTTGATAATTCTCTAATTCGAAAACTTCAAAGAAAGCATACTTGATCAGCAAATCAGTTTTATACTTGGATACCAAATACAGATGAAAGAAAACATTTTGATCCGCTCTACCTTCTAATAGCACCGAAAGATTATAACTTTACAGTATAACATTGAGATCAAAGTTTGATTCCATAAACATACTGGACTAATTTACCCAAAACAAAAGGTAGAGAGGGGTGACAATAAATTGCAGGTTGGATAATTGTAGGTTGGATTTCATCAAGTCAAAGTAACAGCAGATAAACACAGACAACTCAAATCCAATCTGACGGGTAAAATTAAAAAGGAGTCAGTCTTCATTGGTTTGATTTTTCTGTAAGAATAATACAAGCATTAAATGTGCCCTAAATTCTCTAACTGTATTTTTTGTCAAGTTTTTGACTTTTCTGTCGATACAAGTCAACCCAACGATTTGAAACCCACAAGACACTGACAGAGATTGCAGCGATAATAACAGTAAACCAAGAAATCCACATCCATCTGGGTATAACATTCTCGGCTTCCCCTTTCATAAAAGAAGCCAGCATTCTATAAACAAACAGCGGCCCAGCAAACCCTCTAACCACAGAATACAGAGCATAAAACGGAGGGGACAGGAATTCGTACACTTTGGCAGCCAATTTCGAATCGGATTTCCGCGCGCCGGAAAGGGTCCAGACGTTCTGGCAGAAACTGGTGACCTCCGCCAGAAGCAGGAGCCCTAATACGGAATACGCTCCGTGAGAGACGGCGTATCGGCAGCTGACGAAAACGAACAGGGTGGCCAAATGGTGCGCGATGAAGAGAGCGTCGGTCGGGAAGAAAATCAGGTAGTGGAAAAGGTCCATCAGGAAATAGGCGACGCTGAAATCGAGGACCAAGTTCTGGAAGGGCGTGTTCCGGGAGTGGAAGCTCCGATTAGGGTCGGAGAGGACGGCGGCTGCGGCTAAGAACACGGCGGGAGTGCCGTGGGTCAAGGAGATGGCGCAGCTGGCGGCTTCGGGTCGGAGCTTGGGCTTCCAATTGCGGAATATGAAGAGGTAGGCGATGATGTAAATTAGGAGAAAACCTGTGAAGAAGAGGAGGAGATTAGGGATGGGAGTGATCAGACTTGGAGATTCCATGATTGAAGGGAAACGCAAACTTGCAACAATCGGGATCTACTCGTACAAATTTTTAAGGTACGGTAGATGATTCAACCAATACGGAATATATAGACCCCAACTCGGTGTCAGAGAATGAGTCTCCGCATATGCTTTTGATTCCGAGAGCAGAGTGTGATTTTGTTAGGAGAATATTACGTGAAATAGGATTGAAACAGTTTCAAAATTCTAAAATATCATTGTCATATTTTTAATCCCGAAATAGGACTAATTACTGTCATGTTTTGGTAGTACCAAACTTCAAACATGGCAATATTTTCTGAACATGGTAATAATTAATCATATTTTGGGAATAAAAAACATGATAATCTTATTTTGGAATTTTCAAACTGTTTTAATCATATTTCGGAAACTTTCCCTTTTTTAATCAATCGATGTTAATTAATTCAACTTTAATAATTAAAATTTATATATTTACAAATTACAATAAAAAATTTATAGTTGAAAATTTATATTAGAATATAAATAAAAATTGATATTCTAAGTGACAAAATAAAACTTTTTGACAAAAAATATTGATTTCGTTAATTAATTTAGGCTGAATTAGTATGTAATATTGGTACCATTAGAGGTACCAAAGCAAATTAATACGGTAAATCAAGAATTAAACTGATGAGATAAATAAGAATTGACGTACGGAGTATAAGCCTATGTTATTGGAAGATTTAGGTCTCATGCAAAGCTTAAATAGAGGACCAAGTGATCACAACAGACAATTTTCAATTCTAGATGATGTGTTAATGACTGGATATTGCCAATAATGAGATTTAGCATCTGAAACGTATGATTTGCTCAATCATGACTAAATTATTGAATTTTAATACATAGTACATTATTATACTACGTATTAATTAATGAGAATCAACATTAGTACTAATATAATAGGGTTTTTATCAAAAGGGTTAATTATCAAAATAGGACTAAAAGTCACTCACTTTGCATAAATAAGACAAAAAACTAAACTATGTTTTCATAGGATTAATTATGTGTGTCTTGGACAAATATACCCTTCTAGCTATTGAAATATTTTAATTCATAATAAAATAATAAAAAATAATAAAAATTCGTAAAAAATACTAAAAAACTAATAAAAATATTTCGATAATAATAATTAATTAATTTTTTTTTTTCAAAAAATTAAAAAATTAAAAAAAAAATTAAAAAAAAAATAAAAAAACTCAAAAAAATAAAATAAAATTCACCGCCGCCTCTGCACCACCACCTCCAGTCACCGGGAAAAAAATGCCAAGTTCATTACGAATGCCGTATTTATGGCAGAAAATAATGAAAATGTTGGCATTCTCAAAGAGAAATATGCCATGTTTTTGGCATTTTCAGGAAAAAATGGCAGTTTTTAGAAAAAATGGCATTTTTTTCATCGTCCTAAGATGGTGGTGCAGGGAGGTAGTACAGGCGGTGGGAAAGGCATCCATATTTTATTTAATTTTTTTATGGATTTTTACTATTTTTTATTAATTTTTAAAAAAATAAAAAAATTTAAAAAAAATTATTGTTTTTAAATTTTTTATTTTATAAATATTTTATAAATTTTTTAATTATTTTTCTACGAATTTTTGAATTTTTTTGAATTTATTATGAATTAAACATTTAATTAACTCATATTTAAAGGAAGAGTAAGAATGAAAGGAAAAAATAGGTATGTTTCCAATAGGACTAATTTGGTTCTATTTTGAAAAGAAAAACATAGGAAGTCATATTTTGAGTTTTTGCCATAGTTTTAATCCTATTTGGAGTAATTTCTATTATCAAAACTATTATTAAAACAAAATTTCTTTACTCAAATACTCCGTATGACTTATAGTTACGAAATGGTAGTGTCATGGTCATTTAACTTTAAAAGTTGAACATAAAAAGTTGAACATAAACTGATACTCCTCTATATAGTTTTACTCTATATAGAAAAGGCGCACTATGTCTCTAAGGATCCATTATTAGCAAAATAGTTTGTTTTGTTTTTTGGCAATCAAATCGATTAAAATAGTTTGTTACAAAGATTAAATTGAAATGTAAAGAATAAAGCTCGATTGAATTTTACATAATTTGGTACACTGTTAATTATTTAAACTATAAAACTCAAATGCTCACTCTCTCAATAAAACAATTACTGTTTCAATTCATATAGAGACAACATATTCACTTATGGAATTGAAAACATGTTTTAATTCTACACAAAAATCGTTATTGCCTAAAATGATTTGTAACTCATATGAATTAATAGATTTAAATATTGACTCTCTCATTACAGAAATGATACATTTAATTTACTAGCTCTCTCAATCTAAACTTTAATTTATACATGAGAAAATTACCACTAATATTACTAAAACTGAAGAATTTTCCTAAAATATGATTACTTATGTTTTTTTACTAGTATGATATCATCCATCTATGCATGTGTTAATATCCATCCCTATTTTTTAGTCATAACCATATAGCCTTCCACATCATTCTTCCTATTTCTATGCAAATTGGAGTATGCCATTCATTTTAATCCCTAATAAATAGGAAATGATATGCCTAACGTAGCTAATAAATTGGAATCCCCATGTATTTAGAAATGATTTGAGTCATATCCAACATAAAAAATCATGTATGGTCATATTCTAGTAAAACTAATGAGTTTTAGTAATATTGGAGTATTTTTCCCTTTGTACATTCCAATTCCAACAAGAATCAATGTTTTCACATGTCAATACCTAAAAAAAGTAAAACATTTATCATCTAATTATAACAACAACAAAAAATCATTTCCGATGTACTCCTTCCGTATTTTAAAGTTTGTTACATTTTTTGGAAGGTATATAAAAGTTTCATACACTTTTCTTTTTGATAAGCTTTTCCTTTAAAAAAAACTTAATTATTTTTATTTTTTCTTCTTTTTATATTCTCTTTCATACGTTTCCACCTTTTTTCCTACTTTTCAACCACTATTCATTGCATGTACTATTTCACCCTTAAATGTTGTGCGCAAACCTATTGTACAAAATTTCAAATACGGAGGGAGGTAGCATAAAAAAATAACAAAAAAATAAAATAAAAAAAGTCAATACATTTTTTACAAAAATGGCTAAAAAGTAACTTTTTGTACCCTTTTAAAAATAAAAAACAGGAATCCGAATAAAAAAATAATGGACACCATTGTGTATGCTTCTTTTTACCTTTTCTTCTCACTAAACAAAAGATTTCTTCTCACTAAACAAAAGAAGAACAAACAAATGACATTTACCTTGTGCAATACTGCAAACCGCATATCCTTTCTTCAACTGATCAAATCTATGGGTAGAGAGTTATTGATGAGGTAAATATTTCTAACCAAAACTCCAAAAGTCAATAAATTTACTTTTGACCTTAGTTTCACATGGGATCTAGACATTTTCGGATTAAAAGGACTCAACACCCAAGTGATCATTTTGTTTTATTTTCCATTTTCTTTTTAATTCTAAATTATAAAGAAAAATACCAACCTCATATAATTAAAAATACATCTTAATTAAGTATAATAAATCTAATTTATCACACTTAATTAATTCTATCAAATAGAACTCTCCTTCAACTTCATGAATTAAATATGTTTAATCTAATTAATATTTAATCCATTTTCAGTATTACTAATTAAATATTATTTAATCCAATTAATAATATTTAATTCCTTCTAACAATTCAATCGGAAGGTATAATCACTTGTTGTGTGATCCATAGGGCCTTATATATTAAGCACTAATCAAATTAAGGTCTTAGTAGAATCTCTAGATGATTTACCAGATAAACTTAATATGTAAGGACGTTTGCGAGAACTATTCAAACTCCATGTAATATAGAGATCATAGTGATACGGTCCTTTCATTCAACGAACATTCAACTAAGTCTAGAACATGATATTGTGTCTATTCCAATAACTTAGTTTCTGTCTCTCAATCTTTCTAGATGATCCATAACGAACATATTCGATATCCAAAACGAATATATCTTTGCATTGGTCAATGACTTTATGATCCATCTAGATATGAGAAGTAGAATGTTCTCTCTTAATCTATTACGAGGAATGAATCATTTCTTGGCTAAACTACTATTCCATGTGCTTCGTGATGCACCCAACACATGCCGTATCTACCCCGATTAGAGTACAAGTGTTGGTCATGGTCAAAGTACATCACTCCACACATGTAGTACGTATTGACCTCAAGTCGGAGGACTATTACACTACTCTATACGCTGATAATCCCATAGACACATGAATAGAACTTATCAAATGGTTTCTCGGTGGGTATGTCAATATTCTCTAAAATATCTATGTGACCATTATGAATTACAGGAACTCATAGTTGTGAGATCAACTATACTTTCTAAAAGTATGATGTAGTCCACATACCAATCTTATCGCATATCATCAATATCCCATTCTTGATGATCATTGATTGAGGCTAATTTAGGACCTTATGTTATATCATATAAGCTCCCACTTACTTATTGACAACATAAGTCCAAGGGAACACAATTATGAATAAGATATTGAGGCTAATTTTAAAATCCTTTGCATCCAATGGGTCTAACCCAACAGGCAAGTCAACCAAGTTCCATACTTGATTGATATACATCAAGTCCATTTTAGATTTCATGGCATCTCGTCACCTCTCTAAATCAACATCTAATATTGCTTTAGTGTTGGTCTTAGGTTCATCTTTATCAGGAATCTCAACATCATCATGATTCTCCATGAGGAAGTCAACCCTAGTTAGTTCATGACGAATCCTAGTAGACCCACATAGTTGAATATTTTGCGTTTTGTTCAGGCTATTCATTCTGATCGTGAAGAGGTTCTCTTTCATTGGACTATCCAATGCTCAGAGAGTTTTCCGGTGCTACACTTTTAAGTGTTTCCAGAGAAAGAGAAGTGAGCGTAGAAAGAATGACAACCATGTCATCTCTTTCTTTAATAAGAATCACACTCTGGTGCGAGATGATTCCTATGTTACTCCACTAGCTGAAAGACATCCTCCTAGAGACATTCTTCCACTCAATTCTCCCACTGAATCCTTGTGTTGACCATCTAACAAGTCTTCATCCTCTATGTTATTTTGTGATTCTTGAACTTCATCGAGTTCTATCCTTCCACGATTACATTCCTTAAAGACCAAGTCTTGTACTAGGAATCTTGCTTGTCTGGAAATGATGATTTTATATCCCCCGGAAAGATAAATTAGTATCCCTAGTTTCCTTAGGATACCCCACAAAATAATATTTCTCACTTCTAGGTCCCAACTAGTCAATGTCCATTTTCTTCACATATGTAAGGCAGTCTCACTCTTTAATATGTGTAAGAATAGGCTTCTTATTACACCATAACTCATACGGTGTATTTTGAACTAACTTAGATGGAACCCTATTCAAAATGTAAATTGAGGTTTCCAATGCGTACCCCCAAAGAGATGTTGGAAGAGACGGGAATTTATCATGGACCTAACCATGTCCAACAAGGTTATATTTCTCCTTTCAGAAACCCAATTCAATTGAGGTGTTCCTAAGAAGTCCATTGTGTCTGAATTCCTTGACCTTTCAAGTAATCAAAAAAATCCTTACTCAAGTATTCCCCTCCACAATCAGAACCTAGAGTCTTGATACTCTTGTCAAGTTGTTTCTCTACTTCAGCCTTATGCTCCATGAGTTTCTCAAAAGCTTCTTATTTGTGTTTCATAAGATACACAAAACCAAACCTAGAGAAATCATCAATAAAATGATGAAGTAAGGAACTACTCCTCTAGCTTGAGTTGGAAACTGTCCACACACATATGTGTGAATCAACTCAAACACTTCTTTGGCCCGCAATCTTTTTCCAAGAAAAGGTTTATTGGTCATTTTAGCTAAGAGACAGGAATCACAATTACCATGTGATTCAAAATCAAATGGTGTTAAGTAATCTAATTTACTTAATCTTGTTATTCTTGTTTCACTAATATGGCCAAGTCGCAATGTCAAAGATATGTGGTATTTTTTTGATTACTTAACCTTGAGCTCTTATTTTGTACATTTAATATGTCATGCCTACAAGTAAGAATATATAAATCATTCATAAGAGGGGCATTTCCATACACAATGCCATTTTGTCAAAAACAACAAGTGTTATCAGCAAAATGGAAGGAAACCCCTTAATGTCTAACATATGAATGAAAATTATATTCTTTGTTATAGAAGGAACAAAATAACAATTATTTAGTTCTAAACTATAACCGTTGGGTAAATCTAATTTATAAATGCCCACACGCCTAGCAGCAACTTTACCCAACCTAACTGCTTCTTGTCACTTAGACTTTACACATTATTCCAATGTGTGAGCCACACGTTGTATCTAATACACAACAGTGAGAGTTAGTTATAGACATATTAATATTAATGACAAAAATACCTAAGCTAAAACCACTTGCTGCTTTGGCTAGATTAGCCCTACATAGCTTAAGATTTCTCTTCTGATGCCCTCTCTTTGCTGTAGAGGCATACATCCTTTAGTACCTTAGATTTCTTTTGAATCCTACCTTTAGGTTTCAAAGCTAGAGGTCTAGGTCTAACCTTACTTCTCTTCTTCTGCTTGTTCTTTCCCGTAGGAAAAGATTCAACAGTAGAGCTTACCTTAGCAATGTCATTCTTCTGAAAGTCAATGTCAAACATAACTAATTCAGAAGAGTTGACATTAGGAACCTCGGGTACACATGTGTCAAACACATTCTCAATATTTTCTTGCCTAAACACTAAACGCACATTTTGTTCGAAGTCTAGAAAGTTTGGTCGAGTTAGATTATTTGTATCCAAGATACTTCGCAATGATAAATTCGACTTCGTAAAATCCTAGAGAAGTTCAAATAGAACGTGAATTAAAATTCATATAATAATTCCTATGATCACATTTAGTTAACTAAATAATATGGACTTTTAATTATTTAGCTCCCACTATTTTTCATGTTCTTTGACCGCAATAAAAAAACATAGATTGTTTCTACAATCACATCTCTAAATTAACACTGACGCTTGGGCGACTCGAGCTAATTTAAGTAAGTCAAAACCATCACACGATCACAAACATATGTATCTATAAATTAGTTCTATATTTTGTTGAATGGAATAAACACTTGGGTGAAATAATCTTAAACCAAAAAATATTTCTACTAATTTAATTATGATGGGTGATGTCATTAAATTATTTAATCAAGATGCTAATAACATATTATCAAATAATATGTTAATGAGATATAACTCAAACACATAAATTAAAGCATGCAACATAAATCTAATTTATAAACAAAAACAATAATCAAACAGTAATAACATAAGACTGCTTAACAATTGTAGGTCAAATAAAATTTATCCTTCCAAATCTCAAAGATAATTAATCTGATTAATAAAGGATATCTTAATTTCCGTCATCATTACGAAAAATAAGAAGCAACGATTTACCTTATGTTAGGATTTCAAAAAAACGACAAACATCTTTTGTTAAATCTAATTTTCCAAAAACGGGTTTAAAGATCCACACATAAGATCTTAAATTGAAAAGAGGTACGTGGCTTAATATAATATATCCAAAGACATCCCCAAACTGAAAAGAATTCTAATTTGACACGGACAGTTTATCTACGTGCCGAATTGTTTGCCGTCAAACTCGCCGAAAGCAGCTGACTCGAAAAGTCATCCATCACAAAACTATTTATGCCCTTCGATGTACAGATTGAAAACGCAGCAAAGACCAGAAGTTCGCTTATTCTGGACGAATTCGAAAAACATTTTGTTTGAACTCCCGGCGTTCAGGTAATACGCAGCCAGGTACAACGGCGACAAAATACGGCCGATGAGCACCGTTCATGAGAACTTTGACAACGTCCGTAGATGTTTCAGATCGTTCAACAAAAATGAATCTTTCTTCTGACCTTTATCTACTATACTTATTTACTCCATTTTGTTAATGGAATACATAATACGTAGTATACAGTCAACTTGGAGATCAAATCACATCCATATTTTTAATTTCAAAATTAAAATCTTTACATATGATAGTGCTACAGAGTTCTTTAACTTTTGATTTCAAAAATCAATTCGAATTCAGATTCGGAAATCAAAATAGGGAATAATAAATTTTACGGAAAATATATATAACCCACAAAACTATTGATCAAAATTCGTATAATGCCATTAGAATCAGTTTGGCTCTGATACCACTGTTAGGAAATTGATATAACGTATCTCGAAAGTACAGCAGCGGAAGTTTAAAATTTTTCCAAACAGATCTTCCCTTATTATGACTAAACAACGAATATAACAAAATAACATATCTGAGTTAGAACGTACAGATCTTCCAGTCTAGCGGTGATAATCCCTGACCTTAAGTATCCACGTGATTTCTCCTTTCCGAAAGACAGTTAGATCTCACTAAAAGAAAGGCTATGAAATCTCTTGGCAGAGAAATAAATTGGTAATACTGAATCTGAAAACTGATCACAAAATTATGAAGGAGGATGATGCATTTATACTAGTTATAAATTAGTTTCCTAATCACAATGAAATTATTTCTCATTAACGAGCTCTAATCCCGTTACTAGATTTTTCATCATTTGCTGCACCTCTTTTGCTGCGGTCCCTATCACAACCGCAGCAATAACTCCGGAATTTTAAGTATTTGTGGCGTTTCAATTGCAACCGCAGCAATTATGTTCAAAAAATTAGACTTTTTGTTGCGGGCTTCGTGAAACCGCAGCAATTACCCCCAAAAAGTAAACCTTTTGCTTCGGTTGTACTGTAACCGCAACAATAAGCGCTTAAAAAAGGATAGCCCCAGGCCTTAGCTTGTTCGCTGAAACTGTGGCCATCGTCTATCTTCTCCATCATTCTAGCTGCGTTGGAGAGCCATCGTCTATCTTCGTCTGTGTAGGAGAGCCCCCTCCGTAGGTCCAGGCGTCCAGCAGAGTCATCGGGCCTCCTTCAGCAGTCGTCCGCCTGCCACTCTCAGCCGCAGCCATCTCTGCACAGCACATAACACTCCCCCCCCCTCCCAGTAGAGTCGCCGTACTCGTCTACACCTTCTCCGCACCTTGTTTACTCAATAAAGGTTTAGTTTTCTAACCATTTGTCATATTATTCAATTTATTGAATTTGATCAATTTTTAGGTTATTATTTCTGTGAATTTATTGATAGAATTGATGTTATGTTTTTATAAATTGAGGTTTTTGCTTCCTCCGTACTCATTCGTGTTTATCATTTCCTTCTCAATTGCTAGCTTGTGCAGAATACCTGTTTGTGCTAATGTATATCACATGGATACGACATAAGATGAGTCTAGACGGTGTCTCTAATTTGCACCAGAAATTTATACAAGGAATACTTGACTTACCCGCACGGGTAGCTCAGTTGGTCGAGTGGTGGGAAAAATTGGACGTAGACCAAGGTTCGAATCCCGCAGCGGCCAAAATGGGTTTTCAGAATCTGAAATAAGGCTGGCCCTCTGGTGCGCACGGATAAAGGCTTACTGTCGCTTTGACGACTGAGTCACCGTGATTTACTCCCCCACCATCCTGTCGGGTCGGGGTGGGAGGGGCCCTTGGATACACGGATGTGTCCTTTTGGACGAGGAATACTTGACTTGGATACAACAAAACTGACTAAGTATGAAATCCTGTTCTGGGAGCTTTTCGTGGCCGACGAGGGCGTGGCCGACAAGGTCACCCAGTTCTTCTGGCTTCTGGATCGAATTCTGAGTAGACTTCTTTCTGGTCGATGGAGGTCATCTGGCCGACGGGGGTTCCACCAGGTGATCGTGGTACCTTCTGTCATGAGTATGTGGGTACTGGGGTCCAGACCCATATACTCCATCAGGAGTCCCCCACTCTCCGAGCTGAGAAGTAGACAAAGTGAGGGAGAGTAGATTCCATGGTTTTTGACGTTTTTCTGGCCGTTGTGACATCGCTATGGGGGTTTTCCTGTTCTGGCCGTTGTGTGGCCTTCATTGTGGACGAAGAGTGTCCTACATTGCTGTGTGGCCGTTGTGTGGCCTTTCGATTTGAATAGCTGATGCGGGTGTTGTCGTTTTTTGGTTGTCGATGGTTGCCTTTGATGGACTGACCGAGGAGGCCTCACGCCTGTTTTGTGCTTAAGGCCGGAGCGGTGGTGTCTGTAGCTTGGTGTCCATGCTTTGAAGACGATGGTGGCACCGATCTGTGGTAGTGCGTATCCTGGTCTCATGGACGATGGTGACCTGAGGACGTTGAGCTCCTGTCTTTATCTTTTTGGCCGATAGTGGAGTACGTGATCTGGAGGCCGTTGAATGGCCTGTGATCTCAAGCCGATAGTGGAGAGAACTCTGTCTGTTGACTTTGTTGCGGCCGAAGGGGCTCCACAAGGTCATGGACGTTGTGGTGCATATATGTTCTGATGTTGTAGTTGTGGACTTGGTATATTTTTGGATTTCTTTGATTTTGTCCTCTTATATCCCAGAGGCCGATGTAGTCCCCCAGTCTCCCACTCCTTCAGGCTGAAGAGTGAGCGAGGGGTGAAGGAGTAAAGGATAACCCTAGGCCGAAGCAGGATCCTTGTATTCCCCTAATTCCAATTCCTTGGCGATTTCCTGACCAAGGTAAGCCTGTGGGAGAACCCTTGGACGCAGGTCGCTTTCAAGAAATCATCATCATGGTTTTATACAAGGCCGATGGCTGCGGGGTTGCTTTTTGCTTTGCTTTTGTGGCCGTTGGAGAGGCCATGTTATTGGTATTCTGTTTTTGGCTGATATGGGTACACTTTGTGGTGACCTGGCATTTTGAAATTAATGTTGGCCGTTGTGGCCGATGTAGGTGTTAGATGTCAGGCAACCGTTGAAGTAAGATTGATTTTCTCTGGTGAGGCCGTTGAGTGCCTTTGCCGTTTGTAAATGTCATTAGTCCGTGGGTTGAGCCGTTAGTGCTTCCTTTGAAGTGGGCTGACTGTCCCCGAAGTGGGCCTGACCTGTTTACGAAGCGGTGACACCTTCCTGGGCCTTGTTGTAATACCCGAGATTAATTTAAGAGGATTAATAGTACTACTCATACCAACAAAGGTGCATCTCCTTTTAAGGGAGCTCATCACCCAAGAACTCCAAAGTTAAGCGTGCTTGCACGAGAGTAGTCTTGGGATGGGTGACCCCCTGGGAAGTTTCTCAGGGCGCGCATGAGTGAGTACAAAGTGCGCGGTAAAGGCTCGTGGTGGTTTGTGAGGACAGTACTATTGGTCTAAAGTAGCTACCTCAGGTCCTGCGAGGCCGGGGTGTTACAAATGGTATCAGAGCAACCCTGCGACAGTGTGTTGACCCGTTGGATATCGGGCGGGCACTTAGCGGGGCAAGATTCTGGGGTTTGATTGAGATTGGTTTAAGGGCGCAACGAGGACGTTGCGATCCTAAGTGGGGGTGATTGTAATACCCGAGATTAATTTAAGAGGATTAATAGTACTACTCATACCAACAAAGGTGCATCTCCTTTTAAGGGAGCTCATCACCCAAGAACTCCAAAGTTAAGCGTGCTTGCACGGGAGTAGTCTTGGGATGGGTGACCCCCTGGGAAGTTTCTCAGGGCGCGCATGAGTGAGGACAAAGTGCGCGGTAAAGGCTCGTGGTGGTTTGTGAGGACAGTACTATTGGTCTAAAGTAGCTACCTCAGGTCCTGCGAGGCCGGGGTGTTACACTTGTAGTGGTGACCGCTGGGGCGGCCACTGATGGTGTGCCACGTGTAATGACCGTTGGGGGGGAGGCCTATAAATACCCCCCTCCCTCCGAAGAAGCTCCCCATTGCATTCTTGAGATAACGAAGTGCTGCCCAATTCTAGAGAGATAAAGGTTGTTCGCGTGTTCTTCAAAACTTCAAACGTTCAAAGGTCAGTTCATCACACTTTCCTTCATTTTTTACACATTTTGCTTTCGTGGCCTTGGATCTAGTGTTACTTAGTGAACCCTACTTAGATCCAAAGTAGAACCTCGTAGGGCTTTAGTTGTTGTTGCAATGAAGCCTTTGGACGAAAAGTACTACCCTTATGACGATGAGGTCTCCGCAAAGTCCCTCGATTATGGGTTGGTCGAAGAGTTCTGCGAGGAGATCGAAGACCTGAGCTCATTCAAATCTGGGGAGCAGGAGGAGGAGGAGGGCCAAGACGAGGAGGCCGCATCGTCATCTGAAGGCGAGGACGTCGGGATCTCCCGTGCTGTGGAAGGGGCGTCTACCTCGGCCACCATTCCGTGCCCGAAGTCAGTGTCAGCTGTGAAAGGGAAGGCGCCGGTTAGGAGGACGCGTCGGCCGAAGAACGGCCCATGCTTCTCCTATTTGGACCTCACCAATATCTATATTATCATGCCGCAAAGTAACGCGTGTGAGTACCTGGTCGCCCAGATGTATGTGGGGCCGTTTGGGAGGGTTAGGGCGCCCAGGCCGACGGACCATGTACTCAACCCTCCGGCGGGGTATTTTGGAGTCTACCCGATGAGCTTTGCGAAAGGACTGCGGTTCTCGCTTCATCCTTTTATTACCAAATATTTGGACATGGTGGGTCTTCCTCCAGCTCTGCTGACGCCGAATAGCTATTCCTTGATCGTCGGCTTCCTCCTCCGTTATGCTGAGTTGGACTTTAGGCCGACGACGACGCTGTTTATGAACCTGTACCAAATAGGCCGAGGAAGCCACAAGAACTGTTCTTGCTATGCCACCCTTCAACAGATCCATAGAAAGAGGTCGTTCACTGATCTTCCTTCGTCCATCCATGGCTGGAAGAGCAAATTTGTCTTTGTGTCGCTCGGTGAGGGGGGCACCGAATTCCCTCTGTCGGCCATAATGGGAGGTTCAACCTTCATGATCCACCGAAGAGTTCAATCTTGGACGCGCAGGTGGCGGCGTTCTTGAAAGGGGGGCCGAGGAGTGTGAAAGAGTACATCACGGAGTACAAGATGGTCGCCCTTGACTTCGTGAGGTATTTTGTATATGGTGACAAGGAGGATGATGTAGCACTGTGGCCGAAGATGACCACGACCTATGAGGAGGCCGATGGCCCTGATCTGGGGGTGCCAGTTGAGGCCGATGGTAATGTCCTTCTGACGCCCTTCTGCTCACCGTTGGTTTATCCCCTCATTTGCTGTCCTTTATGAAGAGGGCACAACTAAAGGCGTCTGAAGATTTGAAAGCCCAGCAGGCCGTTAACTCGGCAGCCGATGCGGGCCAACCTGCTACTGCCCCTTCACCGAAGCCTCCCGTTCAGCCGAAGAAAAAACGAACGGTCGAGGAGGGCCAGAAGAAGCTCACGGAGGCGGGCCTGAAGCCTACCAAGAAGTCGAAGAGGACTTCTTCTGGTGATGATGCCAGGGTGTTGACCGTTCCCTCTGGGGGAGAAGGCGGCTCTAATGCTGATGCGTTGGTGGATCTTACTTTGGGTCCTTCGTCCACCGCTGTCTCCAACCTTCCCCTTGCCGCCGCAGCCCCCGGAAGAAGGGGTCCAGCCGAGAGTTGGTCAAGGGGACCTACAAGCTTGAGGTTGAATACCCCGTTAAGGGTGGTTTGTTCAACGATATTGTTGATGGCCATGAGGTGATCTCCCAGGCCATTCCCGACGAGGACCGGGCTTATCTGAAAAAGCTCGGTAATGTCAAGATATACGACGGTGGGATGGCCCACATCGTCCAAGTAAGTTTCCTTTGCCTTCTCCCCTTTTTTCTTTGTTTATTGCATGTGTCGGCGTTGTCTAACCGTTGTGTTTCTGCAGGGTGCTTTATGCTGATGGAGAGCAATAAAAGGCAGCAAAGGGAGATCGCTCGGCTGAAGAAGATCGAGGAGAAGGTGGCTTCGGCTGATGAGGCTCTGGCCAGCTTGGAGAGGCTGCGGCTCGAGGTGGAGGGCCTGAAGAAAAAGGCGGATGAGGCCGATATGCTCTCCGTTGAGAAGGATGGGGCCCTTCAACGGTTGGTCGATGCGGAGCGAGTTCGTGATGAAGCCCTTCGTCGTGCCAAGGAGGCCGAGAAGGGTAAGGCCGAGGCGGAGTCGGCCCTGAGTGCTGCTGAGGAGAAGGCCGTTGAGGCCGCCGTGCAGAAGTTCCATGAGGTCGGTTGGAAGGGCGAGGATCGACTTCCTTGGTGTTTTGACGTCGTGGCGGCGAAGCTCCTCGACTGGGTCAACAATTGCCCTGACAGCCAAGCATACCGGGAGAAGGAGATGAAGGTCTTCTATGACCTCGACCAGTACAGGATGCAACGGTTACTTTACCGGAGGCTTCAACGTCGGTTCCTGGACCTGGGTGTTACCAAGGAGTGGGCCGTCAGTCTGGACCTGCCTCCGATGATGAAGCATCTTGAGGCCGAACTAGCGCTCCCTGCCGCGGAAAGGCAACTCCCCATCGATAGCTCCCAGGCCAGTGACGATTGGGCTTATGAGCCGAGCGTTTTTTAGGACACTGCTACGTCCGGAGCTGCTGCCGATGGGGCCACTACTCAAGCCGAGGAGAAGGCCGGCGTTGAAGAAAACTTGGAGGCCCCACCGGAGCCATGATCCGTCACTGTCCTGTTTATTTAATTAGTTGAAATGTTACGGCCATGAAGCCCCCCTTTGTACCTTGTACTTATGAATGAAAATATGCTTGTCTCTTTCGACTGTAGTGTTTACGATGTCCTCGTCTTGCCTTTCCTCTTGCTTTGTTATTCTTCGAAATTTTTCTAAGTGCTTAAGTCGAGACTTGGATAGTCGTTTCCTGAAGTGAGCATACTTCGTCCATACTGAACGCCCCTTGCTTCGAACAGCACGTGTCTAACTGTAAGCGATTGAGTGTCCGCTTCGTCTTAGCGTTCACCTTTCCTTTTATTGTTCACACTTTTAAATTTTTTCTAAGTGTCAAACTAGAACCCAGGAACTTGCTTCCTGTAGTTGTGGCCGATGAAGGGTCTTGCCCTTCGCTCGGCTGAGGGGGGGGGGGGGGGAATGTCTTCTTCGTCCTAGTAACGTTTGGTGTTTAGCTTAGAGTATAGTTGCTTTGTTCGGTGTGGACGATGGTGGTTGTTGGCTCTTTGTTTGGCCACCATTCTGGGTGCTCCTTAGGAATTCTTCCAATCACTTGGAAATTTTTCTAAGTGTTGGACAGACTTGGGTGGCTGCTTCTTTTAGGAGTGGCTGATGACAGGCTTTGCCCTTGGGTCGGCTGAGTGAGTATTCCCTGGATTATTTTAGTTACCTGTCGGCTATCTTGTGCCCGCGTTGGTCAGAAATAGATACCTCATGCCCTTGTCGGCCAAGGGAGTTTATCTTGGAGATTTTGTCCAAGTTTTTTTTTGCATGAATACTTTCGTCCATGATGTATAGTGTCTGTCTGATGATGGAAGGGTTTGATCTTGCGAAACTTGTGCGTGTATGCTTCGTCCGCGCCATTCCTTTATTGGAAATGGGTGGTTAACTTTGTACGCCTTAGTGTCTCCATCGGCTTGTGTACCTTCTTCTGTCATCCCTCCATACTTAGGAAATATACTAAGTGTTGAGTGGTCGTGTACTCACTTCACCTTGTTGTGGCCGGTGAGGGTGATGACCTCTTTTTTGCTCATCCGGGTGCTACTTGGGATTTTTCCAAGTGCCTCTGTGATGGTTTGTAGGTGCATGCTTCGTCCAAGGGTCGCCTGGGGCTAGGCTTGAATTGGTGGTATTGAGTTTACATTTCGCGTTTCAACTGATATGTGCTTAGTTAATTTTGGGGATTTTATTTTTATTGCTCGTGGCCGGCGAGTGCACGGTCCATCGGCCTCCCTCTTTTGTTTTTTTGGGGATATCGCTTTAGGCCGGCAAGTGCTTGGTCCCTCTTTTGTTTTGGGGGATATCGCTTTAGGCCGGCAAGTGCTCGGTCCCTCGGTTGTCCCTCTTTTGTTTTTGGGGATATCGCTTTAGGTCGGCAAGTGCACGGTCCTTCGGCTGTCCCTCTTTTATATTCTTCCTCTTTGCTTCTTTGAGCGAGGAGTGAGTATCCTTCTTTCAGGCTCCGGCCGAGGGGGTCGATAGTCCTTCGGGCGGTAAGGAGTCCTACCGGATCGTCCCATGGTCTCAGGGGGGGGTCCCGTCGCCTATTTATGACGCGGGCTAAGGCTTTTGGTCGGTTACCGACAGTTGCCGTATCTCATCCCTGAGTTGGGGGATTTTTGTCACCTCGGCCATGATTTCAGACCTGTCATCCTGCGATTTCGTGAGTGGACGACACGGTGAGCTTCCCATTTAAAGACGTGGGCTCTTTGCGGGATCCTTCGTCCTGGGGACACCGTCGACTTACCTGAGCGGCTCGCTCTAAGGGGCCGAAACGATGTGCTCTGTCGACCTTTCCTGAGCATTTTCGCTCTGAGGGGTCGATGTAATATAGTATCTTTTCCTTGAACTTTTTAGAAAAGTAAGTAGAACTCAACTTTTATTGATAAGTGGCTCGAGGCCGTGGGTGGCATTCGATCAACAACCCGTGGGAAGGTGAGGGCTTTGCCGGCTGCGCCGTCCCCGAATTATTGATAGAATTTCACCAAGTGGTGTACATTCCACGTTCGTGGTACATTAGACCCGTTCGGGTGTTTTAGTTTGTAGGTGCCGGCCTTCGTACTTGAGTGCCAGTTTGCCACCTTCCGTCGGTTTACTCGTCTCCCTTCGGCGAAGGACATAGTTCCCCACTTGGAATTCCCGGGAACGTACCTTGGCGTCATAGTATGATTTCACCTGACGCTGGTAGTTTTCTGCCCGGATGAAGGCTTGCTCTCGTCGTTCTTCGATCAGGTGGAGGTCAATCTTCATGTTTCCTTCGTTGGCCTCAGGTTCGTACTGCTCCACCCGTCGGCTGGGTATAGTGACCTCTATTGGTGCCTTTGCCTCGAAGCCATAACAAAGGGCAAAGGGGGTTTCGCCCGTCGCCCTCCTCGGCGTTGTACGGTAGCACCACATGATGTTGGGGAGTTCATCGGCCCAGCTACCTCCTGCGTCTTGGAGCTTCTTCTTCAGGCCCTCCAGAATGGTTCTATTGGCATTCTCGACCTGCCCGTTACCTTGAGGATAGGCAACGGAGGAGAAACGGTGCTTGATCCCCCACTCCTGGAGGAGCTCTTGGAAGGGTGCGGCCTCGAAGCGGGTAAGGATATTCTTGTGGACGAACCTCTGGCATCTGACCCCTGTAATGCTGGCCAAAGGTTCTACTTCGACCCACTTGGTGAAGTAGTACACGGCGACGATGATGTAGCGGTTGTTGCCAGCGGCCCTCGACAAGGGGCCGACCAGGTCAATCCCCCATCTTGAGAATGGAATCGTGGTGCTGACCGGGGCGTAGTTGACGGCTGGCCGACCAGGGGCTCTCTGAAGGACCTGGCATGCAATACATTTCCTTGCAAGATTGGCACAATCCCGCGCCATCGTCGGCCAGAAATAGCCCTAGACGACGAGACGTCGGGACATGCTGAAAGGGCCCTGATGTGAGGAGCAGACACCGCAGTGGACTTCCTCCATGGCCACTTCGGCCTCGTCTGGGTGTAGGCATCGGAGGAGAGTGCTGTTGTAAGATCTTTTGTAGAGTTTCCCATCCTCGATGGTGTAGCTTGGGGCTCTGAGTTTGGTTAGCTTGGCTCTCTCCTCGTCCTGGGGCAGCTCTCCCGAGGTGATGAAGGTTGTGATGTCTGTGATCCAGTCCTCCGGCCGATGTTGAATGCACATGACCGGGCTAACATGGATGCTGGGCATGCTTAGCTCCTCGACCTTGGCTATCTTGGAGATGTGCTCTGGAGTGTCTGTGCTGAGCTTGGAGAGGATGTCGGCCTCAGCATTCTCCGCCCTTGGGATCTGGGTGATCTCATGGGTTTCACATGCCTTGAGCAGCTCCTCGGCCGCCTGTTTGTATTGTCTCATCCTCCCCTCTTTGGACTCGTATGAGCCCTCGACCTGGCCTACGACCAGCTTGGAGGCCGACGGCGAGTCTGAGGCCGCTGAGAAGGGCCTTATACTCGGCTTCGTTGTTAGATACCCTGAAGTTGAAGCGGATGGCATAATAGGCTCTGAATCCTTCAAAGGAAATGAGGACGACGACGCCTCCACATGCTTTTGCGGCCGATGAACCGTCAGTGAAGAGAGTCCATGCTTCGTCTGGCTCTGGCCCGGGTGTGGCAGCGGCCGTCTCTCTGGCTGTGCACTCGGTGAATAAATCGGCCAAGGCCTGCCCCTTGATGGATGGCCTCGGCTTAATTTCGATCTGGAATTGGCAGAGGAAGATTTCCCATTTCACCATTCGTGAGGAACTGGTTGGGCTTCGCAAGAGTGCGCCAAGGGGTTATTGAGTTAAGACGTGTACGACATGGGCCTGGAAGTAGTACCCTAGTTTTTTCACTGTGTGGACGATGGCCAGTACCGTCTTCTCAATGGGGGAGTACCTGAGCTCGGCCTCCCGTAACGTCTTGCTTACGTAGAAAATTGCCTTCTGTACCCCCTCATCCTCGTGGATGAGCACGGAGCTTATGGCCGACGTGCTCACCTTCAAGTATAAGAAGAGGGTTTCACCGGCTTTGAGTTTAGAGAGCACGGGGGGGACGACAGGTACCGCTTCAGTTCCTCAAACGCCTGTTGGCACTCCGTCATCCATCTGAAGCCATTTGCCTTGCGCATGATCTGAAAGAAAGGGAGAGACCTTTCAGCCGATTTTGAGAGGAAACGGTTCAGGGCCGCAAGGCGTCCCGTCAGCCATTGTACCTCCTTCACGTTTTTTGGCGGCTCCATGTTGACAATGGCCTGTATCTTCTCCAGATTGATTTCAATGCCCCTTCGGCTGACCATGTAGCCGAGGAACTTGCCACCTTGGACGCCGAAGGTGCACTTCTTCGGGTTCAGGCGGAGCTGGAACTTCTTCATGATTTCCAAAATCTCCCGGAGATCGTCAACATGAGTTGTAGATTGCTTGCTCTTGACGATCATGTCGTCGACATATGCCTCCATCATCCGGTCGAGGACTGCTCTGAAGACCTTGGCTACCATCCTGGTATATGTGGCACCTGAGTTCTTGAGCCCAAAGGCCATGACGAGGTAGCAGAAAATTCTCTCCGGGGTCATGAAGGTCGTCTTCTCGGCGTCATCTTCACGCATAAATATCTGGTGGTACCCCCTGAAGGCGTCAAGGAACGACATCAACTCGCACCCCACCGTCTCGTCCACCAATCGATCAATGTTGGGGAGAGGGAACAGGTCCATGGGGCATGCCTTGTTCAACTCAGTGTAATCAACGCACATGCTAAACGTCGGCGGCTTCTGGGTAAGGACGATGATGGCCAACCAGGTGGGGTACTTCACTTCTTTGATGTGGTTGATTGAGAGGAGCATGGTAACGTCCCCCCTGACAAAGTCTCCCCTATCAGCCGAGAGGTAGCGCCGCTTCTGCTTGATTGGCGTGAAGGCGGGGTCGACTGACAGCCGGTGAGTAATCACCTTTCGGCTGATGCCAGGCATATCGCCTGCCCCCCACGCGAAAATGATTGCGTATGACCGCAGGACGTTGAGGATACCGTCGCGTTGATCCTGTGGGAGTTGTTTCCCTATTTTTAGGACCCGCTCCGGCCGGGAGGTATCTAGGGGGACCTCCTCAACCTCTTCGGCTAGCTCGGCGTGTGGTCTTTCTTCATCTTTGGTGATGGTGGCGGTGATGGTGTCTATTCTCTGCCCGGTGCTGGCTACCGGCTTCGTCAGTTTCAGGTAGCATGCCCGGGCTATCTTCCGGTTCCCCCGGGCGTAGGCGATACCGCCGCTGGTAGGGAACTTTAGGCACAGGTGCTTCATGGAGATGATGGCCTCCAGATCCTATAGTGCTGGGAGCCCCCATATCAGGTTGTGGGCGCACTCAAGGTTGACCACCATGAACTGCATGTCGATCTTGGTGCGATGGGAGCCGACGCCGACCTCCACGGGGAGGACTATCGTGCCTTCGGCGTCGATAGAGTCCCCGGCGAAGCCGGACAACGATGACCGTATCGGCTTGAGCAGCGCTTTGTCCAGCTTTACTTGCCTGAAGGTGTCAAGGTTCATGACGTTGACGGAGCTCCCCGTATCGATGTAGGTGCGGTGGATGATAGAGTCACCTATCTCACACCGGATGACGAGGGCGTCCCTGTGTGACGCGGGTCCCGGAGGCAGATCCTTGTCGGTGAAGGTGATCGCCTCCGTCCGTTGCTTCTTCGGCTGGGGGAGCGTGGGAAACTTCCCTAATGTAAAGGGATTGGGCCCATTTCTTCCTTTGGGTGGCTGAGTTCCCCTTGTATTACCCCCCACGATGAGGTTGATGTGGTTCCTCTTCGGGTGGGGCTCTTCAAAGTCTTCCTCGTCATCGCTGAGCCTGCCGATCTCTCGCTTCTTCGTAGAGGGTTCACCCCAAGCTTGCCGGTGTGTACCCACGTGGGCCACCTTTAACAAACTGGGAGAGTTCCCCCTGGCGAATCAGCTTTTCGATGGCTCGCTTCAGCGTGACGCAGTCGTCTATGTTGTGGGAGGTGTTCCTGTGATAACGGCAGTAGGTGCCGCCCTGATGGACGGCGTAGATCTCCTTGGCCGACCGAGGATCTCGTTCAATGAGATCGTGCTCCTCGGCGTAATCGAGGATGGAGCTAACCGAATGAGTGAGTGGGATCTTCGGTCTTTCCATCCTCGGCCGCCATACGCGGTCTTTGTTCTTTCCTCCAGCTCTGTGGCGGCCTTGTCCTCCCTGACCTCGGTCCCCGGCCGGTGGTGCACCCTGGGATGGCGTGGCGTTCATCTTCTTGGAGGGGTGTCCTCCGTCCTTCTTGTGGTTGTGGAGCTCATCGGCGTCAGCGTACAAATTCCTTCGCTGGAGCGCCTTTATGTAGGACCTCAGCGGGTCAGTGATGAGACTCCTCGCATATGGGGTGCTGCGGAGGGCGCCCTGAAACAGGACCAAGAGGGTGCGCTCATCGGCCCCCTCAACCTCATCGGTCTCTCTCATCCATTGGTCGATGAATGACCGGAGTGACTCGTCATGCTGATGTTTGACGAAGAGAAGATGGGTGAAATACTTCTTCGCGCGCTTTCTTCCGGCAAAGTGAGTGAGGAAGCGATGGGCAAGGTCTTGCCATGAGTCTATGCTCCCTTCGGGGAGCGCGTTGAACCACTCATACGTTGGCCCTTCAAGAGTAGAAAGGAACCAGCGGCAGAGGTATTCATCTGACGCGTTCACCATCAGCATATTGTTCTGGTAGCGGCTGAAGTGCTCCTGGGGTCGGAGCGGCCGTCATAGGGCTTGATGGTGTTTCCCGGTACTTCTCGAGGATGAGGGACGAGAGTACCCTGGCAGTGAAGGGAGTCCTCGTCCTGACTTGGACGATGGGGTCTCCTCGTCCTTCGGCCAACTCCCTCTCAAGGATGGTGACCTTGTTCAGAAGGGCGTTGAAGCCGGGATCCCTGGATGAGTTTCCCGCGGGGGTGGCGGCCAGCTGTTTGGCCTCCATCTGAGCGAGCCTTCGCTCGAGTTGGGTGATTTACCTCGTCCTTGGGGTCCTTGGCCGCCATGGTGGCGCCCTGCGTCTGCAAGCGGGCTGCGTGAGCCGTGTTGATTTGGTGGCGTGCGTCACCCTCGTGCAGCTTACCATTGCTTTTGTCCAGGCGGGGTCGATCCGCTGTCCGGGATACGGACCCCAAGCTTTCCCTTGATGAGCCAGGCTCACGTTCACCAATCCGTCCCGCCATCCTCTCCGAAGCAGGACGACGGCGCGTGTCTCCTAGCCTATTAATGGCTGAGGCTTTTCCACGCGTTGGGGCTAATCCAGCTCGAAGTGGGGAAGCAGGGTGGGAGTGGGATGACGAAGTGTCCTGGGCCACCACCCCTTCGTCGTTGCCTAGTTTGACGGTCAACGGCTGGGGCTGAGGAGGCGATGTAGTGTTCTCCCCAGTCCTCGGCATGAGTGCACTGAGGACGTTGGGGTTCTGGGCCAGGCTGGCGATGATGGCCGAGAGTGCGGCCTGGAGCTGGGGGTCAACGGCAGGAGAGGCCGGTTGCCCGGAGACGTTGTCGCCCCTTTTTGCGCACTTTTTGTCCAAGCTGTTGTGGGCGTCTGGGGCGCCGCCGTTGAGCTTGTTGCGCAGGTCAGTGGTGAGACCGATGGCTTCCTGGAAGACATCCTCGGCGGGAGCCTTGTCGGCCGTAGCGTCCTCCTCGTGTTCTCGGTTCTCTTGGGCCTCAGGGATGGCCTTGTCGAGGAGGTTGCGGTTAGACTTGGTTCTTCCCATTATCAGTTAGATGTGCTTGGTGGTGACGGAGGAGGCTAACTTGATTGTTCTAGTTCTCAATGAAAGCACCAAATGATGGAGTATTAACTCCTAGAGAGAAGTGAGAGCTTGAGAGAGAAGTGCTATAATTGCTTTGTATGAATGATTTTTGTGAACCCCCACACCTACTCTCAAAGGGAGTATTTATAGAGAAAATGTGGGCTGGGCTCCCAAGTCTTGGACTTGGGAGGCCCATCTGCAACTGGACCGCTACTGGGCCGAATACAAGATATGCAAAACTGACTAAGTATGAAATCCTGTTCTGAGAGCTTTTCGTGGCCAACGAGGGCGTGGCCGACAAGGTCACCCAGTTCTTCTGGCTTCTGGATCGAATTCTGAGTAGACTTCTTTCTGGTCGATGGAGGTCATCAGTCCGACGGGGGTCCCAGCAGGTGATCGTGGTACCTTCTGTCCTGAGTATGTGGGTACTGGGGTCCAGACTCATATGCTCCATCACCCCTCTTGTTATTGTGATATCAGGATGATAATGTCCCCTTTGCTAATTCTCTACTTAAGATAGTTGAGTTCATTTTCCCTAGATTGTCTTTGGAGAATGTCATGGCTAGAGTTTTGCTCAGAATTGGTTTGATATTCACCGGATTTAGTTATGGATTTACGATTTATGTTTGTTATGTTATTATTATTATTTTTTACTAATGTTTGTTATGTTATATGTATTTAACATGAAAAATGTAAATTATAACAAAAGTATGTATTTCTACAAACTACATTTAATTTTAATGTCATCTTTATGTGTTTTATGTTTTATGTTTACTGGAGGACCAAGAAATGAGCCTTTGTGTAGTGATGAAATGTTTGAACATAACGATGCAGACCATATATTTGTGATAATTTATTGTAGGGTGCATTTTAACAATAGATTTATTAGAAGTTGATAGTTGTATTGTAATCACTTTGTACTAATTAAACTTTGATGTTATATAACTTAATTCTTTGTAAATCATGGATTTAATTTGTGTTAATGAGATAATGGATTCTTTGACGTAAAATGTCATTTTTGTACATTTTGGAAGTATTAAGAAACAAAAGAACATAAAAATATTCAAAAACATTTGCTACTTTACAAAAGTATTATTTGCTGCGGGTGTTATATTATTTGCTGTGGTTGTAAACCGCAGCAATAAGTCATTTTTGCGTTTTTTAATTAGCTTTTTGGCTACGATTCTGAACCGCAACAAATAGGTTTTCCTACTATTTGCTGCGGTTCAGAACAGCAGCAAATAGGTAAAAATGATCGCAGCAAATAACTATTATTCTAGTAGTGTCCTAATAGCATTAATTCTCCTTATTAATGAGTGAATTAATTAAATAAAATGAAACTAATTCACAATCAGAGTAAGTGGATGTATGTACGTACACCACTTCCACTCATGATCATTTTGTTTTATTTTCTATTTTCTTTTTAATTCTAAATTATAAAGAAAAATACCAACCTCATATAATTAAAATACATCTTAATTAAGTATAATAAATCTAATTTATCACACTTAATTAATTCTATCAAATAGAACTCTCCTTCAACTTCATGAATTACATATGTTTAATCTAATTAATATTTAATCCATTTTCAGTATTACTAATTAAATATTATTTAATCCAGTTAATAATATTTAATTCATTCTAACAATTCAATCGGAAGGTATAATCACTTGTTGTGTGCCCCATATGGGCTTATATATTAAGGACTAATTAAATTAAGGTCTTACTAGAATCCCTAGACGATTTACCAGACAAATTTAATATATAAGGACGTTTGCGAGAACTATTCAAACTCCCTTGCAATATAGGGCTCATAGTGATACGGTATTTTCATTCAATGAACATTCAACTAAGTCTAGAACATGATATTGTGTCTATTCCAAAAACTTAGTTTCTGTCTCTCAATCTTTCTAGATGATCCATAACGATCATATTCGATATCCAAAACGAATATATCTTTGCATTGGCCAATGACTTTATGATCCATCTAGATATGAGAAGTAGAATGTTCTTCGTGATGCACCCAAGGTGCTTCGTGATGCACCAAACACATGACGTATCTACCCCGATTGGAGTGCAAGCGTTGGTCATGGTCAAAGTACATCACTCCGCACATGTAGTACGTATTGACCTCAAGTCGGAGGACTATTACACTACTCTATACGCCGATAATCCCATAGACACATGAATATAACTTATCAAGTGGTTTCTCGGTGGGTATGCCAATATTCTCTAAAATATCTATGTGACCATCATGAATTACAGGAACTCATAGTTGTGAGATCAACTATACTTTCTAAAAGTATGATGCAGTCCACATACCAATCTTATCGCATATCATCAATATCCCATTCTTGATGATCATTGATTGGGGCTATTTTAGGACCTTATGTTATATCATATAAGTTCCCACTTTCTTATTGACAACATAAGTTCAAGGGAACACAATTATGAATAAGTACTTAATCTCTACCGTACATAAGTCCACATACTTTCTATAAGTACTTATATCATATTGTTATTGACAATCGAAATACTTAATCATCAATGTGTAATATCCTATATATCAAATATATAAAACTGAATGTGATCAAGTACATATATCTCTAAAAAGTGATTGTCGCTAGGACATATATACTAACAGTATCCAATGGGTATTCAATTTTTAATATATATTAGCATCATTACGTCGTGCCTTATAGTAACAAATGCTAATAACTTTTCTTTAAAGAATATGAAACAAGTATAAATAAAGAAAGGAAGTATATATGTAGGTGTAAGACCAAGTCACATAGCCTAAAGTGTTGTATTGGAATATATAATGATATATCAATGAAACGGGATGAGCAAGGATATGATGCTTGGGAGGAGATATGGCACCCAAGATGAAAGCCATGGAGCATGCCATGGTGTTACTCCTATAAGGATATTACACGAGAAGCATAACATGATGCTCTCTACAAAAATAGCGCACGCTGAGCATGAGATGATGCATGCTACCAGCCCAGGGGCATAACACGCTGTGCATTTCATGATGCTATGTTTGCAAGCACATGACATGTTGAGCACGACAATGTGCTACCTTCACTTGTGCATACGGCAGGGTACTACCTTCACTTGAGCATGACATGTGTGACACTTCAAAAATTTAAATAAAAATAAAAATAATTTTTATTAGTCAGATAAAATATTACGAAAATAACATTTTTATAATTAATTGAGTCAGACAAAAATTCAACAGTGGTAACATTCTAATCAGATAAAATTTCAAAATTTACGACGTTTTAGTCCGATAAAGATATTTTAATAATAGAAACAACTTTTCATTAAATAAGCCAAACCAGACAAAAATTTAACACCTGTGACACATCTAGTCTGATAAAAATGGCCCGATAATAGAAATAACGTTTTATATCAAGTAGCAGTTATACACATGACACATACGTGATAAAAGTTATTTTAACTGGTGTACAAATATTTCCATACTTCTACGAACTCCTACGTACTTCTAAATTTATAACTAGTACTCCCTATATAATAATAATATAAAATGCTTTAGCTATTCAAACTACTCTTGTACGTACATAGCATAGTATGAACCTAGACTACAAAAGAAGCAATGTTAATAAATTTCAAACTCCCAGCCGGCCAACAAGCATCGTACGCGAATAGACTCCCTACCGGCCAAGTTATGTTGGAGATAACAACGTAGATGCAGATGAAACTGATCGGATAAACTCCAATTCTAATGCAGCCTAGAACCCTAATTATCATTATAAATATCATCCTCCGCCTGCGTTTATTTTCATTCAAAAACAAGCAGCGATGTTACCTATATATACGCATATATATACGTATATATACACCTATTTTCGACCATTTTGTTTTAGCCAACAACCAGAGCTTAAATGCTCCTAAAAACCTTCCTCTTCGTTAGAGGAATCCAACGAATCAAGAATCATTAAAAACGGTCGTCGGACGACGGAGATATCATCCGCCAGAGTGGCCGCCGGATTGCCGGAACTCACAAACATCGGAGGAAGACTTTTGTACGTGTTCCCTCTGGAGGAGGGGTGACGAGTCCGCCGCCTTCACTCACCCCAGCCGCCCCGAGTGCCGTCATCATCACCGGAGTACAATAGGAGCTGAGGTTCGCCGGACTGATACGCTCTATGCCGGAGCGAGTGCTACACGGATTGCCGTCGTCGCTGGGGGGAGAAGGAAGTCTCCAGGAGTTCTATGGAGAAGAGGAGTAACGTAGTGGCCGGAAGAGGTCGCTGCTGGGTCATCTCCGTCTTTTGCCAACGTTTTGAGTACCCACTGAGTTTGATCGACGAAGAAGACGACGTCCGTAAGTCGTACACTCGTCTGCTCTTCTTTTATTTAAGACTAGATTTTCACCCGCGCGATGCGCGGTACATAAATAAAATAATAATATTAAGCAATAATAGTTAATGTCTAAATGACATGACAAAGTATATACGTAATACACAAAAACAATTGTAATTAAGATAAATATATATACGACTCGTAATTGGTACGAATACTATTTTGGGAGAATAAGGATTAAGAAACATTATAATAGGAAATCCATACTCTACACGTTTCTAAATACTTCTTTGTAGACAACATTGGTAGTACAGTCTAGTTGTTCTCCATTTTCACCGCATATGAGTATCTTCAAACCCTTGCGATTTGTCACTCTGGATGCTGCAACATATAGTTGACCATGTGTAAAGACAGGCTTTTTCAATATAAGGCCAACATGCTTCAACGATTGACCTTGACTTTTATTTATTGTCATCGCATAAGAGGTCATCACAGGAAATTGTCTTCTTTGAAACTTGAAGGGTATTCTGGAATCTGATGGAGTCAAACTTAACCTTGGAATGACAACTTCAAGTCCTGCGTATTTCCCCCCTAGAATTTTTGCTCCAAGAATGTGATTCCCTAGACGTGTAATAATCAACCTTGTTCCATTACAAAGGCCCATAGAAGGATCAATATTCCTGAGAAGCATTACTGGAGTACCCACTTTAAGGATTAACTCGTGGTTTGGAACTCCTGATGCACGAATTTTATTGAGGAATTCAGGAGTGTGTAAGTCAGCCAAGAAATCAGAATTTGAGTCTGACTTGCAGATGCTATCAGAACTCAAATATGTCCTAGACTCTTCTTGAACATTGAGGGATGTCATGTATTCATTGATTTGATCCACAACATCCAGAGTTGGAGCTAGAATTGCACGCTCTAGCAAGTAGGCCGAATCATTGGCAATATTTTGAAAGTTAGGATATGTGCTTTCCACAATAGTGGCAATCGGATCCTCTCCACACTCTAATAGAATGTCATTTGGAATTCTGACATCAGCAAATCCATCATTGACTTCGCCCGCGATACCATCTCCTAGATCTGCAATCCACTTCGCGAACTCTACCAAATCTTCGTATTCACGATCGTCACTAAGTGATTGGAGCCGCATGTTCTTCGTCAAACGCAACACAATGCACTCATGCCAAATATATGAAGAATTAATTGTGGCATTCACTATGTCTTGTCTTGTACCCTTTGTAATGACGGGTAGAATTTGCCTAAAGTCTCCCCCGAACACCACCGTTTTCCCTCCAAATGATTTATCTCCGTTATATGAATTTGTAAATCTGAGGATGTCTCTCAAACTCCTGTCCAACGCTTCAAAACAATACTTGTGCATCATTGGTGCCTCGTCCCATATAATGAGTTTGCACCGAATTATCAACTGTGCTAATGGACTCCCTTGTTTGATGTTGCATGTGGAGTTCTCAGTCGGATTGATTGGTATCGCAAACCGTGAATGAGCAGTCCTCCCACCGGGTAACAGTAAAGATGCAATACCACTGGATGCAACATTTAGAACAATTTCCCCCTTTGACCTCAAAGCAGCAGACAATGTTTTCCAAACAAAGGTTTTTCCTGTACCTCCATAACCATATACAAAGAAAACTCCGCCTTTATTTTCATGAACTGATTCCATAATATTTTTGTACACATGACGTTGCTGATCATTAAGACTTTCAATGTATTTCTCATGCTCTTGACATAACGCTGCACGATCATATTGCAATTCGTCAAATATAAGCCTATTCTGAGTCATGGATGATTGACTCATGTCAGGGAATGGCATTGATGGATAATTCTTTAAGCTCCTGCCATTTCTTTTCAACATTAGCTCTATTTCAATCAGTGCATAATTTTTAATCTCAGCCTCTGTCAACGTTAAATCTAAAACAAAGAATTCAAAACCACCATTAGCATAACAAAGATATGTATATTATTATTTAAAAGATAAAAAATCATGAAAAGCGTAGTAGTATTTGTTTGTACCAGGATGGAGTAAAACTGTTCTCTGCCTGTGTAAAATGTCATCTGACATGAATGACCAACATTTTCCCCAAACGTACTCTGGTCTACTCATCGTATCTGCGATCAATAATATGACAAACATCTTTCTAAGCACCCATGATGAAACCCAAAAACTCCCCTCTGAAATTCCTTCAACATATTCTTTGTCATCATCTAACAATCCCATTGCGTAACATGCATCACGATATGTCTCATAACAAATCCCATCCACAGTTCTTAGATCATCGTACGATATAGGCCCACGCTTCAAATTTAGGACACAACGTAAATAATAAGATTCTCCTGAACCTGGAGGGACATAAGTTAGTCGACCTATAGCAAAACCCTTTTTGCGAGGTACAAATTCTCTTGTTGCAGCCTTCCAAACAAACTTTTGAGGAAATTCAGCATAAGTTAAATCCGCTGCCTCTTTTGGGTACTGCTGATTCGCCCTCATCCATGCCAAAAACATACTCTCCTTTACAGATTCACGTAACACAACATCAGTTACTGATGCATTATCTTCAAAGTAAACATATTGCTCGTCTGGAAAGTGAAAGCTCAATCGTTCAACAGATGGATTCTTATACTGAATCTCGAACCCAAGTATTCTCCACATTGCTTCACATGGAGAAATATACCTACAATCATAGTATAGTTTTATTTCATCCACAGGTTTCTCATTGTCATCTGCATTTGAAGTTTCATAAAATCCAGCTGTCACACGATCATGTCCTTTGTTGACGTATTTGAATAAATATTTGATTGACCGGCCCTGATTACACCACTCAACATTAAGATGAGCCCCGTACTTCAAGAGTAAATACCTGTTATGGGGAACAACATATCTGTTGTCAAGTTGTGTTACACCTTTCACAACACTTCTTCCATCATTGCGCCTTCTATACCTTGGATAACCTTCATCGTCAAGGGTTGTCTGTTCATTGAAATTCTTGGGGAAGTGCTTTGAACACTTAGATTGTACCATGCATGGAGCACTTTTTGCTTCATTTCCACACGGCCCATGCATCATATGTGTGCGTACTGCATTGAAATATTCAGGATCATTTGACTCATCAGGTATTTCTGCAGAAATGATGCTATCAATGTCCGCCGGAGTGGGAAACTTGTTTGCACTTCCCATGAATAACAAAATATGAGCGTGGGGAAGGCCACGCTTTTGAAATTCCACCGTGTATATCACTGCACATAAAAATACACACGCATCACTATAAATTTACTATACAATGATGACATTGAATTAAATAGGATAATGTTGTGACCTGTGATATACCTGCTCTAACTTCACCAAATATCTTATTTCGACGTAGATCTTTAATCAATCCATCCAACTTCATCTTGAAAACTCGAGATACTATATCTGGTCTGTCTTCAGGACTCAAGTTTCTCTCTTTGAGAAATCTTACAATTTCTGGCCACTTTGGATTGCATGTGAACGTCAAGAAAAGATCCGGATACCCAGCCCAACGACATATTGCCATCGAATCTTGATAATTTTGAACCATGTAACGTGCTCCTCCAACAAATGTAGGTGGTAAGACAACTCTCTTTCCTTGGGTAGAAGCATCTCTCTCGCCATTAAGCAAAGCATCAGAAAGCCCTTTGTACATTTCACACCTCAATTGTTTTTGATGTGTTCTGATGTACATTAGTCTTGAAGACTCAACCATTGTATATCCATCAACGACAAATTGTTGGAACAATCTTCTACTTTGGAGGATGAAAGTGCATTCCGTGCTCCGCTCATGCAGTCTATATGCCAAAAATTCCCTAATGCTAACACTTCGACGACCCTTTGTAGAATAACTATTGCCATCACAAAAGTTAATATCCTCCCTATAACCATCTTCACCAAAGGGAAAGAGAAGTGGATATTGCAACCCCAAATATGCAGGATTCAATTCATTTATACGCTTCAAAAGCCCTCCCTGTGTTTCAACCATTATATCTCTTTCACCAAGTGATTCATCAAAATCACCTACAACCAAAGCTGCTACCTCTGAAACCGTAGGTAGATTATAAGTTCTAGCATCTTTGTTTCTCCTACCTATCAACTTCAAGCTCACTTTTGCTTCGCCACCTTGAACAATCTTGTCTCTAACCATTCTAAATGACTTCACCAAAACATTATGTTCATCAAGCATTCCTCTTAAAGTGGACACAATTTCTTCGTGCAAATTGTTCTTTTTGGCATCGTCTCTGACAGAACTCAAACGGTTAAGATCCTCGTTTTGTGTGTCATATATATATAGTTGGGCAAACTTTGGGACACTTCCTTCTTGTGGCAACAGGGACCCTATTAGATGATAATTCTGACCACCAAGTTTAAAAGTTGGTGGTCCCCCACCCCTGTTAACTGAATTATCTATCCTACCACCCATCGATGTGAACGAAAACATACTATTATATGATCTGATATTATGTTGGAAGTGTTTACTCCTGGGATCTGTCCCGTTAATCAAATCATATAATTCAGGTGGGGGGTCCTTCAATTTCGGCAATACTATTTTTCCTTGCGCGCAACAAATAGAGTAGTTGGGGTTGGTTTTTGTAGAATTTCGAAGTGTCCTCTCATCAAACCAGAAAAGTGCTCCACAGTGGGCACAATTATGTGATGGGTCCCCAATATCACAATATTCAGCACTTAGTGTGTCTAGAAAGAGAAATTATGAAACAATCTTAGTGTGGATTCAAGTAAAAAAGGTCCATATTAATAATTAAAATGGTTATTTGATATTACATAATAAATTTTAAACTCGTATGAAACTTGGTTATTTGATATTACATATTATATTTTAAATATTTTCATTAAAAATAATAGATTACAAAGTTTTGTATATAAATTTGACTACATCACTAATAAATAAAAACCCAGAATTTTAAAATAATAGTAATAACAATCGCACCTTCAACTTGTTGTGGTTCTGATGGAAGATCATTCTGTATATGTGTTGATACTTCGTCGCACTTATGCCGGTTGTCAAGGAGACGCACATCTGGGCATTGGTCTACATTATTGATATTGATATTCGTTGTCCTCACACTCGAAGAACAATTAAATGGCAAATGCAATACTGTAGAAGTGATACAAATAGTACATAATCAATATCATAAAATATTTATGGGCTAATATAAATAGTAAAAAGTAAGAATTACCATTCGTTCTATCAACGAAAGCATCGGATGATCCACTGTGATGGTGCAAGGAACGTTTCTGAACATTACAGTCAACATTTTCTGTGACAAAGTCAATTAAATATAAACATGCCCTCGATTACATGATTCCAATACAATAAACTATTTCTATAACATGATTCCAATACAATAAACTATCTCTACTACATGATTCCAATACAATAGACTATTTGTATGCCCTCAATTACTATTATTATTTTTAGGAACTCATTTTATGTTTGGAATAACAATTTTGAATCTTATTTACACAATATAAGCAAAACTTTTGTGCCCTCAATCTCATTTTATTATCTTTCATATGACACCAATATTAGATATATAAAAATTAAAATAATTTTGAAGATACCATGGGTAGATGTTTTTTAGGCTACAAACTTTTTTAAGTAGATGTATGTTCTAAAATTAAGATCTCGTAATTTTTTATAGCACGTTTAAAAACATTGAATGAATAAGCTACTTAGAATGAAATTTGTGAAATTCTGATTGAAGTGGCTGGACTGGCTAACTGAAATTTTGTTAATTGGCCGAAAAATTATATTTACAATTATTTTTATTAATTCGATGAATTTTTTTGAGTGAGTTCCCCAAATAGGAGCAAAACATAGGCAAAATACAAAAATAGGAGTATCATGTTTTGAATAGGAGTAAAAAATATTTCCGAATTGTTCTCCTTTTTGTTGTTATTTTTAAAAATAATTGCTCAGATATGGATTTTTTAATAGATGTATGTAGATCTCGGAATCCGTGGTTCGTGCATGTTATTATAGTAACCCTAGATCATTTTTCTGCGTTTAGATCTATTTGGATCTATAAATCGTTTGCATAAGATGTACTACATTTGTTGCTTTTAGATCTAAGGGTCTATGCAGTTGTGATGCGTGTATGTCTTAATAACTTTAGAACCGTTTCATAGAATATTTTTGGGGTTTTTTTCAGTTTTTATTTGAAAAGCATGTTCAAAACTGGAATTTCTGAATTTGTGCTTCGTGCTTGTTATATACTATCCTTCGTTCGATAAAAGTTGAAACAGTTTTACTTTCACGGTTGCCAACGCGCAACTGTGATTGCAATTATATTAATTTACGTATTAGTAAACATAAAAAAAGTTAATATATTGGAAATTTACATTAATACAAATTTATTAATATTTTTTTACATAAAATTTAGTCAAAGTAAGGTGTGTGAATAGGGCAAAAATTCCAATGTTGCAACTTTAATGGAAAGGAGGAAGTATTGCATTTAGTATTGCCAATCTACCCCAATTACATCAGCCCATTAAATCCATTTAATCTGTACAGCCCATTAATATCCGTCCAGTCCATTTAGATTTACGCAGTCCGGATTATTCCAGCCCACTTTAAAAGCCTTCGGTTCTTCAGCCCAAACCCTAGCAATATATAACCCCCTCCCCTAGAGTATGGATTATTACAGACCACTTTAAAACCCTTCGGTTAAACGGCCGCTCTTCATCTCTCTTCTTCTAATTTTTTTGTATGCTTTCTGTATCACCTTACTCTATGTTTCTTCAAAAGTCTATACCTCTCTGTTCGGATAATTCCAGACCACTCTATGTACATCTATCATATTCTGGTGTTCATTGACAACCATTTTGGATGTGTTCGTGAACACGTTAACGAATTGAAGGATTGTAGTCCTTTTTCGGTTCAATGAACGGTATGATTATTTTTGTTAAATTAGGCATAGTTTTTGTATTTCTGTAATGATTCTCCTACTTTTCAATGTTATCCGATGATCGGTGTGTTCTTACACATGTGAGGAAGTATAACTACTGAACTCTGAGTTCCTGGTTTTCTTTTCGATTTCAAAACATTTGTAAAATATGGATTTTTCTGCATCGTTTTTGTGTTTTAAAAACATTGGTAAAAGATGGATTTTTGTACATCTACGTAATTGCTACAATATTACGAACCTTTGAATAGATCTATCAAGATCTCCGAATCTGTGGTTCGTTTATGCTATTATAGCAATCATATAGCATTAGATCTAATAATTTATGGCTTCGAACGCGCTTGCATAAGATGTAAACCATTTGTTGCGTTTAGATCTAAGGATCTACGCAGTTGTGATGCGTTTACCTCTTAATAGCCTTAGATCTATTTTTGGGTTAATTTCCAGTTTATATTTATAACGCCTTGCCCAGATGTATATAGATCTATTTAAATTTATAAATCTCTAACTTCCAACACGCTGTGAAAGACATATACCATTTGTTGCGTTTAGATTCGTAGATCCACGCCGTTGTGATGCGGATATGTCTTAATGGTCTTTAATTATGTATATAGATCTATGCATGTGTTATGAATTATATTTCATATATTGCGTACGAACACGTTTGCAATAGACATATACCATTTGTTGCATTTAGATCTGTAGATCTATGCAGTTGTGATGCGTATATGTCTTAAAAGCCTTTATCTATATACATATATGCAAGTGTTATTGTTATATCTCTTGAAATGCATAATTGTTTCACTTCCCTCTACCCAACGTAATCCTTGTTCAAGTCTACACTATAGAACTGGAGTTTAGGCCTTCAATATGAGCTAGCCAGATTCCCTGCCAGCCATGTTTGGCCTTCGGATCTGCGTGGTCTGGCAGCTCATTGCCTATGACCTATCTTAAATGGACCTGTTTTTACAAATCGGCCTTTCTAAGTATCTGCTGGAAATAGTTGTTTTTGTATATGACTATACTAAGACGTATTAAAAATGCCTTACTCTATTAAATTATTTGAGATTAAACTTAAAAATTAGTCTTTTTGTCATACCTTTGTTAGGTAGATCCTCGTTTTCTCTTTTACGGTTGATTACTGTGGACTTTGTGAGCCTCCTCATATTTAGGATTGGTACTCTTACATTACCTGGATTTATCACATAGATGCATTTTATGCATTGTAGCAGTTCTATTTGTGGCATCGGCATTATAAAAATATTTGGTATTGCTAAATTAACACTTCATTGTACACATCACCTATGTTATCATACACTACATAACTTCAGAACATAAACTGTTATATTACGGCATGCGAATAATACATATAATGTTCATCATTGTCATTTTTCATTCAAACTGCCATTCATTGAACACAGCACTTATGATTCACATCCACACCTAACCATCAATGCATATCTCATGCATGTTACAAAACATTCATGTTACACATGACCATCACTTATGCATTTCTACTCATCCACTCCCATGACATACCTACCACCATATCTGCATTAAAGTACTTTCTGTTTAGTTGTATTATCCGATCTGATTTCCTTGGTATCATAGTTGGTGCATCTACCCATGCTGAACAATCTTTGCATAAGTATTCCATGTACTTTCTGTTCTTCTTTATTTGCCTCATGCAGAAATAATGACTATAGTTTGAATCACACCATGAGCATGCATCCAGTAAAATGCCAACACACTTTTTTCCACACGTATAGCACCCCCCAGTTGAAACTACTTGACATGAACATTCACTCATCTTGAATAGCTAGAATGAAACATAGGTTATTAAAATATACACCCATTAAAATTTGGTCATATGGTTCATGGTATTCGCATAATACATTCATATAAGTAATGCATAACATCTAATTTGTTTTGATATGTCATTTATCTATTTAATTACATGGTATTCACATGACACATTCATATACGTAATGCAGATAGTAAATATGATAATAGACTTACTGTGTTTATTAGGATTCAATATGTGTAATATATGAACTTCACTCCTTGTGTTGCCTCCTACTTCGAAGGTTTGGTCTGTTTTCATAAATGAGGTAGTGGTTGAGGCATTAAAGACTATTTATTCTTCTACAATGTCAAGATAGTCAAATACCGTTGGTAAGTAGCCCTTTCTGTCAAACATTTATTATGATTGTGACCTTGGATTATTATTTATGACGACCTTGGGAAGACGCTACTTTCAGCTACTCTCTCCGGATATGGTTATAACTGTGAGTTCTTTACAGCACTTTTCGAAATTTCTTTTCCTAGCTGTACTATTCATTAAATGCGACCTCGGGCAAACCCACATATGTACAGTTTTCTTTAAACCAAATACTTTTCTCTATTTACAAAAATGATAAACACAGCTTAGACTCTAAATCTATAATTCTTACGATATTTATATATTTTGAATAATTTACGGCCTGCGTGTTATATAAGTGTACTAAAATTTGTATTTCTTTTATAACATTGACGGGCCAAAATCTAATGTGCTCGAAATACGTATCTTAACTAATATATATCCTATTTTGAAATGGTATTATTACCTATCATGTCAACAGTCATGTTTACTCTCACCCTGGTATTATTACCTATCATGCCCGAAATACGTATATTAACTAATATATATTAACTATATGGTATATTATTTCTTTTGTAATACTGATATAAAATTTAATTGACATCTTATTATATGTATAATATATTACATACCCCACATATAGTTATCCTTTTTTTAAACTGTTAGTATGAAGTTATGATTTCTCATACCGTTGAGAAATTAAGCATGTTTTGAGCACACATTACAAATTATATATTATTAACATAGGTTTTCAAATTAGTTGCTTATGAAGTAGAGTTTTGACTTGGTTAAACATGTTCACTTACTGTATCGAGATCACCTCACAAACATGCTCTAACTTACTGTTTTTGTTTTTATTTGAGGTGCATTCAGAAACATCAAACTTGTATTTTTTTTGTAATTTACTTTGATGAATGTAATTCATTGGTTTTAGGATTGCAGATTTCTATACCCACCTATTTATAGATTTATTATTATTATTAAATCATCCAAAGAATTTCCCCCCAATGCTTTTTACAATCCACTTAAATGAAGTACCGATTTAAATTAAGTTTGATCAATCTATTTTCATCTTAAACTTTATTTAAAACCCATACCAGCATTTACCTAAAGTTATAGATTTTGTCATAGACATTTTTAAAAATCTAGATTTGATTCAACTTGAGGATTGTGTTTTATTTATTATAAACAAAAGCTTATTAATTATTTGCTTAAAAGTACATAATACATTAAGTAAAGAATAAAGTAGATCTTCCTCTGACTTGGTGTTTTTATTTACATTTCAGGTGCGTTCAGGAACTTAAGTGAATTATGTAATTATTTTTTCTTTTAGTTTAATGAATGTAATTCATAGGTTTAGGGCCTTTAATAAGGTGCCTCATATGTAATAATTAAATAGTTTAGACCTCTAGGAATGCAGGTTCATAGCCACACCAAACACCAGGTATGTCTATCTTCCTTTATTAATATCAGCCTTTGTCAATATATAAATTGTATGATGTATGATTTTAAATGTAGTCAACAATTTAGAGAGCAGGAACCTTTTTAATTAACTTCAACAATAGTTAATTTTTTGTATTCTATTTCTATGTTTAGCCAAAATCTTCATATTTCACGGCAAAAGTTTTGGTTTGAATTACAAAGTTGCAATGGTGTTACCGTTTCCTTGTTTGTAGGTCTGTAGCCAATATAGTCGAAAAGATGAATTGTAACATTACAATCTAAGTCGTAGGATTCTTTCCACACCAACACTTTTGTACTAACATTTTTGTTGGTAAATTTTCATTACATTTATCAGATGACATGTTTGTTAGTGAACACATTTTCGAAATATTTATTTCGAATTAAGTTTAAGTTTGATAAATCTTCTTTTAATCTGTATTAACATAAATTTGAACTAACATTTTTGTTTATATTGAACATTTTTCGAAATATTATTCAAATTTAGATTAAATTAATCTTTTTTAATCTGAAACTTATTTTTTAATCCTTATAAATTACACTACCTCCCACTTCGTTTATCACCGTTCGGTTAAACTTAGCCAACAAACACATTTTTTCATCAGATAATCTTTTTTTTTGTAGGTTTGTTGTTTAAACAATTGTGCTATATAGTATTTTTTGAAAATACTTGAACTTTAGGTAACACAAAACCACATTTAATATCATAACTTAATTGGGTTTTCTTTATAATCAAAACAATGACAACTCTCATGAATAAGAAATAAGTGTTATTGCCAAGAATTTCTATATGAATCAAGCCCCCCTGGTCTACTCTCTTTTGTCTTCATTCCTCCAGATCATGGTCTCCTGGTCTCCTTTCCGTTTCGTAGGTGCCCTTCTTCCTTATGCTGATGCATCCGTAGGAGTCCTTTAACCTTGAAAAGTTGACATTGCAAAATCTAACATAGAAAAATTTGTTTTGATCTGAAATATAAGTCTAACATAGTTGATAATTGTTCATGCCTACAACTTGAACAATGCAAAACAGAGTTCATTACTACAGACCCAGCTCGTAGTTTAGCAAAAAAGTAAGGCACAGTTCTAAATAAATATGTAAGTGCCCAAACAAAATATTCAAAAAATCATCAATCCACACTCCTTTTTCAAGTAAAATGTAGCTGAGCCTGCTGGTCTATCTTCACATTATTCCTTCTCTTGTTTGACGCGGATACTTCTCCGTTTGATGTTAACATTCGCCGAAAACTGATCATTCAGATTTCTCTTAAGTTGATCGTTCCCTTCAATACCACCTACTGTCCGAATAGTTGTTGGAGTTTCTAGGCAATTCACTTCCTTACCCTGTCCAGAAACAATTTGTTTTTATTGCCTTGTTAAACAAATTCCACTCTATCAAAAAAGAATTTGATAACATCATCTACCTTTTCAGCCGCCCTCCTGTCATCTTGGTTTTCAACTTGTGTAGGTGACACGAAATCGTCATCTTCAATTACAACAGTCTGCATACCAAATAAATTAGTATCATATGATACAACGAAATTAGTTAATAGGAAAGCTTATCCAGACCTTCTGTTTTGATTTACTGCTAGCAGTACCATCTTCTATCTCGTTTCCTGTTGATCCGCTCTGCACATATAACAAATGTTTTTTATGCTGTCCACACCAAATCAAACATTTCAAAACATTTACCTTCTCAACATCTGTGTTTTCATCCATTTCAAGTGCATGGGTTTCATTTTTGGTATAGAGGTCCAAGATAGATTTGTCTCTTATCATTGCAAGTATCCCATATGAAACTGGACCTTTGTAAGAAGAACTTTCGTCTCTTGCTTTTATTTGAATTTTGAAGATTGCTCTTTGATCAATCAAAGCCTCAATGTCCTCAGGGAAGTGGGTAGGATCACCCGTTTTCTAAAAATAAAAAACTTAATGAATTATCTTCCCTTTTCAGAATTGCTAGTGTAAAAAGTATTTTTTTGAATCAACCTTTTCAACTTCCATTCTTAATATTGCTGCAGTTTTCCCCACAATATCTATACATTCCCTATCCCATAAGGTGAACGTAGCGTGACCTGAGTCATCCATGACACAAACTGAAACTTTGTACCTGCATACCGGAAGTTGGCAGATTAATGTTTGAAGTTAGTCTTATTTTAAAGTAGTGGAAAGTGATACATCTTAACCAATAACACAACCTCAACACTCCCTCGGGAATAGTCGTGTCACATGTGATGCATCTGAACCTTTCATCTTCTGGCTTTATTTTCTTGTTGCATGTTGGGCAGCTCAGGTAGCACCATTCCTTATAGTTGTCTAGTGATACAATATCACCAAGTAGCCAATAGGTTCCATCCTGTGTACAGAAGCTGTGAGTAACAAAAGGTGATCATTTTTTTATACAGTTTCTTTGATTAATCAACTTTTTACCTCTGGGTCCTTTAGCAAATCACTGATGTTTGTCATAGTAGCCTTTCCCCTAAAACGTCCTCACTACCCTGACCAACTGAATTTGCAGTGAAGGTAGTCATTGTTGTATTGTCGTCATCTGGTCCAAACTGCGATTTCAAATCTTCAAACTCCGGGCTAGAACCATTTATTAACAACTTCGAAACATCATAAGATGTTCCCACCAAGACATGACCTGAATATGTTTGAAATCTTTCATCAGCCCATTTGAAGCCAAAATAAAAAACTTAAGTTTTTTTTGAATTAGTCCTTACCTTGATAGCGTCTGGGTCTACCCATTTGTAGTATGATGTAGATGGCTTCATTTTTATGAGCATCATAAAAATCAGTGAACTGTTTGCAGTAGTTGTTCCACAATGTGCATCCAATACGATTTCCACTACAAATAAAAAAGAGTTTCATCATAAACTCTCGATTTTTATGATAAACAAATACCATATCATAGACAAAATTAAGACAGTACTCTGGATCTTCCAAAGTTAGTTCAATCAGCTTTTCTGGTTTCCCATTAACGATTGGTGTTTGTACTGGAGTCTTCCCGACGTACTTACCAATTACATCTGAAGAAAAACTGTTATTAAACGGTGTGATTATAAAAAAGCGTTTAAGGATATGTAAATGAAATCACCGATAAGCAATTTGTCGTTGATGACTCTTAGACTCTGCAGCGCGTCAAATTGATGGAAATTGAACACTAAGTTTGGAAAAGTTGCTGAGTGCAAATCATAGACCATTGTTTTTTTGAAAAATTCTAAAACATAAGGGTGTTCAGTAGTTTTGTAGTTGAAGTAGTTATCAAAAACTAAGAAGTTCTTGATTCTGAAACACTTGTTTTCCTGCAGTTTGTTTTCATACAAATGCATGAATGGCCTTTTCACAACAGCATGAATGCGGTCACCCTGCAAAATGAAAGCAAAATGAATTAGGAAGATGATCACTCGAATAATCAACCACAAAAGGATTTTAAAAATAAATTAAACGCTTTCGAAATAGAAATTACGTTCTCATCGTGGAAAACAAATTCCATTCTTGCACCTCCTTTGGATTGAGGTGAAACCTCATATGCTCTCACCACCCTTACTTTTAGAGCCCAGTTTGTTCTGGTGTGGTTAACTTCCCTAATCATTGAATACAATTGACTACCATGTGGTTCGGAGTTTTCTTTGCTAGATGCCATTGTGGTTTGTAATTTTGAACTGAACCATGTTGGTATTTATAGGGAATTCGAATTTTTAGGGTTTGCAATGAAACTGAATTACCCAAAGTGCAATAGATCTCGCCCCTCTCAACCACCCCATTTAATGCCACCTAATTCATTAATGCTTGAGAACCACCCTCTGCATTTGGAATGACCTTAATGGTACGAAATGTCACACCGAAGTGGACCCCAGACCACAGAAGCGAATTGCCCACTTTTGACCCATTTTTGACCCGAAACTTTGGGCGGGAAAAGTTGCTGCATTTCCACTTCGTTTTGTATAGAGTAAGATTGGGCTGAGTTTCTTTTAATGTTTGGACTAGGGCGATTAACAACGTACGTGGAAGTTGGATTTGCTAGATTTATTTTATTTACTTTAGAAAAAGTAATGGATTCACTTAATTAATGAAAACGGATGAATTTTGGATTAAAATAAAGTGGAAACTAATAAAAGTGATTGATTAGTAATTATTGGAAAATTTTAAATAATTAGTTATATTAATAAGTTCGAATAAAAAAAAAGGAAAATTGGATAAATTATTGAAATAGAATAAGTGACTAATTATATCATCCTAATTAAAAAGGTGCTCATTTAGAGACTGGAATTGAAGAAGAGAAGTAGGAGCATTTGGATTTAAGGTAAGTTTCACGTCAACCGAAATTAGTTCTTTTTCTACGTGATTTCTTTTAAATATTTTTGTGTGCTTATTTGAGAATTGAATTTATGTGTGCTGAATTTGAATATTATTATATAAAAGGATTGTATTTGAGAAATTAGTTTGTTGATATGAGTTATTTTGGAAGATTTTGTAATAGTAAGTAATTTGTTATCTCTGTGGGAGTTTAATGAAAAAGGAAATTTTTGAAAGAGAAATAAATATTTTCATAAAGGGTGAGCATCACGAGAGAAATCCGTGGTGTTGGTTTTCCACGTCCCTTAAAATGTGGAGGATGGTTAGGTCTACTACTACTCAATTTTTGGTTTGTGTTGGTATGAGGTGAATTGTCGGTCGGTAGAAAACATCCCGGCTTTTTGAGTAGTAGTGGTAGTAGTAGCTCCTAATCATTCAGGTTTTGAGGTGGGGTAGTTGGTAGAAAACATCCCGGCTACCCGGATCGACTTACTACCCCGGAGGGCTTGGAATACCTTTAGGGGGTGTGCACACTTAAAGTAGTTGTTTCCGTTTCCAAGGAGCAGTTGTGGTACCGGCGATAGTTCCGGGGTGGCCGTACATAACGACGGACCACCGGGCTCAACCAAAGTGTTGAGCACCGCCCTTCTAAATTACTAGAAAGTTAGGTACAAAGTGATTTTGGGAGAAATTCAAAAGAGGTGAATTTTGGTGTTTCATGTATTTTGGAATTATTATGGTTTACGAGTTAATTATGTGATTGGGATTTTATATAGATATCGTTTACTTATGATTTATGATTTATAAAGTGTTTCGAAAAATATTTTATGAGGTTGTACGAATTTATATATAGTATTTATTATTATTTTAAAAGGTTAGGTGGAACTTACTTAGCATTATTGCTAATGTTTGTTTTCTTTTATTTTTCTTGTGCTCGTATTTAACAGGAGGTGATCATGTTGATTTTGATGCTGCAATGTTTGAGAGCGCGAATTAGAAGACAACTATGTAGTTCACTAGAAATAAACTTTAATATTTACTTATGATTCGAACATCTTGCTTTTGTTAAACTCGTGTTTTGGTAGATAACCTTAGCATCCAATCATTCACGGATTGGATGTGGCGGTGACATGCCCCTTTTACTTAGTTTTTATTAATTTTCGCTGCAACTTTTGAAGTTTTAATCATTAAATAAAAGTTCATCTCTATTTCAAAGTATTATTTTGGGTGGAAAATTTGGGGGTGTCACAACATGTTACTATCGTCATTGGGGCATGGCGCGCCGCTACCCTCACTATTACACATTCACACATGTTGGTGATTTTAGTGTCACCGACCGTTTGGTGTAATACAAGTTAGTAGGTGTTGAGTGCACACTTGTATATAAGAACGAGTTTTATTCCAAAGTGTCTACAAGTGGTTGGGTATTCTTGCTTGAATTGGGGGTGCCATTTCTTGGGCATCTAAGAAGCAAACTTGTATCACAAGTTCAACAATGGAATCTGGGTTTGTTGTGTTGCCTACCGCCGGTAAAGAGGTGGCATGGTTAAGAAATTTAATTTTTGGGATTCCATTATGGGGGAAACCAATTGCACCTATTTCTATCCATTGTGATAGTGTTGTCACTTTGGCTAAGGCATGTAGTCATGTTTATAATGGTAAGTCTAGACACTTGGGTGTTAGACATAGTATGATTAGAGAGTTAATCATGAATGGTGTAATTTTGGTGGAGTTTGTAAAATCACAACATAACTTGGCGGACCACTTGACCAAAAGCTTGACCCGGGACTTAGTGCACATGTCCGTAATAGGGATGAGATTAAAGTCCATTTAAATCCTTAATGGTGAGATACTCAATTCCCCTCTAATACAACGTTAGAGGCTGAATGCAATGCAGAAAACTCACACTTATGGATTGGAACACACAATGAAAATCATCCCAAGGTGTGTGTCCGGACCTGTAGTAGGGAGGTTGAATTTATTTCTTAATAATTCCTTTGATAAAATGTAAGCATGTACATGAATAAAGGAATTACCTATATGATCGTGAAGTGTAGCCACGCTTCAAAAGCTTAGGACTTAGCTTTTATACGGTCATGAATGGGATTAGGACACACAACTTTATAATTGTGTCAAGTTTGTATTCCAATTGAGTATAGAAACTTGTATGTATTTTATCTTCAGATATTCAAATGGGTTGACGGGTTCAATCCCTAGGACATCCCGATTCTCGAATATTTGGAATGTGTAAAATACTAATATGAAAATTCAATCGTATCGACATTTTCATTTATGTACAAGTTTTGGTTTGAAAACTTTGTTATGTCATTTCATGGGTTACACTAAAATGGGGGATGATTGTTGGTGATTTTAGTGACATGGGCCGTTTTGTGTGATTGAAATGACATGAGTGCCAATGAGGATTAGAACTATGATGTAATACAAGTTAATAGATGTGGAGTGCACACTTGTATATAAGAACGAGTTTTATTCCAAAGTGTCTACGGCAGTGGAACTCGAGGCAGAACACTCAGTAGACCAACTTTATGGTTCTAGACCGAGGTCTAGAGCCGTTGAGCAATTTCGTGCAGTTTTCCAAAAACTACCACGATTATTCTCAACGTGTTGTAACTGCCTGGAACAGTTAATATGGACATATATCACCATATTTCGTACAGAGAAGATAGAGACAAGATATACAACATATCTTAATCACTTTTGAGTTTTGGCATTCAAATTAAGAAAACAATTCATATACTCACTAGTTTGTGCTCTAGATCTTGTGGCTAAGTTCTTGAGTGTCCTTAAGGATGATCTTAAACAGTGATGGACTCGGGCCGGGCCTAGGCCTGGTCGGGCCGCCGGGTTGTATGACATGGGCCCGGGACCGGCCCGAGGGTTGGACGGGTCCGGTTCGGGCCGGGCCACCCGCCCGGGTCACGGGTCGGGTCCGGTTCGGGCCGGGCGGGTTAAATTTTTTTTTTATATAATTTATATTTTATAGTTTATAGTTTTATACGAGTATTAAAAACAAACTTCAATTGCATTTATTTGAAATGAAATAGGAACTACATTTGAAAATTAAAACAAACTTTAAGAGATAAACATTTTGAAAATTGTAATCAATCGGAACTTCCCGCACCTCCCGATCCTTTGGCTTTGTCACATGACTTCATATGCTTGATTGCCATCCCGAATCCGCCTGAAACCCTCATGCTACATTTTTTCTCGCACCATTTGCAAATTGCGTACCACATCCCGGTCTTCGGGTCCTTCTGCTTATCAAAATTATACCGTATAATGGCATCTTGATTTTCCATCTTAACTTCTTAAGTATAAACTATAAAGTAGATATATAAATAATAAATATAATATATTGGAGAATAAGAGAATTAGAGAGTAGAGAGTTAAGAATAGGATTTAGGAAGAATTGGAGAAGAGATATGAAAAAATGTTTAAGATTAGGAGTATTTATAGGTTTTTTTACCCCCCACCCCCCACCCCCCACCAGCCAACCCCCCGGACCCCCCCTTTACCCCACCCAACGGGTATATAGCCGTTTGGGTTGTCCCCAGCCCCACCCCCAACGGCTAGTAGCCCAAGAGCCCAAACAAAACAAAAAATTAAAATAAGACCGGACCCGGGCCCGGGCCCGACCCGGCCGGGTCACATTAATCCAGCACCGAGCCCGCCCCGCTCATTCCCACCGGTTCGGATCCATACCCGGTCCCGGACCGCCCGACCGGGCCGGTCCCGGGCCCGCACAGTACCGGGCCGGGTGGCCCGAACCGAATCCAACCCTAATCTTAAATTGAATTTCTTATAACCCAAGCATAGGGGAGAAGTATCAATTCGGAAAGTGAATTTACACGATCCATAAGCAATCCAAGTACTCATTATCACCTCTTATACACGAAACCCCAACAACATATACATGGTGGTACTTCCGGGAAGCTAGGTGGTCGAAACAAATCCCGCAAAAAAGTACACTTGTCTCTCTAATATTATACTTATCGCTTTGAAGTATTTTCAACATCTCTCATTATTTTGCAGTTGATTTAAATCCATCCGGTGTATTAGAAATTTAATTTCTGAATTTTATTTTTAAACTCCTCTCATTATAATCTTTCAAAACCTGTTTTTTTTTGCCAATAGGGGATGAAATATGTTTATGATTGAAATGGAAAAGTTGTAACAAAAAGGAGTACTAACTATGTTGTCAACAAAAAAAAGTATACAATGAGTGAATGAGATACTACACCGTAATAATTGCGATAAAAATATTGTAATGAATGTGCTCTTCATAATGTAAAAGAACCAATATAACCTTACGGTTTAATAAGCTTATACCATTTACTAAGATGTGATGTGTCGCACATGAATCCAATGTTAAGCAAAAGGTGAAGGAAGATGCTTTTGGCATTCTTGTCTCAATAGATTTGTTCAGTGCATTACATGTCTCAATTATAAGGTGATGAGACAGTCTGGTAGTGAGTTTTCCTGCTTTAAGCTTAACAACTGGCTGGCATTGCTTCAATGGCATGTGCTTCAATGTCCTTCATATGTTGAACTTATGAGGAATACCACCTTCCATATCATCAAAATCAAGTCTTTGTCTATCTCTGCCAACCTAAGAAATAAACACAAGTAACCAGGAAGCAATCTCTAAGTATTAAAAAAACCATCAACCTGAGAGTGAATCGGTATAATTCTGAGAGCAGCAAACAAGACGTAGATTGCTTTCTACCTTAGCAAGGTAGGAAAGGTCGCATGACATCTGTTCATCCATAGATGTAAGCTTTTTTGACAGCGTCATCATTCTGTACCAGGCAGAGGATAAGTAAAAAAACAATCATTTGTTGTATCAATTATTAAATGGAGGAAAGATCAACAAAATTATTATGCACTCACCTCTGAATTGATGAATCAATGTGTTCAATCATTTCACAACTTTTGTATCGCTCAGGATCCTCTAGGAATCTAACCATTCCGTCTTTCTGATTGATAGTTGCATAAATCTCACCGTCTTCAATCTAATATAAAACAAGACCAACCCCTTTCAAGTCATCTACATGCATACAACAGAACTACAAAATCCAAATCCCAAACAAAAAAGTATGCAAACCAGTTTATTACCATTTGAAGAACATGCATTTCTGCCTCCTTGGGACTCCTTAGTTGGACGGCACTAGCAATATCTTGAAGTGAAAGGGTGAGATAAGTTTGGGTCAATCTTTGAATATTGTGTTTATATATAGATGCCACAACTTGCTGCACCAATCCAAGATTATTGTCCTGTAAATCGAAAAGCATCAAACCCAATTAAATTCACACAACAGTTTCTTGTGGCAAATAATCAGATAGGGAACTCTCTCTTTATGTAATTATTATTACTAGCATTATGTTAAAACTTAAAACACACCAGTTTTCATAAATAATGAAGTATTATATACTGGCCAACAGCAGAAGACTCACATTTTCATACTTGTCTCTGTTTTTCTGTACACATGTCTCAAGCTCAGAGATTTTTCCAAGGCTATAACTGTTTGCCAGATCCAAGTAGGGCTGCTCAAAGACAGGAAGACAAGGTTCGTCATGAAACTTGCAGCATATTTCCTCATTTGTTAGAATAAAGATGATGACTAATGACTTTTTAAAAAAATGAATAAATCAACATCAGCTACCACTTGCAATATGAAGTACAAACAATAGAAGTGGCAGCTTAGCTACTAAAAATACACCAGAGGTTTTAACTTCAAAAGTACAGCCGTTGCAGTTGAGTTTTCAGATATTAGATGCAGCTACCTAATAACACACCTGACAGTAGTTCTTCAGATTCCTTTGAGCCACAGAAGATGTATACTTGGGGAAGCTGGTAGAGAACTGCCACCACAAGTAAAAGAAGATTGATTTCCGATACTAAAGAACAGAGCATTAGCAATTGAAGAATGGTGTAACATGTAGCGAAACAGACCTGCCCAATCTTGATCAGTGAAACTAGAATGTATTTTTTGTATGCCTCAACTGCTATAGCATTTAACGTTGACATTGGTGATGTTACTACCTAAAAGCATAGCAAAAGATGGTAAACAAAACAAATTGCTTTTAACTTCAACTATACTACCAGAAAGGGGAAAAAGACATATTTCTCTTTCTCCCTGACCAAAACTTAAGTATACAATGCAGTCATACATTATGGAAAAGCTCCAAGGCTTTCCGAAATTCTTTCTGTCCAATACAAATCATCCCCCTGCAATAATGCCCAACAAGAAAAGGCTAAATTAGCATATATCCACCGCAGAGGCATAGTCATTTAAACATCCAAAGAAGTAATCACAGAGATAACTGAAAAGGGATGTGCACCAATCAAGCGTAAAAACTTGAGTAGGTTAGAATTCAAAAATATGAGTTAATTAATTATCCTGGAAAACCATCATAAACCATTGTTTTGTTAAGATGATATATTGTGCCGATAACGAAGTAGAAAAATATAAAATGCTTCCCACATTCTAACCAGTGATCTACAAAACGGCGCAGGAGCCATCACATTGATCTTAGCTGCCTGCTTAGGAGCTCTAGGCGTGCTAGATGCCCCTCTAGCGCACAACAAATTTCACAACACTACATGTCACCAACACAATCAACCAAACTTGTGAAATATTATTTGCACTGAAGTGGATTGACTAAAATATGCATGATATCTAAACATGTAATGAGGAAGAGGAGATATTATGTACTTAATGTATAGAGCTTCATGCATAAATAAGTTGGTACATTCATATTAATTGTAAAAAAAACTATGAGATAGTAGATCTGTTGGAAATTTGTTGATCGTTCTAAGGTAGAACTAGACAAGAGATGAGATGAAAGATCACAAGACTTCAGTAATTTGCTCAGCTGACCCATAGTAGCAATATAGGAAAAAGTCCTTTGGCTGATCGACCTCAAATATGTCATCCTCCAAAATAGAAAACCCAATACGATAACACTTCGCCAGTACACAAAGAAGAAGAAATTCAGGATGCAAGGGTGTTAATTGCTCAGTCGAAAGCTGTAGTTTCTGAATAGCTGTCCGCATAGGACCCACACCTTGTAGAGGGGCTTTAAGTAGCAGAACTTGATCCTTGAATCTTTTACAAACAGATACGACTGGAAAAATATAAAAAATAAAGCAAAATGAACCAAAAAGTACTCCGTAAAAAATAACAACAATACTAATGAGAGTAACAAAAAAATGCTAAGGAATGATTATAAGTACATTTCTCAGGTGCCAGAAGGATTTGATCTGCAGCACATTCATCAATAAACCTAGCCACACAAGAAACCAGTTCAGGGGCTTGTTCTGTTGAAATTGGAGCAGACATGGATGCATCCCTGTTTATAACAAACACATCATGAGTCAAAAAGACTACCACAGTACAAATACATTGCTCGTATTGAACTAGGTCAATATTGTTTTAGCAAGAATTAACTTAATGAAATGCATTAGCATACCGCAGAAAATTTCAAAGATGAGTTACAAAACAGTGAAAGTGTCCAAGTTGTGAACAATTTACTTCTTTTATACTCCCATTGATAAGGAATGAAAAGGAGACTTTCAGAATAAGGAAATAAAAGGCACGAATTTCAAAGTTCACAGATGAAAAATACGAACTATCTCCATCCTCAGTCTTCGCATGGATGGAAGAGTGGAAAATATAGCTACAGTGTGATTTTTCAGCAGTAAATTGCGATCAAAAGAGGGAAGCAGGGACAACGGCAGAAAATAACTAAGCTGTTGCTGTTGTATTCGTAGAGGGGCTTACAGGATATAAAGGTAGCCCAAAGAGTGTTCAGTAGGGTTGAGTTGGGCGAGTAGAGGAGGCAAGCGGGTCGACTCGGACCGGAGGAGATCATCGGACTGTTTCAGGAAGGTGTGAAGTTGAGAGAGGTCTTGGGCATTGTTCGATAAGCCTTGGATTTGAGCCAACACCGATTCCGCAGAGCTGATGCTCAGATTCATCTTTTCTTCCACTGCTTCTTCTTCCTCGGTTCCTCTTCTCTTCTCTTCTTATTTTGTTTTTTTGTTTTAGAAGCAAAGGACGTCAACTGATATAGGGCTTTATAACGCGGTCCAATAGAATATTTAGAGCCTAAAGCGAAACATGGACTAACCCATTAGGAGATAAATTCAGTTTAGAAGATAATAATTGGAAGTATGATACTCCGTAACAAAAGAGAATTCAGAATTTTACACTATTCATTCCATTAAAGTGTTAAACCAACAGGAGTTCTACCGTCCTACCAGCCCACTATGAGGATCATGTTCCAAGGAAGTAAAATATGCATGAACAGTGACGTGAATGAACATTGATTTTTTTGTGTGTTTCAGTAGCAGAGGTGTAACTTCCCGTTTAACAAAATGTATGTAACTCACGTTGATAGAAAATGTAACTTGAGTCAAATTGAAATGTAAGTTGTCTAAAACGAAATATAAGAAAAAACATTGATTTCAATGTAAACAATGAAAAATTGATCCTAATTGCTCAATTACTTTTTGCAAGTAGTGAATATGTTTTATTTTTAATAGTAGGGCTATAAAAATGATATAGTTAAAAAATCATTTTTTGATCATTAGTAGGGGTTTATTTAGTGGTGTAACTCGTGTACATTAAGATGTAACTCGCGTATATTAAAATGTAAATCTAGAAAATTTGAAATGTAAACTATCTTATATGTATATATACATGTATACACACACACACACACACACATTACAGATCAAATACAAACCATGCTTAATTTACTAACCTACAAACTCAATAATAGGCAACACTTTGAACTTCAATATGCAATACAAATAATGTAAAGATGCACACTATGAACTTCAATACGCAATACAAATAATGTATATATGAAACTGTTATTTTTATGTCTTGAATAATATGCAACACTTTGAACCTAACTTCAATATGCAATACAAATAATGTAAAGATGCACACTTTGTAGGTTAGCATGAGAGAACTAGTTTGTATGTGATTCAATATGCAATACAATATATATATATATATATATATATATATATATATACACACACACATATATACATATATATAGATATATACATATATACATATATACATATATACATATATATATACATATATACATATATATATACATATATACATATATATATACATAGGTTTAGGTTCATGTGAGAATTTAATCTTAGGAGAGCAAAAAAGAATAGATTACAACCGTTAGATGAAGCCTTCATTGCAATTTTTAATATATTTTCGTTGAGGGCAATAGGGTGATTTCACCTTACAATTAATGCATTACGATTGTTTCCATAACTATCTCCTATAATCTCTCATGACCAACCATTTTATCATTTTTTAATTTCTCTACGGTTGTTTAGCACTTATTTATCAAAATGTTTTTTTATTTTCTTAGCCAATTAAAATAATCATGGACATCTTCATTATTCTCTCATTCAAAGCCACGTTGGGAGACCCTTTTAAATATAAACACTTGATCATTTCATCATTAATTTATGTTTAAGTATATCTTCTATTTTATTTTTGATGGTTTTTTCTTTTTGTTTTTTATATTTGCGTATATCTTCTGTTTAGTTTTGTATACCTCATTCAATTTTTTAGTTTATATATTTTGGGGCTTTTTTATTTGTAAGGAAGATATATGTAGCGTTTAAGAATTAATTTTATATTTATCGGAAAGTGCACTGATGGATAGTCTACCCGGGGGGTATATATCCGAGGGGTTATTGCTGAGAATAACTTAGAGAGAAGTCAGAGCAAATAAGTAAGAGAGAGAGTGTGTATATTCGATATGTATTGAGCGTGGTTTACAATGGGGAAAAGGGGTGCTATTTATAGTAGTAATAAATGCTAGATAAGGACACGTGTCAGTTTTCTGGTGGTCGAGGGGTCACCTCGACCGGGGTGGCACTGGCACTCGCATGTGGCCGCATTAAATGCGGTGGTTGGATGTGACGTTTGTACTTGGTACGGTGATCCAGGCGCATGTGAAGAGGATATTCTGTCGAGGTGGATGCCTTAGGCTGAAGGGTGCTGGGCCGAAGGCTCTTCTAACCGAGGGCTCCTACCTGCCGAGGGCTACAGGTGCCGAAGGCTTGGTTTTCAAGCCTTGTTCTCCTGTGATGCCTCTTCTAACCGAGGGCTCCTACCTGCCGAGGGCTACAGGTGCCGAAGGCTTGGTTTTCAAGCCTTGTTCTCCTGTGATGCCTCTTCTAACCGAGGGCTCCTACCTACCGAGGGCTGCAGTTGCCGAAGGCTTGGTTTTCAAGCCTTGTTCTCCTGTGATGTTTCTGAGCTCGATTCCGTCACTGGTAGCCTTCGACCATAGGGCCGAAGGCACCCCTTTGCTTATTGTGGGCTGCTCAGAGCTCCATTTTGCTGGGCTTGGCCCATTTGGGCCTGTTGGGCCTGATTGTAGTAGAGGAAGTATGTGGGTCGGGGGTCCCTGGGCCATATACTCCATCAGGAGTCCCCCACTCCTTTTGCCGAAAGGTACTTGAGGGAAAAGGAGTAGCTGTGGTGATTTCCCCGAAGGCTACCCTGTCCTGTTGGGTGCCTCATTTTCTCAAATCCCCCATATGTCGAGGGCTGAGAGCTTCCTGAAGGGAGTGTAAGTGTGTTGCTCGTATGTGTTTCTTTGTTGTAGTTTGTAAAGTAATGAGAGATCTGCATTTGTGTGCTTTGCCGAGGGCATTTGTTGACTGAAGGCTTTGTGTGGCTGAAGGCATCATGTGGCCGAAGGCATCATGTGGCCGAAGGCATCATGTGGCCGGAGGCATCATGTGGCCGAAGGCATCATGTGGCCGAAGGCATTGTGTGGCCGGAGGCATCATGTGGCCGAAGGCATTGTGTGGCCGGAGGCATTCTGTAAGCCGAAAGCATCATGTCGAGGGGAGTAGATTGCCATTGTGATCTTGCCTCAGCCTGTTGTAGCTGAGAAATAGAAAATTTTTAACATTTGCGTGTTTTGCCGAGGGGAGTCCCCCAGTCCCCCACTCCTTTTGCCGAGAGTTTCTCGAGGGAAACAGGAGTAGAGTGATGCATGCCTTCAGCAGGAGCCGCCGAGGGGTGACGCCTTTTGCTCCACAATGGGGAGATGCCTCGTTAAAAACCTCATTAGGAAAAAACCCTGTGGGAAAAAATCCTAATGAGGGAAAAAGAGTACACCGGATGCCCTCATAATGAAGCAAAAGGAGTGCACCCTTCGGCCTTGATTGTTGAGCGGCGGTTGTGTCCGTCTGGTAAGGGGATATCCAAGATCAGCCTTAGATCCTGCATGAAAAAGCTAAGGAGCTTGTAAGGACCCCCCCCCCCCCCCCCCCCGTTATCAAATAAAGGTGACGGAGGGGTGCAAGGCCAGGTGGGCTTGTGTTAGAGCCCCTGGCATCAAATACAGATGCTAGAGGGATGGAGACCGAGGGGTCTTCATGATGGCCCCCGACATCAAATAAAGATGTCGGAGGGATGAAGGCCGAGGGGCCTGTATGATAGCTCCCGACATCAAATAAAGATGGCGGAGGGCTGAAGGTCGATGGCCTGTGTGATGGCCCTCGACATCAAATAAAGATATCGGAGGGATGAAGGCCGATGGGCCTGTATGATAGCCTCTGGCATCAAATAAAGATGCCGGAGGGATGAAGGCCGAGGGACCTGTGTGATTGCCCCCAACATCAAATAAAGATGCCGGGGGGATGAAGGCCGATGGGCCTGTATGATAGCCCCAAACATCAAATAAAGATGTCGGAGGGATGAAGGCCGAGGGACCTGTGTGATTGCCCCCGACATCAAATAAAAATGTCGGAGGGATGAAGGCCGATGGGCCTGTATGATAGCCCCCGACATCAAATAAAGATGTCGGAGGGATGAAGGCCGAGGGCCGTTGTGATGTGGAATCACGCTGAGACCGGGGGCCTTTGGTGATGTGAGATCACGCTAAGGCCAAGACCGTTATGACATAGAGTCATGTTGAGGCCGAGGGCCGTCTGATGTTGAGTCCGAGGGCCATTGTGATGTCCTCACGCTGAGGCTGAGGGTCGTTGTTGATGTTGAGGCCGAGGGCCGTTCTGATGCTGAGGTCGAGGGACGTTGTTGATGTTGAGGCCGAGGGCCGTCTGATGTTGAGGCCGAGGGCCACTGTGATGTGGAATCATGCTGAGGCCGAGGGCCGTTGGTGATGTTGAGGCCGAGGGTCGTCCTGATGTTGAGGCGGAGGGCCGTTGTTGATTTTGAGACCGAGGGCCGTTCTGATGTTGAGGCTGAGGGTCGTTGTGATGTGGGATCACGCTGAGGCCAAGGGCCATTGGTGATGTGAGATCACGCTAAGGCCAAAACCGTTATGACATAGAGTCATGTTGAGGCCGAGGGCCGTCTGATGTTGAGGCCGAGGGCCACTGTGATGTGGAATCATGCTGAGGTCGAGGGCCGTTGGTGATGTTGAGGCCGAGGTTCGTCCTGATGTTGAGGCGGAGGGCCGTTGTTGATTTTGAGACTGAGGGCCGTTCTGATGTTGAGGCCGAGGGCCGTTGTGATGTGGGATCACGCTGAGGCCGAGGGCCGTTGGTGATGTGAGATCACGCTAAGGCCAAAACCGTTATGACATAGAGTCATGTTGAGGCCGAGGGCCGTCTGATGTTGAGGCCGAGGGCCATTGTGATGTCCTCACGCTGAGGCCGAGGGCCGTTGTTGATGTTGAGGCCGAGGGCCGTTCTGATGTTGAGGCCGAGGGCCGTTGTGATGTGGGATCACGCTGAGGCCGAGGGCCGTTGTTGATGTTGAATCACGTTGAGGCCGAGAGCTTTTGGTGATGTTGAGGCTGAGGGCCGTCCTAATGTTGAGGCCGAGGGCCGTTGTTGATTTTGAGACCGAGGGCCGTCTGATGTTGAGGCCGAGGACCGTTGTGATGTGGGATCACGTTGATGTCGAGGGCCGTTGGTGACGTGGAATCATGCCAAGGCCGAGGGACATTGGTGATGTAGAATCGAATTGAGGCCGAGGGCCTTTCCTTGACAGTTCCAGGAGTCCTCTGGGTGTATGTTCCTTCTTTCAGGCATCGACCGAGGGGTTGATTCCCCGCCTCGGCCGAAAGGAGGTCCAAGTGATCCGTCCGGGGGTTCGTTTGTTAGTCCCCCGGCGCTGGGTCGTCCCTTGATTGTGCCAGGAGGTCGTATGTTAGTCCTCCTGATGTGTGTTCCTTCTTCTAGGCTTCGGCCGAGGGGGTTTCTTCCCCGCCTCGGCCGGAAGGGGGTCCAAGTGATCCGTCTGGGGGTTCGTCTGTTAGTCCCCCGGCGCTGAACCGTCCCTTGACCTTGGGGGGTCCCGTCGTCTATTTACGGCGCGGGCTAGGCTTGGTCGGTTTCCGACGACTGCCGTTTCACCCCCAAGTTTGGGGATTTCGTCACCTCAGCCATTCTTTCAGGCCTGTCACCGTGCGTTGCGCGCCGGCGACGCGGCGAGCGTCCCGCTCCAAAAACGCGGGCCTTTTGCAGGCCCCTCGTCTTTAGAAACCATCGGCCATACCCGGGCATTTGGCCTCGAAGGGGCCGATAAGATGTCTGGATTGTGTTGTAGTTTACTTAAATTCATAGAAATAAGCGGAATACAAGGGGTGCGTTGTTTGACAACGGCTTTGTTAAGATTCACCGCTCAAGGCCGAGGGCTCTAGGCCGAGGGGATGGTAATGTGCCTCGAGGTCGAGGGCCCAAGGATGAGACTAACGCCGAAGGTGAGGAACATGATTAGCGGAGGTGGCGCTTCTTCGGCTGGGGCTCCTCGAACTCCTCTCCGTCACTGAGTCTCCCGATTTCATGTTTCTTTGTTGCAATGTCCCCTTCTTCTTTATCGGTGTTCTCCCCGGTGTTTTTCCTTGGGGCATTTTTGATGAATTGGTGGAGCTCACCCCGTTGAATTAAGAGTTCAATAGCCTTCTTTAACGAGACACAATCGTCTGTATTGTGGGAGGTGCTTTTGTGGTAACGGCAATAAGTGTCGCCTTGGTGGATGGCGTAGATCTCCCTCGCCGACCGAGGGTCCTTGGGGAAAAGGTCCTGCTCTTCCGCATAGTTGAGGATAGTGCTCACCGGGTGCGTGAGGGGAGTCCTCGGCATGTCCAGCCGAGGGCGCCATTGGCGTTCGTTACGGCCCTACTGGGTGTGGCTTCCATGGTATCGGCCTCCGGCCGAGGGTGTAACACCCCGGACCCGTAGGCCCCGAGGTAGTTACTTCTGACCTCTAGTACTGTCCTCACAAACCGCCACTAGCCTTTTCCGCGCACTTTGTCCTCACTCGTGCGCGCCCTGAAAAACTTCCCAGGGGGTCACCCATCCCAAGACTACTCCCGTGCAAGCACGCTTAACTTTGGAGTTCTTGGCTAATGAGCTCCCTTAAAAGGAGATGCACCTTATTGGTATGAGTAGTACTATTAATCCATTTAAATTAAATCTCAAGTGTTACATCTGCCCTCGAGACAGACCCTCCGCTTTCTTGGAGCCCTCGGCGGTCTTGCCCCCCTCCGAGCCGGTTGAGGGCGGAAGTGCGGGGCCTTTCTCTGTTGTCATTGTGGCGGTCCCGGGACTGAACTTCCTGGGAGGCCGTGTCTTGGGCCACTACCCCTTCGTCATTCCTAACCCGAGGGATGGGGTTTCCGAAAGGGTGTGGCAGAGGGGGAAGTACGATGTTCTCCCCAACCTGGGGTTGAGCCGGAGCCAGGGTGCCGAAGGCACCCGGGTTCTGAGTTAGCGTCTGGATGAAGGCGGAGAGTGCCGAATGAACGTCGATGGTGAGGACCGGAGGGCTGACTTGGTCATCGCTCCGGTTTTTCTTCTTGGCCTCGATGCCGAGGCGGGCATCGGGGGCATTCTGCTGGATCTGAAGGCGTAGGTCGACAGCCGCCTGTTCCAGCCCAGCGATGACACCGCCCTCGGGAGCCTTGTGAGAGGCTTCGGGGGCGTTGACGTCGCCGAGGGCCAGGTTCTTGTCTTCTACGTTTTTGGAGTTGGCACGTGTTGTTCTCACCATTTTGGTAGAGGGCTAGTGTTTGGCGAAGGGGGAGGGTTTCTTACTTGATCGTTCGACCTCTCAACGAGAGCACCAAATGATGGATAGTCTACCCGGGGGGTATATATCCGAGGGGTTATTGCTGAGAATAACTTAGAGAGAAGTCAGAGCAAATAAGTAAGAAAGAGAGAGTGTATATTCGATATGTATTGAGCGTGGTTTACAATGGGGGAAAGGGGTGCTATTTATAGTAGTAATAAATGCTAGATAAGGACACGTGTCAGTTTTCTGGTGGTCGAGGGGTCACCTCGACCAGGGTGGCACTGGCACTGGCATGTGGCCGCATTAAATGCGGTGGTTGGATGTGACGTTTGTACTTGGTACGGTGATCCAGGCGCATGTGAAGAGGATATTCTGTCGAGGTGGATGCCTTAGGCTGAAGGGTGCTGGGCCGAAGGCTCTTCTAACCGAGGGCTCCTACCTGCCGAGGGCTACAGGTGCCGAAGGCTTGGTTTTCAAGCCTTGTTCTCCTGTGATGCCTCTTCTAACCGAGGGCTCCTACCTGCCGAGGGCTACAGGTGCCGAAGGCTTGGTTTTCAAGCCTTGTTCTCCTGTGATGCCTCTTCTAACCGAGGGCTCCTACCTGCCGAGGGCTGCAGTTGCCGAAGGCTTGGTTTTCAAGCCTTGTTCTCCTGTGATGTTTCTGAGCTCGATTCCGTCACTGGTAGCCTTCGGCCATAGGGCCGAAGGCACCCCTTTGCATATTGTGGGCTGCTCAGAGCTCCATTTTGCTGGGCTTGGCCCATTTGGGCCTGTTGGGCTTGATTGTAGTAGAGCCGTAGAGGAAGTATGTGGGTCGGGGGTCCCTGGGCCATATACTCCATCATGCACAATGACTCACACGTAAGTGAACAGATTAATTCAAATTATCATATACTGTAAAAGTGAAAATGTTCCCCGACATTTACCTCACCGATTTTTGTGATTTGTCTTCCGGGTTTAAAAATAAATAAAAATATAAGTGAAAATTAATATAAATAAAAGCGTATGTACGATTTTTTTTACATATATTTCAAAAGTGCGAATTATTGCGCTAAAAAGTGCTCAAATTTCTCATAGTCAAAGTATCATGTAAATGAACTTTAATATGCACATCTCATTGTTAGAAGTGCACAACAATCAAATATAATGTATCATAGAGTGATAAACTAATAAGTAATTATAATAATTAAATCAATATAAATAGATATCAAAAAGTGCACAAAACGAATGCAAAATTTGTAAATTAAGTGCTCAAATCACAGGTATAAATAGATTTTAAAAAGTGCACAAACGATTACAAAATTTGTAAAATAAGTGCTCAAATCACAGGTCATAAAAAAGTTGACGACGCATATATTGAATAGCACAAGCTTTATATAACATGTGCATCATTACAAGTGCATGTTAGCATTGTTATCATGATTTTTTTTGGATCATATTGACAGGTTCGCCCCACTAATTTTATCACATATTGTCATCATGATCTTTTATATAGAATTGGTGCAAAGTTCAGGATACCAAAGTGAAGATACGTTCAAGTAAAAGTGCATCAATGAAACTAACGATTTTAAGTGAATATTTTGATTGTATCTTTTATTTGAAACAAGAATTTGAAAAAAAAACTATAAAATGCAATTAATAGTCCGAAGTTTTAGATTGTAGTGTATTTAATTAGTGATCCTATTTATATGGAAAGATTGAGTACCGTTTCCTTATTATCCAAAATCATAGGTAATGTGTTTTACTCTTTTGTCCTTAATAGTAGAACCGTTGCTACAATTGTTATAATTACCATTCAATGTTCCAATTAATTACGATGCTGCCACCACTAGTTTATACCAAATCTTAACCTTTGATTTCATGTATTTGACGGGGAGATGTCGCTCTTTTTTCTCTCCTGGAAGCCTTATCTCACAGGAACCCTCCCCTATATACATATATACATACATATATATATATATATATATATATATATATATATATATATATATATATATATATATATATATATATATATATATATATATATATATATATATATATATATATAGGGAGCGGATCAGGTGAGAAGTGCTCTTAGGCTGAGAACTGCAAAGTTTAACTAATAGACTAAAAACACGAACTTTTAACCAATAAATCCTAACTTATAAACCCCGTCGAAAATAATTACGAAAATGCCACCGCCAAAAAATAAGCCTGGAAACCTTGAAAATTTTTGGACGCGCTGGCATTTTTGTAATTATGATGGAGAGCTTTATAAGTTATGATTTATTGGTTATAAGTTCCTATATTCAGTCTATAAGTTTACTGCGTTGTAAGATTAGATGCAAATCCAAGGGCTGAGTTTGTTTCTCACTTCTCATTTTAAGAGAGACTTCTCACCTGATCTTCTCTCTCTCTCTCTCTCTCTCTATATATATATATATATATATATATATATATATATATATATGTGTGTGTGTGTGTGTGTGTGTGTGTGTGTGTGTGTGTGTGAGAGAGAGAGAGAGAGAGAGCTCTTCCTGTCCGGCCACCTCAATTTGAGGCGGTTCCGGGGGGTATTTTTTGGCTAAAATTTTTTTGTGTATGTTCCTAATCAAGTCTAGTTCATCCATACCAAATTTGAGAAAAAATCAATCGGGAAGGTTGTCAAATGATTTTTGCATGAAAACTAGTCCGGAATATACATATAAAACGCAGTTTTCATGCAAAAATCTTTTGACGACCTTCCAAATCATAAAACTAGTCCGGAATACACACACACACACACACACACACATATATATATATATATATATATACATATACATACATATATGTGTGTGTGTTATAAACATTGATTTCAATGTAAACAATGAAAAATTGATCTTAATGGCCCAATTAATTTTTGTAAATAGTGAATATGTTTTTTTAATATAGGGCTATACAAAATTATGTAGTTAACAAATCATTTTTGGTCATTAGCAAGGGTTTCTAAGTTCATTTCGTGGTGTAACTCACGTACATTGAGATGTAACTCACGCATAAACAGATTTAACTCGTGCATAAGAAGATGTTACTTCATATAATATCAAATGTAAACAATGAAAATAAGGAGTTTATTTGTTCAACTAATTTACTTAAATAGTGAATATGTTTTGTTTTTAATACCAAGGTCATAAATATGTTTTAAAGAAAAATCATTTTTCTATATGAGTAATTTATTTTATTTGTCCAATAAATGTATTTATGTTATTTTTGATGGATAAAATTTTGTTCCAAATGCAAAGACAAATCCGGTTGTGGACATGCATCATGTTGTCGCATAGCCATACGGACTACATGACAATTGGGGAGGAGGTAGTATTTGCATGAGAATTGTGATGGAGAAAAAAACGACGAAGCACGCAGTAGCACTGACGGAGAAGGGAGAATACTAGCGGCTAGCCAAAGGATCGGAGAGGAGGATTCTGGATTGTTTTTAATTAGAAAAACGGTGTCGTATTGGGATCGGTATACCATGTGCATGGTATACTGATCCCACAATATAATTTGCGCAACAGCAGTGCCAAAATATCTTCCAAGTCATCTCATAAGTTATTTTATTTTCATTTATTGGAGAATTGTACAATTTATATAGTGATTGATTCTTTCTCTATGAATAAGTAATACCCTTATAAATGTAATCCATAAAATAAAATTTAAAGACAAACACAAAACATTTTGGGGCTGATGGAGCATATATTTAATTATTTATAATAGTATTATAGTCAAGTATTTCATTATAGTTAATTATTTGTACACATTTTCCTTTTGCTTCATTAGTACTTTTTTTTACTTGTACAGCTGTATATCACATGTTCACTTATTCAAGTTCAAGTTAAAATAAAATCTGCAGATTTTAGATCATTTGGTACGACCATTTGTGTCTCATTTGTATATTGTACGGAGTATAAATTAGATTTGCAAGTTTAAGTTGTATTGCAAAATTATATGGTAATTCTCGAAGTATTTATTAATTTTAAACATTATTCTCGAGGTACTTTGTATCATAAAGGTTTAATCCGTGTACATATAGAGGAGAGATGACACTCCATCATTGAGGGACTCCCATCACGGGAAGGATGACCTCATTCAAGGGGTTTAATGGATTCGGGGTTCCAATCATTGGGGAAGTATTTAATTATATATTGTACTCGCGGGTCAAAATACCTTCAAATCATTAAGTTCTCGAGCATAAATATTACTACGTATAAAATTTGATAAAACCATTTCGAAATTCAATAGGTTATGTATGTAAATGAATTTGGATGGCTCTATAAGATATTCTTAACTAAATGTTAGTTCCAAATGAATTTGGAGTCAACTAACATGCGACATGTAAAATGGATAAACTGAGAAAAGGAGAAATAAAAACAGATAATCATGTATATATTCTCATCTAACTCAAGAAGAATTATACCATTCTTGAACACACTAATTCACGTCTATTTGAGTCAATTTATCTCTCTCCTTCCCATCTACCTCTTTTCACACATCCTAAAGCATGCACACTTGGAATGTGACATTGTCTCACAGTCTACGACATATAATAATGTAAGCCTAATTATTGTGCGATCATATTCTCTTAAGTATAGTCGGCATATCTCGATCACATATTTTAGTTTAATATGTGAAGAAAATATAATTTGAAAAATCTCACATTCCTCCTATTGTTTAATAATCTGTTAGGCAAAATATATATGGGTCTTATGCTTCCTCTTTTCCCTACAATGCCTCAATTCTCCTCACTTAAAAGATACCGACATTTCTAAAATCTATTACAACATCCATCCTATTTTATTGTTTTACTTTAGTTTTACATAATTATTAATAAAATGATTGAAAAGGTAAAAATTTTTATTGAAATTTGAACATAATAAAGTGGGATGTTACAGAAATATGACAGGTAAAATTTAATGATTAGAGTATCTTTTTATTTTCTTGGCTAATTTCTGGTAGTGGTTCATTTTTTTGTCCAATAACTTCTTGTGTTTTTAATCATCAAATCAGTATTATGGAATCCCATCTCAAATTTGTTTGAAACTTCTCCATACATAAATCTTGCTTATCATATTTGTGTTTGGGAGATTTCCCAAAATAGGAGTAAATGAAATTTGAAATTCCAAAATAGAACTACTTTGTTTTTATTCTCAAAATGGGACTAACATAGCAGTATTTACTGTCATCTTGTAGCCGTGACTGCCAAATAGTTGCAGTACAGTGCATTTAACATGACAATATTCATTATAATTAATGACAGTATTTTTCAATCATGGCTGTATTTTTCATACATGACAGTAATAACTCCTATTTCGGGAAGAAAAACATACTAGTCCTATTTTTGGAATTCCAAGTGTCATTTGCTCCTATTTTGGGTAATTTTCCTGTGTTTTTGTAATTTTCAAGAAAATTTTAATTTTTAGGTTGTAATATACCATGTGGCCCGTACCCTTAATTTCAGGTGTGGGGGATTTGGGATACTGCGAGTCTGAAGCACGATTATTGAAGATTTGAAGTTGGTCTTCTGTGAAATTATATCAGAGATGTCATTATAAACTTACAATTGTGGTTATAAACTTATAAATGGAATAACTTTAATCACATGACTTGTAAATATATAGTCAGATGACTTATAAATATACTCCGTATTATTCAACTAATTGTAATAATAGTATACAAAAAGGACAGATACTAACGACTTTCTTTTTCCCCTTTTGGTACGCCGGAAAATATACCAAATGATACCATACTACTTCTATTACTACACTGCCCTATGCTGCTTCCCTAACGTGAGAGAGATTGAATCAACTAAGAGAGATTGAATCAACTCGTCCAAATATTGATGACTACCTCCTAAGTTGCAAAAGTGTCTGGATTCAGTTTGGGAGATTGAAGCACACAAATGTCACCCGACTCATTATCCTGTCGCACGTCTATCCAACCTCCTGTTTTTAAAACCTGCATATGATACATACATGTTGCTGCTGAATTTCATATCTCAATCATAATTAATACGGAGTACATGTTTGGTCAAGTATTCTTCTTAGGTGAGTAATGAACGAGTGAACTGGCTAGATGCGTACCTAAAAGGCTAAAAACAAAATGAAGAGCTGTTTTTTAGCAGTGAATGTTATTAGCCTTATTATCCATTAGCAGAAGAGATCATGTGATTAACAGGCATGCATGGCATGGCGTAATTATCAAACAAATATATAAATAAATGGACCAAACTAACACACACCAGTATCTCAAAGAACACTTTTGCGCTTTCTGTTTTGGTTTTTCCTTCAAGTGCACATGACAACTTAACAGCTTCACCCTTTTGAGCTGAAAATTGTCTAAGCAGAAACATTGCAACCTTTCTGTAAGGGGAGAAACCAAAATGAGTCAGAAATCTTGACCAGCACTTACCAGAGCTACAGACTTGATTGAAGTTATGCTACAACACCACAAAAAATGTCAGAAATAAGGAAGGCTGTCCTTATCAATTGTATACCTTGTTCTCGCATGACATCTGTCTGCAAACAGGATAAGACACACATACACACATGTAAGAGAACAATCAGTGGTTCATGTTATTATGACTAATAATGACATCTGAAATTCCAAAAGAGCATTTAAGAGAACACTTCCTTACATTTCTCTGGGATGTCGCCTTGAACTGAACTTGTTTCCTGAAAATGAACCAGTTAAAATGGTTTAGCCTTCTCACAAGTTTTTAGAATGATAGCTACATATTACAGATATTAAATAAATAGAAATCATTTAGTTTAAAATGCATCGATTCTAGAACTTCCCTTGCTAATTATTCAACAAGTGATGCTTGTATATATGAGGGATAAAGCTACTAAAGAGATAGAATGTAATGTTTTACCTCATCCATCAAATCAATACCCAGCTCAAAATCCTCGGTTTCACATGCAACCTTTTGCAACATACTTTTAACTGAGGTTGGAGGCTCCATTATGTCCAGTTCCTCACTTCCTTGTACCTCGTGGAATCTACATGGGACTGAAGTGGCTACTGGTGTTGAAGGAGCAATTGGAGTTTGCTCGCACTGGGCTATATGTTTGGAGACAGGAGATACTGGCGGTGTACCACCATTCATCTCAGGTGTTTCCACACCATCAACCGGTACAGTCCTATTCACCGTCATCCTGCGAACTAAAATACCAGCGTCCACCAAAGCACCTGACAAGCGCACAAACAGTTAAAAAGAACAAAAATAATAAGAAAAAAAAAATTAGATTAAAACACTGAACTTACTGCATGGAATCAGAGGCTCCAAAAGACTTTCAGGAAGAGAGGAGAGCTTCTCATATTTCCATGCAAACAATGGACTGTGAGGAGCTTTTATTCTTTTGCATACCAAGTCGTCTTGGTTATCCAGCCAAGACTTATACTCTCTGCAATTTCATGAATGGATATGTGAACAAAACTAAATGAAAAAGTACACAACCCAACAGTGCATGTCAGCTAAGCCACCCCATGCTAAGTTATTTCTACTTGGATTTAAATAATAATCTTTCCATAGGCAGACAGCATTATCTAGGTAAGTATAAATAATCCCGGGAAAATTGAGCAGAAATTCGACTGTGTCATGATTTGTAGAATTTTGGAAAAGATATATTTGAATATGCAAACATGCCTTTGGATCACTGCAATCAGCACATCAAAAGTACTACCATTTCAATGCATGTAATGGAGATTAATATAGTCATATAGAGAGTAGGTTTTGATTCCATACTTATTAGAGATCACAATAGGATTATCAAATAAACACTTCCGTTTCTTCAAAGCCCTTGGTTGCTCCTTAGTGGCAGGAGTCCGAACAGACATCACATCCATTGATGAATTGGCTAAATAAAGAGGCAATAGCGTCAACTACTATCCAGAGTATATCAACTGACAATGAGAAATATATACATCGAAGTAAGGTAATTGAAGAACAACTCCACATGTCAGTTTCATTTCAACGGTATCTATCCAAATGGTAGGATTTTGTAAGACTAAGGATTTTACTAACAACAAGTCAATAAAAACAACCAAGCCTTAGTCCCAAAAGAGTTTGGGACCGGCTAATATGAAATCGGAAATTTTGTACGGGCTATGAGCTAAACAAATTTTTAAACCAGGATGCTTACCAGGACATTTAGAATCTGGGGTCACATCAACACAAAGGGAGACCTGGTGATTTTCTGAAGATTGATGTTCTCTGCTGTTCGAGGAAGGCATTTCTGGCATATTCATCTGTCCCACATCCCCAGACTGCTTTTTATATGAAGATTCATCAAGAAGTTCCATGTCACTTACAGGCACGTTGGTCTCAGAATGTTTTATTTGCACCCGAGCAAAGGCGGCTTCGTCAACATCTTCGTCGTCAATTATCATAGGCTCCAAACGATCTTCTAATCTAAATGGACAGTTTTCCTTGAATTCTGTATGGTTGTAAATATCAGAGCCCAGTTGTGGTATTTGCTCATCACCAGTTTGAGTTTCATTAGAATCCTCCGAATCATTTTGCATTTTACTCTTAATCTCTTCAAAAGTCAGAGGTTCTAATCGCTCTTCCAAAGAGATCCTTGTCAAACAAATCTCTTCCATGGCTTTATTACTTGTTGAGCCACCATTGACATCACGCTCAGCAAAGTAAGCTGAACATAAACTACAAAAGAACTCATCCTCATCAATCATGCAAATGTCATTATGCCTAATAATAATGATGATAATAATATCACTAATACAAGTACATGGCCATGAATGGAACCTAATACTTACTCTCTGAGAGGAGTGAGATTTGGGGAATATGCTGGAGAACGAGAAATCTCTACTTGACCATGATACTGCAAAATAATAAATTATGTATTCAGTCTGTGTTTTCTTATCATGTCTTATTAAGGATTTGGAAATCCCGCCATTTATACAATTATTGATATCCCATTTGTCTCAAAAAGTAATGATGCAACTGCACACTACCCTAGCTCAAATCATTTTTGCATTTTTGAAAAATCATACTTTTGAAACCCCTAGTTAATTATAAACAGTGAAATCAATCCTCTAGTGATAGACACTTCCATGTTTGGTCCCTTTCTTGATGCGAAGTGTCATTTTTTAACCTTATTACAGAAAATGTGACGATAATACTCCATGTAGAGTATGAAATGCCAAGGATACAATGTAACATTACCCTTTACAGAAGTATGTTTTCTAATAGCAGCCCTGAGATTGATCGGTTCAATTTACACTATTTACCTCTTAAAATACACCCATTGTCAAAGAGGTGAAGCTTCAAGGTTGGTAGAAACAAATAAACGCATGTATCCAAAAATTACACTTAAAGTTCTATCCAACAAAAATAATAATTTAATCTGTAAATCATAAACAATGTAAATATAATAAATGAATTATATGTGGATCAAACAAAACATGATAAATGAAGTAATATTAAATGAATTAAAACAGCCTAATATAATATTATAATGGAGTCATATTCTACTGGAAGAGGGAAATTTTGAAAAAATAATGGAGGTATGCATAAGAAAGATGTTTTGTTATGGAGTACGGAGTACATTATACTTTAGATGTTCAGATTCAGACCAAGCAAACTTTGTATGAAGAAATACAGATATTCAATTCATGAAAGACTACAACACAGAGTACTACTGAATACCTTCTCAGATAAGCCAAGCCTAAAGCGATCGCTCTTCCATGCATCTGGTAAACAGAATTGCTAAATTAAGTAAAGGAAAGTAGTATCAAGGTTTATAAAGGTGGGTTCAGGTATCAAGGTGGTTTGTTCCTAAGAGGCGAGGTGTAAGCCTCAAAATATATAGACGTATAAAAGTTAAAATAGTCAAACTAGTAACAAACAACCAAGATAGTTATATCATATAGTTATAAAGGATATATCCATAATTATATGTCCAAAAAGTGTGGAACACAAACACATATGAGCTAGTACTAGTAAGTCATTAGAACTCAAACATACAAACAAAAGCATCACACACGAACAGACATATCACACACAGAAACATCACACAAACTTAAAGATGAATAGAAAGTACACGTTAAGGACTTAGGGTTTAAATGAATAAAAGACTTCTTAGGGTTTAAATGAAAACCTAAGCCCTGATACCTAATCTGTACGCCTCACCTTGAGGTGCGCCTCAAAACCCGCCTCTTAAGCGGCTTTTTAAACCATGAGTAGTATAACATAATAGTGAAGACTTAGATTACCTGAAAGCATGATATCTTCATCTGGTCTTACATGAACACTGCAAACCCAAGAATGCAAGCATAAGGTGGTGAAGAATGTCAAAACACGAATCCAAGCAATTGTGGTGAAGGGAAAACTCGCAATGCTTGTTAAAGGGTAACTTTATAGCTCACCTGCATCTGTCTTGATCATCCAGAACTCCCAACTCAAAAGCATCAAGTTCAAAACTCTCCGGGATAGAGATTGAGCAGTGAGATGAGTGTGCTGCTCTGGTCATTGGTTTTGGATTCCTTTCCTTTGAAAAATCACCAAGCTCAGCCAGCACCTTGTGGCAGTCATGGAAGAGATATTCAACTTTCTTTGAATATATCCTTACAATGCCCACAAGAAGGTGGCCCAAAACCCTATAAGTGACTACAGGTACTTCATCTAGCAGAATTTTATCTGAATGATCAAAGAAAAAGTGCAGGGATAAAACATAATCAAACAGTACTACTTGCAAAACATGCGACCATAGAGAAATCAAAGAGATTCCGCTATATTATTTAGTGATAACAAAACAAACCATAACCCATTAGAAAACATTAAGAAAAGTAAAACCTAGTTTTATTTTAAGACCAATTGCACTTCTTTCCTAAAACAGCCACCACAGTTCCTATTTCCAGAAAAGAGCGATCCTTTAAGGAGAAACCGACACTCTGTTTCACGGTAAACTAGCAGACCAAAACACCGCTAATTAAGGATCGAATATGTGACTGAAAAGAAACAAGAAAATGAGGGAAAAGTAGTGGAAAAGAAATCAAGTGAAAAGGGAAGCAATAGAAATCGAAGACTTGCCTATTGAATGAGAGATGTTGGTCTGGATAACTTGGGATTTATTGAGGCGTTTATGGCAATGGGCAGCAATCCAAATATTCCCTAAATGCCCCTTCTTCGAGAGGAGAACGTGCGAGTAGAGCATGCTCCCTGCTAGCTTTGCAGAAGAGATGGAGAAGAGCAGACTGACCCTCTCTTTCTTCTACCTTCGTGGCTTTGTCCCACTCTTACTCTTCGTTCTCTCTGTATTTTTTGAATTCGAAAGATCCTGCTTTGCCGTTGAGAAAAAGATTGCCAGGTACGCTTAGCGGCTTAGGTGGGAGATAACGGTCGTACAAAATGCCACAAGCTTCTACGGGAAACAACCGAAAATATCATTTTTTTTCTTTTGAAATGTAGGATTGTAGGTAGCAAGATAGGGTTCTTTTTTTTATAATCGAAGTGTTGGGGCTTACGCTCTCATAAACCTGAACACAGTCAGCCTCACAGGTAGGGTTCTTTTTTAAATGTACTTCTTCCCTCCCATTTTATATCTCTCCCTTTGATTTGACATAATCATTAATAAAGAGATTGAAAAAGTAAAATTTTTATTTGAGATTTGAGTATAATAAAGTGAAATATTTAGACTAATATTTTTTTTTCAAAAAAGAAATATGAAACTTATTTTGGGACACATATGTAATGTGTACTACGGAATACTACATAAGAGGTATGCATTTTCTATAAAAGATTTTGTATTGCATACTAAAATGAGACAGAAAGAGTACCAAAAAAAGAATATGTAATATGTACAACTATAAAAGTTGTATGGTATGTGTCTCATCATATCTAAAAATATTAAAAAAGAATCGTGTTATTTAAATCTTATGCAAATACTAAAAAAGAATCATGTTATTCCTCGAGTTTTGATTATTCTCATTGTTTACCCCTTGATCAACATTAGTCTTTAATCAACATTAGTCTCGTTTAACTTCACATATTAAATTTAATGATAGTTGTCTCAAATAAATGTTATTAAAATTCAAATAATTCATCATCGTGAATATTACATTACTAGTGGAGTCAGATTGTTGAATTGTATGAGGAATAATACTTGTATTGATGAAGGGGGGAAATGCTAAAAATTTAAAGGTTACAGAAAATTTTATTTGTATATCTCATATAAGTAATATTTGTAGGTTTCCTATCTAAGTTACTTTAAATAATACGCAGTACTACTATTTCTTACACGAGAAGCCAAGTAGATTGAATAATGATCAACATTTATGATCAATAATGGAGATGAATTGTTTAGACTTTTAAGGGGATGTTTGGATCTAATTCTTAAAACTGCTTCTGCTCTTTCAGGGAGCAGAAGCAGAAGTTGGAGTGTTTGGATGAAAATGCAGAAGTGATTCTGGTACTTTAATTTACTCCTAGAATCAGTTTTTTTAGAAGCTGGGGGTACCACCTTCTGAAAACTGATTCTGCTTCTGTTTTAAAAAAGAAGCAGAAGCAGAATCAGTTTCAAACACCCCCTAATTATACTACGTATATAGTAAAACAATATTCATTGATTTAGATAGTTTTATTAAATTTAATTAGATCAATATTGACTTGGGGGAGATAGTAAAAACACGAAACTTGGAGGTAATCAATTAATTTTTGGAAATGCAAAATTGAATTGATAATTATGGCCAAACCTTAAGGAGTAATAATAGTTTCCCTATAAAAAAGTTAAAACATACTCCGTTACTTAAAGCTTACATGTTAGAAAAAATCTTTGTGATCAAATGTTAACATCTTTTCTTTTCTGGTTACAAGTTACAACTTGTCTATCATTAACCTTCATCATAATATATTACAAAAAGTTGATATTTTGATAGAATGTAACAAAACGAATTTAACAATATTCATTTGATACGATTTAATCTTATAGTGGAAATGAGACATATTCATAATTCGTATTTTGAATCAACACTATATTTGCAAATAATTATATTTTTTATTTACAATTACACATTTACACCTTCATAATTGTATAATGTTTGTTCCCAATCTTTCGTATCATTGTATCGCGGCACTCATAATGGTATGCATATATATATTAATATATGGCAAATATCTGTATGAGTGATTCAGTGATGCATAAATGGTTGCAATTCTTGCTATACGAAATGAACCTAGATAAAACTCAATTTCGCTCACACCTATAATTAAGTTTGGTTTGATTGTTTGAAAAAAAAAAAGTATTTCATTTAAGCTCAACTTGATAATAGTTGAGCTCTTGAGTCGGTACATTACTGTCAAAATCAACCTCAACAACAAAAATAACCACAACAACAACAAGTCAACAACATTAATTAATAATAATAACAACAATAACAAAAACAACAACAACAATATGATTCACATAACTAGGTCTTGAATGTTTGTGATTGAGAGAGAGAGAGCAGCTCATACAACTAGAGCTCGGCAAATGTAAAACCTTTAGCATATCACTCACAAAAAATATGAAATGTCACAGAAATGGACAAAGAGAGATTGAACAATGTCACAACTTTTATCATCTACTGTAGCTCTTCGCTATAACTACTTACTTGTACACACTTGGCAAACAAAATTGATTGGTCCCACAAAAAATCTGCAGCTCTAATATTTCTATACCGATTACTGCAAGAATGGATTCTGATCAGCATCATGCAGTCAACTTCTGCGATGTAGAAGATGAAGAAGATGAAGTGACAACATTCATATGCTGAAGGTGCAAAGCAGCCAGAAGGCCTTGCCATGTCTCTCCTGGAGCTCCAGACACTTGGAAATCCAGTAGCTTTCTCTGCTTCCTGTAGTGTTCTTCCACTGGTTTGCTCTAAAAGCAATAAAACCAGAACGGGAAAAAACGAAAATTTGTCAATACTGTAAGTTACGAAAATACTGCAAAACTGAAGAAACTAATGCTAAAAAACCACAATAAACCGAAGGACGCTCTTAACGTGTTAATCATAATGATCTGTCAAAACAACAACTGATCTCTCTATATATAACATGGCTTGCTAAAAGTAATAAAGCTATAACAGTTGGGTATCAACGATTAACGTTTAAAGAGCATAAAATGAAGGTACCTGCTCTGCATAAACACGCAACTTCTCCCTCCCAGCAGCTTCTGGATAATCAGAGAAGTTCAAATTGACATTCTCTTTCTTTTGACCGAGATTGAATTTGGAGGAGGTGGACATGCTGAGAAATTCTTTACACAGATAGATCCCACCACTTGCACATTTCTTCACCGTGGAATCCTGTACGCATTTTAGATTCAAAACCAAGTCAATGTCTACGACCTGGTCCAGCAACTCCTGCAGAAGAACAACACAACCAAGATGGAACCTTACAAGCTTTCATGTCATGTCATAGTTTCAAATAAAGCTGTGTTACTACTTACTAGCATATAATAAATTAATAACCACTTCAATTTCAAAGACATAAGGAGGGAGTATACTTACAGCTTGGGCCTTTGATCGAGGAATCCCATCCAAAATAAAACCACTTTCACCCCTGCGGTGTCCTTCTTCCAGCCTCTTCGACAACAGCCTGAAAATTACTTGAGCTGGAACTAGCTTCCCCTCATTCACAGCACTGGCTATCTGGAAAGAAGAAAATCATTTGCAGAGGGAAAAAACTAATATTATTAAACAACAGGCAAACGTCTGGAAATTCAAACTTAGTAACTTTTTTAGTTTCATTCTCTACCGCAAGATTTCAATAATAGCTTGAAATGGTCGGAATAAAATGAAAAATTGTTCCTTCGAGCTATCTTCCCCTGAATCGATAGAGTTCACAGATCATCTGATTTCAAGTAGGAATGATCAGTGTAAATAAAAACAAACCTGCTTGTGCAGAGAAGAGTGTGGATTGAGTTCTTGACGGACGAGGGAGCCCATGGAAATATGGGGAACATCCAGAAGCTTAGAGAGCCCCTCGGCATAGACGTTTCTCTTCGCCATCGGGTCACCTATAATCACCCACTGAACTCCTCTACCGGGAAACGATCCATCAGAATCCTCCAGGAAACGGGTCGAATGAATTCTGGCGCGGTCCTCTTCGTCCTCGTAATAATCGTAGTCGAGCTGAAGCGCCGCAGCTGATCCATATCCCCGGTTTGGGAAAGAAACACGAGCAAGCGGTTGCGCGGAGAGCCTCAGGCGACTGAACAAGGCCATTGCCGGCGGCGGAAGTGCAATTGTAGAACCGGAAGGTTAGAACTAAGAACAGAGAGAGCCGCCGAAAAGAAAGGGTTTCCAAGGAGGTGAGAATTGGGGTTTAGAGACAGGAACTCTCTTAGGAAATGAGACAGACAGAAGAGGAAAATAACGGGAATGCCACTCACGTTTTCTGGGAGGAATGTCATGTGGTGGGTAAAGAAAGGGATGGTTGCGAACTTGCGGTTAAAGAGGGTGGGTCCCGCATTTTGGTGGAAACAAGAAGGAAGGTTTGAGCGTGTGGTCCAAATCCTATAGAGATTTTAAAGAGTCCTCCTTCCTAAATAGGGCAGAGTACGGGTCGGGTTCGGGCAGGTTGGGTTCAAAAATGGTGAACCCGTTCGGGTATTGGATTGATAATTTCAAACATTACCCTATCAAAAAATTTATCGGGTTTTTCGGGTTGAAGAAGTTCGGGTTGCGGTCGGGTTGATTCGGTTTTCGGGCCCATTCGGATTTTAATTTATTATTCTTGAAATTGTGATAAATAAAATGGTAATTGGTAAAAATATCATTCAAAGTTATACCGCGGGGTATGTATCCGAAGGGTTTACCGCGGGGAGTAACTAGAGAGTAGTCAGAGCAAAAGTAAGAGAGAGAGAGAGTATATTGCTGAGAATGTAGTGAGCGTGTTTTTTGCTTGGATCACAAATGAGGAAAAGGGGCGCTATTTATAGTAGTAATAAATGCCAGATAGGGACACGTGTCACCATTCTGGTGGTCGAGGGGTCGCCTCAACGGGGTGGCACTGACATTCGCATGTGGCCGCATTAAATGCGGTGGTTGGATGTGACGTTCGTACTTGGTACGTTGATCCAACGCATGTGGGTGGGAGATTCTGTCGAGGAGAAGCCTTCGGCAGTAGATGATTGACCGAAGGCTCTTCCTTCCGGGGGCACCCTAGGTGCCGAGGGCTGCTGTTTTTGATGTGTTCTCCCAGTGTCCTCGTATGCTGAAAATAGCCTTTTCGTGAGTATCTAGAGCCTTCGGCCAAGGGGCCGAAGGCACCCCCAGTGTGCTTTGTAGGCTGCTTGGTACTTGAGGCGCTGTGATTTGGGCCTGTTGTGCTTCCTGGGCCTATCGGGCTTTGATTAGAGCGGCAGGAGTCTATGGGTCAGGGGTCCCTTGGCCATATACTCCATCACGAGTCCCTCACTCCTTTTGCCGAAAGGTACTTGAGGGAAAAGGAGTAATTGTGATTGTCCTCTGCCGTTGTTCCGTTGTAGTTTGTAAAGTTTGTGAGTAGTTCGTTGTGTGCATGTTTCGGCCGAGGGCAGTCCCTCAGTTACCCACATTCCGGGACTTGAGGGATCATGTTTGTCGTTGTGGGCGTTTTTTGATATTTTTTGTATTTTGAGATTTTTCCCGAAGGGGTCCTCCAGTCCCCCACTCCTTTTCACCACTTGTAAAGTGGTGAAAAGGAGTAGAGTAGTGCTTGTCTGTAATGCGGAGCCGAGGGGCGACGCTTTTCGTGTCATTTTGGGGGGATGCCTCGTTAAAAACCTCATTAGAAAAAACCATGTGGGAAAAAATTCTAATGAGGGAAAAAGAGTGCACCGAATTCCCCCAATGATGAATCGAAAAGGTGAAACCCTGGTCTGAAAAGTGTGGTAGTGTTCTTGCCGGAGGCTACACTTGTCCGTGGGCGTGAGTGTTGGTTTGCCGAAGGCTCTCTGTTGTTATCCTGGGAGATGCCGAAGGGGGGCCTTCAATTCATGAGACTGAGGGGTGCGATGAATGTAGGTGATATTTCCTGCGTTGTCGAGGGGTCCCTTGTTTGTTGACAAGTTGGGGGCTGTGGTGTCCCGAGGGGTTTCCTCGTTGCGTAGCCGGGGGTAACTGTTGATGAGGGTGTGCTCCCTGGGGGTTACGTGGTCCTCGATGTGTTTGAGGGCTGAGCGTTCCCGAGGGGTGTGCCCGTTGTGAAGCCGTGGGCTTCTGAAGGAGTGAGCCCGGATGAGTACTGAGCTGATGGCTGTCGGGTTAACACCAAGGTAAAGGTATAGGGTCTCCCCTACCTTGGATTTAGAGAGCACAGGGGGTGAAGATAAGTACCGTTTTAGTTCCCCGAAGGCCTCCTGACACTCTGAAGTCCACTGGAAACCGGCGGTCTTTCTCATGATCTGGAAGAAGGGTAAGGACTTCTCCGCCGATTTTGATAGGAAGCGATTGAGGGCTGCCAGGCGGCCCGTCAACCGTTCGACCTCCTTCACGTTGCGTGGGGGTTCCATGTTGATGATGGCCTGGATTTTCTCGGGGTTGGCCTCGATACCCCTTTGGCTCACCATGTAGACGAAGAATTTGCCTCCTTGCACGCCGAAGGTGCACTTCTTCGGGTTTAGCCGAAGGTTGAACTTCTGCATGATGGCGAAGATTTCTATGAGGTCATCAGCATGGCTGGAGGATTGTTTGCTTTTGACGATCATGTCGTCAACATATGCCTCCATGGTGCGCCCCAGGACGGCCTGAAATACCCTGGACACCATCCGGGTGTAGGTGGCACCTGAGTTTTTGAGGTCGAAGGCCATTACAAGATAGCAGAAGATGCCCTCGGGAGTCATGAAGGCTGTTTTTTCAGCGTCTTCCTCGTGCATGAAAATTTGGTGATACCCTCAGAAGGCGTCGAGGAAGGACATGATTTCTCATCCCGCGGTCTCATCTACCAATTGATCAATGTTTGGTAAAGGGAAGGGGTCCATGGGACATGCCTTGTTGAGGTCCGTGTAGTCCACGCACATGCGGAAGGTGGGAGGCTTTTGTGCGAGGACTACGTTTGCTAGCCATGAGGGGTATTTTACCTCCTTGATGTGCTTAATAGAGAGGAGCATGGCGACCTCCTTCCTCACAAATTCCCTCCTCTCAGCCGAGAGGGGTCTTTTCCGTTGTTAAATTCCCAACGAGATATTAAACGCTTTCAACGGCACAAAATAGAGCAAGATATGATCGCATCAAATTCTACACGAGTTCGGAGTGAAATCAGAAACATTTGTGAATATATGGTTAATCTATAACTTTTAATTAATCCATTGTAAATGAAGTTGGAAAATAGCTTTAGAGCTCCGATCTATCTTTCCAACGAGATATAATACGCTCCAAACGGATAAACACACAGCAAGATATGAGTGTCACAAATACTTAGGCTTATCTCTATGATTTAGCGTTTTCAGCGAAAATAGAGTACTTTTAGCGTAAATACAGTGTATTTTAGTAATTAGGCAATCATCCCTTGATACTTTGAAACCCGCGCCTGAAGACAAGTTTTAGAACTCGGTAAAATCTTTCAACGAGATATTAAACGCTCTCAATGGCACAAAATATAGCAAGATCTGATCGCATCAAATTCTACACGAGTTCGGAGTGAAATCAGAAACATTTGTGAATATATGGTTAATCTGTAACTTTTAATTAATGCATTGTAAATGAAGTTGGAACAATAGCTTTAGATCTCAGATCTATCTTTCCAACGAGATATAATACGCTCCAAATGGATAAACACACAGCAAGATATGAGTGTCACAAATACTTAGCCTTATCTCTATGATTTAGCGTTTTCAGCGAAAATAGAGCACTTTTAGCGTAAATACAGTGTATTTCAGTAATTAGGCAATCATCCCTTGATACTTTGAAACCAGCGCCTGAAGAAAAGTTTTAGAACTCGGTATGATATTTCCAACGAGATATTAAACGCTTTCAACGGCACAAAATAGAGCAAGATGTGATCGCCTCAAATTCTACACGAGTTCGGAGTGAAATCAGAAACATTTGTGAATATATGGTTAATCTGTAACTTTTAATTAATGCATTGTAAATGAAGTTGGAATAATAGCTTTAGAGATCCGATCTATCTTTCCAACGAGATATAATACGCTCCAAACGGATAAACACACAGCAAGATATGAGTGTCACAAATACTTAGCCTTATCTCTATGATTTAGCGTTTTCAGCGAAAATAGAGCACTTTCAGCGTAAATACAGTGTATTTTAGTAATTAGGCAATCATACCTTGATATTCTGAAACCGGACCCTGAAGACAAGTTTTAGAACTCGGTAAGATCTTTCCAACGAGATATTAAACGCTTTCAGCGCCACAAAATAGAGCATGATATGATCGCATCACTTTCTACACGAGTTCGGAGTGAAATCAGAAACATTTGTGAATATATGGTTTATCTGTAACTTTTAATTAATGCATTGTAAATGAAGTTGGAACAATAGCTTTAGATCTCCGATCTATCTTTCCAACGAGAGATAATACGCTCCAAACGGATAAACACACAGCAAGATATGAGTGTCACAATTACTTAGACTTATCTCTACGATTTAGCGTTTTCAGCGAAAATAGAGCACTTTTAGCGTAAATACAGTGTATGTTAGTAATTAGGCAATCATCCCTTGATATTCTGAAACCGGAGCCTGAAGACAAGTTTTAGAACTCGGTAAGATCTTTCCAACGAGATATTAAACGCTTTCAACAGCACAAAATAGAGCATGATATGATCGCATCACATTCTACACGAGTTCGGACTGAAATCAAAAACATTTGTGAATATATGGTTAATCGGTAACTTTTAAATAATGCATTGTAAATGAAGTTGGAACAATATCATTAGAGCTCCGATCTATCTTTCGAACGAGATATAATACGCTCCAAACGGGTAAACACACAGCAAGATATGAGTGTCACAAATACTTTGCCTTATCTCTATGAATTAGCGTTTTCCGCGAAAATAGATCACTTTTAGCGTAAATACAGTGTATTTTAGTAATAAGGCAATCATCCCTTGATATTTCGATACCAGCGCCTGAAGACAAGTTTTAGAAATCGGTAAGATCTCTCCAATGAGATATTAAACGCTTTCAACGGCACAAAATAGAGCAAGATATGATCGCATCAAATCCTGCACGAGTTCGGAGTGAAATCAGAAACATTTGTGAATATATGGTTAATCTGTAACTTTTAACTAATGCATTGTAAATGAAGTTGGAACAACAGCTTTAGAGCTCCGATCTATCTTTTCAACGAGATATAATACTCTCCAAACGGATAAACACACAGCAAGATATGAGTGTCACAAATACATAGCCTTATCTCTAAGATTTAGCGTTTTCAGCGAAAATAGAGCACTTTTAGCGTAAATACAGTGTATTTTAGTAATTACGCAATCATAATTGATATTTTGAAACCAACGGCTGAAGACAAGTTTTAGAACTCGGCAAGATCTTTCCAACGAGATATTAAACGCTTTCAACGGCACAAAATAGAGGAAGATATGATCGCATCAAATTCTACACGAGTTCGGAGTGAAATGAGAAACATTTGTGAATATATCGGTAATCTGTAAATTTTAATTAATGCATTGTAAATGAAGTTGGATCAATAGCTTTAGGTTGTTTTTACTTGGACTGTAATTCGTCCCAGACCAGACAAGACAAGAACAGACCAAACCAGATCAGACCAGACTAAAACAGACGAGACGAGACCAGACCAGACCGTATTTTATTATTATTATTATTATTATTATTATTATTATTATTTTTATTATTATTATTATTATTAATATTATTATTATTATTATTATTATATTATTATTATTATTATATTATTAATATTATTATTATTATTATTATTATTACTATTACTATTATTATTATTACTATTACTATTATTATTATTATTATTATTGTTGTTGTTGTTATTGTTATTATTGTTATTATTGTTATTATTGTTATTATTGTTATTATTGTTATGATTATTATTATTATTATTATTATTATTATTATTATTATTCTAATTGTTATTATTATTATTATTATTATTATTATTAGTAGTAGTAGTAGTAGTATTATTATTATTGTTGTCATTATTATTATTATCATTATTATCATTATTATCATTATTATCAGTATTATCATTATTATCATTATTATCATTATTGTGATTATTATTATTATTATCATTATTATCATCATCATCATCATCATCATCATCATCATCATCATCATCATCATCATTATTATTATTATTATTAGTGTTATTAGTATTAGTATTATTAATTTTATAACGAATAGACAAAATTTTAGCATGCTGGAAGGAATATTATTATTTTTAATTATAAATGAATAAAATATATTTAGTTATGGATTATAATATATATATAATAAAATATTTACGCAAAAAATATAAAAAATAAAATTTCAGACCAGACCAGACCAAACTAGACCAAAACAAACCACACAAAAACAAACCAGACCAGACCAGACCAAAAAATTACGGTCCAAATAAAAACATCCTTAGAGCTCTGATCTATCTTTCCAAAGAGATATAATACGCTCCAAACGGATAAACACACTGTAAGATATGAGTGTCACAAATACTTAGCCTTATCTCTATTATTTAGCAATTTCAACGAAAATAGAGCACTTTAGCGTAAATACAGTGTATTTTAGTAATTAGGCAATCATCCCTTGATATTTCGAAACCAGCGCCTGAAGACAAGTTTTAGAACTCCGTAAGATCTCCCCAACGAGATATTAAACGCTTTCAACGGCACAAAATAGAGCAAGATATGATCGCATCGATTTCTACACGAGTTCGGAGTGAAATCAGAAACATTTGTGAATATATGGTTAATCTGTAACTTTTAATTAATCCATTGTAAATGAAGTTAGAAAATAGCTTTAGAGCTCCGATTTATCTTTCCAACGAGATACAATACGCTCCAAACGGATAAACACACAGCAAGATATGTGTGTCACAAATACTTAGGCTTATCTCTATGATTTAGCGTTTTCAGCGAAAATAGAGTACTTTTAGCGTAAATACAGTGTATTTTAGTAATTAGGCAATCATCCCTTGATACTTTGAAACCCACGCCTGAAGACAAGTTTTATAACTCGGTAAAATCTTTCAACGAGATATTAAACGCTCTCAATGGCACAAAATATAGCAAGATCTGATCGCATCAAATTCTACACGAGTTCGGAGTGAAATCAGAAACATTTGTGAATATATGGTTAATCTGTAACTTTTAATTAATGCATTGTAAATGACGTTGGAACAATAGCTTTAGATCTCAGATCTATCTTTCCAACGAGATATAATACGCTCCAAATGGATAAACACACAGCAAGATATGAGTGTCACAAATACTTAGCCTTATCTCTATGATTTAGCGTTTTCAGCGAAAATAGAGCACTTTTAGCGTAAATACAGTGTATTTCAGTAATTAGGCAATCATCCCTTGATACTTTGAAACCAGCGCCTGAAGAAAAGTTTTAGAACTCGGTATGATCTTTCCAACGAGATATTAAACGCTTTCAACGGCACAAAATAGAGCAAGATGTGATCGCCTCAAATTCTACACGACTTCGTAGTGAAATCAGAAACATTTGTGAATATATGGTTAATCTGTAACTTTTAATTAATACATTGTAAATGACGTTGGAACAATAGCTTTAGAGCTCCGATCTATCTTTTCAACGAGATATAATACGCTCCAAACGGATAAACACACAGCAAGATATGAGTGTCACAAATACTTAGCCATATCTCTATGATTTAGCGTTTTCAGCGAAAATAGAGCACTTTCAGCGTAAATACAGTGTATTTTAGTAATTAGGCAATCATCCCTTGATATTCTGAAACCGGACCCTGAAGACAAGTTTTAGAACTCGGTAAGATCTTTCCAACGAGATATTAAACGCTTTCAGTGCCACAAAATAGAGCATGATATGATCGCATCACTTTCTACACGAATTCGGAGTGAAATCAGAAACATTTGTGAATATATGGTTTATCTGTAACTTTTAATTAATGCATTGTAAATGAAGTTGGAACAATAGCTTTAGATCTCCGATCTATCTTTCCAACGAGAGATAATACGCTCCAAACGGATAAACACACAGCAAGATATGAGTGTCACAATTACTTAGACTTATCTCTACGATTTAGCGTTTTCAGCGAAAATAGAGCACTTTTAGCGTAAATACAGTGTATGTTAGTAATTAGGAAATCATCCCTTGATATTCTGAAACCGGAGCCTGAAGACAAGTTTTAGAACTCGGTAAGATCTTTCCAACGAGATATTAAACGCTTTCAACAGCACAAAATAGAGCATGATATGATCGCATCACATTCTACACGAGTTCGGACTGAAATCAGAAACATTTGTGAATATATGGTTAATCGGTAACTTTTAGTTAATGCATTGTAAATGAAGTTGGAACAATATCTTTAGAGATCCGATCTATCTTTTGAAACCATCTCCTGAAGACAAGTTTTAGAACTCGGTAAGATCTTTCCAACTAGATATTAAACGCATTCAAAGGCACAAAATAGAGCATGATATGATCGCATCACATTCTACACGAGTTCGGAGTGAAATCAGAAACATTTGGGAATATATGGTTAATCTGTAACTTTTAATTAATGCATTGTAAATGACGTTGGAACAATAGCTTAAGATCTCTGATCTATCTTTCCAACGAGATATAATACGCTCCAAACGGATAAACACACAGCCAGATACGAGCGTCACAAATACTTAGCCTTATCTCTATGATTTAGCGTTTTCAGCGAAAACAGAGAACTTTTAACGTATATGCAGTGTATTTTATTAATTAGGCAATCATCCCTTGATATGTTGAAACTAGTGCCTGAATAAACGTTTTAGAACTCGGTAAGATCTTTCCAACGAGATATTAAACGCTTTCAACGGCACAAAATAGGGCAAGATATGATCGCATCAAATTCTACACGAGTTCGAAGTGAAATCAGAAACATTTGTTAATATATGGTTAATCTGCAACTTTTAATTAATGCATTGTAAATGAAGTTGGAACAATAGCTTTAGAGCTCCGATCTATATTTCCAACGAGATATAATACGCTCCAAACGTATAAACACACAGCAAGATATGAGTGTCACAAACACTTAGCCTTATCTCTATGATTTAGCGTTTTCAGCGAAAATAGAGTACTTTTTGCGTAAATACAGTGTATTTTAGTAATTAGGCAATCATCCCTTGATTTTTTGAAACTAGCGCCTGAAGAAAAGTTTTAGAACTCGGTAAGATCTTTCCAATGAGGTATTAAACACTTTCAACGGCATAAAATAGAGCATGATATGATCGCATCAAGTTCTACACGAGCTCGGAGTGAAATCAAAAACATTTGTGAATATATGGTTCATCTGTAACTTTTAATTAATGCATTGTAAATGAAGTTGGAATAATAGCTTTAGAGTTCCGATCTATCTTTCCAACGAGATATAATACGCTCCCAACGGATAAACACTCAGCAAGATATGAGTGTCACAAATCATTAGCGTAAATACAGTGTACTTTAGTAATTAGGAAATCATCCCTTGATATTTTGAAACCAGCGCCTGAAGACAAGTTTTAGAAAATACTTAGCCTTATCTCTATGATTTAGCGTTTTCAGCGAAAATAGAGCACTTTTAGCATAAAACAGTGTATTTTAGTAATTAGGCAATCATCCCTTGATATTCTGAAACCAGAGCCTGAAGACAAGTTTTAGAACTCGGTAAGATCTTTCGAACAAGATATTAAACGCTTTCAACGGCACAATATAGAGCATGATATGATCGCATCACATTTTACACGAGTTCGGAGTGAAATCAGAAACATTTGGGAATATATGGTTAATCTGTAACTTTTAATTAATGCATTGTAAATGAAGTTGGAACAATACATTTAGATCTCCGATCTATCTTTCCAACGAGATATAATACGCTCCAAACGGATAAACACACAGCAAGATATGAGTGTCACAAATACTTAGCCTTATCTCTATGATTTAGCGTTTTCAGCGAAAATAGAGCACTTTTAGCGTAAATACAGTGTATTTTAGTAATTAGGCAATCATCCCTTGCAATTTTGAAACCAGCGCCTGAAGAAAAGTTTTAGAACTTGGTAGGAGCTTTCCAACGAGATATTAAAAGCTTTCAATGGCACAAAATAAAGCAAGATATGATCGCATCAAATTCTACACGAGTTCTGAGTGAAATCAGAAACATTTGTTTATATATGGTTAATCTGTAACTTTTAATTAATGCATTGTAAATGGAGTTGGAACAATAGCTTTAGAGCTCCGATCTATCTTTCCAACGAGATATAATACGTCCCAAACGGATTAACACACAGCAGGATATGAGTGTCACAAATACTTAGCCTTATCTCTATGATTTAGCGTTTTCAGCTAAAATAGAGCACTTTTAGCGTAAATGCAGTGTATTTTAGTAATTAGGCAGTAATCCCTTGATTTTTTGAAACCACCGCCTGAAGACAAGTTTTAGAACTCGGTAAGATCTTTCAAACGAGATATTAAACGCTTTCAAAGGCAAAACAAAGAGCAAGATATGATCGCATCAAATTCTACACGAGTTTGAAGTGAAATCAGAAACATTTGTGAATATATGGTTAATTTGTAACTTTTAACTAATGCATGTTCAATGAAGTTGGAACAGTAGTTTTAGAGCTCCGATCTATCTTTCCAACGAGATATAATACGCTCCAAACGGGTAAACACACAGCAAGATATGAGTGTCACAAATACTTAGCCTTATCTATATGATTTAGCGTTTTCAGCGAAAAGAGAGCACTTTTAGCGTAAATACAGTGTATTTTAGTAATTAGGCAATCATCCCTTGATATTCTGAAACCGGAGCCTGAAGACAAGTTTTAGAACTCCGTAAGATCTTTCCAACGAGATATTAAACGCTTTCAAAGGCACAAAATAGAGCATGATATGATCACATCACATTCTACACGAGTTTGGAGTGAAATAAAAAACATTTGTGAATATATGGTTAATATGTAACTTTTAATTAATGCATTGTAAATGAAGTTGGAAAAATAGCTTTAGATCTCAAATCTATCTTTCGAACGAGATATAATACGCTCCAAACGGATAAACACATAGCAAGATATGAGTGTCACGAATACTTAGCCTTATCTCTATGATTTAGCGTTTTCAGCGAAAATAGAGTACTTTTAGCGTAAATACAGTGTATGTTAGTCATTTTGAAATCAGCGCCTGAAGACAAGTTTTAGAACTCGGTAAGATCTTTCCAACGAGATATCAAACGCTTTCAACGGCTCAAAATAAAGCATGATATGATCGCATCACATTCTACACGAGTTCGAAGTGAAATCAGAAACATTTGGGAATATATGGTTAATCTGTAACTTTTAATTAATGCATTGTAAATGAAGTTGGAACAATAGCTTTAGATCTCCGATCTATATTTCCAATGAGATATAATACGCTCCAAACGGATAAACACTCAGCAAGATATGAGTGTCACAAATACATAGCCTTATCTCTATGATTTAGCGTTTTCAGCGAAAATAGAGCACTTTTAGCGTAAATACAGTGTAGTTTAGTAATTAGGCAATCATCCCTTGCTATTTTGAAATAACACCTGAAGTCAAGTTTTAGAACTTGGTAAGAGCTTTCCAACGAGATATTAAACGCTTTCAATGGCACAAAATAAAGCAAGATATGATCGCATCAAATTCTACACGAGTTCGGAGTGAAATCAGAAACATTTGTGAATATATGGTTAATATGTAACCTTTAACTAATGCATTGTAAATGAAGTTGGAACAATAGTTTTAAAGCTCCGATCTATCTTTCTAACGAGATATAATACGCTCCAAACGGATAAACACACAGCAAGATATGAGTGTCACAAATACTTAGCCTTATCTCTATGATTTAGCGTTTTCAGCGAAAATAGAGCAATTTTAGCGTAAATACAGTGTATTTTAGTAATTAGGCAATCATCCCTTGATATTCTGAAACCGGAGCCTGAAGACAAGTTTTAGAACTCGGTAAGATCTTTCCAACGAGATATTAAACGCTTTCAACGGCACAAAATAGAGCATGATATGATCGCATCACATTCTACACGAGTTCGGAGTGAAATCAGAAACATTTGTGAATATATGGTTAATCTGTAACTTTTAACTAATGCATTGTAAATGAAGTTGGAACAATAGCTTTAGATCTCCGATCTATCTTTCCAGCTAGATATAATACGCTCCAAACGGATAAACACACAGCAAGATATGAGTGTCACAAATACTTAGCCTTATCTCTATGATTTAGCGTTTTCAACGAAAATAGAGAACTTTTAGCATAAATACAGTGTATTTTAGTAATTTGGCAATCATCCCTTGATATTTTGAAACCAGCTCCTCAAGACAAGTTTTAAAACTCGGTAAGATCTTTCCAACTAGATATTAAACGCTTTCAAAGGCACAAAATAGAGTATGATATGATCGCATCACATTCTACACGAGTTCAGAGTGAAATCAGAAACATTTGTGAATATATGGTTAATCTGAAACTTTTAAATAATGCATTGTTAATGACGTTGGAACAATAGCTTTATATCTCCGATCTATCTTTCCAACGAGATATAATACGCTCCAAACGGATAAACACACAGCCAGATATGAGTGTCACAAATACTTAGCCTTATCTCTATGATTTAGCGTTTTCAGCGAAAATAGAGCACTTTAAGCGTAAATACAGTGTATTTTAGTAATTAGGCAATCATCCCTTGATATTTTGAAACCAGGGCCTGATGACAAGTTTTAGAAATTGGTAAGATCTTTCCAACGAGATATTAACCGATTTTAAAGGCAAAAAATAAGGCAAGATATGATCGCATCAAATTCTACACGAGTTCGGAGTGAAATCAGAAACTTTTGTGAATATATGGTTAATCTGTAACTTTTAAATAATGCATTGTAAATGAAATTGGAACAATAGATTTAGATCTCCGATCTATCTTTCCGACGAGATATAATACGCTCCAAACGGATAAACATACAACACGATATGAGTGTCACAAATACTTAGCCTTATCTCTATGATTTAGCGTTTTCAGCGAAAATAGAGCACTTTTTGCGTAAATAAAGTGTATTTTAGTAATTAGGCAATCATCCCTTGATATTTTGAAACCGACGCCTGAAGACAAGTTTTAGAACTCGGTCTGATCTTTCCAACGAGATATTAAACGCTTTTAACGGCACAAAATAGAGCAAGATATGATCGCATCAAATTCAACACGAGTTCGGAGTGAAATCAGAAACATTTGTGAATATATGGTTAATCTGTAACTTTTAATTAATGCATTGTAAATGAAGTTGGAACAATAGCTTTAGAGTGTCCGATCTATCTTTCCAACTAGATATAATACGATCCAAACGGATAAACACATAGCAAGATATGAGTGTCACAAATACTTAGCCTTATCTCTATGATGATTATTATTATTATTATTATCATCATTATTATTATTATCATTATGATGATAATTATTATTATTATCAACATTATTATTATCATTATCATTATTATTAGCATTATTATTATTATCATCATTATTATCATTATGATGATAATTGTTATTATTATCATCATCATCATTATTATTATTATTATTATTATTATTATTATTATTATTATTATTATTATTATGATCATCATCATCATCATCATCATCATCATCCTCATTATTATTATTATTATTATTATTATTATTATTATTATTATTATTATTATTATTATTATTATTATTATTATTATTATTATTATTATTATTATTATTATTATTATTATTATTATTATTATTATTATTATTATTATTATTATTATTATTATTATTATTATTATTATTATTATTATTATTATTATTATTATTATTATTATTATTATTATTATTATTATTATTTTTATTAGTATTATTATTATTAGTATTATTATTATTATTATTATTATTATTATTATTGTTCTTTTATTATTATTATTATTATTATTATTAATAATATTATTTTTATTTTTATTTTATTATTATTATTATTATTATTATTATTATTATTACAAATGTTTCTGATTTCACTCTGAACTCGTGTAGAATTTGATGCGATCATATCTTGCTCTATTTTGTGTCGTTGAAATTATTTAATGTCTTGTTGGAAAGATCTTACCGAGTTCTAAAACTTGTTTTCAGGCGCAGGTTTCAAAATATCAAGGATGATTGCCTATATACTAAAATACACTATATTTACGCTAAAAGTGCTCTATTTTTGCTGAAAACGCTAAATCATAGAGATAAGGCTAAGTATTTGTGACACTCATATCTTGTTGTGTGTTTACCCGTTTGGAGCGTATTATATCTCGTTGGAAAGATAGATCGGAGCTCTAAAGCTATTGTTCCAACTTCATTTACAATAAATTAATTAAAAGTTACAGATTAACGATATATTCACAAATGTTTCTTGATAATCCCAGAATACTTAACAAACAACAAATATAGCAGTTATAGAAGATGCAGATAGAAAGAAATCGACAAGTTTATATCCAAATCTGGTATACCGTATGAAAACCGGCCGCTGCTCTCCCTGGAGAAGGAGAGCAGCGGCAAACCTAAACTCTCTCTATCTTTACGCCTCTGAACTCTAAGCCTCTATCGATTGTTAGGGTTCCCGTAAGTTAGCCTCCTTTTATAGGAGAAGTTAGCTAACTTACGGGTTACAAGGAAGGCCCCGGGCTGATACACATTTGTGGCCCGTATTACACGTTTAATTGATAACTACACAAATACAAAGATAACTGACTAGATTGAACACCATAAAATATTCCCAACAATCTCCCCCTTGGTGATCAATCGTGTTGAATCAGCATTGCAGCGCATATATCTTTTTCTTTGTTGTTATTGAGCTTCCTTTGTCTTTGAACTTGACTTCTGAAGAAGGTTATCTGAAGAAATCCTTGCAATCTCCCCTTTGATGTCTTCTTGACAATTTGATCTTTGATGCCGGGGGTTGAGGGACCTTCAGTATCTTGCATGTAGTCCTTGCCTTCCAGAAGTTGCTCTTGATCAGCTTGGATGAAGTACGGTGACGCCTCTAGAATGAATATTCTTTGGAGAATAGGAGACGCCCATGGAATTCATCTTCAGGACACGAGTATTTGACCTCTGTCTCCTCCACAATGTAGTCTTTTTGACTATTTGGAATGAATGCTTTAGAGGAGAACTTGTCGGTGGCACAGCGGAACATAATGATGGTTGACTTGTGAGCGTAGCTGACCATTTGAGTTGCGGAGATAGTAGAGAGAGTGTTGGAGGAGAGGTGTCCCAGAATGATTTTTTTTGACAGTTAACAGCATGTGGACCACTCTCCCCCTCATGACGATCCGATAACTCGGGGCGTCATGCCTTTATTCTTTTATTCTGCAGAAATAAAAAAGGAAAAACAAGCAGAATGTAAAGAAGATAACGTAGCCCCCCGGGGTCGTGAAGACGCCCGTTATCATCACTATAGAGATAAACTCTAAAGCAATGGCCTGAAAATGTTGGTGATTCTGGTGTTGCAACAGCAGGACTTCCTTCCAATTATTGGTCTACATCTGTAATAGATGAGCCCTATGGAAGTTCTCGCGGATCATGTAGACCTGCAACTGACTCTAAAAGTGCGTCTGTGTCCTAGAAAATTTCAAAACATTTGGGAGTGAGTAACTAGACACAACGTGATCAATGAAAGTTCAGTGGCATGGGGCTGAGGCCACTGTAGTCAGTATTACTTGCCTCGGAAGGAGATAGTAATGAGAGATGCGGTTCCCTGTGAAATATGATTAAACACCTGTCTGTTGGGAGACAAGTGAGTGGTCTTGGATAGGGTTCAACATGCACTGTTGGACAAGATGCAGTGACTTCTACCCGGGATCTGAATAAATTCAGTCCTGAACCTATGGGGATAGTCCAGAGTATTTTAGTGGCTAGGAGCAAATGTTCAATACATAGCAGGCAGTTGAGGTAGCAGACTCATCATTGATTATTGTTTTACTTCTCACTTGAGCCTTCTGCTTCCTAATGCTCATAATTTTCACTCACTCACTTGCTCACTCACTCACTTACGCTCGGCTTTGTCCCTTGGGTAGGCTTAGTTGGGTTTACTAAGCCATAGGGACATGTTATCTCATTACTTTCTTCATTTTCTCTCTGTACTCCCCCTCAACTGGAGTACTCGGTATGCTTTGTCATTGTTAGGCACCGGGGAGGATAACATTGAACACTCCCCCTAAAATGTTGCATCCTTTGAGAGATTCCTTGCTTTGTAGGTGTAAGGCGCCAGGAGGAGAAAACTGAAACTCCCCCTCAGAATGTGCAAGGATTGATTGCTCACAGCTTGTCATACCCGCCATGTGTGTGGAGCAATCTAAACATGTACCACACATGACGGTTTCCCTGAGCTCACCATGTAGAATTTCAGCATATTGATGAACACATAATGTTGATGAGTCAGGGGAGGCTTCAGCAGTTGATTGTTGATTGTTGTAAGATGACCGTTGACGCGAGGTTGATTGAATTATCTACGATTTTCAGACCTTTACATTGAAGTTTAGAAAAGTTTTGACCTCAGGGTTGACAATGAAAGAATTTGAATAGATTTGCCTAAGTTTTGGCCCGGACATCGGTGATTTACAATGTTTGTCGGAAAACTAACGTTTTGGCCCTCAAAGACTGCGAGTGAGGGCGCGTGAGATTGGGTTCTGGGGCGTAGCCCGAGAATTAATGTAGATCTTTGCGTTAGCTTTCCAACAAAAAAAGGTTTGCTCAAATCGGATCACAGAGTCAAAAGTTATGGCCAAAACAGTGCGGTGTCGCAGAAAATCTCAAATATTGAGTTTTTGAGGAAAATCTTCGAGGTTGAGGTTCTCGATGTTGAATTTCAAGAGCAGGTGAATTTAAACAAAATTCTAAGGCAAAAACTCGAAATCCAAATCTGGAGATTTTAATTTCTAGTTTGCCTTGAAGAGTAATGACGAAATCCACCTGCAAAACAGACCTCAGAATAACGAAATCTTCAGAATTTCAAAATGTTTGGAACCTCGAAAACTTTGGAGTTTCTAAAAACTTCATAATATCGAAAACTTGCTGTTTGAAAAACATCAGAACATCGAAAACTCCTGAAACATTTATATAAGCAGGGAATCATTCAGAGATCCTTATAATGTAAAGCTTCGATGAACTGCAAAGGATGTCAAGATTCGAATTATGAGTTCCAAGAAACTGCAAACTTTGAAAGATTCAAAACATCGAGAAATTCCGAAAATTCTGAAATTTTTTAGAATGTCGAAATCCAAAACATCGAGTTCCTAAAACTCGAAATAAATTCCAAAACTCGCAAATCCAAAACTCTTCAAATTTTAAAAACTCGAGGTTTAAAACTTGAGTTCATGACCGCGAGTTTACAAACTCGAGTTCATGACCGCGAGTTTACAAACTCGAGTTCATGACCGCGAGTTTACAAACTCGAGTTCATGACCGCGAGTTTACAAACTCGAGTTCATGACCGCGAGTTTACAAACTCGAGTTCATGACCGCGAGTTTACAAACTCGAGTTCATGACCGCGAGTTTACAAACTCGAGTTCATGACCGCGAGTTTACAAACTCGAGTTCATGACCGCGAGTTTACAAACTCGAGTTCATGACCGCGAGTTTTAAAACTCGAGTCCATGACCGCGAGTTTACAAACTCTCGGTTTTAAAAACTGTCGAATTTTGAGAATCTGAAAACTGTTCTGAATAGCCCTGAAGGTCGCGATCCCTCCTGTATCTGTTTCAAGTCAAAATCGTTTCTGCAGGCATATAAAAGCATAAACTCGAGTTTTCAACGAGAGTTTTTCGAAAATGAAAATTTGCAGAAAACGAAAAAGAAGATATGCTGTAGAATCGGTTTTGAGAGGCGATTCCAACAGTATAATTTTTACAGATTTTCGTTCACAAACAAGATTACAGGAGCAAAACTCTATATGAAGAAAAAGAGAAGAAAAGCAGAGCATTCTTCGTTAGATCCAAGAAAATCGCAGATACATTCAACCTGTTTCACGCCTCGGCTCTGATACCAAATGATAATCCCAGAATACTTAACAAACAACAAATATAGCAGTTATAGAAGAAGCAGATAGAAACAAATCGACAAGTTTATACCCAAATCTGGTATACCGTATGAAAACCGGCCGCTGCTCTCCCTGGAGAAGGAGAGCAGCGGCAAACCTAAACTCTCTCTATCTTTACGCCTCTGAACTCTAAGCCTCTATCGATTGTTAGGGTTCCCGTAAGTTAGCCTCCTTTTATAGGAGAAGTTAGCTAACTTACGGGTTACAAGGAAGGCCCCGGGCTGATACACATTTGTGGCCCGTATTACACGTTTAATTGATAACTACACAAATACAAAGATAACTAACTAGATTGAACACCATAAAATATTCCCAACATTTCTGATTTCACTCCGAACTCGTGTAGAATTTGATGCGATCATATCTTGCTCTTTTTTGTGCCGTTGAAAGCGTTTAATATCTCGTTGGAAATATCATACCGAGTTCTAAAACTTGTCTTCACGCGATGGGTTCAAAATATCAATGGATGATTGCCTAATTACTAAAATACACTGTATTTACGCTAAAAGTGCTCTATTTTCGCTGAAAACGCTAAATCATAGAGATAAGGCTAAGTATTGGTGACACTCATATCTTGCTGTGTGTTTATCCATTTGGAGCGTATTATATCTCGTTGGAAAGATAGATCGGGGATCTAAAGCTATTGTTCCAACTTCATTTACAATGCATTAATTAAAAGTTACAGATTAACCATATATTCACAAATGTTTCTGATTTCACTCCGAACTCGTGTAGAATTTGATGCGATCATATCTTGCTCTATTTTGTGCCGTTGAAATCATTTAATATCTCGTTGGAAAGATCGTACCGAGTTCTAAAACTTGTCTTCAGGCGCTGATTTAAAACTATCAAGGGATGATTGCCTAATTACTAAAATACACTGTATATACGCTAAAAGTGCTCTATTTTTTATGAAAACGCTAAATCATAGAGATAAGGCTAAGTATTTGTGACACTCATATCTTGCTGTGTGTTTATCCGTTTGGATCGTATTATATCTAGTTGGAAAGATATATCGGAGCTCTAAAGCTATTGTTCCAACTTCATTTACAATGAATTAATTAAAAGTTACAGATTAACCATATATTCACAAATGTTTCTGATTTCACTCCGAACTGGTGTAGAATTTGATGCGATCATATCTTGCTCTATTTTGTGCCGCTGAAAGCGTTTAATATCTCGTTGGAAAGATCTTACCGAGTTCTAAAACTTTTCTTCAGGCGCTGGTTTCAAAATATCAAGGGATGATTGCCTAATTACTAACATTCACTGTATTTACACTAAAAGTGCTCTATTTTCGCTGAAAACGCTAAATCATAGGGATAAGGCTAAGTATTTGTGTCACTCATATCTTGCTGTGTGTTTATCCGTTTGGATCGTATTATATATCGTTGGAAAGATATATCAGATCTCTAAAGCTATTGTTGCAACTTCATTTACAATGCATTAATTAAAAGTTACAGATTAACCATATATTCACAAATGTTTCTGATTTCACTCCGAACTCGCGTAGAATTTGAGGCGATCACATCTTGCTCTATTTTGTGCCGTTGAAAGCGTTTAATATCTCGATGGAAAGATCTTACCGAGTTCTAAAATTTGTCTTCAGGCGCGGGTTTCAAAGTATCAAGGGATGATTGCCTAATTACTAAAATACACTGTATTTAAGCTAAAAGTGCTCTATTTTTGCTGAAAACGCTAAATCATAGAGATAAGGCTAAGTATTTGTAACACTCATATCTTGTTGTTTGTTTATCCGTTTGGAGCGTAGTATATCTCGTTGGAAAGATAGATCGGAGATCTAAATCTATTGTTCCAACTTCATTTAAAATGGATTAATTAAAAGTTACAGATTAACCATATATTCACAAATGTTTCTGATTTCACTCCGAACTCGTGTAGAATTTGATGCGATCATATCTTGCTCTATTTTCTGCCGTTGAAAGCGTTTAATATCTCGTTGGAGAGATCTTACCGATTTCTAAAACTTGTCTTCAGGCGCTGGTTTCGTAATATCAATGGATGATTGCCTAATTACTAAAATACACTGTATTTACGCTAAAAGTGCTATATTTTCGTTGAAATTGCTAAATAATAGAGATAAAGCTAAGTATTTGTGACACTCGTATCTTGCTGTGTGTTTATCCGTTTGGAGCGTATTATATCTCGTTGGAAAGATAGATCGGACCTCTAACGATGTTTTTACTTGGACCGTAATTTGTTGGTCTGGTCTAGTCTGGTTTGTTTTGGTGTGGTTTGTTTTGGTCTGGTCTGGTCTGGTTTGTTTTGGTGTGGTTTGTTTTGGTCTAGTCTGGTCTGGTCTGAAATCTTATTTTTTATATTTTTTTGCGTAAATATTTTATTTTATATATATATATATATATATATATATATATATTATAATCCATAACTAATTATATTTTATTCATTTATAATTAAAAATAATAATATTCCTTCCAACATGCTAAATTTTTGTCTATTCGTTATAAAATTAATAATACTAATACTTATAATAATAATAATAATAATAATAATAATAATAATATTATAATAATAATAATAATAATAATAATAAAATATGATCTGGTCTGGGCTGTTTTAGTCTGGTCTGATCTGGTTTGGTCTGTTCTGGTCTGGTCTGGTCTGGGACGAATTACAGTCCAAGTAAAAACAACCTAAAGCTATTGTTCCAACTTCATTTACAATGCATTAATTAAAATTTACAGATCAACGATATATTCACAACTGTTTCTGATTTCACACCGAACTCGTGTAGAATTTGATGCGATCATATCTTCCTCTATTTTGTGCCATTGAAAGCGTTTAATATCTCGTTGGAAAGATATTACCGAGTTCTAATACTTGTCTTCAGGAGTTGGTTTCAAAGTATCAATTGAGGATTGCGTAATTACTAAAATACACTGTATTTACGCTAAAAGTGCTCTATTTTCGCTGAAAACGCTAAATCTTAGAGATAAGGCTATGTATTTGTGACACTCATATCTTGTTGTGTGTTTATCCATTTGAAGCGTATTATATCTCGTTGGAAAGATAGATCGGATCTCTAAAGCTGTTGTTCCAACTTCATTTACAATGCATTAGTTAAAAGTTACAGATTAACCATATATTCACAAATGTTTCTGATTTCACTCCGAACTCATGTAGAATATTATGCGATCATATCTTGCTCTATTTTGTGCTGTTGAAAGCGTTTAATATCTCGTTAGAAAGATCTTACCGAGTTCTAAAACTCTTCTTCAGGCGCCGCTTTCAATTTTTTTTGGGTGAACTGTAAGTATATAAAACACACCCAAAGAAAAGGGGGGTGGAAGAATGTACAGGTAAAGAACAAAAATGCAAGGTTATCCAACAAGGATAACCTTTCCCAAGCAGCACAAAAGGCCACGGCCAGCACCCCAAAAACAGTGGGGTGAGGCCCCAAAAACCAACAAAACCTGCCTCATACAAGTTCCAATCACCAGAACGTGATGGTCAAAAAAGCAACACATCAAAAATGGACAAGTTCATAAGGATAAAGCTTATAAATGAGCTTGTAAACCATATGCTGAATCTTGGCAAAAACATCATCTTCTTTTGGAACAAGGCCGTCAAAACAAGTAGCATTCCGAGTTCTCCAAATCCAATAGATGGAGTAGCAGAAAGCAATCCTAGCCGCTTTAGCCTTTACACCTGCTCCTTGCCTCTTCCTCTTTATCCACTTCATGGCACTTTGTAAGGTTCCCATCTCCCATGGAAAATCCAGCCAAGTCCTCACTTTATGCCAAACCTTTCCTGCAAAAGAACAAGCAAAAAAGAGGTGTGGTACCGTTTCCGGACCACCCTTACACAAAGGGCAAATATTAACCACATCCAACCTATGAAGATTGTCAAAAGTGGCAAGCCAGTTCCGGAAAGCCAACCAAACCGTGAAGGAGAACTTAGGGGGGATATAGTTCTTCCAAATGAAAGACATCCACATATGAGTACCCCCCTTCATTCTAAGGAGATTATAGACTTTAGCCGAGGACAACTTGCCATTGTTTTGGCAACCTTGAAGAAAAGTAACCGCATCATGAATGTTATCAAAGTGGCTCAAAACTTGGTCACGAATCCGGGCAATCTTTTTAATCAGTTGGGAGTCTCTTTTATGAGGTGTAAACTCCCAAACACCTCTACCATTAAGATAAACACCATGAATCCATCTAACCCAAAGGTTATCCTTTTTAATATGGATATCCCAAAGGGTCTTAGCTAAAAGGGCCGAGTTCCAAACATGGGTGTCATGTATGCCTAGCCCACCTTCCTCTTTAGGAAGGCAAACATCAGCCCATGCCACTCTAGCAAATTTGCACCCCCAAAGGAATCTACGACACATAGAAGTGATTCTGTCCAAAACAGCCTTAGGGATAGGGAGAGCTTGGAGCCAAAAAGAGTGAACTCCTTGTATCACAGATTTAATAAGCTCAACTCTCCCGGCATAGGAAAGAGACTTGGTGTTCCAAGCTGTAATGAAGTTGGTAATAGACTCCAAAAGAGGAGCATATTGTACCACCGCAATCTTAAGAGGTGCTAAGGGAATGCCCAGATATCTAACAGGGAAAGTCCCCTCTTTGAAATCAATTAAGTCAAGGATATGAGCAAGGTCATAATCAGCAAGACCCCCAAGATAGATGTTAGACTTCTCAAAATTAACCTTGAGACCGGAGACAGTCCCAAACTCCTCAAGAGCATCAATGAGGACTTTAATAGAGGGGTAATCCCCTCTAGAAAAGAGCATGAGATCATCAGCATAAGCAATATGGGAGATATTAAGTTTACCACACTTTGGGTGGAACTTAAAAGAAGAGACTTTAGTTCTCATATGAAGCAATCTAGAGAAATATTCAAGGCAAATAACAAAGAGGAGGGGTGACATAGGGTCACCTTGCCGGAGCCCCCTCTTACCTTTGATATGCCCATGTAGTATCCCATTAATGGAAATAGAATATGAAGAAGTGGAAACACATTCCATAATCCACTGAACAAATCTAGTAGGAAAGCCAATGGTAAGCAAAACATTCTTAAGAAAATCCCAAGAAATAGTGTCATAGGCTTTCCTAAGATCAACCTTGATCATAGATCTAGGAGACATACGCTTCCTAGTATAGCCTTTGACAAGCTCTTGAGCAATGAAAACATTATCAAGCATAAGCCTCCCATCAATAAAAGCCCCTTGAGCTGGATCAATAAGCTCAGGTAAACAAGGAATCATCCTAGAGGCGATGATTTTAGTAATCACCTTATAGATGACATTAGTGCAAGATATGGGCCTGAAATCAGCCGCGCTAGGGTCATGAGAAGTCTTGGGTAAGAGAGCAACAACCGTATGGTTGGTTTGTTTCAACAGCTTGCCCGAATTAAAGAAGCCCTTAACGGCCAAAACGACATCATGGCCAACAATGTCCCAATTATGCTTAAAAAAGGCAGAAGTATAACCATCCGGCCCCGGAGATTTATTATCTCCAATATCAAAGAGGGCGTTTTTAATCTCAATGTCAGAGATCGGGGCAATGACATCAATAGCTTTGGAGCTATCAAGACATTTACCAGAAAGGATAATGTTATGGTCAATCTCCACATTAGGGTCAGAAGATCCAAACAGATCTGTATAGAATCTAACAAACTCCCCCGCAACTTGGTCCAAAGAAGTAGTAGGATTGCCATTAGCAAGCTTAATAGATGTAATGGAATTCTTAACCACATTCTTTCTGACAATAGAGTGAAAGTATTTGGTACCACGATCACTTTGGAATAAGTGATTAGCTTTAGCATTTTGTCTAAAGAAATCCTCCTCGGCCTTCTTTAAGTAAAGGGCATTATTCTTGGCCAAAGCAAGTTCCTTTTTAATGTCCTCATCTAGAGGGGAAAGGAGTAAAAGAGCATGAACTCTTTTATATTCAATCTTGGCAGCCTTGGCCCTTTCGGAAATGTGCCCAAAAGCATTAAAATTAAGCTCTTTCAAAGGCCCTTTGAGTCTTTTAAGCTTGCGGGCAAGCCTAAATTGAGGAGTACCATGTAACTCTTGAAACCAATGATTAGTCAAGATATTAGTAAAGGCTTCGTGCTTAAGCCACATGTTGAAAAATTTGAAAGGTCTAGACCCCACACGCATGTTATGACCAATAGTAACTAAAGAAGCACAATGATCACAATCCACTTCCATCTCAAAGAAATGAGTGTTACACGTAATATTGTTGGCAGCCCAAAGTGAATTCATAAGAACTCGATCAAGCTTAGCCCAAAGAGAGCCCCTATTCCAAGTAAGAAACTCCCCGGTGGAAGGAGTGTCCACAAGGTTAGTTTGAATCTTAAAGTTATTCAAATCTTGGATATAGTAAGCCGAAGGTGGAGTAGGCCCAATCCTCTCAATAGGGCTGCCAACACAGTTAAAGTCACCCAAAACAAGCCAAGGGACACTAATATTGGGTTCAAAAGAAGCAATATGGTCCCAAAGGTTCCTTCTATCCAACACGGTATAAAGGGCATAGACAAAAGTCACAAGAAACATGTTGTGAGTAGTCAAACATTTAACCTTACAGTGGATATGTTGCTTGTCAATCTCCAAAGCAAAAAGCTCCACAAAATTAGGATCCCACAAAAGGGCCATCCTACCACCCTCAATTTTGTCAAAGTTTGTAATAGCATGCCAATTGGGCAGCCTATTAGACAAGAACTTATCAAAATTAGGGGTAGAAAGTTTGGTTTCAAGTAGGCAGCAAACATGAACATGATTAGTACGCATAAAAGAGACAACGGTATTATGTTTTGAGACCTTATTAAGGCCTCTAATATTCCAAGAGGACATTAACATAAAAACAATGCTAGTTTTTAAGTCTCTCCCCTCTTTAGCACGTTTCACCAAAACCTTCTTTTGGAGAGGCCTAAATTTAGGCCTCGGTTTGTATCTATCCATAAATAGAAAGTATACACGTTCCATGAAAAGAGAGGAAACATAGTATCCCCCTTCCAAGTTGTGCAATCCGGGCAAAGATTCAAGGCATTCCAAAGTGAAAGTAATGCCCATATTCATGCCATTAGTAGTATTTTCCAAATAGTTACCAAGTCTCATTATCTCACCCTTAATATCCCCAAGATGTTTAAGGTAGATATCCGGCCCTTTGTCCTTATGGAAGTCAATTTTAACAACAACATCATAAAGGAATGCCTCACGAATATCATGTACCATACGGATGGTATTAGGAGTATGCCTCCTCGGATCTTTAAGCTTATAGGCGTTACCTTGTAAGCAACCTTTTTCGTAAAATTGGTTAAGATAATGTCTATAAACACCTTTCAAAAAAGTAGAAGAGTACAAATAGTCCTCCTTATTAGGCTTAACTCCCGGCAGCCCTTCAAGACATGTTTTAGTAAAGCTAAGACCGGGGGTATCCTCCCCAACCATACGAAGGTTTTCATTCAATTTAATGGTAGGAACATCAACCTCACTTTGATGCTTAACCTTAATGATAGGGGAGAGATTCTCCTCGGGTTCCATGTCAACCACAACTTCATCATCGAAGGTATCAAGAAGAGTAGTTTTAATAGTGCGACCAGTTTGGTAGATGGTAGTATCATCTTTATTAGCCTCGGTAGGATTAGTACCATTAGTACTATCCTCATCTTCAATAGTGTACTTACTAGTACCTTTTCTAAGTCTATTCACCTTAAAGAAGGGGTGATCAACTTTTTTGGTCAAATTGCCATCCAAATGTTGGTTGGCCAAGTTAACATGCTCCTTTCCTTCCCTATGTTTTGGAAGGTTCTTAACCACCTCACTTTCACCATTATTAGGATCATTGGAGCTAGTATTAACTCCATTAGCCTCCTTCTCCTTTCTTTCATTTTCGGCCAAAACCTTACAAGTAAAGGCATGATGGCCGAAAGTTTTACAATGAAAACAGTAGTTAGGGTATGTTTCATACCTAACATATTGAGTGTGCAACCTGCCATTAGGAAGTTTAATCTTAAATTGAAGAGGTGGAGCTTTAGAAGCATCAATCTCAATTAAGACTCTAGCAAAATGGGATCTCACTTTTTCTTGAGTGACCCTATCCGTAGCAATAGGCACTCGCACTCTAGAGGCAATTTCACTAATGATGTCCTCTTCCCATAACCTCATGGGTAAGTGAGGGAATTGGACCCAAATGGGCAGCTTCAAGAATTCATCACTATCCATGGAAAAATCATTCGAAAGTGGTTTCAAAGGGAACGATTTCCCAAGTATAGTGTGGGGCCCACAAGTAAGGACTTTAGTTCTATCATCATCATTCTTAAACTTGAAAATGACCCACCCTTTGTCATGGGATCTAACTTGACATGGGACATTCCATTTAGTCATCATCTCATGGATAGCTTTGAATCCGGGGAATTTGCCATCAAAATAAGCAACAAGGCAAAAGCCCCATATTTCAATCATTGAGGCCATTTTCCTATTGGAAAGATCCACAAAATCCCCAACCGGTTCAATGTACTTAAGCTTCATACCCTTCTCGGGTTCCCTATTATCTTTGAATAGAGAGGCCCAAGGTAGAGAGGGGGTGGTTTTGCCACTTTTTATGGCCACGGGGTTAGAGGCCGAGGCAACATTGGAGTTGGTAACAATAGGAGGAGTAGTACCAGCCTCATTGTTAGTAGCATTACCAACAACATCATTAGAGGCATTGGTTTCTCCATTCAAAGAACCAACCACAACCAAAGATAACTCCTTTCCAAGAGATTTATCACACAAAGTCTCATCAATCAAAGCCTCGATAGAGGTATTAATACCACTAACTTTAGAGGAAGTAACATTAGTATCTAATGTTTCATCATTTAAAACACCAACTTTGTCCGAAGGCAAAGTATCCTTAATGAAAGCAATCACGGTTTCATCAACCAAATATTCATCCGAAATGGTATCCTCACACTCATTATTGTCCACACTTTGTTCATCAACAACATCCTCAATAATAGGGGCATCAATATGAAGAGGGAAAGAATTTACCTCCCCATGAAGGGGGTCAGCCGAGGACAAAGGAGACCCAATGGTAGGAGTTCCTTCACTTTGGGTAGATTCCGAGCCCTCTTCATCCACCTCCTTAGCGTGAGCCTTTTCCTTGAGCCGAGTGGAAGATTTGGTTGGAGCCTTAGGAGTCTTCTTCTTCGCTTTTCACCTCCCTTTAGGCATCGGAACACAAGGGATAGTTAAGGAGGAGCACCCCCTCAAGACATGAAGCTCCGAAAAGAAAAAATGGAGGAAAGCGCACTATTCACCCAAAATAGCTTCGAAGAAGATGAGTACGGACGAAAATAGAACCAGGTCCGATGATGAATTTTCTTGGAGAAAGTTAATCACCAGAGCTTGGAGAAGCAAGAACTGAAGCTGGATTGCAAAAACACCCAAGGAATCAGGCTGTAGAGGCGTTGACCTTCTTCGGTGAATAATAACACCGAAGAGCTAAGAACGCGAAACCAGGCCAAAACCCTCCAAACCGAGCTCGGAAACTGGGTAGTGAACACCTCAAACAACGTAGAAGTGTAAAGAAACCAATAACCAATCTCAAAGATGAAGAATCGAAGGAAGAAGTGAAGAAATCGGTGAAGAAACGAGCTGGAAATCCGAGTAGCGAATTTTCGCTAGAGAGAGACTCTCTCAACGAATATTTCTCTTCAGGCTCAGGCGCCGCTTTCAAAATATCAAGGGATGATTACCTAATTACTAAAATACACTGTATTTACGCTAAAATTGCTCTATTTTCGTTGAAAACGCTAAATCATAGAGATAAGGCTAAGTATTTTTGACACTCATATCTTGCTGTGTGTTGATCCGTTTGGAGCTTATTATATCTCGTTGGAAAGATAGATCAGATCTCTAAAGCTATTGTTCCAACTTCATTTAAAATGCATTAATTAAAAGTTACAGATTAACCATATATTCACAAATGTTTCTGATTTCACTCCGAACTCGTGTAGAATTTGATGCGATCATATCTTTCTCTAATTTGTGCCGTTGAAAGCGTTTAATATCCCTTTGGAAAGATCTTACCGATTTCTAAAACTTGTCTTCAGGCGCTGGTTTCAAAATATCAAGGGATGATTGCCTAATTACTAAAATACACTGTATTTACGTTTATTAAAAGTTACAAATTAACCATATATTCACAAATGTTTCTGATTTCACTCCGAACTCGTGTAGAATTTGATGCGATCATATTTTGCTCTATTTTTTGCCGTTGAAAGCGTTTAATATCTCGTTAGAACGATCTTACCTAGTTCTAAATCTTGTCTTCTGGCGCTGGTTTTAAAATGTCACGGGATGATTGCTTAATTACTAAAATACACTGAATTTACGCTGAAAGTGCTCTATTTTCGCTGAAAACGCTAAATCATAGAGATAAGGCTAAGTATTTGTGACACTCATATCTTGCTGTGTGTTTATCCGTTTGGAGCGTATTATATCTCGTTAGAAAGATAGATCTAAGATCTAAAGCTATTGTTCCAACTTAATTTACAATTCATTAATTAAAAGTTACAGATTAACCATATATTCACAATTGTTTCTGATTTCACTTCGAACTCGTGTAGAATTTGATGCGCTCATATCTTGCTCTATTTTGTGCCGTTGAAAGCGTTTAATATCTCGTTGGAAAGCTCTTACCGAGTTCTAAAACTTGTCTTCAGGTGCTGGTTTCAAAATATCGAGGGATGATTGCCGAATTACTAAAATACACTGTATTTACGCTAAACGTACTCTATTTTCGCTGAAAACGCTAAATCATAGAGATAAGGCTAAGTATTTGTGACACTCATATCTTGCTGTGTGTTTATCCGTTTCGAGCGTATTATATCTCGTTGGAAAGATAGATCGGATCTCTAAATCTATTGTTCCAACTTAATTTACAGTGCATTAATTAAAAGTTACAGATTAACCATATATTCACAAATGTTTCTGATTTCACTCCAAACTCGGGTAGAATTTGATGCGATCATATCTTGCTCTATTTTGTGCCATTGAAAGCGTTTAATATCTCTTTGGAAAGCGCTTACCGAGTTCTAAAACCTGTTTTCAGGCGATGGTTTCAAAATATCAAGGGATGATTGCCTAATTACTAAAATACACTATATTTACGCTAAAAGTGCTCTATTTTCGCTGAAAACGCTAAATCATAGAGATAAGGCTAAGTATTGGTGACACTCATATCTTGCTGTGTGTTTATTCGTTTGGAGCGTATTATATCTCGTTGCAAAGATAGATCGGAGCTCTAAAGCTATTGTTCCAACTTAATTTACAATGCATTAATTAAAAGTTACAGATTAACCATATATTGACAAATGTTTCTGATTTCACTCCGAACTGGTGTAGAATTTGATGCGATCATATCTTGCTCTATTTTGTGCCGTTGAAAGCGTTTAATATCTCGTTGGAAAGATATTATCGAGTTCTAAGACATGTCTTCAGGAGGTGGTTTCAAAATGTCAAGGTATGATTGCCTAATTACTAAAATACACAGTATTTACGCTAAAAGTGCTCTATTTTCGCTGAAAACGCTAAATCATAGAGATAAGGCTAAGTATTTGTGACACTCATATCTTGCTGTGTGTTTATCCGTTTGGAGCGTATTATATTTAGTTGGAAAGATAGATCGGAGTTCTAAAGCTATTGTTCCAACTTCATTTACAATGCATTAATTTAAAGTTACAGATTAACCATATATTCACAAATGTTTCTGATTTCACTCCGAACTCGTGTAGAATTTGATACGATCATATCTTGCTCTATTTTATGCCGTTGAAAGCGTTTTATATCTCGTTGGAAACATCTTACCGAGTTCTAAAACTTGTCTTCAGGCGCTAGTTTCAAAATATCAAGGGATGATTGCCAAATTACTAAAATACACTGTATTTACGCTAAAAGTGCTCTATTTTCGCTGAAAACGCTAAATCATAGGGATAAATCTAATTATTTGTGACACTCATATCTTGCTGTGTGTTTATCCGTTTGGAGCGTAATATATCTCGTGGGAAAGATAGATAGGAGCTCTAAAGCTATTGTTCCAACTTAATTTACAATGCATTAATTAAAAGTTACAAATTAACCATATATTCACAAATGTTTCTGATTTCACTCCGAACTCGTGTAGAATTTGATGCGATCATATCTTGCTCTATTTTGTGCCGTTGGAAGCGTTTAATATCTCGTTGGAACGATCTTACCTAGTTCTAAATCTTGTATTCTGGCGCTGGTTTGAAAATATCAAGGGATGATTGCTTAATTACTAAAATACACTGAATTTACGCTAAAAGTGCTCTATTTTCGCTGAACACGCTAAATCATAGAGATAAGGCTAAGTATTTGTGACACTCTTATCTTGCTGTGTGTTTATCCGTTTGGAGCGTATTATATCTTGTTGGAAAGATAGATCGGAGATCTAAAGCTATTGTTCAAGCTTAATTTACAATTCATTAATTAAAAGTTACAGATTAACCATATATTCACAAATGTTTCTGATTTCACTCCGAACTCGTGTAGAATTTGATGCGATCATATCTTGCTCTATTTTGTGCCGTTGAAAGCGTTTAATATCTCGTTGGAAAGATCTTACGGAGTTCTAAAACTTGTCGTCAGGCGATGGTTTCAAAATATCCAGGGACGATTGCCTAATTACTAAAATACACTGTATTTACGCTAAAAGTGCTCTATTTTCGCTGAAAACGCTAAATCATAGAGATAAGGTTAAGTATTTGTGACACTCATATCTTGCTGTGTGTTTATCCGTTTGGAGCGTATTATATCTTGTTGGAAGGATAGATCGGAGCTCTAAATTTATTGTGCCAACTTCATTTACAATGCATTAATTAAAAGTTACATATTAACCATATATTCACAAATGTTTCTGATTTCACTCCGAACTCGTGTAGAATTTGATGCGATCATATCATGCTCTATTTTGTGCCGTTGAAAGCGTTTAATATCTCGTTTGAAAGATCTTATCGAGTTCTAAAACTTGTCTTCAGGCGCTGCTTTCAATTTTTTTGGATAAAGGGTAATTATATATATCATCCAAAAGAGTTTCTATACAAGTAAGGCAAAAAAAAATTGTGGTCAAAAATGGGGCTATCCCAACATGGGATATACCATAAACCTGTGGGCTATACAATCAGTCCCAAATCACACAAAATAAGGCATGTAGCCGCACCCTATCAAATTTCAAAAAGTAATAAGCTCATGAGGGTAAATACTATAGAGGATCTTATACACCATGTATTGGATCCTTGCAAAAACATCTTCCTCATGGGTCTTCTTATCATCAAATCTAGTGGCATTTTGAACTCTCCATAACCAGTAGATAGTATAGATGAATGCAATTCTGACTGCCTTGGCCTTGATCCCCGCGCCTGCATGATCCTTCCTAATCCACTTGACTGAGCTTTCCAGGGTAGACATCTCTCTAGGCATTCCAATCCATGCTCTTACTTTGCTCCAAACTGTGCCTGTAAATTGACAACCAAAGAAAAGGTGTGGCACCGTCTCCGGTTCACCCTTGCAAAATGGGCAAGTGTTAATCACATCAAGCCTACTAAGATTATCATACGTTGCAAGGCGGTTGCGGAAGGCAAGCCATGCAATGAATGAGAAGTTAGGAGGTATGTAAGCTTTCCAAATAAAAGGCATCTACACCTGTTTGGTGCCCTTGACTCTAATCAAGTCATACACTTTTGAAGAGCACAATTTCCCATTTGTAACTATCTTAGAGAGGGCTGTTTTTGTGCTCTCAATGGAGTCATATTTTGAGACAAGGATGTCTCGGATCAGCCCCAACGTTTTAGTAAGCTGGGAGTCCCTAGTGTGTGGGGAAAATTCCTAAAATACTAAAATACAGGCGCTGCTTTCAAAATATCAAGGGATAATTGCCTAATTACTAAAATACACTGTATTTACACTAAACGTGCTCTATTTTCGCTGAAAACGCTAAATCATAGAGATAAAGCTAAGTATTTGTGACACTCATATCTTGCTGTGTGTTTATCCGTTTGGAGCGTATTATATCTCGTTGGAAAGATAGATCGGAGCTCTAAAGCTATTGTTCCAACTTCATTAACAATGCATTAATTCAAAGTTACAGATTAACGATATATTCACAAATGTTTCTGATTTCACTCCGAACTCGTGTAGAATTTGATGCGATCATATCTTGCTCTATTTTGTGCCGCTGAAAGCGTTTAATATCTTACTGGAAAGATCATAACGAGTTCTAAAACTTGTCTTCAGGCGCTGGATTCAAAATATCAAGGGATGATTGCCTAATTACTAAAATACACTGTATTTACGCTAAAAGTGCTCTATTTTCGCTGAAAATGTTAAATCATAGAGATAAGGCTAAGTATCTGTGACACTCATATCTGGCTGTGTGTTTATCCGTTTGGAGCGTATTATATCTCGTTGGAAGGATAGATCGGAGCTCTAAAGCAATTGTTCCAACTTCATTTACAATGCATTAATTAAAAGTTACAAATTAACCATATATTCACAAATGTTTCTGATTTCACTACGAACTCGTGTAGAATTCTATGCGATCATATCTTACTCTATTTTGTGCCGTTGAAAGTGTTTAATATCTCGATGGAAAGATCTTACCGAGTTCTAAAACTTGTCTTCAGGCGCTGGTTTCAAAATATCAATGGATGATTGCCTAATTACTAAAATACACTGTATTTACGCAAAACGTGCTCTATTTTCGCTGAAAACGCTAAATCATAGAGAAGGCTAAGTATTTGTGACACTCATATCTTGCCGTGTGTTTATCTATTTGGAGCGTATTATATCTCGTTGGAAAGATAGATCGGGGCTCTAAAGCTATTTTTCCAACTTCATTTACACTGAATTAATTAAAAGTTACAGATTAACCATATGTTCACAAATGCTTCTGATTTCACTTCGTACTCATGTAGAATTTGACGCAATCATATCTTGCTCTATTTTGTGCCGTTGAAAGCGTTTAATGTCTCGTTGGAAAGATCTTATCGAGTTCTAAAACTTGTCTTCAGGCGCTGGTTTCAAAATATCAAGGGATGATTGCATATTTACTAAAATGCACTGTAGTTACGCTAAAAGTGCTCTATTTTCGCTAAAAACGCTAAATCACAGAGATAAGGCTAAGTATTTGTGACACTCATATCTTGCTGTGTGTTTATCTGTTTGGATCGTATTATATCTAGTTGGAAAGATAGATCGGAGCTCTAAAGCTATTGTTCCAATCTCATTTACAATGAATTAAATAAAAGTTACAGATTAACCATATATTCACAAATGTTTCTGATTTCACCCCGAACTCGTGTAGAATTTGATGCGATCATATCTTGTCCTTTTTTGTGCCGCTGAAAGCGTTTAATATCTCGTTGGAAAGATCTTACCGAGTTCTATAACTTTTCTTCAGGCGCTGGTTTCAAAATATCAAGGGATGATTGCCTAATTTCTAAAATGCACTGTATTTACGCTAAAAGTGCTCTATTTTCGCTGAAAACGCTAAATCATAGAGATAAGGCTAAGTAGTTGTGTCACTCATATCTTGCTGTGTGTTTATCCGTTTGGATCGTATTATATCTCGTTGGAAAGATACATCGGAGCTCTAAAGCTATTGTTCCAACTTCATTACAATGCATTAATTAAAAGTTACATATTAACCATATATTCACAAATGTTTCTGATTTCACTCCGAACTCGTGTAGAATTTGAGGCGATCACATCTAGCTCTATTTTGTGCCGTTGAAAGCGTTTAATATCTCGTTGGAAAGATCTTACCGATTTCTAAAACTTGTCTTCAGGCGCAGGTTTCAAAGTATCAAGGGATGATTGCCTAATTACTGAAATACACCGCATTTACGCTCAAAGTGCTCTATTTTCGCTGAAAACGCTAAATCATAGAGAAGAGGCTAAGTATTTGTGACACTCATATCTTGCTGTGTGTTTATCCATTTGGAGCATATTATATCTCGTTGGAAATATCGATCGGAGATCTAAAGCTATTGTTCCAACTTCATTTACAATGCATTACTTAAAAGATACAGATTAACCATATATTCACAAATGTTTCTGATTTCACTCCGAACTCGTGTAGAATGTGATGCGATCATATCATGCTCTATTTTGTGCCGTTGAAAGCGTTTAATATCTTGTTGGAAAGATCGTACCGAGTTCTAAAACTTTTCTTCAGGCTCTGGTTTAAGAATATCAAGGGATGATTGCCTAATTACTAAAATACACTGTATTTACGCTAAAAGTGCTCTATTTTAACTGAAAACGCTAAATCATAGAGATAAGGCTAAGTAATTGTGACACTCATATCTTGCTGTGTCTTTGTCCATTTGGAGCGTATTATATCTCGTTGGAAAGATAAATCGGAGATCTAAAGATATTGTTCCAACTTCATTTACAATGAATTAATTAAGAGTTACAGATTAACCATATATTCACAAATGATTCTGATTTCACTCCGAACTCGTGTAGAATGTGATGCGATCATATCTTGCTCTATTTTGTGCCGCTGAAAGCGTTTAATATCTCGTTGGAAAGATCTTACCGAGTTCTAAAACTTGTCTTCAGGCTCTGGTTTCATAATAGCAAGGGATGATTGCCTACTTACTAAAATACACTGTATTTACGCTAAAAGTGCTCTATTTTCGCTGAAAACGCTAAATCATAGAGATAAGGCTAAGTATTTGTGACACTCATATCTTGCTGTGTGTTTATCCATTTGGAGCGTATTATATCTAGTTGGAAAGATAGATCGGAGCTCTAAAGCCATTGCTCAAACTTCATTTACAATGCATTAGTTAAAAGTTACAGATTAACCATATATTCACAAATGTTTCTGATTTCACTCCGAACTCGTGTAGAATTTGATGCGATCATATCTTCCTCTATTTTGTGCCGTTGAAAGCGTTTAATATCTCGTTGGAACGATCTTACCTTGTTCTAAAACTTGTCTTCTGGCGCTGGTTTCAAAATATGAATGGATG